>CM062296.1:699220109-700511617 GCA_031216915.1 Pictodentalium vernedei
GCTTTCATCGGTCAATTTCAAAACTGGACAATTTGATTGGCTAAACAAAATACAACTGGGTCACATTTGCATAATTTCAGTAGGGAGAATTTACGTTATCTGTCCTATTTAGAGTGGGTTGTATTGTATTAATCTTTTACCTACAAGAAAAACACCATTCATTTTTTTTAAATTTTCACTTTTTGCTTCCAAAACATAGGTTATGACACCTCAATGGAACGAGCTCGTTCCAATTAGGGGTCATAGCCTATGTTTTGGAAGCAAAAATGACATTTTTTAGTTATACGAGGATGTTTTTTCCAAGTGCCGTCTGCAACTCAAGTTAGGTGATGTGTTAAAAAGTCATACTACGTGGCAAATTTGTGCGTGTGTGTGTCATATGATAAATAGAATATGAAATGAGTGTTTTTCTCATATAATATTTATGAAACTCGTCCGAATGTTTCGTTTGGCCTCTCGTTTCATAAATATTATATGAGAAAAACACTCATTCCATATCCTCCAAATATTGAACAAATAAAATCTTTTAGGCTCAGGGTGAACATTTATAAAACTTTCTTATTAGCTGATTAGAACGAATGCAGATTGCACGATATTTCCTTATTATTATCTGCATCATCTGTAAGGTTGGAATTAATGTCCTGCCATAGATACTTACATTTGGAAAGAAACAATAATTCAGATGTTCCGAGATAGACTTTTGGAAAATGTAAGCATTGTAATGATTTCGATAAACATGCAAAGAGTCCCTTTAGTGTTATATATCATGTCTATCTTCTCCTATTCTGACATACCATCAGAAGGGTGCAGAGACCTTTAATGGGTCAGAGCAGTGTGTTAGTTTTGATATTGTGTGTCGAGTTTTTCTAGATCATCAAACGCCAAGTGTAAAACAATTTGAAAGTGGTTTCACCCAACAAGGATTTGATTTAGCATGTCTGCGCTATGCTACTTAACCATTTACCCAACAAATCGGCAACATCCGCCCGCGTAATATATACAGTACGTGGAGAGTGGATTGTAACTAAATCACCCGCGGAGTGTAGTTATCACCCAAACTATAACTTTCAAATTTTATACATATAGACGAAAAACACAAGCAATGTTTCAGCCAATGGACCTCCGGGTTTAACCCGGAGGTCCATTGGTTGAAACTTTGCCTGTGCTTGTTATGCTTTGCAACAAATTTGCAATTATTTCTTGGTTGAAATCTCCACTCTGCGGGTGATTTAGTGATAATACACTCTCCACGTACTGTAAATTCAGCAGCTGAAAAAATATTATTTTTCAAAAAATTTCAACCAAACCATATCATGAGACCCCTCTTTGGAACGAGCTCGTTCCTATGAGGGTTCATATGATATGGTTTGGTTGAATTTTTTGAAAATCTTTTAAAAATGCTATTTAAAATAATAAATTTTGATATCGTCTGCGTTGGGTAAAGGGTTAACTGGTTAAGTTCTGGAAGCCCACATTTGGGCTTGATTCTGAAGTGCCAGTACTGCAACTCAAAGGACTCATATTCTGTGGAATTGCTGCGGATTGCATTTCAAGTGAAATTATCTTGTCTGTAAGGATTTGTGTTATTACAATTTATAAGAGAGCGCTTATTCGCACTCTTTCATAAACTGTAACGAGGCAAAGACATGTGAACATATTCTGATGACCAAAAATAATTGAGCGCTCTACCAGTTAAAGCTTGTTGTGGCGATATTTTGCCCTCTTTGCTTCTTTTCAGCACACATCCCTGTTCGGCTCAAATCAATTGCCATCGAAAATGCCAGCGAACAATACCAGATTTTGCATGTGTAATGTTTTAAACTGTTGTGTCCACGGCGTTTTAACTGACTTATGTTACCCCTAACTTTCTTCGTCCTTTATCTAACATGGGTGTCATATTTGGAAATCAATCTTCATGAAAATGCCAATTCAAATTTCATCATTTTACGTTTACTTCCAAAACATAACTTGTGGCCCCAGATGAGCTATTTTCATTAATGATCATAAGCTATGTTTTTAGACAAGAAAATGAAACTTTGTAGCTTGTCAACAACGTTTTTGGAAAGTATCGTCCACTTGTTGTGTTAAATAAATCGACAGAACGCGATGTGTGTTTGAATCGGTGGGTGTTTTACATAACGAGTTGGAATGGCGTTGTCATATTTCGCGAGATTACGCTATTCCAACGAGTTCTGTAAAACACCCACCGATTCAAACACACATCACGTTCTGTGTTTATTACACAACCCATGCATTAAAATTCATTTAAATAAACAAATTTTAATTCCGATAATTAAACCCAAAGGTGAAGAGTTTGTTTTGACTGCACTGATCATATGGATCGATAAAAAATCAAAACCTTTTCGGAATCAGTGTTTGTTGAAATTCGTATCGCTGATTACTATCCGTAATAGCCACCAAATGGTTAGGCATGAATGGGCCGGTGCCCACTCACGCCTAACCATTTGGTGTCTATTACTGTTAGTAAAAATATAAGTACAAATATGTGCAGTTTTGCAAAACAGCTGGGAGAAACGTTTTTAAAAGAAGTTCGAAGCATGTCAAGATGTCCGAAGATTTACCGAAATAAAGTTGACCAATTTAGATATAATGGGATCCACAAAACGAGACGGCCACGGGACTGGGTTAATGTTCTGGTTGGAAATGCTTGGGGTTTTTTTAAATATTATTTCATTTTTGGCTAATTTTTTGTGAACCGACTTTATTTTGCTTTGGACGTTTTCATTTTCACACTATGCGGCAGACGGTCGATGATTGTTTTACGAAATTTGGAAACTCTTCGAAACGTAACTAAACGGTGCGGTAAAAAAGTTCCGGCTTGTATATCACCCGATGAATACAGAATCATTTATATCATAGCGGCGATTCCGTTGAATACAAGGGTTTAAAGTTTAATGGATGTGTAATAAAGAGTTGAAGCCAGGTGTGACATTTGGAAAATCGCGGCTAGATGTATCCAGATGTATATGTGGGCCAAAGTAAAACAAACACACATTAAGTATTTACAATGGCATAGCGGAGGTTCGAACCAACGCGGAGAGAGTTTCCTTAGGCACCAACCACCAAGCGAAACTATACTAAACCGCGCGCACCACACTTAATTGCTTCCATTTTAGAACCAAAATTTGTTCCATATTTTGCCATGTATATGGATCAAAAGTAGAACCCCAAAATAGAACCAAATGTTAATGGTTTCATTATAGAACCAAAATTGGTGTAATACCCTGTCACACATATGGAACCAAAAATAGAAACCAACACAGAATCCCAACTAAATAGTTTCACTGAAGAATCAAAATTAGTTCCATGGTTTGTCACGTATTTCGAACACAAAATAGAACCAAATTAAAATGATTGCATTAAAGAACCAATGTTGGTTCCGTTTTAAAATGACGATTTTAACCAAACTAGAACACAAATTAAATGGTTCTGTCTTGGAGTCTAAACAAAACCAAAGAAAGTACCGTCTAAGCCTAATTATTCACCCATCTCGATTCCCACACCAACTGATTACTTTCAGTAAAAGTCTGTTTACCGGTTTGCTCACTTGAGTTTAGTGCCATTTAAAAAACATATAGATCATTTTCGTAGAAGTCATTCGATGATAATTGTAAATACACAGTAGAACAGTTATTCCATGATTTTCAATGCGCAAATTCTCCATGCTAAATAGAAATGTACCACTGTGGATGTGGTAGGTCTGCCACAATGCTGATATGTTGACACTAAGTTACAAAACAATTATACTATTTCGCAAGTAATTTATTTTATACCATGGTTACCTATTGTACTCTTTTTGAAAAGCCTATGACATAAGTTTTAGCTTTATACACCAACTGTGGTGAACACACCAGCAATGGGATTTCAATAGTTAAAATTTACACCTTCAGTGGAACTACACCCTTGACCATTGGTGACGTCGACCTGAACGCGAACTTGTCGAAATTTATCGCACGTCGCCTCGCGAAGTATGAAATGAAAGTGGCAATTATTTATAACGTTTATAAATGAGGTTACCGCCATAAAACTCCCAAAATTAACAAACATGCATTGTCCGATGTTAATAAAGCATCCATAATTCGAAATAGTATGCTATTATGTTATTAAAATGAAAACGGCCCTGTTTCTTTTTCTATTTCGTTTTGGTGATAAAGCTGACAGCGAAAGTACCGCCCACCGATGCTCATGTAAACATAAACAAATTCGCACGTATGTACCGATGCTGCTCAGTAAAATCGAGAAAAAATAATAGCGACTCTTAATAACCTGACGATCATGTTTTTAATAAAATATACCCAAAGTAGCTTGGTGTGCCATATGTTCACCACTCGTGGTGAAGTGGTGTTAACCGCGCGCCAAAGGCTCGCGGTTAACACCACTTCACCACGAGTGGTGAACATTTGGTACACCAAGCTACTATGGGTATATTCTATATGCAAACTATTTTGAACTGGCATATTTAAAAAGTAAAACCTTATCAAGTATTAGAAAAAAGTGGCCCATGTTATGAATGTATTTAGTCAAGTCGAATATGAGCTTTTCAACAAACCAAGTATATGTAAACGCCAGTAAGCCCCGCAAACACAGAGTGCTGTAATAGAAAACAGTTAGTTTTTTTTTTGTTACAAAAATGGTTGATTTTGTAACAAAGGTGGTGAGCTGTAACAAAAGTGGTTAAGCGTTGCCGAAAGGAAGATGATCCACGTGATCTTGAGGACTTCATCTAAAAAGCAATATTCCAGCCATCGATTTTGACGGTGAGCAATGATCCAGTGGTTTAGGTGTTGGAGTCCTGAATGCCAGGCGGGGTTGCCGACACTTCGGTTCTCGGCCCGGGATCAGAAATCAACATTCCAAATTCTTCGAGAACATGATTGTGCATGTATTTCAATATACACACACAGGCCCGTGGCTGTCTTCGTCTAGTGCCAATCACAACACTTTCGTCGCACTGTAGCCAGCGCGTTGCTCACATTCATGTAGCTGCCGTAAGGAAAGTGAACTATGTATTCATGAGAACATCATCTAATAAGTTGGATTCCAGCCATCGTTTTTGACGGTGTTTAACGATCCAGTGGCTTAGGTGCTGGACTCCTGAATGCCAGGCGGGTTTGCCGACACGTCTATATCAGGGGATGAGAAATCGACATTCCAAATTAAACACACACACATCCTCACCCCCACCCTCACAAACCCTCACACACCCTCACATACACCTTCACACACCCTCACACACCCTCTCTCTCACCCGCACACACACACACACACAATATGTTGGTCAAAGTCAAAATCCTTCCCGAGAACGTGCTACTAGACACAAACAGGAAAAAAAAACATAATGCTGATGCCCCAGTAGCACAACATTTTAACCTTCCTGGCCATTCTTTGGGCAATTTCGAAATCCATCCTATTGAACAACCACCAATTAAAGACACATTAGAAGAAACGGATGAATTTAGAAAAAAGACGTGAAGCTTTTTGGATCAATACGCTTCAAACCCTCTGGTCATTTGGTATGAACATATCAGAGGGAGAATGCGAAAGGAGGTCCATCATTCCTTTCACTTTAACATACAACAGAATGAATATCGAAATAGAAAAAAATGTTAAAAGGTCCATCATTCCTTTCACTTTTACATACAACAGAATGAATATCGAAATAGAAAAAATGTTAAAAGATGAATTCAATTTAACCAATGCTAAATTAAATGAACCTTTGAATCTTCGACCTGTCATCGCCTATAAGAAAAGCAAAAGCTTGCGTAATATCCTTGTAAGGACTAAATTAGAGCCCATCAATGAATAACATCAATTATTGCCAGTCAGTTTAACCGGTTCCTAAGCTCATCACTTAGTTTAAATCAATTTTATGTATTTTTTGTTATGTTTGAAACCCATCAGGATTCAGTAAATGAAAACAATTTTTCGGCGGCATATTATAAGAAAAAAACGTTTCAGTAGGAAATGTCTATGCCAGTGCGATTTTTTAACCTCAGACACATACGACACACGCCCGCACATAAACACACACTAAATCACATCGACAAGAAAACAATGACGCTACTCTTAAATGGCCTTGGTGTTTGAAAACAAAACCGAAATATCTGCCTGCAATATAGAGCCGGTTTTTGCAATGGGATAAATATAATAGGTTAATAGGTAAACGTTTGAGTGTTCCTCCGTGGAACGGCTAATAAGAAAGTTAGTTCATATCTCAGAAAGTTCACATAACAATGGAACCAATTACACGTTTCAGTTCATCTCTTATTAAGAACGGAAAATGGGTACATGCATGGTGGAAAGGTTATACGTGTTTGAGCACGAGTCTTTGTACTGTATTATTTGTGTATTTGCGTAAATGTGGATAATGTCAAAAGATATCCAAATAATAATAACTTTAACCATTTCGCTGCTGTGCAATTTGGTAATATCCTGTGCTTAACAATATATTGGAGGGAATGAGGTTAAAGTAAAAAAAATGAAAACTCCAATAACGTTCACGTATTTGTAAATTTAAAACTGTTATTATACAGTACGTGCATAGTGTATTATCACTAAATCACCCGTGGAGTGGCGATTCCACCCAAGCAATAATTGCAGATATGTTGCAAACCATAACAAGCACAAGCAAAGTTCCAGCCAATGGACCTCCGGGTTAAACCCGGAGGTCCATTGGCTGAAACATTGTTTGTGATTTTTGTCCATATGTGCAGAATTTGAAAGTGATACTTTGGGTGATACATCCACTCTACGGGTGATTTTGTTACAATCCATTCTCCACGAACTGTATATTGGAACAACATTGACTGAGTTCAACAACGTTTCCAAAACTACTCCCAGCCACACTCCATAAATCTAAAAAAAAGACGTCTAGTCGACTTGAATTTAGTTCCTATTTAAAGGACTGACCACGTAGTCCAAACTTTCCTCCACAGGCCGTTATATAATTTTTGTTTTGTTTTGTCGCCGTGTGACACAGGACAACAAAAAACAACAAAAAACAATTGTATATGTTGGGACAAGTTTGGACAATTGAATTCGTTGTTGCCTCGGGTATTTCGAAATTTACGTAGACGCGAAAAATGGTTGAGAACAAATGGATAATGCCATATCGTCTGTCGCTTGCATTTCGTATAACATGCGTTCTATGGAGAATAACAACGTGCTATGATATCCATTCCCTGTACATGTATGTGATATCTCCGTACTGAGTAAGGACTTATTGCACAGGCCGTCAACAGTTGGTTGCGTACTCAATATGAAACTGTAGCAGCGAAAGGGTTAACACATTATTATTAGAAGACGTTGAATGGAAATATGACAGCAGGATATAGTCTTTCTCTTCCTGTGTATTCTGGATTACATTGCTCGGGTCAAGGATCGCTGTTGTTATATTATGAAGTTTTGTTCCGACAACTCGTTCTGCAATGAAATATACGCTCCACAACTGCTAGAAAAGTATTACAACAAAAGCTGAATGCCAAAATATGTTCTTTTCTTTATATAACCACCTTTAAAAGAAGCTGTGTTTTATCTGCTTCTCCAGTTAGTAAGTTTCAGATGGGCTGTTGCAAGTTGAGAAAAGACGTTTACCAATTTGCTGTGACAGTAAGTTTTCCATTATGCTCTGCGATTTTGCCCGAATGTCCTTCATTTACGAGCTTAGATTGTTTGATATAATAACAGGCGATAAATAGTTTAACAAAAAAATCAAAACACGAATGTTTCATTAGTTCAGTTTTTAATCTTTAGCACATTCACATTGACATAATATCGCCGGGAGTTTGAGAGCATATAGTGTGGTTATTATGGAGTTAGGCCTGGAATAAATTGGTATCTTATCGAATCTGGTATCATTCGACACAAGTTATTCTGTGGAACAGAATGAAAAAGGAAAATATTTATTCAAGACGGCGTTCAAGATTGCTGCCGAATGTGGGTAAATGCTTCTTTGTGTCATTTGTGGGTCGATCTCTACCAGTACTGTAGAAGGGTAAATTATCTTGCCGATCGGCACCAAATGACACGTGTATTATTTAAATGTTTGTATGGGATATCGATGGTCCACGGCCAAGATGGCTGCCAATAAGGTTACCGAAAAAACTGAAATTCCAATTTTTTGTATTTTTCTTCTGAAAAAAATCCACTGGCAATTAAACTCATGCACAATGAGCGACTGGTGTGACCACCATTCCCCAAAAGAAAGGAATTTATGATGAAATGGAAAGCAAAGATTAGCTCCTGGCCGTTTATGCTCGATATTAAAACAGTCCACTCAACATCCGAACTGTCTGCATAATCCTCCATATTGTCAACATTTCGTCGCCTGTGTGCTAGAATGTCGGACATACCCTCAAAACATACACATTGTCAACATTTCGTCGCCCGAGTGCTAGAATGTCGGGACATAGGACATTCTAGCACTCAGACGACGATTTGGACCAAGGGCGGAGCTTCAGATCGACCCAAGAATGATGTTGTTACCCAGAAGAAAGGTGCCAACCGAACACATGCAAGAAAGCAAACGAAATTATCCCTTTGATACTCTTGTACGTCTTATGACGTACAAAATCAAACAGCTCGTGGATAGTTTCGTATGACGAACGAAATCAAACAGCGCCTTGATACTTTGTGGTATTTGTTTTGTAATTATTTTTCGATTTTTTAAAGCTTTAACCTTAATTCCTATTTTCTCCCGAATAATGCTTAGTGACAACCGTTGAGCCAAATATTATGGCAGCTTAAAATACTAATATAATCCTGCTGTCAAGACTTTCTAACTGGTTGAGTGCAAGAAAGCTCTATCAGGGATTTCAAAAAATGAGGATACCAGAGCAAACGCCAACACCTTCCTTGCTTATATTTCATATTCAGTCAAACACAAATCATGTTTTGTTTATATAAATTATATAAATTTGTTTTATTACAAATTATAGGAGAGTGCCTATGGGCACTCTCCAATAATTTGTAATAAAATAAGTTTTGAATAACAAATTTAGACCTCCAAAAATAATCCAGCCCTCAAGCAAATAATCATTAATGTGAAAAATATCTTGTTATTTGTACTTTCCGACGTTTGACGTTACATTTTGAAAAAACGTTGAAGAACCTGATTTTCCAGTGACGATTGAACGTCAGGATAATTAACCCTTTACCTAACGTAACGGCCAAAACCGGCCAGCGCTATTCTCAAAAATCGCCTATTAATTTTCATTATTTTTTTCATTTTTTGTCTCAAAAACATAGGTTATGACCCCTCGTTGGAACGAGCTCGTCGAGCTCGTTCCAACGAGGGGTCATAACCTATGTTTTTGAGACAAAAAATGAAAAAAATTAGTTATTCAAGAATTATTTTTGCAAGTGTCGTCTGCTTTTCAGGTTAGGTAAAGGGTTAAAGTCACAAAGAGTTAAAGCAACCAACAACACCAAAGTGCCAGAGTTCAAAGAGTGAACATTCTTTATACAGAATAAAGACCCAGCTGGAGTGAAGCAACAGGAAGAAAGCAAGAAAGAGGTTCCATTGGAAACCAAACAGGAGTCTGTTATATTTATTTATTTATTGATGTTTAAGGTCACATATTTATGCACAATGGCTAATCATGACCGTGACAGTTTTACGGGTGGAGGAAGCCGGAGTACCCGGAGAGAACCACCGAGCAACGACGAGCAGCTGCCAGCTCCCCAACATCGTAACTCCGCACTGCAGCACAGGCAGGGTTAGATTGGTTGAAGACACGCGTTCCATCGACGTGCAGTACGCCTTAGTACACGGCGTCATCGTGCCCCCACATGGGCAATGGGGGTGAAGTGTCTTGCCCAAGGACACAACGCGGTTGCCGCAGGTGGGATTCGAACCGAGGACCTCTCGGCTTGCAGCCTGCACCTCTACCTACTGAGCCACCGCGCCCCCACAGGAGTCTGTGACCAGATGGTTATCCCATGATGCAGGGAGAAGAGACCGGAAAAACTACTCACCACTCAGGAATGTATTTGGTGAAGAAGGTTCCTCGGGTAATTGAACCGTAAATGAACAAAGTGATTCTGTTCTGTGAACAGTGTATCAGAGAATAGAATAAAAACGAATCGAAATGTTATATATTCTTTTGTTATTTTTGATCAGCTACCCAACAGAAGTACCCAGATGTAGAAGTAGTAACAATAAGCTAAAACTGTGTTCCTGCTAAAAGGCGCATCTAAACTATAGTAGTATACTCCGGAATAATCGAATAGGTTTGGATAGACCGCAACAATAACATAGCTTATAGCTGCATGGAATATGATTCCGATGGAATCAGAACTTGATAAACATACAGAAAAGTGAGATGTCTGGGAAGAATCCTAGCCAAATAAACAATGATCGGGTTGTTTGTGGTTATTGAATATACTCCCTTTCAGTCGAACATACCCTCCGAACACAAACCCGTCCAATCAGAGGCTACAGAGCGACCATTTGCCAACATAGAAATCAACATTGCCGCCTTCCGTAAACAAAATGGATGTGGGACGGGAGACTCGTGCCACTCTAACAATGCGCGTATACGCATCGGAACCACGCACCAAGGTCACCAAAGTGGTGACATCACAACATAGCCGCTAACGTTGGTCGCCAGCACTAGTCACTTGACGCCTACAATGCACCGCACGACGTCATTCTATAAGGCATCCAATATGTCGTCCATCTATTTACCTCAAAGGTGAGATCACCACTACTGCCAGGTAAGAAAATGATATCAAATCAGTGCTAACTGGAAAGTCTCAATTACTGATTCTCAGAATTTGAAACTTTCATAACACTGAAGAAACGGCGAAAAATGCTGTGGCCACGTGGAAAGTAAAGATTAATTCCTGTTAATGAGCCTTGGGGTAAATGTGAAGTCGGAAGCTTCAACTCCAAGCATGACTGTACGAGAAACCTTTACAGCAATAAAAAAAAACATACATTTTCTCTCAGCAGGGATATTCTGCATTCGTTTAAGCTGAATAATTGTACTTGGTCTGAGAATCTGCAATAGGAGTTGTTATAGAACCATGTCCGATTTAAATAATATGATTGTTTCACAATCTAATTGTTTCAATGATCGGGTGAGAGGTTAATCCCGATCTTTTCGAACAAAATGAACTGAAATAGGAAATAGCGCTGATGGTGACAACACGTACTTCGAAAATTCATTAAAAGACTTTTAATCTCTGGAGATGTGCGTGGGGTTGGGGGTCGTCCTCTCCACCGCTCCGTAGGTCCCTCCCCCTAGTTGGAAATTCACTACCGAGAAAGATTTTGCAAATGAAGCCATGAAAGGGGGCATAAAATTGATTCTAGTAACTAAAATGCCAACACATTTATGATAGAATTATCAAGTTATTATGAGAATTGAATATGTGCTAAACAAATGCTCAAGCTGAGAACTTTGAGCCATTTACACTCTCCTAACATTAAATCAGATCTTATGCAGGAATGATAAATTTTGTTTCATCATTTTGTAACTGTGAATGATGGAATTAACCCAGGATAACGATTTTACATGATGTGACTTTCTTGAAGTGCATTTCGAGTTTTTTTGTTATTATGATAAGTAAACGATAAGCAAACGTACCATAGAAATCTCGTACCGATTGACATCATTCATACTTATGAAACTCGATATTGCGTACACTGTAGTTGTAAATAGTAACAGTTGGAATTTTTGCCGATTTGAAACCGAGTTGGGATTTTGGGAAGTAAAGGAGACATCAGCATCGCCAAAGAAGTTCTAAAATCCAGATAGATGGAATTTCTATATACAGGACATTTTGGCAAGGATTCGGGGAGAGGCACACCCCATCCTCCCCTCCCCCCCCCCCCCCTGTCGCCACGTCCCTGATAAAACCATTTTCTCCTTTTACGAGGAGCTGGTTCTATATAGAGCCACTAGAAACCAAACTATTTTGCAGTGTAGTAGTGTCGTGATGATCTGCCGCTGTAGTAGAATATGACGGGACAAGAGTTATCTTTGTTATCTTGAAGTAGAATACGCTGTGCAATCGGTACGTAATCAGAGCAAGGGTGTTGTCATGGTAGTATATTGACCTGTTATCGTACCAAGGATAATATGTAGACAATGTGTGGATAGATTTTGATCAGGCATTGTAACGTCATAAACGTAGCACCACTGTGCCATTTTGTCGAACGCTTACGCCATTAAAACGATCATTATTACACCTCGAATATCAATGGTTCCTAGAAAGCATAAAGCTTCCAAATTCAATGTTTTACAATTACAGATGGCACCTTTGTGCCCACCCCTGAGAAGATGTGAGTAAATCAGGAGCCATCTGAAAACATAATGTTTACTAAACATTTGTCGTCTCGGTGTGGATGTTACCGGCACTACGGGTGTCTTGTACCAACACGTCGTGCTGGCAATCATCGAGTGACACGTGGTCGTCCAGGCAGGAGATATGCCATATTCGCAATCCATTCCGAATGGTATGTGCAGATACTGTCACATAAATTGTCCTCTGTATTTGCACCCAGATCCAGGTGGCAGTTGTATCACGTTTCTGGTAAGTCGTTCTTCCAGTGAAGATATTTTGGACCAACTTTGTCGTTTAAGGGCATCACAGGGGCAATCTGGCGTCATTAATCGGAATTTGTCGGTGTCTTGACAATAGATGACTATCGGCGAATTGAGGCATTTGGATTGTTCGACTCCCGCTGACGAATATCAGTTTGTGACGCCCCTCTAATAGACCGAGATTCCTCACGTTGTAAACGACGTGTTTTCGTAAACGCAATCTGTAGAGCTGTCACTGATTTGCACAGTGCGCTTGTTTCCTTTAGATGAAGGGAATATCATGGTGTGTTAAGAAATTAACAGATGTCATGATGAAATGTGTTTGTTTATGTAAATACCTTGGGATAAATTTTTTGTTGTCTTAAACGACAAATGGTATAAAGTAGCCAATATTCTGACGTTGATACATGAGAAGATGCGCGAAGGCTTAATCGGTTTATGTCAAGTGTGGCGATAATTAGCGAACAGGGCAGCCTCTAAATAGTGTAATTTAGCGTTCGACATACTCCAAATAAACACATTAGTCCAGATAAGGCAGGAAGTGTTGTCGTCATTGAATATAGTAAAAGTCGGTACTTTAAAATTATGACCTTGGGGTTCAAAGGGTTAAGTACTCTAAGGGTTATGAACATCGACGATGACGGAACTTTCCACTCTTTGAAATTGGTTTAAATTTGAAAATAACGATTTTGATTACTTACTCGATTATTTTCCATAATTATTTTTCGGGATGTTGCTCACCTCTGATACATACACGTGTGAATGTCACGATGTGTGAATGTGTTTGTCAAGACGACACGTGAGCCAGCGCGGAAGGATAGAACGAGAGGCGCAGCCTCGAGTTCTATCCTTCCGCGATGGCATGAGTGCCGCATTGTGTCTTGCCACAGGGCACAGTGGACATAGAGACTATCGGGATCAAACCGTTGACCTTTCGACTTAAAGTCCAATAATCTAACCAATGAGCCACCACGATCCCTGAGCGGGGTACAAGTTTAGACCAGTAAAGCAACATATTCGCAAAACGCACAGACATTGTACCGCTACATGTAACTTGCAAGATCTGGTTCTCACGGAAGTCGAAGGAATGAAGTGTAAAAACGACGCCTTGTCGTCAATCATTTTGCTGTATGCGACAGAATGAACAGGATGGTATCAGCTGAGATGATGGATTGTCGGTGTGCTGAAACATTTACTGCCATCATTTACGTTTGACGCCATTACTCTCTTCCGAGTGTAATCACCGCTAATTTCAATTAAACCTATTTGTATTCCATCAAGTTGTCTACGTGTGTACACGGTCAAACAACTCTTTGAATCCGGTCATCCATTCTGTCGTCTTAATCCCTTTAGTTCGCTGGAATATACGGAGACGTGATTTCAATTTATTACAGCTTACAATATGATCACCCGTGGGACCTGATCGAGGTGATGACTTATCCATTATCAATGCGCTATAGACAACGTGCCCACCTAACGCGCTTTCTAAGATTATTGATTTGTAATTCTTCAAATTTATAACGATACGTTGTTATTACCAAAGGCTGAAGGTTTATGAAACGTGATTCGGCCATTTAAAAAAAATTGAAAATGAATCTAAAGGAGATGAAAAAAATATTTACGAAGAAATCTTAAACGGACAAAAAAGAAAGAAGTCTTTACCGAAAACGTTTTCTTCCTTCGTATTGCCTCATCAGAGAAAGAAAGAGACAGGAGAGGCAAAAAGTGAATTACAAAAGGTGGCCTCTTAACCCTCTGCCCAATAATGTTGCAATATGTAAAGCTCAGGCCGCATATTTTTCCCTTAAAGCAACTAGACAATTAACCAATTCAGTCTTGTTTGGCAGAGCTCTCTGAGCTCTGTCAAACAAGACTGAATTGGTTAAATGTCTAGTTGCATTATGGGAAATACGGCTACTCAACATTTCGGAATATTGACGTCAATATGCAGGGGGTGCGGGTGAGCAGTTTAAAGTTGCTGATAATATTTATCCCCTTATCTGACATACATTAAATATGATTGTACCAATATACGATCTTTAATGAGTAGCGATTTCATACAAAAATTATCAATAAAGTTTAGTAACTTCGATTCGAACCTTGGCTTACCCAGAATCAAAACGAATTTAGTTGACGCAGTTTATGAGTTTCGTATAGACTCGGGAAGAATTTAATATTATTTTTATCATACAAACGAGCTGTTGATAAGATATCACATTTGAATCGGACGGGTTTAAACTGACGAGAAAGCCGCTGTCATTTCGCCTGGCTGTGTCGCATGTGTAGTTTTTTTACAGCTTCGGTCCTTTGTATTAAGCGTTAATTTATTATAAATATTTCCCGAATAGGTCAAACGTTTACATTTCCCCTAATACTGCCTATTATTCTTGGATATAACCACTCAGACCAGATCGATCCGACATCGGAATGCATTGAACATTATATTTAAGACGATAAGCAATCTGTCAGAGTTTGTTTACCCACAGAGTAGAGATTCCATCCAAGAAATAATTGCAAATTTGTTGCAAAGCATAAGCAAATTTGTTGCAAAGCATAACAAACACAAGCAAAGCTTCGCTGAAACATTGTTTGTGTTTTTTGTCCAATTGTACAGAATTTGAAAGTGATACTTTGGGTGATAACTCCACTCCCTGGCTGAATTAGTTACAATCCACCCTCCACGCACGTACTGTACATGTACAGTTTGCCACTTGTGATGTTATTGCTGAGTGAACTGTCTAACAGCCATTATTGACAAGTATAATCTCCAGCTCGGCAAGAGCAGTTGTAGTTCTGATGAGGGTGTTTTTGATTTTGCTGGTCTTCAGGCATGTGCAATCTAGCACAGTTGATGATTTTGTACTGAATCGATCGAAATGGTCGTTGACGAGGAAAGCATGTCTCTGGTTCGATTAGCTCCTTCAGAGGTTCTGTTGAAAGCGTTCAATGATGGTCTTCCGGCAATAATTATTATTAATAACTATTTGATCATCCGCCGGGTTGCCACGGTTCTCATATTAGAAGGCCTTGATTACCCCTGGGCTCCCAAATGTTGCTCCCTCCCCGCCCGTTATCTCCTCCCAGAACACAAAATTTAACTGTTTATTGTCCATACATCTGTCTTCCCATTACTACTTATCAGCATACTAACCTGAAATCTCATCACCCTCACCATGAGTATTTTTTTCCCAAGATACAATGCTACCAGCAAGGGGACCCTGAATTTATCAGATGTTTTTTATAAATAATCGTTTTATTGCCATTTATCTTACAATCAACGTGTATTTTCTCTGTATTAACTCCGCCAATGTCGTGTATCCGACCACCTGCTACAGGGGGTCGGATACAAGCACGTTCCTTTCGCGTGAGTTGCATTTTTTTCTTTTTGTTCATCCGTACGAATAAATAGTTCGTTATATATTCCTCTACATTCTTGTCTTATCCCCAATATATTGTAAGCTAAAATTATTATTGCCATTATGTGGATGTACAAAATATGTATCCGGGTCAAGTTCCGGGTTTTAAGGGCAGATCACGACGAGTCAAAGACGAGTCGTGATCTACCCTTAGAACCCGGAGCGAGACTCGGATACATATTTTGTACATCCACATAATGGTAATAATCTCTATTTATTGGAGAGTGCTTGTTGGTACCCTCCATGAGATTACATGCCCGGTGATTTGTGCGATGAGTATTTTTTTTCAAAGATACCATGCTACCAGCAAGGAGAGCCTTAATTTATCAGACATTCTTTATTTATCATATGACTCGTCCGTTTTGTTCACTTTAATAAAACATTTGATATTTTGTTTTCCTATTAATCAGTGATTATTTATCACTGATTAATAGGAAAATAAAATATCAAATGTTTTATTAAAAAAACATCTGTAACAGGCGGTCGGATACACGACATTGGCGGAGTTAATACGGAGAAAATACACGTTGATTGTAAGATAAACGGCAATAAAACGATTATTTATAAAGAACATCTGATAAATTCAGGGTTCCCTTGCTGGTAGCATTGTATCTTGGAAAAAAATACTCATGGTGAGGGTGATGAGATTTCAGGTTAGTTTGCTGATAAGTTGTAATGGGAAGACAGATGTATGGACAATAAACAGTTCAATTTTGTGTTCTGGGAGGAGAGAACGGGCGGGGAGGGAGCAGCATTTGGGAGCCCATGGGTAATCAAGGCCTTCTAATATGAGAAACGTGGCAAACCGGTGAATGATCAAATAGTTATTAATAATAATTATTGCCGGAAGACCATCATTGAACGCCTTCAACAGAACCTCTAAAGGAGCTAATCGAACCAGAGACATGCCTTCCGTCAGTTTCATTGGTCAATTTCAAAACTAGACAATTTGATTGGCTAAACAAAATACAACTCGACCACATTTTCATAATTTGCATAATTAGAGTTGAGAGCTTTCATTGGTCAATTTCAAAAATGGACAATTTGATTGGCTAAACAAAATACTACTGGGTCATATTTGCATAATTTCAGTAGGGAGAATTTACGTTATCTGTCCTATTTAGAGTGGGTTATATTGTATTAATATTTTACTTACAAGAAAAACGCCATTCATTTTTTTTTATATTTTCACTTTTTGCTTCCAAAACCTATGTTTTGGAAGCAAAAAATTAAAAATCTTAGTTATACGAGGATGTTTTTTCTAAGTGCCGTCTGCAACTCAAGTTAGGTGATGGGTTAAAAGGGTCATACTAAGTGGCTAATTTGTGCGTGTGTGTGTCATATGATAAATAGAATATGAAATGAGTGTTTCTCTCATATAATATTTATGAAACTCGTCCGAATTTTCCGTTTGGGCTCGCCAGAGGCTCGCCAAAACGGAAAATGCTTAGACTCGTTTCATAAATATTATATGAGAAAAACTCTCATTCCATATCCTCTATAAATAATTGTTTTATTGCCATTTATTGGAGAGTGCTTGTTGGTACCCTCCAATAAATGGTAACAAAACAATTTTATATAAACATTTTGTTCTACAGCTGAGCAAACAACAAGCTAACTCGTACAATGTAAAGCCACCATATTGGCTTTCAGCATTTTTCAATAGAGCCATAATAATGGCTTCTAGCACTCAACCAGTTAATGACAACCTGCCAGTATCATTTCAAAGTAGTTTCAAAATCTACACTAATCCAATTGATATGGAAATCAGTCAGACTGGAAAAGTACAAACTCTCACCCCATGAACCATGTTCTCGTCTGACCTATCATTGCACTCCTTTGGCTCTGTAATGAAATCCATCAAGAATTAGAAAATAATTCAAGATCTGAGTTCAAAAAAGCAATCAAGGAGAAACTTCTGAACTTATATCGCACTCAGGTCGACTGTAATAACCCTAAAGGCCGTTTCACACGGCGGCGACACGATTTGTGGATGCGACACGACAAAAAACGCGGTCAGTAGAAACAATAGTAATTTCATAATTCTGTTCAGACAGCGCGCGATGCAACAGAGCGATAAAGCGACAGAGCGACTATTCGCGAAGCGACTGGTGCAGTGATTTTTGTAAACGTTTTTTGGGTCATCGCCTGGCGACAAACCTTCAATTGACCAATCAGAGAACTGATAAATTTTGGATTCCCATATTCGTGACATTCTACCTGAATGAAAGTGTTCTTACCTCAAGCAAATGGCTAACCGTTGCTGAGTAGAAATTGGCTTCCTCATGTTGGTGACCTGCTTATAACATCCACCAGATGGTCGAATTGGGCAGTGGTCATTCGAAAGGATTGCTTGAATCGACCCGAATCAAGCCTCAGCTCAGCTACCAGACGATGGAATTCTCCAAAAGGCCTCCTGTTTTGGTTAATTGGGTGTGTCCAATGTTTCTGGGTTTTTTTTCTTTTGCTTTTGCAGTAAAAGCAACAAAAGAAGTTCTTTTTCATCAAAATCCATCGTCAAAACGGAGATTAAAAATGTGTATTCGCGTCCGTGTGTATTTGTCCATCCCGTGCCATTTGAACAGCCCATCTGCGCGTAGAATCGCTGCGTTTTTACGCCGCGATAGATCGCTCTGTCCGTGTGAAACGGCCTTAAGTGTCCTGATTGTGCTCAATGCACGGTCCCGTATTGGTGGTGTTTCTTTGTTCGTTTAACCCTTTACCTAACATGAAAAGCAGACGACACTTGCAAACAAAATTCTTGAATAACTATTTTTTTTCTCAAAAACATAGGTTATGACCCCTCATTGGAACGAGCTCGTTCCAAAGAGGGGTCATAACCTATGTTTTTGAGACAAAAAATGATGAAAATTAATTGGCGATTTTTGAGAATAGCGCTGGCCCGTTTTGGTCGTTACGTTGAGTAAAGGGTTAATACACAAATATTTGAAATAACCTGAAATCTCATCAACCCCAATCATGAGATCTTAGCCCTGGTCGTGCCCATTGTAACTTTTTTTATCAGAGTGTTTGGACAGTGGTAATGTCGAGATACAAAAAACTGTTAACGCCTATAAATTTATTTGCCGTTCACTGTTTTTGTGTCTTCACCAGTACCATATTGTCCAAGACTGACCCTGATTCTTTAGCCTTAATACCGATCACCAGTACCATATTGTCCAAGATTGACCCTGAAGAGTATACTGAAACTAGAGAACGGTGCTTTGTTTTGTGCGGATCAGGAACTCTATGGGAGAAATAGCTATACGTAGTTTTTCTGTATTCACCGTAATTAGATTCACCGATATTGAATGTTTTTTTTTTTAAATTCTGCGGTCTTGACAATTCATGGGTTGTTTAAGGTTTTTTTTATTTTTTGGTAGTGGCAGAAATACAGCCTATTGGGCCAGACCGATTCCCGTAGTATAGTTGTCTTCTTCACAATTATGTAATTGCTCATATCTTTGTATATTATACTACAAATATATTCATTCATCCATTCACAACCCTCCCCTTTGTATCCTCCACTAACCACCTTTCCTCCGTTTGCCCACATCATTTCCTCATTATATTTCTGGTGAATGTTGTTCTGACATTTTGGATATTCTGAGAGAAAGTGCGCAAGGGTTTCCGTTACTCCCAAATTATACATTTAGCACTCCTTTTCAATGACTTTCCGAACTTTCCCCTAAGCTCCAACTACCTTGACCTACGCTTAAACAGCAGTGTCCCCAAGGTGCCTCCAAGGTACTCTTCAAAGCCCGACTTTCTTTATCACTTTGGTAACTGAAGATTTCTTTGTGTTGGCACCCCTCTGGCTAATTTCGGTTTCAATCCTACAGTGACTCTTTCTCTAGCGATGTTTTGCCCTGTTCTGTTCTCACTTCCAAGTCGGGTGTCTCACTTGAATAGATCTCTATTTTATTACACGCCTGTTCTATGTAATCGCCGTCCACAGCAACACTAAACCATGCGAAAAATGGAAATCTGAAATCGTTGACGGACTATTTTTAAATAGAAGCGAAATTTCACTGGAATTTTCTACAAATCGTGCAACGCAATTACAATTTGAATTGCAAGCGATAGCTAAAAATCGTCCCCTGAGTGCGAGTAGGAACATAGAACACATTGGAACACAGGGGACGAAATAGTAACACGTGTTCCCCTCGCAAATTTGGTTGGCGATAAAATGTGTTCTTTTTGTTGATAGTTGTGAAATGAATTGCTGTGTGTCATTCTAATATTTTTAATAGACGTGAAGGCGTGTAATAAACACAGAACGACGCACGCGTGTGAATGGATTAATCGATATGACACGTGTGCCGTTGCGGAAGGATAAAACTCGAGGCCTGTAGCCTCTCGTTCTATCCTTCCGCACTGGCACTCGTGCCATATCGATCAACCCATTCACACACGCCTGCCGTTCTGCGTGTAACTACCTCACTTACTAAATCCATCCTGTCTTGGTATCAGAATTCCAAATATTCTGGAACAATGGTTTGCACCATCGCCTGTCGGGGAGACTAACGAAGTAGTTACGACAACTGAGTTTCATTAGGTCTGTCCCGCCCTTGATCATTATCCACCCAGGTCCAGTCCCTAGAGCTGCCGCATTACTAGGCCTTGTTAACCACCAACCTACATCCTTCTGCATAGTTTTCAAGATATTTACAACCGTTTGGTTCAGAGGTGTCACTTTGGTACCATATGTTATACTTGGTGCACACCGTTTCCAAAATGGTTTTCCCTCCTAAAAGTTTCGTTGAATAAGAATTCGCTTCCCCTTCACAGCTTCCTTATTCGTGTCGTTTCAGTGGATGTCCCTCTTCCAGATGTTTAGATTAACCCCCAAATTCTCGTAGTCACCTGTCTCTCCCACAATAGAAGTTTGCTATCTTACGGAATACAGAACTCTCAAACTCTCTACCTTCGAGTGTTGGAGCCCATAGACATTCTCTGGTTGCAAAAAGCCAATGTTATGAAGAAAGTGGTAAACTGATTTTATTATACTTTATTTGCAGTCTTGTTCAGTTGTGCCACCTTGCTTGGATATTGCTCAATGGAATACACAAGCCCTGATACCACTCGCCAATATTTTGTAACTAATTTAATTAAGGCTTTATGAAGAAAGTGCAAATCTAAAGCTTGGTAGTAGGAAAATTGGAAGTGTATAAAACTGCTTCGTGGAAATCTATTGGGGTGCCGGATTATAACGATGCAAATCAACAAAACAAAAATGTATCCCCCACCCCCTCCTTCCCTCCACCGATTCGCTGTTCCATGGGATTGAATCCTTGACAAATTAAGTTGTGACATGAGTCGAGTCGATAGATGTAAGTGGCATCAGTCAATCATTATCTATCTGTCTAATGTTTGACTGTATGGTATTCGAAATCCTATAAAGTTGTACCCCTTGGAAAAAAAATATTAATCGGACTATATAAAATTGCCTTTATGCAGCCTATTGGAGGGAGCACCTAGACACCGTCCTCTGGTTGTAAAAAGCCATTGTTATGAACAAAGTGGTTAGCTGACCCTAACTCAACCCCACTTCCACCCCACACCATCACACCTGCCGGTACCACGGCAACGAATTTTAACCTTTGTTGGATATCATTTTGGGGGGACATTTCTTCTCGCTAGAATATAAATGTTTATTTCTCGTAATTGTTTATTATCTATCCGGCAAACATTTGCCACAGCTAGCAACCATTAACAAGCTATTCTGTGGCAAGAGAGTCGCTATTGCCTGTTCACTTGTTGGTATGCACAGAGCGAACTCAACCGAAAATACTCACGTGTTGTAGTTGGTGGTAAGCAATCATTTGAACAACATTTGAATGTGGGTATATTTTTTTAGAATCACTGAATCCGATACACAGAGGATATCTATTGTTGTTGAGTGGATACCGAAAATTATCCCATGAGTGAGCGAGACAAACGATTATTTTTCTCTCGGTCACAACCGAGATAATTTTCGCTATCCTCTCAACAACACTAGATTTTCTTTTCATTATACGCTTTTTATAAGAATCTGATATTTCCACGCGTTTCTACCTTGATTTGATGCACGAATCATTGAAACGCGGAAGTGATTTGATTGATACTCGGAACAGACAGTGTCTTGCAATCTGATTCAGCTGGTGGGTTTCTAGTCCAAAAATGGCCTGAAAGTCCGTAATATAAGTTTTTGGTTTGGTACGTCCTTTGAAAGGACGTACCAAACCAAAACCTTATATTACGGACTCTCAGGCCATGTTTGGACTAGCGGGTTTCATGCATCAATTCAAGGTGAACACGTGTGTAATCATTGCTGGAAATGATCGATATCCACTCAAAAATACTAGATTTACTTTTCATTACACATTTTTGGAGCAAATTGGTCATTTCCAGTGATAATTTGACTCGTATTCACCTTGAAGTGATGCTTTGAAAGACGCCATTTTGATTGATACTGTGAAAGTGAAAATTTCTCTATAACTTCACTGTGGGGGATACGATTTCTATCTTTTCGCAATTTCTTCCATAATCTATCGTTTAGCGTATAATAAAAATGTATATCCTGTGTTCATAAGCCACAACCACAAGAAGGTTCGTAGTGGATTTAATAATCTGTAAACAATACTTTACCATACAACAAGCAGCCGTCATCTGACCGCATCGTGTTTGACAAGATCTCTCTCTCTCTCTCTCTCTCTCTCTCTCTCTCTCTCTCTCTCTCTCTCTCTCTCTCTCTCAACGTTAACTAGGCTATCTGCTGCATGAGCAGTTGTCTCGGGTCAAACAGTCCACATAGCCTTGCACAAAAGTTGTATTCCTGAACAGAGGTAAATATACAACTGGAGACTTCACCCGGAGCAAGCTTACATTATATAATCCATTGACCCGATGATAAGATTGAAAATCCAACTTCTGATATAACGTATCATCTCAATCGAAAATTTCCGCACAAGTCCAGAAGTGAAATGGAAACTTCATATCACGGTAAACCTTGTCAAAATTATTGTTAAAAAAGAAATTTACTTTATGATTGCCCGACCATTGGCAAACCTATTGTAAATCCACATCCTACATTTCTAGAGGTTTCACCTGGGGTGACGATAACTAACAACATGGATCTATTGTCTTTACGGGGTGTGCAAGAAACTTGAAGTTCGCAAATAGATCAACGGACGAAGATTGTGTGCTACGTGGTATGTGCTCTGCACGCGTCGCGATATCTACCAAGCCATAACATTGGTACATAATCTTCCACCAATCATATTAAGGCTGCGATAACTGCAGTTGTATCACTGATTCTTTGTTCAGGTAACGCATGCATATACGGCAAAACGTGTTGTCTTCATGTTTGAATTTTTAGCTAATAAATTGGGTGGCACGGGTTATTTTTATCTCTCTAAAAGACCCCGAAAATGGACTTTAATCTCTCTCTCTCTCTCTCTCTCTCTCTCTCTCTCTCTCTCTCTCTCTCTCATTGTGGAGACCTATCTCAAACTTAATTTGAAAACCATTTCCAAATGTGCCTTAGTTCACTTTCAGCATCACTCAATTTCACTGCCATTCCTGCACTGGGTTACCTGTTTTTATCCTTGATTTAGATCAGTAGAAATTTTATTGACGCCACTCAAGATAAAAGCTGTTTTATGTAAGTTTACGTTTTTGGAAAATAACTCCAACGAGGAAGCTACTAAAGTCATTTTGTAGAACCAGAGAATAATATACTTCCATCATGCCTGAATGTCAGATAACTCTTGTACATACACTCTTACTTTGTTCTTTTGTATTCTTCGTTATGCAGCAATAATTACATTGTTAATGTAGTTATACGTTTTGGGTCCAAATACTCAATTCCCATTGGTCAGCTGTATGAAAACGTCATGACCAAATGTAATTCATTTTCCAATGAATACATTTGGTCGAACTTTGGCCCGCATTTACGGTAGAGCGCAGTTGCCAGAATGTAATTCGGGCGGTGTTTGGGCGCGTTTTTAACTTTTAGCGCCTCTCGCAGTGATCAACTCCGCTGCTGTTTCTTTGGCGACATTTCCCAACTGTGGCATAAAGCCCGTTACTAAAATACTCGTATCCATTTCTAAAGTTGTGAAAATTAAAAATCAGAGTTGTGCGCTTTGTCTTTTGTGTGAGGGTGGTTTTTCTCCTCGTTCATTCGTACATGTTTTATTTCGTCTTTCTGCTTTGTTGTTTGGTAAAAAGTAGTTTAAACAGTTACGGAATGTAAATTGTAATTATAAGAATTGAATGCAATTTTTATAATCTTTATTGGAGTATGAACGTGTGGGAATGGGTAAAAATTTGTACCCTTTCCCACACGTTCATACTCCAATAAAGATTATAAAAATTGCATTCAGTTCTTAATTGTTTTACGTATTATTCTCAAGTTGCAACAGTCCTATTATAAGCTTTAAAAATTATATATTTCAAAGCGTGACGTTAAGACACGATGTGCACGGTGAAGTGCCATCTTCAGTAAACAAACTCTATTATGTGTGCGTTGGTGATGCTGGTCTTCGATTTTGGGTGTCATGGCGGGTAGCATCAACTTGGACGAGATCCAGACAAATCCCAAATGTGATGTTAGTAATCTACTAAATAATAAAACAGAGGCATTTTCCGAGGACAATGACTCCACTTTCTGTTTAAACAATATGGGAAACAAATATTTTCTTTCGAATGAACTGGGCACTAAACTTGGTGGTGCATGAAGGTCTTTCTCTGCTTTCCACATCAAATGACAAAGTCTAAATGCTCACTGGGATCCTTTACACCACCTGCTCTCGGATCTAAATGACGCAAAGAACACATTTGATGTCATCGGTCTTACAGAAATCTTCCGAATCCCTTCTAATGTGTCTTATACTTTAGAAAGATGCCACCCTTTTTACAGAAAAACACAAGGCCCAGTGACTACGATGGACGCGGGGGAGTTGCTTTGTTTATAAAAACTGAAATTACTTTCAGTTTTAGCCATGATCTCTCTATTTTTATGACCCATGTACTTGAGTCTATATTTGTTGAACTAAAGTTTGAGCACTGCACGAAAATAATTGGCGTAATATACAGACCCAACACTGCCCCAAAGGCAGATATAGACCTATTTCAATCCAAAATTAATATCGTCACTCATCTAATTAACCCTTTACCCAACGCAGACGATATCAAAATTTATTATTTTATATATCATTTTTTTAATTTTTTCAAAAAATTTCAACAAAACCATATCATGTGACCTCTTGTTGGAACGAGCTCGACGAGCTCGTTCCAACGAGAGGTCACATGATATGGTTTTGTTGAAATTGTTTGAAAATAATATTTTTTCAACTGCTGAATTTGGATATTACGCGGGCGGATGCGGGCGATTTGTTAGGTAAAGGATTAACAACGAAAAGAAAACTTCCATAATTATGGGCGATTTCAACATCGATCTTCTAGAAGTAGGCTCTCATTCCAAAACAGACTTGTTCAAATGTTCCGTGGGGGGCTTCGTGCCTGCCATCACCAAACCAACTAGCGTAACAGATCGATCTGCTGCTCTTATAGACAACATTTTCTCCAATAATGCTCCTCAAAATTTCAAATCCGGAATAAGTTTAACAGATGTATCTGGCCATTTTGGATTTTTTTTTATTGTACTCTCAAATCAGAAATCTGATGGCTCTAAACCATTTCTAACCCGGAAGATAAACTCAACAACTATTAAATACTTAAATCGCTTCTGTCCCAAAGCGACTTTTCCACAGTTATGAGATCCAATGTCAAGGTGATAGATAAAAGTTGCAATTTTGTTGTATAAAAGTGTATATATCTTTGATAATTTTTCTCGTTCGGGCCAAGGTATAAGAATGTGCGTTTATATAACGGACCCCGAAAACCGATTTGTCACTCAAACCGACCAGTAATAACTCAAACGCCGGTAATTAAGCATGGAATTTAATGTCCATTATTGAGCATTTGTTGAATGCATGGGCGGTCTGGATAAAACATAAAACGTCGTAAAAGCGAATATTCTCCTATAGTCATTATCTACGTCATTATGGCATGTTAAGAGGTAATTATGACGTAAAAGGTACATCGCGTATGTTCTGGACACACACACATATTACGCATCTAGACTGTCATAAATGTCAGGAAATATCGAAATTCGAGTGTTTCAAAGGAACTTTAAAGCGAGTATTAAATTAAGATAGACCTACGCGGCCAGGTTCAAGAGAAGCTATTAAACTGAGAATAAATGTTCTGGCTATGGAAATAAAAAATCGGGGGATTTCTCGGAAATTCATTCCAGCCAATTCCAGTCTGAAGGTGTGTAAGGCTGTGGGCCGTTGCGTGTCGGTGGGAATGTTCCATGCTATAGGTTAGAGGAGGTGGCACATCGGCGCGAAAGTATAGGCACGTTGTGACGTAGAGGTGCCACAGAATAGGAGCAGTCGCGGGCCAAGTCGGTGGCCATAAATGAGAATAGGATTAGAAACACGAAGTACGAGCTCAGGGAGCTAGTTTGCATTTAGGTAAACGGCATTACCTGTTTTAGAAGGCAAGCCATACATAAGCAGAGTAGGTTTTGCCTGTATGAACATTATTCTGAAATAGACGTAGGGGAGAGTTTAACCCCAATGGTGGCGACTGCTTGAGTGGAAGGAGTCAAGTAAAGTGGCAATACGCTAGTGGCCGTGCGACGGCAGTGGTAAAGTGACATCCCGTCACTTGTTGGAGGAAAGGCGCCCCGATAAAGTGACAATACGTTAGTGGCCGTCGGATGGCAGTGAAAAGCGTGAAGTGAAGTGGCGACAAAAGAAGAAATACCAGCGAAAAAGAGGAAAAAACAGCGACAACAGAGAATGCGAGCCAGCAAGTGACTCAAAAACTGTGTGGGTAGGGGATGATTGACGTTTTGTTTTCTTATTCTTTTGGATTCCATGTAAGTCACAAATTATCATATTTATTTTTATATATATGTATTAAAATTATTGTTTTCAGTGAACCCCTGTTGATTTATCCTTTTCGAGGAAAAAATCTTAACCCCTTCAGGATAAGAACCACCCCAACAAAAGTGAAACGGGTGGGTTCGTTACGGCGAGACATACGTTCACGCACGGGTTCAGACAACTCTCCTTGAATTTTGGCTGAATACGCGGCGTGAATCTATTTCCCCCAGCAACGACAAAGGCCCGGATTCCGACATCCAACTGTCCAACCACAGCCTATTAAATACTTACTTGGCCGCCTTCGACACAGCTTTCCCTTTGAAAAGACACAAACTGAAAAATAAGTTCATAAAAAGACAGCCATGGATGATAAAGGGACTTTTAATCTCAGCAAACAAAAAGAATAAACTTTTCAACAAGAAGTTAAGATCCCCTGTAGAAGTTAACGTCAGGAACTACAAAAATTGTTGTACGCTATTTAATAGAATAAAAAGACAAAGTAAAGCTATGTATTATGAAAAAGCCCTCCTGGAAAATAAGAAAATCATGCGGAACACGTGGCAACTTCTAAATACTGCCCAGGGATACAAATAGGGGAACTTTGCTTTCATTCTTCAATCTTGGCGATAGAAAGATCAATGCGGAAAATGACATCGCACAGGGGTTCAATACTTTCTTTGCAAACATAGGAAGTAAAACTTCTGAACTCATACTCAAGCCTCAGAAATCATTTGCCGAGTACCTTAATACCAGTCTTACTGAAAACATATTTATCACACCCACTTCACCTATTGAGATAATATATATTGCAAAGCCAATTAAAGCTAAATTAAGTGAAGACTGTGATAATATTTCAACTGGCATTCTGAAACATTCAATACATTTCATTGCCACTCCACTTGCACATATCATGAACGAGTCATTAAGTTGGGGAATAGTTCCAAACAGGATAAAAATTGCCAAAGTAATTCCAATATTCAAATCAGGTGACGAAAACAACTTTACGAACTACAGACCAATCAGTATTTTGCCCGTTTTTTCTAAAATCCTAGAAAAGCTCATGCCAGTGGGACTCCTAAAGTTTCTAAATAAATTTGATATCCTTTTTCCCCACCAATACAGCTTTAGGAAGCATCACAGTACACTGCATCCAGTCATGCAGTTGTTAAAATTCATAGCCACCGAAAACAACAAACCTTGTGAAGACAGTTCTCTTGTCCTATTCCTAGATCTATTTAAAGCCTTTGATACCACCAGTCATCAGAAATTACTCCCAAAACTGGAATATTATGGTATAAAAGGTAACACCAATACATGGTTCAAAAGCTGTCTTCAGACCAGGACCCAGTATGTTTCTTTCGGTGACAGCAAATCTGACTTTGCAGAAATTACATGTGGTGTTCCACTAGGTTCGATATTAAGACCTATTATTGTTTCTACTTTACATAAACGACATAAACAACTCAACAAAGCTATACTCCTATCGTTTGCAGATAACATCACTGGATACAAGTCTGGGATGGAGAAAAACCCACTTGCCTCGGAATTTAATGAGGAAGTGCAAAGAATATCCGATTAGTGTGCTGTCAACCACTTGGTTTTGAACCGCATGAAAACAAAATATACTACTTAAAGTTTGGTAAGCACTAAATATTTGACACATCATAGTGAAATTTGCTGGTGACATATTTGCGATATTTGTGGTGGATATGATTGAGGAAGGTATTGAGATCTTCCCCGGTGTTTACATTAGCTCTCTCGACAGACAGACTTTTCGTGACAGTCATGGAAAGCATGTACCCCTTGATTTTCATGATGTTTTCGTGTACTGTCTACATGTACATGACATGTGTAGGGTATTCAATCTTCGTTCCAACACACACCCTTGTGATTTAATGATTGAAAATGGCAAATGCAAATGTAAGAAGACATTTGTCTGAAGCAGAAATGTGGCGGGCTGTTGGGATGGTGGAGCAAGGGGCTACCCATCGTCAGGTTGGTGAAGCCCTTGGTGTGCACCATACGGTGATCACCAGAGCCTGGGCAAGATTTCAGCAGTATGGCACACTAGTAAGACGGCATGGTGGTGGCAGAGACAGGGCAACATCTGCAGCTGAAGACCTGTTTTTGATCATTTAGGCCCATAGGAACCGCTTGCCACAGCAACCCAGCTTCTCAGTGACCTTCAGAATGCATTCGTGGGAAATGTTTCGACGCAGACTATCCAGGCAAGGTTGCACGAAGGTGGTCTCCAATCGAGGAGAACATGTATTCGCATTCCGCTGTCCCAGAACCATCGCCAGGCACGATATGAATAAGCCATGGACAACGTTGGATGGACCAGGGGAGATTGGCGACTTGTCCTTTTTACAGATTAGTCAAGGTACTGCCTAGACTACACAGATAGGCGTTCTATGGTATGGAGAAGACCGGGAGAGCGATTCCATGCAGCCAACATTGCTGAGCATGACCGCTATGGTGGATGGCCAATCATGGTCAGGGGTGGCATCAGCAGGGATGGACGTACAGAGCTCTGTGTCCTTGAGCGTTGTACATTGACTACACAGCGATATATTGATGAGATCCTGGATGTCCACGTCAGATTGTATGCAGGTGCAGTGGGTGATAGATTCATTCCGCTGGACGATAATGCCAGTCCTCATGTTGCCCATGTTGTCGGAGAGTACCGACAGAGGGTGGGGATTGAGCGTATGGACTGGCCAGCAAGATCCCCTGACCTCAATTTCAGCCTGTCCAGTCCAGCCAAGATGTGTCCAGGAGCGTGGTGCCATGCTGGTCCAAGAATGGAGCAACATCCCACAAAGGACCACCAGGAACCTGATTGGGAGCATGAGAAGGCGTTGTCAAGCTGTAATTAGCAGTAATGGGTCTCATACTCGATATTGAACACATACCAGTTCTCTCCGTCAACTTTTTGGCAAATTGAAAAATTTCCTCTTTTGCCAATGATATTCATTTTCCATGGTTATCGTATTCAAAAGCTAAAAAGTAATGTCAAACACAAATAAAATCATAATTTTTGTACTATATACACTTTTCATTACAATATTTCAACTAAAATGTAAAACAGGTAGTTGGATATACTTGGTGCTTAGCAAACATTGAGTAGTATGTATACTTATCAATCCACCTAAAGGAAATGATTCCGCCCATCTGAAGATTTCTGTAAATAATAATATTATCGAAAAAGTCGATAATAGAAATACGAAAAATCTGTAAAATTCCTTGCCATAAATATTGATGAAAATCTGTCTTACAATGCCCACATATCCAAACTCTGTTCGAAAGTTGCCCTTTCCAATCTCAGCCTCAACAAGGTGAAGAAAGTTCTCCCTTTCAAAGCAACGAAGACGCTGTATTTCACATTAGTACAGAGTCACTTTATCTACGGGATCCCAATATGTGGGGCATCGAATGTATGTTCTCGGCTGTTTAAACTACAAAAACGGTCAATACGAAAATCATTAACAATAAGAAATACAATGCCCATACCGACCCACTGTTCTTCAGAAATAGCATTCTGAAGATAAAAGATTTGTATAGTCTGCATGTTTATTTGTTCATGTTCGATTGATAAAACGGTAACTTTCTAGCATCTTTTGCAAATTATTTCTCTAGTGTCAGCAATCAAACTAATGTAAACACACGCCAAGCCGAACTCCTGCATCGATGTAGAACTAGAATAAAAACATTAGAAAATCTACCTGTCTTTGCATTCCCCAAGCTACACACGTGGTGTTCCGTTAAGCAGAGTTTCTTTTAGTGCTTTGATTACTTGTCTCACAGTTCATATCACCAACAACCAACACACAAAGAAACTTTGTTTCCTCCAGGAACAAAAACTGGTTCTTCCGTTTACCCTGGGAACCAAATTTGGTTACTTGGAATCAAGCTACATATGTTCTGGTTCTTCATTCTTTCACATGAACTAAACTGTCAAGACAACTGGGCATTGTATAAACTGTAAAATATAAAACCGCGCCAAGCTTTAGTTTTGAAATAAAGATGAAGCAACGACAGAAACACATTTTCAAATGTTTCATCACGCATGCGTCAAACCTTTACCCAACGCACAAAATATCAAAATTTACTATTTTAATTATTGTTTTTTAAACATGTCAACAAAAACATATCATGTGAACCCCCCCCCCCCCCCCCCTTCCCCTCCTCCCAATGGAACGAGCTCGATGAACTCGTTCCAGTGAGGGGTGGTCACTTGATATAGTTTTGTTGAGATGTTTTGGAATTTTTTTCAACTACTTAACCCCCTGAACACTGATGTCAAAATACCAAAATTTCAAGTAGCCATTATTCCCATAATGCAACTAGAAATTTAATCAATTCAGTCTTGTTTGACAGAGCTCATTGAGCTCTGTCAAACAAGACTGAATTGATTAAATTTCTAGTGGCATCATGGGAAAAATTAGCAGTCTGAAATTTTGAGATTTTTACATCAGTGTGCAAGGGGTTAATTTGTAAATTACGTGGGCTGATGCAGTCGATGCGCTGGGTAAAGGTTTGCGTTACGCAGCAGCGGCAATTTGTCATATAAACAAGACAGGCAATTCTACATGAAATTACCCGATTCTAGATCACGTGAAGACTCATTTGTTTTGGTTCTTCGGTCGACTTCGGTTCTGTTTGGAACCAAATTCGGTCTGGACTTCTCAGAGTGAAGGTCGTAAATTCTGAGTGAATGAAGGGTGTGTCACGCTCTAAAAACTTTGTCAGGTCAGCCAGTAGTAGGGCAGAGTATTATTGCCGATAAGTAACATTTCAAAGACCTCGTCGTTTGCCTAAAACTGCAACAGATGGTTGCTAGTTTGGGATATATGAATCAGATCAGCCACAGAATTTATACGCAGGAATCGGTAACGCGGATAATGGCCGTGGCATTCTGCTACAGTTTCTAGCATGGCATTTCCAAATGTCGTTGTTAATCATGATGACTGTAGAATCTTTACCTTAACAGCTCGCTGAGGAAAGCAAAGGTATGCTTACAAAAGAACGCCCAGCAAATACATGCCATGGTCTGACAAACGTGTGTTATGTCCGACACCCATTACCCGATTGTATGCCGATAGTCACGGGCTTCTAAATGGCCCAATAATGGTCCGTTGGGTTCACGATTATAGCCCTAGAATGAGTAGTAATATTTTAAACCTGGCGTCTCCTTGCAAACAGGTGTGACAGATCAATACGCAAACAGAAAAATAGAAATGAAAATTTGTCACAATATGTTATTTATTCGTATTTCTAGGATATTAGCTGCCGTTGTTCGATAGGTATTCGCTTCGAAGTCACAACGTTAGTGTTATAAAATAACTCCTCATTGACAGAATAAGTGTAAATTCGTTAATTTTGGTAGATTTGAACAAAAACATTTCCCAATTGACATTCGATTTATCGGCTGTCATAGCAGCTCCCGAATTGATCTTGGTCAGAATGAGAAGTCTGGATTGGCCGATTACTAAAATAGGCGGAGTTTAATTCTTTTGGTGGATCCATGACGCCACGTGAACAAATAGTCCGTCAACGGAAATCCGTAAAGAACACGTGTTCCGTTCGGATTTCTAAGTATGGAACTGGAGGAATAGTAATAGGCGCAGAATAAACTGCCAAGACGAAGATTTTAATTTTTGTTCCTGAAGTGGAACCCGTTATAAGAGTCACGACAGGCGGTTTGTTGGGTGCAGTTACCGGTCTGTGCAAATTACCATTAAGACAACTTGAAAAAAGTGATTACCTCAATTTCTTTCAGGCAACCTTCAATTTGGTAACTTCTTTCGTCAGCTAATTCCATGGAATTATTTCACTGAGCCGCTTATGGGCTCTTATTTGATTACATAACACCACCTCATTGCCCAGGCTAAATAACACTAAGTTCAATTATCAATTAGACTACATGTACTACAAATATCACCTCAATACAGCAGTAGCTCATCAATAATTCTGGATTGACAAAAAATGAGAGTCTCAACTTTACAGAATCCGTATCATGCCGCCTGTCATAAACGAGTTTCTCGTGACATCAATGACTTTCGGGGATTTTCAAATGGACAATTTAACAACTCAAAATATATACCCAAGTGCCTCGGCGCTGAATACTCCTAACAGACATCCATACTTTCGTTTTTGTTCATATATTTGGTGTCTATTCAATTCTAAAGATTCCCTGTCATCTATTTATTTATTTATTTATTTATTGATGTTTAAGGTCACATATTTATGCACAATGGCTAATTCTAAACAATTCAATTCTAAAGATTCCCTGTCATCTATTTATTTATTTATTTATTTATTTATTGATGTTTAAGGTCACATATTTATGCACAATGGCTAAGCATGACCGTGACAGTTTTACGGGTGGAGGAAGCCGGGGAACCCGGAGAGAACCACCGAGCAACGACGAGCAGCTGCCAGCTCCCCAACATCTTAACTCTGCACTGCCGCACAGGCAGGGTTAGATTGGTTAAAGACATGCGCACCGTCGACGTGCAGTACGCCTTAGTACACGGCGTCATCGTGCCCCCACGCGGGCAATGGAGGTGAAGTGTCTTGCCCAAGGACACAACGCGGTTGCCGCAGGTGGGATTCGAACCGAGGACTTTTCGGCCTGCAGCCTGCACCTCTACCTACTGAGCCACCGCGCCCCCCTGTCATCTAATAAACATATTGTTACAACAGTCAGTTTGTCAGAGTTCTCATTCTCTGAATGCTAATTTTTAAGATTCCCTGTCATTTAATAAACAACTTATTACAGCAGTCACTTACTCTAGGTTATCATATTCAGAATCCTATTTTCAAAGATTCGATATCATACAATAAACAGATTATTATAACACTCAATAAATCTGAATTGTCATATTGTGAATCCCATTTTTTAAAGATTCGCTGTCATATAATAAACACATTATTACAACAGTTATTTAATATCTGGGTTGTCATATTATTAATCTTAATTTTTAAAGATTCACTGCCATATAATTAACAAATTATTACAACAGTCAGTTAATATATGAGTTGTCATATTATGAATCTGAATTTTTAAAGATTCACTGCCATATAATAAACAAATTATTACAAAAGTCAGTTAATATCTGAGTTCTCATAATGAATCTTAATTTTTTAAAGATTCGCTGCCATATAATAAACAAATTATTACAACAGTCAGTTAATATCTGAGTTGTCATATTATGAATATGAATTTTTAAAGATTCACTGCCATAAAATAAACAAATTATATCAACAGTCAGTTAACCTGAGTTGTTATATTATGAATCTTAATTTTTGAAGATTCCCTACTATAAAATAAACAAATTATTACAACAGAAAGTAAATCTGAGTTGTCAAATTCGTCGACGACACCAGATCAGGCAGATCAAACATGACGCCTACGGCGTCTTGTTTGATCTGGCTGACCTGGTGTCATCAACACAGTGGAATCAGACAACTCGGATCAAGTGACTGTTAGGAAAGCGGTGGCCCAGTGGTTACGGTACTGGACTTCAAACCTAAAGGCCCACGGCTCGATCCCCATCAGGGGTAACTGCGTTGTGTCCATGGACAAGGCACTAATTCCCGATTGCCTACGTGGAGGCACGGTGGCGATGTGTGCTATTTATTTATTTATTATTTATTTACTGGTGTTTAAGGTCATATACTTATGCACAATGGCTAATCATGACCGTGACAGTTTTACGGGTGGAGGAAGCCGGAGTACCCGGAGAGAACCACCGAGCAACGATCAGCAGCTGCCAGCTCCCCAACATCGTAACTCCGCACTGCAGCACAGTCAGGGTTAGATTGGTTGAAGACATGCGCACCATCGACGTGCAGTACGCTTTAGTACACGGCGCCATCGTGCCCCCATGTGGACAATCGGGGTGAAGTGCCTTGCCCAAGGACACAACGCGGGAGTCCGAATCGATCGCTCAGACGGTCACCCATCCGAGGACTAACCGGGCTCGACGTTGCTTAACTTCGGTGATCTGACGAGAACCGGTTACCGCGACGCCACCGCGCCCCCGCGATGTGTACTAAGGCATACAACACGTCGATGGTGCACTTGCCTTCAAACAAAGCTAACGCTGCTTGTGTGGAGTTAGTGCGTTGTGTTGTCTGGAAGTTGATCGCCGCTGCTCGGTGGTTCTTCGGCTACTCTGGCCTCCTCCACCCGTACACTGTTCGACAGGACGTGATCCTGGCTGTCGAAAGTGTCGTTAAACCCCACTAAATAGATAAATAGTAAATAAAGTGACTGTTGTATTAATCTGCATTCATCATCATTATAACAGAGTAATGTGTGGTTCCTGAATGTCTAAAAAGTGGATACCAGGGACATTTCGAATTTACCTTTTTGCTATTTGTCTGATGTATAGTAATGGAGGTAAGTTCGATCACGTTGGGTTTTTCCATTTTTTTTTTCTTTCTTTGAGGCAAACCAGATGATTGTTCGCCCAATTTGAACAAGTTGCAACCAAGACCCGCTTGGGTTAAACATTATGCTAATTGGGAATAGTTATACAATAAAAAGGCATAGATCCATTATTGAAGCCAGTTGTGAAATACCAGTGTGGATATATCAGTGCTAGGAGGAGGAACAGAGGCGCCGCAACAGATACGAATCGTTTAAAGGCCGTTGAGTCAAAGCAAATGTCCAAGCTACTGATATGCTTATGAACAAACAATTTTGAATGGGAAAAAAAATCCCGATGAGAGGAATTGATTCCTCTCATCAGGATTTAATCTCATATTGTTGGCCTCATCAACCCGTTTTGCATAATTGTTTGTAAAGAAAATAGCAGCATTCGATGACAAGACTAAAAAATACAAAATAAATGGGTCAGTAAGATGAGAAATAATTTAATCCAACAGCACCATCTGACTGTCGGGTTAAATTATTACTAATTATCCCCATGAACACAAAATACACTCGCCCACATTGCTTTAAATAATATTCTTGAGGCCTAAAAAAGTTTAAAAATTATTTCTCAGGCCCTCCTGCGTGGTCCTTTTGGCGGCTGCCGCATGCTCTCTTTTTATAACCGATGCAAACTTAAAAAATAAAGATTAAATGGTTCATGTCTGATATTTTACCAAAGTTAATAAAACTGATAAATTTGTTCCTTGAGTGCAACAAGGCTTTGCAATGCTGTAGCATTGCAAAGCCTTCTTGCACGCAGGGGACGAAAGACACCACCACTATGCTATTCGGTAGATTATGAGGCCTGAAACATAAAACAGGCCAAGAACATGAACTTTTGATGGCAAAGAATTAATTACAAAAATATAAAATAAAAAACACCTGACCATCCGCCCGCATGTCCGTCCGTCCGCACGCCCGCCCGCCCGCCCGCCCGCCCGCCCGCCCGCCCGCCCGCCCAGAAGGCCCGCCCGCCCACCCGCCCGCCCGCCCAAATTCGATTTTACAGCCAAAACAATGGACTGAGAAACCCGAAGATCTATTTTGTGGGACCTTATGACGATACCATTTATGAGTTCAGTGCTGAAAAGGGAAAGTTAATGATAGCTTTCACCAAATTATATTACAAAACATCCTCGCAACTTTTGTATAATCCATTAGAAAGGTTCATATCGTTCCCATAATTACAAGCTGCTAAATATACCAAGAACCTGGAAGCTATTTGAAACAACTTGCAGGTAACAATTATCAGAAATGCTTTTAAAATACTTAACCGAATTTCAATTGATGTAGTTTTATATACTATTTTGGATCGAGGAATGTTTTCTTTATGCGCTCCCTTGTAAGGCTTTCCCGTGCCTCACGCGTGAAAAGCTCAGTGTTTAGTACAAATAACCTCTGAAGCCAATACTATAAAACTTTTGAAACTTTTACAATTGTATTTTCGTGAATAATATTTTCTACCTTTTAGGCCTAAAAAATTAAAAATCTGTTTCTCAATCCCTCTCGCATTGTCCTTTTGGCTGCCGCTTGCTCCCTTTTTAAAACCAATGCAAATTTAAAAAGTTAAAAATTAAATGGCTCATGTCTTTTATTTTACTCAAGTTGATAAAATTGATAAATTTTTCCCTTGAGTGCAAAGACTTTTTGCGCTCATGGGACGAAATACACCACCACCTATGCTATTCTGTAGAATATGAGGACTAAACATAAAACAAACCAAGAACATGAACTTTTGATGGCAAAGAAATAATTACAATAATAAAAAATAAAATAAAAAACCGCTCGCCAACATGCAATTTTACAAAAATGGCCTGAGCAGAAGATCTACTTTGGTGGACCTTAATATAACTGACTAAAATAAATCATTAGCATTTTAAAAGATATGGCAATTTGCCAACTGGCAAATTGACAGATCTTTGAAAATGCTAATGATTTATTTTCAGTCATAACTCGAAAATCCAATTCTAAAAATACAATTGTAAAAGTTTTATAGTATTGGCCCCTGCTCAACTTTGACCAAGTGATCACAAACGTGGCCAGTCATTATCGACCAGATCCCGACAATGTCGCGATTCGGTAATCATTACCTGTCCGCCATTCCACTCACGACACTATCTAATCTCGCATGCCGAACAAGGCATACGAGAATACCGAATGGCATGTGCTATTTCCGTTTGTTTTTCTGGTTTTTATCTCAATTTCGCAATATTTTATACATGAAATTCCGACCCTCTGGCGTGGCTACTAGATCGCGATTTGATCGAGAGAGAGACCTCCTTTATGATAGCAAAACTGCTCAAAAATGGTAAGATGGTGGAACAGTGACATTTAATTCGCATTCGTACAATTTACCGCTATTTAAGTATTTGTAATTACGAAACGTCCTCTAAAATTTGAGCGTCATGAAAATTAAATGTCCAGGTAATATGTATTAGGAATATATATATATATATATATATATATATATATATTAACCTCAGCACCACAAGATTTCGGACTTGATTTCCGATGCGCGGCGCAGTGAGTGATATATTGTTTCTGGATATATTGTGACAACATGTTCTAACCGTTGTGCCGTGTATTCAGATTTGAGCACTCGAGTTTGAGCAGTCGTTATGGGTAACGTCTCCCTAATCGTAGGTTTTCGTATAAACGCTAATACGTGAATGTTTTCAAGTCAGAACGTACGTAGGTGGTATGTCGTGTCCTATTGAGTGTTTGTTCCACGAATTACAATGTACACACACCGTCGATGTCTGTTAATGTTTGATAAAAATGATGCCACTTGTGTATCTTCTCGGACTGAGTGTCAGTAATTGCTAATTCCACGGATGGCATCTTCAATTCTCCGAATACAACATCTTATGTTCTACACCGCCCTCTTGATGTAAATTATTTTATGTAATACTGTTTATTCTGTGGAAAGTGTTATATATATATATATTTCGTACAGTGGTCGTTGAGGGGGTCGTAATATAAGCGTGAGCAATGATGTCCACGCATGCGTTTACCGGGTTATAAAAATCATCAGCAGCACAATTTTAGTTAATGAAGCACCGAGTTGTACCCAATGCTTCGTTAATTCAATGTTTGATAACTATTCCTATATTTAATGTTTGGAATATAATATTATTGCGTCCTAGAAAATATTGTCCACCCGTGGGAAGTGAACAGCCCACAGCGGCCGTACTGTTAGCTTGCAAATTTACTGTCGGATCCACAGACTATTGTACCATTCATACATTGTATTCTGAAGTTTGGGAATAAGTACTGTTTAAACTAAACGTCAAGGTAAAATGTGTTGTGACGGAAGCATGAAATATTCTTTCACATGTCGCTGTGGTTTGTTGCACCTTCTACCATATTGAGGCTTACGCTATGATTTGAAGATTCACCATAATTCCTAAACGTCAGCTAATGAGAACACCTAACTTTTAAGTGCTACCATGATGCTACAGGACAAATAACAAGCCGTCGATACAGGAATTAATAAAATATCAAAAAGTAAACTTTAAAAACATTTCCTCGGATGCAGGGCGGAGGAGATTTATAGCACGACTGCTCTGCATATTCAACCTTACGTGATACAATACAGACATTGGGAGATGTACTGGATACACTTCGTGTGTAATCTCGATTACACGTAAGAACGTTATGTAAGAACGCATCTGATTGGATGCTACACATCTGAGTGACATTATGACATAAATATAATGCGTCCATACAAAAGAGTATCAGTCAAGAAGGTTTTTGGGCCGCCGAAGGTGATACTTTTCATTCACTTAAATCAAATGTAGTCTGGGAATAAATATAGAACCCAACTCGGATAGAGTACGTGGAAAAGGAATCATGACTCTTGGTGGAGTTTTTCCTGTATTTCACGCGCGCCTTCGGCGCACGTGAAATACAAGAAAAACTCCACCTCAGGTGTTTGTTTCCAGTCCCCCGTACTCCACCCTCCGTATCGCGTTCTGCCTTAATACCTAACCCATGGTCTGTATTATTCAGCTTTCCTTTATCCATGTTACCACTCTTCATACTGATGTCAAAATACCGAAATGTCAAAAGCTCTGTCAAACAAGATCGAATTGGTTAAATTCTTCGTTGAATAATGGGAAAAATACAGGCTGATAAAATTATGACATCAGTGTGCAGTGGGTTAATCAAGTTGAATTTCTTGATCTCCATGGGCACTCCTTTGGAAGTCATACCATGCTGTGAATACGATATTTACTTGGGATGATATTTTTCCATGATTATTTATTATTTATTTATTTATTGGTGTTTAATGTCACATATTTATGCACAATCGCTAATCATGACCGTGACAGTTTTACGGGTGGAGGAAGCCGGAGTACCCGGAGAGAACCACCGAGCAACGACGAGAAGCTCCCAGCTCCCCAACATCGTAACTCCGCACTGCAGCACAGGCAGGGTTAGATTGGTTGAAGAAATGCGTACCGTCGACGTGCAGTACGCCTTAGTACACGGCGCCATCGTGCCCCCACATGGGCAATGGGGGTGAAGTGTCTTGCCCAAGGACACAACGCGGTTGCCGCAGGTGGGATTCGAACCGAGGACCCTTTGGCTTGCAGCCTGCACCCCTACCTACTGAGCCACCGCGCCCCCGTTTTTCCACGATTCAAATCAGTGAATTTATTCACCCTTCACCTGATATTCACAATATAATTTCTCGGAATCCACATGGATGAAAATCTGAAAACATGTTTCAGTTGTTTGTTAAAAAATAGGTAGGACGATTTTCGCGATAAATAGGGCAAAGAGATTTCTTGCTCTACAAGCTTTGTGAGCCTTGTACTTCGCACTTATCCACAGACAGCCATATGACTTATGGGTTACGGGTTTGGGGACATTCAACCTCAACAAATAGAATTGTTAACCTGCAAAAGAAAGCCATTCGAATTATAACAAACATGTCTTATAAGCCACATACTGGCCCTCTTTTCAAAAGATGCTGTATCCTAAAATTCAAAGACATTTCGTCCGCTGAGTTCCAATGTGTTCTATGTGCCTACTGGCACATAGAACACATTGGAACTCAGGGGACGATTTATGAACCGCACTCGCTCCTGTTCATGCATGTTGGTTCAACAATAACTACCCGCGTCCTTCTCTAACACATTCAACATTTACAGCAACCCATCGGGCATGAACACTTGACAGCCTGGGAAAATACACACATATAAACCAAGAACACGCTTTCAGCGGAACTTTCGTTCCATACTTCCCCACGGGTCTGGAATGAAATTAATCCAGAAATACATAATCTGAGTAGGCATCAATTTAAGAAAGCGATAACGGACAAAGCTCGAAATTCATACATTACAGATGTGTCTTCTAATACCCTTGGGTGCACCGACTGTACCCCTGTCTCTTCTGGATCTCAATATAACTTACATCCACAACACAGATAATACTTCATTGAACTGATGAAAACATTGATTAATTTTTGATAATGCCGATTCTTTTCAAAGACTTTAGTGCAAATTACCCCTGTTTTTGATGTCAGACCATTTACTGTTTCAACTGGGAATGGCCGGAAGACAGCTTTTCTTGGCTATGCCATTTCATGCAGTGTACAATTTATATGTATATAAAACTAAGAGGCATCGCACTGGTAACTATTAGGTTAAAACAGAAATCCAGTGACACGTGGATTAATTTAATTTTCGTGCGTCAAAGCACCCTTCATCAGAAACACATATAACTACATTCTCATCAGTTCCACGTATATTTTAAAATGTCGGTTTGATGACACTTTAAGTGTCGAAAGTACTTACCGAATGTTTTGTACAAAGTGTAAAATTGACTAAAGATTTTGTATTCAGTGTAAATGTGGATTACAAAGAATAATACAGACATGTAAAGAATTGTTTGAAACCGGTATCTTTTAGAATCTTTTTCATATATGATATAATTGTGTGGACAAACTTTTTGTTCTATATTTATATTTATCATATGACTCGTCCGTTTTGTTCACTTTAAAACATTTGATATTTTGCTTTCATATTAATCAGTGATAAATAAAGCCTTCCGCCAATTTCATTGGTCTGTTTCAAAACTAGACAATTTGATTGGCTGAACAAAATACAACTGGGCCACATTTTCATAATTTGCATAATTAGAGTTGGGAGCTTTCATTGGTCAATTTCAAAACTGGACAATTTGATTGGCTAATCAAAATACAACTGGATGATATTTGCATAATTTCAGTAGGGAGAATTTACGTTATCTGTCCTATTTAGGGTGGGTTATATTGTATTAATTTTTTACCTACAAGAAAAACGCCATTCATTTTTTTTTATATTTTCACTTCTTGCTTCCAAAACATAGGTTATGACCCCTCATTGGAACGAGCTCGACGAGCTCGTTCCAATGAGGGGTCATAACCTATGTTTGAAAGCAAAAAATGAAAATTTTTAGTTATAGGAGGATGTTTTTTCCAAGTGCCACCTGCAACTCAAGTTAGGTGATTGGTTAAAAAGTCATACTAAGTGGCTTATTTCTGCGTGTGTGTGTCATATGATAAATAGAATATGAAATGAGTGTTTGTCTCATATAATATTTATGAAACGCGTCCTAATTTTCCATTTGGGCTCGCCAGAGGCTCGCCAAAAGGGAAAATTCTTAGACTCGTTTCATAAATATTATATGAGAAAAACACTCATTCCATATATTTGCATTATGTAACTGTATACTGCAAATAAAGAAAGATATAAGTTATGCGATGCCATACTCTGTAAATTAAAATGGTGGGCCGGGGTAGAATTTTGAAACATGATGGTCCTATTTTACATTTTCGGAAGAAAAGTGTGTGGCTACTGACGGTAAATTGTTTTCAGAATTGTTTTTTTAAACTGTGGTTTGTTTGGGGGATTCAGTATTAAAGAAATAACGTCCGTATCTCATATTATTTAGAATGCCAAATTTTATCGAATCAACATTCCCCCAATCACAGTGCTGCCTAAATGATGACAATGATCTTACAGATGCTATGCATTATTGGATTATTGGTTCACAAATAAGAAACTTTACGATTTTTTTTTTTCGATTATTACATCCTTTTGAACTATTAAATTAAATTTTACAAAAAGGGGCTCCTGCGGATTGGACATTGATCAAGACATGCAAATGCATTGAAAATGTTAGGAAGCATTTCTGATTACAATCCTGAACGCTATTAGTCAAAAATACATTACTCCAGCGAGAACTGGTCATAAATCGAACTTATGTCTAATAATTCATGTGCTCTAAAATGAAGATGGCTGTTCTTTATCAATCGCCACCTGGAGAGAATGTTGAGGTTATATGGTATACAACCAAGTGAAGAAGCCTCAGATCGAAATGGTTAGAAAAATACTACCTCGTACCTTACTCAGAAAAAGGATGCAGAGGTGGGATTCAAAAACTTTCCATATCTGGCCCAGAGACTAATTGGGCTATACACTGCAAAAAATATAGGTTCTCTTTAGAACCAAAACTGGTTCTAATCTTGTCTCTGAGATGGAACAGTTCTGTTTAAACAGTATTTATTTCAAATCAAATAAATTTTCCAAGATTAGCATTCCATTTTAACAGAATATTACATGAACTGAAGTAGATTCAACAGTAAACTTGGAGCTTGTTCAACGCAGTCGCCAAACATTTTGAAACAAAGGAGATATGAACAGTTGGCATATCGAACCAGTTTTGGTTCTGTATAGAACCAAAACTGGTTCGATATGCCAACTGTCCATATCTCCTTTGCTTAATAATGATTTGAGACAACCTCGTATAAGCTCTAAACTTAAGACTGAAACCCCCTCAATTTATGTTTAATTCTGTTAATGTTTAGTGTTAATCTTTATAAATTCATTTTATTTGAAATAAATACTGTTTAAACAGAACTGGTTCCATCTCAGGGACAAGATTTGAACCAGTTTGGGTTCTAAAGAGAACCTATATTTTTTGCAGTATATAATTAACTCATTGCTCAATCTCTCTTTCATTTCAGAGGGTGGACTTTGCTGTAGGTAGTTTAATACTCAGCTAACTGTAGGAGATACTTTAATATTTCTTGTCAAGGAAATATTCCCTCGTAAATAAGAGTACATGTTGTTGTCCTCTTAACGGTAACTTATTTGTCCCGGACTCTAACGACATTTTCATCACATCATATCATGGCTGTTTTTTAGCAGCCATGACTTGATTTTAATGAGAAATTTAAGATAATACTTAGTGGGTTAAGAGTTAAAACAAAATGGACTTTCCATCTACTGAAGACAGTATTGTTCCATATTCTTCAGCACCAGTCGACAGGAAGCAGGAAACTGACTGCATTTTTTTAAGTCCATGTGCACTTCAAATAGTATGAAGATCGAATCGTGGGCATCCCAATGGCTGGTTGACTTCAATCCTGCAAAAAACACCGAGTCACTTACAGTACGAGGAGAGTGGGTTGTAACTAAATCACCCACGGAGTGGAGTTACCACCCAAGCTATAACTTTCAAATTTTGCACATATCGACAAAAAAACACACGCAATTTTTCAGCCAATGGACCTCCGGGTTTAACCCGGAGGTCCATTGGCTGAAACCTTGCTGGTGCTTGTAAAACAAATTTGCAATTATTGCCCGGGTGGAATCTCTACTCTGCGGGTGATTTAGAGATAATACACTCTCCACGTATTCTATAATATCACGCAAGTCCACTAAACCAGATACCCCACTCTAAAGATGTCTGGTCCCGACATTAGTGAAGTCACCCAGTATAAACATCTGGGCTTAATCCTGAATGACCGTGGATCATCATACAACCACTACTGGAATATGCTGACACTGTTTGGGATAATTGTAACGATTACGAATCCTCCGAACTAGATAAAAATACAGCTTGAGGCGGCTCATATAATTACTGGTGCTACACGAAGTGCAAGTAGAGCCTCATTATATGCCGAACCGGCTGGGAAACCCTCCGTACGCGCAGAGAAAAGCATAAACCTATACAGTACTACAAAATGGTTCATCATCTTGTCCCAGGTTATATATCATCTCATGTCCCCTCGATAACATCCGCTACTCACGAATATTCTCTTCGCAACAATGCCAACTTAAACATCCCACACTGCCGCACCAACACACACCTACATTCCTTCTTGCCGTCGACAACCCGACTGTGGAATAGTCTACCCCCTGCAATTAGAGAAACTAGTTCCCTTGAAAACTTCCTTTCATGCATGAACAAAGCGAGATTCCCGACTACAAAATGGTTGTACGCTCACAAATCACATCGGACTCAAATATATCACTGTAGATTACGTCTGGGCTGTAGCAACCTCAATGACCACCTGTTCAATAATTTCCTCGCTAGCTCACCTTTATGTGGCTGTGGGGAGCACGAAACAACTCATCATTATCTGTTTAACTGTCCTCTTCATTTAGATGTAAGACGGGAGAAGCTACAACAACTTCCTTACGCCATTGACGTGGAAACTCTTCTCTACGGTAATGTCAACTTCAACGTACAAACCAGCTCCGCAATCTTCTCTGCCTTCAAAGATATATAGATGCAACTCGTAGATTCGGTTGACAATCAGTAGATCGTGTACCGAAGTCAACACTGCAACCTCCAACATGGCGTATTCAGTATATTGATCTCCCAACATCGCTGATCCAAATGGGTGCTTCGCCCGGATCCCAACCTAAGTACGCTTCATGCAGACTGTCTTAACTGGTCGGGTTACACCTATCTTCGTCCATCTCATAGGAGCCCGACGGCCACAGTACCCACACGGCTAGTCGAACTACTCCAGTCTCTACCTCCTATTACAACATTCACCATTCAAAAACACAAACCTCTGTTATATAATCCAACTTCACTTTTCAGATTACCACTTTACAGGTACGACAAAAAGTGATCTTCAGACGTTCTTACTCCAACGTTTAATCCTAAGGTGGAGACAGCTTACATGAGCATTAGCTTTCTACTGGATCCATTTTCCAATTCACAGTTTATGTTATTATTATGTAATCTCAGTTTTTTGTACTTTTTATATTGTTTGTTTGGAAATAAAATATTGTCATTCAAATAGTATATGATGGAAACATTCGGCGGAATTGAATAATGGGCTTCTACAGTTAAAACTAGAAGTCCTGTCACGGACTGTGCGCTTATCTGGGCTTAATTGCGCGTGCGAATTGCCATATCGAATGGCTTTAAAACCATGGTAGGTTCTCCTGGTTACTCATAGCAAACACAGGCAATGTTTCTGCCAATGGACCTCCGGGTTACTCGGAGGTCCATTGGCTAAAACATTGCTTGTGCACAAGCCATATGTACGGAATTTGATAGCCTTAATATGGACATAACGAGTAGATTAACGCGCAGATCGGCGTGCTATTTGTGCGCATTTCATGACAGGACTCTGGTTTTAACTGTAGCTGTTTTTTATTGACCACAAGCTGTTGGATAATGAGCCGATGAAGGAAAATCTAGGTTTGCGCCAGTGGAGATCAAAATTTAAAAATATATGAATCGGACGCTCAATTGAAAAAAACGGACGACAAAAGTCGTACGATTAAAGTACGTCTATTTTTATAAAAAGAGTGATGGAATTAATGCAGCATGCAATGAAACCGTGTGAACAATTAGAGTAGAAAATACTCTTTGAACTTGATCATAGTATGAAGACCATCTGATCTTGTTGATAAATTTAGCTGAAAAGTAACCTTGGTGTCAAACACAAACAGTCACGCCAATGACAATATCTCATGTTACTGTTAAAGAACACTTAGCTTTCATAAATAATGAGATCATCGATTGTTTTTCATACCGGGAATTCAAACAAACCCTCCACTGAGAAATCAATTTCTAAAGAATGTGAAAACGTATTTTTAGGGTTTGTTGGTTTTGTGCGTAGTTTTCAATGGCGATGTGAGCAGATTATATTTTATAGTTCATTTTTACAGAAGAGGTTATCGATCGATCTGATGAAAGGTCGAGGAGGAAGTTGAAGAAACCTACTGTAGACAAATAATAGTTACAAAAGCAGATAAAAAATTTAAGCCAGATCGCAACTGTATCGGGATCTTGCCGAAATTATCTGCACGCTTTCTTGCCCCCGGTACTGTAGAATCTCAGCCGTTGAAAATGAAACGCAAAAATACTGAATCTCAGGTGTCCTTTTTTCGTTTTTTATTTTTTATTTTATTTATGAAATCTCGAATCACCGTTGTAAATCTGTGAAGGCGATTGGACCGAGAGAGACTTATTGTTGCGATCACAGTATGTACAATGCAGCGGTTAAACTCAGTGGAGCAACTGATACCCGTTATCAGATAGAAACGCTGCTACATTTGAACAGAGTGTCATTAACACTTTAGAGCCGAGAGACCGCTTTTCCGACCCAGGAAACTGATACGTCATAATTTCATTAAGTAGGATGGATGCAAAGTGAATGTGTGTGGTAAACCAATTAATATTTTCAACGTGCAGCCTTGGGGCTGCACGCTGAAAATATTAATTGGTCAACCTCCATATAATGAACATTCACTCTTCCACTTTCTGACATTGAACTGACATAGAGGATACCGCCAGTGTTCATAGGGTTAATCAACTTACACAGTAGTTGCCAAACATTGATCATTGTACAAATTCGATGTTAAAGTAATTTCACAATCTCATCCGATAAAGCCTGGCGAGAAGATCTAGCACAGCTCGTGTCTTGAATCAATGCCAGATAAAGACAGAACGCGATGTGTGTTTGAATCGGTGGGTGTTTTACATAACGAGTTGGAATGGCGAAGTCATATTTCGAGTGAAATATGATTACGCCATTCCATAAAACGCCCACCGATTCAAACACACACCGCGTTCTGTGTTTATTACACAACCCATGCATTAAAATGCATTTAAATAAACAAATTTTAATTCCGATAATTAAACCTAAAGGTCAAGAGTTTGTTTTGACTGAAGCTGTACTGACCATATGAATCGATAAAAAAATCAAAACAACCTTTTCGGAACCAGTTGTTTGTTGAAAATCCTATCGCTGTTTACAAACAGTAATAGCTACCAAATGGCTATTACTGTTAGTAAAAATATAAGTACAAATATGTGCAGATTTGCAAAACAACTGGGAGAAACGTTTTTAAAAAAAGTTCGAAGCATGTCAAGGTGTACGAAGATTTACCGAAATATAGTTGACCAATTTAGATATAATGGGATCCACAAAACGAGACGGCTACGGGACTGGGTTAATGTTCTGGTTAGAAATGCTTGGGTTTTTAAAAATATTATTTCATTTTTGGCTAATTTTTTGTGAACCGACTTTATTTTGCTTTGGACGTTTTCATTTTCGCACTATGTGACAGACGGCCTATGATTGTATAACGAAATTTGGAAACTTTTCGAAGCATAACTAAACTAAACTAAAAAAGTTCCGGTTTGTATTTCACCCGTTGAATACAGAATCATTTATATCATAGCGGCGATTCCTTTGAATACAAGGGTTTAAAGTTTAATGGATGTGTATTAATAGTATTTATCACATGATCGCGACCTTTTTGCTCATCAAATAAAACTTTAAAAACGACAAAGCACTGCCAGGCAATGCCATTCCCGAAGTAGTCTCGGGTGTGCGCTGTTGTTTCTTTTTTATTTTTGTATATCTTGATAATCATTTACAGTGGCTCGAGAGATGAAGAATGAAATAAAAACATTTGTTTTGCGACCATTTCAGTGTCTGCTCTTGGTTGTATTGGGATTTACCATCACTGCCAACAGCCGTTGTCATATTGAGTTAGACAGTTGCACTAGGAAATGTGGTTGTGTATCCAAATGGAAATACCGAGAACCACCGAGCATCGCAAGTAATTGCTGCACTCGATTTATTTATTGGTGTTTAAGGTCACATACTTATGCACAATGGCTAATCGTGACCGTGACAATTTTATGGGTGGAGGAAGCCGGAGTACCCTGAGAGGACCACCGAGCATCGACGGGCAACTGTCAGCTCCCCAACATTCTAACTCTCTTCAAGCTCTGCCCAAGCATGGTTACAGCGCTTGAAGACATGTGCACTATCGACGCGCATAACGCCTTAGTACACAGCGTCATCGTGCCCCCATATATGCAACCGAGATAAAGTGCCTTGCCCAAGGCCACAACGCGGGTCGTCCCGGACGGGGATCGCACTCGGGATCTCTAGCACAGATGCCCCACAGTCTACCACTGAGCCACCGCGCTCCCTCTACACTCGATATCTTACCAACAGATCAAAATGCGACATCTCGGTTCTCTATGACTGGGGGTAGTTGGTCCGTCAAAGTTAAATAAGCCAAAACACACCATTTCGATGTACTTCAAAAAAGAATCAGTGTGGAGGAAACGATTGATGGATGACAGAGTTCCGTGAATCGGTAGAATGGTATGAAACACTATGGTCACACACAGAAAGGAACAAACCTAATGTGACCATATTATAAATTATTGTGATGAATTGACGGTAACATGGTCTGCTGTCAGGGACGTGGCTAGAGGTTTCCGACTGGGGGCTGTGTAGGTAGTGAATTTCCAACTAGGGGAGGGACAGTTGGGAATTCACTACGGAGAAAAATTTAGAAAACGAAACCATGAAAGGGGGCATAAAATTGATTTTAGTAACTGAAATGCCAACACATTTATGATAGAATTATCAGGTTATTATTATTTGGTATTATTATGTGACTTGAATATATGCTAAACAAATGCTCAAGCTGAGAACTTTGAGCAATGCACACTGTCCTAACATTAAATCAGTTCTTATGCAGGAATGATCAATTTTTGATCAGATTAAACATATTTTATTTGGTTATAATCAACAAAAAGGACTGGATAACAAGTGCCCAGCACTTAGATTATATCCTTTCCTTGAAATACGTTTACAATTACAAATTATGACATGTTTACAAGTAGTTTTTGATGTTTCATCATTTTGTAACTGTGAATGATGGAATTAACTCGGGATAACGATTTTACATGACGTGATTTTCTTGAAATGCATTTCGAGGAATTTTTTATTACGATAAGTAAATGTACTATAAAAATCTCGTACCGATTGACATCATGCATACTTGTGAAGCTCGATATTGCGTACATTGTAGTTGTAAATAGTAACAGTTGGAATTTTTCCCGATTTGAAACCGAGCTGGAATTTTGTGAAGTAAAGGAAACATCAGCAGCGCCAAAGAAGCTCTAAAATCCAGATAGATGGAATTTCCAGCTACTCATGACTTGCCCTCCGAATTTCCAACTATAGGAAATTTTGGCCGGGATTGGGGGAGTGACCGCCACCCCCCCCCCCCCCCCTCTCCTGTCGCCACGTCCCGAGCCGCAAATCTTAGACTATGGTACCATCCATTTATAACAATAAAGTGCATGTTCGAAATAAGACCCCACCTATAGCTCAAAACCTACATCATGAAATGGACAAGGCAACTTTTAGCGATAATTGGAAAAGTAAATAAACATCCAGTGGAACCCACGACGTCACTGGACAAATAATCAATAAATCAAATGAAGGTCGAGGTCACTTCACCTTAGTTGGTGGGAGTGACCTGGCCGTAAACTTATTAGTAAATAACACTTCACTTCGCATACGGTGTGTCCAATTCTTGTTCATGCTGATGTTGAGATTTTGTACTGTGCTTCCTTTGAACAGTGTTGCATTTACTTTACTTTCATCTTCTGGAGGGAGGTTGGGAACACCTTTCAATACAAGTAACGAAATTGCATAAAGATAGTCTATTACAGTTTATATAAGATTAACCCTTTACCCAACGAATCGCCCGCATCCGCCCGCGTAATATGCAAATTCAGCATTTGACAAAATATTATTTTTCAAAACATTTCAACAAAACCATATCATGTGACCCCTCGAGGGGTCACATGATATGGTTTTGTTGACATTTTTTGAAAAATTTAAAAAAATGATATTTAAAATAATAAATTTTGATATCGTCTGCGCTGGGTAAAGGGTTAACCCCGTAATTGGAACCTACTTAACCCTTCACCCAACGTAACGATAAGAAACCGACCATCGCTATTCACAAAATTCGCCATTTAATTTTCATTTTTTGTCTCAAAAACATTGGTGGTTATGACCCTTCTTTAGAACGAGCTCGTCTTATGTTTTTGAGACAAAAAATGAAAAAAAAATAGTTTTTTCAAGAATTTTGTTTGCAAGTGTCGTCTGCTTTTCATGTTAGTTAAAGGGTTAAATATCAAAATTGGCTTGTTATCAAACTGTGAACGCCTTACCAATCTACCAATTTTATTTTTACAAGATTAATCCCTAAACTGAAATCTGCTTAAATACCAAAACGTGTTTCTTATAATCTTCTCGGGGGGGGGGGGGGGGATGGGAGCCACCCTCCAACGGATTATAACATATTAATCCGTTCATCCATCCGTTTGCTGTTGAATTGTGAACCTCTTGCCAATCTCATTTGTGCACGTCCACCCCCTTAACGAAGATGTACTTAAATATTTAAACTTATTTTCTGTAATTTTCAGAGGGGGGTGGTGGTCATGACCTCTCTCCAACAGATTATAACAAAACAAGTAATGAAATCACATAGAGAGTATTTACTACAGTCAGTTCTTTCATTCATGCATCCATTCATTTGCTCGTTCTCTGTTGAACTGGGAACGCCTTACAAATCGTATTTTTTCGCGATTCACCCCCTTACCCGAAATCTAACTAAATATCTAAACTTATTTGCTATGGTCTTCTGGGTTAACCCTTTACCAAACGATATTGCAATTTATTATTTAAAATATCATTTTTTTTAAATGTCCCCCAAAATGTCAACAAAACTATATCATGTGATCCCTCATTGGAACGAGCTCGTTCCACAGAGGGGTCACATGATATGGTTTTGTTGAAATTTTTTGAAAAAGAATATTTTTTCAGCTGCTGAATTTGCATATTACGCGGGCAGATTCGTTGAGTAAAGGGTTAAGACATCCTTCCAACAGATCATAATAAATAAATAATATAATAAAATCGTACAAAGAGTGTTTTCTTCAGTTGGGTTCATTCATTCATACATGTCTTGTTGATTGTGAACCCATTACCAATCTTATTGCTACAAGATTAACCCCCTTGAAGGAATTCTACGTAATTAACAAAACTTAATTCCTATATTCTTCGGGATGGAGGTCACGACCTCCCTCCAGCGGATTATAACAAAAAGAAATGGAATTGCATACAGAGCGTTTGTTACAGCTATAGATTCATTAATTTTCCGTTGAACGGTGAACCTTATGATTGTATTCCCACGTGATTGATTAAACGCCTTAAGTGATATCTACTTAAATATAAAAACCTATTTCCTATAATCTTCTGCAGGTGGGTTGTGAGAGCATTTACCACAGTTAGATTTTTTATTCATTCATTTTCGGTTGAATTGCGAATTTAGTCAAGATTAACGCCTTAATCGGAACCTACTTAAATATCAAAATTGGTTTGTTATCAAACCTTGAACGCCGTACCAATCTTATTTTTACATGATTAACCCCTAAACTGAAATCTACTCAAAAATCAAAGGTTGTTTGCTATTATCTTCTCGAGGGAGGTTGAGAACCCCACCCAACGGATATTAGCAAAACAGGAATTGAAATCGCACAAAGAGCGTTTATTACGGTTAGTATCATCCATTACTCCTATTAATTCATTCGTTTTCTGTTGAATTCTGAACCCATTTCCAATCTCATTTGTACATGTCTACCCCCTTAACCCTTGGAATCCCAGCGGCCGATTCCCAGGCCATGAACATGAAACGTCATAACGTCATTATATAGGATGGCTGTTCGGTAAATACTGTGGGGTAGACCAATCAGCATTTTCAACGTGCAGCCTGAGGCTGCACGTTGAAAATACTGATTGGTCTACCCCAAATAATGAATATGGACTCTTCTAATTGCTGCCATTGAACTGGCATGAAAGATACCAATAGTGTTCAAAGGGCTAACTGAGTTGTACTTAAATAGAAAAAACTTATTTGATGTAATTTCCAGGGGGGGGGGGTGGGGGTCATGCCCTCTCTCCAACAGTTTATAACAACACAAATAATGAAATCGCATATAGAGCGTTTACTATAGTTAATATGTTCGGGTAACATATTACTGGACGATCTCGAGACGAATGCTGAATGGGACCTCACGAAAATACTTAATGGAAAAATGAATATTTCTCAGGATGATGATGATCTTTCAGTTGCTGCTCTAAATAAGGAATGTAAATACTATTCTCCTGACCAATTTCGCTCCATGCTTACGAATCAAAATGAAACGTTTTCCCTTTTTCACCTGAATTGTCAAAGTCTAAATGCCCACTGGGATTCCCTGAACAACCTATTATTTGATATGCAGCCATCGGAAAAGACATATGACATTATCGGCCTAACAGAAATATTTCAAATTCCTCCCAACATATCATATACTCTCCAAGGATATCATCCTCTCCTGAAAAACTGTAGACCTGATAATGACGATGGTCGAGGAGGGATCGGTATTTTTTAACAAAGATAGTATAGACTTCACAATCAGGCATGACTTGTCTGTGTTTATTCCCCATGTTATGGAATCCCTCTTTATTGAAATATATATTCATAAATCTTAAAAGATAATAGGAGTGATACACAGACCCAACACATTGCCCAAAGTAGATAATGACCTTTTCACGTCTAAAATTATCGCCATTACGATTATTTTGAATAAAAAAAAATACATTCCTATATCATGGGTGATCTCAATATTGATCTTCTTAAGTCGAATTCTCATGATAAAACAGAACAATTTATGGATTTAATATTCAGCCAGGGTTTCCTTCCGTTAATTTCAAAGCCCACGCGAATGACTAGTCACTCAGCCACACTCATGAACCACATATTTTCAAACAACTTCTTGTCTGATTCAACCTCTGATATAATCCTAACCGATGTATCTGACCACTTGGGTATATTTCACTTAAATACTAACGAAATTCATGAAGAGGGACGACCTACCGATTAAATTCAAACGAAATCCAAGAAACAATAGCCCGCTTTAAATTTCTGCTTTCTCAAAGTAACTTTGCTGAGGCAATGGAGCTAAACTGCACAAACACGGTTTATAATGTATTCATCGAAACATTCATACATGCTTTTGAAAGAACATTTCCGTTAACTCAAGTACGCCACAATAAAAATTTATAAAACGCCAACCTTGGGTCTCAAAAGGCCTCCCAATCTCTTCCAACAATAAAAATAAATTTTATCATAAAAAACCTCAAATTCCCCAATGAACAAAACATCCAAAATTACAGAAACTATTGGTGGATATTTTATAACGTTGTAAATACTAAATGAATGCACACATAAAGCAAACAAATTAATCAAACTCCCGTCTTTTTTTGCATTGAATGGTAATGAAATAAATAATTCACAGAAAATAGCAAAAGAGTTCAACATTTTCTTCTCTGCCATTGGCAAGCATGCTAGTGAGTCTTTACGAACGCCTTCCAAACAATTCTCTGAATATATAACCCTTTACCTAACATGAAAAGCAGACGACACTTGCCAAAAAAATTCTTGAATAACTAATTTTTTTCATTTTTTGTCTCAAAAACATAGGTTATGACCCCTCGTTGGAACGAGCTCGTTGACCTCGTTCCAACGAGGGGTCATATCCTATGTTTTTGAGACAAAAAATGAAAATTAATTGGCGATTTTTGAGAATAGCGCTGGCCGGTTTTGACCGTTACGTTGGGTAAAGGGATAAACAGAGATTTTCCGAACAATTTCTTCATAACCCCGACGTGCCGTCAGGAAGTTATCAATGTAGTTAACTCAACGAAATCAAAATTAAGCAAGGATTATGATAACATCACTACAAACCTCCTCAAAGAGACAATAAATCTCATTGCAACTCCTCTAACACACATAATAAACAACTCATTCGCCCAAGTCATAGTGCCCGATAAATTAACAACAGTAAAAGTATATAAAACAGGAGTTGAACACCAGTTCCCTGATTATAGACCTATAAGCCTGTTACCAATCGTTTCCAAGGTGTTAGAAAAAGACATGTCGACGAGAACAAATGGTTTTCTAAACCAATTTGACTTTTTATATCCCCACCAAAATGGCTTTAGAAACAACACTCCACTGTTCCTCCCGTTCTGCAATTTCTAAAACACGTTGTAGAAGAAAACAACAAAATAAGCAAAAATAAAACATTGGCAATCTTTCTAGATTTTTCGAAAACTTTCGGCTCGATAAGTCAGGATAGATTAGCAAGGAAACTGGAATGGTATGGAGTTAGAGGAATAGATAATAACTTGTTCAAAAGCTAATTGTCCAGTAAGTCACAATATGTTTCTTATGGAGGGGAAAATTCCGACTTAATACAAATAATGTGTTGTATTCCCTAGGGTTCTATACTAGGGCCTATCTTATTCTTGTTATACATCAATGATATTCGCTATTCTACCTCACTAAACCTTCCCTTATTTGCGGACGACATCACAGCATATTACCCTAACCCGGACGTGAATAATCCGATCACATATTCAAACAAGGAACTGGAAAAAATATTCGATTGGTGACTGGCAAACAAACTTGCTCTTAATACAAATAAAACAAAATACATTATAATCGATCCATCCCATAGAAAAGAAAAATACCCGTGTGTGAACATATCCGGATTAATAATAAATGAATAAGTAGGATGGGCATCGAGGAGGTAGATAAAGCAACTAAATGTTTAGAGATTAACATAGATGAAAACCTTTCATGTAAACTTCACATTGCAAACCTATGCTCAAGGACAGCACGAGCAAACTCTGCCCCTAAAAAGTGAAATCTATCCTCCCTCGTGATGTCTTGAAATCGCTTTATTATGCCCTGATACACAGTCATCTGATTTACGGAATACGTGTCTGTGGTAACTCAAAAACAACGAATAACTCCTCGTTATGCAGAAACGACCACTACGTTTTATAAACAATACAAGATATAACGTTCACACACATCCTTTGTTGTTAGAGAATAAAATACTGAAAGCAAATGACTTTTTCAAATTACATGCTCTATTATTTGTTTTCGATTGGCTGCATGGCAATTTACCCCCACCTTTTGGCAATTTCTGTGGACTCAATGATAACCAATCCAATAGAACAACCAGACAACTAAGAAAGGGTGATTTTCGAAGCTGCACTTGATTACAATAAGTTATGAAATTTGTTCAGGTGTTAGGGTTATTGTTTTCGGACACGAATTAACTCAATAACGCTGACTGATCTACACACAAATTGTCTGTAAAAGTACTTGTGTTACGCTCAACTGAAACGGAAACTCCATTGACAATAACAATCCCGCAAACTATTCATGTTCTGTGTTTGGGTTTGTGTACAGTAAACTAGTTCCCCGATTAAATGACCGACAAGTCAGAAGGAAAAAAGATAAAAAGATGAACTGACCATTACCACCTGAGAATTTCGGGATTTTTGCATTGAAGTCTAGACATTGTATCTGGTCATATACATATGCCTAGATACGAGGTTACGACTTCAATGCACCATTTCGCCCTTTTCCGGGTGGTAATAATCTATATTTATCGCGGTTTTAAACAAACAATCCGTATGTGTTTAGGTACACCTACAGTCTATCAAAATTGCCTCGTTAGTCCTCTGAAGCGGGAAATCCAGCTATCAGAAACAGTGTAAGTCGAAAGAAGAAACTTCCTTTTAAAGTAGAAACCCATGCTGCAGATTCCACACTTAACAAAATAGGTTTATTTTGCATATAGTTCAGGAACAGTTTATCTCTGTCAGAAAGATATTGACATAATTCTGGGGGGTTCTTTAATGAGGTTATTTGGCATAAATGTTTGAATGACAGTGTTGCGGTGTTTCAGTTGTGGTGCAGCCTTTATGCACAACTCTAATATAACAGATTGCATTAATATTATTAACCGGTGTATGACTTTACTCCACCCTGGCCTTCAGGGGATCTTATGGAGACTATGTTACAGTCCCTATTGAAGCCCCCCAGATGTTTAAAAACCAAATAACTGGGTATGGAGCGATGGACCCGGACAGAAGTTAGAAAGGTGCGGGCTTTGGATGCAAATTGGTTGAAGCAGAACTCGGACTAGATAATGTTACAACAAAACGCTCCCCTATGATATAGGCCTTGCACAGGGCTGTAACTAGGTTTTAATCCTGGGAATATAAATTCTCCTGTTGCCGTTTTTGAAAGTCAGTCACGATTCCAGGAATTCACCGATTCTTGTTTCTGAATATCAGTCCCGATACTTGGGAAATTCATATAATCGAACCAGCAGGAATCAAAAGTTGCGTTCTGCAACCTTTGATTCCCGATTCTCGTCTATAAATTTCTCTGGTATTAAGACTGATTTTCAGAACCGGTTACCGGGAAATTCCCGTTCGGAAGATTAAACAATTGCTCCAACGGCGGAGCTGGTCTGGAAAGGAGTTGATATACGCCGTTGTCTCATAAACTGTTAAACGTAATCATTAATGCTATGGTTTATGAATTTTCAGGATACCGTGATTGACTATCAGACCTCGGAGTCGTAGAGTCGTAAAGTTCCCTTCCTTAAACCTTAGCTGTAACCATTCGTCAATTTTGTTTGCATTAAACAGCAAAAGAATTAGGAGACGAACTAATGCGGAAAGCAGAGAGGGACCTGTGGAAACTTTAAAACCCCATGATTATTCTTTGCTGATGAAATACTGTTCGTGGTTGAATGTAAAGAGGCGTAAGAGAAAACGCTGACAGCTGCTGGGAGATATGAGAACAAATGGAGGCTTCAACGGAATGAAAGCAAATTAATACACTGGGCTGTTGTTATGGTCTACTTCCAGGGAGGAGTTGTGTGGTTCACCAAGACTCAAGGCCTCGTTCGCCGTAGACTGCATTATAATAAAAGTATTTCAGATATTCGAATCATATCGATGCTGGCCCAGAGGACGCGACCATTGTGTTCAGATGCATGCCATTATTTCTAATGTCTCAACATTTAGCAATATTATTATTGTGGGATAACCTCGCCTTGCCTTCTGGGCTAATGTTATAAACATTCTATGGAGATAGCTAACACAAAGATCGTGGTTGCCATTGAATCCATTGTAATGTTTTAGATATCTTTTTTGTTTCTTTTGTGATTTGTAATTATTGCATTTAAACATTTACTGGGCGTAACGTCCAAAATCGGGCCAGCGGTATTCACAAAATTCGCCTTTCAAATTTAATGTCTTAAAACATAGTTTATGTTCCCTCTTTGAAATCGTTCCAATGAGGGGACATGATCTATGTTTGTAACATACAAAATTGAAAATTTACAGTTATTTAATAATTGTTTTGCAGGTGTCACCTGCTATTTACGTTGGGTAATGGGATGACAGTGAACTAAAATTTTGATTAAAATAAAGAGAAAAAAATAACTGGATAATTATGGATGTTTGATCAAACGGAGTATTTGTTTGAAATATTGTCAACTAATACTTTAACCCTTTACCCAACGTAACGTCAAAACCGGCCAGCGCTATTCACAAAAATCGCCAATTAATTTTCATTATTTTTTTCATTTTTTTGTCTCAAAAACATAGGTTATGACCCTTCTTTGGAACGAGCTCGACGAGCTCGTTCCAAAGAGGGGTCATAACCTCTGTTTTTGAGACAAAAAATGAAAAAAAATTGTTATTCAAGAATTTTGTTTGCAAGTGTCGTCTGCTTTTCATGTTAGGTAAAGGGTTAATACGTTGTAATGTTCGAGAATATACAAGTCTTCATAATTTATACCAAGGGCGAGTGTGAATAGGTTGCGTTTCGCTCAGATGTGACGTCCTGTAGTGCAGATCTATTCTATTGCCCTACTTATTGAGAACGAAGATCTATTTTCCTACTTACTAAGCAAGAACATTCAGTGCAGAATGTATCTCAGATTGCCAACAGAAACACACGCCACCGTGTGCGAAAAGTAATGTTGGAACACGAAAGGCTATTCGCGGGACGCAAATGTCATCACTTAATTATTAGCCCGTGGCATAAGTGGCATTTATTGGGTTTGTAGACAGCACTTTGAAAATCTCATCTAAATGATTTACTCCCCACGAGAACCGCTTTCATTTGAACTCAGTGAATAGCAATGGCTCCCATGTAATATTGTGAACCGCGAAATGAGATTTGCTTCATGATGAATGTGAAGAGAAGCAATTTGATGAAAACCGTCGATTTTTATTCATAGTTTATGATGCACTCTTAGTACTCTTGCGTTCTAAAACATAAATAATACATACTGAGATCTCCAAAACGTTATCTTATTGTTGAAATATTTTATAATCTCAGTTTTAAAGGATGATTTTTCTAGGTAATTATTTTTTAGTTTAAACAATATTTTATTTCCTTAATTTGACAGAAAATTATGATACATTTCATCAAGATACATAAATGTGAAAGAGGAAGGAGGATTCAGCAGCAAGCTATAGCTTATGTAAGCTGTCTCCTTGTAACAAGTTACTCACACGAAGCAACATAACGAAGGAAGTTCAAACACAAACGATGAAGATGTGGAAATAAATTATCGTACACGAGTTGAACATAACAGAAAAGAGTAAGAGATATAATGAAATGAGAGAGTGTGAGGAAAGGAATGTAGAGTGAAGGTATAAAGAAGGAGAAGCCCAGGTTGTTTGGAATGGTTCCACATATAATCTAACTGTTCCCACGGGGGAAGCGTCCGATACTGGTAACGCTAATTAATCTTGGTAGAAACACTAGTTGTAGCTTGGTCAACCGACCTGCACAGTATCCTGGTTGCACTGTCAACCTGCCATAGCACGAGACTCGCGAATCTCTGGACCCACGAGTTGTAAATAAACGAGAGGTATTCGGGTAACCAATTTGGACATTTATCATCATAGAGTTACCCATGTTACTTGAGGTACTTGAAAAGACAAGAGGGACGGGTCGTAATTGGCCGAATTGGAGAGGGGCGTGGATAGGGGTTTGAATGTATGATATGTACCGCGGTTGTAAAAAAAACGAAGCAAAAGAAGCAAAACAAACAAAAAACTTTTGGATCCCTACGGTAGCTTGCTAGTGTGATAAGCACCATTCAGACAACGTCACCTTAAAATCTACTGGTTGCCTCAATATATGCGTGGACGCATTTGAATATTATCTCATTGACTTCAAGGGGATAAGAGGTACTTCCGTATAGAAGAGTATATGTGTCAATAGTGTATGGTAGGGTTTCGAGCGTTTCAGTTCTGATGTCCGAATACAACTGGCAGTTAAAGAAATAGTGATCAATCGTTTCACGCTCTCCACACCCACAAAGGGGCGAACTGGACAGATGATTATTATAAAGGTGATCATTTGAATTGCTACAACGTAGCCGTAATCTGCAGTGGGGTATTTGGGTTTTGCGTGATTTTAGGAATTTTCGCAATGAAACCTCTAGAAAAGAAAACTATGTCCACATTTCTGTTCTCTTTTTCACTATATATGATCTGAGACCTAGAATTTTTATTTATTATCCCATAAAAGAAAAAAGCGTGGATGAAATTCGGTGATTATCTTATTGAAGCTGACCGAGACAAAAAAAACAGTCATTTTGAAGCATGTTGGGAACTAGTATTTTTTCAATGAGGTATGGTGGGCAATATTTGTCAGTAATGTTCTAAAAGTGTGTTAAGTTTAAACAATATTTATTTGAAACGAATATGTTACATGGTTGCATCATATGGAACAAACATTTGGAAAAATAAAAATGATTTAAATTGTGCACAATGTAACAAGAAGAAAGACGTAGACACAGATTGTAGGGATGGGGTTCGACAGTAATCTTGGAGCTTTTGATAGTCGTCAACTATATAAATGATGAAATTTCACTAATTGAATGCTAAGGTCTATTTTGAGCATTGTAATAGAGTGTTTAACCCTTTACCCAACGAATCGCCCTCATGCGCGTAATATGCAAATTCAGCAGCGGAAAAAATATGTTTCGAAAAATTTCAACAAAACCATATCATGTGACCCCTCTTTGGAACGAGCTCGTCGAGCTCGTTCCAAAGAGGGGTCACATGATATGGTTTTGTTGAACTTTTTTGAAAAAATTCAAAAAATGATATTTTAAATAATAAATTTTGAAATCGTCTGCGTTGGGTAATGGGTAAAGGATTAAACTAAAATATAGACATGATATAGATATTTGTATATTAATTATATAATATAGATAGAGAGTCGGGACGTATGACGCAATTAAAGATTGACTTGAGATGGGGAGTCTTTGTAAAAATAACTGTTTCTCTGTACATGCAGCTTAGCATAATGGTATACGCAACACTAGGTGGGAGTAGGCAATGAGTGCCTCTGGGAGGAGGGTCCAAAGTCCCAGAGAAGAAGTGAATGAGAGAGGAAAATTTAAACAATAAAGCAGGGAATGGATGGGGGGGGGAGAAAAAAATGGGGGGGGGGATAATAATATTACGCTACTTTGAGACAGATATCGTGTGTCCTTTCGAACAAAGTACAATAATAATAATAATAATAATAATAATAACACTTTGGCCAGCCGCTGATTTGTCGCGGTTCTCGGACGAGACGGCCTTGGTTACCCCTGAACTCCCAACTGCCTCCCTGTTCCCACGCTTCTCCTCTCCTCCCAACATTCGGAGACGAACTGCTTGATGACATCCCTTGCCCCATTCTTCCCAATCTCTCCGATTAGCACATTAACCCTCTCCTTTGAGTCTCCCCCTAACCACATGTCCTTCATTCTCCCATCCCACTTCCCCATTATACTCCCAGTGAATCTCATTCTTTTAGACTGATACTTTGGGCATTCTAGAAGGAAGTGTTCCAGGGTCTCCACCATGCCCAAGTTACACATCTGGCACTCCCTTTCACCGTCTTTCCCAATCTTTCCCCTCAGCTCCAGACCATATCGTCTGCAAAAAATAGCCCTTGGATCTTCATGTCCCCAACTGCTACCCCCTCGTCGCTACGCAGGAGTTCATCTCCTAAACCTTTGATGTACAATGCAAACAGGATTGGCGAAAGGATACACACCTGTTTCAGGCCTATCTCCATAGGCACACGTTTTGTTGTAATGTTTCCCAGGCTAAGTTCACTCTGTACATCTTTATACGGGACGTATGACGCAATTAAAGATTGACTTGAGGTGGGGAGTCTTTGTGAAAATAACTGTTTCTCTGTACATGCAGCTTAGCACAATGGTATACGCAACACTAGGTGGGAGTAGGCAATGAGTGCCTCTGGGAGGAGTGTCCTACATCCCAGAGAAGAATTGAATGAAAGAGGAAAATTTAAACAATAAAGCAGAGAATGGATGGGGGGGGGGAGAGAAAAAAATGGGGGGGGGGGATAATAATATTACGCTACTTTGAGACAGATATCGTGTGTCCTTTCGAACAAAGTACTATGTGGAGAACGGACTGCAACCAAATCACCCGCAGAGCGAAGACATCGTCGAAAGAATCACATTTTCGAATTCCGTGCATATGGAACTCAAGCAATACCCCAGCCAATGGACCTCCGGGTTTAACACGGAGGGCCACCGGCCGGAACCCCGCCCGCGCCCGTTAAGCTTTGCAACGAATTTGCAAATACTGCACGGGTGAAATCCCCATCCCACGGGCGAGTCAGCGACAATACTCCCCATGCACTGTTGTTATCACACAGTCGCATTTAAAACAGTAGACATTTCGTTTAAAAGCTTAGTAAGATATAGGAATACAGTTGGGACTTCACAATTTGCCCAGCAGTCAGAGTAGGCCCCGAAGGCCGTCAGCAGCCGTCAGCAGCCGAGGCGCCCACACAACATGATAAACTTTTATACAATCTCAAAAACTTAGCGATTCTCGACATTATTCAAAAATTCTGAAGCATACAGTAACGTAGAGAGAGTGTGTTTATCCCCGTGGAGACCGCTATACTAACAGAACAAATGGAATCAATATCTTAGATTTCCGGGGCTCTTTTATTGAGCATATGATAAAGGATAATTCACTCAGACCAGGGTATTCGACCAGATAATGGCACTGGGTACGCACCTGAGTGTCATAGGCGTGCGTAATATAGTATGGACGGTATCTGTAAGTTCCTTGGATGGCGTTGGAAACTCCATACCAACGCCGAATTAAAATTTGTTGACATCGTATATTTTATGTCTGGTCACCGAGAAAGTGTTTAACCCTTTACCCAACGTAACGGCCAAAACCGGCCCGTGTTATTCACAAAAACCTCCAATTAATTTTCATTATTTTTTTCATTCTATGTATCAAAACCATAGGTTATGACCCCTCTTTGGAACGAGCTCGTCGAGCTCGTTCCAATGAGGGGTCATAACCCATGTTTTTGAGACAAAAATGAAAAAAACTTAGTTATTCACGCATTTTGTTTGCAAGTGTCGTCTGTTTTTCATCGTAACCGATCTTTTACCGATTAGTTCCTCCAACCAATGAATTAACAACTGAAAAAAACTGATAGATATTAAAACTGATACTTTACTTCTCTACTGAACAGACCAGGGGGCGCGGTGGCTCAGTTGGTAGAGGTGCAAGCAGCAAGCCGAGAGGTCCTCTGTTCGAATCCCACCTGCCGCAACCGCGTTGTGTCCTTGGGCAAGACACTTCACCCCCCCCCCCCCCCCCCCCCATTGCCCACGTGGGGGCACGGTGACGTTGTGTACTAAGGCGTACTGAACGTCGATGGTGCACCTGTCTTCATCCAATGCTAACCCTGCTTGTGTGGAGTTGGTATGTTGGGGAGCTGACAGTTGCTCGCCGTTGCTCTGTGGTTCTCTCCGAGTACTCCGGCTTCCTCCACCCGTAAAATTGTCACGGTCATGGTTAGCCATTGTGCAGCAATATGTGACCATAAACACCAATAAATAATAATAATACTGAACAGACTGGTGATGAAATGCTGAGTGCGAACTAGCATTCGCCATAATGTACATTTATGAAAATGTTTTTAGAATAAAGCTGTATCATACTGCCTGATTTGAGCCATCTCTAGTAACTGTTTGTAATCAATCCCGTGTGTCCAATTGTTTTTACCTGTAAATGTTTTAGTCATTTATCCTTGTTGATTTATGTTCTTATAATTTACATCTGTTGATACTGAGAGGATAGATATCTTTTATGGAAATGGCAACATACGATACCACCATTGCCGGGCTGGTGTACTGTTACCAATTAACCATCTATGATGTCAACAGGAAGACAAGTTATTACCACTTCACAGGGCGTTCTCCAGCAGATTAAAACGGTTTTACCTTCACGGTAAAAGTGTATAATGCGCAGTCTCAAGCCGGAAGTTGTGTGTTAACCTGGTTAACGGCCCGCCTCCAGATAAATATTTCGAAAACGCCTCGGCTCCGATTGAAGTTTCAAACGCGCGTATAAATGTAATGAATATCACACATTTGTGAACTTCCACCATTTGGTCATGAATTAATAAATTTGGAAGAGATCAGGTGCCATACAAAAATATTTAAATTAAGCTATCATGTGACTGACCACGTGACGTTTTGTTTATCTAGAAACAGACGACACATGTATTTTGGTTAAATGTCATTGTGAAAACTCGAGATGTCACAATCAAGTGAACTTGATGAAGAATCTTTGGATTTAACCATTTTAGAAGTGTTATTGATAGTAATAACAAGATTTTGTTGGGCGTCACTGTTTATTAACGGCCCTCCAGGAATGATTAACAGTACTCGGGCCGTAAACAGCGATCAACTTCCTCTCGGGCTGTTAATCATTCCTGTCAGGTCGTTAATAAACCGTAACGCCCTCCAAAATCATGTTATTGGTATATTAACGTCTTCCGTTAATAGCACTATGCCCTTACAGTGTTGCTGGGGGAAGCAATTGTGCTTAAGGAATACTGTAGTTCCCAAAGTAACACTTTAAGAGTATAGTGTCCCGAACAGAAGGCGGAATCAACCCAATGCTTCACGATGGTGAAATATCTCAGTTTCAGGCTGCTTATTTTTCCCATAATGCAACCAGAAATTTAACCCATTCAATCTTGTTTGACAGACCTCAGTGAGCTCATTTAGTAAGAATTAATTGGTTAAATTCCAAGCGGCGTTATGGAGAAAATGGCTGCTTAAAATTGTAGTATTTTGACATCAATGTGATGAGCATTAAGGATTTTAGTACACCACAACTGCAATGTCTACAATCTAAAAACAATAAAGAGAAAGGATAATTCTATCTCTCGCCATCTCGTCTTCTAACATTTGTATAAACGTAATTCTGTAATTAACCTTTCGCTTTAATATTTGTGACGCGCAGCGGCTCCTTTTGTCTGTCTGAACAGGACTGACGGAAAGGTTCAACGCATATTTTGTCAAATTAACTTTATTCAGGTGTTATGCTCTCTTCGGAAAGATCCAACATTTCTCGTTAGCGAATCTTTTTCCGCCACTCGGTTCCGCCCGGTGTATTCCGATACTCGTCATATGACCTCGGGTGGGTGAAAGGCGGGATATACCCAGTTGTTCGATGGCAAAAACCTAACCGTTCAGTTTGAATTTAGTCTTGGAAAAAAATACTTTCCTTAACGAGTATTCATAACGAGGAGTGACCTTTTGACATGTTTAAAACAAAAATAATTCTAAAAATCCAGTAAAATCGTATATTTGAGGAGGAAGGTTTTCTTGAATGTTTTGCCTGTTATCTGGATATCCTAAATTTATAAACTTGAATCCAGCTTCGTATCTTTCAGCCTTGCCTTTGTTGGTGTTGGAGTGTGAGTTTGATGTCACGGAAATGTAAACGTTTTACTTTTGAAACTTTGTTTAACCATTTACCTAACATGAAAAGCAGGCGACACTTGTAAAAAAATTCTTGAATAACTCCTTTTTTTTCATTTTTTGTCTCACAAACATAGGTTATGACCCTTCATTGGAACGAGTTCGACGAGTTCGTTCCAGTGAGGTATCATAACCTATGTTTTTGAGACACAAAATAAAAAAAATAATGAAAATTAATTGGCGATAGTAGGTGATAAATGCGGATACGAGCACACACGTACATGTACGTGTACGTGTACATGTACACCTCCATAGGATTTAGTGTTAAAATCGTGTACATGTACGCGATTTTAACGTTTTTTAGGGTGTGTTCGAATATATTTAACACTGAATTGTATCCTAGACGCCCGTAGTTTTACGTACACGTACATGTACCGTTTTGATTGAAATCGGCAAATGAGTTTCCCCATAGGATTCAGTGTTAAATTGCGAGCAAAAAACGTTTTGTCGTTTCGAACACATCGTCTTGCCGATTCTAACAATCCGCGTCCGTCCACGATTTTAACACTGAAACCCTATGGAGGCGTAGACGGAGATCCGCTTGCGGATTTTAGGTCGGAAATCGACTCGTGTAAAGAGGTTGTGTTCGAATCCGCAAACCCACTTTCGCGTTTCTCGAAGTAAGACTAACTCACGTTATTGCGAGGTGATCTTAATAAGCACTTGATGCAAATGTTTTGAATGAAGAGTGTTGCCGGGTGTTAGAATCCGCAAACCCACTGTCACGTTTTTGATTGATATATAAAGGAGAGAAAAAAATATATAAATAATAGTTATTTAGAAAAATAAATATATCAAATCGAATAGATAATTAAAAAAATACGTAAATCATGTGCGCTTCCCAGACTATTAGAGCGAGGATTCTTTTAAGCATGCTGATGAGAGCATACGCAATCTGCGTGAACGAAGAACTACGTTCCATCTTGTTAGAACGATGCGTCGGATGTCGGGATCATCTAGACTTCGATCACGAGAATCATTCGTGTCTGACGATGGAAAGGGAAGATATGGTCGTCATGTATTTCGAACCGGCGTTCGAACGCGTTAGATTCAACGATGTGATCACGTTTTGGAAGAGATTAGTCTTCTGTAAGAATCAAGACAAGCCTACAGTTTCGGAAGAACTGAAATTGGCGCGTAAAAGTCTGACTTTAGAAGACAAGGGATGCATCAAGAAATTATTGCTGAATGAAGCATACGTCTAAGTTTGTTTCGTTGATATAAAATAAGGGAGAATAGAAAATAAAAATAAATACACACATAAAATTTTTTATCTAATATTAGAAAGAAAAAATACAAAAATGAGAACCAGAAATAAATTGTATCCGACGTTAGTGGACGACGAGGATGAGAAGCCGATCGACGTTTTGCCGACGGCACCGTCGCTAGAAGAAAGAGAAAGAGGAGAGAGGTATCGCATCTATCAAATCAATAGAATCCAAGAGTATCTAACTCGAGAGAGATATTCTCGTCGTTCTCTCAAGAAGAAGTATTCGTGTTTCGTGACATTCGTCAACGCGATCGACACGACACTCATCACGATTTCCATGGGTTTACACGCGGCCGGCATCGAATTGTTGTCGACCGCGGTCGGCATTCCAATCGTGTTGACCGTAGAAGGAGTGGCTCTCGCCGCCGGATTGTTTAGCACGCTCGGAAACTTTTTGAGTGGGAAATTATATCTGAAGGCGAGGAAACACGACAAGATTCGCGTCTTGGCCGACTCCAAGATCGACAGGATATCCGAAATGATCTCTATGGCGTTGAAAGACGGTAGGATATCGGACGGAGAATACTTTGCGATATTGAGCGAGAAAACGAAATACGATGCCATGAAAGAAGCCGTGAGAATCAAGACTCGTCAGATCATCAAGGAAGAGATGAAGGATTCTCTCGTGGAAAAGGGGAGGAAAGAGGCCAGGGAGGAATTCAGTAAGATGATAGAACTCAAGAGCAGCGATTGAAAAAAAAAATATATATATAATAAGAACAGAATTAATTATTAAATTTATATATAAAATAAAAAAACGAAATTAATTTAAATAACTCTTTAAAAATGTATTGCGTAAAGTGTAAGAGAGTTACTGAGACGAGTAATTCTAGAGAAGTGCGAACAAAAAATGACAGACAGATGCTTCGCGGAATTTGCGACGTGTGTGGTTCTATCAAGACTAGATTCGTCAAAAAAAAACGCGAGCAAAGGTAAAGGCATCGTGAATAAAATGATCAATAATCTACCTTTCGAAATGCATCTGCCCGGTCACAGTTTCACTGGACCCGGAACGAAATTGAACAAGAGACTCAACGCCGATCTGACACCCAAATCTTGGAGCAAACCTGTGAATAGGGTGGACGCGGCCGCGTATGATCACGATCTGTGCTACGCCGGACATCCCGACACCAAGACTCGCAACGACGTCTGCGATAAAAACATGTTGGGGAAATTGAGAGGCATATCGAATCCGACCAGGAGAGAGAAGATAGAACGTTCGCTGGTCGGCAATCTAATCGGTGCGAAACGTCGATTCGGATGGGGCGTTCAAAAAAAAGCGCATCTGAAAAGAAGAAGAAACGATTATTGACGAGCGAATTGGCCGAGGAGTTATACAAACCCATAGTGCGTAAATTTCGAAAGAGAAGGGTGTTCGTGAAGGGTCTGGATGATATTTGGTCTGCCGACTTGGTCGACATGAGATCGTTTTCGAGGTGGAACGAGGGCGTCAAATATCTATTGACGGTCATCGACGTGTTTTCCAAATACGGTTGGATCAGAGCTTTGAAGAATAAATCGGGACCTTGCGTCGCCGAGGCTCTGAAACCGAGTAAATTGTGGGTGGATAAGGGAAAGGAATTCTACAACAAGCACGTTCATCGATTGGTAGACCTCTACTCGATCGAAAACGAAGAGAAAGCCAGCGTGGTGGAACGTTGGAATCGAACAATGAAGGAAAAGATGCACAGATACTTCAAGGCGAATTCGACCAAGAAATACATATACCCTCTGAACGGTCTGGTTAAAGATTACAACAACACCCGACATAGATCGATCAAGATGACTCCCGCGGAAGCTAGCGATCCTCGAAACGAAAAACGGGTCTACGCGAATCTATATCCTGAGAGATCTAAAATTAGGAAGAAATCTAGAACGCTGAAATTTGCGGTCGGTGATCGAGTGAGAATTTACGCTTGTAAGAAGCACTTCGAAAAGGGTTATACTCCTCGATGGACCTCGGAAATCTTCGTGATAATCAAAATATTTCACACCGATCCGGTGACTTACGAAATCGAAGCTTTGGATGGAGAAGAGCTCATCGGAAAGTTTTATGAACAACAATTACTCTTCAACATTTTCTTGTTTACACACCTATATATAAGAGAGAAAAAAATAATAAAAAATAATTAAAAACTATTTTTAGATAAAGAAAGCAAGTTAATTAATAAACAAAAAACTAAAAATCCTTTAAAATGACAAATATACTAGATATAGCACAAAGCATAGTGAAAGATGAAAGTATTCAAGAATATGAGGTTCACGAATATGAACCGGTAACCGGAACGAGTTTGAACAATGCGGGAGAGATAAGAATCAACGTCGAAACTCAAGATCTATTCATACATCCTAGCGAGAGTTACATAGTGGTGCAGGGACGTCTCACCAAGGAAGATGGGAGCGACTACGCCGACGACGACACGGTTACTCTAGCCAATAATGGCATCATGCATCTATTCAGTAATATAAAATACATGCTATCCGGACAAGAGATAGAATCTGTGTTTCATCCCGGTCAGGCCACCACGATGTTCGGTCTCTTGACATATCCTGATGATTTTTCGAAATCTAGAGGACTTAATCAGCTGTGGGTGAAAGACACCGTCGGCCCTGCTAGCGCCGGCGCCGCCTTGATATTCGACTACGTCGTCAAGACGTCCAGACCTAAAGGTACGTTTTCGTTCAGGATACCTTTGAAACACATCTTCGGATTTGAGGACGATTACAACAAGATCATGTACGGATTCAAACATAATCTGACGTTGATTCGAAAAGGAGACGACGATGCAATAGTGAGACTCACTACGACCAATGCGGTTAAGATAACTCTACACCAGATATCGTGGTTCGTTCCGCACGTGGAGCCTTCAATCGTGGAGAAAGCGCGTCTCTATAAGATCATAGAATCCAAGAGTAAATTAACCGTAGGATTTAGAATGAGACGGTGCCACACGGCTAGCATTCCTCCCTCCACGAATCACTTCGATTGGAGATTGATGGTGAAATCCGCTTCCGAGAGACCGCGTTTCATCGTGGTTGCGTTTCAGACCGATAGGGACGGGTCTCAGGAAAAGAATGCATCTCTGTTCGATCACTGCCATTTGAGAAACATGCAAGTATTTCTGAACGCCACGAGATATCCAGCAATTGATTACAATGCGTCGTTCGATAAAAACGATTTCTGCAGACTGTACGGCGATGCCGCTGATTTTAGAAAGAAGTATCACGGTCTAGATGAATTGATGAGCAACCCTAACATATCTCCCGGCGAATACAAGTCGATGTATCCCATGTTCGTATTCGACGTCAGTAAACAGAGTGAACGACTTAAGAGTAGCATCTTAGACATTCAGATCAAGATGCAATTCAATAGGAACGTTCCGAGAAAAACCGAAACCTTCGCCCTGGTCCTGTCGGACAGAGAATTACAATTCGAATTGGACGGAAATAAGATGTCGATCATTCGATGAGAGACGAGTGTGTGAAAAAAAATTAATAAACGTTAAAAATGTGGATGTAAGATTAATTAAAAACCAAAATCTCGAAAACAAAATGAATGTTTGTGACACGAAAACAACAAATCATCACTACGACGTTAAAATGAAATACTTGGAAAAATGGATTCAAATTGAATATGAAGAACGTAACACAAAAAAGGATGGAATAGTTGTGATTTTGAAGAATATCGTTTAAAAGAAAAAGAAGAGTTTGATCTCATAAGATCTAACGAAGAAATTATAAAAAATACAATTTTAAAATGTCGCAAATGTAAGAAACATCAAATAAAAATCGAATCTCAACAAACTAGATCTGGTGATGAACCAACAACCGTATTCGAAAAGTGTATAAATTGTAATCATAAATGGATAGAAAATTAAAAAAAGGATGCAATTTTAATCATCGTCATATGTGACAAAATTCTTTTACTAAAGAAAAAAAACATTTCAGATATCGTATAATAATATATAATAAAAAGTTATCAAAAAAACAAAAAAAAATAAAAGTAATGAAATCTAGAGAGATTGAACATCTTTCTAAATCTCATTACTTTTTTTTTGTTTTTTAATAATCACACATTATTTTTTTTAATTCATTGTTTTCCACGCGTTCACTGTTTGTTCAAAGGAACTAGTTCGATCAGTAGACTCACCACGGAAGTGGCGGCTTCGGGATTATTGGTTTTCGTAACGAAATTAATCCTGTCTCCGGCGTTCACTTTGAGAGACGTGTCGAACCTGCTAACATTCGCGTGTTGATTCTCAGTCTTTTCGACGCTGTATCTCTTATCACTCTCTACACCATTCACCATGAGATTGACGACTGCTCTGTTATTCAAATCCGAGGAAGCCAGACTCATTCGAAGGATTTCACCTCCCAGCGGCATGGGATATCCCACCTGACCATGTTTCGATCCGCTACCTCCATTTCCGAAAGACCACTCAGCTTTTCCCTCATCTAAGGTGCCGGCCTCTTCGGCCCATACAGTGATCAATTGTCTAGCATATTTGACTTTCTCCACCAATGAAATCAGGGTGCAGGCATCCGTCATGTTCACGGGATCCGGTAGATTCGTGAGCGCGTGTCCACCCATGTCTAGTTTACCTTCCATGATGTCACCCTTTCTCCAGACTGAGTTGTCGTCCACGTACTTCCTGCTGACTGCGCTGGAATTGAATTTGGGATCGTGACTGAGTCCGAATAAATTCTTACCGTTCACGTTGATACCACCCTCCATGGTTCTGCCAGATTGTTTGTTCAGGTAGAGATCGTCCACTTGCAATTCTAGGTATTCTTGTGATCGTATCACGGCAGAATCTACTAGCCCTTGTTGACTGCAGTTGAGTCCGCATCCATGTCATCGACCTTTGACAGATTCAGTAATCTTGTTGAATCCCGCATTCAGATCCGATTTCATTTCTCGTCTGTCAGACTTTCTCTGTTCCAGATCTACGTAGTGTTTGGTCACCACGTCCTTGGGATTCGTGGGAGTGGCCACGCTCGTTATCTTGTTAGAATTGGCGTTCAATTCCGAGTGCATCGTTTTCTGAACTTATCTATTTCTCAGATGTTCACTGAACCTCGCGTGAGAGTCATCCGCATATTTCTTGGTCGCGGCATCGGTGGGATCTATGGGATTCACGATGTTCACCAAACATTTGGATTTCAGATCGAGATCGTCGGTCATGGTTTTATCCACGTAATTATCTAGCAGGATTCGTTCGAAATCGGCGTTCCCCCTGTCGATGTATTTTTTAGTCGCAGCATCTGTGAGATCTATCAGCTCGGGAAGATTGTAGAGCTTCTTATCGTTCATGTTCAAAGGTTCTTCTCAAGGTTCGTATCTACAAACGTAACATTCGTCCAAGTTGGCACTACAGATATCTTTATTTTTTTATTCATAAATGCGTATATATTTTTTTTAATTATTTATTTTATTATAATTCACTAAAATGACGTTATTTTTTTTTTATTTATTTTTTTCTTTCTCTTTTTAAACTAACATTCTCGATGTCTCTATCGATTTCCATAATCTTGAATCCATCTAATTCCTCTTGAATTTCTGGACACTCGATGTCTCTATCGATTTCTGTAATTTTGAATCCATCTAATTCTTCTTGATTTTCTGGGATCCTATCATCCACAATCGTATCTGGAATCCAATCATCCACATTCATATCGTCTCTAATTAGATCTAAAGTCCAATGTACGAGTGCCAAAGTGCTTATTTTATCATCTAATACGAATCTCGTATCGTCGTCGGCCGTCACCAAAATCTTGTTGATTATTTCGGTATACAAGTCGTGATTTTCACTTCGAATCGATTTCATAATCTTATACACCGGACCACTTCCTAACAGACAATCTTTATACTCTTGGAAAGAGATGTTTTTCTTCACCACGCATGCTTTAACTCCTTTGCACTTCTTGATCTTTTCATCTTCTAGACGATAAGCATACAGTTTGGGTCACAAGCCCACGAATTCGACGATTTGTTTACCACCGCTCTCGTCCTTAAATTTACCCAACACCTTCTTGTTGTCGTTCGATTGAATGTTGGACGGGTGATCGATGGGATAATTGCTCGTGTCAAACCACTCGGCCATGTCCTGATATATATCTCGGTAGATGTCTTTCGTCTCTATCTCGTAAACTAAACTGTCCGTGTCGGTGAACAGTAGTTTGGCTTTATCACCAAATTTTCGTTTGACGTAATCGTAGTGAAACTCGTACATCAATTGCTTGCTGACATCTAAGATGATCGGTCCGAGATAATACGGTTTGTCAAACTTCAGGTGCGTCTTTTGCATGTGAACGGCCACTAGATTTTTGTTGAATATGGTTCAGTGTTTGTAATTGGGTTTCGCCACTAATGTTTTAGCTCTTTTCTCAGACGTGACGAGTCGAACGTCGGTTCTCTTCCTGATGTTTTCCATCGATTTACCGTACACGCAGTTGTTCATGAGTTTGAAGAAATCTTTTTCGAAATCGTTCTTGGCTCGAATTCTAAGATTCGTGTTGAGATCGATGTATTTTTTCATCCAAGGCTCTTCGTCGAATCGAATAATGCGATGTATGTCAACTAATTTCATCCCGTAATCGATGTACTGTTTCAAATTCTCGCTGTAGATGACGTAGTTACATTTGTTAAATAAATTGGGAATGAGTTTTTCCTCGTCTCCTTCGTTCGGTTCCATTCGTTCAGGAGCCAGCGGATAATCGTTGTGTGGATCGTGTAATTCTTCCGGATAGTTCAAATCGACTTCTAAAATGCAAGGATAGTCTCTCCATTTTTGCATCTCTTCCGGTTCCTTCACCCATTCGAAATTTCCAATCGGTAAAGGATGACTCATAGCCCAACCGTACAGATTATTGGCGTCCCAATACTGTATGTATTTAGTCGACCGTTTCGAATCGAAACCTTCTTTCATGTAGGGATTGTTAGCTTCAGAATGTCTGTGGGAGATCATTGAGATGCCACCTCTCGCAGCCCTTTCGAACATGAGCAACATGTCCACGTCGGATAATAATTCCAATTGGACTTTGGTGATCTTCAACAGAGCGTCCCACACCAGACCGGGTGCAGTGAAATACCAATCGGGATCCAGATCATAATTTCGACAACAGACGTCTCGAAAATTTTCGAACACGTCTGCCAAGAGTAGAACGTCGGTCTTCAGATAGAGATCGTGATAATCTCTCATGGTTTTCCTATCGAATGATTTCCACACGTTTTTAGCATGTTCGTAATTCTTGTCAGAAATGTCGGATTCGTATAATTTTGAATAAAAATCTTCTTTCGAAGGTAGTGCGGTGTCTTCGAATCTCTTTAGATCATTCATGTAATCATAAGGATAGACTCCTTTCCTCAACATGATGTCTACTCGTTCTCCAAAATGTTCGCTCATGATTTTAAATTTATCCTTGCTCATGTTATCGGCAAATTTTTCCAGAGCGGTCGACATGAATTTAAAACTGTCGATGAAACGTATGGCTCTACGAATGAATTTCGTTTTTTCTTTCAATGTCTCTCTGTCGATTACTCTTTTCTCCTCCATGAGCTTCCATTTCATGAAGGAAATGTATCTTTCTTCGCTGTTCGCGATGCAATTTAATTCTTCATGAGAGGTGCCGAGATTTTTCACAAACAGATGACTATTGTAACCCGAGAGATTGTGAAAAATCACCGGATAGAAAACGGCGTCTCGATATTTTAAATTACACTTGCTGTGAGCCGGACCATGATACAGACCCGTGTAATGATCGTGGTCTCTAACCTTCTTATTTTCCTTCGAATTCTCGGCGAACGATTGTCTGCATATGTGACATTCAGTGGCTCTGTTATTTTCGTCCTGCTGCTCTCGCGTGATGATCATTTCTGCTGGAGTTTTGAATTTGTCGTATAACATTTGAAGTTTCCATTCTAACTCCTCCACGAACCTTTGAACCACATCGTCGTCTTCATACTGTTTCGTGTAGGTGAAGGGACCCATGTCGTGTTGCGAGTCGAAAGCGCATTTCACTTAAATGCAATAGCCCGAAGGTATGTGGTTTTGATATCTTTCAACGTAACTTTGAAGAGCGTTGGGTTGACAGGAACTCATTTTCGTGGTGAAACATTCGAAATTGGCGTACACGACGAATGGTACTTTTAACCTTCTATTGTGATTTTCAAACTTCACGATGGTGTGGGGTTTGGGCATTTCGACGGCGTCACCTTGATTTTCATTGCAATATTCCTGATGTTTCGCCAACGAGTCTTCGCTGTGAAACACGTTCATGCAATTGTAACATAAAGATATCTTTCTTTTATGTTTATTATTTTGTTTCAACAGAAACCGGCTCGGATTTGGAACCCAACAATAATGATGATTGTCACCATTCGAAATCAATAATAAAATAATCGTCTTTTTTCTTCCGAGATATGAAGTCAGTCTGAGAGAATAGATCTTTTGTTTTTCGTCGTCGTATCCCAAGACGTTCACCGCTACGGTGGGATTTTGAGCCTCGAAACGTTCGATGTGTTTTAACTGCATTGGAAAAGTCACTCCGGTCCAATCGAGATTTTTAGAAGTTTCCTTGTAATGAGAAACTCTATCAGGGTTCATTTTGTCAGGGTGTAAAGCGGAGGTGACTGCCCATTTAAAACACTGATCATCATTATTTTTCACGTTGATCATGGCGTATTTCTTAGCCAGGAAATATGGTAATTTCACGTAGGAAGACCCTTTCAACAAATCGTTTTTAGTTATGTGAATTTCGAGTTTCAACACCTCATCGAACGTCCAATTACTACCTTCATGTTGATAATTTGCGAGAGATGTCAACATCTTGTCTTTCATCTTTTCGAAAACGTCAGACAAATCTGAACCTCGAAATACGGGTTCGACGTTTGATCTGAAATATGCATTTTTCACGATGCTCTCGCCGGACTTCACATCGATTTTATTCATCACGCAATGGAGTATCACCTTAATTTTTAGTCCCACGTTCATGTATTTGCGAAACAAATCCAATACTTTTTTCTTCACCCATTCCATGAACAATTTTGGATCGATTTTCTTCAACGAGGGAACCACGTTGAAAGTTTTAAAAATGCCTTTGATCGCACTTTCCCGTTCTATGGACTTTGATTGAAATAGTTCCGCGTTGAGTCGCACTAGATATTCTTCTCCTTTCCCTTCGTCTATTGCTCGTCGAATTTCGCTTGAGATATCTCGTTTGCCTAGAATCTGAAGTGCATCACTCGTTTTCGTTTTAGTTTTTCTTTTCTTTTCTTTGGAAACTTGAAGTTCTTCAATGGCTTTTCGTTTAGTCGTCTTCTTATTTTTCACAATTGAAACGTTTTCGTTTTTATTCGACGTCGGCATTTCGATTCCTTTTACTATCTTTTTCTTCTTCTTCTCATTTTTCACAACCGATGCATTTTTTTACATCATTGCTATCGGCATTTCGTTTGCCTTTCCATCGTTTCGCAAATGTTTCTGTATGACTTCAATCTTTTTTGATTTAGTTCTATGATTTCTGAAATGAGAAATTTTTAATAGTTTACAAATCTCGTTTAACTGAGGTATGGTTTTCTCATTTAAATTTTCCAATTTTTTTTATCTGTTTGTTTCATTTTGTAAGAATATATTTTTTTCCGAATTTTTTATTTAAATAATTTGTTTAAAAAGTTTTGTTTTTCTTTAATATGAAAAAAAAAAAAATTTTTTTGATGAAATTTATCAATTTTTTATGTTCCTTAACGTCAAAAAATTGAATTAATACAAGAAAAAAAAAAGGATGTTAAAATTTAACTTTTATATATATTTAAAGAGAAAAAAAACTTTTTAAACAAATTATTTAAAATACAAAAATTTAAAATATACATTATTTGCAAGAATTCGTAAAACAAAAAAAACAAATAATCGATCATGACGACAACAGCCACGATGGAATCTCAACATAAACGTTAACGTTGTTTAATAAATCGTTATTCTCCAAAAAACCAAGAAGAAAAAAATTGTAATTTATATTTACGCGTTTTGAAAGAAAACGATACGATTTGTGATAGAAAATCGAATCGTAATACTATTAGCGAACAAAAATTAATCGACAATGTCGTTCGAACTATTAAAAAAGAAGGTTCAAGACAAATAGAACTCTTACGACTTTTACGCGAAGTCTCGCATGAGGTTCAAAACAAATTTCCGCAAAGCAGACGCGTGTTATAAAGAGAAAAAAAACTTTTACAAAAAAATTTTTCACATTAAAGAAATTAAAATTAAAAAAACAACTTTTTTTTATATATATAAGGAGCAAAAAAGAAAAAAAAAAACTTTTTTTAAACAAATTATTAAAATACAAAATTTAAAATATACATTATTTGCAAGAATTTGTATAAACAAAAAACCCAAATAATCAATCATGAGGACAACAACACCTAAAAGATGAGAATTGAAATTGAAACGAGTCAAAACGTATAAGAAATTCGGTCATAAAATCTATAGATTACAACGACACGATCCCATCAACTTGAACGAGGTTGAGACGAAGGGCTTAGAGTATAAATACGACAGATATAAGATGCCTTTGAAATTGGATGAAGCCACGCTCGATTTGATTTGCGAGCACCAAAGCAATCTGCAGAACATCGTCATCGCCGAAGATAGAGAATTCGACAAGGACGATTTGTCGTTGCCCTATGGAAATGACATATTTCCAAACATCTCATTTGAACTCGTGGAGAAATTGGGTGGTGAGAGCGAGTTGACCGATGTAAAAAAACTCAAAAGAGTAAAGATAAACATTCAACATGTTTTCGAAAAAGGAGAAGACACGAGTGTCAACATGCTAATAACAGACTTGGAAATATAAACAATAGAGAGATTGATTTTTTTTTTGCGAAGAAGAAAGAAAAAAACGTGATGAGATCATCTTGAAAACATGAGAGTCAACATGCTAATAATGAGCTTGGAAATATAAACAATAGAGAGATTGATTTTTAGCGAAGAAAAATGAAAAAAAAAGTAATGCGATCATCTTTAGATCTCATTTTTTTTTTTTTCCTTCTTCTTCACTATTACCATATATTATAATAACGTTTCCTTTTTTCTCAATTTTCAGCGTCGATTCTTCTTTTTCTTTTTTTCTTTTTTTTGTGATATGATACGTTTATAACAACATCTTTGTTTATCCGAATCATAATTATGAACGAATGTTGTGCATCTCTTGGTAACACTCGCATCATCACCATTCTCTTCAGAAGGTAGTGGTGACGGTGGAAAGCGTCTCATTCCCAACCGTCTATCCTGCACTTTATCCATCTCTTTCATCAGTTCTTTCCTCGTATATCCATCATTAGCGTCTAACCATTTTTCCACTTTTTTTTTGTTTCTTCGCACTCTGTCTCGCGATATTCCTCATTATCGTCTAATTGTTTCTCCACCTTTTTATCCATTTTAAATATATTATTTTATACTTTCTATGATTTATATTTTATACAATTTTATATTATAATAACATATTCAAAATCGGTATATTCTTAAATGGCGAATTCTCACCGAGCAACAAACCCTTGCCGAGTCACTTAACGTTCTGTCCACTCTTCAGATAGAGACCGTTTCCTCTCAGAGAGTTGCCACCTCTAACGGGTTCTAGATACAATCCTTTACCGCTGTCATCTACATGGACGCGACACACGGCTCCTCCCTTCTTCAAAAACAGTCCGCTGCCACCCATTAATTTCTCAACTGCCGAACTAGCGAGTCCCGTGAGAGCTCCCACGCCGAGAGTCTTTCCGAGAAAGGGTAGTGCCTTTGCGGCGAAGGGTAATGCTTTTGCAGCGATTCCTGCCAATAGCAGTAGGAAACCACCTTTCATTCTCAAATTGTATCTCAATTGAGCGGAACTCAATCTCAACCCTCTTCCATCGCGAATCGCTTTCTCCATCCTTTTGATTTGACTTCTGGTCCAGGCGATCGAATCCTGACCGCCTCTCGTCAGATCTTCGTGAGTGAATTTGAATCTCACCCCCTCGCCTCAAGTTGTTAACGCACTCTTAAGTTTCTTCCTCTGTCCTGCGGATATGTTCACGTTTTTAATCACGTATTCTGTCATAATTCTGGGGTTTTTTTAAATATATTTACTTCAATTGTTTCTTGTTTAATAATTATATTAAAATAATATTGTAAAATTAATATTGCGTTTATTTTATTTTTGTTATCTATATATATACAATATTTTTTTTTTTTTGCTTTTATATTTCTCTTATGTGAAATCGTATCGTCACCCTCTCTCCGCGAGGATCTAACAGTTCACCATTTTGATCCGTCAATGTGGTTTTGAGACTATACAACGTGTCTAAAATCACTGGTAGATAAACTAAATTTCGAGGTCACTCCATCTTATAACCCGGCGACACGTTTGGAAAGAAGGAATAGATCGTCGGTTGAGCCCTACCATTCACGTCGTAGCTTCCAGCAATCACGTCCACGTTCACCAGAATGCTATTGACTGCGAGAATGTCGGCCATATTTTCAGATGCCGCGTGGCCTCGATACATCTTTCGATCGAATCCCAACATCTTGCCTATAGAATCGTCCGTGTTGAAATCCACTCGAAAATTATCTTCCAAATCCAACATCGTCTGTAAGGTATTAGGATTGGGAGCGAGTCTGATCTTGTTGCTTCCCTTTCCATCCGTCTTCATTCGCGTCTGTATGTAATTGTTCAAATCGTCTATGTCATAACTCCCTTTGGGAATTCGAATCTCCAACCAATCCGCTCCGTCGGAATACTTGAACGAGTTATTCTTTTCGGTGACGTTGGGAAAGGAATAATAAGTCTCCAGATTCACCAACGCCATCTCGTATCTTTTTTCTCTATTCAGTTCGATGGAAGGTTCGAATTTCGTAGTGAATCGAGTCGAATCGCCACTCACCACGATTTGAATGGATTGTTTTGCAGTCGTATTCTCGGCTATCCGTTGTAACAATTCTCCATGTTCGAACATTATATTTAATTTAATTTTTTTTTATTCAAAACTAATTATTTGAAGATTTATTATTTTCTAAATTTTATTTTCACGCTCTATCTTATTATCATCAGAAACATAAAACTTGTCGAATCCGCACCAATATTTTCCGTGATTAAATTCGCTTGTCAAATCGATCACGACGAAATTGTAAAGTCCACCATCCCAAGCCCTCTTGCAGAATCTCCTGAATTCCGCCGCGCTCATGTCGTTTGCGACGTGATCGCCGTAGATGTGATTGAGATTCTTGAGATCTTGGCGAAAGAGACATAGAAAATTAGCGTTCTCCCTTATCGTCTGTCTGGGCAATCGAAAATAATTCTGCGACAGGTAGAAACAGTCCACGTTGCTGTGTCGACCCCTAACGTAATACTATTCGCATCGGTTCTGTCTCTCCAAAAGCAGATCGTCGAAAATCATGAGATTCTTATCTTCCGATTTCAGTTCTCTAGGATCCGGAACGTCGCTAGCGTTCTCATAAAATCGACACTTGACGTTCGAAGATGCATTTCTCTTCATCAGCTTTATCGCCGCACCGTCCAAAATGGTTGAAAGTGGAGCTTCACTCTTGTCGAATTCCTCCCTACTGTCAAAGATTCTGGCTATGACGTCCTTGGGCAATCTACAATTCATGCACTCTCAAAGCAATCTGTATTCGGGTTGAAACAAGCTCTTGCCAAACACGAACAATCTGTCGTAATCCAACCAGTCGGGTCGGGGCAACAGATTCATCAACAGATTGGTCTTTCCACAATTCGATTTTCCCACTATCAAGCCTCTTATGCTTTTGGGAAAGAACTCGTTATTCGACCTCTTGGTCGCGGCGTCGTTCCAAGACATATCTTTAATGTTCATCTTTGTTTTATTTTTTTTTTGTTTGTTATTTTAGATTCTTTTCAAACACAATTTTTTTGTGTTTTTGAAACTCAGTTTTTAATATTATTATTTATTTATATCACACCGTCGCGAGTTCTCTTCAATCCAGATCCACTCGTCATTTTGGCTAAATCTTGTATGGGTACCACAGCATCCTTAAAATCTTTCCAACTTTTCGGCGTTCGCTCTAACGCAGCTCGCTTTGCCGGCGGACTGATCAACTTGTCGATCAACGCGTCGGCTGCCCTCTTGCCAGCCACAGAAGCTATCCTACCGCTGGCTTCGGAAGCAGCTTTCTTACCAGCATCCAAAGCCGTCTTCTTACCGACCTCAAATGCAGTCGATGCGAGTTTTCTACCCGCATCGCTCGTGAACGCTCGCATTATAGAATCGACGATGCCAGAACCGCCTTGAACGTAAGTTCTGACGTATCCCCTGTTCTTTATCACCAACATATTTTTTTTTTTTTATAATATATTTTGTTTTTTCACTGGTAAATCGTTTTGCTGTTTAAATACTTTTATTATTCTAGTGTAAAAATTTACTATTTTATTTTTTGTTTGTTTGTTTGTTTCTCTCTACTTATTATATACACATCAATCCTTCAATTCGTTCATCAACCTTTTATAGTGGTTTTTATTCAAACCTTTCTGCCTTAACAATTCGTCAGATATAGTAACTATCTGATTATCTATTCCTGTGTTACCAGCCCGTCTGCTCGCCATCAACAATCTCAATCTCTGAGACAGAGCATCAGAATCGCTCGGAAGAAAAGTGGTTTTCACCTCTTTGCCAGTTACCGATTCGATGAACTTCTTGTTCATATCCCATATGGGTTTCACCACTTTCGTCCACTTGTAACCTCTGTTGGCTTTGGGTCTCGTCTCTCTGGCATCGTTATTTCTCTTCATGGCGTGGGTCTGAACCAGAATGTCGCCGTAATTGTCGAAATTCTGTTCCGAGTAATCACTAGGCTTGTCGTAAAGGAGCAATCTGCGCAGTCCATCAGTCAATTCGTATTTGTCCGAACCAATGATCAATTCATCATCACCAATTTCTATTTCTGTGTCTCCAATAAAAGTTCTCCCCTCCGAATCCTTATAAAATCCATACGACAGATCTCTCTTACCGCCATCATCAGACGATGCGACGCTATCAGTGGTGATAGTCGAAGCTGTATCATCAGACTCGCTCTCTGTTTGAATTCCCGTGGGAACGTAATCCGGTGTAGATTGAACGGAATACCGATTTCCAAAACTAAAAGGCAACGAACCCATTCTCAAAGAACTCTCCTTTATGGGTCTCAATTCTTCGACTATCTCCTTCCTGCTTCGCTCTTGACCCTCCGTCAAGGGTTTAAATATTTTTGTGGCTTCGCGTTTGAGTTCCATCTCACCAAGACGTCTGCTTCTATCAGCCGACTGAATGCACTTCTTAGCACGCTCAAACTCTTCTAAAATTCGATCTCGGTGTCTAGAATCCATCTGTAAAAACATCTTTCGTTTTTAATTGTTTTATTATTTTCAAAATTAAATGTTTAATTATATTTTTATGTTTTTAAGTAATAAAAATCTTTCCGTCTTTAATATAATAAACTAAAAATATTCACATCTCATCTCACTGTTGATTGAATTGGAGAAGTTTAAAAATACGTTTAAGCAGTACATGACAAACCGGTTTCTGATTTAAGGCATTTTGATAGTAGTTTTACGTTTTGTCAAAGGATTTCCATTCACATATCAAAGAACCATTCACTCAGTGTCGAATTAAGAGAGAATCCCTTTGATGACTGTTAAAACATTTCAACACACAAAAGAAAACTGGTTTTCTAATTTTAACGCTGATGGAACTTATCCATTTTCAAATCTCTCTGATTGCTATCGTGAATATATTAAAACTTTTACCACTCAAAACCTAATTGAGCGGAAAATGCATTTAAACATTCCGTTAAGTGTTTGACTCTTTTGAACAATATACCTAAACTCAATTTCTCTTCTTTACATCAAGACAAGACATGAATCTCTATAATACAGATCATATTCATAATCGACTCTTTTTGAACGAAAACCTCATTCAGTCATAACGATAACATGTGTTAGTTTTTACTTCAGGAAAACGTGACAGTGGGTTTGCGGATTCTAACACCCGGCAACACTCTTCATTCAAAACATTTCCATCAAGTGCTTATTAAGATCACCTCGCAATAACGTGCGTTAGTCTTACTTCGAGAAACGCGACAGTGGGTTTGCGGATTCGAACACAACCTCTTTACACGAGTCGATTTCCGACCTAAAATCCGCAAGCGGATCTCCGTTTACGCCTCCATAGGGTTTCAGTGTTAAAATCGTGGACGGACGCGGATTGTTAGAATCGGCAAGACGATGTGTTCGAAACGACAAAACGTTTTTTGCTCGCAATTTAACACTGAATCCTATGGGGAAACTCATTTGCCGATTTCAATCAAAACGGTACATATACGTGTACGTAAAACTACGGGCGTCTAGGATACAATTCAGTGTTAAATATATTCGAACACACTCTAAAAAAACGTTAAAATCGCGTACATGTACACGATTTTAACACTAAATCCTATGGAGGTGTACATGTACACGTACACGTACATGTACGTGTGTGCTCGTATCCGCATTTATCACCTACTGGCGATTTTTGAGAATAGATCTGGCCGGTTTTGGTCGTTACGTTGGATAAAGGGTTAATGTGGTATTTCATGAAGGATTTCGATCCGAAGAAATTTATTTTCACTGTAAACGGAGACGAGAAAGTTTATTAATGCAGTCGTCAGCAGTGACAAAAAAATTGAAAACCGAATTTTGTAAACGTATTTGTTGAATAGATTGGCCAAGTGAAAAACACAATATTCTGTCTCGCGTACAATTTTACAACTTTAATTCAAGTAGTCCTTTGGGCGGCTACCCACGTTTTTAAGCCAAACAGGAGGACTTCTGTTTCTTATGAACCGACATTATAAGTTATGGGGCTTTCAGTGGGCCGATGTGGTGTGATATAAGGCGAAGTGAGATCAATATTAGACTAGTCCTAAGGCCGAGCCTAATAATGATCTTGCGGAACCTTATATCACACCATATCCGCCCACTGAAAGCCCCATAACGTATTTATTATGTCAGTCCTTTGAAAGAGACACAACCATAAGTGTACCCAGATTCCTAGCGCAAATGTTCTGTTATCACTATCAGGGAATTTCCCGGTTTTACGTCATATGAAGGTCACGCTAGTAGCAGGCGCTGAAACAACGGAGTTCTCTTCTCCATAAACAGGAATTTATATTAACAATTCACAACTTTAATTCAGTGTTTAGTACTGGAAAAATAAAACAACTGGAGCAAATGGATTAACAATTCTTTCAAGAGGGTAAGTGCGAACAGTTTCATTCATTATTTGTTGTTAATGGTGATATTAATGTTTCTATACATGTTGTTTTTAGTGGTTTATTTATTGCATTTATTTACATTTGTTTATTAAAATTTCTCAAAGATTGGAAGAAACGTATTATAGTTGTACATTGCTCAACAGACACCCACGCAAAATTATTTGTTGTTCGTTGAACACGCGAAATTAGGAAAAACAAAAACATCGAAGCGAGCGTTGGATGTCAAAAACAAAATGTCGGAACTGGCCGTATATAAGCTCTGTATACGGTCAGCTCGATGATGCACAGTCTCATATACGGTCACTAGATATTGAAGCTGATTGGTCAATAACAATTACTGGCATAATAAAGTAGATATATGTGTTTGCCGCCATTTGCAAAGTAGTATATTTACTATTTCGCATTTGTTAATGAAAGATAAATATTGGAATTGAGAATCACGTGACAAAATGGGGACGTCGGGCGGACATACAGACAATGTTGGTGATCGGCCATGGGCCATAGGTTCCAGACGGCGATATATGAGTCCATCTACTATACGATACCACCTTTTTGTGTAAATTTATGAATGACCCCGGGAGATGGCTAACATAAGCTCCTAGCTTACATAGCAATATGGTATTTTGTTAGTATATGTTATATTTTTTATGTTCACTTTATATACTGTTAGGTTTTTGGTGTTGAATCCTGTAACATATAGCATACTTATTGAATAAATATTGTTTAAACTAGACAATGTTTGAGGAACGAAATCACCCGAGTTGCGACGTGTGCTGTTTTCGCATGTTGCCGTCTGACCAACAAAACAAGGGAAATAGCATCTGAATGAGTTCTGATCAACATGGAATGTGTCACGCGGTGAACTTGGTCATTGTATGCATGCATATATTGTAGAGTAAAATGATTTTACTTCAAATGACCTGGAACTGGACAAAGCCTGGAACTGAACTAACGACTTATATCCTAACTTACTAGACCAGTAAACACTGGAGGACCCAGCAAGCTCACGGACAACAAGACAGTCTATCTTCCGGAGGACGAGTACCGATTTACCACGTCCGCATTGTATGTAATATAGATGCGCCAAATGAAATTTCGAGATTTGTGTTCAGTTCAGCAGATTTCATTTATTTCACCAAATTTAATTCCTTGATTTTCGATAGATTTAACAAATTTTCGAATTTATTTACGCACCACTACCAAATTTAATTATATTTCTTCGTACTATTGGTGATACGTCTCAAGGGGGTCTTCAATTGCTCAAAGTAAATGTCAACAGTCACGGTGAGACGACGAATGATTTAGTGGGTTTTTTTTTTTATTTTCCGTTCACATCCGACCATTATCAAATAGAGCTGATTAATTGATAGTGTATCGTCCTGGTAATGAAGGACACCGTAAACAGTCAAGGAAAGCAAACAACTACTTCGTTGTATGACAAGATATAGAGCTCGTGGAATGTGTAAAATATCACAAGTGTTTGATGATAAATGTCATACGAATGATGGCGTTACAGCGTTAATCAGGCGCCGTTGTGTAAATAATTGTTTCTGCTAAACGGTCGAGAAAATAAAATTTCCTACTAAAAACATCATTGATTCTGTCGTAAATTTCAGTCTCATTCCTCGATATTAATAGGGAGTGTCCTCCTTTGCGAATGGACAACTTTGAAAACAGAAAATAGATATGGAACATCCCTGACTGTAAGAATTGATGACGATGATTAACATTTTAACGTGAATGAACTATCGCGCAAATCTATAAACAAACGCGATGACCCTTTATTACATGTATATAATCCACATCTACAGCAACAAAAAACCATGCGGAAAATAAAAATCTGTTAACGGACCATTTTTAAATAGAAGCGAAATTTCACTGGAATTTTCTACAAATCGTGCAACGCAATTACAATTTGAATCGCTAGCGATAGCCGAAAATCGCCCCCAGAGTTCCAATGTGTTCTATGTGCCAGTGGGCACATAGAACACATTGGAACTCAGGGGACGAAATAGTAACACGGTTTCCCCTCAGAAATTTGGTTGACGATAAAATGTATTCTTTTTGTTGATATTTGTCAAATGATTTTCTGAGTGTTATTCTAATATATTTTTTGTAGACGTGAAGGCGTGTAATAAACACAGAACGACACGCGTGCGTGAATGGTTTAATCGATATGGCACGAGCGCCAGCGCGGAAGGATATAACGAGAGGCCACAAGTGCCATATCGATTATACTGTGTATAACTACCTCACTTACTAAATCCATCCTGTCTTGGTATCAGAATTCCAAATATTCCCCTCGCAAATTTGATTGGCGATAAAATGTATTATTTTTGCTGATAGTCGTCAAATGAATTGCCGAGTGTCTTTTTAATAATTGCTTTGAAAGACGCGAAGACGTGTAATAAGCACAAAATGACACGCGTTTATGAATGGGTTAATCGATATGGCACTTGTGCCATCGCGGAAGGATAATACTCGAGGCCTGTGGCATCTCGTTCTATCCTTCCGCGCTGCCGCTCGTGCCATATCGATTAACACATTCACACACGCGTGTCGTTCTGTGTATTTGGGGGCAGCAGCCACTTCTTTTGCTCATTCGATATCTACGCCACTGTTAACAGTACAACCGTCGTGGACTGGTGGTAATCCACGCGCGGGCAGTGATGTCCATGCATGAGTTTACCAGGTAATAAAAATTATCATCATCATCATCAAAATGTCAATTAATGAAGCACCGGGTTGTACCTGGCGCTTCATTAAATAATTTTTTTATGGTTATTCCTATCATTTGTGTTTGAAATCTGATATTATTGAGGCCCTGAAAATGCGATTTGTAACGCGCGGCAGCATCTTTTGTCTATCTGAACAGACCTGAGGGAAAGGTTCAGTACATGTTTTGTCAATTAACATTCTTTCGGGTGTTATGCTCTCTTCGGAAAGATCCAACATTTCTCGTTAGCGTTTTTTTTACCGCCACTCGGTTCCGCCCGGTGTATTCCGATACTCGTCATATGACCTCAGGTGGGTGAAAGGCGGGATATACCCAGTTGTTCGATGGTAAAAACCTAACCATTCAGTTTGAATATATTTTTTGTATATACGATCTTTAAAAAAAGAATATGGTCTTGGAAAAAAAATGAAACAAAAAATAAGAGCGAAAATTCAGGAAAATCGTGTATTTGAAGAGGAGGATTTTCTTGAATGTTTTGCCTGTTATCTGCATTTCCTAAATTTATAAAACTTGAATCTAGCTTCGTATCTTTCAACCTTGCTGTGGTTAGTGTTGGATTGTGAGTTTGATGTCACGGAAATGTAAACGTTTTACTTTTGAAACTTTGTTACCCTTTACCTAACACGAAAAGAAGACAACACTTGTAAATAAAATTCTTGAATAACTCATTTTTTTCTCAAAAACATAGGTTATGACCCATCATTGAAACGAGCACGACGAGCTCGTTCCAATGAGGCATCATAACCTATGTTTTTGAGACACAAAATGAAAAAAATAATGAAAATTAATTGGCGATTTTTGAGAATAGCGCTGCCCGGTTTTTGGTGTTACGTTGGGTAAAGGGTTAATGTGGTATTTCATGAAGGATTTCGATCCGAAGAAATTTATATTCACTGTAAACAGAGACGAGAAAGTTTATTAATGCAGTCGTCAGCAGTGACAAAAAAATTGAAAATCGAATTTTGCAAACATATTTGATGAATAGATTGGCAAAGTGAAAAACACTATATTCTGTCTCGCGTACAAGTTTACAACTTTAATTCAAGTAGTCCTTTGGGCGGCTATCCGTGTTTTTAAGCCAAATCGGGGGACTTCCATTTCTTATGAACCGACATAGTAGATATATGTGTTTGCCGTCATTTGCAAAGTAGTATATTTACTATTTCGCATTTGTTAATGAAATCTAATTATTGGAATTGAGAACTACGTGTATTTGGTGACAGCAGCCACTTCTTTTGCTCATTCAACATCGACGCCACTGTTTACAGTACAACCGTCGTGGACTGGTGGTAATCCACGCGCGTGCGGTGATGTCCATGCATGGGTTTACCAGGTAATAAAAATCATCATCATCATTAAATTTCAATTAATGAAGCACCGGTTTGTACCTGGTGCTTCATTAAATAAATTTTTGATGATTGTTCCTATCATTATTGTTTGAAATCTAATAATATCTTACCTCCTACAAGTATCTGGGAATTTCATTGGTTCAAAAACGTCACACGCAGACTGCATATAAAACCATATACTACATGTCAACATCAATATACGCTGACAGCTATGGGTAATCTCCCCTTTGTTCATTGATTATTCAAAATGGCGGCAGCCGATAAACGCTTCAAGTTGAAAGATTGAGTGCGCCCATTTTTGGTCCGAAGTGCAGGTAAGGCAACTTAAAAGGCTTCATATTCTGTGGATGTGTGTCATGTGAGTGTTCCATATTTGGTCCGAAGTGCAGGTAAGGCAACTTAAAAGGCTTCATATTCTGTGGATGTGTGACATGTTACCTTCGAAATGAAACTGTTTGGTATGTATGAATTTGCCAGAGAATTCTCACAATGTGTTCACGTGTCTTTGCCTAGTTACAATTTATGGGATAGTGCCTCTCCCATAAATTGTAACAAGGCAAAGACACGTGAACACATTGTGAGAATTCTCTCATTTAATTTTTATCGCTGTTGTTATTAGTACTGTGCATCGATGCAGCAGTCGGTAAGATATATTGGTTACACAGTTTGTTGGTGGCCTAATATGGCATATATGGTGTCAGTTAATTTCATATTAATACAGGGGGGGGGAACTAAAAATTTGCAAGACGTGACGTCCTATTTTTTATTCGGCTCCTTTTTACACCCACCCACCCACTACGTGCAAATTTTCTACTACCGTTCTCAGACACCCATCGCCCCACTCTCCCATTAAAATCCAAAATAAACTTAGTAGGCACAGCTGTCTTTAGGGGGGTTTCATAATGTTCTTAAACTGGTACCACCAATTTAAACCTCTGTGGGCTTCTGTGGGCCCCAATCTAGAAATGACAAGCTGTTCATTATCAGGCTTGGCCAGAGCAGGTGTACATATACGGGAACAAATTTTCATTTGAATTGTTCCCAAAATATTGTCTGCACATTTTCTACATTTCGAACAAGACACCCCCCCCCCCCCCTACTAACGTGTGACATTTTCCCAGATTAAGCCCAATATTCTCACATATAAAGCCCCCTGATGTTGTATTTATGTTAAGAGTGTGATGTACAACATCATCTTTAAGGTTTGAAACACAAATGATGGCATATATTAGCTGATATATTGCTATAGTTTTAAAAAAATTCAAAAAAACTGCACAAGTTGGAAATGCACATTTTTGGCGCACTCAAGAGACCCACCCACCCCCACGTCACGTCTTGCAAATTTTGGTGCCCCCCCCCCCCCTGATTAATATGAAATTAACTGACACCATATATACCGTATTAGGCCACCAACAAACTGTGTAACTAATATTATTATGCCAGCTAATGAAATTCGCCAATCACAGCCCCCGAATAGTGGGACGGTACTGAGCCGTAGTGGGTCACATGCAGCCCGAGGTGACCTAATACGAAAGTCGTATTAGGTCAGTACCGCCATTTTGTTTCGACGTGGAAATTCCTCACCTCGCGGTGCTTTTATATGCATATTGAAGAAATTGCAGTACAATCAAACGTCCCTCCGTGTCTGTATGTCTCATTTTATCTCGTTTTATAATAAATTTATTGTGAAATTTATTTTCTAAATGTAAATTTAATTATTTGAAGTGAGAAATACAACTGTATTCGATCTACCGATAACGGATAAGTCGGTCCGGCCCTAACTTGACATAGGGTCTAAGCTTATTGAGGCTAACACACAACAGTTGGGGTACGGTGTTCGCGTCGATGTTTGAAAAGCTTTAGAAAAAATATATAACCCATAAATGCGTTGTTAGAAAGTTGAAAAATATATATAGTGTGAATAAATAAACTGAGAAAAAAATTGTCTTATCCCGGGAATAGATTAATTTCATTTTTCTCGTTGAGCTCATTCTGTAGTCTCTGTTGTGGTAAATGGATAACGTCGCTTCGAAAATGGATTTAATTTCATTGAATAATTTTAAGATTGCACAATGATGAAATTGTAGGAAAATGAATGAAAGTCAATGGGAAAAGATGCGAGATACATTTATTTTGTTCGAATTCTATAAAATCGGACGTTTCGGACATTTTCTGCACACTCAAGACAAAGTGACAATACGAAGAAAAGCGTCTATCGCTGTTGTGTGTTGTTAAGGAAATTATACACAAACAGGGAGACAACTGTGCACGTTTGTTACAACTTACATAGCGTTTTGCACCAGTTTTGAAAATGTGCCGGCGTTCAAATTTGATTGTTATTTTGTTTTCGCTGGCATAATAAATACGTTACAGGACGTTCAGGTGGCGGATACGGTATCATATGAGTCTCGGCAAAAACAATATTGGACTCGGCGTACCGCCTCGTCCATATTGTTTTCACCTCGCCTCATATGATACCGTATCCGCCACCTGAACGTCCTGTAACTTATATTATTGAGGCCGAGGAAATGCTGCCCACCCGTCTAAAGTGACCAGTCCCCGGCGGTCGTACTGTATGTGGAATTTCAAAAAGTTGTATCATGTGCATCGCTGTCATGATCTTACTGTTTCCGTCCCCCAAAGTTCACATCCATGATGATCGGACTATAATACCTACCACTCCACACTACACCATGAGTATAAAATATCTGTTTTTGATTTTGGATAAAAAGAAGGGTGGTTCTTGTCAAATCTGCGACATGATTGTTGAAGGTAATGCTTCCTAAGAACACTGAACGGCTATTTTGTAACGCGATCATTGAAATTCACATCAGGAAAATAATATTTTATTTGTCTGACAAATCTGTCATGATTTACTGTTAGTTTTAAGTAACAGTATTTATTAGTCTGTGTGAAACACACAGGCTCTTGTTTTTGTACGGTTTCTTCTTTTTTTTCTTATTTGTCTTATTCCCCTGGTTTCTATCTTCTCTTCACTTCCTTGTCAGCACGATAACACGAAAACGAATTGTCCCATCTCGCTGATTTTGGCATACTGATAGATAGTCACAAGTTCTCGGCCACCCATGTTTCTCAGGTTGCTAGATCCCTTGAGTATGGCCCAGTCGGCCACAGGGTTTTCACAATCTCTAATTTCCTGTAACTGTAAATTATCCTGAAGCAATACTATGTTATATTTATTCACACTGGAGATAATGTTAACAATTAGTGGAGTTAGCTGTCAAACATTAACTTTTATCTGCTATTTTAATCAGATGTCAGTCAGATGTCAGTCAGATGTCAGTTCCTCAAAACAAGTTGAGAGAAACCCTTTGCTTAGCAAGGAAATAAAGTATAAATTATGCAGTTCAATGCTTTTAACCCTCTCAAGACGTCAACGTGGGTTCCAAAGATTTTAAGAATAATGATAATCCTTTCGATACTCGCATTACTGATCTAAATATCATTCAAATAAGTGGCAGGCAAAAAATGTCCACTTCTGATCGAACCCTTTGAATGCTGTGCACATATATGCTTTTTCTGGTTTCATGGAAAAATTTATCTTATTCATGTATGAACATCTTTAAATACTATTAACCCTTTACCCAACGAATCGCCCGCATCCGCCCGCGTAATATGCAAATTCAGCAGCTGAAAAGATATTATTTTTCGAAAAATGTCAACAAAACCATATCATGTGACCCCTCTTTGGAACGAGATCGTCGAGCTCGTTGCAGAGAGTGGTCACATGATATGGTTTTGTTGAATTTTTTGGAAAAAATTTAAACAATGATATTTAAAATAATAAATTTTGAAATCGTCTGCGTTGGGTAAAGGGTTAACGAAAAACCTATTTCTGATTTCCTTAAAAATATTTCACCACTAAAATTAAGCCTCCATAAATTCTCTTTCAATTTTGTTTATTTCTGATGCTTTAACTCCTTTCACACAGACTTCAATTTACTGGATGCAGTAAATTCTGTTTCTGCAGTTATATGGGCTCTCTTATTTCATTATGTGTGAATGATCAAAACAAATCTTTTTTCTCTCTTTTTTTCAAACTTCGGATCAAGAGTGTCAGCAAAAATAATTTTTACAATGTTTGACAGCATACCAAAATTATTTTATTCGAGGTAAATAGAAGATTCAAATCTTTACTTACGACAAAGCCAAAATGTTTTAATTCTCCGTATACGTCCGTGACATCCTTCTGGCATCCTCTCAAACACTATAGACCTTCTCTGCATATGAAACAAATAACATTTCTCCGTCATAATATAGTTGACTTACAGAGGTAGAATTCACGCAAGCACTCAAGCCATCAGTCAAATTATGTAAGGATTATAGGACACTTGAAAAATATAGAGATTTAAAATTAATGCCAGCCTATTCCTACCACACCAAAATGCAAACGATATAAAAAAGATGAGATCTTATAAACTGCTCCCTCTAACTTAACTTATTATGCCTCACCTCTGTGATTGGTTAATTTGACACTTTCAAACAGTCATAGTACTGGAGGTTTTGGACAAAACACGGGTACTATCGGAACATTCCTCCCTGGAGACATGAGAACAAAGAAAATGTAAGCTCCACTTCCATTGATCCGCGTCGATTTCGCACGCTCTGATTGGAATTTCTCAACACCAAACGCTGGCGCCGTGTCTGTTTAACTTTTGTCGTCATCGATAGACAATTTAACTGCAAACAATGAATTCAAAAGAATCAGAAAAATTAAAAACTCCTGTATTGTTCACCACTTTAGTGAATCCTGAGTGTGACTTCAATCTATAATATTTCCACAAGTTTAGTATTACTCCTCGACCTCAGTGAGTCTCCGCCTCAAATTCAAAATAAATTGTTTCACTCCGCTTAATTCTAACAACTGTCGTCGTCCAAGAAACATGAATTTATATTCCATTGTACCACTTATCAGACAAGCATTAATAATGACTTTTAACATGAGCAGCATGATGCAGTTCTAAACACTGACATCTGGTGATATTGAAACTTCCAAAGCGACGGCACTTGTAACAAGTCATTTTCGAATTTGGTGATCTGGAAACTCCTAAAGCGACGTCATTCGTTTTATTTCAGAAAGCACACAAACTCATGTACTATCGGCCGATAGAACATGAAAAGAAACGTTCTAATATTATTTTATGGCAAGGTGACATTGCTTTGAAGCTTTTGTTTATTTTAACCAAATTTAACACAAAATACAAAAAGAAATTCCACTATATCCGACGCTGCCCGACATACTCCCCCTTCCAACGAGACTTACATAGAGGAGTGAGGCACCAGGCTGAGAAATAATCGACACACACACACACATATATTGTTATTTTCTTAGGTCATGAACTCTTTCTTGTATTCACATACGTAATTATCAACTAATGCAATACATAATTCACACACAGTTGTATCTCCCTGTATTTCCACATCCGCACACACACACCACACACGCATGCGCTTCATTTATAGAAAAATTAAATGACAATCATACTTGCATTAAAAACAAATCTCTCGCCCATACACACACACTAAAAAGGGGTTATTGCTGTCCACCCAGCTCACTTGTTTTAACCCTTTACCTAACATGAAAAGAAGACGACACATGCAAAAAACAATCTTGAATAACTATTATTTTCATTTTTGTCTCAAAAACATAGGTTATAACCCCTAATTGGACCGAGCTCGACGAGCTCGTTCCAGTGAGGAGTCATAACTATGTTTTCGAGACAAGAAATGAAAAAATAATGAAAATTAATTGGCGATTTTTGAGAATAGCGCTGGTCGTTACGTTAGGTAAAGGGTTAAATAACACCTAAGCGAAGGTTATAGTCCGTATCAAAACACAGAGCTGATAATAAGAACAATTTGGCCGGTCGCTGATTTGTCGCGGTTCTCGTGTGAGAAGGCCTTTGTTACCCTTGTGCTCCCAACTGCCTCCCTATTCCCACGTTTCTTCTCTCCCCCAACACTCGGAGACGAACTGCTTGATGACATCCCCTCGCCCCATTCTTCTCAACCTCTCCGATTAGCATATTAACCTTATCCTTTGAGTCACTCTCAAACCACATGTCCTTCATTCTCCCATCACACTTCCCCATTATACTCCCAGTGAATCTTATTCTTTTAGACTGGTATTTTGGGCATTCTAGAAGAAAGTGTTCCAGGGTCTCCACCACTTCTAAATTACACATCTGGCACTTCTTTTCACTGTTTTCCCCATTTTCCCCCCTCAGCTCCAGAGACCGCGACCTCAGCAAGAACAGCCATGACCCCCACCCCCAAAAGTGCCATCAAGATACTCCTCAAAACCAGACTTCTCTTTATCACTCAGACCACCCAGAGACCTCTTTGATTTGACCTCCTCTCGCCAATTAAAGTTACCATTCTCCATGACTCTTTCTCTGGCGATTTTTTTGCCCTGGGTTGCCCGTACGTCTTCGTCCGAGGTGTCCAGTGAGTAGTTCACTATTAATTCCCTCACTTGGACCATCCACCCTGTCTTGGTATTTGAGTTGAAAATACTCTGGAACATTACTTTACGCCATCAGCTGTCGGGGAGATTTACCAAATAATTAAGATAACCGTGTTTCACTAAGTCTATCCTGTTCTTGATTCTCATCCACCCAAGTTCACCCCCGATTGCTTCTAGTGCTGCGGCATTACTCGTCCCCGTTATCCATCGGCCCGCGTCGTTCTGCAGGGTTTCCAAGGTCTTTGCAGCCGTTTGGTTTAGGGGTACCACTTCCTTACCATATGTTACACTTGGCAGACCCACCATTTCCCAAATGTTTTTTCCCACGAAAGTCTTATTGAATCTGTTTCTCCCTATAAGTTTCAGTTGGTTAAGGATTCGCATACCCTTCAGAATCAATTTATTTGTGTGGTTTCGGTAGATACCTCTTCCGGTGATGTCTATATTTACCCCCGGATACTCGTAGTCACCTGTCTCTCCTACACTAAGAAGTTTGCTGCTGCCTTCCGGAATAGAGAGAACTCCCCCACTCTCCACCTTTGAGTAGGGTCCACTTTACGGTCCACGTGCATACCTTTGCTTTTGCTTTCATTTAGTTCGAGTCTGCATTTGTTCCCCCATTTCCCAACAAATCCCAGCATTTTCGCTAGCCCCTCTTCGCTTTCTGACACTAGCACCATATCGCCTGCAAAAAATAGCTCTGGGATCTCAAGTCCGCAACTGCTATCCCATCGTCGCTACGCAGGAGTTCATCTCCTAAACCTTTGATGTACAATGCAACAAGAATTGGTGAAAGAATACACCCCTGTTTTAGGCCTATCTCCATAGGCACGCGTTTTATTTTTATGTTAACCAGGCTAAGTTCACTCTGTACATCTTTATATAATGCTTTCAGAATTCCAACAAACTCGCCTCCCAATCCCAGAGCGTCAAGCCCTTCGCCACATACACTCCATACCGTATCGTATGCCTTTTTAAGATCCAAAAAGGCCATAAACATCTTTTTCTTTTTTGTTTTCGCGGATTTTATCATTTGGGATAGCGGGAAAAGATGGTCAGTGACTCTCCTTTCCTTCTTGAAGCCATTCTGAATCCCTCCCAAAAACCCTTCTCCTCATTCCCCTCCTGTAATATCTCATACATGACTTTACAGAATTTTCTCCAGTGTTGCTAGTGACAGAGATCCCTCGATAATTATCCAAAACGTCTTTTTACCCTTTTTTTAAACAAATGCCACTTTGCTTTCTCTCCTCCTTTTGGGATCTCTTGTTTTTCTATGGCTAAATTGAATCGGGCAGTTAGGCTTTCACAAAGTTCCTCACCCCCTTTTTGAGAAACTCGTTAGGAATTTCGTCCACCCCTCCCACTTTTCCATTCCTTAATTCTGAGGTCACCTTTCGCACCTCCTCGGTTTTAATCTCGCTGCACACGAAGTTTGACAGATTTTCCTCGACCTTGTTTGGACACTCTGGTGGGTTCCCCCGCCCCAAAGCTTATCGTTTACATTTTCCCAGTGCTTGACTAGTTCAGATGCGATTTGGTCTTGATCGTCTGTATCTCTGCCATCAATTTTAATACTCTGTGGGTTACTTCTTATGTTACGTTTATTCACTCATTTCCAAAATACGTTCAAACTTGACCCCCCCCCCCCCCCTCCCTGTCGTTTTTATCGTCCTAATAAGACTGCTATTTCGCACACTCCGTTATCGTATTTAATCTTATTTACTTTATTTCGTGTTTGTTGGTATTCTTCCTTCACTTCCATGGCCTCGTTGCTTTCCGCCCCCTTGAGTTTTCAACTTCTGTATGCAGCACATTTAGCTTTTCTACCCTTTATGACCCTTTTCAGTTCCTCAGTTCACTCTGTACCCGAGATTCCGTGTTGGCACCCTAATCTTTCCTACACTTTCCTTTCCTGCCTCCACTTGGCTCGCAATTATGGCGTCGACCATTTTCGGGACATTGGCCCCCTTATGTACAGTTGCCAGCTTTGGTTTCAGTTTATCTTCGAACTTCGCCCAGTCAGCATCCTTTTTGAGTTCCCAAATCTCCTTAAAGCTTCCTTTGCTTCTTACTAGGTTTTTGGTCCTGATCGTCACTATAATCAAGTTTTGATCACTATGTCATCACCGGACTGAGTTTATGAGTTGATTTATGAGTTGATGTATCAAAACAGAGAGTTGATAGATCATTACCGGCTGAGTTGGTCTTAAATTTGTTGTCGCTCCAAACTGTTTTAACTGATATTCATAATATACAGTAAATTTTGTGTATACAGTACGTGGAGGGAGAGTGGATTGTAACTAAATCACCCGCGGAGTGAAGTTATCACCCATGCTATAACTTTCAAATTTTGTACATATCGTCAAAAAAAGACAAGCAGTGTTTCAGCCAATGGACCTCCGGGTTTAACCCGGAGGTCCATTGGCTGAAACTTTGCTTGTGCTGGTTATGCTTTGCAACAAATTTGCAATTATTGCTTGGGTAGATTCTCCACTCTGCAGGTGATTTAGTGATAATACACTCTCCACGTACTGAATACAGGTGCACGTCTTAACATTTGAACAAGTAAAAATAAATGCAAATGACTCCTTAAATGCTTATGAATCAGGAAAACCCTGCACTCACCTTAACGAGGTTATCAACAGTACACTAGATGAAATCTGTTCCACGCAAACAGTAAAGCCGCAGATAAAGAGAATATCCCAAACAACACTCCAAATAATTAAACAAAACAAAAAGGAAAGCATTCCGAGCTCACCAGTCAGAAAATGATCAAATCAAAAAAGCACAACTTAAAACCGCGTATAATCGACTACACCAGAACTCACTGTGCGCCTTCGGCGCGCTGGAACTTTTCATTCATTCATTCATTTAATATTTTACAATGGCAAACGCTTAAGTAAATGCAATTTTTTTTCCAAATGAACTAAGGGTTATGACTTGGTTTAAAGTAACGATCTTGTAAATAAGGTTTATATTTTGTGCACTGAAAAAGTTTTATGTAACGCATATAATTGCAATATTTCAATCCAAATAGTCTCGAATTGAAATGGTGAACATGATACCAATGCCGGGGAGTCCTGCAGTTTTTTTCTTGAATTGTATTTTTCTGTAATAGTCCTAACGGTGGTCTGCACGTGTATAGATCAAACTTGCCACAAGTTAAATGGCTTCTTTTTATCGTGAGCATAATCCCAGCTTATCCATCACAACATCCACATTTCTACCACAAATGAAAAGGGCAAATGTGTCATCCATTTTCAAAAAGGATTCCAGTAACATTGTAACGAACTACCGTCCGATCTCGCTCCTGAGCTGTGTCGGTAAGGTGGTCGAAAGTTGTATAGCGAAGGAAGTTCGAAAATTTCTTGACACGAACGGCCTTCTCACAAGGTTCCAGTTAAGTTTCCAGTTTCCCGATTTCTACCATACAATTAGTACCGCCCTTGACGAAGGTAAGGAAATAAGATTCGTTTTCTGTGACATAAGTAAAGTTTTTAATAGAGTGTGGCACAGGGACCTTCTGTATAAACTTGAAAAGATCGGCATAACCGGTCCTTTATATCTTGGTTTGATTCCTACTTGAGCAATAGGTATCAGCGCGTCGTAAGTAATTCCGAATACTCTTCGCGGGAAAGTTTTAGCTCGGGTGTTCCACAGGGTTCGATACGAGGGTCCCCCTTCTCTTTCTAGTCTATATAAACAACATCACGAATGGACTGGTATCCAACATCAGACTTTTTGCGGACGATACCTCCCTATATCTCATCATTGAAGACCCTGCTCCGGCAGCTAAAATTTTGTCTGACGACCTAGAAAACATTGATGTGTGGGCATCCCAATGGTTGATTGACATCAATCCCACAAAAACCGAGTCATTGATAATCTCACGCAAGTCACTATGACCACATCATCCCACCTTAAAGATGTCCGGTACTGATATCAAGGAAGTTACCCAGCACAAACGTCTTGACCTAATCATAAATGACCATGGATCCTGGGGTAATTAATCATATTTCAGAAATCACAAGTAAGGCTTGGAAAAGAATATCCCTCCTAAGGAAGAACAAATTTGTCATCGATCGAAAAACGATGGAAAACATATTTTTCATATTCATACGCCCTTTACTTGAATACGCGGATACCGTTTGGGACAATTGTAACGACTACGAATGTTCTGAGCTCGAAAAAGTCCAGCTTGAGGCTGCCCGTATAATCACTGGTGCTACAAGATGTGCAAGCAGAGCCTCACTATATGCGGAAACCCTCCGTACTCGTAGAGAATAGCATAAACTTACCCAATACTTCAAAATGGTTCATCACCTTGTCCCAGGGTAATATCATCCTTAGTTTTCCCACCGGCCTCCGTTACTCACGACTATTCTCTCCGCAGCGGTGCCAAGTTAGACATTCCACTCTGCCGCACTACTCGACACCTGAATTCCTTCCTACCCTCAACAACCAGACTGTGGAATAGTTTACCCCAGAAAATCAGAGAAAACAGTTCCCTGTGAAATTTACACTCACACCTAAACAAAACCAAACTCACTACTCCTATTTGACTCCATGCTCACAGATTGCGTAGGGCTCAAATATATCACTGCAAACTTCGTATGTGCTGGTGCAACCTCAAACACCATCTGTACACCAATTTCCTTACACGTTCACCCTTATGTGGGTGTGGAGAACTCACCATTATCTCTCCAATTGTCCTATCTACTTGGACGTAAGAAGTAACACGCTGGAACACCTTCCCTTCGTTATCAATACGGATGCTTTACTGTACGGCAATGCTAACTTCAATGTAGAAACCAACTGTGATATCTTTCTCAACTTGCATAAACACAATGAAGCAACTCATATATTTGGTTGACAAATCTGCCAATTTCTAGTCATCTACTTCCACAGTCACCTCCACCTTGGTGTATACCTGGCCAGTAAGACTACTACTCGGCTTGTGAACCTAATGTGTTTTTTTTTTTTTTTGCCTGGGTTTCTGCTTTCTTATACCTTCTAGCTAAACCTCCTAGCGAAAGATTCAAATATACATCCGTTTTGACTGGTCGGGTTCTAGCAGATCCTTGGTTACGTTCTGCAAAAGGAATATAGTTCTCCAAGGTACCGTGCTACGAGCACCTTGGACCTCCGGTCAACCACTGGTAATAACTATCCTGTTCGTGTTCTTTGAAACGTGCTTCGTGGAACTTTCATTTTCATACCAGCTATATATCGTTCCTTGGGTGCAATAGACCACCTGCACTGCCATAGCATCGCGGGCGAGCCCTGTTGCACCCAATGGATGAATTGTTAACGGGTGATATGTTAACGAATGATATTTGTCAACATCTTTTTTCTTCTTTTTTTCCGTTTATTGGCAAACATAAGCCCGATGTACACAATGTGCTAATAATCGGCCCTCACCTGCTTCACTTTAAGTGAGCCATGGCGAGCCAAGGTACCTGCTAGCACTCTGTCGGTCAATCCATCCTGACATTTCCTCCAATTACCACAACCGCCAGCTAAATTTCCCAAATTCTGTTATGCTTAACTCAACGACACAATATTCCATGGATTACTATCCCGTCATTATGTTCTTGAAAAATGTGATATTCCGTGGTTCTAACTTAACCCTTTACCCAACGAATCGCCCGCATCCGCCCGCGGAATATGCAAATTCAGCAGATGAAAAAATATTACTTTTCAAAAATGTTCAACAAAACCATATCATGTGACCCCCTCTTTGGAACGAGCTCGTCGAGCTCGTTCCAAAGAGAGGTCACATGATATGGTTTTGTTGAAAGTTTTTGACAAAAATTTAAAAATGATATTTAAAATAATAAATTTTGAAATCGTCTGCGTTGGGTAAAGGGTTAAACGTCATTTTCTTGTATGGAGACAGCTTACAAAAGCATCAGCATCCTGTTGGATCCATTTTCCAATACAATTTATGTTTTATTTTGTTTTCCAGTGTAATCTGTATAATTTTATTTACGTTTGGAAATAAAATATTGTCAAATAGAAAACCTCACTGTATTCACTGGCGGCTGGCGCTGTTGCCCAAAGAACTGCCGAGCTATCATAAATACAGTAAATGACCTGATAGTCACATATAATGGCAGTGACAACCATACATCCTACACTGGCATCTGTGTTGGGGCCGATCCTGTTTCTTCTGTACGTAAACGACATGAGATTCTCTACTTCTCTTAATTTGCTCTTTTATGCTGATGACACAACGCCATATACAGCTGGGTATGATCTGAAAGATCTGGAGACGACGGTCAACACTGAGCTAACAAATATATTTAATTGGTGTTGCTGCAATAAACTCCAGGTGAACGAGAACAAGTGCAAGTATATTGTTTTGCACCCGCAAAACAGTCCATTAAAGGCTAATAATTTAAATATACTCCTCAATAGTACTAAACTTTCATCTGTAGGGAACTCCTTAAACGAGACCGTGGTTAAATTTTTAGGAGTTTACTTCGACGAAAACCTCACGTTCAAACACCACATATCAAAAATATGCTCCAAAATGTCTAACGCAATCTACTGCCTGAACAAAGTAAAGAATATTCTTCCAGCCAAAGCACTAAAGACATTATACTATGCCCTTGTTCATAGTCACCTAATGTATGCAATACAGGCCTGGGGGCATTCGTTATTTACCAGTAAAATATACTCTTTACAGAAGCGTGCGATGCGAGTTATTAGCCGTAAAAAATTTAATAGCCACACTGATCCATTATTCAAGGCCAATCGTGTATTAAAATTTAATGATTTATACAAATTAAACGTTTCCCTGTTCATGTTTGACTGGAAGACCATGATCTTGCCTGTATCCTTCAGGACTTTTTTTACGATTCGCTCAACAACCGGGAGTCTTACCAGACAGGCGGGATTAATTAATATAGATAAAGCCAGGACTCAATTTTCTGCAAAACTTCCAAAACATAATTTTCCAAAAATTTGGAACGAGCTTGAGACTGCCTTACGCTCAATTTCCTCCAGACGCGCGTTTAAAAAACAACTATTTGAGAAATATATAGACAGCTACTCGTCAAGCGTAACATGCTCGTATCGCATGTGTCCTGACTGCAGACCCGGCGTTTAATTTCTTGAATACTGGTGTCAAAATTCCACGTTTTTTCTATCACCTCACACCCCCGCATGTGCAATCAAAAACCCGATACTTTTTTATAGGGCCAACCGAAAGTAAGTTTAGCTGTTATCTCATCCTAAACAATATCTATAAGCTCCGTAGTACTGGATTAGTGATTTGACACGTAGCCATTTCACCCTAGGTAGTGATAAAAGTAGTTAGATCTTTCTATTCCATTGTGTTACTTGAAATTTTGTTTATAAGGAGATTGCAGGAAGACAGCCTAAACGGGCTATGCTTTCTCCTAACGATGTACCATAAGTTCTGTTAATTCTGTTTTATATGTATTATGTAAATAGCATGATTTGGTATATTGTTGAATAAATTCTATTCTATTCTATTCTATTCTGGCAAATTGTAGCAGATGTGTTCGTTGCAGAATTGAAAGAGACAGTCAGGGACGTGGCGACAAGGGGGAGGGGTGTCATCCCCCAATCCTGGCCAAAATTTCTTATAGTTGGAAATTCGGAGGGCAAGTCATGAGTAGTTGGAAATTCCATCTATCTGGATTTTAGAGCTACTTTGGTGATGCTGATGTCTCCTTTACTTCCCAATAACCCAACTCGGTTTCAAATCGGCAAAAATTCTAACTGCTACTATTTATAACTAAAGCGTACGCAATACCGATCTGCAAAAGTATGCATGATGTCAATCTGTACGAGATTTCTATAGTACGTTTACTTATAGTAATAAAAAAATACTCGAATAGCACTTCAAGAAAATCACATCATGTAAAATCGTTATCCTCAGTTAATTCCATCATTCACAGTTACAAAATGATGAAACATCGAAAATTTATCATTCCTGCATAAGATCTGATTTAATGTTAGGACAGTGTAAATTGCTCGAAGTTCTCAGCTTGGGCATTTGTTTAGCACATATTCAATTCCCAGAAGAATACCAAATAATAATAACCTGATAATTCTATCATAAATGTGTTGGCATTTCAGTTACTAGAATCAATTGTATGCCTCCTTTCATGGCTTCATTTTCAAAATCTTTCTCAGAAGTGAATTTGTGAATTTTCAACTAGGGGGAGGAAACCTCTAGACACGTCCCAGGAGACAGTCGTGTGTGATTCCAAACCAATACCTTCTATATGCCAAGAGGAAATTGCAAGTATGTATACTCTTCTTTTGTTGTAAATTATCTGTTTTGGAATGTTCCGCATTTTTGACTGATTTGCCCAGAACAGACCAGTTGCGATTGCTAAGAACAACTGAGTGGAGACTGAGAATACATACTGTTGTAAGAATTAGCAATACCTGTAACTTGAAGGGGAGCTCGGTGGCTCAGTGGTAGACTGTTGGACTTCCATGCTGGAGGTCCCGAGTTCGATCATCGTCCGGGACGACCCGCGTTGTGTCCTTGGGCAAGGCACGTTATCCCGGTTGCCTACATGGGGACACGATGACGCCGTGTACTAAGGCGTACTGCACTTGTCTTAAACTGCTGTAACCCTGCTTGAGTGGAGTTTGAACAGAGTTAGAATGTTGAGGAGTTGACAGTTGCTCGTCGATCCTCGGTGGTTCTCTCCGGAGACTCCGGCTTCCTCCACCCGTAAAACTGTCACGGTCACGATTAGCCATTGTGCATAAGTATGTGACATTAAACACCAATAAATAAATAAATACTACAACTTGAAGACCGTGAGATTCGATTGGAAATCTTATGCCTGATTCCATTCGAGATTTGATTTGATCCCAAATTTGAGATTCGCAGGGTCTTATAATGTACAATTATAATACGTGGTGTGGCGTGAAACACCCTTACGACAGATGACACAGCCCTCAACAACAACTTGACAAAATTTACAGACTGCGTTACAGACAACTGCGTGGGGGGAAATCGTGGAACAAAAATGTGGCGCTATTAAGAATCAGTTGGATTAGAACAACTAACCATATAGATGGCTGGCGTTGAAAGCTGCAGCTGATGTTAGCTGGGTCGCACCCCAACATATACAGAATAATAGATTTTTTTTAAAAAAAACGGGTTTACCAGGAAAGCAACCATATTACAACTGAATGCTGGTGGAACATTGATGCCCAGGAAGAAGTACAGATAAGTGGATAATTCCATCCGGCATACTCTACGTCTACTACGGGAGGGTAATACTAGTCTCCTGCAGTATTTAGATTCTGTGTTCCACAGCGTCGGATATTAAGATTTCAGTTTAACTTTCATTCAATTATTAATTTGTTATTCGTGTGTTCATCGTTATTTCTGTATTTATTTGATAAATTATTAATACTAGTAAATTATGAATTATTTTTGTTCGTTTTTGTCTTCTCATCCAGCGCTCTCAATTTGCAATTAAATTCCTAACTAAACAAGCCACTAATTTGAAGAAAACTATAGTCGGCATTGCTTTGATTAAGAAAAGTTTCACACTTCTATCAGAATAAGGGCGACTGGATAGACAGGAAGACCACCCCCCCCCCCCCCCCCAAAAAAAAAAAGCTTGCGATCACTCATTTGTGATCAACCATTAAGGCGGCAGTTAATGCTTCATCGGTCTTGAATACCTGATCGTGTGTGCAGACGTGGTGTAGAATTGAAACAAACAACTGACTTTCCCAAAATAGGTTGCTGTTCTCATGCTCAAAGTTATAAATGTTACCTTCTTGAATCTGTGTATCTAATATATGTAAAATTATGTTATAACAGAAATATGTAAATCTCTTCAATGACTGTATCTGAATAATAATAATAATAATAATAATAATAATAATAATAATAATAATAATAATAATAAATTATATAAGGAGTTTGACGCTGTTAAGGCCTGGAATCAGTCTACCCTTAACACTTTACCCAACGAATCACCGCAACCGCCTGCGTAATTTGAAAATTAAGCAATTGAAAAAAATATTTTTTTCAAATTATTTCAACAAAACCATATCATGTGACCCCTCATTGGAACGAGCTCATCGAGATCGTTCCAACGAGAGGTCACATGATATGGCTTTGTTGAAATTGTTTTGAAATTTTTTTTAGAATAGTAAAATGGTAATTAAAATAATAAATTTTGATATTCTCCATGTTGGGTAAAGGTTTAAACACTCCATCGTGTATGTTTAGATTCATGTAAGATGCCATATTTCCAAATGTCGAGAAAGCGAATCTATGGTTAGCTTTTACGCCAAACTGAAATATTCCATCCGATTGAATCTAAAAATATCAATAATATTCATTTTTGAATCAACGCAAGAAATGTTTCTCAGTCGAAACATGATTGGATTGAACCGGATGTTTAGTCACTTTACCAATACAGCTGGATGGGTTTCTTCTTTGAATAATTATGAGTGGAGACTTATCATAGCTGTGGTTATATGATTACGCCACGTGGTTCCATTGACTGTGTTAATATCTTAATGATGTAAAGGCGAATTTAATATTATTTGATTGGGACATCTATAACTGGAGCACGAAAAAAAGACTCTGTGTGTGACTGTTTCAGTAAGTGGACATCACGATAAATGAATTGTAGTCTGCTTGCGTATTTCACAAAAAGTGGATAAACAAACAGCCCTTCCCATCGTCGGATTTCTTACAGAATTTGACTGACTGTTCGAGAGCTTGGAATTCACTATGACCACGTTCCTAGGTGTGGTGGAGGTGAAATTATATTTTCTGTTAGCGATCGTTGAGGGTTCTCTATACCTTAATCTACAATGCTATACGTGGGGGCGCGGTGGCGTTGCAGAAACCGGTTCTCGTCAGATCACAGAAGTTAAGCAAAGTCGAGCCAGATTAATCCTTGGATGGGTGACCGTCTGAGCGATCTATTCGGACTCCCGCGTTGTGGCCTTGTCAAGGCACTTAACCCCGATTGTCTACATGGAGGCACGATTACGCTGTATACTAAGGCGTACTGCACGTCGATGGTGCGCGTGTCTTCAACCAATCTAACCCTGTCTGTGCTGCAGTGCGGTGTTACGATGCTGGGGAGCTGGCAGCTGCTCGTCGTTGCTCGGCGCTTCTCTCCGGGAACTCCGGCTTCCTCCACCCGTAAAACTGTCACCGACACGATATGACCCTGGCTGTTAAAGTGTCGTTAGACCCTAATAATTAAATAAATAAATAAATGATATACGTGCCCTTTATAAAGAAGGTGTGTGGTGTACGACGCTTATGTCTTTTGTCAATCTGTTTAACCCTTTTGCCAACGCACTGAATTTCAAATTTGTTATTTTAATTATAAATTTTTCAAATTTTTCAAAAATTTTCAACAAACCATATCCTGTGACACCTCACTGGAACGAGCTCATAATTTTTTCTCAACTACTCATGTTGTAAATTACGCGGGCGGATGCAAAATCACGATTCAATTTTCATTATTTTTGTCATATTTTGTCTCAAAAACCTAGCTTATGACCCCTCATCGGAACGAGCTCGTTGAGCTCGTTCTAATAAGTGGTCATAAGCTATGTTTTTGATGCTAAAATGAAAAAAAATAATTATTCAAAAAATTTATTTACAGGCCCCCCCCCCCCCCCCCCCCCCCCCCCCATCTCAAGAATAGAAATTGGCCGCTTTCCGAGGTGAACAGTAAATGAAATATCGGATATCATTAAGAAAAATTAAGTTATATACCATTGAATAATAATGAAGAAAATATTTTTTAAATGAGGCTCTCATAAGTCACCTAGTTTAGAAATTGGCCGCGATCCAAGGTTTCCATTCCAAGGCTTATTGAGGCTCACAACGATTTCAGTAAACGAGATCCAGAATTATTTTCATTTCAAAACTGAAGTGAGTGGGCTGGGATTTTGTCCACCCCTGAAAATTAAAATGAGGGCATCATGCCCAAAGGAGATATCTTCTTAGGGAATTCATTCTAAGGGGGTTTGTACTGGGAAATTGTGTCTGGATACCGATCATATCAGCTTGATCAAACAGGACGCGAACCGCGTCCAGTTTGATCTTGCGGATCTGGTCTCGTCAATCTGTCGGAAACGAAAAAGAACCTACATCAATTGACTGTTGTAACAATCTGTATTTCCTGAACAACCTGTCGGACACAGAGTTGTAGTTGAACAGCGCCTTACCTAATGGGTATGTCACATTTAATTTGAAAGGTATGAGCTGGAATTCAGTGTCTGTTGTTGAGATAATAGAATTGCCGCCATAGACAAAGTGAAGATAATGATAAACCAAGAGATTTTTATCGGCGTTAACGCCACTTTCGACAGCCAGGGTAACCTTGTGTCGGACAGTTTTACGGGTGGAGGAAGCCGAAGTACCTGGAGACAACCACCGAGCAGCGACAAGCAACTGCCAGATTCCCCATCATACTAACTCCGCACGTGCATGGTTACCATTGGTTGAAGACAAGTTCACCATCAACGCGAGTTGGGCCTTTGTAAACAGCTTCGCCGTGCCCCCACGTGGGCAATCGGGATTAAATGCCTAGTCCAATGATATAACGCAGTTACCTCCGGCGGGGATCGAACCTTGGAGTCTTCCCACTGAACCGGTTGCTATTGTTTTCTCCAAATGTGCTAACAGGCTGTACATAAAAGGAATGCCGACTATAGTTAATTTCACAAAAGTTGGAGGATTAAACTTGTCATCTAAATAACTACCTGATTGGCCGGCTAAACCTTCGATAACCAAATAACTTGATAATAATAATAACAAGATTTTTTCTTAGCGTTTCGCTCCATTATCGGGCCGCCATCAGTGATGGCGGTCCGATAATGGAGCGAAATGCCTTAGAAAATCTTGTTATTGTATAAATATATAACAAAACTACATACATAGAAAGAAAGAAAATTAGATTAATATGCAGTATCATGTGACACATTGCGTTTTAGGCTGTCACTTCATAATCCGTGAATATTTGTCGAGGGGCAAGATTGCTGTCTGTTCATCTGCATCTGTTCACAACATGATTGAAAGAATTGGGTGATTGTGATGATTATTGTAAGTTGTAACTATATCATTCAGGGTGTTGATCGTCCCACCACAATCTGCTTTACAGCATCGCCAGTGTATTCGCGGATTATTTCTAGACTTTATTCTGTACTTATATCCTTCAAATACCAATAACAAATCGAAGCGTTGCGACCAGTCATCATCAGACTAGTTTGGTAGAGTAAGTGGATGAGGATCAAGGACAGGATAGACCTGTTGAAACTCGGTTATCTTAATTATTTGATAAATCTCCCCGACAGCCGATGGTGTAAAGTAATGTTCCTGAGAAATTTCAACTCAAATAGCAAATTGGGGTGGATGGTCCAAGTGAGGGAGCTAGTAGAGAACTACTCATTGGAGATCTCGGACCTGGACGTTGGGGCAAACCAGGGTAAAAAAATCGTCAGAGAAAGGGTCATGGAGGATTGTAACCGTAATTGGCGAGAGGGGTCAAATCAAAGAGGTCTTTGGGTGGCCTGCATGATAAAGAGAAGCCAGGTTTTGAAGAGTACCTTGATGGTACCTTTGGGGGTCACTGTTGTTCAAGCTGAGGTCGCGATCCCTGGAGCTGAGGGGAAAAATTGGGAAAGACGGTGAAAGGGAGTGCCAGATGTGTAACTTGGACATGGTGGGGACCCTGGAACACTTTCTTCTAGAATGCCCAAAGTATCAGTCTAAAACAATGAGATTCACTGGGAGTATAATGGGGAAGTGGGATGGGAGAATGAAGGACATGTGGTTAGGGGGAGACTCAAAAGAGAGGGTTAATATGCTAATCGGAGAGATTGGGAAGAATGGGGCAAGGGATGTCATCAAGCAGATCGTCTCCGAGTGTTGGGAGGAGAGGAGAAGCGTGGGATTTGGGAGGCAGTTGGGAGTACAGAGGCGCAAAACAACTGAACAGACTATACGTTGTTTGTTTAAGATATTTGCTAACTGCCAACCGGCAATGTGGGAATAACCGTGGACCGTTCGGCTTCAAGTCAAATGCCATAACTACCTAGTCACGGAGTTTCCAATAATAATCAGGAAATAAGGATGGAAAGGATTCATTGCACATTGCAATAACAGTTCATTTTATTAGTATATACAATTTGCTTAAGTGACCATTGAGTCTTTTGATCAATGAACATACAGCTGTGGTCAATTGTTCACATGGAATAATGTGGAATGATTCCCTGTGTCAAGGACTACTGATGCCAAGTGATCCTTAGCCAAATGGTCGTTATTGGTTCTGAAGCACAAGTTTTTTTTATAGCGACCACTCTAAACGTGTTATCTCTGCTGTAATTATTTTGCTATACAAAAGCGCCACTCGCTCAGCTTATTTCCTGATATCCGATTAACACTTCATAAGTGATTACCTGCTTTGAATGACACTAAATTAATTTGTTTTACGTGATCAAAATGCCACCATAGTCATTATCAAACAAGTTTGCAAACGGACTGTTTTAGAAAAGTAACTTTAATCTTTTGAGCTCTGTATCCCTGACTTGGATCGGCATTTTGCATTTTGTCCAGAGGATAACACCCAGTCTTTTTCAGTTAGGGTGGAGACTCAGTACAAAATGATCTCACAGTCCTAACGGGCATTACAATATTACTGATCCCAGATGCGCCCTGGAGACGATCGATTTGAGAAGGCGTTCAAACCTGATTTTTCCCCGACTGTTGCGACTGACAAATATTCCAATTGCATCATCGAGGCATGCCATTGTCAATGTAGTTGAAGTATTAGTCAGCAGAGGTTGTTGTTGAAAAATTAAAGACTTTTGGAAATTTATTGGTTACTAAATGATATATATATGTTGTACAGGCGGTTGCAGAGGGCTGGTCACTTTCCACGGGTGGATACTATTTCCACGGACACAATAATATTAGATTCCAATCACAAATTATAGGAATAAGCATTAAAAATTTAATTAATGAAGCACCGGGTACAACCCGGTGCTTCATTAATTAAAATTTTTCTGATGACGACTTTTATTACTTTTATTACCTGATAAATGCATGCGTACATATCACTCCCCACGCGTGGAATTACGACCATTCCAGGGCGAGTGTACTGTAGTTATGATGCAACTTCCTATTTAATTAACACGTACCGTAACGGTATCCCAAATTGGATATGCTGCCACACCACCACCCCCTCCCCCTTCACTCTACCCAACAGCCCAAATCGGGTAATACAAATCTTCATTAGTATTTCCGGTCGCGCGTGTCACACACTTCCAAGTATCAAATGTAGTCTAGAAAGTAAGTGCATGATTATAAGCAATGGCGAATCGATATCTAAGAGTCCAATCCAGATAAAAATGTCCCGACTGAAAATATTATGTGGGGGTGTCACATCTCCCTAAATCCCCCTGATTGATCCTAGCAACCAATTCTTTCTTCATTCCGTTTTCTTTTTCCAGACTGCGAAGTGACCCTTTCGTGCCAACATTTCTGCGTGTCTTTGTTGCAAGAGTTAACTGGTAGAGTGCTAAATTATTTTTGGTCATCCAAATTTGTTCACGTCTCTTTGTCTTGCTACAATTTATGGGAGAGTGCCACTTGGCACTCTCCCATAAATTGTAACAAGGCAAACCCTTACATACTAATTAATTTTAATTCCAAGCTAATATGAAGCATATCCTCAGAATACGAAGGCATCAAGTTGCGGCACCTGCACTTCAGAATAAAGCCCAAATATGGGCTTCCAGCACTCTACCAGTTAATTAACCACGTATTAACACATCTTACCATTCTGTCAACGTGATAATTGTTTTGAGTTTGTCGAGGTAGCTGTTCATCCTTTATCATTATATACTTTATAAATAACCACATTTCTATTGGCTGGATCTTATACACGTGACTGGTACTAAAAAATCCACGAACACCGGTTTTTCCAGTGAATATCAACTTTCTGAATATAGCTTTTGGAAATCCCCTCTCTAGTTCTATTTCAATCGACGTAATCTCTATAACATTGTTTATTTTTATGTTATTCTGCAGATGCTTTGATGATTGAACTATTTTAATGTTAAATAAAAGTATTTCTGGTTGATGTAATTGAACTTTTAATTGACAAATAGAAGAATGTTTATATAGATGGTGTATAACGCCTCGGTCAATATAAGTTTTTTAGGTTTATATCGCGTCATATTCACCACCACAAAAGTCCATAATTGTATAATAACACATGTCATACTGGTACCCCAAGTCTCATGTCAACTCATCTGTATTTTACGTTTGACCATTATGTCAAGGTGATAGCCAAAAATTGCGATTTTGTTGTATAAAAGTGTAAATATTTTCGATAATATTTCTGCCTGGGTTAAATGTAAAGCAAGAATAGAAATGTGACGGACCCCGAAAACAGGTTTGTCAAACTGAAGTTAATTCAAGAGATTCTAAATGAAGTATGAAATTTAATGTCCATTATGGCGCACGTGTTCAACGCCATATGGGCTTCTGATAACAGATCAATAGTAAGAGAGACAATATTCTCTTCTGTAATAATTATCTGGGTAACTAAAGCCAGTTAAAATCTAATTGTAGAATACAGTGCATCACATATGTTCTGGACACACACCCATATTACGCATCTATCCTGTCTCCGAAATGTCAAAAGATACCAAAATTCGAGTCTTTCAAAGGAACTTTAAAGCAAGTGTTAAATTAAGATAGATCTAAGCGGCCAAGTTCAAGAGAAGCGATTAACTGAGAATAAATGTTCTGGCTATCTAAATAAAAATCAGGGGATTTCTCGAAAAATTCATTCCAGTCAATTCCAGTCGGAAGGTGTGTAAGGCTGTGGGTCGTTGCGAGTAGATGGGGAAGTCCCATGCTACAGGTTAGAGAAGGTGCCGCAACGGTGCGAAAGTAAAGGCACGTTGTGATGTTGGGGGAGCCACAGAGCTCATACTTAGAATAGGAGCAGTCGCGGGCCAAGTCGGTGGCCATATATGAGAATAGGATCAGGAACAGGAAGTACGAGCTCAGGGAGCTACATGCATTTATGTAAACGGCACTACCTGTTTTAGAGAAACAGAATTCTGAGAAGCAGTTGGCCTGAGGGCACTCAGAGAAGGTCCGAATTTAGCCTTGGCCGTCGAGGGTCATAGGCACCGAGATTGAAAGTCCGCGTATTGTCGTATCCCTGTGAGGATTGTAAGGAACCGATAGTAGTTTATTAACGGTTGCGAACCGTAGTGGCATAGTAGCCAAAGAAGTAAAAGCTGTAATGTTGAGGTCTAGCGACCGTGTTAAGAGCTTGAGAAAGCGCTGGAGTAGCTCGCGAGATAGTTTTAGGCGGTGCGAGGAATGGTGATGTTGAGAACACTTTGCAGAATATTATTATGTAAGCTTTGTTAAGTATATATCTGAAGGCGAAAAATAACTTAACCCCGTGAGAGCCAGGCAAGGCGCAAAGTGATCGTGAACTGTGGTATACGCCGATTGAATTGTGGGTGAACTGTGAGAATGCTGATAGATTCGCACAAGCAGAACATTATATGTGTTAAGCCCGACTGACGGTAAAGTTAACCCTGCGAGGACGGAATCAACGAGAAGTGAATAGACACTTTGTATTCATCACAAACCGTGATAAGATGAAGATGATGTGAGGTCGATCCAGCGGACACAGCTAGCTGTGGGAGACGTCGAGCGCCCTAAAGAATAAACTTTTATTCGCGTAATTAGTGAATTCTTGTGGACAACTTTGTGAGTAATTTGTTTCATATTATATTTCTTCTTACATGTAAATAAATAATCTTTTCAGTGAATTATCGTTGATCACCCTTTAGCGTTGTAAGCCACAGGCACCTTCAGGAATCCTAAGAGTCCCAAGCGGATAGGGCATTGATGAGGGGGCAAGATTTACGTTCGAACTGGGGTTCAGACGACAGTCACTGGCTGTCGGCTGAGCACTGATAAGAACATAAATTTTCCTCCATCACTCAACCCCGTAATCCTGCGACACATTACGTGCCATCCTCAATCTGGACTCGGAGATGATTGCGTTTTTTAGTTTTTTTGCCTAATTTACTTGAATACTTCGCTGTTGTATTACATTCTTATGAGCGCAGAGGCTCAGTGGTTATGGCATTGGACTTCAAACCGAAAGGGCCACGGTTCGATCCACGTCAGGGGCAACAGCGTTGTATCCTTGTGCAAGGCACTTAATCCCTATTGCCAACATTGTCTGTTGAAAGTGTTGATAAACACCAATAAACAAACTCTTACTCTGCTGAGTATTTTTTAAAATGTTTATCATCAAATTTAGTTATGGTTGCTATGAAGCAGCCATGACTAGAATCGATGGAATATTCAATAAAAATGTATTGTACAAATCACTGATGAAAAAAGTTATTTCTCTCTAAAGAGGAAATTTTGGTTGAAAATGCACTAATTATTCTTGTTCTGTTGACAAGAAATTGCCTGTCTTGGGGGTCAATCCTATAAACCTATTACAATTATGTTTATAATTGTAATTTTATCTGTGAATATGCATGGCTTAAATTAAACCCATTCAAGGTCTAGAAAGAAAAAGCAATTCTGGAAATACAATTGTAAAAGCAAAAAGGACTATTCGCTAGCAGCTTGTTACGAACAGAAGATGTTGCGTTTGACGTTTGACTTGTTCAGTTCTGTTCTCTTCCTGGGAAACACTTTTAACATTACCTACAGTACGTGGAGAGTGGATTGTAACTAAATCACCCGCGGAGTGGAGTTATCACCCGACCTATAACTTTCAAATTTTGTACATGTCGACAGAAAACACAAGCAATGTTTCAGCCAATGGACCTCCGGGTTTAACCCGGAGGTCCATTGGCTGAAACTTTGCTTGTGCTGGTTAGGCTTTGCGACAAATTTGCAATTATTGCTTGGGTGGAATCTCCACTCTGCGGGTGATTTAGTGATAATACACTCTCCACGTACTGTATCAAAACAGAAATATCAAGTTGAAGTGCTTTGTAAAGATCACAATATGACTGAGTTATTCGGAACTATTTATTGACAACAAACCATTTTAAGTAAACAACTATTCTTCAAGTTATTTTTCGCAGATGAAACCATGAAATGTAATTTTTTTTTCATTGCAAATAGATTTTGAACACTCATTCTGCATTCAGAAAATCCTTTTTCCCTTGAATAGCACTCCATTTGCCTTGAAAGCATGTCAGATAAAACAGAATAAAGTTGTAAGGACGGTGAATAATAGACCATTTCGAAAAGATGAACAAAAGGTTCGTCGCTACAACATGTTTGTGGGAATTTTACAATAAATGCGATTCGAGCGCTAATTATTGTCTTCGTTCTGTGGAGAAGTGTGGGATGATTTAAAAACTATAAAAAGTAGGGGGGGCGTTGAGGGACTGCTCTATGTCAAACAACAGTATTTATGGGGTTAACAATCTAATTATGAAATTTTTGTTAACTTGCATACCATCAGAAACGTGCGTAACAGATAAAGTGTTCTTTCTCTGGGCAATCTACCTACCGTCCAACCACCGCCTATATGACTACCTAACCAGAACCACAACTCGTTACGCATTGTTAGTCTTCATACTTTCAACATCTGTCTTTATTTGGTTTAAAATTTATTTCAGCTTTAGGGCCCTGCGGGCGGCGGGGTAGCGTCGCGGTAACCGGTTCTCGTCAGATCACCGAAATTAGGCACAGTCGAGCGCGGTTAGTAGTTGGATGGATAACCATTTCTGCGACTGATTCGCGCTCCAGCGTTGTGTCCTTGGGCAAGGCACTTAACCCCGATTGCCTACATGGGGGCACGATGACACTGTGTCCTAAGGCGTACTGCAGGTCGAAGGTGCGCATATCTTCAACCAATCTAATCCTGCCTGTGCCGCGGTGCAGAGTTCAGGGTTACGAAGTTGGAGAGCTGACAGCTGCTCGTCGTTGCTCGGTGGTTCTCTCCGGGTACTCCGGCTTCCTCCTCTCGTAAAACTGTCACCGACATGATATGACTCTGGCTGTTAATGTGTCGTTAAACCCTGATCAAAAAATAGAGCCCTGCGAATCACAGTTTTGATTCGAATAGAATATTGAATCGAATCGGGGCTATTGTTCGAAATCGAATCGAACCGTCGAATCGAATGCAGGCATCTTGAAGGCCAGACTGATAAAATATTCCAACTACATCATCAAGGCATGCCTTCGACGAAGGCATGCCTTGATGATGTAGTTGGAATATTACCCAATAAAGACTTTTGTTCAAAAACAGAAACGTGTGCGAGAATTCTGTACGGGGCACTGCACATGGCTAGCTGTCAGAAACCGTGCTCTCATCGTGGATATTGCATGGGAACTTTAAATTTTCTTTCAGCAGTGGTAATTACTAGTGAAACTGAAATTAGCATGGATTGTAGCAAGGGAACAGATGATTTTTATGTTAATTTTGCGGAAATGACACCAAGTCTTTATCTCCAACTTTATTTATGTACAATTTCTATCTCAGCCGTACGTTTTGTGAGACGACTAAGAATATCAAGCGAAAATCCCAGTGAAAAGATTCGAAGGAAAACGTATGAGACAGCCGATTTCGAATCGAAGTGAATACCAACTTAAGATTCGAAATCAAATCGAATCTGGAAGCTTAAGATTCGAAATCAAATCGAATTTGGAAGCTTCGCAGGGCCCTATTCAGAATGGTCTACCCATAAACGGGCAATCAAAACGAGTTTATTTGCCGTCTCTACTCATTTGTCTCGTGCATATTAATTTTTTGATATTTCCATAAATTAGGATTACGAACCAACATTTTATCTAACAATCATATAGATTTTGGCCTGAAAACCACGAGAAACGGTACGTATCTGACTCCGTATCGTATAGACGACTCATTCTGATTCCGTATCATATAGACGACTCGTTTCCGGTAACGCGACGGGTTATCATAACAGGCACATGGATACATTCTATGTGCGCTTCACTGATCGACTCAGCTGATCGCTTATATAACAAAATAAAATTCCTAACAGTTAGCGACAAAACTATAAATAGTCAATGCCCCCCCCCCCCCACCCCCAGTAAATAAAAACTGCACAATTCAATATTACTCCTACCCGGTTCCTGAGGATGTGCCGACGTCGCACACTCGAAAATTCAAGTGGATCATCCATCATATGAAGTGACACTGGGAGTGAATAATTTGACAACACAAATTTGAAGATTGACCGTGTTACTCATTGTTTGTTAGAGTGCACAACAATATAGTTCCATAAAATATGGGGTTTTCTTAACTATTTCTCGCCCAACATTATGTCCCCAAATTGTATTAATAATTTAAGATTTAATCTGTTTATGTGACATAATGGTTAGATAAACGAATTATCATGATAATGTGCATGCTCATATCGTTTATATTCCGCTAACGTTATAAGCGTTTGCCTAAGCTTGTTTCCAGCGGTAATTCGGCACACGCCCGCCCTGAATTGACGCATGAAACCCGTCAGTTGAATCAGATCGCAAGACGCTACCTGTTCTGAGTATCGGTCAAATCACTTCCGCGTATCATTGCGCTTTAGCTGTTTATTTTCATGCATCAATGCATCGTTGAAACGAGTGGAATTATCGAAAGGATTGATCAGATTTTTTTAAAAAGGATAAAGTAAAAAGGAAATATAGTGTTTTTGAATGGATACCGAAAAGTATCTCACTAGTGACTGAAACCAGTGACTATTTCTCGTGACTGAAACTAATAATTAGTTAACGGGAGGGGGGAGGTACGGGAGATATTTGCTGCATACCAAAACAAATATCCTTAACCCAATTCTGTACGGGTTTGTACATACTTTTATATTCTTTGCATTTGTAGATTTTTCAACGTTCCTGTACTTTGTTGTTATTTGTATTATTAACCCTTTACCTAACACGAAAAGCAGACGACACTTGCAAAAAAAATTCTTAAATAACTAAATTTTTTCATTTTTTGTCTCAAAAACATAGGTTATGACCCCTCGTTGGAACGATCTCGACGAGCTCTCGTTCCAACGAGGGGTCATAACCTATGTTTTTGAGACAAAAAATGAAAATATTTTGAAAATTAATTGTCGATTTTTGAGAATAGCGCTAACGGTTTTGGCCGTTACGTTAGGTAAAGGGTTAATTGAAATAGCAAACACTGTGTGTATGTAAAAATACGCGGGTGAATGTAAGAGAGATGCCGATTTCAAATATCTGCGAATGTGCCATTCTATGAGAGAGTACACTTCATTGGGAAAGAGATAGAGAGAGACAGATACACGTGATGGGGGGGGGGGGGGGGGGGAGTAAGAAAAACTGAAAGAAAATTAGTACATGAAAGTATACGCAAGTGCATTTGTGTGTGTGTGCAAGGGTGTGTGTGTGTGTGTGTTTTGGTTTTTCGGGTTTGGGTTTGTTTTTGTTTTTTTTGGGGGGGCGGGGGGGTTGTTTGTTTGTTTTGTTTTTTGGGGTTTTTTTGGGGGGTTTTTTGAACTACTGTAAAAATGACCTACCTCTGATGAAAATGTGTCTCATAAACCTTCATAGGCTGGATTTCATATAAATATTTTGTAAATACTCTATGTATATTATGTATGTGTATTGAAATGTGACACTTAAATAAAATATTCTACTACTGTATCTCGCGTAGAATGACACCGCGTTATTGTTTATTATCTGTTGTTATACCAATTCATTAAAGTAATAAATAGAGGGTGACTATGACTTTTGGGTGGACACCATAAGTATATCATGAGTGACTAGTGTATCAAATATAAATTTTTAACGAGCAAGTTACGAGTTTAAAATTTATATTTCACCTTCTACTGGGGGCGCGGTGGCTCAGTTGGTAGAGGTGCAGGCTGCAAGCCGAGAGGTCCTCGGTTCGAATCCCACCTGCGGCAACCGCGTTGTGTCCTTGGGCAAGACACTTCACCCCGATTGCCTACATGGGGGCACGATGACGCTGTGTACTGAGGCGTACTGCACGTCGATGGTGCGCATGTCTTCAACCAATCTAACCCTGTCTGTGCTGCGGTGCAGAGTTCAGAGTTACGATGTTGGAGAGCTGACAGCTGCTCGTCGTTGCTCGGTGGTTCTCTCCGGGTACTCCGGCTTCCTCCACCCGTAAAACTGTCACGGTCACGATTAGCCATTGTGCATAAGTATGTGACCTTAAACACCAATAAATAAATAAATATTCACCTTCTACTTTTCGATCGCAGTTTTGAAGTCAAAAATACTAATTCCTTAATGTCGACATGAAATCTGAGCTGCGTTGTTATCTTTTCTTAAATCCCTTTGTTAGCTGTTCATCATTATTTGTGTTACATTGCCCCTGAGAGTACTTGCGTATTATTTTACTTGTAGCATTTTGTTGTCACACATGTTATGTCTGTGATAAACTATCTCTATCAAATGCATTCTGTTATCCCAATTTTGTATCTATTTTATTTGTAATCTCACGCTCAGCCCAATCGGATAATAACCGTATCCCCACGAGACTGTCATTTAAACATTGCGGGATGGCCACCAGTTGTGTGTCCTACATATGAGAACCGGTTTTATAGTAAATTCAACTCCTTTCTGCTCCACAGCCACACGTCTAAAGTAAAATGTTACGGTCGGTCAAAATACAGTATTTTATCATATGACTCGTCCGTTTTATTCACTTTAAAACATTTGATATTTTGTTTTCATATTAATCAGTGATAAATAAAGCCTTCCGGCAATTTCATTGGTCAATTCCAAAACTAGACAATTTGATTGGCAGAACAAAATAAAACTGGGCCACATTTTCATAATTTCCATAATTAGAGTTGGGAGCTTTCATTAGTCAATTTCAAAACTGGACAATTTGATTGGCTAAACAAAATACAACTGGGTCACATTTGCATAATTTCAGTAGGGAGAATTGACTTTTTCTGTCCCATTTAGGGTGGGTAAATTTGTATTAATCTTTTACCAACCAGAAAAACGCCATTCATTTTTTTTATATTTTCACTTTTTGCTTCCAAAACATAGGTTATGACCCCTCATTGGAACGAGCTCGACGAGCTCGTTCCAATGAGGGGTCATAACCTATGTTTTGGAAGCACAAAATGAAAATTTTTAGTTATACGAGGATGTTTTTTCCAAGTGCCGTCTGCAACTCAAGTTAGGTGATGGGTTAAAAAGTAATACTAAGTGGCTAATTTGTGCGTGTGTGTGTCATATGATAAACAGAATATGAAATGAGTGTTTTTCTCATATAATATTTATGAATCTCGTCCGAATTTTCCGTTTGGGCTCGTCAGAGGCTCGCCCAAACGGAAAATTATTAGACTCGTTTCATAAATATTTTTTGAGAAAAACACTCATTCCATATCCTCTATATACCATTGTTGAAAGTACCGACCTTTCTCTTTGTTCGATTTTGGAGCAAAACCAAAGAACTGATATTTTGTTTCTGTTCTCTTTTAAGCTGTTTATCGCCACTTTTGACAGCCAGGGTAACCTCGTGTTTGTCAATTATTTGTTTGGGGAAAAGCAGAGTACCCGGAGAAAATCACTGAGCAATTGTCAGACTCCTCAACGTATTAACTCCACACAATCAGATTTAGCATTGGTTGAAGACAAGTCATCGACGCGCAGTACGCCTTAGTGCACAGCGCCACCGTGTCCCCACGTGGGCAGTCGGAAATAAGTGCCTTACGCAAGGTCACAGTGCGGTTACCCTGATGGAGATCGAACTGTGAGCCTTTCGGTGTGAAGTCCAATGTCGTGATCACTTAGTCTTCTCTTAATTATACGCGAAAGCCGTTCAGTAAACGTGAAGGGTAGACCCATTAATATCTTTAACCTGCAGCCGTACGGCTGCAGATTAACCCTTTACCCAATCGGCTACATCCGCCGACGTAATATGCAAATTCAGCAGCTGAAAAAATATTATTTTTCAAGATATTTCAACAAAACCATATCATGTGACCCCTCTTTGGAACGAGCTCGTCAAGCTCGTTCCGGTGAGGGATCACATGATATGGATTAGTTGATTTTTTTTCAAAAATTTACAAAAATGATATTTAAAATAATAAATTTTGATATCGTATACGTTGGTCAAAGGGTTACAGATATTAATTAGTCTACCTGACAGTTGATATGAACTATGTCAGTTTGCAAATATAGAGTTCAATTGAGCACATGCGTTCTGCAAAACATTTGTTCCATACTACATGAGGTCTCCTCTGTATTAAGTATTTCTAATTGATTATATTTAAGCAGTAACAATCATTGCCATAAACTTTACATCAGAAATATCGGCATCTGGTTGCAAAATACTACATCATCGCAATTTAAAGGTATTTTGAAGAGTGTGGAGAAAAAACCGACTTCGAAGGTATTTTGTAGTATGCCAGGACTAAATATTTGAATCACAATTAGAGAGTCCTGCCTTGAAAAATAAGACACGGGAATGATGCAATCTCCGAATCTTTGATACATTGTACTGAAATCTTGCATCATTGCTGATTACTGCAGAGAAAAGAGAGGACTGATTTGATGAATTTTTGGGGCTAAAATATATAATTGACTGTCGGTGTGTTTTTGATTGGAATTCCCCGAAAAAAATGTGCCCGTGACCGGTGGTTTCATTCTTGTTAATTTTTCTCTCTTTTTTGTAGGTTGACACCCAGTTTTGAGGTCAAACAAATTTGCCTGAAGGATTACACTTGAAAAAGATATTTGAATGTCAAAAATTAAAATGATGCGATCATATTTTGTTTTCTCACAAACGTTACAATGGGAGCCAATTGGAAAATATTTAGTACTGCTATACCTATTGTATCCTGCAGTCTTCGCAATTCAGTTTTCGCCAGGCGCGGACTGTTCAATGAGTTAATCAAAAGTCGGAGTGGAAGTATGTCTCGGTAGACTTTTGAATTACTTAGCTCCGACACTCTATAACAGTTAAAACTAGAAGTCCTGTCATGAAATGCGTACAAATAGCACACCGATCTGCGCGTTAATCTACTCGTTATGTCCATATTAAGGCTATCAAATTCCGTACATATGGCCTGTGCACAAGCAATGTTTCAGCCAATGGACCTCCGGGTAACCCGGAGGTCCATTGGCAGAAACATTGCCTGTGTTTGCTATGAGTAACCAGGAGAACCTTCCATGGTTTCAAAGCCATTCGATATGGCAATTGCGCGCAATTCGTACGCGCAATTAAGTCTAGATAAGCGCACAATTCGTGACAGGACTTCTAGTTTTAACTGTAGGCGAAACAAAATTAAATTATTTATTCTCAGGCATTTTTTTAAACGAATAAGGGAGGGCGGTTTTTATTTTTATTTTTTATTCCTGATGGAATGATCGCCTATGCCTAAAATCCAGTTGTGAGGGCGTAAAATTATATACTAGGGTTTCCAAGTTGATTTCACTGATATTTTTGTAACAGTGATCAAACAACACAAAATCAATATAGAACAACTAAAATGGATATAAAATATAATGAGTTTTGTAACTGATTGAGTGCCAGAAGCCACAATCACACGTTTCAAAAATGAGGGTACCAGTGCAAAAGTCAACATTTTCCTCCTTATCTTATCCATGTTTCGTATTCAATCAAACGTAAATAATAGTTTAGTTATACAAATTTGTTTTATTTCATAATCATTGGAAACTGCCTGTTGGCGCTCTCCAATTTTTGTAATAAGCAATTTCTGATGAACAAATTTAGACCACAAAAACTAATATTGCTCTCAATCAGTTAAATATATATTTATTTTGTACATACATATAAGAATCCTGTCGCATTTAGCGAAGAGAATAACAATACTGTATCAATGTATACGACATACGATACTGCTAAAATCACACCCTTTGATAATTTTTATACATTTTGAATTTTGCCTCTAAACAAATATGACGAACGTGGGCCGAAAACCGAAAAAACGAATGCGCCGGTGCCTGAGAATCAAAAGATTAATTTTCTTTAGCCTTACATGATTTCACAAGAGTACAGTTAAAACTAGAAGTCTTGTCACTAACTGTGCGCTTATCTAGGCTTAATTGCGCGTAGGATCTGCGCGCAGTTGCCATTTCGAATGGCATCCAAAACACGGCAGGTTCACCTGGTTACTCATAGCAAACACAGGTAATGTTTCTGCCAATGGACCTCCGGGTTATCCGGAGGTCCATTGGCTGCAACATTGCTCGTGCACAGGCCATATGTACAGAATTTGATAGCCTTGCTATTGTCATAACGCATAGTTTAACGCGCAGATCGACGTGCTATTTGTGCGCATTTCATGACAGGACTTCTAGTTTCAACTGTACATGTACACGGGACATATTGTCTTACAGAGTAATGGACTGAATATTGTCAGTCCGCCTTAAAGGTAATGGGTGTACACAATTGTTGTCGTAATTTAGCCCACACACCAGAACTGTTGACTATCGTGTCGTGATAAAACACAATAAAAATACTTCCATTACTCTCGTTTCTTAACTACCTTCTGGATACTGTGAGATTTTGAATGTCCGTTACAAATAATTCAACGTGTTTTCCGTTTCTGATAAAAATGTATCCATTAAAACAGATTTAATGAGAGAACGCAGTGGTTGTTATGTGGTGAACATGATTGGAATTGCTTCGGGGATTTTATGTTTGACTTCCTTGGATCTACAAATTAACAAATATATACAGGTGATTGCCACCATAGCCTAATGTAATTTCCGGTAATTAATAACAATTTAGAGGATGTGAAGGTTGTAGACGCAATTCCATTTCTATCGGCACTGCTAATTTGAAAAAAATAGTCATCGGGAAGAAAGATGTAATTTTTTAGACAAACTGTTCTGATCGCGACAATTATTTCAACGTAGCACATCATCACGTAATTAGGAACGGTAAGGCCAAACGAAATTAAATAATTGATTCTCAGGCAGTTTTTTTTAAACGAATGAGGGAGAACGGTTTTTATTTTTATTTTTTATTGCTGATGGAATGGTCGCCGATGCCCAACATCCAGTTGTGAGAGCCTAAAATTAATTACTAGAGCTTCTATGTTTATTTCAGTGATAGCTTTTTTGTAATAGTGATCGTACAACCCAAAATCAGTATAGAACAACTAAAATGGAGATAAAAAACAATTAGTTTTTGAACTGGTTGAGTGCTGTAGAAGCCAGAATTAGGCCTTCCGAAAAAATGAGGGTACCAGTGCGAAAGCCAACATTTTCCTAACCCATATTTAGTATTCAGCCGAACGTAAATAATAGTTTGTTTATACAGATTTGTTCTATCACAAATTATTGGAGAGTGTCCGTTGGCACTCTCCAATAATTTATAATAAACAATTTTGATGAACAAATTCAGTCCACCATAACTACTCTAGCTCTCAATCAGTTGAATAAACATTTATTTTGTACATACATATGAGAATCGTGTCGCATTTCGCGAAGAGAATAACAACACTGTGTCAATGTATACGACATATCACATTGCAAATCGCGATGTGATACCGCTAAAATTACAAACTATGATAGTTTTATACATTTTGAATTTTGCCTCCGAAATAAATATGCCGAACGTGGGCCGAAAAAACGAATGCTGCCTGCGAACCAAAAAATTAATTTTCTTTAGCCTAAATGTAGTGCTTTTAACATGCGACGGTGCTCTGTTTCATAATGGTACTTTCGTACTGGATGTGACTGACCGACTTGAGAGTTGGCGCGCGTATTACAGAACAAGAATAAAAACTTCTTTCCAAACCGAGTACGACCATATGGTACGAAACATCATTTGTATAAATAGAAAGTCTGTGATTCAGTCATTCCGTCCATCTAAAAATTTACCGTCTCGTGGGTGGGGGCTTCCTATCCTGGGACGGATGGGCCCGCTAGTACCAAATAAATAAAAGTCTATTCTATTTTTTTTAGTAGATAGCCGCTTTAAATAGCTGCAAAAACACCCATTCGTATCATTCTTCAACATTCTGGCATCGACAAAAAAAACAACACAGAACACAAAGCGGATAGATTACGGAGGACGGGAATCAACAACCCGAAATGAAGTTTTTCATGCGTTTCACGCGCGCCCGGTGTGCGAGTGAAATATAGGAAAACCCCAAACAAGCGCCGTGGATTCGTTTCCCTCTTACTTTAACTTGAGTTGTATTTTGTATTTATACCACGATTAAACTTTGATTAACCCTTTGAACCCCCGTTTCCTGGAATGGTATCGCCTGTGTGTACACTTACAGTCAGATGGGTCAGTCCAATATCAATATACGGGGAGGATAAAATAATAACTGCAGTCTGCAGCCGTCTGGCTGCTGACAGCAGTTATTATTTTATCCCCAGTGCCCCGTGTATTGATTTATTATAATAAGACAAGCATGGGACGAAATTATGCCTTTGACCGAAAAATCGGTCTTACGAATTCAAAGTGTTAAGTGAATAAAGCCTAGATTTTAAACGAAAAATATCACGTTCAGTGATCTGTTTACTTTCTTTCGTGACACTGTTTTATATCGAAGAAATTCGTTCACGTCCGTCTGATGCATAATAACCAATCAGATACGGTTTTAAATGACGTTTCACACGCAGGCAGGATTCCATGCATAGTTCATCTTGCACATTTGTCAATGTCTATATGGTATCGCGCAACGCTGACCACATAGCAAACGTGGAATAATTTAGAAGCAAATCCTATAGTTCCATTAAGTGTTTTATTTGCATACTGCAATCGTCAGCGAATATGAACACAAAGGTATCGGTCGTTCGTGTTCAATGCGAAACACCATTTTGATAAAATGTGCACACAGCGTAAAACAACATTCTGTGGTCGATTAGCAAATAACGTTATGGACAATCAATACTTAGAAATGGTTAGGACTAAGATAAACCAGTAACCTTTGGGAGCGACACAGATATCAGGAAAGTGATAATCAGAAAAATCTCGTGGTGTGGAATCCTTGGAATAACTTTGTTCCTTAAGTGCATCAAGGTGCCATCTGCAATGCATTGGCGCCATCTTGCATTCATGAAACCATTTGGTAGTTGGTGGACACCTATTTGACACGTCTATTGCTAGACGTGTCAAAGCTTTAACACCCAGAAACCTGATATATTTACCTGCTTGCATCATTTTACAGAGAAAGTGCCAGTTAAATTGTTTCATATTAAGAGAACGGGCTCTCAAAAATCAGATGATGCACTCCCCATGTGGTATTCGGCGAGACGGGCTTTTAAAAAACGAACCATTATTATGAGCTTAGTGTTTTCAGTTCCAAGAACTGGAAATGGTGTTAATATATCACATTGTCATCATTATGCAATTTCATTCGTTCGAAGTGAGAGTTCTTAGAAGTGAATTATGCTTCAAAATAATAATATTATCACTGTATGTTAGGATTCCGTAACTAATGTAACCCATCGACTTAAATGTATAAAAATACACTGAAAATCCCTGTCTGTCATCGCTTTGTTTATATAACGACCAATTTGAAGAAAAGCTGAAAACTGAGTGTAACATCCAATTCATTCGCTTTAAGTGCAACATTTTAACAAAGACGACCAGAAGACGATACGCGTTATTGTGTTTTTAAAAATCAAATAACTAACCTTACAATTTTGCTACTAAAACATAACTCGTGAATCGACAATGGAAGGGGTCAACCAGCTCGTTCAAATTACGAGGCTATAAGCTCTTTTTAAGAAACAAATATTGAGAAACAAAACAGCAAAATTTGAATGTCGCTTATTGTGCGAATTGCTGGACGGATTTGTCGTATTCGTTAGATGGGGCGTTAAATATGATTATCAGCTTGGAGTTTTTGTCACATATTTTTCGGTTCACAATTTAACCCTTTACTCAACGTAATGCGAAAAGGGGCCAGCGATAATCTCAAAAATCGCCAATTGATTTTCATTATTTTTTCATTTTTTGTCTCAAAAACATAGGTTATGACCCCTCATTGGAACGAGCTCGAGGAGCTCGTTCCAATGAGGGGTCATAACCTATGTTTTTGAGACAAAAAATGAAAAAAATTAGTTATTCAAGAAGAATTTGTTTTCAAGTGTCGCCTGCTTTTCATGTTATGTAAAGGGTTAAATTATTAACATGTCATATTTCAGACATGTAAATATTTTATCAAGACAAAATAAGTGTAATACACAAATTTCATGCACGTTCAAAGGTTGGTATTTGTCTTTTATATTTGAACTTCAAGATAGGATTCTCTCAGACATAGACTGTTAGTATTTCACTTCACGACTGGAATAAACGATACAATGTTCGTGCCTGTGTATATGCTTTGCACATCAATAATAACCTTCCTAGGTCTTCGAACCTAATTTACTATATTAATTTTTCCTGGAACGTGCAACATCATTACAAGAAAATTCTCTCTGTGTTATTGCCTCCTAAGTAGATTCCAGTTGTTGTACATGTTTAACCAATTGTGTGCTGTTATTGCAAAAGCGGACAGAGAATTATGAACGGGTCGTGACAGAGTCGCGAACCGGTTGAAATTTTCGGTCCGCTTTTCTGTACACAAATAATATTACTGTAGAAATAGGGAAACACGATAACATTATATCCAAGTGCTATTTAATTTTTTTGTTTAATTACTCCTGATTATACAATATTTTATTTATTTATTTATTATTTATTGGGGTTTAAGGACACTTTTGACAGCCAAGGTCACCTCGTGTCAGGCAGTTCTAGACGGAGTACCCGGAGAGAACCAGCGAGCAACGGCGAGCAACTGTCAGACTGCCCAAAGTACTAATTCCGCACAAGGAGGGTTAGCATTGGTTGAAGACAAGTGCACCATCGGCATGCAATACGACTTAGTACTCGACGCCACCGAGCCCCCAAGTGGACAATCGGGATGAAGTGCCTTGCCCAAGGACACAACGCAGGTACCCATGGCGGGAATCGAACCGGAGACCTTTCGGTTTGAAGTTCAATGTCGTAACCACTGAGCCACCGCGCTCCCAATATTTTATTAATAAAATCGCAATCCATCAATGCAAACCTGTCGCGATCAGAGAGCAATCCTATTACAATTCGATCGAGAATGAGGCCGCTTTTTGTGACACGCATTTTGGCATTACGCAAGTTTGTTTGACTAATCGCTGTTGGGGCTCTTGTCTACAGGATGCAGTGGGGATAACATAGTTAGCCCATGACATGTAGGGACCTCGGGAGTCTACATGAATAAGTTATTTGGTGCTTATACACTCAAATAATCAACCGGTAACAAGGCTCCAGTCCGTACGGCAGCGTAGAATCGCCACACCGTAAAAACAGATTACTAATCAGTTTAAACAGATTACTAATCTGTTTTTACAGATTACTAATCTGTTTAAACAGATTACTAATCTGTTTTTACAGATTACTAATCTGTTTTTACAGATTACTAATCTGTTTTTACAGATTACAAATCTGTTTTTACAGATTAACTAATCTGTTTTTACAGATTACTAATCTGTTTTTACAGATTACTAATCTGTTTTTACAGGTTAACTAATCTGTTTTTACAGATGACTAATCTGTTTTTACAAATTACTAATCTGTTTTTACATGACGATATAAATCAGGGATGATGATCGGTTCAGTACGTTTGTCCCAGGAACCCTATATTTATTTATTTATTTATTTATTTATTTATTTATTTATTTATTTATTTATTTATTTATTTCTTGTGGTTTAACGACACTTTCGACAACCAGGGTCACATCGTGTCGGACAGTTTTACCGGTAGAAGAAGACGGACAAGTATCCGGAGAGAACCAACGAGCAACGGCGAGCAACTGTCAGACTCCCAACGTACTAACTCCACACAAGCAGGGTTAGCATTGGTTGAATACGGGTGCACCATCGACGTGCAGTGTCCTCATGTCAGGAACCCTGTATAAGTTAAGAACAGGAGCGCCTAGCGGCCATAAACAGTCATTGACCAACATACAAAATGAATTGTAAAGTTGTAATATTATCAGTATAATATCGGTTAAATTGCGCAACACTCTCGGTTAGACAAAATTGAAACATTATCGGCTGATTTTTAAAACACTATCGGTTAAAAAAAATTGGGAAAAGTGCAACATTATCGGTTGATTATAACATTATCAGATTTTTATAACACTCTTTTATAACGTTGTTATAACATTATCAGTTGTAACATTATCGGTTCTTGTAGCATTAAAACTTGTAACAAGCTGCAGTAGGAACTCCGAACGTCCGCCGTAAGGTGATTTTCTTTCTGCATCAGGGCTGCACGATATTCAAAACAGAATACCGGTATCGGTATTGAAAAAAATACCGCGATATACCGGTATATCGAAAACTGTTCAGATATCTGAACATAAGAACCACAATCGAGACCTGAGACATCACAATGGAACGAATCGGCATGCCTTCATGATGCGGTTCGAAAAACCTTTACACAACGCAGACGATATCAGCATTTATTATTTTAAATCAATTTTTTTCCAAAAATGTCTACCAACCAATATCATGTGACCCCGCATTGGAACGAGCTCATTGAGCTCGTTCCAATGAGGGGTCACATGATATAGTCTTGTTGAAATTTTTGAAAATTATTTTTTCAACTGCTGAATTTGTATATTGCGTGGGCACATGCGGACGATTCCTTGGGTGAAGCGATAATATTATTCATTCTGAGCTACAGTAAAAAAACTCAAGTCATCTTGAAAATTAAATTGTGGGTAAATAATAAAGACGATAAACCGATTGTTTTGTAATTACACCGGTATTCAATCGATATTGGTTAGAATACCGGTATACATCGGTTTATCGAAATACCGTGCAGCCCTATTCTGCATTTCAGAAAAATGTATAAAAATCGATTTTTATCATTTTATGATCAGTTCTCACTTGGTTCCAGTGGCAGCGCCAGAAATTTTTTTGTGGGGGGGGGAGGGCAACTAGGGGGGCAGACTCCCATGAAGGGGGGCAAATACGTAAAGGATCATATCATTACTTTGTTATGAGGTAGTCCAAACTTGGACCCAAAGTCCGTAATATACTTTTTTGGTTTGGTACGTCCTGTGGACGTACCAAACCAAAAAATTATATTACGGACTTTGGGTCCAAGTTTCGACTAAATGTAATGGTAATTAGCGGTCCTCCTTTCAAAAAATCCTGGATCCGCGTCTGGTGGGTCTGTGCGTGAGAGAGAGAGAGAGAGAGAATTTATAACTTATAAGTATCTGCATCCGAGTCTTTAAATCTCTACTGCCTGGATGTGTTCATCAGCTAGCCTGAGGCTTTGGGCTAAGTGTGTATGGGAATAAAAAAGAGAGGGGTGTGTGTGAATGTGTGAGAGAGAGAGTGACTGAATGTGTTTGTGTGTGAGGGTGGATGGAAATTCATGCGAGATGGTTGGGGGGGCAACTGGGGGGCAAAGCTTCGTTTGGGGGGCAAATGACCCCCACCCCCCCCCCCCCCCCCCCCCCCCCCCCCGTAGCGCCGCCACTGCCTGGTTCCGAAATGTGAAGTATCGTAATATCTGGCGCGATAGCTCAGTTGGTAGAGGTACAGGCTGCAAGGCGAGAGGTCCTCGGTTCGAATCCCACCTGCGACAACCGCGTTGTATCCTTGGGCAAGACACTTCACCCCCATTGCCCACGTGGGGGCACGGTGGCGTTGTGTACTAAGGCGTACTGCACGTCGATGGTACACCTGTATTTAACCAATGCTAGCACTGCTTGTGTGGAGTTGGTATGTTGGGGTGCTGACAGTTGCTCGCCAATGCTCGTGGTTCTCTCCGGTTACTCCGGCTTCCTCCACCCGTAAAACTGTCATGGTCATGATTCGCCATTGTGCAGAAATATGTGACCTCAAACCTTTACCCAACGTAACAGCCAAAACTGGCCAGCGCTATTCTCAAAAATCGCCAATTAATTTTCATTATCTTTTCATATTTTTTCTCAAAAACATAGGTTATGACCCCCTCATTGGAACGAGCTCGAGCTCGTTCCAATGAGGGTCATAACCTATGTTTTTGAGACAACAAAATGAAAAAAATTAGGCAAGAATTTGTTTTGCAAGTGTCGTCTGCTTTTCATGTTAGGTAAAGGGTTAAACATCAATCAATAAATAAGTATCGTAATAAAGCAGAGAGACAATTTGAATTTGATTACGTATGAACATTCGTAAGGCGCAGATCGGGAAAGGGAAGGAAATCGTCCCAGAACCCATAACGGTTTTCATATTCTAAACAGACCAACATATTCCTAATAACCTACATCGGTCGCAAATAAATCAACAGAAACAGTACTAAAACTGTATAATATGATGCAGTGACTTTCTCCTTATCTTGTTCATGAAAACATTGAAAGGTCACACTAGGCGCCATATAAATGGAAGTTGCCGCGGCAGTGAACACAACAGAACAAAACCGCATCATTCTTTCTTCGCTGCAAACTTCAAAAAAATGATATTTCATTAGGTAAAGAAAATAATATAATTTTTATATCGTCTGCGTTGGGTACAGGGTTAATATCTCTAACCACACGCCTGCAGGTTAAAGATTTTAATTAGTCTACTTTAATTCCTAACTTTTGTGAAACAGGGTAACGTTCGAAATTGATAATGCCATTTTTCAAAAGCAGGAATTAAAGAGTTGGGCGCGTTGGCTCTGAAAAGAACTTTGCTCCACTGTACTGAACACTCCCCTATAGGTTTTCCTATGATGAAACCTTAAGTAGTACCAGAGATCACTGTCATGTTTACGGTTAAAGTTACGGCAGCTGATTGCCAGAACTTCAACTGTAAGTTTAACGGTCATATTTTGGGAGCGCGGTGTATCAGCTGTAACGGCATTGGACTTCAAACCGAAAGGTCCACGGTTCGATCCCTAACAGGGGTAACAGCGTTGTGTCCTTGAGCAAGGCACTTAATCCCGATTGCCTACGTGGTGGCACAGGTGATGTGTACCAAAGCGTACTGCAGGTCAATGGTGCACTTGTTTTCAACCAATGAGTGCCTTGTTTGTGCAGAGTTAGTACGTTACTACGTTGGGAAGACTGATAGTTGCTCGGTGGTTCTTTTCGGGCACTCCGGCTTCCTCCACCTGTAAAGAACTGTCCGTCACGTGGTGGCCCTGGCTGTCGAAAGCGTCGTTAAACCCCAATAAAACAAAACAAAACAAACAAACGGTCATATTTTACATATAGAATATACCCATAGTAGCTTGGTGTATCAAATGTTCACCACGAGTGCGAGCCTTCTGCGAGCGGTTAACACCACTTCACCACGAGTGGTGAACATTTGATGTGCATACGTGCGAATCTGTTTCTGTTTACATGAGCACAGGTGGGCGGTACATCCGCTGTCAATTTTATCGCCGAAACTAAATGGAAAAAAGAAACCCGAAAATGACGGGGCCTTTTTCATTTTAATAACATATTATTTCGAGTTATGGATACTTTATTAACATGAGACAATGCATGTTTGTTTATTTTTGGTATCTTCTGAGATAAACTAATTTAAAAACGTAATAAATAATTTCCGCTTTCATTTCACTCTTCGCGAGGCGACGAGCGATAAATTTAGACAAGTTTGCATTCAGGTCGAGGTCAGCAAAGGTCAGCTTGGATGTAGTTCCACTGTAGGTGTAAATTTTAACTATTGAAATCCCATTGCTGGTGTGTTCACCACGGTTGATGTGTAAAGCTAACTAAAATTTATATCATATGCTTTTTTATATATATAGTAGAATAGGTAATTATGGTATAAAGAGAAGTATCCACCAGTAATAGGTTAACCATTTACCCAACGTAATGGCCAAAACCGGCCAGCGCTATTCTCAAAAATCTCCAAATAATTTTCATTATTTTTTCATTTTTGTCTCAAAAACATAGGTTATGACCCCCTCGTTGGAACGAGCTCGTTCGAACGAGGGTGATAATCTATGTTTTTGAGACAAAAAATGAAAGAATTAGTTATTCAAGAATTTCTTTTGCAAGTATCGTCTGCTTTTCATGTTTGGTAAAGGGTTAACGAAACTTAGTTGTTGGTAACGTATGTTTGTGGTGTGCATTACAGAAGCATTAATTTATTTGTTGACAATTGCTTATCGACTTCCAGCAGTTCTATCTATCAAAAACAAAGAACAATGCATTATTTGACCAAAAAAAAATGCCAACTTAATGTATGCTCGTGAAAAAAATCACACAAAACATGTTTAAGGTGCAATATAAGTATGGAAATCTGAAGAACATTTGGCCACCAGTTGTTCTCCGGAAATATTATTTTATTATCAGTTCTGGTAACGAATACGGTAGCAGAATTCCAGGAACCATTGGTGCCTGTCGTCAACTCTGTGAGATGCATGCATATAGTTTTCATGTTCTGTACATGACAGCCTTCACAATCACATTTGCATGTATAATTTGCGTATATTTAATTTGAATTTATGGAATATCAGAGGTGGGAATTTCAAAGTAAACAAATTTCCCTTATTTTTAGCACCTTAACACCGCGCCCTGCAGTTCATTGTGCTTGTAGGATGGCATCCCAAAATAGTTGCGTTGTAGTACAATCACAATGACACCCAGATTTAAAACACATTTCTTTTAACACACTGCAAACACACTTCTTTCTTTCAGTATTTGGTACTCAGAATTTCACAACCTCCTGAAAAATAATACTTTCTTCTCTATTTATTTTCGTAAACAGATAGATCTAGGCGTTGTATATACATACATGTAATTGTTGTCGATGACTTGAGATCAGCAACTCATTCATCCGATTTTATGTGTCTTCAGTTAAAGTGAGCATGTTATGTAATACCTGTGTAAAGTTTTGTGGTGATGGTGCTTGGATTCTTTTGGGTGTATAAATATGGGCCCCCTTTCCAAATGGCATTGTGGCATAATTTTTCCCAATTCAAACCAAAAATTTCACAACCTCGGTCCTTATTAAAATAAAGATTTAACTATTCTTTAGCTCTTGAAGGCATCATTTTGGTGACTCAACAGGAAGTTTATAGATACATTTGCACGTTACATCCCAAGAACCTTGTCAGTTGTTTCTAGGCAAGACTTGGCTGCCTATATAGGCAGCCAAGACTTGCCTTGACACAACTGCAACGTCACAGGATGTAGGCTGCCGAAGTGTAGCAAAATGAATAAATATCTTCATCTTTTAAAAGTATAAGAACAATTAATTTAATAGGGATCACAGAGACTGTTCATTATTTCATGCGACTGTTTGTTATAATACAAACGTAATTTACTATACATGTAGTAGCTTCTGTATTGATATTGTCGGTTCAATATGATAGTAACATTTCTTATTCTTCGTGTTCTTCTTCCAAACAAATTCCCAAACCTTCATGACGCGAATTTTCCCAACGGCATGGGTACCGGACGCTTTCCCAAAGAGGGCAGAAGCAACCCTTTGGTGATGAAAAGGGTTCTTGCCTTCAGTCACTGTCTGAATATTTAGTCTTGGAGGCTACAGTTCAGATTTGGCAAACATGTTAACGGTAATTACAGATTTTGAAAGAGAGAAAGTATGTGTGTGTACATACACAACGTATTGCTTCTGAAAGGAACAGAATAAAACTGTCCACATTCGGTACATGTAGCATCTACGCACTCCACGCTCATCGGCATTTTAAAAACAAGACTTATTATCTTATTCTAAAAAGATTCATTTGATGTTTTCTCATTATTTTTAACTTTTACTCATCTTTTCAGAAAGAAAAAATATATTTTAGTTCCACAGAGTGAGGGGGAGGGTGGAGTGCAGTGAGAACGCCTGCTGGTTGGGTATTTCTCGAGGTAAACATTTGCAGTGGTTTGATTATATGATGTGTTCTTATTTGAGATTAACTTTATTCTTGTCATTCGTTAAAGTGACCTCCTATCAACAAGTCGAGTCATATTAGGTTCCTAAACATTGAGAATTATATAGTCTGGGCCCAATACTATATATACAATTGTATCTTCTGGAATTGTATTTTCTACTTATGACTTTAAATGGGTTACAATGAATCATTATGATTTTCAAAGATCTGGCAATTTGCCAACTGGCAAATTGCCATATCTTTTAAAATGCGGGTGATTCATTTTAGTCAGTTATATTAATAGGTAGGAAATATAATTCTACAAAATACAATTGTAAATTTTTTATAGTATTGGCTCCAGAACGTGTGTTGCTGTCTCTTTTATGGATCACTGGTAAATTATCAACCAAAATTACCACACTATATGTTACATCAGATAATCTTCTGTATGGATCGGAACGCTTCACCTAATATCGCAATGCGAATATATTTGACACAGTTCAGGGTGGGGGGGGGGGGGGGCACTAAAAATTTGCAAGACGTGACGTCCTATTTTTTATTCGACACCTACTACGTGCAAATTTACGCCGAGGTGCACATGTCTTCAGCCAATCTATAGACAAAACTACATGTATGTTTCAATGAGTCGTTTTGTATTCAATGAGTCAGATGTGCGTAGGAAGAAAACGTCGAGACCGAAGGTCGAGACGTTTTCTTTCTACGCACATCTGACGAATTGAATACAAAACGACTCATTGAAACATACATGTGGTTTTGTATTTATTACATGACCCAAGCACCTACTGACCTAATTTTCTTTTCTATCAACGGTGGTAAACACCATGCACTTTATGCAGTCGCATTGCATAAAAAAAGTCCCGGTTGAAACAGGTTGGTGTGCAATAGGGAATTCAGTATTGCACAGCCGTATTGCACGCATGTAATAAAACCCTGTCTGTGCTGTGTAGTATGCAGTACCGCTGTGCAGTGTGTAGTACAGTCGTGGGTTATGATGTTGAAGAGCAGACAGCTGCTCGTCGTTGCTCGGTGATTCTCTCCGGGTACTCTGGCTTCCTCCACCCGTAAACCTGTCACCGACACGATTTGACCCTGGTTGTTAAAGTGTCGTTAAACACCAATAAATAAATCAATCAATCAATCAATTAATAAATAAATAACTTGGGTTGAATTTAGTGCATCAGAGAGAATTTTCCCAAAATATTGTCTGCACATTTTCTACATTTCGAACAAGACACCCACCCCCTGCTAACGTTTGACATTTTCCCAGATTAAGCCCAATATTCTCACATATAAAGCCTCCTGATGTTGTATTTATGTTAAGAGTGTGATGTACAACATCATCTTTAAAGTTTGAAACACAAATGATGGTATATATTAGCTGATATATTGATATATTTTTAAAAAATTCAAAAAATTGCACAAGTTGGAAATGCACATTTTTGGCGCACTCAAGAGACCCACCCACCCCCACGTCACGTCTTGCAAATTTTTGGTGCCCCCCCCCCCCCCCCCCACCTGCACAGTTCAACAATTAGTTTCGAAATCAAACAGCTTTAATCAATAATTTCCTGTTATAAACCTTTCAACTCTTACTGTATTAACACTTAGGAGTCTATTGTTGGGGATATCTGTAATCAAGAGGCGAACAATTATTTTTATCTTCAATATTGCACAGCAACAGCGTGAGATGTACTAATTGTGGAATTTTTAAAGGATAATCTCCAGGCGAACGTTCGAGGATAATTTACTTTAAACAATATTTTATTTCCAAAAAAAGACAGACAAAAAGACAGACAATAATTGATTAGCACTGAGAACAAAAATATCTTCAACATGGAAAGAGGATTCAGCAGTAAGCTAAGTGCTTATTCGAGGCCGTCTCCTGGTAGTTGTATGTTACAGTTATAATGGCTGGTACAGTGATGAGTTGGTCTGTATAATAAGATAAACGTACGCATGAAAATGCAATAATAGGTGAGTAGCTGGGGGGGGGGGGGGGATAAGGGGAAGAGACAAGAGTGGAAGAAAAGGAGAGAGAGGGGGAGAGAGAAGGAAAGAGAGACCTGGTGAGGTAGTGACAGACTTTTAGTCGATGCATGCATCGTAATACAAAGTTGAAGAGACGTTACTGCGTTATGGAACTATGTGTTTGTCTGCATTATGGAACTATAACGTGTTAAAACGCTGGGATGGGGTTTCAGCGTTCGTGGACCATGCCGAGATAATCGATGTTTCTATAATCTCGGCATGATCCACGTACGCTGAAACCTCTTCTCAGCGTTTTAACACGTAATAGTTCCATAACGCAGACAAACTGACCCTCTCTTGGGTACCCATATGAAGCTTTGTACCGATGATACGACTCGATTCGAGTAAAGTCAAGTCGCGCTGATTAGGATATTTTCGATTCGCCGAAATATTCTTAAAAGCGTACTAAACGTTTCCTTGTGACCTCGTATTCTATCATCAGGTCTTCTGTACAGGCGACCTGATGATTGCGGAAGAATTCAGTGAGGTTCCGCCTATGAAACTACTCGTATTCCGTTCTGCGATTATTCCGCTTTTTTATTGATTTGCCGAAACTGACAGGTTGCCGTTGAATACAGTACTTGTGTGTAGACTGGAGATATTTAAGGTTGTAAGAAGACGCAATATTTACAATTATAAAATGTGTGAGATTTGATTCAATTCGAAAACCTTACCCGATTCGATTTGTGATTGGATCCGCAATTTGAGATCGCCTCACTTCCCCTAGTTCGTTTATTCTTATCCATCTTAAGTTCTGAATTCATTTTGTCAACGTAAATATCTTCATCTATTGTATCATATTAAATCAACAATTACTGTAAACTGTTCCTGTTAAATGAATTCGTGAAATATCTTCAAAAATATTGTTTAGACTAATAACCTGTTTAATAATTATATGTGTAAATACAATGCGACACAAATACTATTCAAGTCGAGGCTAGGTTCGGATAGTTACAAATTACAGATGGATTACTAATTCGGAAATACAAGAGCAAAAAGGTCTAATTCTGTCATTAAAGTTTGGCCCTAATCTTCCACATTCGTATTGCAGTTGCTATCCACCGCCCTTTCTGCTTTTTGTTCGGGCGGGCGGGTGGGGGTTACTTCTATTTGCTGACAATCTCTCACTGTCTGTGTCTGATAAGACTCACTGATTGACTCATCTGCATTTGAGAACTCGGAAGAATATTCTACAGTTAAAACTAAAGTCCTGTCATGACATGCGCACAAATAGCACGTCGATCACTGCGTTAATCTACGCGTTATGACCATAGTAAGGCTATCAAGTTCTGTACATATGGCCTGTGCACAAGCAATGTTTCAGCCAATGGACCTCCGGATAACACGGAGGTCCATTGACGGAAACATTGCCTGTGTTTGCTATGGGTAACCAGAAGAACCTGCCGTGCTTTGAATGTTATTCAATAAGGCAATTGCGCGCAATTCCTACGCGCAATTAAGCCTAGATAAGCACACAGTTCGTGACGAACTTTTAGTTTTAGGTGTAGTACTTTTATTAATATTTGTTTAATTGACCTTTACACATTATTGTCTTGAAATTTGAATGCGACTTTATAAAATGTGGGGAATACTAAATCCCCTACACACTGAGATCAAAATACAATCAAACCCTGTTACTTGAATAGTCGCTTGCCCAGTGAAAATTATTCATTAAACAGGAGTATTCAGTTAACAGACATCTGGTCACTTTCATTCATGTAGAAGTAAACTGGGCATTCAATCAATTATATCTTATTTGACAGAGCTCATGGAGCTCTGTCAAACAAAATAGAGTAGATTAAATGTCTGTATTTTGATTGGTGCGGGTTAACAATTAGTTTGCCATATTCGTTCACATTCACTACTTCGATATATTATAAAGAACTGCCACACGAGGTGTGAAGAATGTCGTTGGAAAGGAGATGTATATTCCTTGGTGCGGGTGGTTCACAAAGAAGAATCACATTCAATAATTGCTCGGGTAACATGAATAGATGAGATCAGACATTGTGAGTCGAGGTTGTGGGTATATCACCTGACGATGGATTATGTTTTGTGGAATATAATGAAACTCCTGACAAAATATACATCTAATTAATAATTTATTTTACACAACAATAGAAAGGCTGATGAAGAGTTGTAACAGAATGGTAATCATTATTAACTGATATACCCTTTAGTCTATGAAATAAGATTGTATCACAAACATCTTGGCCTGACATTTGACCCCAATGGCGGCTGGGCCACTCATATTAATGACATTAAGTCCAAAGCTTGGAAAAGAGTTAATCTAATCAGACAGCTTAAATTCCAACTAGACCGAAAAACCCTTGAGAAAATATACCTTGCGTTTATACGCCCTCTTCTAGAATATGCAGACACTGTTTGGGACAACTGTACTAACCAGCAAAAAAACGAACTTGATAAAATACAGACCGAGGCAGCACGTATCATATCCGGGGGAACTAGAAGTGTGGGTAGAACCTCACTTCTTAATGAAATGGGGTGGGAGACACTAGAAACACGGCGTGAAAAGCACAGACTAACACAATATTTTAAGATGTGCCACAACTTGGTACCTCCCTACATCTCCAACATGATTCCACCTGCATTCGCAGAAAGACACTCATACGACCTACGCGGGACTACTGATTTAACCACCCCTTTATGCCGAACCGTGCAGCACAGCAACTCCTTCCTTCCATCTACCACAAGACTGTGGAATACATTACCCACCGAAATAAGGCTCAACAAGTCACTTCCCAACTTCAAAGAATTTCTAGACTCCAACAGGCCAAGAGTACCTCAATTCTACTATAATCACAAATCCCGTAGGGCACAAATCTTACACTGTAGACTCCTACTACACTGCAGTAATCTTAACGATGACTTGTTCAATAACCACCTCTCGGGGCATTATGCATGTTTGTGTGGCGAACGCGAAACAATTGATCACTACTTCTTCCAGTGTCCATATTTCGACCCCATAAGAATAGACACTCTTGGTAAATTACCATATGTGATAAATACAAGCATACTCCTATACGGAAGTGGATTCTCCCCAAATGTATCAAAAGAGATTGCATTACGGAGAGGTGAATAGCTGATGCCATTGATGTTGAAAGGGATGATGCCCAGAATTGAACCTTGTGGTACACCAATTCTAAACTTCAATACGCGAGATATATTATTCATAGGAGACAAAAACTGCCATAATCGTAAATATATTACTTTTTTGCAATGTTTTTTTTAGAATGTGGGAAGAATACTGAAGGGGTGTTATTAGTAAATAGCCGTGGATCGACCGATTTAAATTGTTTTAATTACCTGTCACCTCAAAAATTATATTATTCAATAGTGGAAATATCATTACTATCTTTATTGATTTTCTTTTAAATTTTGTAGTCTTTCCAACATCAGCAAAAAAGCGTTGAATCTGTTAGCATTTTCTTCGTGTTGTTCAATGCCGTGTTTCCACCTGAGAAAGTGGCGGGATTTGTCGGTTGATTTGTTAATACATGTAGCCTTCCTATACTTTCCCATGTTTTGTCATATTATATTTATTTTGAAACAATGTCTTGTTATAATAATCTGCTTTGCAGATGCGTTTCTGGAGGGTCAGTTCATGCTAAATTGTTTGTATTCTGTAGTGTTTTGGATGGTTTGGAATTATAAGTTTTTAACGTTAAATTGACTTTTCACTTGCAGGGATCACAATTGGCCAAATATCGCCCATGGTTCTCAATTGTTATACTTTTTTCTTGTAGGTATTGTTTTAAAGTTGATATGCTTGTTCAATCGGCAATTTCAAGAGAGGAGCTCTGTAATATGAGCCATAATTTGCAGCATGGTATTGGCAATAAACTGAAGTAAGGATTATAAAAAATGGGTTTGCAGAAGATCGATATAATCCCAAAAGCTTAAACACTCGCCCCCAAAAGTAAAAAGTATATGTACTCCTCCTATACGAACTATTATTTTGCCTCACGTCTGTGACATCAGACGTGATTGGTTAATTTGACACCTTCTAAAAGTCAAAGTACTGGAATTTTGGACAGAACACGGGTACTATCGGAACGTTCTTCCCTGGAGACACGAGAACAAAGAAAATGTAAGCTTCCCTTCCATTGATCAGCGTCGATTACGCACGCTCTGATTGGAATTTCTCAACACCAAGCGCAGGCGCCGTGTCTGTTTAACATTTTCGTCACCGATAGACAAACACTTACCAACAAATATGTAATCTTCAGTGGGAGTGTTTTCAATTTTAACTGCAAACAATGAATTCAAAAGAATCAAAAATATTAAAAACTCGCGTGTTGTTCACCACTTTAGTGAATCATGAATGAGACTTCAGTCAATTATATTTCCACATGTTTAGTATTACTCCTCGACCTCACTGAGTCTCTGCCTCAGTTTAAAATTAAATTGTTTTACTCCGCTTAATTCTGACAACTTTCGTCGTCCAAGAAACATGAATTTATATTCCATTATACCACTTATCACACAAGCATGCATTAATAATGAATTTTAACATGAACAGCATGAAGCAGTTATAAACTTTGACATTTGGTGATATAGAAAGTCCTAAAGCGACGGCACTTGTTACAAGTCATTGGTCGAATTTGGTGATCTGGAAACTCCTAAAGAGACGTCGTTCATTCGAAATGATGTCAATAAAAGCATGTTTCTGTATTCGACGACATTGTTAAAAGAATCCAAACTCGGGTACTATCGACCGCTAGAACAAGAAAAGAAATGTTCTAATATTATAATATTGTATTAGCAATAGTTACCAGGGGTGGTGGAAACAATAACCACTGGTCCGGACATATTGAGATTTCGACATTGATTTTCCAGTGGGCATTATGCGTTGACCACACATTGCAAAAAGAAAGAAAATGTAATACAGCATTGGAAGAAAACTGCAATCTTGATAGAGCACAACCAAGAACATCCGCTAGTAAACTTTTAATTCCCAGATCATATCTATGAATTAACCTGGCATCGGGAGAGACCGCAATGCACCCGTTATACTGTCGGAATTTCCTAGTTATTGAGACTTACTTTCAGAACTGGGAAGCGGGAATTTCCCGTTCTCGGGATTAACTCTTAGAAGCCGGGGAATGAATTTAGTGAACATGACATACCGCTAAAAACATACAGTAAAGCAGGTGCTTCTAATCAAGTGTCGTCTGCCTATTCAGGCAGACGACACTTTACTAGAAGCACCTGCTCAGTGTTCAATTCTCCCCCAGCCCAAAGATAGGTGAACCGTCACAGCCAGATTACCTACCGTATTACATCACAGGCGAGAAAACTCGCCTCCGGGCTTCTAGGAGTTAAAACCCTAGAATATACAATGGCGTTCGAACAAAAAATATTTTGCAGCAGTGTGTAAGCTTGTTTCTAAAACACGCTCCTGGATCTTCTTCATAACATTCGCTACAGACGTTCGTTTAGTGGTCATTAAAAACGATAAGAGGTTTTGTGAGCTTTTTTAAAGTGGCTATATTCCATAGACCAGATATAAGGATTCACACGATGATATAATGCGTTGTGCACAGTCGGTAAAATCTACTTTACATGTTTTTGAGAGACTTCCTGACTATTGTGGTGGTAGCCAATAGAATAAAACAGAGAGTGGGTCAAGTAAAAGGTCTGTTTTACATCAAAGGATTCCGAAGAGATTCGGGAATTTTTTTTCCAATAGAATTATCACCAGGCTAATATATTTTTAATACAGTACGTGGAGAGTGGATTGTAACTAAATCACCTGGGGGATGGAATTGACACTCAAAGTATTATATTCAAACTCTGTGCATGTGTACAAAAAAACCCATGCAATGTTGCAGCCAATGGACCTCCGGGTACAACCCGGAGGTCCATTGGCTGGAACTGCTTGTGCTTCTTATGCTTTGAAACAAATGTGCAATTATTACTCAAGAGAAATCTTCACTCTGTGGGTGATTTAGTGATAATACCCTCTCCACGTACTGTATGTATCTGGAGTTTAGTTAATGGATTTATTCAGATACTTTGAGAATAATGGGTTGACAAATTAATGAATAGATGGATTACCACATTAAGACGTTTTTCACTTGTACAATCCATTACAATGCCCACTTGATTAATACAAGATTTTACATGTTATTTGTATAGTTGCAAAAGTTGATTGTTTTATTTTAATAACGTTACTTCGAAAGTGTACATATAAAAGCCTTTGAACTTCCGTAAACTTGTGATCCTCCTCACGCAGCCTTTCCTCCTCTACTGCTTCCTGTCATGGTCGGCATCCGTGGAAAACTTCATCTGAAAACATCAAAGTATGGTTGAAAGGGGCTTGTCCCAAATCGTCCCTGAGCGCGAAACCATTGAATTGAAATTTGTAATTCGGATACCCGATTGCGGGAACGTTCGATGGGGGAAGGGGTGGGGGGGTGTCTTCCCATTATCGTCAACACTTTATTTTACATAAACGCTAGATTCCCGTTAATAAATTTTCTACATTGTGTAAAGACATTTATTCTCAGTTGTTTCTGAAGTGAGGTCCCCGTTACGAAATATCCTCGCGACCAGTTCCTGCGGTCATACGTGTAAAGCATATGAAGACAAAATGAGAAAGTACATCTAAAGCTGATATATTTAGTACTTCATCACACAATTCTGATTCTTCTTTCTCAATTTTTATCAAAGTAGCTATGTACTTTTTGTGTGATACATACACAGGACGCCACGATGTGTGAATGCTTTCGTCAATACGGGACAATAAGGAAGGATTGAACGAGAAGTGCAGCCTTGAGTTGTATACGTTCGGCGATGCCATGAGTGCCGTATTGACGAACGTATTTATACATCGTGGCATCCTGTCTTTATTACATGCATCTATGACAAAGAATTCATTAATTTAAAAATTCAAACATCACGCACATACCATGTGAGATCGTTCCAATGAGAGGTCACATGGTACGGTTTGTTGACATGTTTTGAAAAAATATTGTGTTTTTACGATGATTCGTTGGGTTAACCCTTTACCTAACCTGAAAAGCAGACGACACTTGCAAAAATAATTCTTGAATAACTAATTTTTTTCATTTTTTGTCTCAAAAACATAGGTTATGACCCCTCGTTGGAACGAGCTCGACGAGCTCGTTCCAACGAGGGGTCATAACCTATGTTTTTGAGACAAAAAATGAAAAAAATAATGAAAATTAATAGGCGATTTTTGAGAATAGCGCTGGCCGGTTTTGGCCGTTACGTTAGGTAAAGGGTTAAACGGTTAAAGAACTTTCGATCAATTATATGAAAATTCGGAAATTTTATATTGTATTCTTTAAAACTGACAGAAAGATGTTTGTGTTCAGTTTGTCACAATTTCTCTATGCCCATTGTAGGTCTCGCGGAGTAAGGGGAGCTAACTCCCTCAAAGGTATTTCGGATAATGAATGTGGTTGGCGATTATTGAATATCGCCCTTAAAATTATGAAATGGAATATTACTTGATTGTTTGGTTAATGTTTCATCCCTGTTGAGTAAATGCTAGAAAAAGTACATCAGATTCTCGGTCTTCTCTTCAAGCAATAACGCCAAACTGCCGCCTGAAGGCGCCGAGGCGGTGTATTGTTTCTTGAGAAGACCTCGAATATTTTATGGATCTCCATGCATGCGCCAAACGGAGATAACTAAAATGGATTGTAATTATTGGGTTTTTTCTTCATCCTGAGTCTTCATTACACGTTACCCTTTGTTCAGAAAAATGTATTTTCCTAGCAATTCTTTCTTCAACATTGCAGACAGAAATCTAAAACCAAATACGATATAAATAGTGATATTGCATGAGGAAAGTGAATAAACATTACCACTGTTTCACCTTGTCGCAGAATATCTTATTAGAAGGGGAAATTGGTAGGAAGTTATGCAATATCAGTAACCACAAAAGTAATGGAATGTTATTATGCATGAGATATAATTTAAAACAAAAAGTTTTTCTTGTGTGTTTTTAGCGTGTAATCCTTCCATTATTGAACTGATGTAGCGTCTGGGTGTTTATGAGGGTCTTGCTGCAACTATCGATAAATAACCATTGTATTTCACATTATTTTCAGTTTCTGTTGCAGAAAATATTTCACCCGTTAGCGTTTCCTTCCCGCTGATTTATTTATTTATTTATTGGTGTTTAAGGTCACATACTTATGCACAATGGCTAATCGTGACCGTGACAGTTTTACGGGTGGAGGAAGCCGGAGTACCCGGAGAGAACCACCGAGCAACGACGAGCATCTGTCAGCTCTCCAACATCGTAACTCTGAACTCTGCACCGCAGCACAGGCAGGGTTAGATTGGTTGAAGACATGCGCACCATCGACGTGCAGTACGCCTCAGTACACAGCGTCATCGTGCCCCCGTGTAGGCAATCGGGGTGAAGTGTCTTGCCCAAGGACACAACGCGGTTGCCGCAGGTGGGATTCGAACCGAGGACCTCTCGGCTTGCAGTCTGCACCTCTACCAACTGAGCCACCGCGCCCCCCTCCTTCCCGCTGAAGGCCACCCGTAATAAATTATTGTTCTATATATTTTTATTCAACCCTTTAGCTAGTAGAACGACCACATCCGGCGAGCGTTACTCACAAAAATTATTATTCTATTTTTATTATTTTTAATTTTTTCCTCCAAACCATAGCGTATGACATCTCATTGGGCCGAACTCTTCGAGTTCGTCCCAATGAGTGGTCAAACACTATGTTTTGAAGGCAAAACTGAATATTTGGGGGAAATAACGTCTTTGTTTGGCACGTATCGCCCACTGTGCTCTTTCTAACCTTTGAACATACTCGGAAGGGAGATTTATTTATTTATTTATTTATTTATTTATTTATTTATTTATTTATTTATTTATTTATTTATTTATTCATTTATTTATTTATTGGTGTTTAAGGTCACATATTTCTGCACAATGGCTAATCATGACCTCGACAGTTTTACGGGTGCAGGAAGCCGGAGTACCCGGAGAGAACCACCGAGCAACGGCGAGCAACTGTCAGCTCTCTAACATACTGACTCCACACAAGCAGGGTTAGTATTGGTTGAAGACAGATGCACCATCGACGGGCAGTGCGCCTTAGTACACAGCGTCACCGTGCCCCCACGTGGGCAATGGGGGGGGGGGGTGAAGTGTATTGCCCAAGGACACAACGCGATTGCCGCAGGTGGGATTCGAAGAAGGGAGATAGAGAAAAGACCTCTCGCACCAAGAGTTATCTCTGAGACTGCGTGCATCTATGTAAGCTAATTCCAAATGAGGGAGCGAGGTGGCGAGGTGGTTACGGCATTGGATTTCAAACGAAAAGGTTAATAGTTAGATACTGCCAGGGGAAGCTACGTTGTGTCCTTGGGCAAGGAACCTAGTCCCGATTGCCCACGTTGGGGGGGGGGGGGGGGGCACGGATGCGCTGTGTACTAAGGCGTACTGCATGTTGATTTGATGGTGCACTTGTCTTCAATCAGTGCTAAGCTTGCTTGTGCTGAGTTAGTACGTTGGAGAGTCTGACAGTTGCTCGCGTCTGCTCGGTGGTTATCTACGGGTATTCCGGTGTGACAGGAATGGAAGTCCGTAGGAAAATTAGTCCCTCTGGACTATTATTCCACGGAATTATAGTCCTAGGTCTAACATTTCTAGGAATAGTAGTCCGCCGGACTACTATTCCTAGAAATGTTAGACCTAGGACTATAATTCCGCGGAATAATAGTGCAGAGGGACTAACGTTCATACGGACTTCCATTCCTGTCACACCGGCTGCCTCCACCCGAAAACTGTTCGACACGAGGTGACCCCGGCTCTCAAAAGTGTGGTCAAACCCCAAATAAAAAATCTGAATAAAAAAGAATGAAGGGAAAAACTGTAGAACAACTTGATACTGCATTTTCTGTGTCTTCCAATCAGTGTGTATGGTATGGATGTTCGCCTTCCACGTGTCTATAAGAAGGGTTCACCTGGGGCCAATACTATAAATCTTTTACAGCTGTATTTTTTTAAAATGGATATAAATGGGTTGTAATGAACCATTAGGATTTTCAAAGATGTGGTAATTTGTCAGGAAAAGAAAAGTGTCTAGCCTGCCGCCATTTTGAGACTGGGTGTGCAATTGTTGTCCTCAACAAAAAAAAACTGTTTTCGTCAATTTTACGACCCGTAGCAATGGCCGATTGCTTTAGAGAATTATTTTGATGTCTGCGGAAAACGAATGTGTTCATGATGTGCTCATGTCAATGAAAGTTGAATATTTGAAAAATATTCAGTTATTATAGACAAAAATTTGCTGATATTGAAAAGTTGATACCTCGTTATTAGTGTTCGTGCAGACCTCTGCTTACTGTTTGGTGATGTAAAGAGCTGTCATGCTGTTACTGCAATTATAGCATTACAGATGTCACGACATTAAACGTCACCGACGGGAGGATACTCGGTAGGTTAGAAGTGAATGCACATTGTCTAACACCGACAGAGCGCATACTTACTTTAAATTATGTAGAAATATGTTCTGAGACCAGGAAGAAAAACTGCCTTGATACAGTGGTGTTCTTAGTTAGTTTCACATGTTATATTGGTATAGAATGTTGATTGTGGAGAAGATCAAATTAAAATTTTATTTTTGCAAAGGATCTGACGTTTGTTATTAGATGATGAATCAACGTGGAAATAGTCTGAAATGGCGTGTCAAATGCAGCAAGAAGTTATCAAAAGACACAGTCTTTGTAATCTCTAGCTATAATTGCTTGATGTCCCAAAGGATGAGACATTAAATTATTGAGTGTTCGTTAGACTACTCATTGGATATCGGTTTTGTTGCAGATCGTATATCACTGTCATTTACGCTTAAAATGTGTTGTCTATAATAAGATAAGATAATTTATTTCCAAACGAAACAAAATACTGCATTTTGATTGGCTGAGAGGTACGATGTAACTTGCAATCACAGTGGCTTTTTTTACACCGTGTTTAACCACGATGTAAAAACAAGAATATCCAAGAGCAAGCTATATGGCTAAAAAAGTACCCATTTTTAATTATTAATTCATACCTTCTGCTGGGTTATGTTAGAACAAAAATAAAAATACAGGAAATTTAATATTTATGTGCAATAAAATATTACAGATATGGATGTCATTGGAACTGGCTCATTGAGCCAGTTCCAATGACATCCATATTTGTCTGGTTTTATTTACGAAACTTGCAAAGTACAAATGTTCTGTCAGTTTTTGCCCACAGTGTAGGTTAAAGTATTAAGTACACCAAAATTCTTGGAAATAAATCCGTTACCCTTGTGTTTTCCCAGGGTGTATGGGCATTTACACCGGTTTGGGAACTCATGCACCCTGAGGCGAAGACGCAAGGATAACTAATATTACTCCCAGTCGGGTGGTGTGCTGAAATGACAAAACCAAGAAAGAAAGAAACAAATAGTACATAAAGGCTTGAATATCAATGACGATTTTCATTTACATCGTGAGTGTGACTTAAGATTCAATACTTTCTGTTATGTCCACTGAACAACAACTTACGTCGTGTTGGACAAGTTTACGAGTAGAGACAGCCGGAGCGAACCAGCGAGCAGCGGCTAGGCGAGCAACTGTCAGACCTTCCAGCATACTAACTCCACACAGGTGGGGTTAACACTGGTGGAAGACAAGTGCACCATCGGCATGCTGCACGGCTTAGTACACAGCGTCACCGTGGCCCTAGGTGGGCAAACAGGATTAGGTGCCTTACCCAAGGACGCAACGCAGTTTGAAGTCCAATGCCATAACCACTGAGCTACCGCGTCTCCGGGTTATGTAGTTTATAAGTGGTTGGATAGCATCCTCTCAAAACAAGTCACTTTCGAGTAATAGTTCCCAGAGCTCCAGAAGGTTTCGTATGAACTTTTTGTATAATGAGGTCACAATATAAAAATTGGGAGCAAAAAATATTTTTCATAATGCAACTAGGAATTTAAGAAATTCAATCTCGTTTGACAGAGCTGATAGAGCTCTGTCAAACAAGACTAATTTGTTTAAACGCCAAATTTCATTACTGGAAAAATGCAGGTAGCAAGGTAGCAGTTTTAATATTTCTGCATCAGTGTAGGTGGGTTAAGGGTCTTTATGTCTCAAATTCATGCCTTCCCATTAACACATTGAGAACTTTTGCAAAAAGTTTTTTTCAGATTTTCAAAACCTAATTTATCCGTGATGTTAGAGTTGTTATTTTTATTACCAATGCTTGGCATAATTTGTGAAGCCGAAAAAGGGTATTTGATAGCAAGTATTGTTAGAATCGATCGAACAATGATATCAGCATTATTTGTTAATTACCCTGTTGGTTGGGGTCCTGCCTGCGTCCTGAGAATCGGAATTCCAATTCTCGAATCGAATGGGTAATCCAGTGTTGATATCGGATCCGAAAGGAATCGGAAACTGCGCGGAAAATTGTTCGTGAAATCACTTATTTAGTAAATTATCCCTGCGACTTGCGCATGCCGCAGGGTAGCGTGAGTACCCGAGTGTGGAGGTCACAAGTACATTACTACAACTTTGGGCCCTGTGAGGTTTCGAGATTCGATTCGATTTTGAATCTTAAATAGATATTCGGTTCGATTCGAAATCGGCTGCCCGATTCGTTTCATCTCGAATCTTTTTCATCGGAATATACCTTGGTATCAGTCCTATCCGTCGTCTCACAAAACATATAGTTGATATAGAAATCGTACATAAATAAAGTTACAATAGAAGACTGAGGGTAACTTCTGTTAGTTTAACAAAAATAACGGGAGCGCGGTGGCTCAGTAGGTAGAGGTGCAGGCTGCAAGCCGAGAGGTCCTCGGTTCGAATCCCACCTGCGGCAACCGCGTTGTGTCCTTGGGCAAGACACTTCGTCTCCACTGCCCGCGTGGGGGCACGGTGGCGTTGTGTACTAAGGCGTACTGCACGTCGATGGTGCACTTGTCATCAACCAATTCTAACCCTGCTGACAGTTGTTCGCCGTTGTTCGCCGTTGCTCGGTGGTTCTCTCCGGGTACTTCGGCTTCCTCCACCCGTAAAACTGTCACGGTCATGATTAGCCATTGTGTATAAATATGTGACCTTAAACACCAATAAATAAATGAATAAATAAATAAATAACAAAAATAACATCGGCACTCATGCCGCCAGAAATGCTAATTTCTAAATCACTAGTCCTTACTAATGTTAAATGCACATTTAAGGTTTCCAAGCAATTTCGACAGTGAACTATAATCCTAACATGGCAATATTCCAACTACATCATCAAGGCATGCCTTCGACGAAGGCATGCCTTCGTGATGTAGATGGATTATTTTATTAGTCGGGACATGAGCCATCACTGTCATAACGAAGCAGGTTTATAGTACACTAACCCCCATTGGTCACCGTCAAGACGCTATTGATTCGATTCGATTCGAGGTTCGATTCGATTTCGAATAATAGACGTGATTCGATTCGAGATTCGAGACGAGTCAGGTCGAAAATGTGTGATTCGAAGTGTCATACTGCAGCAGTACTAATAAAGTGGGGAGCTGGAATCCCACAGACCACTTTACAAGTAATGTTTTAACAATTTAACTAATTGCAAGGCAGACAAGCATGCCGATATATAGAATATACCCATAGTAGCTTGGTGTACCAAATGTTCACCACGACTGGTGACGTTGTGTTAACCGCGAGCCTTTGGCGCGCGGTTAACACCACTTCATCACGAGTGGTGAACACTTGGTACACCAAGCTACTTTGGGGTATATTTTATTTATACCACGATCTACAGATTACAAAGGGTCGCTATTATTTTTTCGCGATTTTACTTAGCAGCAGACAGACATAAGTGCGAAGCTGTTTTTGTTTAGATTAGCATCGGTGGGTGGTATTCCTGGTGTCAATTTTATCTCCAAAACGAAATGGAAAAAGAAACGGGGACTTTTTTTCATTTTAATAACATAATAACATACTATTTCGAGTTATGGATGCTTCATTAATATGAGACTATGTATGTTTGTTAATTTTTGGTGTCTTTTGGGGATAATCTCATTTAAAAACGTAATAAATAATTGCCCCTTTCATTTCACTTCTCGCAAGGCGACGTGCGAAAAATTTACACAAGTTCGCATTCAGGTCGACGTCACTAATGGTCAACTTGGATGTAGTTCCACTGTTGGTGTAAATTTTAACTATTGAAATCCCATTGCTGGCATGTTCACCACAGTTGGTGTGTAAAGCTAAAATTTATGCCATAGGCTTTTCATATATAGTAGAATAGGTAATCATGGTATAAAATCTGATTGAAGATAAAACACAACAGACAACTATTTCATTTCGGTGGCATGATTCCGCCGGCAGAAGTCATTTATTTGCTATCATCCCTTCGTGATACAAACATGAGCAAACCGAATCGAAAATATACGAATCAGGAAGCCGATTCTGTGTCGATCCCAAATCAGGCCATTAATATCAACATCGAATTGAATCTTGCAAGCTTTGCAAGCCCTGCAGTAAGCATTCATTTTGCAAACAATAACGAGTTCACCTATTTAATTGATCATGGAAACGATTTTTAAAATCTCGAACCGTGTTTGCGCGTTTTCAAAACTAATTACAATGTTTTTCCCTCAAATTGTTCTCTTGCTTTTTTATTATTTTCAAGTTAAGGTGGAGATCAAGTTCGCAGAAACTCCCGCTAGATATTTGTAATGTATAGCATCGCCGCATGCACAAAGCATTGACGAAATTGTGTGTACGAAGTGAAAAAGCCCGACAGTAATTTAAGTGTCTGATAAAATCATTGGTGGTGGTCCGATCGTTTGGAACCCATTGCTTTGTTTACAATATTTCGGAGGCGCCCAGGTTTTCAGCAACGTATTTCGACAACAAAAACAAACATTTTAAAACTATTTGGGGTAGAGGCTGCACCAGAACTTTATTTAGGTGATCTGGTCACCTCGGTACAACAGTCAAACATGTAACAGCTTCAGATCAATGCGCGTGTCTTCAACGTGCATGTCAATATAAAAAACAACACATAGAGAAATCAGCGCTAAATTTGGTTCCAAGTACAACCAACACCCATCGAAAAACCAAAACAAATGAGTCTTCACTAATCTAGAACCAGGCAATTTCATATAGACTTACCTTTCTTGTTTATATAAAAAATTGCCGTTGTCGCGCAAGTTAACTCTTGTTAATGTTGCAAAAATATAGTTTTCAGAAACGATCAACAACAAACCCTATCATGTGACCCCTCATTGAAACGAGCACTATGAGCTTGTTCCAATGAGGAGCCGCATGAAATGGTTTTGTTGAAATTGTTTGAAACATTTTAAAAAACAGTATTTAAAATAATTAATTTTAATATCGTGTACGTTTGTTAAAGAGTTAAAGCATGCGTAGTGCAACAACTGAAGACGTGTTTCTAACGTTGCTTCGTCGCTATTTTAAAACTTCAACTTGGCGCGGCTTCATGTTTTACACTTTATACAATGTCCCCAGCTGTGACAGTCTAGATAATGTGCCAGACTGACGAACCAACACATGTGTATATTTGGTTCCATGTAACCAAATTTTGTTCCCGTACCAGGACAAACTGAAGAACCAGTTTTGGTTCCTGGAGAAAGCAAAGCTTCACTATCTGCATCCTTCTCGCATTACCTGGTGTTTTCCTCCGAATGCGTGGCTGCTCAGTTGAAATTTCACAGGATTTCTGTTTCTCTTCCATTTATCCCATAAATGGCTGTTTATTCGAACAATAAATGTCTTGGATAATTTTTTGCTTTATTCACCTAGTAGGGTGTTAAATTTTCCCCATTGGTTTAACACTGAAAGAATTTATTCCTACAGTAGAGACGGACTTGTTGACCTCTGACCTCTACCGCATTCGTGTAGTATATTTAACAGTTCAATTGTTGTTTTCTTTAAACCTGTTTGAAAGTATTACACAATACCAGTAGAAAACACTACACATTGTTCATTTAATAAAGTATTTTTGCAAGTTTAGCTCAGGTTTGTAGGGGAATTATTTTTAAACAAAAATGTATCACTGCGCCTTTTTAATTTTGGGCAATTTTGCTTGTCTTCGAATTTGACATATGCGCTCCTCACTTCTCGCTGTGTTTTGTAGCGAGTAACAGCACGATTTCGCCACGACTGCCCTATAAAAGATTTATGGAATAAACAAAATAAACTATAGTGTTTTCATGTAAAAAATGTAATCTACTAGTAGAATTAAGAATGAAACCGACTCGCCAGAGACTCGTCGGTTTCATTCGTAATCCTACTCGTAAAATAAATTTTTTACTTGAAAACACCATACGTTTATTCTAAATTTATCGCTGACGATTCATCTTTCAGCTTTCCTGTTACCGAGCATAATTAGTAAGTAAATCTGCTTTTTAAAAGTCAGTGAATAACACTCGAACATAACATTTCCGTGCTTCGTCGATTTTGATTAATAAGCTGTCAAACTTTCCCTGTGCAGTGCAGATACGATCAAATTTCCAAATTCATTTCACCAAAAAAATGCAAATAAAATATTCATGGAACTTGGAAGACATCAAATATCAGTCGGAAAATTCCAATAAAATGCCATTTGAATTGTTTAGATGCATATTTTGGGTTTCCGACGGTTCGAACAACAACCGTCATCTATCATGTTCGGCGCAGCGCTATCGCGCTGTTCATCCTATAATACCCTCTGCGGGAGCAGTAAAACTCCGCTGCGGGCGCCAGAAACGCCCCTGCATCGGGTTTTAGTTTTCTAGTTTAATTGGTTATAAATTGCCAATTATGGACCAATGTGTCTTTGATAATATTGTATATGCGAGTTTCAAAAGGAAGCAACCAGAATCCCAAACAAGTTACACAGAAAGACGTCTTTCTGACCATATATCGCAGATAATTATAAAGTAATACCCGAAGCGGACATAAAGTAAGCCATCCACCGGGCCGCGTCGTGCCCGTCATGGGTTTTACAAAAACAGTGGGGAGTGTCACATTAAATGGAAGGAAAGTATGTTCTTTCTTAAATATGGCACATTGTGTTTTATGAAATAAGATTTATTTTCTTAAAATGTCTTTATCGATGGAGCACTGTCCAATTGTTTAAATCCATGACACACTGCTATATTTCGTAACGAAAACACACAGAATTGAGATGCAGAATGCTTATTATCATCATACTTTCTGTTCTGTAACCAAAATGGGACCTTCTTCAACAAACTATTGAAATACTGAAGATGCTGAATTCACCAGTCAATAATTTTACCTCGGAATTTTTTCAGACAAAAACGTATTAATCACAAAATGTCACGTACAATAGACTCGCCTATCGCCAAAAGGCTGCCCCGCGACGACTTTTACATGGTATTTGCCTTATGCGGGTTTTACAGGATTACCAGCGTGGATATTCATAAAAAATCGCCGGTCAAATTTTACTATTGCTTTTAAAGCTTTGTCCCCAGGACATGATTTATGACCCTTCTTTGGAATCGGATCGTCGGGTTTAAAAGCTATGTTATTTTGGCATAAAATGAAAGTTATTAGTTACGAAGAAAATCTTCTTTTTTTGCAAATGTCCCTTTCTTGTGGTGTTAGCAAAAGAGTTAAACAAGACGATATTTACCTTTCGGGTCCTCAGGAGCCAATACAATGAAACTTTTACAATTGTATTTTTTAGAATTGTATTTTCCACCTATTAATATAACTGACTAAAAAGGATCATTAGCATTTTAAAAGATATGGCAATTTGCCAACTGGCAAATTACCACACCTTTGAAAATGCTAATGGTTCATTTCAACCAATTTAAAGTAATAACTAGAAAATACAATTCTAGAGAATACAATTGTAAAAGTTTTATAATATTGGCCCCTGGCTGTGTTAATCACATGACGCCAGTACTGCCAAACCCTGCATTTGTAGTGGAAATAGGATTTAGTTTCAAAAGATAAGGGGTTCCGATTGAGAATAGTCAAGCTGAGTTGGGAAAGGAAATTCTCAACTCAGAGAGTATGGGATCACAGTGGATAAGAGGACCAATCGACTTTTTGGAAGTTACGGATCGCGAAGCGAGGCAGTTTTTTTACGAAGTCTGTATGGAAGTGGAGTTTCAAAGAAGGTTTTATCAACCTAAATTATATAAAACAGACTACGACGTGCATTTTACGCAAGTAAATGTTTTTGAGATTCAGTTACCACCATAGGCGATTAATGTGTCGATATTGGACTTTAACGAATGCTATTAACTCGTTTGGAGTGAAACAATACCATTGTGAAAACTCTATCTAACCTGTCACTCTCTGGTGAGATGGGCCCGCTCATAATCACCAGTTGGTTTGGCGACCAGAACTGGTGCAGAACATTAGCGTTACGTTCATTTTCGAGCGCCCTATTCAAGCAGAAAATCGCATCCGAAGAGTAATCTCAGTACTAAGTTCTTGGTGAAGAACTGAGATCACTTATAAATCTATCACATTTATGTCCATTTAAATCACTACAGTTTAACCGCAGCTTCGTGTGAACGATTTGTTCCCTTCTGCTACCCACATAATAAAACCCAGGGACGACATTGTCGTTAATTGTAAGTTTCTTCTTAAAATGATCTACGGAAGTACAGTTCTGCGCTTAAGCCGTTCCAAAGTTTTACCACTGATGGTAGAAACGAGTCAGAAAACCTGTTCGTGTTACATTTAATTTCCCTTAGCGAGTTCGAAGATCTTAGCGAGTAATAAGTCAATTCTGATACAGGTTGCGGAATGAGCAGCCTAATGTAGTTTGATACGTTTGTGGACATACTCTTATACAACCCTACTAATTTGTGGCGTTGTCTACGGTCTTTGAGTGGTATGAAACAGTATATAACAAAAGTCAAAATGTTTTGGTATACGTATACATTAATGTATTTATTGTTTATACCCACACAACAACCCACCCCTACCCCACCCCCACCCGCAACGAAGTTTGCCGCCGTTCATCTCGGCGTCATTCTGTTACCACAAATCTGAAGGAGTTTTTTTATTTTATTTTCTTATTTACTTCAGTATTAAGATACTTCTAATAATATTTATTCTGATTATTAATGTAATTGGTTCGGTATTTTTTAGCCATCCTTCTCCAAACTTTGCACAAAGATTAAGCAGTGTGTGTGTGGTCAGACGTGTCATCGCTGATTTATCGCCCTTTCCCACTTATAATGTTTGTTCTCTGTAGGGAAAAAAAGAAAAGTGAAGAACTGAAATAAATTTCGATGTAAGGAAACCACTAAGCCAGAAAATACAAATTGTCAAAAATAGCAGCGACATATATGACCAATTACACTGAGTGCGTTTAACCCTTTATCCAACGTAACGACCAAAACTGGCCAGCGCTATTCACAAAAAAACGCCAATTAATTTTCATTATTTTTTTCATTTTCTGTCTCAAAAACATAGGTTATGACCCCTCTTTTGAACGAGCTCATAGAGCTCGTTCCAATGAGGGGTCATAACCTGTGTTTTTGAGGCAAAAAATGAAAAAAAATTATATTCAAGAATTTTGTTTGCAAGTGTCGTCTGCTTTTCATGTTAGGTAAAGGGTTAACTGAGTCATCGGAAATCTTAGTGAAAAATGTCCAAAAAACTATTTTCCGTGAACTCTATTTTTACCTGATAGGTCATTCAACAATTCAAGTGTATAGTGTATGTAATTGGAACGAAAGTTCTCTGTGTCGGCATACGGTTATTCCCAACAGACAGACAGAATTCGCAACTAACAGCACAGATAACTGCCAATAATTAATAGATTTGACAACTGATCTGACAGTGATAAATCAAATAGTGATTTCACATATCAGCCTATCTTATCACTCCAAGCGAGTTAATCACATTAATTTAGACAGAATATTGTACTCTAAAATTAGTTAGGTTAAAAATTAACCCAAATCAAGCGGATCGAGTGGATATGAAGCAAGAGGATTCATATTCACTCGACCCTGTTGATTTGGGCTGACTTTTAACCCAACTGATTTTTGAGTGCGTTATTTAATCATCTGGTATCTTCAAACAGGATTAACACCACCCCCACACCAAACCCCGAAACTCAAAATGATTAATGATTAGAAAGTGTACATACAGATTATCATGATAATGCGCATGCCCTGTGATTTGTATCAGATTCGAGATGGTGTCCAGAATGGGATCTCAACGATCCGGCTTTGCCGGCGAGTTGTGATCCCATTCTGGACACCACCGAGAATCTGATGCAGATCACAGGACATGCACATTATCATGATAATTCATTTATCTAACAATTCCGTCACATGCACAGATTAAATCTTAAATTATTAATACAGTTTTGGGACATAATGTTGGACGAGAAAAAGTTTTTAAAACCCATTTTTTATGGAACAATATTGTTGTGCACTTTAACAAACAATGAGTAACGCGGTAACCGCCAATTTTCAATGTTGCGTTGTAAAATTATTCACTCTCAGTGTCACTTCCTATGATGATAAGCTTGAATTTACAAGTGTGTAATATTTTATTGTGCAGTTTCTATTTATTGTGTGTGGGGGGATGGGGGGGGGGCATTGGCTATTAATAGTTCTGTCGCTAATTGTAAGGAATTCTGTTTTATTTTGTAAGCGGTCAACTGAGTCGATCAATGAAACTCACATAGGATGTATTCATGCACCTGTTATGATAGCCCGTTGCGTTCCCGGAAACGAGTCATCTATATGATACGGAATCAGAATGAGTCGTCTATATGATACGGAATAGGAACACATTATGTAATACTTATGGTTTCTCGTGGTTTTCAAGCCAAAATGCATATGATTGTTAGATAAAAAAACGATGTATGAATCCGAAATCTCTCGACAAAATGGGATTTCCAGGATGGATGTGTTCTAAAATCAAAAGGTGGCACAACAAATCAATACTAGTAATAGTAATCAAGGCTCCACAACATTTACTTACGTAAAATCTATCGGTTAGTCTGTTTTATATAATTTAGGATGATAAACCCTGCTTTGATATTTCACATATCAAGGACACAACGCTGTTGCCGCAGGTGGGATTCGAACCGAGGACCTCTCGGCTTGCTGCCAGCACCTTTATCTACTGAACCACCGCGCTCCCTATAAAACCATTCGTCGTGTGACTTTAACGGAGTTGCACATTTATAGGTTACATTTTTGTTTTTCTGACACTGAATGCAAGATTTTATATAAAGCTGAAGATCGGCAAATAATCCTTCCCAAAAATATTTGTACCTTATTGACGGGTATGTTCTGTCAATTAAAGAACCTTTCAGCCGACTCCACATCGATATATTAGGTCCACTCAAAACATCTCCTGAGGGTTATAGATATATTTTATTAGTCGTAGATGCTTTTACGAAATGGCCCGAAGCATTCCCGCTTAAAACAATGGAAGCATCTGAAATTGCTAAAATTGTATTCTCAGAAATAATCTGCATGTATGGAGCTCCAAAGGCCTTCCTTTCTGACAGAGGACAAAATTTCATGTCAAAATTAATTAAAGAAATATGCCAAGTTTGAAACAATTTAAATTAAATTGGACACAATGTGAATAGTAGACTGTCAATGCAACATAACAGTAAATTAGTCTTTTTGTATCGAAAGTCAATTATGAATTTGTGGCCTTCCATATAATGTCACTGTCATATATACTGAGTCAAAAAAGAAAGTATAACAAACTTTGATCGGCAATTTTTTTAGTATTGTCGACTTTAGTCGTAAACAAATTATTGTGAATTCATATTTCGAGTCCAGCTGTATGAATGTGCATAATTGCATGTTCTTACTGTTGCCAGCGTCACGCCAGGACGTCGCAATTCAGACATGGGGTGAAATGAAAAGTTCACACATGCAGTCAATACTGTTTATGTCCACCGTTCGTCCCTTGGATGGCACGACTTTGACGGCGTATGAGTCTCTGGATGTTACCCTGTGGTATTGCGTTCCACTCCTGCCTTAGAACATTACGTAAATCGCTTAACGTCTGAAGACCATGAAGTCGTACCCGAAGGTCTAATTGATCCGAAAGATGCTCGATTGGCGACAAAGCTGGCGAAAGTTCGATGCTCTGCTCCTCAAGAAAGTCACGGCAGATACGCGCCACGAGACATCGGGCATTGTCTTGCTGGAATAACTGAAATCCGACGTTAGCTGTGAACACCGGGACAATAAGAGCGTTAAGAATTTCGTCTCTATATCGCTGTCCATTCAGATTACCATCGATGAAGATCAACTGCGTTCGATGGTGCAAGGACACTCCTGCCCAAACCATTACACTACCCCCGCCGAAACGGTCGCACTCCCGCATGCAAGCATCAGAAATCCGTTATCCCCGTCGGCGATACACTCTTGCCCTACCATCAGCGCGCCGTAGACAAAATCGTGATTCATCACTAAAAAGAACTGTGCTCCAACGCTGGTGAGTCCAGCGAACACGCTGACGTACCCATTCCATTCTGACGCTACGATGACGTTGGGTAAGGATTGGTCCGTGGTATGGATGCCTACTTCGGATGCTATGTTCAGCGAGTCTGTTGCCGACAGTTTGTGCACTGATTCTATTGTTAGTTCTACCAGGAGTAAATGCTGCTGTCCTCGTCGCCGGAAGGAAGCGATCCCGCAAGTGAGACGTCCTGATGTGTCGGTCTTGTGCAGGGGTCATAATTATTGGTCGACCTGAGCGCGGTCTGTCGGCAGGAGATCCAGTGGTTCTACACCTTCCAATAAGACGGTAAATAGTGGCCACAATGACTCCGAACTCAGCAGCGAGCTCATCTGGAGGTATCCCAGCTTTATGCATACCAATGGCACGCAACCTCTGATTTTCAGTTAACCTTGGCATTTTTTAAAATATCGGAAGACAAAAACTAGCGTGTTTTCTCAATAACCCAAGCTTTCTAGCACAACATAAAACAAAGAAAATCGTCGGTCACCCATTCAATTTGAGATTCTCGGGTAGCACGTGTTATTTTGAAATCCGTAGCAAAATTGTATACGGTTGGGTGGACAACAACAACATGAAATTAAACTCTTTGCACGACTTCTTGTCCACAAACATGCAACATTAGAACTATTATATTTCATCCTTTATGCTATTTTTTCACATTTGTTTTTATTATATATGCTATTTTTTCACATTTGTTTTTATTATACTTTCTTTTTGACTCAGTATATGTATCAAATGCGTTGGTCTGGGATAATTTGCCTTCATAGCACATATTATTGAATGAAAGGATTTTATTTATTTATGTACAAATTTATTGGGGTTCAACGACGCTATCAACATCCATGGTCATATCGTGTCGAACAGCTTTCCGGGTGGATGAACTGCAGTATCCAAAGAAAACCACCAAGCAGCGGCCAGTAACTGTCGGACTCTCCAACTTACTAACACCGTATAAGAAGATTTCGCATCGACTGAATGCTTGTTTACCACTGACGAGCAGTCCGTCTCGGCACACTGTACGACGGTGCTCCTAATAAATGATTCCATGTCCTGTTTGCTCTGAGGTGAAATAGATTCCTAGTTTTGCAAATCTCATGGGATGTGATAGTCGCTGCGCACTATAGCATTTCATATGTTATCATCTATGGAAAAACATTCGTCTCTGTATAAATACGTGTAACCACAGCATAGGTGCTACCCCAACAAAAGCATAACGGTGTAAATCCTCAAACTGAGCTACTCCACCGAAGTGCAGCGAGAGTCGGCTAAATGGTTGCAAAGGTGGAAAGTGACGTCACAATGGCGGGCACAGGTTGATTTTTTTTGCTTGTGTCGACAAGAGGGGGAAAAGCTTTGTTTTTTAATGTTTCTTGGACCTGATGGAAATCCCGTTTAAGACAATTTGTTATTAGGATGCAGCGAATTAATTGGTGAGAATTCTGTTTACGATCCATCTGTTCTTTTTGCATATTTGATAACCATTTTCTCAACCACTGTCTGACATGCCTACCACTGTCAGCGGACGTCAGTCAGCTTTTGCATTTCCTTAACTGCACTGTGTTCCTGAGTAACTTCTTATTTTCAAAGTAAGCAAGAATGAACATGATAGTTCTGTTTCTAATGAACCGTTTTCGTCTTTGGTGCTTATAGCGTTTTTCAAGACAATTTTTCCTATCTCCATGGAATCTGCTCGCTCGAAACAAGCAGTTTACTTTGTCTAAAGCTGTATTTTGCATCACAGTGTAATGTCTCATACCACTGCATGACTGATTTCCCATTGTGTGCATTTGTCACACCAATGTGTTACTGTTGTCACCACTGTTCATCATTGTTACCATTGTGACTGTATTCTTATCGCCTTGTGTCATTCATCTCATTGTGACTGGATTATCTGTCGTATTATGAATCTGAGAGACCGTTCCTTTATGAAAAAAAAACACTGAGACACTGTAACACCGTGCAATAATCTGACAACCAACTTTGTATAACAAGGTTTATTTATATCCTGTCAAAAAAGCCTTGGCTTTTCATGGGAAGAAGAAAACAGAAAAAAACAGACAAACGTCGGCGCGAATCTGATGGTACAAACCCAGTCATCCCAAGCACCAAAAAGCCGAGGCCACAGCTTTCCTGTGGCCCATCGCCTAATCCTCTTGAAACATAGACTCTGGGTTATACAGAAAATAACTCGGAAACTGATTCTGAACCTGAAATTCAATCTAGTACTATCCCCCCGCAAGACACGACTTTTGCTGACGAACCCCGTTTTCAAAGAGTTCAACCTCTCTCAAGCTCAAAATCACTTACAATGGAACCTGCTTCACAGTCTGCCCATGATCCTATAAGTGACTTTCAAAAAGCCCTAAGTGATCCGTCCGTCCAATCTTTACTGGAACTAATTGTAAACAAGGCTATCGACAAATCCGTGAATCAACGTTTTGAACTTATGGAATCCCGAATCGAAGAGTTAGAAAATAGCGTGCGCGAAAGGGACGCGACAATTGTTAAGATTCCGGAGGACTTGGATGAACTACAACAATATGGTCGGCGCAATAATCTTAGGCTTTCGGGTGTTCCTGAGTCCCAACATGAAAATACAGATTCCATAGTTCTCGAAGTGGCAAGTGCGATTGGAATCCCGCTGGATCTGCAGGATATTTCTCGCAGTCACCGCATAGGGCCAAAGACAACCTCGCCCAACCACCGCTCAATTATTTTCAGACTAAATAATTACAGGACCAGGAATAGCCTATTTAAATCCAAAGTTAAACTGAAGTCCATTGACATCTCTAAACTCTCTTGTTTTCAAAACTAGCAACCACAAACACAATATAGGCTCTATCTCAACGAAGACTTAACAAAGCACCGCGTTTAGATTGCTGCTAGAGCACGGAAGCTTCTAAAAGACAACAAAATTCTAGGTACTTGGTCTGCAGACGGGGTGATATTTGTTAAGATGAAAAACGAATCAGTTCATCGTGTTGTAACACCTGGCGACATAACAGCGATTGAAGATAAACTCATGGTTCGTCCCACGTCACAAAACTCCCAATAATAGTGACAAACACGAGTGCCTAGGCACCAAATGGTATACCCAACAATTTACCTCTCCAGAGTGTTAACGCACCAAGAACCTGACCTCACTGAAACTTAATGAAATAGGCCTTACCCACACCTTCACGAAAATTTGTCTTGTTGCAAATTATTGGAGAGTGTCCTTGGACACTCTTCACTACTTCGTATCAGAGCAAATACCGAGGAGCAGGGTGATTATTAAAAATTAATTCCAATCTTACCACGTTAACCAGTCAATGGTTCCACATCTGCCATGTCATACTGGCTAACTAGTGTTAACACGCCAATAACTCGACCTTACTCAAACTTAATGAACCCGGCCTTACCCACATCTTAACGAAGATTTGTTTTGCTGCAGATTATGGGAGAATGCTCTTGGACACTCTTCACTACTTTGTATCAAAGCAAATACCGAGGAGCAGGGCTGATTATTATTAAAAATTAATTTCAACCTTATTTCAACCAACCACGTTAACCAGTCACTGGTTTTACACCTGCCGTGTCATACTGGCTAGCTAGTGTTAACACGCCAAGAATTCGACCTTACTCGAACTTAATGATCCCGGCCTTACACACACCCTCACGAAGATTTGTTTTGTTGCAAATTATTGGAGAGTGCCCTTGGACACACTTCACTTCTTTGTATCAGAACGAATACCGAGGAGCAGGGGTGATTATTTAAGATAAATCTCAACCTTACCACGTTATCCTGTCATTTGGCTTCACACCTGCCATGTCATACTGCCTGGCTAGTGTTAACACGCCAAGACTTCGACCTTACTCAAACTTAATGAATCCGGCCGTACCAAGACCGTTATGAAGATTTGTTTTGTTGCAAATTATTGGTGAGTGCCCTTGGGCATTTTCCACTACCTTGTAGCAAAGTAAATACCGAGGAGCAGGGTTGATAGTTTAATTTGTTTTGGGTTGTTTTTTTTTATTTTTTCTTTTTCCAAAATGTTGGCGATGCCTCTGGGCACTTTCCAGGGATTTGCAGCCGAAGCAGATATTGATGAGCAGCGTCCAACAACAAAAATAATTTAGTACTCAACACAGTCCCTGGACATTCTCCAGTGTTTTATGGTAATGACATATATAGACTTCCATTATTGTGGATTGTTGGAGATTGCCTCCGGGCACTCCGAGAATTTATAATGTAGTCACTGCTGAGCGGTGCTTAACACCAAAAATAATCTAGCAATCAGCACAGCCAGTCTATGGCCATTCTCTTCTGCTTTGTAAAAAAAACAAATATAGATTTGCATTATTATAAATTGTTGGTGAGTGCTTCTGGGCGCTCTCCAAGTATTTGTAATAAAAGCGGACACTGATTAGCAGCACAAAACACCAAAACTAATCTAACACTAAATTAATTCTGAAAAAAACCCCGAAGTTCTCTAATTGAGTTTTTGCCCCCAAAAGACCTGTACTAAGCTGTACTCCTGTCCCGAAAGCTCTCGGTGATTAATTCCCTCATAGTCTTAATCTATCCATCATGTTTTACAGACTTGCCATGCCCAATCGACGTCGGTAAAAAACACTTGCTTCTTGGTATTAAACTTAAGAAAAAATTGTGCTACGATGTTGTAAGATGTTGGTATGTCGACGGGCAACTGTGACACCCTTGTAATTCCTCCTTGCTATCTCCTAATGATACACTTTCAGTAACACACGAACAGCAAGGATAAATGCCCATCAGGGGTGATTCACTCCTGCCCTGGCTTGGCCCTCAGCACTCAACTTAGTATTGACATAGTAATGTACATCTGAACATCACCCCGATTCAACTTCCATAAGCCCTCTTCCTGCCAATTTTCGATCTTTCGCGGCAGGGAGGCTACCTGCGTAACATACGAGTGCCGTGTGCCTGTGTGCCTTTTGCCAAGTCAACTCGGCATGCCTCACACCATAAACCACATCCAGCCAAATCCACACCATGTCTGATGCTCCTCAAACACAGTTTATCTAGCTCCTTCTGAGTATCTTGGAGGCTAAATTCGAGCTTGATATCTGTGAAAGATAGACTTCATCCAATTGTTATACTTGAATTTACATACCACGCCTTGATTGAGTCGTGAATCCCGACGTAATTGGCTTCATGGTCACGAAAACTTTTTTTTTTATTTCTTCTCTAACTTCTAATCGCAATTCTTCTAGCTCCTTCTGAGTACTTTGGAGGCTAAATTCAAGCTTGACAACTGTGAAAGATAGACTTCATCCAATTGTTATACTTGAATTTACATACACGCCTCGCTTGAGTCGTGAATCCCGACGTTATTGGCTTTATGGCCACGAAATCTTTTCTTCTTTCTTCTCCAACTTGTGATCGCGCTGGTCTATGACTATGACAAGCGTCTTCAGCCCAATAATATTGTCGGAATAAAAAGAATCCCCACACCCTCCCCCTTACCTACTTCATACCGATGCAATTTCTGAGGACCGCCTGCCCTTTACGTCCTTGCCTTATCCTCTTAACCAAAGTCATGCCAAAACCAACCAGGGCTGTACCCCGAAATCTCCATCCATAGCTCAAAGTATTTTCGGTCTTTTTCTCGTGAACCATGGCCTGTGACCTGTATTTGAAGCGAGCTCATTGGGCTCGTTCCAGTGAGAGGGTTTGGAGCTCTGCTCTTGTAGCAAGAGAAGAAAATATTTTGTTATTTAAGATTTCTCGACTGGTGTCGCGTGCTACTCGCGCTATATAGGCGGTTTAGACCTCCCTCAACCCAGAAAGCCCAACGCACACGGCTGTCAAAAGCTTTGACCTGATGGGTGGTGTCCGCGGTGGTGGTGGTAGTGATGGGGGGGGGGGGGTATGGGATCCCAATAATTGTATCACAATTGTCGACCCTGGATGTACTAACCCAAGTCGTTCTGGTACCCAGATGGGCTACGTAGGTAGCTGAAATCCTCTCTGACAATTCATGCACCTCACGAAAGAGCCCCCCCCCCCCCACTCCATCCACAATCTCCCACCATCCTCCGTTCTTAACCAGGTTCCCGCAATGTATCCTATAGAAAATTATCTCTCCCTTTCTCCAAACAGCCACATAAAATATAACTCTGTTGCCAAGTGTGCAACTTTTAGTGACTTGTGTATGAATATATGTTTTTTCCTCTTATTCATGTTGGGAAAACTCTTTCCCTTTTTCTATTTTTTCTATTTCACCACTCAATTCTGAAAAACTACAAGCTCATTCACTACTTCCTCTATCTATGCCTTGTTCTACTTCATTCTCTCCTCTCTGCTAGTTAATATGACCCAAGGGAAATTGCCAGAAGTATGTTTGCCGTGCAGGTGACAAGTCTCGCTTTACGAAAAATAAACAACTCCACCACAAGTTAGCTCAATGTATGATATAGTTAGTTATCGAATACGAGTGAGCCTTTTCTCAAGCACGGCAATGTGTGGTGTGCAGCACAAGAGGCAACTGGATCCTCATACGTATCTCCTTGCCATTTTATTTCTCACACATGGAACTAATGGACTACGTGTTATGCTAACTCTAAGACATACTATTGAACCCCATAAAATTCTTTCAATTATCCTGCATAACACTAATAACGCATTAAACCTCCCGCCCCACCACCCTGGCCTAATCCAATCACACCCTCTATATGCTCACCAACGGCTACAGGTAGACATTTGAAGTTTAACCTCATTTTTTTCCAACTGCCACGCGGCCCTTTGCTATGTAGCTATTGGTACTGTACTATGGCTCTTACAATTGTGTATTATTTCAGGTGATATAGAAACAAATCCAAGTCCTGATCATCTAGCACCCCTACACTCTCATGACACTTCCACCTCCTCCTCCTCCACAATCACAGATGCTACTGAGTCTTATAAGGGCATTTCATTTCTCCATCTTAATATTCAAAGCTTAAAACCAAAAATTGATGTTCTTAGCTGTGAAGTTCTCCCCTTCGATGTGTGTGCCTTCACGGAGACATGGCTGGACCCTGACGTTCCCGAAACCGACATTGAGTTGCCAGATTTCTATCCTCCCTTGAGAAAAGATCGTTTAACTGGAGGCGGAGGGGTGGCAATATATCTTTAAAAACCCGTCTGTTTCAAACAACGCCGTGATTTGAACATAAATGGTCTTGAAAGTCTTTGGGTCCAAATCTTCACCAATAATACCTCATTTCTGTTAGGTGTTATCTATCGACCACCCCAATCTACTACTGAGGTATGGAACCTAATTTCTCTGTCACTTGAAAAAGCACTAGATACTAACATACCTAACATAATTGTAACTGGGGATTTTAATGACAATCAACTTAGAAGGCAAGACGGCACGCTGCACAACTTCTTAACGAGTATAACCTCAGCCAACTGGTCGAGGAGCCAACTCATTTTACCGAAAACTCAAATTTTTTAATCGATCTCATGATTGTAAACGACCAAACTCTGACCTATACCTGTAGTGTAGAAGTAATGGACCCCTTCTCTGAGGAACTGATAAGATACCACTGCCCAGTCACGTTGTCTCTTAAAGTCCCAAAGAAGGAACCCAAAACCTTTAAACGAAAAATCTGGTTCTATAGTTCAGGCGATTACGTGCGACTTAACAGGGAATTGAAGAACACCAATTGGAATAATATTTGGTTCGAGACTCCCCTTTCTGACTGTGTAGCAAAGTTGACCAATATGATAGACCAATCCGCTATAAAATTTATTCCCAACAAAATAATCACTTGTAGAGCTAATCAACCACCCTGGATGCACAACAATATTAGAAAACTAATCCGCCAGAGAAAACGCCTATACCGTAAAGCCAACACAAAAAAACACCCCACTGTCCTGGGATAAATATCGTCTTAAACGCAACGAAACAGTCTCAGAAATTCGGAAATCCAAAAAAACCTATGATACCAAACAAATGACAAACTTAACTCCTCTTCAATAAGTGCATCCGAATGGTGGAAAACAGTCAAACACCTCATCTCCAGCAAAAGACAAACCATCCCCGTGCTTGAGGATGACAACAAACCCATCACGTCCACTCATGAGAAAGCGGAACTATTCAACGAATACTTTTGCAGTATCTCCCCAGTCGACGATCTCTCCCAAAATCTCCCACTGCCAAACAATAATCCTCACCATACTGAACTTGGTAATATCTGTATCACACCCGACGATACACTGAAAGCGCCTCAGTCCCTTAATGTGTCCAAAGCCTGTGGTCCTGACAATGTTAGCCCTCATCTCCTCAAAAAATGCCCCGCCAGTCTGTGCGATCCCTTAACGACCCTATTCAACATGATGCTAAACGAATCGTTTTTTCCAGACGAATGGAAGCGCGGTAATGTAACCCCAGTATTCAAACACAGTGATAGTCACCTTACTCAAAACTACCGTCCAATTACTCTGTTGAGTTGTTTGAGCAAAGTTTTTGAGAAATGTGTCTTCAATAAAGTATTACATTTCCTGCAAACTCACATGATTCTCACTCACCTTCAGTCCGGATTCCTTCCATCCGACTCAAGTATCCTACAGCTAACCGATATTTACAACTCCATCAGCTCAGCGCTCGACGAAGGTAAAGAGATACGAGTGGTATTTTGTGACGTTAGCAAAGCCTTTGATAAAGTCTGGCACAAAGGTCTCCTATTCAAACTCGAACAAATTGGCATCACTGGCCCCCTCCTAAAATGGTTTGAATCATACTTGTGAGGCAGAATGCAGCGCGTTGTTCTTAACTCGGTCTCATCATCATGGAGACCGGTCTTAGCCGGAGTGCCTCAAGGTTCTATCCTTGGACCCTTGCTTTTCCTGATTTATATAAACGATATCGTTGAAAATATTACAAGTAATATTGGTCTTTTTGCAGATGATACGACACTTTATCTAATTGTTGAGGACCCCAACAGAGCTGCTGAAATCATTGTTGCCGATCTCCAACAACTGGAGGAATGGTCTGATAAGTGGCTCGTCAACTTTAACCCAGCTAAAACGGAAACTCTATTAATCACTCGTAAATGTCACCAACTAAGCAACCCGCCTCTAAAAATGTTCAATACTGTGATCAAAGAGGTCACATATCATAAACACCTTGGACTGACGTTTGACAACCGTGGAACGTGGACTGTCCATACCGCAGAAATAATAAAGAAAGCCTGGAAGCGCATCGATATCCTACGTCGCTTTAAGTTTAGACTAGATCGAAAAAGCCTCGAGAAAATTTATTTTGCTCTTGTTCGCCCAGTACTCCAATACGCTGGTACCGTCTGGGATAACTGTACTGCGGGGAAGGCAAATGAAATTGAAAAAATACAGGTCGATGCAGCACGTCTGGTGACAGGGGGTACTAAAAGCACAAATAAATGTCGTCTCTACATCGAAACTGGCTTGCAAACTGTCGAAACAAGAAGACAAAATCATAAGCTCATTCAGTATTTCAAAATGCATCACGACCTGGTTCCTGCTTATATGTCCAATTTAATTCCTCCCTCTCCCTCAGAAACCCATAACTAAAATCTCCGTCGTGACAATCTTATTCCTCCACCCAGTCGAACAAACGTACACCACACGTCATTCCTCCCATCTACGACGCGGCTTTGCAATAGTATTCCACCTGAAATAAGAGGAAACTCTTCATTATCAAACTTTAAGACATTTCTGAACAGCAACAGACAACGAGTACCAAGCTTCTACTGTCACCATACTTCACGTTATGCCCAAATACTACACTCACGCTTGCGACGAAAATGCAGCAATCTCAACCAAAGCCTGCATGGCAATTTTCTCTCGGAAACTCCACTGTGTGAATGTGGGGAGCGCGAAACCTCCGACCACTTCTTCTCGCACCCAACTTCGAATTTCTAACTACAATCAACACTTCGAAGTTGGTAACAACTATATACCAAACTTTGTGACATCCATATTACCTCCGTCGGTTGAAAGTATCCAACTGAAAACTAGTACTTCAAAGTTGTTGTTAGAAAATGTGTTATTGCACACCCGGAATTGTCATATTGGACACGTACCCTTGACCCTTTCAACACTAGCGGCCGTTTTTTTCCGGCCAAGAACATAATACGTCAAAACGTCATTAAATAGGATGGCTGTTCAGTAAATGTGTTGGGTAGACCAATCAATATTTTCAACGTGCAGCCCCGAGGCGGCACGTTGAAAAGATTGATTGGCCTACCCGAAATAATAAACAGACCTACGATTGTAGGTCGTAGCTCTGTTATCTCATCTCATCGCTACCTCTCTCTTCAACTCAATCATCATCATGTTGTCCCCTGGGCTCCAATGCGTCCTTTATGCCTGCTGACACATGGAGCACATTGGAACTCGGGGGATGACATGCTAGAAAACATAGAATAGATCTCTCACATAACGGAAAGAACTAGTCTAATATATCATATGCAGTATGGCTATAAAATTCCCTTTTATTAGTAAACACGCTGTTGTCAGGATTGCCTCGATTGTCACGTCTGCTTCTCGTATTCATTTCTCTTCTTTCATTTTTCTCTTCTCTTCTTTTCTCTGCTTTTTTCTCCTTTTTCTTCTTCATGTTTTTAAACGGGAATGGCGGGAAGACAGCCACTAGCGGCTACGCCATCTCCCAGTGGTGCAGTCATGTAGTTCTGAAGTATGCTACCTGTGTGTATATTTTTTTTATTAACTGTATACATGTTGTACTACTGAATAAAATCAATCAGTCAATCAAACAGGCACTCTTCTAATTGCTGCCATTGAACTGGCATGGGATATACCACTAGAATTCAAAGGGTTAAAGTAAACAAACTCTTGTGTTTTTCGTGTATTTAACCCTTTACCTAACATGAAAAGCAGACGACACTTGCAAAAAAAATTCTTGAATAACTAAATTTTTTCATTTTTTGTCTCAAAAACATAGGTTATGACCCCTCGTTGGAACGAGCTCGACGAGCTCGTTCCAACGAGGGGTCATAACCTATGCTTTTGAGACAAAAAATGAAAATATTTTGAAAATTAATTGGCGATTTTTGAGAATAGCGCTGGCCGGTTTTGGCCGTTACGTTGGGTAAAGGGTTAATGGTCTGAAAATGGATGATCAAAAAAACCAAGTCTAAACTAATCTCATCCGCTCTTCGCATGAAATTTCTGCTCTTGTCAACTCTCTCGTGAAATGTCCAACTGTTGAAATTTACGGTCGTGAGAGAGAATAGAAGACGGAGAGGAGACCGCGAGAAACACGACCCATATAGCCATATTCCGGATATTTTGCTCAAATGGACAACCGTTATTGTCATTGACTGGTCGCAGGTGGGGGATTTAAGTACGAGGTACTTCGCCCGTAACCAGGAACATATTACTTTAGTCCAGCTCTGAACAATTCGACGAATGCTTTCTAGCGACAATGTTCTCCCAGACACCTGGAAAAGTTTAGTATATTTTTTTTAAAACAATATTTTTACTTCCTCAATGAAATGGGTTTTGGCGAACAGGCAATGCCTGTATTAACGCCGTACCCTACAGAAACATACAATACAATGGTGCAAGTGCAACTGTACATAAAACAGAAACTGATCCAATGAATTGGAAAGAAAGAGAAAGTACCATACTATATCCCATCATCTCCTTTATATCTTTTACCTATCTATTGGGTGTGGAGGCAATCTGCTTTCATTTATATGATAGGCCCACTAAAATCTCTCTCACCCAACACAGCAAAGGTCTTGTCAGGATTCATTTCCACTGGAAAATAAACCATTCACTGGAATCTCATTGTTTCCCTAATATATTCTTCAACCGCACTAAATATACTGACGTATTCCAAGGCAGTTTTCTCCGTATCCCCATATAGCATAAGAGTGATATTAGTGGTGTGGCCCAATTTTGTTAGAAGCGAATTTCTTTGTTCTGCGTATAGACGACACATTAATAAATAATGTTCAGTGTCTTCATATGCATGACCACAGCCACAAGATGCACCATCACTTATAAATCTATCACATTTATGTCCATTTAAATCACTACAGTTTAACCGCAGCTTCGTGTGAACGATTTGTTCCCTTCTGCTACCCACATAATAAAACCCAGGGACGACATTGTCGTTAATTGTAAGTTTCTTCTTAAAATGATCTACGAAAGTACAGTTCTGCGCTTAAGCCGTTCCAAAGTTTTACCACTGATGGTAGAAACGAGTCAGAAAACCTGTTCGTGTTACATTTAATTTCCCTTAGCGAGTTCGAAGATCTTAGCGAGTAATAAGTCAATTCTGATACAGGTTGCGGAATGAGCAAACTAATGTAGTTTGACACGTTTGTGGACATACTCTTATACAACCCTACTAATTTGTGGCGTTGTCTACGGTCTTTGAGTGGTATGAAACAGTATATAACAAAAGTCAAAATGTTTTGGTATACGTATACATTAATGTATTTATTGTTTATACCCACACAACAACCCACCCCCACCCCACCCCCACCCGCAACGAAGTTTGCCGCCGTTCATCTCGGCGTCATTCTGTTACCACAAATCTGAAGGAGTTTTTTATTTTATTTTCTTATTTACATCAGTATTAAGATACTTCTAATAATATTTATTCTGATTATTAATGTTATTGGTTCGGTATTTTTTAGGCATCCTTCTCCAAACTTTGCACAAAGCTTAAGCAGTATGTGTGTGGTCAGACGTGTCATTGCTGATTTATCGCCCTTTCCCACTTATAATGTTTGTTCTCTGTAGGGGAAAAAAGAAAAGTGAAGAACTGAAATAAATTTCGATGTAAGGAAACCACTAAGCCAGAAAATACAAATTGTCATAAATAGCAGCGACATATATGACCAATTACACTGAGTGCGTTTAACCCTTTATCCAACGTAGCGACCAAAACTGGCCAGCGCTATTCACAAAAAACGCCAATTAATTTTCATTATTTTTTTCATTTTCTGTCTCAAAAACATAGGTTATGACCCCTCTTTTGAACGAGCTCATAGAGCTCGTTCCAATGAGGGGTCATAACCTGTGTTTTTGAGGCAAAAAATAACAAATTGTTATTCAAGAATTTTGTTTGCAAGTGTCGTCTGCTTTTCATGTTAGGTAAAGGGTTAACTGAGTCATCGGAAATCTTAGTGAAAAATATCCAAAAAACTAGTTTCCATGAACCCTATTTTTACCTGATGAGTCATTCAACAATTCAAGTGTATGAAACTGGAACGAAAGTTCTCTGTGTCGGCATACGGTTATTCCCAACAGACATGACAAAATCCGTAACTAATCGCACAGATAACTGCCAATAATTAATAGATTTGACAACTGATCTGACAGTGATAAATCAAATAGTGATTTCACATATCAGCCTATCTTATCACTCCAAGCGAGTTAATCACATTAATTTAGACAGAATATTGCACTCTAAAATTAGTTAGGTTAAAACTTAACCCAAATCAACCGGGTCGAGTGAATATGAACCCAAGTGGATTTATATTCACTCGACTCTGTTGATTTGGGCTGACTTTTAACCCAACTGATTTTTGTGTGCGTTATTTAATCATCTGGTATCTTCAAATAGGAGTAACACCACCCCCACCCCCAACACCGAAACTCAAAATGATTAATGATTAGAAAGTGTACACACAGAATATCGTGATAATGTGCATGCCCTGTGATTTGTATCAGATTCGAGATGGTGTCCAGAATGGGATCTCAACGAGCCGGCTTTTCCGGCGAGTTGTGATGCCATTCTGGACACCACCGAGAATCTAATGCAAATCACAGGACATGCACATTATCATGATAATTCATTTATCTAACAATTCCGTCACATACACAGATTAAATCTTAAATTATTAATACAGTTTTGGGACATAATGTTGGACGAGAAAAAAGTTTTTAAAAACCCATTTGTTATGAAACAATATTGTTGTGCACTTTAACAAACAATGAGTAACGCGGTCACCGCAAATTTGCAATGTTGCGTTGTAAAATTATTCACTCTCAGTGTCACTTCCTATGATGATAAGCTTGAAGTTACAAGTGTGTAATATTTTATTGTGCAGTTTCTATTTATTGTGTGTGCGTCGGGAGGGGGATAGGGGGGAGGGGGGCATTGGCTATTAATAGTTCTGTCGCTAATTGCAAGGAATTCTGTTTTATTTTGTAAGCGGTCAGCTGAGTCGATCAATGAAACGCACATAGAATGTATTCATGCACCTGTTATGATAGCCCGTTGCGTTCCCAGAAACGAGTCATCTATATGATACGGAATCAGAATGAGTCGTCTATATGATACGGAATCGGAACACATGTGATACCTATGTTTTCTCGTGGTTTTCAAGCCAAAATCCATATGATTATTAGATAAAAAACGATATATGAATCCGAAATCTCTTGGCAAAATGGGATTTCCAGGATGGATGTGTTCTAAAATCAAAAAGTGGCACAACAAATCAATACCAGTAATAGTAATCAAGGTTCCACAACTTTTACTTACGTAAAATCTATCGGTTAGTCTGTTTTATATAATTTAGGATGATAAACCCTACTTTGATATTTCACATATCAAGGACACAACGCGGTTGCCGCAGGTGGGATTCACCGAGGACCTCTCGGCTTGTAGCCAGCACCTTTATCCACTGAACCACCGCGCCCCCTATAAAACCATTCGTCGTGTGACTTTAACGGAGTTGCACGTTCATGGGTTACATTTTTGTTATTCTGACACTGATGCAATATTTTATATAAAGCTGAAGATCGGCATATAATCCTTCCCAAAAATATTTGTACCTTATTGACTGGTATGTTCTGTCAATTAAAGAACCTTTCAGCCGACTCCACATCGATATATTAGGTCCACTCAAAACATCTCCAGAGGGTAAAAGATATATTTTTTAGTCGTATTTGCTTTTGAAATGGCCCGAAGCATTCCCGCTTAAAACAATGGAAGCATCTGAAATTGCTAAAAAATTATACTCAGAAATAATCTGCATGTATAGAGCTCCAAAGGCCTTACTTTCTGACAGTGGACAAAATTTCATGTGAAAATTAATTAAAGAAATATGCCAAGCTTGAAACAATTTGAATTAAATTGGACACAACGTGAACAGTAGACTGTCAATGCAACATAATAATTTAGTCTTTTTGTATCGAAAGTCAATTATGAATTTGTGGCCTTCCATATAATGTCACTGTCATATATACTGAGTCAAAAAAGAAAGTATAATAAAATTTGAGGGGCATTTTTTTTAGTATTGTCGGCTTTAGTCCCAAACAAATTATTGTGAATTCATATTTCGAGTCCAGCTGTATGAATTTGCATAATTTCATGTTCTTACTGTTGCCAGCGTCACGCCAGGACGTCGCAATTCAGACATGGGGTGAAATGAAAAGTTCACACATGCTGTCAATACTGTTTATGTCCACCGTTCGTCCCTTGGATGGCACGGCTTTGACGGCATATGGACCTGATAAGTCTCTGGATGTCACCCTGTGGTATTGCGTTCCACTCCTGCCTTAGAACATTACGTAAATCGCCTAACGTCTGAAGATCATGAAGTCGTACCCGACGGTCTAATTGATCCGAAAGATGCTCGATGGCGACAAAGCTGGCGAAAGTTCGATGCTCTGCTCCTCAAGAAAGTCGCGGCAGATACGCGCCACGAGACATCGGGCATTGTCTTGCTGGAATAACTGAAATCCGACGTTAGCTGTGAACACCAGGACAATAACAGCGTTAAGAATTTCGTCCCTATATCGCTGTCCATTCAGATTACCATCGATGAAGATCAACTGCGTTCGATGGTGCAAGGATATTCCTGCCCAAACTATTACACTACCCCCGCCGAAACGGTCGCATTCTCGCATGCAAGCATCAGAAAACCGTTCTCCCCGTCGGCGATACACTCTTGCCCTACCATCAGCGCGCCGTAGACAAAATCGTGATTCGTCACTAAAAAGAACTATGCTCCAACGCTGCTGATTCCAGCGAACACGCTGACGTGCCCATTCCATTCTGACGCTACGATGACATTGGGTAAGGATTGGTCCGTGGTATGGATGCCTACTTCGGATGCCGTGTTCAGCGAGTCTGTTGCCGACAGTTTGTGCACTGATTCTATTGTTAGTTCTACCAGGAGTAATTGCTGTTGTCCTCGTCGCCGGAAGGAAGCGACCCCGCAAGTGAGACGTCCTGATGTGTCGGTCTTATGCAGGGGTCATAATTTTTGGTCGACCTGAGCGCGGTCGGCCGGCAGGAAATCCAGTGGTTCTACACCTTCCAATAAGACGGTAAATAGTGGCCACAATGACTCCGAACTCAACAGCGAGCTCATCTGGAAGTATCCCAGCCTTATGCATACCAACGGCACGCAACCTCTGATTTTCGGTTAACCTTGGCAATTTTTAAAATATCGGAAGACAAAAACTAGCGTGTTTTCTCAATAACCCAATCTCTCTAGCACAACATACAACAAAGAAAATCGTCAGTCACCCATTCAATTTGAGATTCTCGGGTAGCACGTGTTATTTGGAAATCCGTAGCAAAATTGTATACGGTTGGGTGGACAACAACAACATGAAATTAAACTCTTTGCATGACTTCTTGTCCACAAACATGCAACATTAGAACTATTATATTTCATCCTTTATGCTGTTTTTTCACATTTGTTTTTATTATACTTTCTTTTTGACTCAGTATATGTATCAAATGCGTTGGTCTGGGATAATTTGCCTTCATAGCACATATTAATCAATGAAAGGATTTTATTTATTTATGTACAAATTTATTGGGGTTCAACGACGCTATCAACATCCATGGTCATATTGTGTCGAACAGCTTTCCGGGTGGATTAACTGGAGTATCCAAAGAAAACCACCAAGCAGCGGCCAGCAACTGTCGGACTCTCCAACTTACTAACACCGTATAAAAAGATTTCGCATCGACTGAAAGCTTGTTTATCTCTGACGAGCAGTCCGCCTCGGCACACTGTACGACGGTGCTCCTAATAAATGATTCCATGTCTTGTTTACTATGATATGAAATAGATTCCTAGTTTTGCAAATCTCATGGGATGTGAGTAGGTAATAAAGGCCGATTCCCAGCCACATGTACAAGATTTCGTACATGTACACGTACATCGATGTACACCTCCATAAAAGGATTTAGTGTTAAAATCGTGTACAGGTACACGATTTGTCGTTTTTTATGGTGGCCTAGAATCGGCTTTGCCGATTCAACACCATTGGATTCTATATACAGAGTGAAAACATGTATGAAATTTTAAGGAAAAAGAGGTGTATCGTCTGGCCCAGAATCGGCAAATGGGTTTCCCCCATAGGATTCAGTGTTAAAAAATCGCGAGCAAAAGCGTGTTGCCGTTTCTGGGCCAGCGTCGAAAAGTGGTCTGCCGATTCTGGGCCATCCTGTCTGTACACGATTTTAACACCGAATCCCTATGGAGGCGTACACGGAAATCCATTTGCGGATTTTACATCAGAAATCGACTCGTGTACGGTACACGGAAAAGAGGTGGCCCCGAACCGGCAAACCCACCATAGTGGATTTTTCCAAACTTAACAGACTACTATTGGACGCTCCCATTTCTGACGTATGTGGGGGCAATACCCATAGTGGGGGAATACCCATAGTGGATTTTTCCAAAATTTAACAGACCACTATTGGACGCTCCCATTTCTGACGTAAGTGGGGGAATACCCATCGTGGGATTTTCCAAAACTCAACAGAAAAAAAACTAAGTTTTTGGAAAATCCCACCATGGGTATCTCCACATGTACAGTATAAATAGAGCTCCTGCACGCTAGAAAATCATCATTGGCGAAGATCCTCCAGGATCGGCCACACGAAAAAAGGTGAGAAGAAATCTACGTGAATCCAAATGTAAAATAATAATAAATTTTATCAAAATAATGTGTATCATTACACCGAGTTACTCTGCGATGAAGCTCGTTCTGACACGTGAATATAAATATTCACGAATGAAGCGTTGTGGATTTTATTGTTCAGTCACTGAGGGTTGAAAGGGGCTTGTTCCCATACCGTCCCTGCGCGCCTTCGGCGTGTTAAACCATTTCATTCGGATGTCAGTCTACAATCATCAGTCTGTTTTTATCAAAACGGACAAGCAGGTCGCATGTCAAAGTGACATTTACTGTGTAAACACTTACTGAGAACGCTATTTTGTCACGCTCGAGATGTATTACAGGTTTTTATTCAAATGAGACAATTGTCAGTTAAATGGTTTTATTTGAAAAACTATTCTACGGATGAAAGCGGAAACAGTTCAAAAGATTAATTGATGTTATATTTTTTTTTTTGAAATGCGTTACATTTACTGACATGATTTATTCGAGATTATAATTATTCATGTTCTTTCTGATTTTTAACACGTTTGAAACGGACGCTATTTTAATATTTTTAACTGTTTATCGAGGTTTCATTTTGTAAATGTTTTTTTCTCAACTGGTTTTAGTTATTATATTAAAGACAGAATATTTTTATCTACTTAAAACATAAAACATAAAAATAATTATACATTTAAGTTTTGAAAATAATAAAATAACTCACATTAGCATACTCAAAGGAACATTAACAATTAAAAAACCAAAAATGTTTTTACAGATGGATTCTAGACGCCGAGATCAAATTTTAGACGAGTATGAACGTGCTAAGAAGGGCATTCAATCGGCTGACAGAAGCAGACGTCTCGGAGAGATGGATCTCAGATGCGAGACCACAAAAATATTTAAACCCGTGACGGAGGGTCAAGAGCGAAGCAAGAAGGAGATAGTCGAAGAATTGAGACCTATAAAAGAGAGTTCTTTGAGAATGGGTTCGTTGCCCGGTAGTTTTGGAAATCGATATTCCTTTCAATCTACACCGGATTACGTTCCCACGGGAATTCAAACATACGTGAGCGACGATGCAACTTCAATTATCACCACTGATAGCATCGCGTCGTCCGAGGATGGCGGTAAGAGAGATCTGTTGTATGGATTTTATAAGGATACGGACTGTAGAACTTTTGTTGGCGATACAGAAGTGGAAATAGGTGATGATGAATTAACCGTCGGCTCGCATAGGTACGAATTAACTTCTGGACTGCGCAAATTGCTCCTTTACGACAAGCCTAGTGATTACATGGAACCGGATTTCGACAATTATGGCGACATTCTGGTTCAGACCCACGCCATGAAGAGAAATAACGATGTCAGAGAGACGAGACCCAAAGCCAACAGAGGTTACAAGTGGACGAAAATAGTGAAACCCATATGGGATATGAATAAGAAGTTCGTCGAATCGGTGACTGGCAAAGGGGTGAAAACCACTTTTCTTCCGAGCGATTCTGACGCTCTGTCTCAGAGATTGAGATTGTTGATGGCTAGTAGACGGGCTGGTAACACAGGGTTAGATAATGAGATAGTTAGCATATGTGACGAATTGTTAAGACAGAAGGTTTTGAAGAAAAACCATTATAAAAGGCTGATGAACGAATTGAAGGATTGATGTATATATAATAAGCAGAGAGAAACAAACAAACAAACAACAATATATAAAATAAAAAACAGTAAATTTTTACACTAGAATAATAAAAGTATTTAAACAACAAAACGATTTACCAGTGAAAAAAACAAAATATATTATAAAAATAAAAAAATATGTTGGTGATAAAGAACAGGGGATACTTCAGAACTTACGTTCAAGGCGTTTCTGGCATCGTCGATTCTATAATGCGAGCGTTCACGAGCGATGCGGGTAGAAAACTCGCATCGACCGCGTTTGAGGTCGGTAAGAAGACGGCTTTGGATGCTGGTAAGAAAGCCGCTTCCGAAGCCAGTGGTAGGATAGCTTCTGTGGCTGGCAAGAGGGCTCCGACGCGTTGATTGACAAGTTGATCAGTCCGCCGGCGAAGCGAGCTGCGTTAGAGTGAACGCCAAAAAGTTGGAAAGATTTTAAGGATGCTGTGGTACCCATACAAGATTTAGCCAAAATGACGAGTGGATCCGGATTGAAGAGAACTTGCGACGGTGTAATATAAATAAATAAAAATATTAAAAACTGAGTTTGAAAAATATAAAAAAATTGTGTTTGAAAGAATCTAAAATAACAAACAAAAAAAAAATAAAACAAAGATGAACATTAAAGATATGTCTTGGAATGACGCCACGACCAAGAGGTCGAATAACGAATTCTTTCCCAAAAGCATAAGAGACTTGATAGTGGGAAAATCGAATTGTGGAAAGACCAATCTGTTGATGAATCTGTTGTCCCGACCCGACTGGTTGGATTACGACAGATTGTTCGTGTTTGGCAAGAGCTTGTTTCAATCCGAATACAGATTGCTTTGAGAGTGCATGAATCGTAGATTGCCCAAGGACGTCATAGCCAGAATCTTTGACAGTAGGCAGGAATTCGACAAAAGTGAAGCTCCTCTTTCAACCATTTTGGACGGTGCGGTGATGGAACTGATGAAGAGAAATGCATCTTCGAACATCGAGTGTCGATTTTATGAGAACGCTAGCGACATTCCGGATCCTAGAGAATTGAAATCGGAAGATAAGAATCTGATGATTTTCGATGATCTGCTTTTGGAGAGACAGAACCGATGCGAATCGTATTACGTTAGGGGACGGTCGACACAGCAACGTGGACTATTTCTACCTGTCACAGAATTATTTTCGATTGCCCAGACAGATGATAAGGGAGAACGCTAATTTTCTATGTCTCTTTCGCCAAGATCTCAAGAATCTCAATCACATCTACGAAGATCACGTCGCAAACAACATGAGCGTGGCAGAATTCAGGAGATTCTGCAAGAGGGTTTGGGATCGAGGACTTTACAATTTTGTTGTGATCGATTTGACAAGCGAAATTAATCGCGGAAAATATCGGTGCGGATTTGACAAGTTTTATGTTTCTGATGATAATAAGATAGAGCGTGAAAATAAAAAAAAATTTAGAAAATAATAAATCTTCAAATAATTAGTTTTGAAAAAATAAAAAGAAATGAAATTAAAATATAATCTTCGAACAAGGAGAATTGTTAGAATGGATAACCAAGAATACGGCTGCAAAACAATCCATTCAAATCGTGGTGAGTGGCGATTCGACTCGATTTGCTACGAAATTCGAACCTTCCATTGAATTGAATAGAGAGAAAAGATACGAGATGGCGTTGGTGAATCTGGAGACTTATTATTCCTTTCCCAACGTCACCAAAAAGAATAACCCATTCAAGTATTCCGACGGAGTGGATTGGTTGGAGATTCGAATTCCCAAAGGAAGTTACGACATATACGATTTGAACAATTACATTCAGACGCGAATGAAGACGGATGGAAAGGGAAGCAACAAGATCAGACTCGCTCCCAATCCTAATACCTTACAGACGATGTTGGATTCAGAAGATAATTTTCGAGTGGATTTCAACACGGACAATTCTATAGGCAAGATGCTGGGATTCGATCGAAAGATGTATCGAGACCATGCAGCATCTGAAAATACGGTCGACATTCTCGCAGTCAATAGCATTCTGGTGAACGTGGATGTGATTGCTGGAAGCTACGTGAATGGTAGCGCTCAACCGACAATCTATTCCTTCTTTCCAAATGTGTCGCCGGGTTATAAGATCGTGGAGCGACCTCGAAATTTAGTTTATCTACCAGTGATTTTAGACATGTTGTATAGTCTCAAAACCACGTTCACGGATCAAAATGGTGAACTGTTAGATCTTCGCGGAGAGAGGCTGATGATACGATTTCACATAAGAGAAATATAAAAGCAAAAAAAAAAAAAAAAAATATTGTGTATAATATATATGAATAACAAAAATAAATACACGCAATATTAATTTTACAAAAATTATTTAATATAAATAATTATCATTAAAACAAGAAAACAATTGAAGAAAACATATTTTAAAAAAAAAGAATTATGACAGAATACGTGACTAAAAATGTGAACATATCCGCAGGACAGAGGAAGAAACTTGAGAGAGCGTTAAGAACTCGAGGCGAGGTGGTGAAATTCAAATTCACTCACAAAGATCTGACGAGAGGCAGTCAGGATTCGATCGCCTGGACCAAAAGTCAAATCAAAAGGATGGAGAAAGTGATTCGTGATGGAAGAGGGTTGACAGTGAGATTGAGTCCCGCTCAATTGAGATACAATTTGAGAATGAAAGGTGGTTTCATACCGCTATTGGCAGGAATCGCTGCAAAAGCATTACTCTTCGCCGCAAAGGCACTACCCTTTCTTGGAAAGACTCTCGGCGTGGGAGCTCTCATGGGACTCGCGAGTTCAGCAGTTGAGAAATTAATGGGTGGCAGCGGACTGTTTTTGAAGAAGGGAGGAGCCATGTGTCGCGTCCACATAGACGACAGCGGTAAAGGATTATATCTACAACCCGTTAGAGGTGACAACTCTTTGAGTGGAAACGGTCTCTATCTGAAGAGTGGACAGAACATTGAGCGACTCGGCAAGGGTTTGTTGTTTGGTGAGAATTCGCCATTTAAGAATATACTGATTTTGAATATGTTATTATAATGTAAAAAAATTATATAATTATATAAAATATAAATCATAGAAAGTATAAAATAATATATAAAATGGATAAAAAGGTGGAAAAACAATTAGATGATAATGATGGATATCTAAGGAAAGAACTGATAAAAGAGTTAAATAAAGATCGGGATAGACGGTTGAAATTTAAAAGAATGAGACGTTTTCTACCGTCACCACTGAGTTGTTTTCCACCGTCGCCACTACCTTCTGAAGAGAATGGTAATGATGCGAGTGTTACCAAGAGATGCACACCATTCGTTCATAATTATGATTCGGATAAACAAATGTGTTGTTATAAAAACGTAGCATATCACAAAAAAAAAAGAAAAGAAGAATCAACGCTGAAATTTAAGAAAAAAGGAAACGTTATTATATTATATGGGTAATAGTGAAGAAGGAAAACAAAAAAAAAAAAAAAGTAATGAGATCTAAAGATGATCTCATTACTTTTTTTTTTCCTTCTTCTTCACTAAAAAATCAATCTCTCTATTGTTTATATTTCCAAGTCCGTTATTAACATGTTGACACTCGTGTTTTCTCCTTTTTCGAAAATGTGTTGAATGTTTATCTTTACTTTTCTGAGTTTTTTTACATCGGTGAACGCACTCTCACCACCCAATTTGTCCTCGAGTTCGAGTGAGATTTTTGGATATATGTAACTTCCATAGAACAACGTCAAATCGTCCTTGTCGAATTCTCTATCTTTAGTGATGACGATTTTCTGCAGATCGCTTTGGTACTCGTAAAACAAATCGAGCATGGCTTCATCCAATTTCAAAGACATCTTATATTTATCGTATTTATACACTAAGTCCTTCATCTCGACCTCGTTCAATTCTATGGGATCGTGTTGTTGTAATCTATAGATTTTATGATCAAATTTCTTATTCGTTTCGACTCGTTTCAATTTCAATTCGCATCTTTTAGGTGTTGCTGTCATGATCGATTATTTGTTTTTTTTGTTTTATGAATTCTTGCAATAATGTATATTTTAAATTTTGTATTTTAATAATTTGTTTAAAAAGTTTTTTGTTTTTTTTACTCTTTATATATGTATATAAAAAAAGTTTTTTTAATTTTAATTTTCTTTAATGTGAAAATTTTTTGTAAAATTTTTTTTCTCTTTATATATATATAAATAAAAAGTTAAATTTTAACATCCTTTTTTTCTCGTATTAATTCAATTTTTTTCACGTTAAGAACATAAAATTGATTAATTTTTTTTTTTGAAGGAATTAAAACATATATAAACAATTTTAAAACTTTTTAACAAATTATCATTAAATACAAAATTCGAAAAAAAAATATTCTTACAAACTCAATTTTGAGGTAAAAACAATGATCAAGTCTGAACATCCGAATTATAGTTTAGAAGTGCAAGACTTCGTGTAAAATTTGTAAGAGTTCTATTTGTTTTGAACCTCATGCAAGACTTCGTGTAAAATTTGTAAGAGTTCTATTTGTTTTGAACCTTCTTCTTTTTTAGTAGTTTGAATAACATTATCGATTAATTTTTTTTTGCTAAACTTATTACGATTTGATTTTCTTTCGCAAATCGTATCGTTTTCTTTCGAAATGCGTAAAAATAAATTACGATTTTTATTGGATGTTGTTGTCATGATCGATTATTTGTTTTTTTTGTTTTATGAATTCTTGCAACAATGTATATTTTAAATTTTGTATTTTAATAATTTGTTTAAAAAGTTTTGTTTTTTTTTTACTCTTTATATATATATAAAAAAAAAGTTTTTTAATTTTAATTTTCTTTAATGTGAAAATTTTTTTTTGTAAAAGTTTTTTTCTCTTTATATATATAAATAAAAAGTTAAATTTTAACATCCTTTTTTTCTCGTATTAATTCATTTTTTTTTCAGGTTAAGAACATAAAATTGTTTAATTTTTTTGAAGGAATTAAAACATGTATAAACAATTTTAAAACTTTTTAACAAATTATCAAAAAAAAAAGTAATGAGATCTAAAGATGATCTCATTACTTTTTTTCCTTCTTCTTCGCTAAAAATTAATCTCTCTATTGTTTATATTTCCAAGTCCGTTATTAGCATGTTGACATTCGTCATTTTTCCACTTACGAAAATGTTTTGAATGTTTATTTTTACTCTTTTGAGTTTTTTTACATCGGTGAACGCGGTCTCACCACCCGATTTGTCCACGAGTTCGAGTGAGATTATTGGATATATGTAAATTCCATAGAACAACAACAAATCGTCCTTGTTGAATTCTCTGTCTTCGGCGACAATGATATTATTCAGCAGATCGCTTTGGTACTCATAAAACAAATCGAGCATGGCTTCATCCAATTTCAAACACATCTGATATTTGTGGTAGTAGCGCTCTAAGCCCTCCATCTCAACCTCGTTCAATTCGATGGGATCGTGTTGTTGTAATGTATAGATATTAAAACCGAATTTCTTATACGCTTCGTCTTGTTTCAATTTCAGTTCGCATCTTTCAGGTGTTGTTGTCATGATCGATTATTTGGGGTTTTTTTGGTTTTATGAATTCTTGCAAATAATGTATATTTTAACTTTTGTATTTAAATAATTTGTTAAAAAGTTTTGTTTTTTTACTCTTTATATATAAAAAGATTTCTTTTTTAATTCAAATTTTTTCTTTAATGTGAAAAATGTTTTTTCATGAAATTAATCAATTTTTTTCACGTTAAGGAACATAAAAAAAATTGATTAATTTCATGAAAAAACATTTTTCACATTAAAGAAAAAATTTGAATTAAAAAAGAAATCTTTTTATATATAAAGAGTGAAAAACAAAACTTTTTAACAAATTATTTTAATACAAAATTCAAAGAAAAAAAAATATTCTTACAAATGGAGCAAACAGATGAAAAAATGGGAAATTTAAATGAGAAAACTGTACCTCAGTTAAACGAGATTTGTAAACTATTAAAAAATTCCACATTTCAGAAGTCATAGAACTAAATCAAAAAAACTGAAGTCATACAGAAATATTTGCAAAACAATGGAAAGGCAAATGAAATGTCGATAGCAACGACGTCAAAAAATGCATCAGTTGTGAAAAATGAGAAGAAGAAGAAAAAGATAGTAAAAGGAATCGAAATGCTGACGTCGAAAAAACCAAAAACGTTTCGATTGTGAAAAATAATAAGACGACTAAACGAAAAGCCATTGAAGAACTTCAAGTTTCAAAAGAAAAGAAAAGAAAAACTAAAACGAAAACGAGTGATGCACTTCAGATTCTAGACAAACGAGATATATCTAGCGAAATTCGACAAGCAATGAACAAAGGGATAGGAGAAGAATATCTAGCACGACTCACCATGGAACTATTCCAATCGAAGCCCGTACAATAGGAGAGTGTGATCAAAGGCATTTTTAAAACTTTCGATGTGGTTCCCTCGTTGAAGAAAATCGATCCGAAATTGTTCATGGAACGGGTGAAGAAAAAAGTATTGGATTTGTTTCACGAACACATGAACGTGGGACTAAAAATTAAGATGATACTCCATTGCATGATGAATAAAATCGACGCGAAGTCCAGCGAGAGCATCGTGAAAAATGCATATTTCAGATCTAACGTCGAACCCGTATTTCGAGGTTCAGATTTATCGAATGTTTTCGAAAAGATGAAAGACAAGATGTTAATGTCTCTCGCGAATTATCAACATGAAGGTAGTAATTGGACGTTCGATGAGGTGTTGAAACTCGAAATTCATATAACTGAAAACGATTCGTTGAAAGGGTCTTCCTACGTGGAATTACCGTATTTCTTAGCTAAAAAAAATGCTCTGATCAGCGTGAGAAATAAAGATGATCAGTGTTTTAAATGGGCAGTCACCTCCGCTTTATACCCTGTCAAAATACACACCTATAGAGTTTCTTGTTACGAAGTGACTTCTAAAAATCTTGATTGGACCGGAGTGACTTTTCCAGCAGAGTTAAAACACATCGAACGTTTCGAGGCTCAAAATCCCACAATAGTGGTGAACGTCTTGGGATACGATGATGAAAAATGAATGATCTATCCTCTCAGACAGACTTTGTATCTCGAAAGAGAAAAGACGATTATTTTATTATTGATTTCGAATGGTGACAATCGTCATTACTGTTGTGTTAAAAATCCGAGCCGATTACTGTCGAGACAAAATAATAAACATGAACATAAGATATGTTTATGTTGCAACTGCATAAATGTGTTTAAGAGCGAAAAATCGTTAGCGAAACATCAGAAATATTGCAATGAAAATCAAGGTGTCACCATCGAAGTGCCCAAACCCAACACCATCGTGAAGTTTGAAAATCACAATAGAAGGTTAAAAGTACCATTCATCGTATACGCCGATTTCAAATGTTTCACCGCGAAAATGAGTTCCTGTCAACCCAACGCTCTTCAAAGTTACGTCAAAAGATATCAAAAACACATACCTTCGGGCTATTGCATTTATGTGAAATGCGCTTTCGACTCGCAACACGAAATGGGTCCCTTCACCTACACGAAACAGTGTGAAGACGACGACGTGGCTCAAAGCTTCGTGGAAGAGTTAGAATCGAAAATTCAAATGTTATACGACAAATTCAAAACTCCGGCGAAAATGATCATCATGCGAGAGCAGCAGGATGAAAATAACAGAGCCACCAAATGTCACATATGCAGATAATCGTTCGATGAGAATTCAGAGGAAAATAAGAAGGTCAGAGACCACGATCATTACACGGGTCTGTATCGTGGTCCGGCTCACAGCATGTGTAATTTAAAATATCGAGACGCCGTTTTCTATCCGGTGATATTTCACAATCTCTCGGGTTTCTTCCCATGAAGAATTAAATTGCATCACGAACAGCGAAGAAAGATACATTTCCTTCATGAAATGGAAGCTCATGGAGAAGAAAAGAGTAATCGATGGAGAGACGTTGGAAGAAGAAACGAAATCCATTCGTAGAAGCATACGTTTCATCGACAGTTTTAAATTCATGTCGACCGCTCTGGAAAAATTAGTCGATAACATGAGTAAGGATAAATTAAAAATCACGAGCGAACATTGTGGAGAATGAGTAGACGTCATGTTGAGGAAAGGAGTCTATCCTTACGATTACATGAATGATCTAAAGAAATTCGAAGACACCACACTACCTTTGAAAGAAGATTTTTATTTGAAATTATACGAATCCAACATTTCCGACGAGAATTACGAACACACATAAAACGTGTGGAAATCATTCAATATGAAACCCATGAGAGATTATCATGATCTCTATCTGAAGACCGACGTTCTGCTCTTGGCAGACGTGTTCGAAAATTTTCGAGACGTCTGTCGTCGAAATTACTATCTGGATCCCTCTTGGTATTTCACTGCACCCGGTCCGGCGTGGGACACTCTGTTGAAGACCACCAAAGTTCAATTGGAATTATTATCTGACGTGAACATGTTGCTCATGTTCGAAAGGGCTGCGAGAGGTGGCATCTCGATGATCTCCCACAGATATTCTGAAGCTAACAATCCCTACATGAAAGAAGGTTTCGATTTGAAACGATTGAATAAATACATACAGTATTGGGATGCTAATAATCTGTATGGTTGGGCTATGAGTCATCCTTTACCGATTGGAAATTTGGAATGGGTGACGGAACCGGAAGAGATGCAAAAATGGAGAGACTATCCTTGCATTTTAGAAGTTGATTTGAACTATCCAGAAGAATTACATGATCTACACAATGATTATCCACTGGCTCCCGAACGAATGGAACCGAACAAAGGAGACGTGGAAAAACTCATTCCCAATTTATTTAACAAACGTAACTACATCATCTACAGTGAGAATTTGAAACAATACGTCAATTATGGGATGAAATTAGTCAACATACATCGCATCATTCGATTCGATGAAGAGCCTTGGATGAAAAAATACATCGATCTCAACACGAATCTCAGAATTCGAGCCGAGAACGATTTCGAAAAAGATTTCTTCAAACTCATGAATAACTGCGTGTACGGTAAATCGATGGAAAACATCAGGAAGAGAACCGACGTTCAACTCATCACGTCTGAGAAAAGAGCTAAAAAATTAGTGGCGAAACCCAATTACAAACACCGAACCATATTCGATGAAAATCTAGTGGCCGTTCACATGCAAAAGACGCACCTGAAGTTCGACAAACCGTATTATCTCGGACCGATCATCTTAGATATCAGCAAGCGATTGATGTATGAGTTTCACTACGATTACATCAAACGAAAATTTGGTGATAAAGCCAAACTACTGTTCACCGACACGAACAGACTAGTTTACGAAATAGAGACGAAAGACGTCTACCAAGATATATCTCCAGACGTGGCCACGTGGTTCGACACAAGCAATTATCCCATCGATCACCCGTCCAACATTCAATCGAATGACAACAAGAAGGTGTTGGGTAAATTTAAGGATGAGAGTGGCGGTAAACAAATCATCGAATTCATAGGCTTGAGACCTAAACTGTATGCTTATCATGTAGAAGGTGAAGAGATCAAGAAGTGCAAAGTGGTTAAAACGTGCGTAGTGAAGAAAAACATTTATTTCCAAGAGTATAAAGATTGTCTGTTAGGAGGTGGTCCGGTGTATAAGACTATGAAATTGATTCGAAGCAAAAATCACGACTTGTATACCGAAATAGTCAACAAGATTTTGCTGACGGCCGACGACGATAAGAGATTCGTGTTAGATGATAAAATAAGCACTTTGGCACTCGGACATTGGACTTTGGATCTAATTTTAGACAATATGAATGTGGATGATTGGATTCCAGATATGATTGTGGATGATAAGATTCCAGATATGATTGTAGATGATAAGATTCCAGATATGATTGTAGATGATAAGATTCCAGATATGATTGTAGATGATAGGATTCCCGATATGAGTAAGGATGATAGAATTCCAGAAAATCAAGAGGAATTAGATGAATTCGAAATTATAGAAATCAATAGAGACATCGAGAGAATTAGTTTAAAAAGAAAAAGAAAAAAATTTTTAAAAAAATAACGTCATTTTAGTGAATTATAATAAAAAAAAAAAAAAAAATATATATATATATATATATACACATTTAGGAATAAGAAAATAGAGATATCCGTAGAAGGTGTCGTCTTACCTAACGAACCCCTATCCAACATCGATCTGTCGAATGCGGCGAAGGATTTGAAAATCAAAGATTTTCTAGGCGTGTTTTCCAGAGATGCCTTGCCGAAGAGAAGACCTCGACAATCGGAATGCGGAATTTTAAATCTAGAAGATTTATCAGGTGAAGGCACTCACTGGGTGGCGTGGTTCAAGAACGGGAAGAAGAATTATTATTTCGACAGCTATGGAATCTCGCCGCCGAAAGAAATAAAGAACTATTTCAACAAATCAATGGTTTGTTACAACACAGAACGAGTGCAATCACCAGATCAAGTGTTTTGCGGTCAGCTCTGTCTCTACATTCTCAAGAGATGGTCTGAAGGAGATCAGTTTCAAGACATTCTCAATGATTTACATTAGAGAAAGATTTTTTTTATATTATATATAAAGATAAAAAAATTATTTTAAAAAATTTTAATCGAATAAAAACGAAAAATAAAAATAAAATAATTCATTTTTTTATAAACTGCGTTTTGAAATATATTTCTTTTAAAAAAACAAAAAAATCTCAAAACAACATGCCAGTCGATAAATTTGGTAGAAGTGACGACGAAAAAGTCAACCTAAGAAAGAAGAGGAAGACGTTCGAAGTCGACGATGGTTATGACGTTGCCAACTTGGATGAACATTACATTTGGAGATACGAACCTCGAGAGGAACCTTTGAACATGAACGATAAGAAGCTCTACAATCTTCCCGAGCCGATAGATCTTGCAGATGCTGCGACTAAAAAATACGTCGACAGGGGGAATGCCGATTTCGAATGAATCATGCTAGATAATTACGTGGATAAAACCATGACCGACAATCTCGATCTGAAATCCAAACGTTTGGTGAACGTCGTGAATCCCATAGATCCCACTGATGCCGCGACCAAGAAATACATGGACGACTCTCACGCGAGATTCAGCGAACACCTGAGAAATAGATATGTTCAGAAAACGATGCACTCGGAATTGAATGGCAATTCTAACAAGATAATGAACGTGGCCACTCCCACGAATCCCAAGGACGTGGCGACCAAACACTACGTAGATCTGGAACAGAGAAAGTCTGACAGACGAGAAATGAAATCGGATCTGAATGCGGGATTCAACAAGATATTGAATCTGTCGAAGGTCGATGACACAGATGCAGACTCAACCGTGGTCAACAAGGGCTATGTAGATTCTGCCATGACACGATCACAAGAATACCTAGAATTGCAAGTGGACGATCTCTACTTGAACAAACAATCTGGCGGAACCATGGAGGGTGGTATCGACATGAACGGTGAGAATTTATTCGGACTCAGTCACGATCCCGAATTTGATTCCAGCGCAGTCAGCAGGAAGTACGTAGACGACAACTCGGTCTGGAGGAAGGGCGACATCATGGAAGGTAAACTAGACATGGGTGGACACGCGCTCACGAATCTACTGGATCCCGTGAACATGACGGATGCCTGCACCCTGATTTCGGAGGTCGAGAAAGTCAAATATGCTAGACAATTGATCACCGTGTGGGCCGAGGAGGCCGGCACCTTAGATGAGGGAAAAGCTGAGTGGTCTTTCGGAAATCGAGGTAGTGGATCGAAACATGGTCAGGTGGGATATCCCATGCCGCTAGGAGGTGAAATCCTTCGAATGAGTCTGGCTTCCTCAGATTTGAATAACAGAGCAGTCGTCAATCTCATGGTGAATGGAGTAGAGAGCGATAAGAGATACAGCGTCGAAAAGACTGAGAATCAACACGCGAATGTTAGCACGTTCGGCACGCCTCTCAAAGTGAACGCCAGAGACAGGATTAATTTCGTTACGAAAACCAATAATCCCAAAGCCGCCACTTCCGTGGTGAGTCTACTGATCGAACTAGTTCCTTTGAACAAACAGTGAATGCGTGGAAAATAATGAATTAAAAAAAAATAATGTGTGATTTATTAAAAACAAAAAAAAGTAATGAGATTTAGAAAGATGTTCAATCTCTCTAGATCACATTACTTTATTTATTTTTTTTGTTTGTTTTTTTTTGTTTTTAATAATTACTCATTACTTTTTTATTTTTTTTTGTTTCTATTTTTTTTCACACTCATCTCTCATCGAATGATCGACATCTTATTTCCATCCGATTCGAATTGTAATTCTCTGTCCGACAGGACCAGGGTGAAGGCTTCGGTTTTTCTCGGCACGTTCCTATCGAATTGCATCTTGATCTGAATGTCTAAGACGCTACTCTTGAGTCGTTCACTCTGTTTACTGACGTCGAATACGAACATGGGATACATCAACTTGTATTCGCTGGGAGATATGTTAGGATTGCTCATCATTCGTCTAGAACGTGATACCTCTTTCTAAAATCAGCGGCGTCGCCGTACAGTCTGCAGAAATCGTTCTTGTCGAACAACGCATTGTAATCGATTGCTGGATATCTCGTGGCATTCAGAAACACTTGCATGTTTCTCAAATGGCAGTGATCGAACATCGATGCATTCTTTTCCTGAGACCCGTCCTATCGGTCTGAAACGCAACCACGATGACACGCGGACTCTCGGAAGCGGATTTCACCATCAATCTCCAATCGAAGTGATTCATGGAGAGAGGAATGCTAGCCGTGTCGCACTGTCTCATTCTAAATCCCACGGGTAATTTACTCTTAGATTCTATGATCTTGTAGAGACGTGCTTTTTCCATGATCGAAGGCTCCACATGTGGAACGAACCACGATGTCTTGTGTAGAGTTATCTTACCCGCATTGGTCACAGTCAGTCTCACTATTGCGTCATCGTCTCCTCTTCGAATCAACGTCAGATTGTGTTTGAATCCGTACATGATCTTGTTGTAATCATCTGCAAATCCAAAGATGTGTTTCAAAGGTATCCTGAATGAAAACGTTCCTTTAGGTCTGGACGTCTTGACGACGTAGTCGAATATCAAGGCGGCGCTGGCGCTAGCAGGGCCGACGGTGTCTTTCACCCACAACTGATTAAGTCCTCTAGATTTCGAAAAATCATCAGGATACGTCAAGAGTCCGAACATCGTGGTGGCCTGACTGGGATGAAACACAGATTCTATCTCTTGTCCAGATAGCGTGTATTTTATATTACTGAATAGATGCATGATGCCATTATTGGCTAGAGTAACCGTGTCATCGTCGGCGTAGTCGCTCCCATCTTCCTTGGTGAGACGTCCCTGCACCACTATGTAACTCTCGCTAGGATGTATGAATAGATCTTGAGTTTCGACGTTGATTCTTATCTCTCCCGCATTGTTCAAACTCGTTCCGGTTACCGGTTCATATTCATGAACTTCATATTCTTGAATACTTTCATCTTTCACTATGCTTTGTGCTATATCTAGTATATTTGTCATTTTTAAAGGATTTTTTGTTTTTTTTGTTTATTAATTAGCTTGCTTTTTTTTTATCGAAAAAATAGTTTTTAATTATTTTTTTATTATTATTTTTTCTCTCTTATATATATATGTGTGTAAACAAGAAAATGTTAAAGAGAGTAAATAAAAGAAATTTGTTTTCTTTATCAAAACTTTGTCTTCTGTAATTGTTGTTCGTAAAACTTTCCGATGATCTCTTCTCCATCCAAAGCTTCGATTTCGTAAGTCACCGGATGGGTGTGAAATATTTTGATTATCACGAAGATTTCCAAGGTCCATCGAGGAGTATAACCCTTTTCAAAGTGCTTCTTATAAGCGTAGATTCTCACTCGATCACCGACCACAAATTTCGGCGTTCTAGACTTCTTCCTAATCTTAGATCTTTCAGGATATAGATTTGCGTAGACCCGTTTTTCATTTCGAGGATCGCTAGCTTCCACGGGAGTCATTTTGATCGATCTGTGTCGCATGTTGTTGTAATCTTTGACAAGACTGTTCAGAGTGTATATGTATTTTTTGGTAGAATTCGCCGTGAAGTATCTGTGCATCTTTTCCTTCATCGCTCGATTTCAACGTTCCACCACGCTGGCTTTCTCTTCGTTTTCGATCGAGTAGAGGTCGACCAATCGATGAACATGCTTGTTGTAGAATTCCTTTCCCTTATCCACCCACGATTTACTCGGTTTTCGAGAAGACGAGTCGAGCACGCTCTTCAGAGCCTCGGCGACGCAAGGTCCCGATTTATTCTTCAAAGCTCTGATCCAACCATATTTGGAAAACACGTCGATGACCGTCAATAGATATTTGACACCCTCGTTCCACCTCGAAAACGATCTCATGTCGACCAAGTCGGCAGACCAAATATCATCCAAACCCTTCACGAACACCCTTCTCTTTCGAAATTTATGCACGATGGGTTTGTGTAACTCCTCGGCCAATTCGCTCGTCAATAATCGTTTCTTCTTCTTTTCCGATGCGCTTTTTTTTTTTGAACGCCCCATCCGAATCGACGTTTCGCACCGATCAGATTGCCGACCAGCGAACGTTCTATCTTCTCTCTCCTGGTCGGATTCGATATGCCTCTCAATTTCCCCAACATGTTTTTATCACAGACGTCGTTGCGAGTCTTGGTGTTGGGATGTCCGGCATAGCACAGATCGTGATCATACGCAGCCGCATCCACCCTATTCACAGGTTTGCTCCAAGATTTAGGAGTCAGATCGGCGTTGAGTCTCTTGCTCAATTTCGTTCCGGGAAACTGTGACCAGGCAGATGCATTTTGAAAGGTAGATTATTGATCATTTTTTTTCACGATGCCTTTACCTTTGCTCGCGTTCTTTTTTTTGACAAATCGAGTCTTTATAGAACCACACACGTCGCAAATTCCACAAAGCATCTGTCTATCGTTTCTAGTTCGTACTTCTCGAGAATTACTCGTCTCGGTAACTCTCTTACACTTTACGCAATACATTTTTAAGAGTTATTTAAATTAATTTCGTTTTTTATTTTATATAAAAATTTAATAATTAATTAATTCTGTTCTTATTATATATATATATTTTTTCAATCGCTGCTCTTGAGTTCTATCATCTTACTGAATTCCTCCCTGACCTCTTTCCTCCTCTTTTCCACGAGAGAATCCTTCATCTCTTCTTTGATGATCTGACGAGTCTTGATTCTCACGGCTTCTTTCATGGCATCGTATTTCATTTTCTCGCTCAATATCGTGAAGTATTCTCCGTCCGATATCCTACCGTCTTTCAACGCCATCGAGATCATTTCGGATATCGTGTCGATTTTGGAGTTGGCCAAGACGTGAATCTTGTCGTGTTTCCTCGCCTTCAGATATAATTTCCTACTCAAAAAGTTTCCGAGCGTGCTAAACAATCTGGCGGCGAGAGCCACTCCTTCTACGGTCAACATGATCGGAATGCCGACCGCGGTCGACAACAATCCAATACCGGCCGCGTGTAAACCCATGGAAATCATGATGAGTGTCGTGTTGATCGCATTGACGAATTTCAGGAAACGCGAATACTTCTTCTTGAGAGAACGGCGAGAATCTCTCTCTCAAGTTAGATACTCTTGGATTCTACTGATTTGATCAATGCGATACCTCTCTCCTCTTTCTTTTTCTTCTAGCGATGGTGCCGTTGGCAAAACGCCGTTCGGCTTCTCATCCTTGCCGTCATCTAACGTCGGATACAATTTATTTCTAGTTCTCATTTTTGTGTTTTGTTCATCCTCGTCGTCATCTAACGTTAGATACAATTTATTTCTGGTTCTCATTTTTGTTTTTTTTTTCTTTCTAATATTAGATAAAAAATTATGTGTGTATTTATTTTTATTTTCTATTCTCCCGTATTTTATATCAACGAGAAAACTTAGACGTATGCTTCATTGAACAATAATCTCATGACGCATCCCTTGTCTTCTAAAGTCAGACTTTTACGCGCCAATTTCAGTTCTTCCGAAACTGTGGGCTTGCCTTGATCCTTACAGAAGAGTAATCTCTTCCAAAACGCGATCACTTCGTCGATTTGAACGCGTTCGAACGGCGGTTTGAAATACTTGACGACCATATCTTCCCTTTCCATCGTCAGACACGAATGATTCTCGTGATCGAAGTCTAGGTGATCCCGACATCCGACGCATCGTTCTAACAAGAGGCGACCTAGTTGTTCATTCACACAGAATGCGTAGGCTCTCATCAGCATTTTTTAAAAGAAACCTTGCTCTAATAGTCTTGGAAGTGCTCATGATTTACGTATTTTTTTTTTATTATTATCTATTCGATTTGATATATTTATTTTTTAAATAACTATTTTTTTTTTTTTTTTTTTCTCTCCTATATATATTAATCACTTTTTTTTTATTTCCTCGGGAAACGTGGCAGTAGGTTTGCCGGTTCGAGGCCACCTCTTTTCTGTGTACCGTACACGAGTCGATTTCTGATGTAAAATCCGCAAATGGATTTCCGTGTACGCCTCCATAGGGATTCTGTGTTAAAATCGTATACAGACAGGGATGGCCCAGAATCGGCAGACCACTTTTCGACGCTGGCCCAGAAACGGCAACACGCTTTTGCTCGCGATTTTTTAACGCTGAATCCTATGGGGGAACCCCATTTGCCGATTCCTTAAAATTTCATACATTTTTTCACTCTGTATACAGAATCCAATGGTGTTGAATCGGCAAAGCCGATTCTAGACCACCATAAAAAACGACAAATCGTGTACCTGTACACGATTTTAACACTAAATCCTATGGAGGTGTACATCGATGTACGTGTACATGTACGAAATCTTGTACATGTGGCTGGGAATCGGCCTTTATTACCTACTGATGTGATAGTCGCTGCGTACTAAAGCATTTCATATGTTATCATCTATGAAAAAACATTCGTCTGTGTATAATTACGTGTAACCACAGCATAGGTGCTACCCCAACAAAAGCATAACGGTGTAAATCCTCAGACTGAGCTACTCATCCGAAGTGCAGCGAGAGTCGGCTAAATGGTTGCAGTAGGCAGTATAATGAAACTTGACGTCGTCATGGGCTATCCCTGCGACAGACAGTTGAGGTAACGTGCTTAATCGATGCTCTTTAAAAAGAGCTTTTGCACAGCTATGTCGTTATGCGTTTGCTGGGTGTCGCTCCAGAATCATCTGAATCCGAGGTACTATTAACCTTACGATGCGGCACACCACCTCGCAGACTTTTACCGTGCGAGTAATGAGTGATCGCCGTTGATTGATTTTGTACGACAAAAACTCGCGCAAAACTTAAATGAGAAGGGGTTTTGTCAGTCTTACAACTGTTACAACGATTTGTAACGACATTGTCAGAGTGGATCATGATATATTCCGAATCGTCGACGATTAGTCAGCGTATGCCGACACAAATTCCAGACACATGAAGAAAACCACTTAGCAGTTTACAATGACCTGTGGCGTCCAAAGACACACGAATTAAAACGCCTTACATTCTAAAATTACTTTTTGTGTCCAGTTTCTGTAGACATTGGCATATGATGATTCACTGGTGCACCGCAGTGACACAGGGGTGTAGCCTGGGTTTTTCAGGATGGGATATTAATTTGGTTTTATGAACCATCGATGACCGACGGTCACTGGCGACTGCCACAAAGTCTGTGGTAAGCACCACTCGTTGGTGGGTGTCCGTGGGACCTCCCCTTTTGACATTTCAAGCCCATGAGAGTTAATCTGTGGCCCTAATGCCTCTTTTGGGGAACTTAAATGAGTAAATTCTATGGACTGAAATAAATTTCAGCTGGTTTTCTACAGCATTACTAATGACCTTAGCCCATGGTTACTCAGTCCAAACTTGGACCCAAATGCCGTAATATACTTTTTGGTGTGGTACGTCCGATGGACGTACCACACCAAGGCATCATGTCACTGTCTCGGGCTCAAGTTTGGACTAATGCTTACCATGAGTGAAATTTGAAATTTGGGCTGGCGTTATATTATTACCCCCTCCTGGCTACTCCCTTATCGATTTTCAAACTTTAACAATGCTCTCTCACATGTGTGCCTAAAACTTGTAGTCACAGATAATAGCGCCGCTTTAAGTGTTGAAAGTAAAAGTCAATCAAACCTTCACCAAAATGTTATACCGATTGCTTTTGACTTTTCTGTTTATGATGTTCTTTTTTCCAACGGTATACCGCACATCAGTAGTCTGACTACAATGCTAAAGATATGCGAAACTTGTGACCCTATTGTGATATTGATCACGCTTCTAAAACCGTTTAAACTCCGTAAATATACGCTTTCGATGATTTGCTCCAAAGCTCGTTCGATAACCTTAAGTCAAAAGCAGATGATCTTTGTGTACACAGCTCGTCGATATAATTGTGTGGAGTGTTGGGAAATGGATGTTCTATAATTTGTTTATCATGGTTATTTCTACTTGTCCCATAACACATGATTGATGAGCTTGTGGCTTGTTGAACAAATTGTTTCTTAAGTTAATTTTACAGAACACTGACTCAACTATAAAAATGTATTTACCGAGGGCAAAGAAAAATAATGAAATGTTTTCACGGGCTATGAAACATGGGACAGCGATCACAGAGTAGAGTTATGGAATGAGGTTAATGGTTTGCTAGAAGACTATAACTAATAAACCAGAACAGCATTTTCGAAACAACAGGGCGTCGAGGGTTTTATTTTCATTAAATCACTGACGTTTCTACCAATTAATAGCTACTCTTTAGTTGCTAAAAGCATGACGATCACAAGCAGAGTTTCAGCCAATGGGCCTCCAAAGATCCTTTGGCTGAAACATTGCTTGCGCATCTGTACAGAATTCGAGTGTACTTTGGACGGAAACCTCACTCAAGGGGTGATTTATTGATAATCTGCTGACATTATGTTAATTACAAATTCAAATCGTAATTTGGTCATAATTAGTTATGTCCCTTCCCATAAAATTACGAAGAATATCATTTATACTACAGTGTGTATGTAACTACACTACCGATAAGCACAGTGCTGTGTTGACAAAAGTGGTCTCGTGATCTGGTCGCGAAGTAGTCACTTACGCGAGAGGGTCGAGTTTCATAAATGAAACATTGCGAAATGAAGACAGAATCAAGAAAAACAACAAAAAAAACTACCAACTGAGATCTAAATGTCGCATTTTTTTGGCAACGGGTAAGGCTTGACAGTATTGGGAATAAAGACGACATTAATTTCGACCAGATCGCGATCCGGTCGATATTCTTTGTCCGCTTATAATCACAGTACAGCAATTGTGAATGGTGCACGCCATTGCTGTAGTTATTTTTCTCATCCAAATGCTGTTTAAATACGTAAACATCAAATACTGAAAATAATAGAGGATACCTATGCGTTTTGGGAAAATACCGTAATTATTTCACGACTGAGAAGCAAGTGAAATATAATATTATATTTCTCCCGCCAATCACGAATCAAATAATTATGGTAATCAGTCAAAAAAACAAAGGTATTCTTTAAATATATTGATTTTGGTCCTCAAGCGTGAAATATGTTGCTGTCCATTCAAATTGTGTCGACTTCCCCTGTCTATTATTTTTAATGGGGTCCGTAACACACTTCAGCGTCAACATTGACGGAGATATGTTGACTGATACGTTAGACATATTTTGGGTGTGGAAACCTCACTTCATAGACAATATCTAGTGTTTTTGAGTGGATACCGAAAATTATCTCATGAGTGACTGAGACAACTGTTTATTTTTCGTGAGCGCTTCCGCGAGCGAAAATAACCGTTTGTCTCGGTCATAAGTGATATAATTTTCGGTATCCACTCAAAAACACAAGATTTTCTTTTTATTATACGCTTATTGTAAGAATCTGATAATTCCACTCGTTTCAGCCATGAATTGATGAATGAAAGTAACAGCGCATTGAATCATTAATACACGGAAGTGATTTGATTGATAATGGGAACAAATAGCGTCTTGCGATCTGATTCAGTTGGCGGGTTTCTAGTCCAAACATGGCCTGAAAGTCCGTAATATAAGTGATTGGTTTGGAACGTCCTTTCAAAGGACGTACCAAACCAAAATCTTATATTACGGACTTTCAGGCCATGTTTGGACTAGCGGGTTTCATGCATCAATTCAAGGTGAATATGTGTTGAATTATTGCTGGAAATGATCGGTATCCATTACAAAACACCATATTTACTTTTCATTATACGTTTCTAGAACAAATTGATCATTTCTAGTGATAGTTTGATTCGTATTCACCTTGAAGTGATGCTTTGAAAGCCGCCACTTTAATTGATACCGTGAAACTGAAAAAATTTCTATTTCTTCACAGTGGGGGATACGATTTCTATCTTTCCGCAATTTCTTCGATAATCTATCATTTAGCGTATAATAAATGAATATATTAAGAGGAATGAAAGCAGAAACAATATAGGGATAAAATAGCACACTGGGCGAAAAGGTTTATAAATTCAAGTTTGTAGTCCATTTGCATTCTATACAATAAATAATATACCCTGGGCGCTACAGTTTTCTTTTTAATAATTTAAACATTTAATAAATTCTCTTTAAAACTATATTTTTTCAAGACACGCAATCCCTTCGTGATGCGTTCCAGCATCAACATAACCAACATCAAGGGTAGTGTCTTTTTGTGGTGTGTGTGAGCTGACGCCTGAAAATTATTTACATTGTGCCACAAAGAAATAAAGATTGAAAGTATTGAAATATGTTAATAAAGCTGATGTAAACAAATCTTCCATGCTGATGAGGAGAACAGTTTTTGTCTAGAAAGTATGGTGGGTAATTTCAGTCAAAAATGTTTTCTATGGCGGTGTTTGAAACGGCTTAGTAGCTTCAAGTTGAAAACGACTCAGTCCAGAGAAAACCCAGATGTGGCCAGGGAATGGGATCTGATTAAACTTTATTTTTTTAAGCGACACGGTTTAGGTGTACACATGAATAGACAGAACGACATTCTCGTTCAAACTGTCATTTTCTATCGCATGAGATCGATTTGGGCGGATTGAACGAGAAGCCGAAGGCTTCGAGTTCAATATTATCCCTCCGCCAAAATCGATCGAATGCAGTAAAAAATGACAGTTCGAACGCGAATGCTGTTCTGTATTTATTGCACGCCTACAGTTTGCTAAAAAAATATTATTTGATTTTGGCGGAGGGATAATATTGAACTAGAAGCCTTCGGCTTCTTGTTCAATATTATCCCTCCGCCGAAATCGATCGAGTGCGGTAAAAAATGACAGTTCGAACGTGTATGCTGTTCTGTATTTATTGCACGCCTACAGTTTATTAAAAAAATATTAAAAACACGAGTTATTGCCAAAAACAACACAAACATAAAAAAGAAATCGTTAAATAGTCCGCGCAGGTGATCCGTATTGTTCAAGGACAATACAAAAAAAATTATTCTTCGCTGCTGTTTTTGCAGAAAAGGCGTGTATTTTATGAAAATAAAAGCATAGGCGTGCAATAAATATCAAATGCACCGGTAGCACTGAAAGAGAACTGTTATCTGATATTTTTATACTATTAGATTATCAAATTCAAACATTATATCGGTGCACGGTGGCTCAGTGGTAGACTCTTGGACTTCTATGCTTGAGGTCCCGAGTTCGATCCCCGTCCGGGACGCCCCGCGTTGTGTCCTTGGACAAGGCTCTTTATCCCGGTTGTCTACATGGGTCACGATGACGCCGTGTTGTAAGGCGTACTGTACGTCGATGGTGCACATGTTTTCAACCGTTGTAACCCTGCTTCAGCAGAGCTTGAACACAGATAGAATGTTGAGGAGCTGACTGTTGCTCGTCGATGCCCGGTGGTTTTCTCCGGGTACTCCGGCTTCCTTCACCCGTAAAACTGTCACGGTCAAGATTAGACATTGTGCATAAGTATGTGACCTTAAACACCAATAAATAAATAAATCATATATTGCGTCATAAAGGAAATAAGAGTGAACGTTTGATAAGTTTGTTAGTGAAGCTAATGTAAACGGAAATCAGCCATCTTGATGCATGTTAGAATGAAGGATTTCCTCAATAAGTATGATAGGCAGTACCAATCACAGACGAAATCCCAGCGAGTTATGATTAAGCTTGTGCTGAAAGTTTTCGGTTTATATCGCATAAACCGAAGGAAAACAGCAGTTATTTCTTATAATTTAATCCGGCTGTAATATTAAAATATAAAAACTATGTGTACGTGAACGAAAAACTTTTAATTTTCGCAAAAGACAACAGACAAACTCAGGAAAGTGTGCCACGTCAATCATTGTCAAATTGTTTGTTGTTTTTGATTTTCGATCGCAGACGGCGGATATTTAGCAAGTCACGTAACAATATCATTAAAAACATTTTTTTTAAGTTCCCCCAAAATCATGTTTGGATGTATGATCTTTTATTCGTCTCCCACTTCGGTATATTTTATTAAAATCAATTGTTCCCGAGAAATTATCATTATATTTTCGCTGACTGGAGGCGATGAAAAATCGATCATTGATCTTTGTTTACAAGCTTGTTATCCATCTATCAGTCTACCGTCACGCCCCCACGGTGATAATTGGATTGAGTGGGCGGGGCTTCCAGAGTCTTCAAAGTTGGATCGGACGTGCGTGTAGACATTCCAAATCATTACGTGATTTGGTTTATAAGATTTTGACAACTTCCAACCAATCAAACGCAGAGGCGGGGCAAATGATTAAATTATTAGAAGTTACAAAAGCGAACATGCCTTTTTATTGCAAGCAACTTCGGAGAACCAATTCACAGATAATCCGCCATTAAGAATAACTATCAGTGTCACACCTACCAACACTAATTGTATAGGGAGCACGGTGACTCATTAGGTAAAGCCGCAGGCCGCAAGTCGAGAGGTCTTCGGTTCGAATCCCACCTGTGGCAACCGCGTTGTTGTTTTTGGACAAGAAAATGAATCTCAATTGCCCACGTGGGGGCACGGCGGCGTTGTGTACTAAAGCATACTACACGTCGATGGTGCACTTGTCTTCAACCAATGCTAACCCTGCTTGTGTGGAGTTAGCATGTTGGGGAGTCTGACACTTACTCGCCGTTGCTCGGTGGTTCTCCCCGGGTACTACGGCTTCCTCCACCCGTAAAACTGTCCGACGCGAGGTGATCCTGGCTGTCGAATGTAATGTTAAGCCCAATAAATAAATAAATAAAAAATAAGTATTTGACCACTTTGAATCTTTGTTTAACGGATGTGTTTTATAAGGGACGGGGGGGGGGGGGTGTTGTTGTTGTTGTTTTTGTTTTTGTTTTTTTTGTTTTGTTTTTTTTTTTTGGGGGGGGGGGGGTGTTTTAGTTGTATTATTCCTACGAAACAAAATTAGAAAATATCAGCTCCAAGACATTTTTATTAATGGAAAGGACGGTGTCTGTATTATTTGCCACTGCGCAATAGTTACAGAACATCCAAAGATGATAAAAACGCCGTTTTCTTATTTTAACCCTTTACCTAACATGAAAAGCAGACGACACTTGCAAAAAAAATTCTTGAATGACTAATTTTTTTCATTTTTTGTCTCAAAAACATAGGTTATGACCCCTCGTTGGAACTGGGAATTCAGTTTCTTGAACGTTTTTCAAAATGCAACGTCAAACGTCTGAAAGTACAAATAATAAGATATTTTTCACATTAGTGATTATCTGGATGAGGGCTGGTGGTCTGAATTTGCTATTCAATCTTGTTTTGTTACAAATTATTGGAGGGTGCCCACATGCACTCTCAAAAAATTGTAATAAAACATATTTATATAAACAAAATATTATTTTTGTTTGACTGAATATGAAATATAAGCACGGAAAGTGTTGCATTTGCTCTAGTATCCTTATTTTTTGAAGCCCTGATAGTGGCATCTAGCACTGAACCAGTTAAAAAGTCTTGGCTGTAGGATTATATTAGTATTTTAAGCTGCGATAACATTTGGCTCAACGGTTGTCACTGGGCACTATTCGGGAGAAAATAGGAATTGAGGTTAAAACTTTTGAAAAGTCGACAAATAATAACAAAACAAATGACCACAAAGTATCAACGCGATTCTGATTTCCAGGTGATACCAACTGGTGTCCCACAGGGATCTACTGTTGGTCCTTTTCTCTTCATAATTCACATTAACAATATTATAAACTCGACATTGCTGAAAATTTTATCATATGCAGACGATACTACTGCATATACGTCTGGTAATAACTTGGATATAATAATAGAATTAGTTAATATATTTATTATTATTTATTTATTTATTGGGGTTTAAGGTCATATATTTCTGAACTAGGGCTAATCATGACCATGACAGTTTTACGGGTGGAGGAATCTGGAGTACCCGGAGAGAACCACCGAGCAACGGCGAGCAACTGTCAACTCCCCAACAAACTAACTCCACACCAGCAGGGTTAGCATTGGTTGAAGACAAGTGCACCATCGACGTGCAGTACGCCTTAGTCCACGCCGTCACCGTGCACACAGAATTAGTTAATAACGAACTCAATAACATATACTATTGGTGCACAGCTAATGATAGCAAGACAAAATTTATTATTTTTCACCCTCAGAATGACTTATAGACAATTGAAAGTAGAAGAGGTATGCTTAACAATTCAACTATCTCACTCGTTGCTAACAATCAAGAGGAAAAATCTGTAAGATCCTAGGAATCCACGTGGATAAAAATTTGAACTTTAAGAAGCATATCTCAGTAATCTGCTCCAAAATTTCCAGGGCAACTTATGCGATCCGTTATCTCATCCCCATCTATCAACTGACCCCAAAGAGTTATTTTTTAAAAACGATGGACAATATTTTATTGATATGGAATAATTCAAAATTTACATTCAAAATTTTCTTTTTTCAACTACAACTATGATGTTGTCAGGATTGTATCACATGTCACATTTAATTTGGTTTTTTTTTTGGGGGGGGGTTGTTTGTTTTTTTGGGGGGGGGAGTGGGGTGGGGGAGGGGGGTGGTGGGAAGACAGCCCTAGTGGCTACGCCATCTTCCGTTAGTGCAATCATGTATTTGAGATCAATGAATGTTGCTTACCTTTGTTTGTATTTGTAGCATGTTGTACTTCGAAATAAATCATTCATTCATTTGATTTCGTTCGTGATAAGACGTACAAAAGTATCAAAGAGTTAAATTTACGAATTTGTGGTTTAAAAAGTGTATATAATTTTTTATAATTTTTCTCTTTCGGTCTAAAAGCCAAAGATATGTATATGACGGACCCAGAAAAACTGATTTGTTAAGTAAGCTACATGTGTATCTAAATAGTAAAAAATCAGATGAAAGTGACAGCTGTAATGGAAAGGAATCTTATTCTGAGTCTGTAACGCCAATTAGTGCTTGTCTGGTCTGAAACAACTACCTTCCCTTATAAACTTTAAAATAAGACACTCGTTTTGCCATGCAAGGTAATCTCCTAATTTTAATGGCGTACATAGGGTGCCTGGAGTTGTACGGGACGCCTCAATTTTTTACAGAGGAGTGTCAAAAATGTTAAAGTATATCAAACTTAAAAGAATTTAAAACAGAATATTAAATTAAGACAGATCTAAGCGGTCAAGTTCAAAAGAAGCAATTAAAATGAGAATTAATGTTCTGGCTATCGAAATAAAAATCCTGGGATCTCTCGAAAATTGCTTTCGAGTCTGAAGGCGTGTAAGACTGTGGGTCATAGGCGATGAGCTGGGGATGTCCCATGCTATAGGTTAGAGGAGATGCCGCATCGGTGCGAAATTATAGGCACGTTGTAATGTTAGTGGAGCCACAGAGCTCAATTATGAGTAGGAACAGTCGAGGGCCAAGTCGCTGGCCACATACGATTGTAGTAGTAGAAACAGCAAGCGTGAGCTCAGGGAACGAAACTAGGCTTTGATGTAGACAATATTACCGGCTGTAGGAGGCAAAGCATACATAGGCAGAGTAGGCTTTGCATGTACGAAGATTATTCTGAGATAAATGGAGGGGAGCATTTCACCCCATTGGAGGCGACAGTAGGTATATATTGCCGATTCAGGCATCAACGTACATGTACGTGTACGTGTACACGTACATTCGTGTACACCTCCATAGGATTTAGTGTTAAAATCGTGTACCTGTACACGATTTTAACGTTTTTTAGGGTGCTTTAGAATCGGCTTTGCCGATTCAAACATCACTGAAATGTATCCCAGAGCGAAAAAAACCCTAAAAACGCCCGTAGCTTTACGTACACGTTCATGTAGCGTTTTGATTGAAATCGACAAATGGATTTCTCTCATAGGATTCAGTGTTAAATTGCGAGCAAAAAACGTTTTGTCGTTTCTAAATCATCATCTTGCCGATTCTAAATCATTCGCGTCCGTACACGATTTTAACACTGAAACCCTATGGAGGCGTACACGGAGATCCACTTGCGGATTTTAGGTCTGAAATCGAATCGTGTGAAGAGGTGATGTTTAAACCGGCAAACCCACTGTCACGTTTCCCGAAGTAAAACTAACGCATGTTATTGTGAGGTAATCTTAATAAACACTTAATGGAATGTTTTGAATGAAGAATGTTGCCAGGGTGTTAGAATCCGCAAACCCACTGTCACGTTTTCCTGAAGTAAAAACTAACACATGTTATCATTATGACTGAATGAGGTTTTCGTTCAAAAGAGTCAATTATAAAATATGATCTGTAAAAAATAGACATTCGTGTCTTGGTTCGATGTGACGAAGAGAAATTGAGTTTAGACATCCGTTCAAAAGAGTCGATTATAAATATGATCTGTAAAATAGACATTCGTGTTTTGTCTTGATGTAAAGAAGAGAAATTGACTTTAAGCGTCCATTCAAATGAGTCAATTATAAAATATGATCTGTAAAAAATAGACATTCGTGTCTTGTTTTGATGTGACGAAAGGATATTGAGTTTAGAGACAATTAGAGAAAAGAATCAGAATTCTTGTGAAGTAATCTTAATAAACACTTAATGGAATGTTTAAATGCATTTTTCGCTCAATTAGGTTTTGAGTGGTAAAATTTTTAATATATTCACGATAGCGATCAGAGAGATTTGAAATGAATGAATGAGTTCCTTTAACGTTAAATTAGAAAAAAAAAAGTTTTCTTTTGTGTGTTGAAATGTTTTAACCGTCATCAAAGGGATTCTCTCTTAATTCGACATTGAGTGAATGGTTCTTTGATATGTGAATGGAATTCCTTTGACAAAACGTAAATTACTATCAAAATGCGTTAAATCAGAAACCGGTTTGTCATGTACTGCTTAAACGTATTTTTGAACTTCTCCAATTCAATCAACACTGAGTTGAGATGTGAATATTTTTAGTTTATTATATTAAAGACGGAAAGATTTTTATTAACTTAAAAACATAAAAATATAATTAAACATTTAATTTTGAAAATAATAAAACAATTAAAAACGAAAAATGTTTTTACAGATGGATTCTAGACACCAAGATCGAATTTTAGAAGAGTATGAACGTGCTAAGAAGGGCATTCAGTCGGCTGACAGAAGCAGACGTCTTGGTGAGATGAAACTCAAACGCGAAGCCACAAAAATATTTAAACCCGTGACGGAGGGTCAAGAGCGAAGCAGGAAGGAGATAGTCGAAGAATTGAGACCCATAAAAGAGAGTTCTTTGAGAATGGGTTCGTTGCCTCTTAGTTTTGGAAATCGGCATTCCGTTCAATCTACACCAGATTACGTTCCCACGGGAATTCAAACGGAGACTGACACCGATACAGCTTCGACTATCACCACTGATAGCATCGCATCGTCTGATGATGATGGCGGTAAGACAGATCTGTTGTATGGATTTTATAAGGATTCGGAGGGGAGAACTTTTGTTGGAGACACAGAAATAGAAATTGGCGATGATGAATTGATCGTTGGTTCGAACAAATACGAATTGACTGATGGACTGCGCAGATTGCTCCTTTACGACAAGCCTAGCGATTACACGGAACAGGATTTCGACAATCACGGCGACATTCTGGTTCAGACCCACGCCATGAAGAGAAATAACGATGCCAGAGAGTCGAGACCCAAAGCCAACAGAGGTTACAAATGGACGAAAGTGGTGAAACCCATATGGGATATGAACAAGAAGTTCATCGAATCGGTGACTGGCAAAGGGGTGAAAACCACTTTTCTTCCGAGCGATTCTGACACTCTGTCTCAGAGATTGAGTTTGTTGATGGCGAGCAGACAGGCTGGTAACACGGGATTAGATAATCAGATAGTTACTATATCTGACGAATTGTTAAGACAGAAGGTTTTGAATAAAAACCACTATAAAAGGCTGATGAACAAATTGAAGGATTGATGTGTATATAATAAGTAGAGAGAAACAAACAAACAAACAAAAATAAAACAGTAAATATTTACACTAAAATAATAAAAGTATTTAAACAACAACAAAACGATTTACTAGTGAAAAAACAAAATATATTATAAAATTAAAATATGTTGGTGATAAAGAACAGGGGATACGTCAGAACGTACGTTCAAGGCGGTTCTGGCATCGTCGATTCTATAATGCGAGCGTTCACGAGCGATGCGGGTAGAAAACTCGCATCGACTGCGTTTGAGGTCGGTAAGAAGACGGCTTTGGATGCTGGTAAGAAAGCCGCTTCCGAAGCCAGTGGTATGATAGCTTCTGTGGCTGGCAAGAGGGCAGCCAACGCGTTGATCAACAAGTTGATCAGTCCGCCGGCGAAGCGAGCTGCGTTAGAGCGAACGCCGAAAAGTTGGAAAGATTTCAAGGATGCTGTGGTTCCCATACAAGATTTAGACAAAATGACGAGTGGATCTGGATTGAAGAGAACTCACGACGGTGTGATATAAATAAATAATAATATTAAAACAATTGAGTTTGAAAAACATATAAAATTTGTGTTTGAAAAGAATCTAAAATAACAAACAAAAAAAATAAAACAAAAGATGAACATTAAAGATATGTCTTGGAACGACGCCGCGACCAAGAGGTCGAATAACGAGTTCTTTCCCAAAAGCATAAGAGGCTTGATAGTGGGAAAATCGAATTGTGGAAAGACCAATCTGTTGATGAATCTGTTGTCCCGACCCGACTGGTTGGATTACGACAGATTGTTCGTGTTTGGCAAGAGCTTGTTTCAACCCGAATACAGATTGCTTCGAGAGTGCATGGATCGTAGATTGCCCAAGGACGTCATAGCCAGAATCTTTGACAGTAGGGAGGAATTCGACAAGAGTGAAGCTCCACTTTCGACCATTTTGGACGGTGCGGCGATGGAGCTGATGAAGAGAAATGCATCTTCGAACGTTGAGTGTCGATTTTATGAGAACGCTAGCGACGTTCTGGATCCTAGAGAACTGAAATCGGAAGATAAGAATCTCATGATTTTCGACGATCTGCTTTTGGAGAGACAGAACCGATGCGAATCGTATTACGTTAGGGGTCGAAACAGCAACGTGGACTGTTTCTACCTGTCGCAGAATTATTTTCGATTTCCCAGACAGACGATAAGGGAGAACGCTAATTTTCTATGTCTCTTTCGCCAAGATCTCAAGAATCTCAATCACATCTACGGCGATCACGTCGCAAACGACATGAGCGCGGCGGAATTCAGGAGATTCTGCAAGAGGGTTTGGGATGGTGGACTTTACAATTTTGTCGTGATCGATTTGACAAGCGAATTTAATCGCAGAAAATATCGATGCTGATTCAACAAGTTTTATGTTTCTGATGATAATAAGATAGCGCTGAAAATAAAATTTAGAAAATAATAAATCTTCAAATAATTAGTTCTGAATAAAAAAATAAAAAATAAAATTAAATATAATGTTCGAACATGGAGAATTGTTAGAACGGATAGCCGAGAATACGGCTGCAAAACAATCCATTCAAATCGTGGTGAGTGGCGATTCGACTCGATTCGCTACGAAATTCGAACCTTCCATCGAATTGAATAGAGAGAAAAGATACGAGATGGCGTTGGTGAATCTGGAGACTTATTATTCCTTTCCCAACGTCACCGAAAAGAATAACTCGTTCAAGTATTCAGACGGAGCGGATTGGTTGGAGATTCGCATTCCCAAAGGGAGTTACGACATAGACGATTTGAACAATTACATTCAGACGCGAATGAAGACGGATGGAAAGGGAAGCAACAAGATCAGACTCCCTCCCAATCCTAATACCTTATAGACGATGTTGGATTTGGAAGATAATTTTCGAGTGGATTTCAACACAGACGATTCTATAGGCAAGATGTTGGGATTCGATCAAAAGGTGTATCGAGGCCACGCGGCATCTGAAAATACGGTCGACATTCTCACAGTCAATAGCATTCTGGCGAACGTGGACGTGATTGCTGGAAGCTACGTGAATGGTAGCGCTCAACCGACGATCTATTCCTTCTTTCCAAACGTGTCGCAGGGTTATAAGATCGTGGAGCGACCTCGAAATTTAGTTTATCTACCAGTGATTTTAGACACGTTGTATAGTCTCAAAACCACGTTGACGGATCAAAATGGTGAACTGTTAGATCTTCGCGGAGAGAGGGTGACGATACGATTTCACATAAGAGAAATATAAAAGCAAAAAAAAAATAAAAAATATTGTGTATATATATAGATAACAAAAATAAAATAAACGCAATATTAATTTTACAAAATTATTTTAATATAAATAATTATTATTAAACAAGAAACAATTGAAGTAAATATATTTTAAAAAAAGAATTATGACAGAATACGTGATTAAAAACGTGAACATATCTGCAGGACAGAGGAAGAAACTTGAGAGAGCGTTAACAACTCGAGGCGAGGCGGTGAGATTCAAATTCACTCACGAAGATCTGACTAGAGGCGGTCAGGATTCGATCGCCTGGACCAGAAGTCAAATCAAAAGGATGGAGAAAGCGATTCGCGATGGAAGAGGGTTGATGGTGAGATTGAGTCCCGCTCAATTGAGATACAATTTGAGAATGAAAGGTGGTTTTCTACCGCTATTGGCAGGAATCGCTGCAAAAGCATTACCCTTTGCCGCAAAGGCACTACCCTTTCTCGGAAAGACTCTCGGCGTAGGTGCTCTCACGGGACTCGCTCGTTCGGCAGTTGAGAAATTAATGGGTGGCAGTGGACTGTTTTTGAAGAAGGGAGGAGCCGTGTGTCGCGTCCACATAGACGACAGCGGTAAAGGATTGTATCTAGAACCCGTTAGAGGTGGCAACTCTCTGAGAGGAAACGGTCTCTATCTGAAGAGTGAACAGAACATTGAGTGACTCGGCAAGGGTTTGTTGCTCGGTGAGAATTCGCCGTTTAAGAATATACCGATTTTGAATATGTTATTATAATATAAAATTATATAATTATATAAAATATAAATCATAGAAAGTATAAAATAATATATTTAAAATGGAAAAAAAGGTGGAGAAACAATTAGACGATAATGACGAATATCGCGAGACAGAGTGCAAAAAAAAAAAAAAAGATGTGGAAAAATGGTTAGACGCTAATGATGGATATATAAGGAAAGAACTGATGAAAGAGATAGATAAAGCGCAGGATAGATGGTTGGAAATGAAAAGAATGAGACGCTTTCCACCATCACCACTACCTTCTGAAGAGAATGGTAATGATGCGAGTGTTATCAAGAGATGCACAACATTCGTTCATAATTATGATTCGGATAAACAAATGTGTTGTTATAAAAACGTATCATATTACAAAAAAAAAGAAAAAAAGAAAAGTAGAAGAATCGATGCTGAAATTTAAGAAAAAAGGAAACGTTATTATATTATATGGGTAATAGTGAAGAAGGAAAACAAAAAAAAAAGTAATGAGATCTAAAAGATGATCTCATTACTTTTTTTTCCTTTTTCTTCACTAAAAAAATCAATCTCTCTATTGTTTATATTTCCAAGCCCGTTATTAGCATGTTGACACTCGTGTTTTCAAGATGATCTCATCACGTTTTTTCCTTCTTCTTCGCTAAAAAATCAGTCACTCTATTGTTTATATTTCCAAGTCCGTTATTAGCATGTTGACACTCGTGTATTCTCCTTTTTCGAAAACGTTTTGAATGTTTATCTTTACTCTTTTGAGTTTTTTTACATCGGTGAACTTGCTCTCACCACCTGATTTGTCCACGAGTTCACATGAGATTTTTGGATATATGTAACTTCCATAGAACAACGTCAAATCGTCCTTGTCGAATTCTTTATCTTTAGAGATGACGATTTTCTGCAGATCGCTTTGATAGTCAGAAAACAAATCGAGCATGGCTTCATCCAATTTCAAAGTCATCTTATATCTGTCGTATTTATGCTCAAAGTCCTTCATCTCGATCTCGTTCAATTCGATGGAATCGTGTCATTGTAATCTATAGATTTTATGACCGAATTTCTTATACGTTTCAACTCGTTTCAATTTCAATTCGCATCTTTTAGATGTTGCTGTCATGATCGATTATTTGGGTTTTTTTGTTTTATGAATTCTTGCAAATAATGTATATTTTAAATTTTGTATTTTAAAAATTTGTTCAATAAAAGTTTTGTTTTTTTTTTGCTCTTTATATATATAAAAAAAAGAGTTTTAATTTTAATTTTCTTTAATGTGAAAATTTTTTTGTAAAAAGTAATGAGATCACCTTTAGATCTCATTACTTTTTTTCCTTCTTCTTCACTAAAATCAATCTCTCTATTGTTTATATTTCCAAGTCCGTTATTAGCATGTCGACATGCATTATTTTTCCACTTATCAAAATGTCTTGAATGTTTATCTTTACTCTTCTGAGTTTTTCTACATCGGTGAACGCGCTCTCACCACCCGATTTATCCAAGAATTCGAGTGAGATTATTGGAAATTTTTTTTTTTCATAGATCATCATCAAATCATTCTTGTAGGGTTTTCTGTATTTGTCAATGATATTATTCAGCAGATCGCTTTGGTACTCGTAAAACAAATCGAGCATGGCTTCATCCAATTTCAAACACATTATATATTTGTTGTCGTAGTACTCTAAGTACACCATCTTAACATCGTTCAATTTGATGGGATCTTGTTCTACTGTATAGATACAAGTATCTGATAGCGTATATTTTTTAACTTGTTTCAATTCGCATCTTTTAGGTGTTGTTGTCATGATCGATTATTTGGATTTTATGAATTCTTGCAAATAATGTATATTTTTAATTTTGTATTTAAATAATAATTTGTTAAAAAAGTTTCTCTTTATATATAAATAAAGTTAAATTTTAACATCCTTTTTTTTCATATTAATTCAATTTTTTTTCACGTTAAGAACATATAATTGATTAATTTTTTTTGAAGGAATTAAAACATATTATAAACAATTTTAAAACTTTTTAACAAATTATCATTAATACAAAATTCGAAGAAAAAAAAATTCTTACAAACTCAATTTTGAGGTAAAAACAATGATCAAGTCCGAACATCCGAATTATAGTTTAGAACGTGCAAGACTTCAAACGTTTAAAAACTGGCCTTCGCATCTTGCTCAAAAACCTGAAGATTTAGCCGCTGCGGGTTTCATTTATGTGGTTAAAAGTGACAAAGTTAAATGTTTTTGTTGTAATATACATTTGATGAATTGGGAACCTCATGACAGACCTTTACTAGAACATATAAATAATAATAAAAAAGGTGAATGTTATTATTTGAACAAGATCATAACGTTGGGATTGATTAAAATCAAAGACAAAGAGTGGGATAGAAATAAAAACCAAAAATTATTGATGGATATGTTACAATTAGGATACACTAAGGAACAATTGTACAATGCGTTAAATAATGCAAACAAGACCTTATCTCAATTTTTGACTTTAGAACATCTGATTAAATTCATGACACAAGCGGACGAGTTATAGTCGTGTGTCGAAAACGAGTCGAGCAACACGAACACTTGTCTGCTTTGCGAAAATGTTGCAAATGTTTTGTTTCTACCGTGCGCACATTTGTGTTATTGTAAGGAATGTTATTCTAGAGATGAGAAAACGTGTTCGTTCTGCAAACAAGAAATAAAAGCGATCGTAAATTGTTTTGAATAAAAAACACATTAAAGAAAAAAAAATTGAATTAAAAAAAAATCTTTTTTTTTATATAAAGAATAAAACAAAACTTTTTAAACAAATTATTTAAATACAAAATTCGGAAAAAAAATATATTCTTACAAAATGAAGCAAACAGATAAAAAAAAAAATGAAAAATTTAAATGAGAAAACCGTACCTCAGTTAAACGAGATTTGTAAACTATTAAAAATTTCATATTTCAGAAATCATAGAACTAAATCAAAAAAGATTGAAGTCATACAGAAACATTTGCGAAACGATGGAAAGGCAATGCCGATAGCAACGACGTCAAAAAATGCATCGGTTGTGAAAAATGAGAAGAAGAAGAAAAAGATAGTAAAAGGAATCGAAATGCAGACGTCGAAAAAACTAAAAACGTTTCGATTGTGAAAAATAAGAAGACGACTAAACGAAAAGCCGTTGAAGAAGAACTTCAAGTTTCCAAAGAAAAGAAACGAAAAACTAAAACGAAAACGAGTGATGCACTTCAGATTCTAGGCAAACGAGATATATCGAGCGAAATTCGACGAGCAATAGATGAAGGGAAAGGAAAAGAATATCTAGCGCAACTCACCACGGAACTATTTCAATCGAAGTCCGTAGAATGAGAGAGTGCGATCAAAGGCGTTTTTAAAACTTTCGACGTGGTTCCCTCATTGAAGAAAATCGATCTGAAATTGTTCATGGAACGGGTGAAGAAAAAAGTGTTGGATTTGTTTCGCAAATACATGAACGTGGGACTAAAAATTAAGATGATACTCCATTGCGTGATGAATAAAATCGACGTGAAGTCCGGCGAGAGCATCGTGAAAATGCATATTTCAGATCTAACGTCGAACCCGTATTTCGAGGTTCAGATTTATCGGACGTTTTCGAAAAGATGAAAGACAAGATGTTGACGTCTCTCGCGAATTATCAACATGAAGGTAGTAATTGGATGTTCGATGAGGTGTTGAAACTCGAAATTCACATAACTAAAAACGATTTGTTGAAAGGGTCTTCCTACGTGAAATTACCGTATTTCCTAGCTAAAAAACATGCCGTGATCAACGTGAAAAATAAAGATGATCAGTGTTTTAAATGGGCAGTCACCTCCGCTTTATACCCTGTCAAAATGAACATCGAAAGAGTTTCTTCTTACGAGGTAACTTCTAAAAATCTCGATTGGACTGGAGTGACTTTTCCAACGCAGTTAAAACACATCAAATGTTTCGAGGTTCAAAATCCCACCGTAGCGGTGAACGTCTTGGGATACGACAACGAAAAACAAATGATCTATCCTCTCAGACAGACTTCGTATCTTGAAAGAGAAAAGACGATTATTTTATTATTGATTTCGAATGGTGACAATCGTCATTATTGTTGGGTTAAACATCCTAGCCGATTACTGTCCAGACAAAATAATAAACATGAACATAAGGTATGTTTATGTTGCAACTGCATGAACGCGTTTCACAACGAAAAATCATTAGCGAAACATCAGGAATATTGCAACGAAAATCAAGGTGTCGCCGTCGAAATGCCTAAACCTAACACCATCGTGAAGTTTGAAAATCACAATAGAAGGTTAAAAGTACCATTCGTCGTGTACGCTGATTTCAAATGTTTCACCACGAAAATTAGTTCCTGTCAACCCAACGCTCTTCAAAGTTACGTCGAAAGATATCAAAAACACACACCTTCGGGCTATTGCATTTATATGAAATGTGCTTTTGACTCGCAACACGACATGGGTCCCTTCACCTACACGAAACAGTATGAAGACGACGACGTGGCCCAAAGGTTTGTGGAAGAGTTAGAATGGAAAATTCAAATTTTATACAACAAATTCAAAACTCCGGCGAAAATGATCATCATGCGAGAGCAGCAGGACGAAAATAACAGAGCCACCGAATGTCACGTATGCAGAAAATCGTTCGACGAGAATTCGGAGGGAAATAAGAAGGTCAGAGACCACGATCATTACATGGGTCTGTATCGCGGTCCGGCTCACAGCAAGTGTAATTTAAAATATCAAGATGCCGCTTTCTATCCGGTGATGTTTCACAATCTCTCAGGTTATGACAGTCATCTGTTCGTGAAAAATCTTGGCACCTCACACGAAGAATTAAATTGCTTCGCAAACAGTGAAGAAAGATACATTTCCTTCACTAAATGGAAGCTCATGGAGAGAAAAGAGTAATCAATGGAAATACGTTGGAAGAAAAAACGAAATCCATTCATAGATGCATACATTTCATTGACAGTTTTAAATTCATGTCAAGTGCTGTGGAAAAATTATTCGATAACATGAGCAAGGATAAATTTAAAATCATGAGCGAACATTTCGGAGAACGAGTAGACATCATGTTGAGGAAAGGAGTTTATCCTTATGATTACATGAATGATCTAAAGAGATTCGAAGACACCGCACTACCTTCGAAAGAAGATTTTTATTCGAAATTATACGAATCTGACATTTCCGACGAGAATTACGAACACGCCAAAAACGTGTGGAAATCATTTGATATGAAAACCATGAGAGATTATCACGATCTCTATCTGAAGACCGACGTTCTGCTCTTGGCAGACGTGTTTGAAAATTTTCGAGACATCTGTTGTTGAAATTACGATCTGGATCCCGCTTGGTATTTCACCGCACCCGGTCTGGCGTGGGACGCACTGTTGAAGACCACTGAAGTCCAATTGGAATTAATATACGATGTGAACATGTTGCTCATGTTCGAAAGGGCTGCAAGAGGTGGCGTCTCGATGATCTCTCACAGATATTCTGAAGCTAACAATCCCTACATGAAAAAAGGTTTCGATTCGAAATGGTCGATTAAATACATACAGTATTGGGACGCTAATAATCTGTACGGTTGGGCTATGAGTCATCCTTTACCGATTGGAAATTTCGAATGGGTGACGGAACCGGAAGAGATGCAAAAATGGAGAGACTATCCTTGCATTTTAGAAGTCGATTTGAACTATCCGGAAGAATTACACAATCCACACAACGATTATCCGAGGAAAAACTCATTCCCAGTTTATTTAACAAACGTAACTACGTCGTCTATAGCGAGAATTTGAAACAGTACGTCGATTACGGGATGAAATTAGTCAACATACATCGCATCATTTGATTCGACGAAGAGCCTTGGATGAAAAAATACATCGATCTCAACACGAATCTCAGAATTTGAGCTAAGAACAATTTCGAAAAAGATTTCTTCAAACTCATGAACAACTGCGTGTACGGTAAATCGATGGAAAACATCAGGAAGAGAACCGACGTTCGACTCGTCACGTCTGAGAAAAGAGCTAAAAAATTAGTGGCAAAACCCAATTACAAACACCAAACCATATTCGATGAAAATCTAGTGGCCGTTCACATGCAAAAGACGCACCTGAAGTTCGACAAACTGTATTATCTCGGACCAATCATCTTAGATATCAGCAAGCGATTGATGTACGAGTTTCACTACGATTAGGTCAAACGAAAATTTGGTGATAAAGCCAAACTACTGTTCACCGACACGGACAGTTTAGTTTATGAGATAGAGACGAAAGTCGTCTACCGAGATATATCTCAGGACGTGGCCGAGTGGTTTGACACGAGCAATTATCCCGTCGATCACCTGTCCAACATTCAATCGAACGACAACACAAAGGTGTTGGGTAAATTTAAGGACGAGAGTGGCGGTAAACAAATCGTCGAATTCGTGGGCTTGAGACCCAAACTGTATGCTTATAGTCTAGAAGATGATGAAGAGATCAATAAGTGCAAAGGAGTTAAAGCATGCGTGGTGATGAAAAACATCTCTTTCTAAGAGTATAAAGATTGTCTGTTAGGAAGTGGTCCAGTGTATAAGACTATGAAATCAATTCGAAGTGAAAATCACGACTTGTATACTGAAATAGTCAACAAGATTTTGCTGATGGCCGACGACGATAAGAGATTCGTGTTAGACGATAAAATAAGCACTTTGGCACTCGGACATTGGACTGTGGATCTAATTAGAGACGATATGAATGTGGATGATTGGATTCTAGATATGATTGTGGATGATAAGATTCCAGATATGATTGTGGATGATAGGATTCCAGAAAATCAAGAAGAATTAGATGGATTCAAAATTATAGAAATTGATAGAGACATCGAGAGAGTTAGTTTAAAAAGAAAAAGAAAAAAATTTAAAAAAAATAACGTCATTTTTAGTGAATTATAAGAAAATAAATAAAAAAAATATATATATACACATTATGAATAATAAAATAAAGATATCCATAGAAGGTGTCGTCTTACCTAAAGAACCCCAATTCTTAAATTCCGAAAACATTCGAACTAAGAGACACAAACTACATTTGATATCTCTTTTTGCGGCGTCTTTTTTCGCAGGTAGCAAAAAAGACGTATTTGAATATAATAGATATTTGCAGTTGTTATTCCTGTTCAAAAAATTGTCAAAAGATCAAGAGAAATACATTTACGACACGGTATCTACAAAATTTCATTCATTAAATCACTACAAAACGATCGAATCTGTTCTACTAAAAGATGGTAATATCAGGATTCCAGAAAATCAAGAGGAATTAGATGGATTCAAGATTATGGAAATCGACAGAGACATCGAGAATGTTAGTTTAAAAAGAAAAAGAAAAAAAGAAAAAAAAAATAACGTCATTTTTAGTGAATTATAAGAAAATAAATAAAAAAAATATATATATACACATTATGAATAAGAAAATAAAGATATCCATAGAAGGTGTCGTCTTACCTAAAGAACCCCAATTCTTAAATTCCGAAAACATTCGAACTAAGAGACACAAACTACGTTTGATATCTCTTTTTGCGGCGTCTTTTTTCGCAGGTAGCAAAAAAGACGTATTTGAATATAATAGATATTTGCAGTTGTTATTCCTGTTCAAAAAATTGTCAAAAGATCAAGAGAAATACATTTACGACACGGTATCTACAAAATTTCATTCATTAAATCACTACAAAACGATCGAATCTGTTCTACTAAAAGATGGTAATATCAGGATTCCAGAAAATCAAGAGGAATTAGATGGATTCAAGATTATGGAAATCGACAGAGACATCGAGAATGTTAGTTTAAAAAGAAAAAGAAAAAAAGAAAAAAAAAATAACGTCATTTTTAGTGAATTATAAGAAAATAAATAAAAAAAATATATATATACACATTATGAATAAGAAAATAAAGATATCCATAGAAGGTGTCGTCTTACCTAAAGAACCCCAATTCTTAAATTCCGAAAACATTCGAACTAAGAGACACAAACTACGTTTGATATCTCTTTTTGCGGCGTCTTTTTTCGCAGGTAGCAAAAAAGACGTATTTGAATATAATAGATATTTGCAGTTGTTATTCCTGTTCAAAAAATTGTCAAAAGATCAAGAGAAATACATTTACGACACGGTATCTACAAAATTTCATTCATTAAATCACTACAAAACGATCGAATCTGTTCTACTAAAAGATGGTAATATCAGGTTTCCAGAAAATCAAGAGGAATTCAAGATTATGGAAATCGACAGAGACATCGAGAATGTTAGTTTAAAAAGAAAAAGAAAAAAAGAAAAACAAATTAACGTCATTTTAGTGAATTATAATAAAATAAATAAATAAAAAAAATATATACGCATTTATGAATAAGAAAATAAAGATATCCATAGAAGGTGTCGTCTTACCTAACGAACCCCTATCCAACATCAATCTGTTGAATGTGGCAAAAGATTTGAAAATCAAAGATTTTCTAGGCGTGTGTTTCCAGAGATGCCTTGCCGAAGAGAAGACCTCGACAATCGGAATGCGGAATTTTAAATCTAGACGATTCATCGGGTGAAGGCACTCACTGGGTGGCGTGGATCAAGAACGGGAAGAAGAAAAATTATTATTTCGACAGCTACGGAATCTCGCCGCCAAAAGAAATAAAGAACTATTTCAACAAATCGATGGTTCGTTACAACATGGAACAAGTGCAATCACCAGATCAAGTGTTTTGCGGTCACCTGTGTCTCTACATTCTCAAGAGATGGTCTGAAGGAGATCGATTTCAAGACATTCTCAATGATTTACATTAGAGAGAGATTTTTTTTTTAAGTATATATAAAGATAATAAATTATTTTTAAAAAATTTTAATCGAATAAAAACGAAAAATAAAAATAAAATAGTTCATTTTTAATAAACTGCGTTTTGAATATATTTTTTCTAAAAAACAAAAAAAATCTCAAAACAACATGCCAGTCGATAAATTTGGTAGAAGTGACAACGAAAAAGTCAACCTAAGAAAGAAGAGGAAGACGTTAGAAGTTGACGATGGTTACAACGTTGCCAACTTGAACGAACGTTACATTTGGAGATACGAACCTCGAGAAGAACCTTTGAACATGAATGATAAGAAGCTCTACAATCTTCCCGAGCCAATAGATCTCGCAGATGCTGCGACTAAAAAATATGTTGACAGGCGAATCACCGATTTCGAACAAATCCTGCTAGATAATTACGTGGATAAAACCATGACCGACGATCTCGATCTGAAATCCAAACGTTTGGTGAATGTCGCGAATCCCATAGATCCCACTGATGCCGCGACCAAGAAATACGCAGACGACACTCACGCGAGATTCAGCGAACACCTGAGAAATAGATACGTTCAGAAAACGATGCACTCGGAATTGAACGCCAATTCTAACAAGATAACGAACGTGGCCACTCCCACGAATCCCAAGGACGTGGCAACCAAACACTACGTAGATCTGGAACAGAGAAAGTCTGACAGACGAGAAATGAAATCGGATCTGAATGCGGGATTCAACAAGATATTGAATCTGTCGAAGATCAACGACACGGATGCAGACTCAACCGCGGTCAACAAGGGCTACGTAGATTCTGCCATGATACAATCACAAGAATACCTAGAATCGCAAGTGGATGATCTCTACCTGAACAAACAATCTGGCGGAACCATGGAGGGTGGCATCAATATGAATGGTCACATTTTATTCGGTCTCGATCACGATCCCGAATTCGATTCCAGCGCAGTCAGCAGAAAGTACGTGGATGACAACTCGGTCTGGAGAAAGGGTGACATCATGGAAGGTAAACTAGACATGGGTGGACACGCATTCACGAATCTACTGGATCCCGTGAACATGACGGATGCCTGCACCCTAATTTCGGTGGTGGAGAAAGTCAAATATGCTAGACAATTGATCACTGTGTGGGCCGAAGAGGCCGGCACCTTAGATGAAGGAAAAGCTGAGTGGTCTTTCGGAAATGGAGGTAGCGGATCGAAACATGGTCAGGTGGGATATCCCATGCCACTGGGAGGTGAAATCCTTCAAATGAGTCTGGCTTCCTCGGATTTGAATAACAGAGCGGTCGTCAATTTCATGGTGAATGGAGTAGAGAGCGATAAGAGATACAGCGTCAAAAAGACTGAGAATCAACACACGAATGTTAGCACATTCGGCACGCCTCTCAAAGTGAACGCCAGAGACAGGATTAATTTTGTTGCGAAAACCAATAATCCCGAAGCCGCCACTTCTGTAGTGAGTCTACTGATCGAACTAGTTCCTTTGAACAAACAGTGAACGCGTGGAAAATAATGAATTAAAAAAAATAATGTGTGATTATTAAAAACAAAAAAAAAAAAGTAATGAGATTTAGAAAGATGTTCAATCTCTCTAGATCACATTACTTTATTTATTTTTTTTGTTTTTTTTGTTTTTTAATAATTGCTCATTACTTTTTATTTTTTTTTTTTTTGTTTTTATTTTTTTCACACTCGTCTCTCATCGAATGATTGACATCTTATTTCCATCCGATTCGAATTGTAATTCTCTGTCCGATAGGACCAGGGTGAAGGCTTTGGTTTTTCTCAGCACGTTCCTATCGAATTGCATCTTGATCTGAATGTCTAAGACGCTACTCTTGAGTCGTTCACTCTGTTTACTGACGTCGAATACGAACATGGGATACATCGACTTGTATTCGCCGGGAGATATGTTAGGGTTGCTCATCAATTCGTCTAGACCGTGATACTTCTTTCTAAAATCAGCGGCGTCGCCGTACAGTCTGCAGAAATCGTTCTTGTCGAACGACGCGTTGTAATCGATTGCTGGATATCTCGTGGCGTTCAGAAACACTTGCATGTGTCTCAAACTGCAATGATCGAACAGTGATGCATTCTTTTCCTGAGACCCGTCACTATCGGTCTGAAATGCAACCACGATGAAACGCGGTCTCTTGGAAGCGGATTTCACCGTCAGTCTCCAATCGAAGTGATTCGTGGAGGGTGGAATGCTAGCCGTGTCACACTGTCTCATTCTAAATCCCACGGGTAATTTACTCTTGGATTCTATGATCTTGTAGAGATGCGCTTTTTCCACGATCGAAGGCTGCACGTGCGGAACGAACCACGATATCTTGTGTAGAGTTATCTTACCCGCATTGGTTGCAGTGAGTCTCACTATTGCATCGTCGTTTCCTTTTCGAATCAACGTCAGATTGTGTTTGAATCCGTACATGATCTTGTAATCGTCTGCAAATCCGAAGATGTGTTTCAAAGGTATCCTGAACGAAAACGTTTCTTTAGGTCTGGACGTCTTGACGACGTAGTCGAATATCAATGCGGCACCGGCGCTAGCAGGGCCGACAGTGTCTTTCACCCACAACTGATTAAGTCCTCTGGATTTCGAAAAATCATCAGGATACGTCAAGAGTCTGAACATCGTGGTGGCCTGACCGGGATGAAAAACAGATTCTATCTCTTGTCCGGATAGCATGTATTTTATATTACTGAATAGATGCATGATGCCATTATTGGCTAGAGTAACCGTGTCGTCGTCGGCGTAGTTGCTCCCATCTTCCTTGGTGAGACGTCACTGCACCACTATGTAACTCTCGCTAGGATGTATGAATAGATCTTGAGTTTCAACGTTGATTCTTATCTCTCCCGCATTGTTCAAACTCGTTCCGGTTACCGGATCATATTCGTGAACCTCATATTCTTGAATACTTTCATCTTTCACTATGCTTTGTGCTATATCTAGTATATTTGTCATTTTAAAGGATTTTAGTTTTTTTGTTTATTAATTAACTTGCTTTCTTTATCTAAAAAATAGTTTTTAATTATTTTTTATTATTATTTTTTTCTCTCTTATATATATGTGTGTAAACAAGAAAATGTTAAAGAAAGTAAATAAAAAAAAATTTGTTTTCTTCATCAAAACTTTGTCTTCTGTAATTGTTGTTCGTAAAACTTTCCGATGATCTCTTCTCCATCCAAAGCTTCGATTTCGTAAGTCACCGGATCGGTGTGAAATATTTTGATTATCACGAAGATTTCCGAGGTCCATCGAGGAGTATAACCCTTTTCGAAGTGCTTCTTATAAGCGTAAATTCTCACTCGATCACCGACCGCAAATTTCGACGTTCTAGACTTCTTTCTGATCTTAGATCTCTCAGGATATAGATTCGCGTAGACCTGTTTTTCGTTTCGAGGATCGCTAGCTTCTGCGGGAGTCATCTTGACCGATCTGTGTCGGGTGTTGTTGTAATCTTTAACCAGACCGTTCAGAGCGTATATGTATTTCTTGGTCGAATTTGGCGTGAAGTATCTGTGCATCTTTTCCTTCATCGTTCGAGTCCAACGTTCCACCACGCTGGCTTTCTCTTCGTTTTCGATCGAGTATAGGTCTACCAATCGATGAACGTGTTTGTTGTAGAATTCCTTTCCCTTATCCACCCACAATTTACTCGGTTTTCGAGAAGACGAGTCGAACACGCTCTTCAGAGCCTCGGTGACGCAAGGTCCCGATTTATTCTTCAAAGCTCTGATCCAACCGTATTTGGAAAACACGTCGATGACCATCAATAGATATTTGACGCCCTCGTTCCACCTCGAAAACGATCTCATGTCGACCAAGTCGGCAGACCAAATATCATCCAAACCATTCACGAACACCCTTCTCTTTCGAAATTTACGCACTATGGGTTTGTGTAACTCGTCAGCCAATTCGCTCGTCAATAATCGTTTCTTCTTCTTTTCAGATGTGCTTTTTTTAACGCCCCATCCGAATCGACGTTTTGCACCGATCAGATTGCCGACCAGCGAACGTTCTATCTTCTCTCTCCTGGTCGGATTCGATATGCCTCTCAATTTCCCCAACATGTTTTTATCGCAGACGTCGTTGCGAGTCTTGGTGTCGGGATGTCCAGCGTAGCACAGATCGTGATCATACGTGGCCGCGTCCACCCTATTCACAGGTTTGCTCCAAGATTTGGGAGTCAGATCAGCATTGAGTCTCTTGTTCAATTTCGTTCCGGGTCCCGTGAAACTGTGACCGGGCAGATGCATTTCGAAAGGTAGATTATTAATCATTTTATTCACAATGCCTTTACCTTTGCTCGCGTTCTTTTTTTTTGACGAATCGTGTCTTGACAGAACCACACACGTCGCAAATTCCGCGAAGCATCTGTCTGTCGTTTTTAGTTCGCACTTCTCGAGAATTACTCGTCTCGGTAACTCTCTTACACTTTACGCAATACATTTTTTTTAAGAGTTATTTAAATTAATTTCGTTTTTTATTTTATATATAAATTTAATAATTAATTAATTCTGTTCTTATTATATATATTTTTTTTTCAAACGCTGCTCTTGAGTTCTATCATCTTACTGAATTCCTCCCTGGCCTCTTTCCTCCCCTTTTCCACGAGAGAATCCTTCATCTCTTCTTTGATGATCTGACGAGTCTTTATTCTCACGGCTTCTTTCATGGCATCGCGTTTCGTTTTCTCGCTCAATATCGCGAAGTATTCTCCGTCCGATATCCTACCGTCTTTCAACGCCATAGAGATCATTTCGGATATCGTGTCGATCTTGTAGCTGGCCAAGACGCTAATCTTGTCGTGTTTCCTTGCCTTCAGATATAATTTCCTACTCAAAAAGTTTCCGAGCGTGCTAAACAATCTGGCGGGGAGAGCCACTCCTTCTACGGTCAACATGATCGGAATGCCGACCGCAGTCGACAACAATCCGATGCCAGCCGCGTGTAAACCCATGGAAATCGTGATGAGTGTCGTGTCGATCGCGTTGACGAATTTCACGAAACGCGAATACTTCTTCTTGAGAAAACGACGAGAATCTCTCTCTCGAGTTAGATACTCTTGGATTCTACTGATTTGATCGATGCGATACCTCTCTCCTCTTTCATTTTCTTCTAGCGACGGTGCCGTCGGCAAAACGTCGATCGGCTTCTCATCCTCGTCGTCCACTAACGTCGGATACAATTTATTTCTGGTTCTCATTTTTGTTTTTTTTCTTTCTAATATTAGATAAAAAATTTATATGTGTATTTATTTTTATTTTCTATTCTCCGTTATTTTATATCAACGAAAAAACTTAGACGTATGCTTCATTGAACAATAATTTCATGATGCATCCCTTATCTAGTAAAGTCAGACTTTTACGCGCCAATTTCTGTTCTTCCGAAACTGTAGGCTTGCTTTGATCCTTACAGAAGAGTAATCTCTTCCAAAACGCGATCACTTCATTGATTTGAACGCGTTCGAACGCCGGTTCGAAATACTTGACGACCATATCTTCCCTTTCCATCCACAGACACGAATGATTCTCGTGATCGAAGTCTAGGTGATCCCGACATCCGACGCATCGTTCTAACAAGAGACGACCTAGTTGTTCGTTCACGCAGAATGCGTAGGCTCTCATCAGCATTTTTAAAAGAAACCTTACTCTAATAGTCTGAGAATCGCTCATGATTTACGTATTTATTTTTTTTATTATCTATTCGATTTGATATATTTATTTTTAAATAATTATTTATTTATATATATTTTTTTCTCTCCTATATATCAATCAAAAACGTGACAGTGGGTTTGCGGATTCTAACACCCTGGCAACATTCTTCATTCAAAACATTCCATTAAGTGTTTATTAAGATTACCTCACAATAACGTGCCTTAGCTTTACTTCAGGAAACGTGACAGTGGGTTTGCCGGTTCAAACATCACCTCTTCACACGAGTCGATTTCAGACCTAAAATCCGCAAGTGGATCTCCGTGAACGCCTCCATAGAGTTTCAGTGTTAAAATCGTGTATGGACGCGAATGATTTAGAATCGGCAAGATGATGATTTAGAAACGACAAAACGTTTTTTGCTCGCAATTTAACACTGAATCCTATGGGAGAAATCCATTTGTCGATTTCAATCAAAACGGTACATGAACGTGTACGTAAAGCTACGGGCGTTTTTTGTTTTGTTTTTTTTTTCGCTCTAGGATACAATTCAGTGATGTTTGAATCGGCAAAGCCGATTCTAAAGCACCCTAAAAAACGTTAAAATCGTGTACAGGTACACGATTTTAACACTAAATCCTATGGAGGTGTACACGAATGTACGTGTACACGTACACGTACATGTACGTTGATGCCTGAATCGGCAATATATACCTACTGGTGACTGCATGGGTCAAGAGCGTTCAGTAAAAGTGACAATAAGCTAGTGGCCGTGCGACGGCAGTGGTAGAGTGACATTCCGTCACTTGTTAGAGGGAACGGCGATATAGTAAAGTGACAATACGTCAGTGGCCGTGCGACAGCAGTGGTAGAGTGACATCCAGTCACATGTTAGAGGAAAGGTGTCCGGTAAAGTGGCAATATGTCAGTGGCCGTGCGACGGCAGTGAAAGAGTGACGTGAAAAGTTCTAACACCAGCGACAAGGAAAGGAAATCAGCGACAATAGAGAATGCGGGTCCGCAAGTGACTCAAAAACTGTGTGGGTGGGGGATGATTGACGCTTTGTTTTTCTGATTCATTGGATTTCATGTAAGTCACAAATGACCATATTTATTTATATATATATGCATCAACATTGTTGTTTTCAGTGAACCCCTGTTGATTTATGCTCTTTTAGGAAAAGTCATTGACCCCTTCAGGATAAGAACCACCCCAACCAAAACGAATCGGGTGGATTCGTCACGGTGGGGCATACGTTCATGCACGGGTTCAGGCAACACTCCCTGCATACGCGGAGTGAATCTATTTTCCCCAGCAACGACAAAGTCCGGTTTCCTGCAGGCAGTTGCTAAGATTTTAAGAACATCTCGCCTCTTCGACATTAACCCTTTACCTAACGTAACGGCCAAAACAGGCCAGCGTTATTCTCAAAAATCGCCAATTAATTTTCATTATTACGAGCTCGTCGAGCTCGTTCCAACGAGGGGTCATAACCTATGTTTTTGAGACAAAAAATGAAAAAAATTAGTTATTCGAGAATTATTTTTGCAAGTGTCGTCTGCTTTTCAGGTTAGGTAAAGGGTTAAATCCACTGGATTCACCGGGAGGATTTCGAATCTCGAAGCTTCACGGGGCCCTGACAAAAAGCACATTGGAGTGCATTGTTCAAAGATGGAATGTATTTGAAGCGAGTCGGAATCGAACACACAATTCTTTGATCAGAAATTCGTGGCGTGACCTGATCAGCAAATGCGTTTCACAAGAAAAATTAAAATAACTGGTGATGTTTCAAATAATGTGGAAGTTCGCAAAGACGAACTTCATGAAATAGCTCATGGGAACGAGAAAATTTCTCGTGTGACTAGATCAAATTGCAAGGAAAAGTTTGCTTTTAAAATATAATCACATTTTTCTGCAAATTGCTCAATTTTAGAGCGCAGATGTTTCTATCGATTTATAATTATTCCGACAAACAACTTATTCTCGGAATGAAAGCCTTTATATCGTATGGTCTTTGTTGTTAAAAAATGTGAGTTGAATAAAAATTTTCACACGACATAGCGTTTCTATTCGAAAATCAAGTCTTTTATATTATTCTTCGGACTTTGATATAATAGCTGAAAATCCGCATTTGGTAATTACGTCACAAGTAGTTTCTTGACATTTATCTTTTACCTAAGATAAATGGCGAATTTCAACAAGAAAGTTTTTAGTGATTGCCAATTAATCGATTGACGAAATTCTCATTTTTCCCCATGAATTGTCAGGAAATCAGCGATGACGAATTTTAAGCTGCGATATACTTTAATTCTCCAGGCGCATTTACTCAATAAAAGGGACCGTCAACAAAACTCCAGATATTCAGTTCACCATTTACTTAATCCCTTACACAGCGCACATGAAATGAAAATTTGTTATTTGATTTATTTTTTCCGCAAATGTTAGTGTTCAACGGATTACCAGAAATGGCTGCTGACCCATTACAAGTTATTTGAGCTCACAATCGGCCGATTCCGATGCCGAGACCGATTGTAATGCCGTGCACTACATTACGAGTCGAGGCGTGAAAGAACTACATAAAACTGAACATATTTCACTGTGTTAAAGGTCGTCAGTGAACTCACCAGTCGCACACTTGGGCGATATACGTGGCTCTCAGAGCCACGTATACCACCCAAGTGCGCGCGACTGGTGATTTTACTGCAACCTGAGTCAATGAAGTGCAGCCTTCACTTTTCCGGTATGAACTGGCGATTTCGAAAAGTACGCTCAATTGTTAGCTTCATATGTCGTTTAGCTTGTATATACCGTAAAGGGGCGTCTAGAGAAATTAAGAATACACATTGTGGTGGTTTTTCAATTTTATTGAACGGTATTATTGACATCATTTTACATTAACAATTGAGCAATTGCAAAAGATAATAAAATGTGGTTAATGAATCATCACAAATAATGCTTGGCAACCTCGGTTGAACACATGTTCCAGGAACCGTTGTTATCCGATCGTCCACAATCGGCCGATTGGAGTGGCCGATCACGATCCTCGGTTGAACACTAACAAATTTTTCACAAAACTTCCACAAACCCATATCATGTAATCCCCTCATTGGAACGAGTGCTCGTTCCAATGAGAGGACACATGATATGGTTTTGTTGATTTTTTTCTTAATATTTTGTCAACTGCTTAATTCGTAAGTTACGCGGTCGGATGCAGGCGATTCTTTAGTAAAGGGTTAACTCTAAAGCAGACGACACTTGCAAAATAATTTCTAGAATAACTAAAAGTTTCATCTCTTGCTTCAAAAACATAGTTTATGGACCCAACATGCTCATTCCAGTGAGGGGCGAAACTTATTTTCTTGAGATAAAAAATAATGAAATTTGAATGGCGAACTTTGTGAAAAGCACTGGTCGGTTTTGAATGTTGCGTTAGATGAAGGACTGAACACTATGCCCACACGGCCGACTATCTTTTCAATATCGCAAAATATTTCTGTCACGTTTTCGAACGGGCGAGTATGATCGTGAATTTAGAAAAAAAATATTGTGCCACGATAAGAAGAAACTTTACTACAGCCGAAAAATCCTCAAGAGCCATCCTCACCTGGATTTCTCCCAACACGTCGGCGATAGGATACGATGATGTAATTAAACAGTGTTGCAAAATTTTGTGCTAATGCGTGAAAACCACAAGACACAACAATCAAATAGATAATATCTGCCATATGTCTTCGAGGTTATTACTGGGTTAGTTTCATATCGGCCTAAGACCGAAGGTCGAAGGGTGATGTGAAGTTATCGAGGGCTGATATCTCGGCCGAACAGAAACTAACCAAGTAATAACCTCTTTATTTATTAAATCAAAACAAATATTTCCAAATTTATCAGATCAGTTACAGTTTTCTGACACTGTTATTGTTTCTCACCCTTTTCACTAAGTCCGCTGTACGTGAAACATACGCGTGTCCCGGGTGAGACAACAGGGTGGGATATTTGTATCCCACCCATCCCACGTGACATACTCATTTGCATATTTTATTAGGTCGCCGGATCTAAATAGTTCTAATGAATTGGTGTTCACAAACGTTCAAACGCTTCTTAAATTGTGTTTGTTTATCACCTATTTATCTGTTCCTTGTTGATATAGACTCAATACTTAATTATTATTCAAATAATAAACTTGATTTGTTTAAACCCCATGTTTCTCTGCAGATTTAATAATATCACTGCGCGAATTTATCGATCGATCAATAATCTCACAATGCCCTTTACATTAGAGTTTGACACGCGCAAATTCATTAACCCCTTAACGGACAGAGTTACAAATCAATATTTTAGTATATACCTGTGGTTTATACCTAACTTTTGTACGATCTTTCCGATGAAATTGTTCGTTTTTCGAAAGGACTACAGCTTGATAAATTGGGTGTGTCAGCACGTGACCGGCAATTATCTATAATGACGTAATCCTCGTGGGGGGGGGGAGAAAAATCGTCCTCGAAGAGTCTGAAGGTGGGAATGTGGAAATCTCACCCTCGGGGCAAGATATTTGAACCAGACCCTCGGCAAGCCTCGGGTCTGGTTCAAATATCTTGCCCCTCGGGTGAGATTTCCCCATTCCACCTCCAGACTCATCGGGGATCATAATACTCCTACCCTTGTTCAGCTATCCGAACGTCTCGGCCTCCCTATTGGGGAAGCCGTGACGTTCGGATAGCTGAACTATCTCTACTCTCACTTCGACGAATCTTCGCATACGACTTTGAATCTTAGTTTGCGTTGAGTTTTTGTGTACAACACTCTTCTGTTTTTCGTTTCATCAACTAACATTTTCTAATTGTCACCATTAAAACTCTTTACCATTGAAAACAACTTCCCTTCCACCTGGTAACTCTAATTTCAGTGATTGATTGCTTTCGACGAATGATGGTAAACAATTTCGCTGTAAATAAAGTGGGTGCGCCTAATAACGCATCAAGGGGGACAACTGTAGCTTGGTTAATATCGGTTGAGATCGGCGGCATATAAACCGAGCTTGGAGTTATATCATCTGAGCTCGATAATAGGAAATTCTGAGAACAAAAATGATACTTAACTAGATGAAGTGATTGTGCCCGCACAATACACAGGATTTTCCTCGTATTTTCAGTTCCTGGGCTTTTTCGTCTCAAAATTAAGAAGAACGCAGAAAAACGGATTTTTGATGAGCCTAACTTTCTGACGGTAGAAGATATAATTGCAAGACCTCTATGCAGTATGCCAGCTCCCAGAGGTCGCATCTAATGAAATTCTGTACTGACCGCCAAGGCTCCATACATTGGAACAACCATAGCCATTCCAAACTGCGCATAATTACTATGTCGACCTCATTAAATGTCAACGAGTGGACGACATTTGCCAGTAAATCCATGTCAGTTGTAATTCCCATTCAGAAGTCCAAAACAACTGCTACCGTAAGTGTTTCAATGGAGGTTACTTTTGAAGATTTCCAAATGCTTTTGCATCCGATTCTTATGCGTGGGGGCGGAAACACTACATGATGGGCAGTGATGTCGTGGTTCCTCACGATTGCAGAAGAAATATCTAGAGTTCAGAAAAAAACGAGCGCGTAATTGGGTGGGAGTGGGGGGGGGTGGTTCGGGTGGGAGCTGACAAATCAGTATGAGGAGTGTTAGTTTATGTCATTTCTTAATAAGTTCTACTTCTCCTTCAATAAACCTGATGGATTTGATTTGTACGACCACAACAAGTACAGGCCGAAAGTCAAGATTAAACACTTATGTATACTGTTGTCCACTTTAGAGGAATTCCACCAGGTATTGGTCATATTGCCACAACCCTTCCTGTTGCTTCTTATCTACATGTACATTGCAGGGTCTTCGGGTAGATGAATAATTCTCAGTTATTTATCTATGCCATGAGCTTTTATGGTGAAAGCCTGAAATTGAAACGCGGTACCAGAAGGCAACTTCCCAGGCTCGAAGTCAGCAGTATTTAAAAATTTGACATGTGTGTGGGGTGAGGGGGGGGGGGGATGGGGGGGCATATGTATACCTAAAGCTAAATCAAACTTGGACCCAAATTCCGTAACATATTAGGCATATCGAAAGTCCACAGCCCCGAGATGTGGGAAGGTATTTGAGGGGGGGGGGGGGGGGGCTCCCCTTCCCGACTTTTTTAAATAAGAGGCTCTGAAAACAATTCTCATTTGAGGCTTGTCATGGCTCTGCATAATGGTGTGTGACATTTCGAAATCCCGCACATTCCGGTCTCGGTTCTGGTCTGGTGTTGGGAAATCTCCTTGCCGACTTGAATAATGAGTTCTTTGACAATCATGATATTCTAAAAGTTATATAGGAGGTCATTGGACAATTGTTAGCTTCGTCGGCTGCTGGCTCTGAGTCTATGCCTCACTGGTCAGAAATTATTTTCCGACAGAATGTGTAAATTTTCGACAGAGATGTTTATTGGGGTCGTGGTTCGCCACCGTCGCACACCCACCTTTTTTTTTTGGGGGGGGGGGGGTGCAGAGTTTCCCAGTCCTCAATCTGGCTACAGCAACTAATTCCAGGCCTTCGGTGCTCTATTACTTTTGGCTTCCATGTCAGAATGTTAGGAAGCAAATGGATAGTTGCAGGTAAGTAATTGTCGGGATATTTCTTGTAATTAGACACCCTTAATGTTTCAATGATTTTTCACTCAAAACGTAAAATGACACTTAACGCCTACACTATACAATCTAAAAGCGCATATTTTTCTAAATATATTACAAATTACAACAAATCATTTGAATTGGTATTCTATCCGCAAGGACTGATTAAGTAATACTAAATATTTAAAAGAAACGCGAATACCAATGTTTGCGGGTTTTCCTGAAAATTTTGATTTCAAATTATGTACAGCGTTCACTGAAGTTGAGGTCGCCGGGTGCAAAATGATCAATGTTTTTCAGACCTGTTTCCTGGCTTGAACGCCCGAGATGTAGAGTCCAACTAATGGGTGTTTGTGTTGGGTGGGGGTTGGGCAGTCGCGTCGGATAGTTTTACAGGTGGAGGAAGAGCCTCAACATCCAAATTCTGAATTACGGCCACTTTAATCCGTCTCGTAGTACAGTTTCGTCAGATCAAAGTGGCGATCGAAAGAAAGAAGTTTGGTTTTTGATCAAACATTTTGTCCCAACCGGACCAAAAAATTTCCAGGTAACAAAAAAATATTTTTTTTGTCTCAAAATTGACCACAACGCATAGAAAACCGAAAAACAAAATCCGATTTTTGTTCAAAAGTTTCCAAGTCCGAACCGGAGTGGTAGTTCTCCAGCCATCAGAAGCCAAGTGGAATAAAACCCTATTCCCATGGGATGGGGAAAGGTTTAAAGAGACTGTGAATGTTGCCAGTTCAACCACGGAAGCCTTATACGATTCAAGAACGTCGATTATTCTCATGCCAAAATGAGGGTGTACGGACCGTTGAGAGGCCCAGAGTGTACATTTGGCGACCACCCGAAGCCAAATGCAACAGGATTGTGCTTCCACACTCCGGGGAATCTTTTTATCTATATACGGGCTACAGATTTTCAATCACCACCGCTTTTAACCCACTCCGGTAGCAAAGTATAATGAGGTCATAGTACCTGTCCGAAGACCCGACCAAAAGCTTCCAGGTAAAAAAACATTTTTTTTCGTCTCAAACTTGACCAAAACGCGTAGAACCCCCCCCCCCCCCCCCCCCAAAAAAAAAAATCCCATTTTTGTTGAAAATTTTCCAAGTCCGAACCGGAGTGGTAGTTTTCCAGCCATCAGAACCCAAATGAAATAAAAACCTATTCCCATGGGGTGGGGGGAACGGTTTAAAGAGACGGTGAATGTTGCCATTTCAACCACGGAAGCCTTATATGATTCAAGAACGTCGAGTATTTTCATGCCAAAAAGAGGGTGTTCGCATGGCTGAGAGGCCGAGAGTGTACATTTGGTGACCGCCCGAATCCAAATGCAACAAGGTTGTGCTTCCACACTATGGGGAATCTTCTTGTCTATATACGGGCTACACATTTTTCAATCACCACCGCTTTTAACCTACTCCGGTAGTAAAGTATAATCAGGTCGTAGTAGCTGACCGAAGACCGGACCAAAAACTTCCAGGTGAAATTTTTTTTTTCGTTTCAAAATTGACCAAAACGCACAGAAAACCGAAAAAAAATTCCGATTTTTGTTTAAAATTTTTCAAGTCCGAACCCGAGCGGTAGTTCTCCAGCCATCAGAAGCCAAGTGAAATAAAACCCTATTCCCCTGGGGCGGGGAAAGGTTTAAAGAGACCGTGAATGTTTCCATTTCAATCACAGAAACCTTATACGATTCAAGAACGCCGAGTATTCTCATGCCGAAAGGAGGGTGTACGGACCGTTGAGAGGCCGAGAGTGTATTTTGGCGACCGCCCTAAGCCAAACTCAACAAAATTGTGCTTCCAAACTACGGGGAATCTTTTAACCTATATATGGGCTACACATTCTCAATCACCGCCGATTTTAACCCACTCCGGTAGTACAGTATAATTAGGTCAAAGTACCAGTCTGAAGACCGATTTTTCATTTTTTTGGTGTAGTGTAAAAAAAAAATTTTTTTTTTTCGTCTCAAAATTGAACAAAACACATAAAAAATAAAGACAAACATTTCCGGATTTTGGTCGAAAAGTCCGAACCGGAGTGGTAGTTCTCCAGCCTTTCAGAAGCCAAGTGAAACAAAACCTTATTCCCATGGGGTGGGGAAAGGTTTAAGAAGACCGTGAATGTTGCCATTTGAATCACGGAAGCCTTATACGAGTCAAGAACGCCGAGTATTCTCATGCCAAAAAGAGGGTGTACGGACCGTTGAGAGGGCGAGAGTGTACTTTTGGCGACCGTCCGAAAGCAAACGCAACAAAATTGTGCTTCCAAACTACGGGGAATCTTTTTACCTATATATGCTCTACACATTCGCAATCACCGCCGCTTTTAACCCACTCCGGTAGTACAGTATAGTTAGGTCAAAGTACCAGTCTGAAGACCAATTTTCGTTTTTTGGTGGTGTAGTGTAAAAAAAAAAAAAAAAAAAAAAAAAAATTTTTTTTCGTCTCAAAATTGAACAAAACACGTAAAAAACAAAAACAAAAATTTCCGAATTTTGGTCGAAAATTTCGGAAGTCCGAACCGGACCGAAAATTTTCAGTGGAAAAAAAAAAAATTTTTCGTCTCAAAATTGAACAAAACGCATAAAAAACGAAAAAAAAAATTTCGATTTTTTGGCCGCTATTTTGGATTAACGAAAAATCGAAACGAAATTCTTTCGATTTTTTTATAAAGCGGTATTACTGCCTTCAATTTGGAACCCTTTTAGAGGGCTCATTATATTTAAATCTCGATATTTCAATCCAAAATGGCCGATTTTCGAGATAACTTTCCGTTTTGTGAAAAATTTTGGCAGAAAACATAAAAAATGGGAAAAAAATACTGATTATATTTGTTTTAGACAAGAGTAATTCTGACAAGTCTGTCAAAAAATTAGGTCGATAGCTTTTTTCTTTCATGAGATATTGGCCTACGAAGCTTTGGGCGTTTTGGGGCGTTTTTGCCCACCGAGAAACATTTTCCCCCAAATACTGATGGTTTTATTTATTAGAACTCCTGGCCGTCATTGATCGTGCAAAGTTTGAAAAAGATCTTAAAGACCGTTTTCGAGAAAACTCTGTCCCCGATGTGTTGGAAAAACAAAAAAAAACATAAAAAAACAAAAAAAAAACAAAAAAAAAGAATAACTAGAGGAAGTGATTGTACCTTCGGAACAATACACAGGATTTTCCTTAGTGGTTTTACTCTCTGTTCTACTCAGCAAATCCTAAGGGAGCTCGATACCAAATAAAAATGCACACGGGGCACGTGCCCCCTCCCCCCCCCCCCCCCCCACACACACTCATAAAAGATAGTTGTTTGTTTGTTTGTTTAGTGGTGTTCAACGTCACATATTTATGCACCGTGGCTAATCGTGACACAACTTGAACATAAAGTCAAGTTTAACCAATCGTTTATGCACATGGTGCCCATTTTGGAGGACTTTTACCGCAAGCATTGGTGACTGGGTCCTTTTTTACTAGTAAAGCAGAACTGGTTTACCACAGTAAACAAGTGCTCCTTACTTCCTGGGGTTCCCACGGGGAATAAAAGATAGTAGAGAGGATATTATGTAATGAATGTACACAGGGACCAATGAGAGAATATGTATGGCTACCACCCTATTGAATAGGGTGGAAGTTATACATATTCTCTCATTGTTCTCATAGGCTATTTCAACCCTATTAGAATTTTGTAAAAACTTTTTGTTTCGTTTTTCACTCAAACATGGAAACTAAACATACAAAAGTGTAAAAAAAAACACAAGATATTTTTAGCGATTTTTTGGTCACATCGGGATTCTAGCATGCCAAAGAAGCCCGATCATAACAAAAAGTTCTAATTCTTGGGCAAAGTCCAAACCAAAAATTTTTGTTTGAAGAATACTTTTTTAACATGTCGTTCCTTGAGTTCCAGTGTGTCCCCTGTGCCTACTGGCATACAGAACACAATGGAAATCAGGGGACGATGTTCGATTTTTTATACAATCAACGGGAGTTTACTATAAAATTCATGTGCAACATGACAAATTTGTATTAAAAGTATAGCTCTGTGTTCGAAATAATTCAATTGACAGGGATAAATGATTAAAGAGATATGTAATTAAGTGAGCATCACTGTACCAATAGTTTTGAAATTGTACACTGTCACTGATATCTGCAGTAAGCTCAAGCAGAGCTATTTTATTTTTATCAACAAAACATGTGTCTATTGTAACTGTACTGGATTTCAATATAACCAACTCCAAAGTAGTATAAAGATCACCAAGAGTTCTTTATTCTATCACAGTTTAATATTTTTTTTGCCAAAATATACATGGTGAATAGCAACAATCACCACAATAACAAAGAACCTGAAATTGATAGTAAAATAATATAAATACAAGGCAAACTATACTATTCTTTTACATAACTAATATTCTGGACAAGAACGTCCAAAAGTGCACAATGTACTTATCAATACATAATTAATTTTTTCAATGAACCATAAGCAAGTACACAGGGCAGGAAAGAGTTCTGAAAGCTCATTCCAAGTTCAAACCAGGTGTAACAGCTGGTCAGAGTAAGTTCCTAGACTTCACTGATTAATGTACCTCAGCTGAACAAGTTCCAAGAGCTCACTCAGCTGGGGTTCAGCAGAGAGTGAAAAGAGGATGCCAAGACTTTACTTACTGATTATCTCAGTAGACTATGCTCCAAGAGCTTACTCAGCTGACGTACAGCAGTGAGTGAGAACAGGATGCCATGCCAAACAATCCTGCAAGTCAATGCAATTAACCTACCAATGACTAATATTGATAAGTGTCACTCCCACAAAGACATCAAGAATGAGTGATATTTAAATATGTCCCATTATTTTCATAAATAATAAAATACACAGTGTCTAAGTATTTCACATGTACACCATGTATTGGCAGGGCATCCACGAGGTTTTTTTTTGAGTCAGTAAAACAGACCTATTCACCAAATCGATTTTCCCCTGTTGACCAGTGCAAAAAATATATTGGCATGCACTTGAATCAAAATATGAGTGAATATATCTGTATAAATCATGCACACTTGGGCTGTTAATGTCAAAAAAGCTTTTCAGTCTATAATTCACAATGCCATGATACAAATATCAAGCCATTGTTGCAACGTCGTCTTAGATTAGATGGTTGGCCCGTTGTACAGAGAATACTTGGTCGCCCCATTATTTCCTCAAAATCTAAAAGAGGACCCAATATTTTTTAGCCTAGCGGAAGTGCTGATTAGTATAAAAATATATTTACAATGTACACCCACATGAATATAAATATAGCAAGACAAATTTATACCAGGTCTGGACCTGCATCATTGCATGCAACTGATTGAGATTATACAAGCATTAACCCCATGCATACTGATGTACAAAAATCTATGTCACAAATTTTCCCCACAAAGCAGCTGGGAATTTCCACAATTCTATATTGTTTGACAGAGCTCATTGAGCTGTGCGAGGGAAGACAAAACTGGTTAAATTCCATTGCATTCTGGAGAAAATTGTTGCTTGAAATTTCTTTATTTTGACATCAGAGAGCAGGGGTTTGAGCTACATGGCAAATCCGAAAATGGCAAACATGGTACAACCTAACATTACAAAGCTGGAGACCAAATGTAGAATGAATCGCTTAGATACAAACCAAGAAAGCTTTGACAAAAAAATTGTTCCAGACGGATGGACATACAAAGTCAAGAGGTTACTGGACTTGCTGACCGATGGTGACGCAGGTAAAAAGCAAACATATTATCAAGTGTGCATAACAGCTCCAAACACTCCTAGTATAAAACAAAAACACCTAAGCCTAACAGACAATTCAATCCTGCAGGTCTCATGATCACTGAATCATACAACAGTAGCAATATTAATCTTCCACTAAAAGATAATACTGCACAGACCGCACTATAGAGGCATAAGAGCTGAATGGGTAAAGTCAAGCCGTGGTTGGTAAAGGATTAACTTCACTTTTAGTCTATCAAAAGTGACAACACAAGAAGGAATTCAAAAAAGACCAATAATTTTGATCTGGTGTTGGGTATAACAGACCTGTATGCCAACATTCAGCTTGCCAGTCTATTTAAAACTAATGGCTTAACTTCTTTTGAGCTGTATGTAGGCTACAAAATGACAACACAAGAAGGAACTCACGGATAGCGAAAAGTTCAATCTTGTCCAATTGTAAAATTCTATTTCGATAAAAAACAGTAGACCTGCATGTCAAGCTTTTGACCTCCATGTTTAATTACCAGATATTGGTCTACCACAGTTGACTAGCACCACACAACTTCATGATTTTTATGAGTGTAGACTCTGTAATGCCAGTGAAGGTTACAACCAACCATTACTAGAGTCTAGAAGTAAAGATTAACCTTCTGAATTCTTTTTTGATGCAGCTGAAACTGAGGTTAATTATGTCTATAAAAGAGATATAGAGGCTCTCCAACGAGTCCCTGTTCAATAATGAAATTTGCAGAAAAATAATCAATGCAATAACAAATAGATTTTCCCTTTAGGAAAATCCAAATAATAAAAAGTAAACACTCCGTTCCATGTACAGTAGATTGTGGCGAGAGTTTTTGGAGCAGCGACTTGAAATTTTCAGCGTTTGTTCTAGAAGCTCTGCCAAACACGACCGCGTCGCTGGAAAATCCAGAAACCCAGGACGTGGCCCGCGGCAACCTCGTGCGCATGCGCATATGCTCTTCTCGATTTCGAGAATGACGAAATACGAAATTCGTGCCGCAATTCATGGAATGTGATGCAGCAACTATTCGTGAACGCTGAGTGAAAATTTCATGCAAATCTGCCAAGAATTGGCTGAGAAATAGCGGTTTGAAGAGAGGAGGTAATTTTCTGAATTTGGTCTTTTTCAAGCCGGTACGAAAGAAGACGTTGAGAATGGGTGCAGACTGCCCTACTCATCCCTCTCTGGGGTAGTTCCTCTTAAAACTTACAACTGGGTGTAACTGGTGACGAGTTGACTGTAAATCGAAGTTGCTTCTTTAAGACCACCACCCAGGGAACCCAACGCAACCTTTAAATCTTTGAGAAACGTCAGAAGTTAAAAGTCAAAAGAAATTGGCGGTAAGCAGGTTTTTGGCATGCAGGAAAAGATTCCCGAAACTTTGCATATTAAACATCATTAAAATAGCACTTCAGATATCCACGGACTGTGTCCAGACCGCTGAAGGTAGCGACTTGAAATTTTCAGGACTTGTTCTACGAAGCCTGGCCGACATTTTGGCACTGGAATCGAGTGTTATCACTGCGTGGAAGCACCACACGACGCGTGGAAAGAGAGAGTACTATTCGTGCCGACTTTATCATTTTGGAATGGACTTGGGCAGTGATGTAGATGGCTATACAGCAGTGATTGAGCATAAAGTGCCAGGTTTCAGTGCCACATTGCTTAACCGGCTCCAGGGTATGATTGTTTGTCTCAATATCGTCCTTCACCACTCGTAATTTGTACCGTTGTCATACATTAATGTAGCCTCTTGTCATTTTAGCAACTTTCGAGCCAGAATGCTGCTAAGGTGGGAAAGTGTGGGGGAGGGGTAGGGTTAGGGTTAGTGTTAGTGGCTGGCGCTGCAGGGTGGGGGGTCCCTCCCAGACACTACATTTAAACCTCAGATAATCGTTAGAATTTGACGTTATAAGAAATCGGTGGTGAGTAATTTTTTGGCAGGAAAAGATTCACGAAAATTCTCCAATTAGACATTACAATTGCACTTCAGACATACACGAGCTGTGTCGAGACCGCGGAAGGCAGCGACTTGAAATTTACAGAACTTGTTATACGGAGCCCATCCGACATTATGGCATCCAATGCGAGTGTCCAGGCCGCGTGGAAACGTCGCCCATCGTGTGGAAAGTGAGAACACTATTCGTCCAGACTCTATCAGTTTGGAATGGACCTAGGCAGTGTTGTAGACGAGTGTAGAGCTGCAACTGAGCATGAAGTCCCCGTTTCTTGTGCCAACTTGCCTAACTGGCTTCAAGGTGTGATTTTGCATCCATATATCGTCGAGACCGCCAGTAGTTTATACCATTGCCATACGTTAAGGTAACCTCTTTTTTCAATTTTGCCAACTTTCGACACACATTTGAGGGTACGTTTCCTTCACCCTCATCTACAGCAAAATCTAGCGACAAGGGGTTTTGGGTTTTTCTATTTTGTTTTAGGGTATAAAATGAGCTATGAATTGCTGAACTTTATTTCAAAAATCGCTTCTGGGGTTCCGATATTTCAATCCAAAATGGACGATTTTCGAGATAACTTTTCGTTTTGTGAAAAATTTTGGCAGAAAACATAAAAAATGGAAAAAAATACCGATTATGTTTGTTTTAGAGAAGAGTAATTCTGACAAGTCTGTCAAGAAATTAAGTCGATAGCTTTTCTCCTTCAGGAGATATTGGCCTATAAAGGTTTGGGCGTTTTGGGGCGTTTTTGGGCGTTTTTGCCCAACAAGAAACATTTTGCCCCAAATACTGATGGTTTTATTTATTAGGACTCATGGCCGTCGTTGATAGTTTTTATTTATGAGAAATAATGAATCTAGACATAATAAAGTAAAAAAAAACAAGAAATTTTTTTTCAATTTTTGGTCACAGTGTCCCGAAGGCATGTTTGACTGCTAGCAGAAGCCAAATTAAGAACAACTCCATTTCCAAAAGATGATAACTGTTCATGTACACTGTGACTTCAACATTTCTACCCTTAGAAGCTTTCAAATCGTCCCACTTGTTGAGTACTGTGACGGCAAATTAGCCCGGTGGAAACAAAAATTTCCGACTTTTGGTCGAAAATTTCTGTCCAAACCGAAAATTTTTCTGGTGCAAAAATTTTTTTTTTTTTGTCTTCAAATGGCCTGAAACGCATAAATAACCGAAAATAAAAATTCGATTTTTCGGCCGCCATTTTGGATTGTCGGAAATTCGAATCGAAATTTTTTCGATGGTTTTTACAATTCGGTGATACAGTCTTCATATCTAAGCCATTTTAGATGGTTCAGCATATCCCTGTCCCGAGATTGAGTTCAAAAATGGTCAAATTTTGAATTTTTTTTTCGTTACGAAAAATGTTTTGGCAGAAAGGTGTTAACTAGGTACATTTTTGTAGCATATTCTGATAGAGGGGTATATTGCTGACATGTCTGAGAGAATTTCAAGTCAATGGCCCTTTCCAGTCCAAAGATATGAGCTGCCAAATATTTTTGTGTTTTTTGGCATAAAGGGTTAATTAAAACATTTTCAGAAAAATGGGAATATGACGATTAGTTACAACTTACGACCCTTTATGAGTACAGAAACTTTAAAAAAAATCGTCAAGAGCGTTTTCGAGAAATAGTGAAAATAAAAAGTGTGGAATAATAATAATAATAATAATAATAATAAAAAAAAAAAAAAAAATAATCATTGCAATAACAAATAGATTTTCCCTTTAGGAAAATCCAAATAATCTTGGCAATAACAAATAGATTCAGGAAAATCCAAATAAATAAACACTTGTAAGAAGGTACAATATCCACCTTCTGGGCTATTTGAAAAGCGGTAAGATTCAAATCGAAATCTTCTGCCCGACTTTATTTGACTCAAAATTTTAGATTTGTTGAACTTTGCTTGCTGCTATTCAACAGTGGTATCTTGACATGCATCGTTTTGCAGTACTTTTTTGAATTCGTAGTTGAAGATATCCAGACGGGTATCCGGGACATCAAAGTTAGGGGGAGGGGAGTGAATCTACGGGGTGGGGGGGCTAGTTCTGCGATCTGAATGTAGCGGCTACCCCCCTTGTTTGGGGGATAGCCACTACGTTCAGATCGCCGAACTACTAGGGGAGTATACAGAATAGGATGCGCAGCATCATCTGAGCCATGTAGCGGCGAGATGGGAGCGAGCACAAGAGGGAGACACCCTGTCTCGCCTGAAGGGAGGGGGGCTTCCACGGGGAATAATTTGAAATTCGAGACAAAAAACGCAATTTCCGTTTGTGTCTATAATTTATAAGTTGCCAAAGGCATCAATAATTAGGCCACATCACCTGAGCGGGGGGGGTGGCATGGCTGATTTTTTCGGGGGGGGGGGGGCAAGTGTCCCCCCCCCCTCCTCCCAATGGCCACGCTACAGAGAGTTTTCGAAAAAAGAGAAGCCAGAAAGTTTCCGGTTTCTTCAAATAAAACAAAATAAACGACACCTTTGATTGAGATATTATTTGGTCTTGTAGCTTTTGTCTTAACGTAATCAGATATCTGTTCTTCTGACCGCAATTGATAAGTATAAGTCAAAGAATAAACCTCTCTTTGCAGCCTTTGTTGATTTTTAAAAGGCATTTGACTCGGTTGGTAGAAGCGTACTGTCGCCATAGATGGAAATATGCTTGGCACACTTGCATCTATGTACGAATCGAGTAAATATTTTGACAAAACATCACAAGACCTCGGACCACCTTGCATATCAAATATCGGCGTGAGGCAAGGTTGCGTAATCTCTCCGACACTTTTCAAAATATTGACGATATTTATACATATTTCGATGAAGCATGTCAACCGATAACTCTAAACAATATTAATATATAGAGGATATTCACGAAAATTTGATGAATACCGAAAATATCTCGTGAGTGGCTACAAAGAAATATGAGGATCTTCACGAGCGGCGCAGTCGCGAGTGAAGATCCTCATATTTCTTGTAGCCACGAACGAGATATTTTCGGTATTCATCAAATTTTCGTGAATTTTCTTTTTATTTAATGCTCTACGACTACAAACTCTCCAATTTGTGGCCTTTATTTGCCATTAAGGCGCAAAATTTATGTGCCGAACCGGCGTCCATACAAAAATTACAACAACCAAACTCCAACCATTGGAATGTGTGAATATCCGCACAAAAAGTAGTCCCGTCTTATTTCTCCCCTAACTTTACGATTTACCAAGGCTGGCGAATTGAAATAATCGCAATGTGTTTCGAAGAAATAGAACAATAACAAAAAACACCACTTTCTTATTTTCAATAACAAGACACGTCATTTTATTTTTTTTGAACTCAATGCACTGAAGACGTGTGAAGTTGAACTGAAGAAATTTGAAAGTGATTTCGGCTTTTCGCTGGAAGGTGAATGAGAAAGTCAAACTTTGAAACCGCTGATTTAATGAATTGATTTAGTCACTGTCACTATCAATTATTCGAATTCGTTTGTATTTGGGACTCTGGAATTCATTACTGATGTGCTGACTCGTTTAAAGTACATGTGATTCGTCATCCGAACCTACGATGAAATATCGATTTCTAAATATCATTTTGATATTTCGTTTTGCCGACCGACAGGGGAATATGACTTAATTTTTCAGCGTGAATTGATGCCTGAGCATTAAATAAAAATCATCTTTTTGCTGACGATTTGGCTTGTTCGTCCGAAAGTACCAGAGGTCTTAAGAAATGCTTTAACATCCTCGGGACGTATTTCTCAGAAAAATCTATCGGTTAATACTACCGAGACCAAAGAGGTAATATTCTTGACGCGGCAAATCAAAACTACCGAGGTCTTTCATTATCAAAACGACCTCTAAGAAATATGTGATGATTACTGCTATCTTGGTTTACTATTCCACAGGAACAGGCGATTCAGAATAGCATAAAAACTCATTTAAAATCTAAGGCGCAAAAGTACTTAAAAACTACGCTCTGGGTTTTCTAAAACATATACTCCATCGGTGAATGTGCACATTAATTTGTCCAACGTTTTGATAAAACCAATCTTACAGTATGAATATGCCTAGCCAACATTGACCTACATTCCATTGTTATTTCATAAAGAAAATGTTATTGGAGTTCCGAGAGTTCCATATTATTACATTTTGTTATGGCTGAAAAGAAAATAGTAATCAGTAATGCTTCGTAGTAATGATTCCTTTTCCTTTCTCACCCAACACCCTTAACCCCTTTTGTGAACCCTGGTGGTATCTTCTGTGTCAGTTCAATGGCAGCGATTGGAATAGTGTATATTCATTATTTGGGAGAAGACCAATCATGTTTTCAACGTGCAGCCTTGAGGCTGCACGTTGAAAATATTGATTGGTCTACACCACACATTCACTCATCATTCTATTTATTTATTTATTTATTTATTTATTTATTTATTTATTTATTTATTTATTTATTTATTTATTCCCAATGTGCTAACTCTTCACAATCAGGGTTAGCATTGGTTGAAGACCAGTGCACCATCGACGTGCAGTACCCCTTAACACACAGCTCCACCGAGCCACCACGTGCGCAATCGGGATGATGTGCCTTGCCCAAGTACACAACGCCTAGCACGGATCGAACCGTGAACCTTTCGGTCTGAAGTTCAATGACACTGAGCCACAGCCATCCTGCTTTGCAATTATGACGTATCATGTTCCTAGCCAAGAAAAAAAGGCCAATCGAGTTCAAAGGGTTAATGTGGTGTTAGAGCACATCTCATCGACAGTACTTATTGAGTATTCCACCATGTTAGAGGAAGGTCCTTTCTTCTGATAGCTGCACTTGGCACTATACCATCCAACTCCCTTATAGATTTATTTATTTATTATTTATTGGTGTTTAAGGTCACATACTTATGCAGGATGGCTAATCGTGACAGTGACAGTTTTACGGGTTGAGGAAGCCGGAGTACTCGGAGAGAACCACCGAGCATCGACGAGCAACTGTCAGCTCCTCAACATTCTAACTCTGTCCAAGCTTCGCTCAAGCAGGGTTACAGCGGCTGAAGACATGTGCACCATCGACGTGCAGTACGTCTTAATACACGGCGTCACCGTGCCCCCATGTAGGCAACAGGGATAAAGTGCCTTGCCCAAGGATACAGCGCAGGTAGTCCCGGACGGGAATCGAATTCGGGAACTCTACAGCATAGAAGTCCAACAGTCTACCACTGAGCCACCACGCTTACCACTCCCTTATAGATAAAACAAAACAAAAATACCAACAACTTAAATGTTTCTACCCTTACTTTTTAGGTTCTTCTAATACACCATGTAACGACGTCATTGTTTGTGATGTATTTGTTGTGTAAATGAGGTGCCTCTTATACCTTTACGCAATTGTTTGAGTGAATAGAAATAGACTTATGTGAAAATATTCATCAACATTTTTTTAAATCTCTTCTCGGAGTGAAAGAAAGACATCAAATCATGCGGTACGGGCCGAACTTGGTCTGTTTCCATTATTTATTGCTGCAATGCTGAAAAACGTAATGAAACTGCAGACTGGTTCCTTCCACGCCATACTCAGTAATGTTTATATTGAATCAAGCATGTACACATGTAATGACTCATTACACAAACGATTAGGAGAATTCGGGGATCACTTCCACGTAGAAACCCAAAACTTGAATTCGAGCGAGGGTTGTGGAAAACGGAACGGATTAAAGGAGAATCATATTGATGACAGTTTTTTTATTGTATTCACAATGATGATAGAATTTGTGGCAGAAGTAAGCCCCGTATCTGTGGGCTATTTATGAATGTTACATACTTGAGCCGTATTTAATACATGCCAGCTCTGTAAAGAATAGGCATCTGTTTGCTCGGTTACGGATAAATAATCATTTATTACGGACTTGACATGCGTTTCTTATTCCTAGTTCCTTATTCGACATTCGTTATCAACCGATTTCATCGGTTAATAACGAATGTCGAATCAGGAACTGGAAATACTAACGGCTGTCACGTCCACTCATTCACCGGTCATAGAGAATGGTTGGCACGCGCAACCTCCAATAAATTTTGAAACCCGAATTTGTTTATTCTGTGTCCGTAGAGTAAGTAAAGAGAACTACACTTTGTGGCAGAATGCCTTCAGTATAATGTCGCGAGAGAGGAAATATGGGACATTATGCAACATACTAAATGTTCGTTTCTTAATATGGATAAAAATAACAAGTTCATCCAGGCAGATCCTGGTCTTTGCAATGTGATCTGCTGCGTTCAACTTGAATGTTTTCACGTACGTGAAATTTACTGTTTGTAGTTTGGGTTTTTTTTATATTTACCCTACAAGCTTCTCGTAGCGGAGAACTTCAGCATCTTTAAATCCGTCTCTGGTGGATACCCACTATCTAACATTGTATCGCTTAAGCATGATTATCAAGAGGTAAGTTACTTAGCCGGGTCATTTACGTCGTGAAATATATGATTAGACGACGAAACGATCATATGAACTGTTTTCAACTGAGAAAATTAATTGAAATCATTTCTTTTTGTGAGACAAACCCTCATGTGTTCGCTGTTGCTTACATTTTTGCAGGAATGTTATCCCAATATTTATGCTGTAAAATCGTTTTCTTTTGCGGCTTCGAATGAAGCCAAAATGATATAATAGAATAGTACTAAATATTTGAATGAGATATTTCTGCCTTGAAAATTAATGCAATCCACTAAACAGCCTTGAAAAAGTATGTCGTTTTGAAACAATTTTTAACCTCTCTATTAGTAACTTGCACCAAAGCGGAAAATTCCAGTGAGAAAATAGCGGCGATTTAATGAATTTTGGGGTTGAGATGGGGGCAAAAAATACAAACGAATATTGGTGCACATTAGTTTGGAATTCCCTGCAAATATCCTACACGTGACCGGTACTTTCCTTTCTGTCAATTTTTCACTCTTATTTGATGCCCCGTGGGGCTGTCGCATTACATTATTACTCAAACTTACCAAAAATACAAAATGGATTTTCCAAGTTGCCATAAAAAATATTATATATAGCAATCCCATTCAGAAACTATGGTTTAAAAAAGGGTTAAAAAACATTATTTCTCAAATTCATGGATACGTTTCCAGATTATTTCTTTCTTCATTTTGCTTGTCTTCACTGGGGTTTAATTCCGTGGACGGAAATTCCTGGGTTCCCAGTTCCGAAAGCCGCCCCGATGCCCTGGAAATCTACTGCAAGGAACCCGGAATGAAGCGTGTCACTGTTTGTGTATTGAACTGACGTTTTCTGAATTTAAACTTTGCAGGATTTCGTCAGCCCTTCCACACCAGAAACTTTTACAGTCCTGATTCATGACGAACCATTTTCAACAAATCGGTGTTGATCTCAACCAGTTCTGGAGGCCCCCCTCCACCTCCCTTTCAACAGCAAGATCTTCTTCACCCGCTTCAAAGATCAAACTCGTCTTCATTTTCAGAATCACTAGTGTCACTATTCACTACCTCCTCCAACACCACACCCTCTTCACAGCCGTCACCAGTCTCCTCTGCTTAAAGCAGCGGAGACTGGTGACGCATGTGAAGAGGAGGGTGTTGATGATGGAGAAGGTAGAAGTGATAATGCGAGTTATTCTGAAAATAAATAGGAGATTGAAGCGGGTTTGTTTTTCATACTTATCTTAGGAAAAGAACTTTTCCGTTTGGAGATGGGAGATTTCCAATGAAATATGCTCATTATCATTAAAATAAATGCGTCATGTTACCCTCGTAAATTTGCTTGATATTACCCGGGAAATTTCCCGGTTCCCGGTTCTGAGAGTAATTTCATTCCTGTTCCTGGTTCCTAGAAAACCAGGAAATATATTAAGCCCTAGCCTTTACCAAGATGTTCGTGTAAAGCACCACAATAAAAATGGTAACATCCAGATCGAAGATACGAGTACTCACGGTGGGACGTTTTCACTCTCACACTAAGTCTTAATATAATCTAACGGTTTCCGAAACCCCACGTGATTAATTATAGGAGACCAGAAGATTTCTAAAGATGTCCTAACGTTTATCTACGTTGTTGATAAGCCACCATGGGGAGCCCGCGAGTCGTCAATGGCAAATATTGTACATGAACAGATTGTGTAATAATACTCCCAAAACCCCTTTTTCATTATTGGATCTAAAACTGAAAAACGAAAGCAATCTATAGCAATATTCAAAAAGCGCTAATTTTATTTATATGATGAACATTTATCAGAGAATAAATTCTGTGTTAATCATTTCTAGAAATGCAATTCAGTTAATTAATTTAGTTTTTGAGTGTTATAAACCTCCTTTAAGATTGTTTTTATTTTAGTCAAATACTTGAAATGAACAGTAACTTCAATTCGCAGCCATATTTTTTTGAGAAGTATTAATTTCTGATTATACAAGTGAAATAATAATAATAATAATAATAATAATAATAATAATAATAATAATAATAATAATAATAACACTTCAGACAGATGCTGATTTATCGTGACCCTCAGATGAGTGGGCTCTGATTGTCTCTATGTTCCTAAATCCCGCTCACCACCCCCCCCCCCCCAAGCCCTTCTCTCCCAGCACCCAAAAACAAACAGTTCGATGCTATCCCATACTTCTTTATTCCCAATTCCAATGAGCAACATACTATTCCTTTCCGTTATCACCCAATAAATGCATATTCTCCATTCTCTCATACCACTTCCTCATTACGAGCCCAGTTAATCTTGTTCTCTCAGACTAATATTCTTGCATTTTTTTCATGTACTGTTTGCTTCTCGCAAAAGGAAGAGAAAGGTGTAAACAATGTCTTTCGATTTCTTATACAAATTCCAATTCAAATAACATAAACAATTATTTCACTTAGTCTCCAGTTTTCAAAATTGGTTGATCTTTACTGGAGATGTTAGTTTATCTATTGACTAAAGTGAATTTTTTTGATTTGATTGGTTGATAGATATGTGGTATGAGACCATATTCATTGAAACCCACGATACGTCCGCCCAGCCACTGACAAATTTCCCATACCCAGTGGAAGCCTCGTTCCGAAATCTACAAATTGTCCATACCCCGTAGAAGACGCGTTCATCGAAATCAATTTACCCATAACTGGAAGGCGGAAGTCAGACGGCACAACAAAAGTTTATATGATCTTACCATACCAAAATATAGTTGAAAAGCACAAAAAATCCCCCCCCCCCCCCCACCACCAAAAACTGTGTGGCTCAATAGTCGAAGATAAAGTTCTCCCTCCTTGCGTGTTCACATAAATGAAATACTTCAAAGTCAATAGATAAATGTAAATTTGTTATCCCATGTCTGATCACGGCCTGCACTATTCGCAAGAAATCGTCATTCCAGTTTTACAGTGTACATGTATTATATTTTAATTTTTTATCTTCAAAATATAGCTCATGACCCCTTATTGGAATGAGCTTGTCGAGTACCCTTCAATGTGGGGTTCATAAGCTTTGTTTTTGAGACAAAAAAGAAAAAAAGAAATTCAATAATTTTTTTCTACTAGGTCATATCGGCATATTTTCACAAAAACTCTTTTGCACAACAATTCCACAGAAACGCGAATTTGAAAATGTGCAAATTCGCAAAGGATCGTAAAGCAATCGGGCCATTCGTAAGGGCATCTTAAGCCATCGTTTAGCCGCCGGTAGAGATTCTCCGGCTCCGGCAGCAACATCTGGAGAGCGGGCAAAATCTTTGGCATGCCAAAGAATTTCCGATACCCTGCGCGAAGGTTCATTTTCGTGATGCATACGTGTTTCCATCTTGCCCTTCGCATGGCCATCGAGATGGCATCTTGTGAATTCGTATCATCATCGAATTGCCTTCGTCTGTCCATCGGTACCATCGTCAATTTTCACCTTGCGAAGATAATAGGAAGGAAACAAAATGCTGCCCGATTGTCATAAAAAGGCAACGCGACTGCGCACAGCCCTCGTGATACCTGCGTATAGCCATCGTATTGCATTACGATTCCATCTCGATGGGACCACGGTGTCGGTAAGCAGGGCCGAGTTTGAGTTGAGTAGCTCAAGTGTTTCCCAGCTGTCATGGTAACGTGGCCATATAAAAGGGCACCCAAGGGGCAAATCACACCAGTCCTTCTTGAGCAACTTTACAGACCAGAGGCTTGTGTCACTCCTCAGCATTTATCTTAATTACTCCTAAGTATTTTCCAGAATCCACAGACCTCACACAATGGCATATGATGATGAGACAACCAGAAAGAAGAAGGCAGCAGCCTTGCTACTGACAATGCACCTCAGAGAGCATGATGCTCTTGCAGGCCCAGCACCTCCTCTTTCAGGTAAAAGCTGTCATATTGAACTCTGCCATTTGTCACCTTGCTTTTATTTGTTATTCTATCATTTGACTATGTACTTATCTTGTTTTGATTTTTATTTCCCAGGACAGGGGCAAACAGAGGCGTAGGAGAAAACCGAGGTCTGTGTGGGTCAGGAAATGGCTGACAAAAATGTTGAGGAGCTGACAGTTGCCCATCGATGCTCGGTGGTTCTCTCCGGGTACTCCGGCTTCCCCCACCCGTAAAACTGTCGCGATCACGATTAGCCATTGTGTATAAGTATGTGACCTTACACACCAATAAATAAATAAATAAATAAATAAATAAATAAATAAATAAATAAATAAATAAATAAATAAATACCAGTAGTGTGTGCATCATGAAATATAATACAGACACTATCTTTTTCATTAATATGAAGGCCTTGGAGGTAAGATCTTCTATTTTTTCATGGGAAGAATAAAAACCTGCAAACTACTGTAAAACATATTCGCTAACAAAGGAGCCAAAGCGGACATTTACTTATTTGCTTCTAATTAGCTTGTCATAAAAAGCCAAGTTTCCTTTTGTAACTTTTAATAAACGAAAACAACAGACAGCTCCTCCGAGAGCTGTCTGTTGTTTCCGTTTATTAAAAGTAACAAAAGGAAACTTGGCTTTATTTTCTTCTGATATTATTGACGTTTACTCAACAATTACTTACTTTTACTTGGACGGACCTTGCTTGGCTAATAATTTCAGGGAAGATAACTTTATTGAATGTCGATTTTCATGACAAGATAAGTCAGAGATGACGGCCCCGTAGCTGCTGTCAAGTACGCCGCTTTCACCTGACTTGCGGTTTTATCGATGGAAACGGTCTTGAGAAAAGGAAATGAAAACGATTTGAAGAAACACTCTCATGAGATTTATGTGTTTGTTCTGTGGGCATCCCGACCCGATAGAGAAAGATGGAGCTGTGAAGTTCTATATTACTAAATAGACATTTTGTGTAATAACTTAATGGAATCCCGAAAAAAGTTCAACTTTCTTTTAAAAAAAAGTTAAAACGACCCGACAGAGAAATATTGGATGATGTGGGTGCATGATAGTAAATCGACTTTTGCTGTCGTAACATAAAAGGAGGCAGAACGAAAGTTAAACTAAATGTATTATTTATATAACTGAATCTACTGGCATTTACGCAGAAACGATTATAAAAGATTATTGGAAAAACGAACACGATGACTTTCCTCGTCTCCATCCTCATTACAAAACAACTATTCAATCTATAGATGCACGCAGCTAACAGTGCTCCAGAAGACATCAAATATTTATTGTGATCGATAAAAGCGATATATTACCCAAATCACTTCCAGTATAAACGTCCCTGTCAGGCGCACCATATATAATTGCCGTGGTCTGTATTAGAGGATGTCATTAAACAATTAACGACATTTAATATCAAGTTTTCACTCTCACTACTTGATATTAACATTTTTAATGCGGATTCCATTAATGGTGTCAACCAGTATAACACTTTATCTATTGACTAAAGTGAATTTTTTGATTTGATTGGTTGATAGATACGTGGTATGAGACCATATTCATTGAAACCCACGATACGTTCGCCCAGCCACTGACAAATTTCCCATACCCAGTGGAAGACTCGTTCCGAAATCTACAAATTGTCCACACCCCATAGAAAACGCGTCGTTCTAGTTTTACAGTGTACATGTATTATATTTTATTTTTTTTATCTCCAAAATATAGCTCATGGCACCTTATTGGAATGAGCTTGTCGAGTACCCTCCAATGTGGGGTTCATAAGCTATGTTTTTGAGACAAAAAAGAAAAAAAGAAATTCAATAATTATTTTATACTAGTCATATCGGCATATTTTCACAAAAACTCTTTTGCACAAAAATTCCACAGTAACCTGTATGGCTCAACAATGGAAGATAAAAGATCTCATGCTGTGTGTGTTCACACATGAAATAGATTGTACTTCTAAAACGGAAAGTCAATAGATAAATTCGTTACCCCGTGTCTGATCACGTGGTATGGTTTTTACCTACCCGAAGCCAGCCGTATCCTATGAGGCCGAAGCCTCATGGGATACGGCTGGCTTCAGGTAGGTAAAAACCCGTATCACGTGATCAGACACTGGGTAACTAATAGTATCCCTAATTTAATTCCAGTTGTGATTATCCATAACCTAATAAACACTCTACGAAATCCACAAACTTCTAATCTGTCGACAGTATCATTAGTCTGGCTGAAACAGTATCAATATTAATTTTAGAAGTAATGATTTTTTCTCAGAAAATATCTGAAGTATTGAACATTCGCGTAAAACTGGTTGTCATATGCAATGACTCGGAAAATGAAAAAGTAAAAGGCCGATAGGGAATTGATATTCTCCATATAACAATTACGCCGGAAAAGACAAAAGTCGAGACTTTTATCGCGTCTTATCTGCCGTGCTGTTGATGTCTTTCCTACAGGGCCTTGATAACAAAACTTGCCTTTTGCTCGATCTGATCTCCATCTGGAGCCAATACTATAAAACGTTTTCAATTGTATTTTCTAGAATTGTATTTTCTACCTATTAATATAACTGACTAAAATGAATCATTAGCATTTTAAAAGATATGGCAATTTGTCAACTGGCAAATTGCCATATCTTTGAAAATACTAATGGTTCATTTCAGCCTATTTAAAGTTATAACAAGAAAATACAATTGTAAAAGTTTGACATCGTACTTTGACCAGGGCGTCAAGATTTTAGGAAAAACGTATTGCGAAATCAAGACCTACGATTCAAGAAGAACAAACGAAGCGGCATCTTTTCTTAATTCTGTAGCAACGAGAGCCCACAATGTAGTGGGGGAAAAGTGGACCGAGAATTAAGACCAGATCGCGGCTAGGTTGCGCTGCGGACAAACTTCTCTATCCGCTTTTCTTATCATGTTCCTGAATCAAAGCTTTACGAAACACGAAAATGAGTCAGGAACACACAGAGATCACTATTTAATTTTCATTTTACGGCCGGATCTTGGTCGCTCAAGTCCCCAAGAACCAGCAGCAGAAAAAATGTCTTCGCTTCTTAAAACCTTAAACAGTCCCAAGAGGCAAAATAATTTTGAATGCTCGGAGGCGAAATTTCCTGCATTTACTTGCAACTGAAAGTGATCTGCCCATAACTCACAGTGTACTGAGTGGAACATGGCTTTCGTAGTCAATTCGTTAAAAAGCTCTTACTTTCGTTTTTGTTCAGTTTAAGTCGTCATTAATCCCCGTTCTTTCCTACAATGGTTAACAGTTTTGCTAGGCCCTCTTCACTCTTGCCTAATAAAACCATCTCATCTGTAAAGATTACATCGTTGAGTTTTTTATCTCCAGCTTAGGTCCATCTCTGTTCTCGTCATCAATTCTTCTCCACAATCTTTAATTTACAACTCAACGAGGATAGGAGACATGATGTACTCCTGGTTAAAGCCTGTTACCATTGTGACCATTTTTGGTGTGATGTCTCACAGGTTTAGTACAATCTGCACATCCCCGTACAGTGCTTTTATGATACCGATAAAACTTCCTCCAAATCCAAGCAAGGCATTCAAGAGTTTCCGCCACATACCCTCCCTCCATACTCTGCTGGGTTTTTTTCCATCGAGGAAGACCATAAAAGTCTTTTTCTTGTTGAACGTTATTGATTCCACCAATTGCGAGAGAATAAAGAAATGGTCAGTGACACTTTCTTTCAGCAGCCAATTTTGGATTTCCCCCAGGCGTCCGCTCTCTTCCACAACTTCCTCAAGCCTTCCATAGAGAACCTTGCAGAATAACTTCCCTACGTTGCTACTAGTGAATTTCCCTCTATAATTCTCTAAAGCTTCATTGTCTCTCTTGTTATGAATAAAGATTACACTCTTTTCCTTCCACCCATCTGCGACAATGTTACTCTCTGATTGTCATATTAAATAATACTGTACGGTGCACATATAGTGGATCACTCTCCTCTCATCTGAATTTTGCCAGTACCTGCTGCTTTGCCATTCTTTAACTTGGTGACTGTGTTTCGTACTTTTCCCACCTCAGTTTCAAGGCACATTAATTCTGGTAAGTTTTCTGTACTTCCTATCTCATATTCTGAACGAGCCCATTCACTTATCTTCAATAATTTTCCATCTCCCAATGCTTGGCGATTTCTGGTACAGGTTTCTGATCCTGGTCATCAGTGCTATTGCCATCCACCTTAATACTTTTTGAGTTATTACCTTTGTTTGTTTTGTTTACACATTTCAAGAATACATTGGAACTTGAATCCCCCTCCTCCCCTGTTTTCTTCATTGTGTTAATTACATTACTATTTCGCTATTTCATATCTTTGTCCTTGATTATATTACCTGTTTTTCATGGCTCTTCTTATATTTCTTGGGGGCCGGCGGCTCAGTTGGTAGAGGTGCAGGCTGCAAGCCGAGAGGTCCTCGGTTCGAATCCCACCTGCGGCAACCGCGTTGTGTCTTTGGGCAAGACACTTCACTCCCATTGCCCACTTGGGGTCACGATGATGTTGTGTTCTAAGGCGTACTGCACGTCGATGGTGCACCTGTCTTCAATCAATGCTAGCCCTGCTTGTGTGGTGTTGGTATGTTGAGGAGCTGACAGTTGCTCGCCTTTGCGCGGTGGCTCTCTCAGGGTATTCCGGCTTCCGCCATCCGTAAAACTGTATTGGTCCTGATTAGCCATTTTGTAGAAATATGTGACCTTAAACACCAATAAATAAATAAGTAAATAAATAAAACTTATTTTCTTGAGATGAAAAATAATGAAATTTGAATGGCGAACTTTGTGAAAAGCGCTGGCCGGTTTTGAATGTTGCGTTAGATGAAGGGTTGAACACTGTACCCACACGGCCGACTATCTTTTCAATATCGCAAACTATTTCTGTCACGTTTTCGAATGGGTGATCGTGAATTTAGAAAAAAATATTGTGCCACGATAAGAAGAAACATTACCACGACCGAGAAATCCGCAAGAGCCATCCTCGCCTGGCTTTCTCCCAACATGGAACATTTCATTTTAGAATGCCCTAAATATTTGCATAGAAGAATAAGATTCCTTGAAAAACTAAGGGAAGAATAGTATGAAATCACGAGAGATAAGTGAATTAGGGATGATATGAGGGAAAGGCTCAATATCATAGTGGCGACATTGAGAAAGTGCCAGTGGAGGAAATAACGAAGCCGTTTGTGTCAGAATGTTGGGATATTTGGAGAGATAGTGGGAAGGTGTAATTGGCCGGTTGACAGCTGATGTAGGCTCCCTCGTTAGAGGACTGCGGCAAAGCAGCAGTAAACCAAAGAATAATTATGATAAGAAGCTTTTATGTGAAATGCGCCCTGCAATGAGTTTCCTGTTGTCCATACCCCTATGCCTACAGCTATGCACAGCAGAACGTCTTGCAATTTGTCTGCCCATGTCGATGCATTCCAGAGTCAGTTGACTCAGTTAATGGTGCAGTGATACATCCGTTAACAGTGAGGAGGCCTTTTTAGCACAAGGTCGATTTGATTAAATAAATTAACTTGAAGGCGAAAATATATCGGATATTTGAAAAAGGCTGGCAGCCTTTTTCAAATATCCGATATAATTTCTTTCGCCTTCACTAACCCCCAGATTCATTTATTCACTCGAATCAGATGCTTTCATACGAATGATATATCAAACATGAGGATAATTAATTTTGCACAACGGAAATTGTGGTTCCCTTAAATTGTCAATTTATTTTTGTAAATCCGACATTTTGCCCCTTTAAAAGAGAATTCCTATTTTCATGCTACATATATATGGAGGTTCTTCTTATATCACTTCTGCTCCTGAACTGGTCGGAATGTTATCCGAATCTGTTAGGTCGATCCCTTTCCTGTGTCCATTGAAATGGAGGTTAAACACTTACTTGTTTAACAAATATTTCTAAATCTTAATTTACTTTCTCACAGAGACGAAATGTTTCATATGTAACCAGAGCTTTTTATCAATATTTAATTAATTATTTTCAGGAATCTGTATTTTCTGAATCGACATCTCCGATGCTGTCCCACACGTGTATTTGTTTTGTTTTCTGGTTTCGCAATACACGACGTCATAAAACTTAACCAATAGCCAACCGACTTATGACAAAGCACTTACGCACGTCTTAACATTGTTAACCTTTTCCCGCTAATACACTTATATATTTTTGTTTCACTTTTTCATAGAGCAGCTATTATCCATTTTGTTTACTGTTTCAGCTCACATCCCTAAATCTCTTTTTTCTGCAAGGAATTAGGTTATTTAGATTTTGCATATCTGGTACGTTCAAAATATATTTTTATTTTGATCGTTATTCGTATTTTCGCGTACGCGTATCTCGAATTACACATCCCATTTTCGTTTTTCGCAACTCTCCTCTGCCAGCTTATTAACTGTACTATTATTATTTTGTATACGTTGTATTGCAGGTTCCATTCATGGTATCATTGATGTATCCTATGTTCAATCAAACTGATGCGATTATGATATAAATAAATTTATTGAACCTGCTGAATGAGTGTTGATTGTCTTCTGAGGAGATATTCCACCCCGGGATTAAACATATTTATACCATGATTACCTATTCTACTATATATGAAAAGCTTATGACATAAATTTTAGCTTTACACAATAACCGTGATGATCAGGCCAGCAATGGGGTTTCAGTAGTAAAAATTTACACTCACAGTAGAACTACATCCCCGTTGACCTTTGGTGACGTCGACCCGAATGCAAACGTGTCTAAGTTTATCGCACGTCGCTTCGCGAAGAGTGAAATGGAAGTGGCAGTTATTTATTACGTTTTTAAATGAGCTTACCTCATAAGATGCCAAAAATTAACAAACATGCATTGTCTCATGTTAATAAAGCACGCATAACTCGAAATAGTATGTTATTATGTTATTAAAATGAAAAAGGCTCCGTTTCTTTTTTTCATTTAAAATTGACAGCGGAAGTACCGCCCCCCCCCCCCCCCCCCGATGCTCGTGTAAACAAAAACAGACTCACTCGTAATTACGTCTGGTGCTCAGTAAAATCGAGAAAAAATAATAGCGACTCTTAATAATCTGACGATCATGGTTTAAATAAAATATACCCAATGTAGCTTGGTGTATCAAATGTTCGCCACTCGTGGTGAATTGGTGTTAACCGCGCGCCGAAGGCTCGCGGTTAACACCACTTCACCACTCGTGGGGACAGTGGCGTAGATAAAGGGGGCCGGGGGGCGGAGCCCCCTCCCCCACCAGAAGTTTTGTCGGAAATTTTTTGGGATCATTTTTAGGCGAATTTATGCCTAATAACATTAAAATGCTGGCTTTGGGGATAAAAACATGCCATTTTGGGTAAATTGTGGGTAAAAAAGTCCAATTTTCAGTACATTTGCAGTAAACAACAGATTCGTTCTGTTTGTTTGGATTTTTGTTGTTGTTACACTGTCGAAAAATTTTCGGTCTGTCATAAATTTTGGGCTTGCCCCTCTGCCAGCGAAAAGCTATCTACGCCACTGCGTGGGCAACATTTGGTACACCAAGCTTCCTCTGAGTATATTCTATAAATCATTTTTTACCCGTCTTTTTTATTTATAGAACGTTGTTTTATTATTGTGAGATGTCCGCACCATATAAGGATCTTCTGTTATTCTTAAAATTTACCACCACTTGCCGGATGGGCTAATCCACCATCAGCAATTTATCTACGCCACTACTTCCAGGAGAAATCTGACTTCGGGATTTGTGATGAAGACTTGATTCCATGGAATAGGAAAGTTCAGTACAGATCGAGACACAACACGTAACTTACAGTTATCTATTTGTCTGACATCTACACACTGGTGACTGTAGATATGCCCACACTGACAATAAAGCTCGTATTTTAATTGAAATGACAATCAAACATCGCCGATAAGTCTCTCAAACTGTCTTAAAAGAAAAATCTAATAGACCACAAAACCCAATAAAACTTTGTGATGATTAGTTTGTCTTATAGTTTCTTTTCCATCAACCACTTTTTGTGTAAAAAATGATCCGAACGCCCTTAAAGTCAGTCTTTTAATTAAAATGACAGTCAAATCTCTCATACGTTGTTGTGTTGAAAGGACAAAACGAAGTGTCCTCAAATGCGATATTAAACATCAATGATCAGTTCGTAAGAGATAAACACGCTGGCGTAAAATCAAAAATAAAATTATCTATGATTTGAGATTGCGTACAAATGATGTGCGTCTGGACGACCAGTGCTGTAAATCTTTTACGAATTGTATTTTCCCGAATTATATGTTTGTCTACGACGACAAATGGTTCAAGGAAATCGTTAGTGATTTAACCCTTTACCTAACATGAAATGTAGACGACACTTGTGAACAAAATTCTTGAATAACTATTTTTTTTCATTTTTGTCTCAAAAACATAGGTTATGACCCCTTATTGGAACGAGCTCGACGAGAATGAAAATGAAAAAAATAATGAAAATTAATTGGTGATTTTTGTGAATAGCGCTGGACGGTTTTGGCCGTTACCGTTGAGTAATGGGTCAAAATACGTGGTAATTTGCCAATATGTTTTCCAAAATGCTAATGTTTTCATTTCAGTAAAGCATATCTCAGGTACAAGACACACCTCTGGATAAAACACAACCGTACAGTTTTACAGTTGTGGCCCCTTTTAATGGAAACGAGAAACAAATACACATTTAGGGACTTGTTAACCAATAAAGGTATTATTATATAATCCCGTTAATATTAGTTATAGCATTGACATTAACTTTTAAAAACAATGTTGGTTGTAAAAGCTTCTTGTGCGGGAGACCTCACGTCCGACGAAAGGGTCCGAAGGGGGCTTACCCCACAGCGTCCCTGCGCGCCTTCGGCGCGCGAAACCATTTCGTCTGCCCGACGAAATGGCTGTGCATGTGTCACAGAGGCTTTGTAAAAGAGTACCATTGTAACGGACGTGACAACCGTTACTTATTCCCAGTTCATTATTCGACATTCGTTATTAACCGATTTTATCGATTGACAACGAATATCGAACAAGGAAGTGGGAATACATAACGGCTGTTCCGTCCCCAACAGTGTACAATAAGTGCTGTACCGGACATTTCTATCAGTGGCTCGCAGACTCCCCGCCCCAAAACACACACTCCCAGGGCTAGGTACTTTCGTCCGCACAACCAGGGTTACAATTGTACTTTCGATGTGCAGTAGGCCTTAATACACTTAATCCTTAACCCTTTACCAAACACGAAAAGCAGACGACACTTGCAAATAAAATTATTGAATAACTAATTTTTTTTTACTTTTTGCGTCAAACCATAGCTTATGACCCCTCATTGGAACGAGCTCAATGAGCTCGTTCCAATGAGGGGTCATAAGCTATGGTTTTGAGACCAAAAATAATGAAAATTAAATGGCGATTTTGTGAATAGCGCTGGCCTTTTTTACCGTTACATTGGGTAAAGGGTTAATCGGGATTAAGTGCCTTGTACAGAGACACAATACAGTTACCTTTGGTCAGGATCGAAACGTGGACCTTTCGGATTGAATATCAATGCTCTAACCACTTAGCCTCCGCGTATAACCCGAATCTGATGCATGTACAGGGGATTATTAGTTACCCCCGTGTCTGATCACGTGGTACGGGTTTTTACCTACCCGAAGCCTGCCGTATCCCATGAGGCCGAAGGATACGGCTGGCTTCGGGTAGGTAAAAACCCGTACCACGTGATCAGACACGGGGTAACGAATTTATCTATTGACTTTCCGTTTTAGAAGTACAATCTATTTCATGTGTGAACACACACAGCATGAGATCTTTTATCTTCCATTGTTGAGCCATACAGGTTACTGTGGAATTTTTGTGCAAAAGAGTTTTTGTGAAAATATGCCGATATGACTAGTGTAAAATAATTATTGAATTTCTTTTTTTCTTTTTTGTCTCAAAAACATAGCTTATGAACCCCACATTGGAGGGTACTCGACAAGCTCATTCCAATAAGGTGCCATGAGCTATATTTTGGAGATAAAAAAATAAAAATATAATACATGAACACTGTAAAACTAGAACGACGCGTTTTCTACGGGGTGTGGACAATTTGTAGATTTCGGAACGAGGCTTCCACTGGGTATGGGAAATTTGTCAGTGGCTGGGCGGACGTATCGTGGGTTTCAATGAATATGGTCTCATACCACGTATCTATCAACCAATCAAATCAAAAAATTCACTTTAGTCAATAGATAAAGTGTTATACTGGTTGACACCATTAATGGAATCCGCATTAAAAATGTTAATATCAAGTAGTGAGAGTGAAAACTTGATATTAAATGTCGTTAATTGTTTAATGACATCCTCTAATACAGACCACGGCAATTATATATGGTGCGCCTGACAGGGACGTTTATACTGGAAGTGATTTGGGTAATATATCGCTTTTATCGATCACAATAAATATTTGATGTCTTCTGGAGCACTGTTAGCTGCGTGCATCTATAGATTGAATAGTTGTTTTGTAATGAGGATGGAGACGAGGAAAGTCATCGTGTTCGTTTTTCCAATAATCTTTTATAATCGTTTCTGCGTAAATGCCAGTAGATTCAGTTATATAAATAATACATTTAGTTTAACTTTCGTTCTGCCTCCTTTTATGTTACGACAGCAAAAGTCGATTTACTATCATGCACCCACATCATCCAATATTTCTCTGTCGGGTCGTTTTAACTTTTTTTTAAAAGAAAGTTGAACTTTTTTCGGGATTCCATTAAGTTATTACACAAAATGTCTATTTAGTAATATAGAACTTCACAGCTCCATCTTTCTCTATCGGGTCGGGATGCCCACAGAACAAACACATAAATCTCATGAGAGTGTTTCTTCAAATCGTTTTCATTTCCTTTTCTCAAGACCGTTTCCATCGATAAAACCGCAAGTCAGGTGAAAGCGGCGTACTTGACAGCAGCTACGGGGCCGTCATCTCTGACTTATCTTGTCATGAAAATCGACATTCAATAAAGTTATCTTCCCTGAAATTATTAGCCAAGCAAGGTCCGTCCAAGTAAAAGTAAGTAATTGTTGAGTAAACGTCAATAATATCAGAAGAAAATAAAGCCAAGTTTCCTTTTGTTACTTTTAATAAACGGAAACAACAGACAGCTCTCGGAGGAGCTGTCTGTTGTTTTCGTTTATTAAAAGTTACAAAAGGAAACTTGGCTTTTTATGACAAGCTAATTAGAAGCAAATAAGTAAATGTCCGCTTTGGCTCCTTTGTTAGCGAATATGTTTTACAGTAGTTTGCAGGTTTTTATTCTTCCCATGAAAAAATAGAAGATCTTACCTCCAAGGCCTTCATATTAATGAAAAAGATAGTGTCTGTATTATATTTCATGATGCACACACTACTGGTATTTATTTATTTATTTATTTATTTATTTATTTATTTATTTATTTATTTATTTATTTATTTATTTATTTATTGGTGTGTAAGGTCACATACTTATACACAATGGCTAATCGTGATCGCGACAGTTTTACGGGTGGGGGAAGCCGGAGTACCCGGAGAGAACCACCGAGCATCGATGGGCAACTGTCAGCTCCTCAACATTTTTGTCAGCCATTTCCTGACCCACACAGACCTCGGTTTTCTCCTACGCCTCTGTTTGCCCCTGTCCTGGGAAATAAAAATCAAAACAAGATAAGTACATAGTCAAATGATAGAATAACAAATAAAAGCAAGGTGACAAATGGCAGAGTTCAATATGACAGCTTTTACCTGAAAGAGGAGGTGCTGGGCCTGCAAGAGCATCATGCTCTCTGAGGTGCATTGTCAGTAGCAAGGCTGCTGCCTTCTTCTTTCTGGTTGTCTCATCATCATATGCCATTGTGTGAGGTCTGTGGATTCTGGAAAATACTTAGGAGTAATTAAGATAAATGCTGAGGAGTGACACAAGCCTCTGGTCTGTAAAGTTGCTCAAGAAGGACTGGTGTGATTTGCCCCTTGGGTGCCCTTTTATATGGCCACGTTACCATGACAGCTGGGAAACACTTGAGCTACTCAACTCAAACTCGGCCCTGCTTACCGACACCGTGGTCCCATCGAGATGGAATCGTAATGCAATACGATGGCTATACGCAGGTATCACGAGGGCTGTGCGCAGTCGCGTTGCCTTTTTATGACAATCGGGCAGCATTTTGTTTCCTTCCTATTATCTTCGCAAGGTGAAAATTGACGATGGTACCGATGGACAGACGAAGGCAATTCGATGATGATACGAATTCACAAGATGCCATCTCGATGGCCATGCGAAGGGCAAGATGGAAACACGTATGCATCACGAAAATGAACCTTCGCGCAGGGTATCGGAAATTCTTTGGCATGCCAAAGATTTTGCCCGCTCTCCAGATGTTGCTGCCGGAGCCGGAGAATCTCTACCGGCGGCTAAACGATGGCTTAAGATGCCCTTACGAATGGCCCGATTGCTTTACGATCCTTTGCGAATTTGCACATTTTCAAATTCGCGTTTCCATCTTTTGTCAAAATCGGCACAGTGTGACGCCTGCATTACGAAATAACATATTCACTGAGAAAAAAAAAATTTAGTAACATGTGCATAGACCATACCAAGACATTGCCAAATTTTGTATCACTCTAAAATAACGTTATGAAAGTGTCTCTCTTTAAGCTGGTGAAATGCTGTTGTGTGACAGACTCCTGGGAGTCATGAAAGCTTCTTCTGTAAGCGTGTAGCATTTTTTGGATTTCAACAGTTTAGCTTCGATAGCTCCATACCGATCTGGTATGATACGATAATTAAATCGTTAGACTTCTACTCCTACAACTTGTCCAACACATATAAATAATTCAAACCTAAGAAATTACTTTCAAAACTATCGTGTTCTCCCAAATAACCTATTAAGAAAGACAAAACTGCATATCTGTAATTATCCATGCATGTATCTTTGTTGATGGTTGTGTGACACACTACTGGTTGGAGCCCCGTATGCACCTTTCTCTGGTGTGCCGTGTGGCTTTATTTCTATAGTTCAAATTGGAACCTTATATATTAAACTGTTTTTCCTACAACTTGTTGGAGAGAGAACATTATGTATAGTTGTCACTCAAGTGCGTGCGGGAGGGGGTGGGGGCTCGTTGGTTTTTCCCACGGTGAGTCAAATGATTTTGTTTCAATATTTTCCAAATATATCTTTTGGCGTCGGTTATTTTATACGAAATAATAGCATGCTACTACTGTGTTATGGCTGTGTCTTTGTTCACACTGATTTAATGCTGTGCAAAATACATGGAATGTATTACTACATAACTTATTGTCTTGTGCTGGTAAAATGTGTGTGCGCGATGCAGCATTGAAGGAGGCCATGTGAGCCTGTGGACCTTTCTAGTGATGCATCTCAGGACTGCGTCTCAGCAGCTTATTTTCACAGTATCATCAATAGTCCTAGACATCCCTTTATTGATCTTCTACACAAACTCTAAATCTACATGTACATGTACGTGCACTCCAATCGCAGGAACATATATCCACATCAAGAGCCCAATTATATTCCCTTTTAATGAAAATATAGAGGATATCCAGTGTTTTTGAGTGGATACAGAAAATTATCTCATGACTGACTGAGAGAAATGATTATTTTTCGCGAGCGCTTGCGAAAATAACCATTCATCTCGGTCAAAAGTGAGATAATTTTCGGTATCCACTCAAAAACACTAGATTTTCTTTTTATTATATTATTTTCTAATTATTCTTATATTATTATTATTTTATAAGAATCTGATAATTCCACTCGTTTCAGCCTGGAATTGATACATTAAAGTAAACAGCGCTTTGAATCATTGAAACGCGGAAGTGATTTGATGGATAATCGGAGCAGATAGCGTCTTGTAATCTGATTCAGCTGACGGGTTTCTAGTCCAAACATGGCCTGAAAGTCCGTAATATAAGTTTTTGGTTTGGTACGTCCTTTCAAAGGACGTACTAAACCAAAAACTTATATTACGTTCTTTCGGGCCGCGTTTGGACTAGCGGGTTTCATGCATAAATTGAAGATGAATACGTTTTGAGTTATTGCTGGAACTGATCAGTATCCACTCAATAACACTAGATTTACTTTGGTTATACGTTTTTAGAACAAATTGATCATTTCCAGTGATAATTTGACTTGTATTCACCTTGAAGTGATGCTTTAAAAACCGCCATTTTGACTGATACCTTGAAAGTGCAAATTTCTATATCTTCACAGTGGGGGATACGATTTCTATCTTTCCGCAATTTCTTCGATAATCTATCGTTTAGTGTATAATAAACTACCGTATTATTTATTGCTTTTTAACTTTGATTAGGCCGCTTCTTTTGTGTTTTATTTCACATCTTCCACATGTAAATATTCTACCGAACTAAAACAAACTCTCAGTTTAAACATATTTTATTTGCTCACGAAATCGCAAAAGGGATTGGAGTACAAGTGCTTACCACTTAGAAACACTCCTCTCCCATACATAAAGTTCATATAAGTTTACATGACAGCAAAACAACTGCATTACAATTAATTACTGAACAAAACTAGTAATTGGGGAAAAACAAAACAAAAATACTGTCAAAAAAGCACAAAACAAGAAAGAGAGAGAGAGAGAAAAATAATAATAAAAACATATTTAACACGTAACTTGATACCACCCCCCCCCCCCTCCTTCCTCCCTGAACGACGCGGAAAGCATATCAAAATTAATGGCAAGCTGAAATTCAAAGGACCAGAAATGGAATGAACTACTGCGGTTCTTGTTCAGACTACGAAGTGAGTGAAATAGTGACCCAGTCGAAGTCTCGCCCTCTCCCTTGCAATCAAGAGCTGCATCGTACATGTAGCTCATCTAACAAGCCTGGTTAAATCTCCTTGAATCTGAAATATAGCGCTGTACAGCAGAAAAAATAATCTCATTGTTTCTTTTTGTGAGGCTACCTTCACCATATAAAATCTGCTGTGCCCTTGTAATATTGAATTTTGTCAAGGTCTGAAACATGAGAATTCTTATATTGTCATAGTTTGGACAGGAGAAGAAAAAGTGGTTAGCATCCTCAAAACCGCCCCCACACGAACAATGAGGAGAATCAATTAAATAGTTCTCATATTTATCAGAGTTGAGATCACTACACCTATTTCTAAGCTTACAGTGCACGACGTTGACTAGTCTTTTCCCAAAATTGAAATATGAGGGTGGTTTAACTGGTCTTCGTGATATAAGACGTCGGAATGAATAGACCGAAGGGCTGCTTCTAACAGCATCTGAATAATTATTACAGATAGCAATACAGGCTGGGAAAAATGACCGTTTGAATAACTCAGTTCGCATGTTATACTGTACGAATTTGTCAGCATCTCGTAAATTGTGCCGAGTCACGTCACGAAAGGTAGATGGTAGTATATTTTGAAGAAATCTCGGTGCATTTCCATGCACGATATTGTAAAACGTACTCATGGATTTTACAAATCTTCTCTCCTCCAGAGACTGCCACCCAAGTTCAAGGAGCAGCCGCTCGTGAGATACAGATCTAGTTATGCCGGTTACCATGCGAGCAGCGTCATGATGAACGTCGTCCAATCTCTTAAGTAAGGACTTGGGAGCCCCAGACCACACTTGACTACCATATTCGAGAATGGGCAAAATAAAAGATAGATACATTTGTTCTAGAGTTTTGCGATTCAGGGTAAACTTTAGTTTTCTCAGCTGCGATAGTCGTGAATAGGCTTGTTTACAGATATTAGCAATATGTTTGTCCCAACCAAGGTTTGACTGCAGATCGATCCCCAGATGTCGGTGATCTTCTGCAAAATCGAGAGAAATGCCACGTAAAGTGACGTCTGGATAGATAAAATCGTCGCACAGGGTGAAGAGCATTCCCCTTGTCTTAGGGTTAAAATTCACAAGCCATCTTTTGAACCACTGTATAACTCTTCGATATCAGCATTCAATTTCATGGCTAATATCGCTGTAAACCGTTCAGTTTGAGTTAAGCAGGTGTCGTCAGCAAACAATCTGCAGAAACGCTCTAGATCTTCCACAATATCATTGATGTAGACCAACAACAGGAACGGACCAAGGACGGAACCCTGTAGGACACCGCATGGCACGTCGCGATATTGCGATAAAATAGAATTAATTCGAACTCTTTGTTTCCGATCTATCAGATAACTTCTAAACCATGTGAGCAGACTACCAGAAATTCCATATTGGTTTAATTTAAAGATCAGACCCGGATGCCAAACTCTATCGAACGCTTTGGATATATCACAAAATACACCACAACTGAACCACCGGTTATCTACCGAATTACATAAAGTGTGGTAGAGCTCAAGTAACTGATATACAGTACTATTCTTTGGGAGAAAGCCTGCCTGAAATTTATAAAAGAGATCATTTTCAGCAAAGTACGCATAAATATTTTTGAATACAATTCTCTCAAATAGTTTACCGAGAGCGCTTAACAAAGAGACTGGTCTGTAATTACTGGCATCCGATTTACTGCCCTTCTCAAACAGTGATATAACATCAGCTAGTTTCCATTCGTTTGGGAAGGCAGAAGTTTCCAGGGATTTATTGAACAACCTCTGCTAAAGAGTTCTGGATTATCCCGTCATTACCGTTAATATTCCTATAAAACTAGTTAACCCCATAGCTGTCTTGTGTGGAACAGGACTATCCTAACCTCCAAAAGTTAATATCTAAATCTCAATACACATTAGCATGTTTGACATAGTATCAGACCGAGCCGCGATAGGTCGGCTTCAGGTTTGCAATCATGTGAGAAGAATCCGCACGGCCATGCCGGCTGTATGTATAATGTGTGTTCTGTTTTGTTTTGGTCTGGTCTGAGAATGGCAGACTTAACCCCTACATCCCCACATTCTTAATATCATCCCATCCAACCTGTGCCACAAAAGAGATAAACAAGAACTGATGTGCAGTGATAATCCCGGTTACATGTTATCTCGTACTTTTCGGGTTTTTTTTCATGATTATTCTCTCTGGTGATGTAGAATCCAACCTAGGACCATCACTGAGCCCCCCCCCCCCCCCCTCCACCGCCCCATCATTAATAATACACTCAGAGGCGGCAGAAGCTCCAAACAATGGGGGGGGGGGGGTCACACCTTTCTGGGTACCGCAAAGGTGTAGGATGGAAAATAATTTTTCTTCGGAGGGTGGGGGTGGTGGTGAGGAGGTGTATTCATGCAAAATATAAAACATTATATACGCTACCCCTCACCCTTGAACCCACTCTATTTAAGACACTAACCTCAGCGTATTTATTTCGTTTTGTTTTTACTTACCCCTTAGAACACTGGCGGTATCTTTCATATCAATTCAATGGCGGTAATTGAAAGAGGCCATATTCATTATTTGTGGGCAGACCAATTAATATTTTCAACGTGCAGCCTCAGGGCTGCAGGTTGAAAATATTGATTGGTCTCCCCACACATTCACTAACCAGCTATCATACTTAATGAATTTACAAAGTAACATGTTCATGGGCCGGAAAAGCGGCCTCTCGGGTTCAAAGAGCTCATCATAACTTTGAAACCGTCCTTTGAAATAGTACGTTCCATTGGGAGCTTTCTGTTTTTATTCAATAAAATCTTGAAAATCAATGTGGTCATATATGTATAGGTGATGTGTAATGACCATAATGGTTGTGTATGTTATATCGGAAAATGTCGTTCGGGTACCTAACGCCATTACTATTTTGATGAATTTCCACTCGCTTCGAATTTTTTAAATTTGAATTAAAACAAAATAAGAGAATTTAAGTACCAAAAATATGTCCAAGGTACCGTATTTATTGATTAAATACATTAAATATTTTTAAAAAATGGACGGAAAATATTATTTGTAGTCCAAAAAGTTCTTTGTTGATTTTACGATTCTATCTAATTTTTATGCTGGAGCGAACATTTTCTTTACAGTTCACTCAAAGGATTAAAAGTGATTTTTTGAACATATAAAAGTGCTTTGTTAACCTTTTTCATGTGGTGATGACAGTAAATAAAAGGGTATTTCAGATATGCTTGTAGCGGTTTCTTAAAATAAAACGTCCGGTTGTTATTTGTTTCTCGAGGTAATTTATTAATTCCATGATTAATATGGACTTTCGACATGTACTATTCAAAAAAGTAGGGGATATTTGATAATAAAAGTCAGATACATGAATAAATATATTTATATTTTCATCAAAAAGACAGTTGAGGCATTGCACTTTAACATCTGGTGAATGATGTCAACTGAAGAGGACATGGACGGTCAGTCAGAGAATTTACAACATTCAGTCCAAGACCTCGGTACCTTGTAAAGCGCGGATCCGATGTGGCATACTCCTCGCCAAACGTCCAATATTAGCTTGACTGATGTTATTCCATTCTTCTGCAGTGCAGCGACGAGTTCCTGGACAATTGTATGGGGCAGTTGGCCTTGTCGTACGCGCCTGCCAAGCATATCCTAGACGTGCTCGATTGGTGAAAGGTCTGGACTTAGTGCTGGCCAAGGCAGTGTCGTGATGTTCTGCTCCTGGATGAAGTCTGTAACGATACAGGTCCCTTGAGCTCTTGCATTGTCATCTTGGAAAATGAATCGATGGCCGTGACGTCGCGAGAATGGCACCACATGAGCTGCTAACATGTAGTCACGGTAGTATTGCCCTGTGACACACCCTTGGATGATATGTAATGCTGTTCTGCTTGTCATGGTTATGCCTCCCTACACCATAACCGATCGACCACCAAAACGGTCATGCTACCTAACGGTTACGTCATGGTATCGTTCGTTCCGCTGCCGCCACTCTTTGTTTCGCCTGCCGTGGAAGTCGAGAATGAACCTCAATTCATCGGAAAACATGACGTTGCACCACCGACGATTGTCCCATCGGTGTCGTGCTCCACGCCAATTACGCCTTGGTGCGATGTTACGTTCAGTCAAACGTGAAATTATTCGAGGTCGTCGAGTGTACAAACTCCAGCGGTTTAGGCGATTTCGGATAGTCTGACCACTGACTCGCACATCTGTCGCTCGGTGCAGCTTCTATCCAATTTCTGAGGCACTTTGATGGCGGTTACGCAATGCTGTGGTTCCGATGACACGATCCAGGTTAGCAGTTGTCGCCCACTGCAGTCTGTCTGCTGCCAGTTTCCAACATGCCAACGGCACGTAAACATTCGTCACGTGTCAGCTTCGCATACCTCAAAAGTTACGTTTCGACCAAAAACTATTGATGAACGAGTTCATACCAAGAAAAAAACGATGAGACCTCCGAAAAAGCCCGTCCAGTACAAATGAAAATTTCAAAACGTACCCCACTGACATTAACGCGGCGCTCGTGCAAAGAACCTGCACGAAGTTTTCATGGGCCGGTGACATTCATGATCCACACTAAACTTGGTAACATATTGATGTGTCCAAGCACGCGTATCCAATACCATTTTTCTAGAATATCAATATCAGTTTGTATATCCCTATTTTTTTTAATAGTATAATGAGTATGTTACATGGCGTGTAGCTGGCGGATACTATTAGTTATCCTTGTGTTTTCAGGGTGCATGAGAATTTACACCCAAACCGGTATAAATTCCCATACTCCCCGGAAAACACAAGGATAACGGATATATTCCCAAGAATTTTGGTGTACTTAATACTTTAACCTACTTTGTGGAAAAAAATGACAGAAAATTTGTACTCTGTAAGTTTTTTAATAAATAAAACCAGACAAATATGGATGTCATTGGAACTGGCTGAATGAGCCAGTTCCAATGGCATTCATATCTGCAAAATTTTATTGCTCGTAAATTTTAAATTTCCTGTATTTTTATATTTGTTCTAGCATAACATAGCAGAAGGTATGAATTAATAATTAAAAATGAGTACTTTTTAGCCATACAGCCTGCTATTGTATATTCTTGTTTTTACACCGTGATTAAAAACGGTGTAAAAAAGCCACGGTGGATTCAAAGTTACACCGTATCTCTAAGCCAATCAAAACGCAATATTTTGTTTCCTCTGGAAATAAATTTCCATACAAGGCTCTGAGTGTTCATATCACCCTGTATGAACTTCCATCGCTTTGTATAGAATTGTATCAGCCAGCTGCACGCCATGTAACTTATAATATGTCCCAGTCTTCCCAAAACCCAATAGAAGCGACAGAGGTGGAAGAAGGGGGGGGGGAATAATTATCTATGCAAAATATCAATTACTGGCCAGTCCAGATATGATCTATCGATGCCCATTATAGAATTATATGGGCCCAAATGTCCAATGGGAGCTTTTACTGCGGGTACTGTATCGCCCAGTCAACGGTCACGATTAGCCATTGTGTATAAGTATGTGACCTTAAACACCAATAAATAAATAATAATAAATAAATCGCCCAGCCAACTTCCCATATCTATTGAGCTGTCCACCGACGCTAATCTTCAAAATATAGTTGTTAGATGAGATTTTAACCCTTTACCCAACGAATCGGCCACATCCGCCCGGTAATATGCAAATTCAGCAACTGAAAAAATACCTTTTTTCAAAACATTTCAACAGAACCATATTATGTGACCCCTCTTTGGAACGAGCTTGTCAAGCTCGTTCCAATGAGAGGTCACATGATATGGTTTGGTTGGAACTTTACATTTTAAAAAATGATATTTAAAATAATAATTTTTGATATCGTCTGCGTTGGGTAAAGGGTTAATGAGGACCAACTCACCTATGCGCTTTAAAATCCGTTTGGTTAAAAATTAACCCAATCAACTGGGCTGAGTGATGGGCTGTTATTCACTCAACCCAGTTAATTTGGGTTTCACACAAAACAAATTTTAGAGTGTAATCACAAACATATGTAGGAAATATCCATACCATATTCCTAAAAGCAGCAAGTAGTATTACCTACGTATATTGTCGAAAATTCTTTTTCACTCCTAGACCCATTTCTTTGTTCTGAAACCGTTCCGATACGCGAAGTGGGAGAGTCGGAACTATTTTTCGCTGACGCAAACTATACAGTTATAATGAATGCGTTGACCGCTGCTGACTGGTATTTATACATGAAACATCCATAGGAAGGATATGTCGTCCCCTGAGTTCCAATGTGTTCTATGTGCCTACTGGCACATAGAACACATTGGAACTCGGAGGACGATGTGTCAAACTAGAAAATGCGTCAGAAAACTCTGGCTGCTAAATATATTCCAAATCGAGTAATAACATCCTGTCTATGTGATCACAAGCGGATGCACAATAATGAGATACGCTTGCTCATAAGACGCTGTCGTCGTCGTCTCCATGAAAAGGCAAAACGCCAAAATAAACCCCGTTCTTTGTCTGCCCATTTGATAAAGCGTTGTGAAACAATCTCAGCTGTTCGGAAAGCTGAGGACCATTATATTACCAAAACTCAAAATACGCTAAATAATTCTTCAACAAACTCAACGTTATGGTGGAAAACCCTCTGGGGGCTTATCAATCCTAATACAAAACATTCTATGCTAGTCATTTAACACAATGGTGATACCTTGTAATCTGACGCAGAAAAGGCTGAAGCATTTAACCCCTTGCCCATCGCACAGTGTATCAAAAGTTATTTTTTTACTTACTGTTTTTTCTGTATAAATTTTGAAATGGAGAGAAACGCTATTTTGTGCAGTCCTTGAAATAGTGGGGTGGATGGGGTTGGATACAAAATATATTTCTCCAGACACTGGGATCAGAAATATATTTTGTCCCCCTTCACTTGATGTATTCTGGCTACGCAACGCAACAAGTGTTCCACGTACGAGACCGTCCTAAAAACAAATATGACAATATCAAAGACCAGAATACCGCGGCGTCGCACTGATTTTAAAGTTATCATTAGTACAGCCGCTGACGGGAATTAATAAAATAACGCCACCATCCACAATATCTCATTGAATGAGTAAGAGGTGTATCGCCATCCGTTTGATATGGAATAAATTTATTATTAATTTATTGTTGTTTAAGGTCACATATTTATGCACAATGGTTAATCATGACCGTGACAGTTTTACGGTTGGAGGAAGCCGGGGTACCCGGAGAGAACCACCGAGCAACGACGAGCAGCTGCCAGCTCCCCAACATCGTAACTCCGCACTGCAGCACAGGCAGGGTTAGATTGGTTGAAGACATGCGTACCATCGACGTGCAGTACGCCTTAGTACACGGCGTCATCGTGCCCCCACGCGAGCAATGGAGATGAAGTGTCTTGGCCAAGGACACCACGCTGTAGCCGCAGGTGGGATTCGAACCGAGGACCTCTCGGCTTGCAGCCTGCACCTCTACCTGCTGAGCCACCGCGCTCCCGATACGGAATAAACGATATTTATAATGAAAACAAAACAAACAGACTGATCGATGCAAACGTAAACCATGTATGCCCTCATCTGAGTGGTTCAAACTCTGTCGGGGATGGGTAGTTGTTCTGGATTTATATTATATTAATATACATTTTATAATTGCAGTGCATTTCACTTTTCTGATATCGCTTGGGAAAATATCCCTGTTAACAATATTTTTCAAGAAGAAAGCACGTATCATCTACAATATATAAGGATTATAGTAGCGATAATTCGACCGTTATTATCTGAACTTTTGGGTGAGCAGCTTGTGTTAAATTCCCAATGGAACCGGACATTTGGAGGAGCAACTTTTTCCTGTACAAAACTTTGGCTCAATCCAGCTAGCTCCGGCAAGTGATGTATACACTAAAAACTAAAGTGTTAAAACTGACACTTTCAAGGTGTTAAACCCATTCTAACTCTTAGGGTTTGATTTTAACACTCAAAGTGCAATGCTTTAAGCACTTAGACATTACAATCGTCAGACATCTGAAACTTGAATGGATGGCACTTCCCATGTGTCTAGCATTGGTAGTTCTTCCAGAATCGTTCATAATTTGATTTGCGCTTGGTGGGTACATAATTAAAAGGACACAACGCAGATGACGCGGATCAGGCTCCAGAGTTCGAGCCTGATCCGCGTCATCTGCGTTGTTTCCTTTTAAGTGTCGCGACATTACACTTGTCAAGTTCTGGGATATCTACACTTGAACAAAGTGCTAGTTCAGCACTTAGTAAGTGTTAAATACAGCACTTCAAGTGTAGTTTTTAACACTTTGGTTTTTAGCGTGTACGGACTGCATGTAAGGTATGCTATGGTATGTATATTTGCATAAGTATGACATGTATTGTTCTGTATATGGCTTTGGGTATATAGTATAGGTATCTGATAGAATATTGATGGAGAAGGTGAGTTTTCTTGAGAAAGTTTTCCCCGCGAAACGGCTGACCAGGGCTCAAAATAAGCGGCGTCGCGTCGCTTTTTGCTATGCAAAACTTGCAAAAAGCTACGCAATGTTCAATTATGTATAGCATTTTGCGATACAAGATAATCAACTACAGCCTATTAGGCTGCAGTTGATTATCTTGTATCGCAAAATGTAAATGAAAATTTGCAAACAAATTTGAAAACTAGTTCACTGATGCTTTACTTCTGATTGTGGAACATTCCAGGCATAACTCGGATTAACTCTCCATCAAACATCATTATCAACTTCATATGTAAGTTGAATTCTATTGGTTTAAATTCTTCCTGTTTTTACAACATTTTGCATAAAATGTACATTAAAAATAACTTCAAGCCCATCAAATTAAAAATCCCACTTCCATTTTGAGAACTCTATTGAACAACCAAGACACTATTTGAAAATATCCGAGTCCATGCTACCCTAAAAGGCAGTTCAGTTGAAAAAAAACATAGTAAATGTTTCATGTGTTGCAGGTCATTTGGAAATGCCCAGAAATGGAAGGAAACTATTCTATCTACTTAGAAGAATTCATACAAAACAGCATAACATAACTCTGGTATACAAAAATAGCTATGTAATTTTTACAAAATGCTATTCATTTTTTGGAAATTTGTAGCATTTTGCTACGCAAAGAAAAAAAGTTATTTTGAGCACTGCGGTTGACCTTGCAATTGATGTTGTTGATGCACACGTGACGTCATAGAAACGTTAACCCTTGTTGTTGTTCACTGTACAATCCAACATCACGTTGTTCTGGTCAGAGTGTGTCGGGCATCTCGTTACTGGACTGATACGGTAGTGTAGTGTGGGAGTTATGTACCATTGTAGGTCTCCTGCTAGCCCTTGGAACTACTAATCCACCTGATGCTTCATTATTTTCTATAGGTAGTACGTAATGCTATGCCAGGTGGTATTGTGGGGTGGATGGGGGTAACACATGGTCGTCTAGTGCAGTATTGCGAGAATGTCTTTGGTAGTTTAGAATTTTAGTATAGGATACTATACCTTGTATATGTCTGTACCCTGTTGGCCTACTGTTAGCCCTTTGTACTATTGATCCACTCAAGGCGTTCTACTGCCCTACAGTTGGTATAGGTAAGTACCTAATGCTAGGCCAGGTAGTATTGTGGGGTAATCCAGAGTAGTTTAGAAAGGTAGTATGAGATATACGATATGTTCCGCTATTGGTCTAGTGATAGTCCTTGGTAGTGCTAACCCACCAAAGGCGTTATATTATTATATATCTGGTATAGGTTGCAAGTAGTACTAGGTCGTGCAGTGTTAAGCTTGGTTGTATGGTAGAATAGTTTCGGATGAACTATCTGTACCCCTTGGTACTATAGATCCACCTAAGACGTTATACTGCTCTACTATTGGAATGGATAGTACGTAATGCCAATGCATGTAGAGTCATGCTTGATTGTCTGGTACAATAGTATAGGATGAACTGCTACTATCCCCTCCCCTAAGTCCACTGTTAGCCCTTAGTACCACTATCCATCAAAGGCGATGTGTTGACCTATAGATGGTATAGGTGGTGCGTAATTCTAGGTCAGGCAGTGTTGTTGGGTATGCATGGTTGTCTAATGGGGTAATATAGGTCGTGCAGTATGTACCTCTGTTGTTCTACTAGTCTTGCGGTGCGGTTGGGTATGTTTTGTCTTGTACGGGAGTAGACAGTGCACGATCTTTACATCCTAATAGTCTACAGTTATCGCTATAATACTACCTAATGCTTTATACCATCCAATGGGTAGGTCGTAATGCTAGGACGTGAGGTGTTATGCTTGATTTCAAGTGCGGTAGTAGAGTATTAGGTGGATTAGTAGTACAAAAGGCTAACAGGATACCTACAAGGGTACATACCGCCCATACTATTTTACCGTGTTAGTCCAGTACGAGAAGCCCGACACACCATGACCTGATCAACGTAATTTCGGATTGACAGTGTTGAACAATAGTAGTGAACGTTTCTATGACGTCCCCTGCGTATCATGACGTCACACCGTCAAATAGTAATGTCAAACGTTTCGCTGGAAAAACGTTCAAGAAAACTAGCCTTTTTCTTCAATAATCCATCACATACCCACACTATATACCTATATAAGCCATCACATACATAACAATACATGCCATACCTATGCACATATATACCATATCATATATATATGCAGTACGTACATCACTTGCCGGATCTAGCTGGTGGAGCAGAAGTTTTGCACATGAAAAAGTTTGTCCCCCAAAAGTCCGGTTCCTATGGGAATTTAACACTAGCTGCTCCCACAAATCCCAGGTAATAAGGGTTAAATCTATACTATACTATCTGCAAACAATCTGATACCAAGCCTTTTAAAATTTCTTACAAGGTTAATAAGGTGTTTCCCAGACGGAAGTACATCCGTTTTCAGCGCTAGATGCGACGCGTGTTATTAATTAAAATAACAATCATTGGAAATTCCACGAAATGTGTTTCTTTGTGATTTTATCAATTAATTCAGATGTACCGTCTTGTATGTATTAGGTCACGCTAAACAGACGCCACGGGGAGTATTGGTGTTTTGTACTTTTGATGTCTAGCGTTTCATAGACCAATTATTTTTTAAAGAAAATAAATGATAGACACTGAACAAAACTAATCGTTTTTCACCCCAACTGTTCTCTTGAACACTTCGTGAAAACTTAACCCTTTACCTAGAACGACAGAAAGATGATACTTGCAAACAAAATTCTCCAAGAGCCAATATTTTCATCTTTTGCGTCAAAAATCTAATTTATGACCCTCGTTGCGACGAGTTCGTTCCAATCAGGGGCCATAAGCTATGTTTTGAGACAAAAATGAAAAAATAATGAAACTTTAATGGTGATTTTTGTGAATAGCTCTGGCCAGTTTTGGGCGTAACGTTGGGTGAAGGGGTAACAGGTTTCCTGTCATGCGAAGTGAGTTAAAGTTTTAACGAGGTAATATTTGGAAGTATCAAATGTGGAAAGCTCATAAAAGTTACACCAGGCAAAATTAGCGAATGTGAAAACAATGGGATTGGGTCCGATTCGTACCTTGATAATCACAGCTTGATTAATTTGTGAATGGGTGGGTTATTACATCATAATATTTGTCTGCACTGCAAGAAATAACAACATCCACTTAATTAGCATAACCTTCTGCATGTGATCTTCGTGTGAACGTTTGACTGGTGGTTTGCTTGTCGTAGGATAAGTGCCCCCGTGGACTACAGCTCACAGTCCTAAAACAGACAGTCGATCTGCTCCCTTCTCCAATTGGCCACCCATACAATCGCGTTCACAGCAACTGGCTGCCCGGACAACTGCCCCATGGCAATTTTAGCTGGGGCAAACTGCCTCCATTGGCAACCAGGTAAATTGCCTCTGGTCAATTAGCAGTCGGGACAACTGCCCCCCCCCCCCCCCCCCCACTACAAATTATTACAAGCTGCCGATTGCCCTGATGGGTAGTTGTCCTGGCTGTCAATTGCACTGGGGGGGGGGGGGGGGGGGGGTTGGGGGGGTTGGTTGTCAGATTGTGTATTTTTGCTGTAGCTCGTATAGTATGGGGGACCTCGGTGGAGGACCCTCGAATGTGACGTCATGTCACGTGACTCAGTGGCGTCCTGTTGAGTTGTCATGGCAGCCCAACCCAAGAATGATGTTGCTTCCCAAAAGAGAGATGCTAACCAAGCATCAACAATCAAAGCAACCAACAAACCCAAGCTACCAGCGTTCAATGAATAGTCAAGAATAATGGCAGACAACACGTATCACTATGGCTACCATGACAACACAACATGGCGTCTCTGGGTCAAGTGACTATGACGTCACATATGAGATACGGCAAATGCGGCATGCCCAGCGCCTGACATATTACTCCGATAAATTGATCAAACAAATATTCAAGTACGTTGTTCAGATTAGTTTTCCTCTTCAGTATTCGAGGATGTGTGTTGCCCTGTGTTCAAAACTATAAAACTGTCGTCGCCACACAAATTGATACAACTTATTCAGAGTGAATAATATATGTCATTATTTAATACTTCAGTGGTGTAAATGACGGAAACAAACTTCTATCATTTATAGTTCAGTTGTATAAATGACATACAAGCAGCCTCACTAAATTAACCCTTTGATTCGTTTGTACTTCTTATGACGTACGCAATCAAACAGCGTGTTGATACTTTGTGGTCATTTGTTTTGTTATTATTTTTCGATTTTTTAAAGTTTTAACCTCAATTCCTATTTTCTCCCGAATAGTGCTCAGTGACACTCGTTGAGCCAAATGTTATCGCAGCTTAAAATACTAATGTAATCCTGCTGCCAAGACTTTTTAACTGGTTGAGTGCTAGAAGCCACGCGAGCCTATCATTCATTATCAAAACATGGCCGCTTACGCCGGATACCATAATAACCATAATCCCTCACAACATGACGAAATGTCCTGTTCCGTAAATTGAAATATTAGCTGAGAAATCGCTGCAAATAATTGGCTGCTCCAAACTCATGACTTGTTCTACATTGGTGACGCCACCGCCATCATCTCTCATAGCGACCCTGCTAGCTGGAATATGATTCATACGTGCCTGGCCGGATGCGTCTATGTGCTGCATATGACGTGTACTAGCACACGAGCACATCCGTGAAATAGTACAAAACAGTATGATTCTCCAACTACGGAAACCCATTAGTGTCACGGGAAAAAAGTATCTTTGCGAATATTTTTTTTTCCCTGGCACTAATGGGTTTCCGTATCCATCAGATGTCATTCAAAAAATGTATGTCGAACTGATCCTCCAATATCCGTTTATGCTTTCGTTTCTGCGATACAATGTTATCCACAACACAAGCGCAGGAGAAATGGTAAAATGTGGAAGATGATCCCGCAGTAGTGAACCCCTAGAACATTACTATGTCAAAGTTATTTTACGGCATCCGTAGCTGTGCGCGTACTGCATGCGTGTGCACCCATGCACATCGTTGACTTGCGGAAAAATTGCTTCGAAGCCTAGGAGTTTGGGGGGATGTGAGGGCCCCCCGCGCACCCCGATAATGTTTCCAGTCGCGATATTTTCGTCCGGAGTGTAGTCAATCATGTACTTTCTTAAAAACAAAAACTAGATTTGATAACTGGACTTGTGTCATACCACTGGAGGTCTGCAGTACCCGAGCGGGGATATTAGACAAATTTGGAGTATCGTTTGGTATAATTTGCGTCAAGACTTCTACATGTACAATTTCTTTATTCGCTAACAAATTCTTAGATTTTCTTAAATGTTTTAACCTTTTACCCATCGTAAGGGCCAAAACCGGCCAGGGCAATTCACAAAAATCGCCAATTAATTTTCATTATTTTTTTTCATTTTTTGTCTCAAAATCATAGGTTATGAGCCCTCTTTGGAACGAACTCGTCTAGCTCGTTCCAAAGAGGGGTCATAACCTATGTTTTTGAAGCAAATGAAAGTGTCAATGACACCGTAGCTCAGCTTGTTTAAGACATGTACATGTATAGTATGTGACACAGCAATGACAAACATCTAGGTAATGACCTGATAACAAAGGTACATGTAAAGTATTGTAACGGTCTGTACATAAATGCTGACCGTATGTAACAAATATATAGGTAAAGTATTGTAAAGGTGGGGTGACAGTTAGATGCTAAACTAGAAAGAAATCTTTGAGTCCCAGAGTGGATCTGACTGAACCGAAAAATATTTGTTCTCATAGCACAGTGATAACAAAGGCACCCCAAAACACTCGTTCCTGTCACAAGGTGATAACAAAGGTACCCCAAGAAGTTTCGTGAAGATCGGTTCATAAATACAGACTCTAGCCCGAGCCGTATTGACATGTGCACTTACTGTGTATAAGTAGCAATGAACAAATCAAAGTTCATCTAATTTGCACAATTTCTGCACGAGAAAAAAACGCGTATTATATGTGATGTATTCCATGTTACTAAATATTCCTACAAAAATTTATTCAAATCAGAACTTTCATGCAGAAGTTCTGTACTAAAAACTCATTGAAACTGAAACCAACAGACTACATCAGTGATTTTATTAACTTTACTAAGGTAAAGCGAAATCTCTTAGACATCTAGATGTCTCACTCAACAACCGAACACATACTTGACAAGACCTGTGTGTGTACCCAGACCTGTTGTCCGAGAAAGTCATAAGCCTACCACTACCACCTTCAACCCCCAAGGGGGGTTGAAGGTGGTAGTGATAGGCGTATGACTTTCTTGGACAACAGGTCTGCTTGAATCTATAGTCACATGCTGGTGCAAATGCTTCAAGTGACAGGATAGTAGTAATGGTAGTATATTATAGTGTCAATATTCCTTGAATAATTACTCCTCAAACTGTGATGTCAGTTGTTGAACTTGAAACTGACAGAAAAAACATATTGCTGTGACCCATTTTGCTTCAAATGATTGCAACTGTGTTTGGGTATGGTTGCAGCCATTACCTTTTACCACTAAACCACTTTCAAAATGAAATTACGTGATGTTATGTGACTTCGAAGTTAAATTACATTTTTGCTTTACAACAAAAATTTAATGTGAGCATAATACATGTAATCTCAATCATCCCAGACCAAAATATTTAGGAGGGCAATTTTTCGCTCTCCTTAATTCTTTCAGGAGGGCAGTAAGGAGAGCTAAAAAATCGCTCTCCTGAAATTGCCAAGCCTGATGGGTCCGATTCGTACCTTGATAATCACAGCTTGATTAATTTGTGAATGGGTGGGTTATTACATCATAATATTTGTCTGCACTGCAAGAAATAACAACATCCACTTAATTAGCATAACCTTCTGCATGTGATCTTCGTGTGAACGTTTGACTGGTGGTTTGCTTGTCGTAGGATAAGTGCCCCCGTGGACTACAGCTCACAGTCCTAAAACAGACAGTCGATCTGCTCCCTTCTCCAATTGGCCACCCATACAATCGCGTTCACAGCAACTGGCTGCCCGGACAACTGCCCCATGGCAATTTTAGCTGGGGCAAACTGCCTCCATTGGCAACCAGGTAAATTGCCTCTGGTCAATTAGCAGTCGGGACAACTGCCCCCCCCCCCCCCCCCACTACAAATTATTACAAGCTGCCGATTGCCCTGATGGGTAGTTGTCCTGGCTGTCAATTGCACTGGGGGGGGGGGGGGGGGGTTGGGGGATTGGTTGTCAGATTGTGTATTTTTGCTGTAGCTCGTATAGTATGGGGGACCTCGGTGGAGGACCCTCGAATGTGACGTCATGTCACGTGACTCAGTGGCGTCCTGTTGAGTTGTCATGGCAGCCCAACCCAAGAATGATGTTGCTTCCCAAAAGAGAGATGCTAACCAAGCATCAACAATCAAAGCAACCAACAAACCCAAGCTACCAGCGTTCAATGAATAGTCAAGAATAATGGCAGACAACACGTATCACTATGGCTACCATGACAACACAACATGGCGTCTCTGGGTCAAGTGACTATGACGTCACATATGAGATACGGCAAATGCGGCATGCCCAGCGCCTGACATATTACTCCGATAAATTGATCAAACAAATATTCAAGTACGTTGTTCAGATTAGTTTTCCTCTTCAGTATTCGAGGATGTGTTGCCCTGTGTTCAAAACTATAAAACTGTCGTCGCCACACAAATTGATACAACTTATTCAGAGTGAATAATATATGTCATTATTTAATACTTCAGTGGTGTAAATGACGGAAACAAACTTCTATCATTTATAGTTCAGTTGTATAAATGACATACAAGCAGCCTCACTAAATTAACCCTTTGATTCGTTTGTACTTCTTATGACGTACGCAATCAAACAGCGTGTTGATACTTTGTGGTCATTTGTTTTGTTATTATTTTTCGATTTTTTAAAGTTTTAACCTCAATTCCTATTTTCTCCCGAATAGTGCTCAGTGACACTCGTTGAGCCAAATGTTATCGCAGCTTAAAATACTAATGTAATCCTGCTGCCAAGACTTTTTAACTGGTTGAGTGCTAGAAGCCACGCGAGCCTATCATTCATTATCAAAACATGGCCGCTTACGCCGGATACCATAATAACCATAATCCCTCACAACATGACGAAATGTCCTGTTCCGTAAATTGAAATATTAGCTGAGAAATCGCTGCAAATAATTGGCTGCTCCAAACTCATGACTTGTTCTACATTGGTGACGCCACCGCCATCATCTCTCATAGCGACCCTGCTAGCTGGAATATGATTCATACGTGCCTGGCCGGATGCGTCTATGTGCTGCATATGACGTGTACTAGCACACGAGCACATCCGTGAAATAGTACAAAACAGTATGATTCTCCAACTACGGAAACCCATTAGTGTCACGGGAAAAAAGTATCTTTGCGAATATTTTTTTTTCCCTGGCACTAATGGGTTTCCGTATCCATCAGATGTCATTCAAAAAATGTATGTCGAACTGATCCTCCAATATCCGTTTATGCTTTCGTTTCTGCGATACAATGTTATCCACAACACAAGCGCAGGAGAAATGGTAAAATGTGGAAGATGATCCCGCAGTAGTGAACCCCTAGAACATTACTATGTCAAAGTTATTTTACGGCATCCGTAGCTGTGCGCGTACTGCATGCGTGTGCACCCATGCACATCGTTGACTTGCGGAAAAATTGCTTCGAAGCCTAGGAGTTTGGAGGGATGTGAGGGCCCCCCGCGCACCCCGATAATGTTTCCAGTCGCGATATTTTCGTCCGGAGTGTAGTCAATCATGTACTTTCTTAAAAACAAAAACTAGATTTGATAACTGGACTTGTGTCATACCACTGGAGGTCTGCAGTACCCGAGCGGGGATATTAGACAAATTTGGAGTATCGTTTGGTATAATTTGCGTCAAGACTTCTACATGTACAATTTCTTTATTCGCTAACAAATTCTTAGATTTTCTTAAATGTTTTAACCTTTTACCCATCGTAAGGGCCAAAACCGGCCAGGGCAATTCACAAAAATCGCCAATTAATTTTCATTATTTTTTTTCATTTTTTGTCTCAAAATCATAGGTTATGAGCCCTCTTTGGAACGAACTCGTCTAGCTCGTTCCAAAGAGGGGTCATAACCTATGTTTTTGAAGCAAATGAAAGTGTCAATGACACCGTAGCTCAGCTTGTTTAAGACATGTACATGTATAGTATGTGACACAGCAATGACAAACATCTAGGTAATGACCTGATAACAAAGGTACATGTAAAGTATTGTAACGGTCTGTACATAAATGCTGACCGTATGTAACAAATATATAGGTAAAGTATTGTAAAGGTGGGGTGACAGTTAGATGCTAAACTAGAAAGAAATCTTTGAGTCCCAGAGTGGATCTGACTGAACCGAAAAATATTTGTTCTCATAGCACAGTGATAACAAAGGCACCCCAAAACACTCGTTCCTGTCACAAGGTGATAACAAAAGTACCCCAAGAAGTTTCGTGAAGATCGGTTCATAAATACAGACTCTAGCCCGAGCCGTATTGACATGTGCACTTACTGTGTATAAGTAGCAATGAACAAATCAAAGTTCATCTAATTTGCACAATTTCTGCACGAGAAAAAAACGCGTATTATATGTGATGTATTCCATGTTACTAAATATTCCTACAAAAATTTATTCAAATCAGAACTTTCATGCAGAAGTTCTGTACTAAAAACTCATTGAAACTGAAACCAACAGACTACATCAGTGATTTTATTAACTTTACTAAGGTAAAGCGAAATCTCTTAGACATCTAGATGTCTCACTCAACAACCGAACACATACTTGACAAGACCTGTGTGTGTACCCAGACCTGTTGTCCGAGAAAGTCATAAGCCAACCACTACCACCTTCAACCCCCAAGGGGGGTTGAAGGTGGTAGTGATAGGCGTATGACTTTCTTGGACAACAGGTCTGCTTGAATCTATAGTCACATGCTGGTGCAAATGCTTCAAGTGACAGGATAGTAGTAATGGTAGTATATTATAGTGTCAATATTCCTTGAATAATTACTCCTCAAACTGTGATGTCAGTTGTTGAACTTGAAACTGACAGAAAAAACATATTGCTGTGACCCATTTTGCTTCAAATGATTGCAACTGTGTTTGGGTATGGTTGCAGCCATTACCTTTTACCACTAAACCACTTTCAAAATGAAATTACGTGATGTTATGTGACTTCGAAGTTAAATTACATTTTTGCTTTACAACAAAAATTTAATGTGAGCATAATACATGTAATCTCAATCATCCCAGACCAAAATATTTAGGAGGGCAATTTTTCGCTCTCCTTAATTCTTTCAGGAGGGCAGTAAGGAGAGCTAAAAAATCGCTCTCCTGAAATTGCCAAGCCTGATGGGTCCGATTCGTACCTTGATAATCACAGCTTGATTAATTTGTGAATGGGTGGGTTATTACATCATAATATTTGTCTGCACTGCAAGAAATAACAACATCCACTTAATTAGCATAACCTTCTGCATGTGATCTTCGTGTGAACGTTTGACTGGTGGTTTGCTTGTCGTAGGATAAGTGCCCCCGTGGACTACAGCTCACAGTCCTAAAACAGACAGTCGATCTGCTCCCTTCTCCAATTGGCCACCCATACAATCGCGTTCACAGCAACTGGCTGCCCGGACAACTGCCCCATGGCAATTTTAGCTGGGGCAAACTGCCTCCATTGGCAACCAGGTAAATTGCCTCTGGTCAATTAGCAGTCGGGACAACTGCCCCCCCCCCCCCCCCCCCCCCACTACAAATTATTACAAGCTGCCGATTGCCCTGATGGGTAGTTGTCCTGGCTGTCAATTGCACTGGGGGGGGGGGGGGGGGGGTGGGGGATTGGTTGTCAGATTGTGTATTTTTGCTGTAGCTCGTATAGTATGGGGGACCTCGGTGGAGGACCCTCGAATGTGACGTCATGTCACGTGACTCAGTGGCGTCCTGTTGAGTTGTCATGGCAGCCCAACCCAAGAATGATGTTGCTTCCCAAAAGAGAGATGCTAACCAAGCATCAACAATCAAAGCAACCAACAAACCCAAGCTACCAGCGTTCAATGAATAGTCAAGAATAATGGCAGACAACACGTATCACTATGGCTACCATGACAACACAACATGGCGTCTCTGGGTCAAGTGACTATGACGTCACATATGAGATACGGCAAATGCGGCATGCCCAGCGCCTGACATATTACTCCGATAAATTGATCAAACAAATATTCAAGTACGTTGTTCAGATTAGTTTTCCTCTTCAGTATTCGAGGATGTGTGTTGCCCTGTGTTCAAAACTATAAAACTGTCGTCGCCACACAAATTGATACAACTTATTCAGAGTGAATAATATATGTCATTATTTAATACTTCAGTGGTGTAAATGACGGAAACAAACTTCTATCATTTATAGTTCAGTTGTATAAATGACATACAAGCAGCCTCACTAAATTAACCCTTTGATTCGTTTGTACTTCTTATGACGTACGCAATCAAACAGCGTGTTGATACTTTGTGGTCATTTGTTTTGTTATTATTTTTCGATTTTTTAAAGTTTTAACCTCAATTCCTATTTTCTCCCGAATAGTGCTCAGTGACACTCGTTGAGCCAAATGTTATCGCAGCTTAAAATACTAATGTAATCCTGCTGCCAAGACTTTTTAACTGGTTGAGTGCTAGAAGCCACGCGAGCCTATCATTCATTATCAAAACATGGCCGCTTACGCCGGATACCATAATAACCATAATCCCTCACAACATGACGAAATGTCCTGTTCCGTAAATTGAAATATTAGCTGAGAAATCGCTGCAAATAATTGGCTGCTCCAAACTCATGACTTGTTCTACATTGGTGACGCCACCGCCATCATCTCTCATAGCGACCCTGCTAGCTGGAATATGATTCATACGTGCCTGGCCGGATGCGTCTATGTGCTGCATATGACGTGTACTAGCACACGAGCACATCCGTGAAATAGTACAAAACAGTATGATTCTCCAACTACGGAAACCCATTAGTGTCACGGGAAAAAAGTATCTTTGCGAATATTTTTTTTTCCCTGGCACTAATGGGTTTCCGTATCCATCAGATGTCATTCAAAAAATGTATGTCGAACTGATCCTCCAATATCCGTTTATGCTTTCGTTTCTGCGATACAATGTTATCCACAACACAAGCGCAGGAGAAATGGTAAAATGTGGAAGATGATCCCGCAGTAGTGAACCCCTAGAACATTACTATGTCAAAGTTATTTTACGGCATCCGTAGCTGTGCGCGTACTGCATGCGTGTGCACCCATGCACATCGTTGACTTGCGGAAAAATTGCTTCGAAGCCTAGGAGTTTGGAGGGATGTGAGGGCCCCCCGCGCACCCCGATAATGTTTCCAGTCGCGATATTTTCGTCCGGAGTGTAGTCAATCATGTACTTTCTTAAAAACAAAAACTAGATTTGATAACTGGACTTGTGTCATACCACTGGAGGTCTGCAGTACCCGAGCGGGGATATTAGACAAATTTGGAGTATCGTTTGGTATAATTTGCGTCAAGACTTCTACATGTACAATTTCTTTATTCGCTAACAAATTCTTAGATTTTCTTAAATGTTTTAACCTTTTACCCATCGTAAGGGCCAAAACCGGCCAGGGCAATTCACAAAAATCGCCAATTAATTTTCATTATTTTTTTTCATTTTTTGTCTCAAAATCATAGGTTATGAGCCCTCTTTGGAACGAACTCGTCTAGCTCGTTCCAAAGAGGGGTCATAACCTATGTTTTTGAAGCACATGAAAGTGTCAATGACACCGTAGCTCAGCTTGTTTAAGACATGTACATGTATAGTATGTGACACAGCAATGACAAACATCTAGGTAATGACCTGATAACAAAGGTACATGTAAAGTATTGTAACGGTCTGTACATAAATGCTGACCGTATGTAACAAATATATAGGTAAAGTATTGTAAAGGTGGGGTGACAGTTAGATGCTAAACTAGAAAGAAATCTTTGAGTCCCAGAGTGGATCTGACTGAACCGAAAAATATTTGTTCTCATAGCACAGTGATAACAAAGGCACCCCAAAACACTCGTTCCTGTCACAAGGTGATAACAAAGGTACCCCAAGAAGTTTCGTGAAGATCGGTTCATAAATACAGACTCTAGCCCGAGCCGTATTGACATGTGCACTTACTGTGTATAAGTAGCACTGAACAAATCAAAGTTCATCTAATTTGCACAATTTCTGCACGAGAAAAAAACGCGTATTATATGTGATGTATTCCATGTTACTAAATATTCCTACAAAAATTTATTCAAATCAGAACTTTCATGCAGAAGTTCTGTACTAAAAATTGATTGCACTAATTTTGGTACAAAGTGGCTGCTGGCGGTCATCTTGAATTTTGGACTGCACCCCAAAAAACTCGTTCTCGTCCCACGGTGATAACAAAAGTACCCAAGAAGTTTCGTAAAGATGGGTTCATAAATACGGCCTCTAGTCTGAGCCGTATAGAAGTTGTGTACAAAAAACTGATTGGACCAAAGTTCGGTACAAAATGGCCACTGGCAGCCATCTTGAACTTTGCACCGCTCCCAGAAACACTCGTTCTCGTCCCAAGGTGACAACAAAGGTACCCAAGAAATTTTGTGAAGATCGGTTCATAAATACAGCCTCCAGCCCGGGCCGTATTGGCATGTGCGCTTACTGTGTATAAGTAGCACTGAATAAATCAAAGTTCATCTAATTTGCATAATTTCTGCTCGAGAAAAGAACCCGTATTGTATGTGATGTATTCCATGTTACTAAACATACGGTCAAAAATTTATTCAAATCAGAACTTTCATACAGAAGTTCTGTACAAAAAACTGATTGCACTAATTTTGATACAAAATGGCTGCTGGCGGCCATCTTGAATATCGGACTGCACCCAAAAAACACTCGTTCTCGTCCCACAGTGATAACAAAGGTACCCAAGAAGTTTTGTAAAGATCGGTTCCTAAATATAGCTCCTAGCCTGAGCCGTATAGAAGTTGTGTACAAAAAACTGATTGTACCTAATTTCGGAACAAAATGGCCACTGGCAGCCATCTCGAATTTTGGACCGCACCCAGAAACAGTCGTTCTCGTCCCAAGGTGATAGCAAAGGTACCCCAAGAAGTTTCGTGAAGATCGGTTCATAAATACAGACTCTAGCTCGAGCCGTATTGACATGTGCACTTACTGTGTATAAGTAGCAATGAATAAATCAAAGTTCATCTAATTTGCATAATTTCTGCACGAGAAAAAAACCCGTATTATATGTGATGTAATCCATGTTACTACACATTCATACAAAAAGTTATTCAAATCAGAACTTTCATACAGACGTTCTGAAGAAAAAACTGATTGCACTAACTAAAGTACAAAATGGCTGCTGGTGGCCATCTTGAATTTCGGACCGCACCCAAAACCACTCGTTCTCGTCCCACGGTGATAATAAAGGTACTCAAGAAGTTTCGTAAAGATCGGTTCATAAATACGGCCTCTGGCCCGAGCCGTATTGGCATTTGCAGTTACAGTGCTGAAAGTAACACTAAACAGATCAAAGTTAGTCTAATTGGCATAATTTATGCACGAGAAAAAAACCCGTATCATATGTGATGTACCCCATGGTACTAAACATTCACACAAAACATTATTCAATTCAGCGCTTTTATATGGAAGTTCTGCGCAAAAATCTGATTGCACCTAATTTTGTACAAAATGGCTGTCAGCGGCCATCTTGAATTTTAGACCGGACCCAAAAACACTCGTTCTCGTTCCACGGTGATAACAAAGGTACTCAAGAAGTTTCGTAAAGATCGGTTCATAAATACGGCCTCTAGTCCGAGCCGTATTGGCATTTACACTTCCAGTGCTGAAAGTAACACTAAATAGATCAAAGTTGGTCTAATTGGCATAATTTATGCACGAGAAAAAAAAAACCTTATTATATGTGATGTATTCCAATGGTACTAAACATTCATACAAAAAATTATTCAAATCAGAGCTGTCATATGGAAGTTCTGCGCAAAAATCTGATTGCACCTAATTTTGTACAAAATGGCTGCCAGCGGAATTTAGGACCGGACCCCAAAACAGTCGTTCTCGTCCCACGGTGATAACAAAGGTACCCAAGAAGTTTCGTAAAGATCGGTTCATAAATACGGCCTCTAGCCCGAGCCGTGTTGACGGCGCGACGGACGAACGGACAGACGGAGGGACAGACAGACGGACGACGGAGGATGGGCCATGGCAATACCTCAAATTTGTCTTCGCCAAGGTTGAGCTAAAAATGAAAAAAAATAGTTATTCAAGAATTTTGTTTGCAACTGTCGTCTGCTTTTCATGTTAGGTAAAGGGTTAACTATAATCCCAACTAACTAATATTCCAACCTCATCAACAAGGCATGCCACCACCATAACCATCCCCACACCATCTGTCATCTTCGACGCCCCCGTGCCAGGCATATCCGGAAGGGGCGGTTTTGGAGCCATTTTCTTCTGCGAGCACAAACTGTCGCGCTGGCATTGCGATGGATGAAAGAAGTCCCGTTAATTTCCGCATTAAGAATTGTTCTGGGAAAACACATGGATAAACTTGCATACTCTAAACTACATTAGGAGGAGGAATGGCCGCTTTCTTGATCACGGATATGATTCTTACAAAGAAAGGAAATTAATTGAGTGAATATTACTGTATTTTGCGCTACGTGTCTGTCTTTGTATGTATTTAGTAATTAACATCGTCTTCTTGGGAGGTATTCATCGTATGATTAAGGATGGAATATCACGCAAATGTCACGATCCTGTCTTATACATACTCACCCACGCGCTTTGGAAGTTCAACACTTCTCACATCAGTGTACAAACCCCCGATCCACTTTGCTCACTACAGAAGAGAAGCCGTTCAAGGTTTATTTTCCCATTTTTCTACAAATAATAGATTACGATCCTTCTCTGGAACGAGCTCAGCGAGCTCATTCTACTGAGTGATCATAAATTGTAATCCAAAAGAACAAATGAATTTTTTCAGTTCTTTTGATATAAATACTGGTACTGCCAATCCTTTATCTTGTGTTTTCTTTTCACGCCTCCTGGTATTGAGCGAGTGTTTCCCGTTATTTCTCGGTTGAAAAGTTTTTGACTGAAACACCAGAAAAACAAGACTGAAATGGGCTTTTCTCTCCAAAGCGCTTTGCGAGTTTAACCGGAGTGTTCTCACTTTGCGAACAGGTATTGTTCTCATGAAAAAGGTGTTAATAACATAGACAATAGAGATCTGAAGTATAGTCTGTACTATATTTCACTTAACCCTTTACCCAACTTAACGGCAAAAACCGGCCAGCGCTATTCTCAAAAATCGCCAATTAATTTTCATAATTTTTTTCATTTTTTGTCTCAAAAAAGAAAAAAATAGTTATTCAAGAATTAGTTATTCAAGAATTTTTTTACAAGTGTCTTCTGCTTTTCATGTTAGGTAAAGGGTTAAGTTGATTTATTTAAAAAAAACAAATTAACTAACGCAGCTTTGAAAATATGTTTAATTGATATATTGGGGGCGCGGTGGCGTTCTGGTAACCGGTACTCGTCAGATCACCGAAGTTAAGCAACGTTGAGTCCGGTTAATCCTTGGATGGGTGACCGTCTCAGCTATCAATTCGGACTCCCGTGTTGTGTCCTTGGGCAAGGTACTTAACCCCGATTGTCCACATGGGGGCACGATGACACCGTGCACTAAGGCGTTCTGCGGATCGATGGTGCGCATGTCTTCAACCAATCTAACCCTGCCTGTGCTGCAGTACGGAGTTACGATGTTGGGGAGCTGGCATCGACGTTGCTCGGTGGTTCTCTCCGGGTACTCCGGCTTCCTCCACCCGTAAAACTGTCATCGACACGATATGACCTTGGCTGTTAAAGTGTTGTTAAACCTCAATAAATAAATAAATAATTGATATATTGGTGTAGGTGGGTATTTGTCTTAGACTGGGGATTACTTTTTTGCATACATTTTGTGCGTTTATGTACGTGAAATACTAATTAAAATATATATTAATTTATAATATCGTCCCTTCAGTGTAACAAGGTTCTATCTGCAATGCCAAGGCATTGCAGATTACGCCTTGTTGTACTCAAGAGACAATATATTGTTGAATTGTCAAAAAATCAACCTTTTTTCCATAACGTAATTGGAAATTTAATCAATGCATTCCATTTTTGACCGGCGGAGCAAGAGTTTGCAATGCTGAAATTTAAATTTTAGCCCTCATATAAACAGATCTTTGTAATAATTGTTCTGGTTTGTGCTTGGAAGTTGATGACTGCTAAAGTAAGTTATTACATTTGTGATTCACAGCTCATTACCAGTTATCGTTGATTCGTACATGTAAACACTGCTAACAAACGGAGGACCAACGACTGTGAATATCACTGATACAGACTATAGCAGAGGTGTGAAAATGTCTCACTCCAACCTGCTGGCGAAGTGAGAATACACCGTTTAACCATTTCGTATGATAATCAGTACTCAAAATTTGAAGATAGAGAGTTACAGGTCACATCAGTTTTACTTTATGGATTTAAATAAAGAATATAATTTATTCACGGTGACAAACGTATGTGAAACTCCACAAAAGTTTGATTTATACACCGATATACGACATGACAAATAAGATGGCTGGCCAGCAAATTAAAAACCTTATCAGTCTCGCCTCCTATGAAGCTGTGAATTTTGATTGGGTGTCTGCTTGCTGTGTTTCTGTTTATGAAATCAATGACACAAGTCGTTTACATCTGTCCAGTTGTTATCAAATGATAATCACATGAGACGATTGGGGGGGGGGGGGTTGAGGCGATACTTTGAAAAATGGCGATAAGATCTGTGGTAACTCTTGTGCATTTGACTGAAATTAATTAAATTATTAGTTATAACTGTTGTGGTTTTCAAGGTATATAGCGATATATTCCAGTGGTTCGCCAAAGATGTAGTCCTCCAAAACTAGCCTCCGCAAAATTACAAGCTCTCAAGTCACCAGTCAAATTCTGAAACGAATCTGACGTTGTTAATTTTGTTTGAATCAACACTTGTAATTTTTTCTTAATCGATACTCGATTTAACCCTTTACCCAATGAATCGGCCACATCCACCCGCGTTATATGCAAATTTAGCATCTGAAAAAATATTATATTTCAAAACATTTCAACAAAACCATAGCATGTGGTGACCCCTCTTTCGACGAGCTCGTTCCAATGAGGGGTCACATGATATGGTTTTGTTGAAATTTTTTGAAAAATTTAAAAAAAATGATTTTTCAAATAATACATTTTGATATCGTCTGCGTTGGGTAAAGGGTTAACCGAATCTTTTGATGATTTTGCCAATACTATTAGACATGTTTGTTTACTACATAATCACGAGTGAAGACTCATCACGGCTGTAGTTTTTGATTGCGTCATGTAGTTCCACTAGTTGTGTTAATTACTTGATGTTTTCAAAACGAATTAAAAACTTATCGACTGGAGTATTTATAACATGAGCACGAAAGAATATCTGCATATTTTATGAGCAACTGGAACATCACATTACATCAACGGTAGACTGCGCGCAGGTGTCGGAGTAACAAACAACCCTTAACAGCGCCGGATTCCTTATAGCCCAAGAACATTAGGTTTCACTAGGGAAAAAAATCGGAGAAAACTGATTTTTTCAGGGAATGTCGAGTACATGTCACTGAACGATTAGACAAAAGTCCCCTAAAATCCCAGATGAGCTTTTTTTTCTACAGCCTTTTTTCGAAAACGCGTTTGAAAAACATTTTAAAAAATCGCACGAACTTTGTAACCTCGAATTGATCCAACTGTATTTTTTGTTTACGCGTATTGCGAGCTACATAATGTCTAATATACATTTACCTAGAGGAAAATGTGCATTCTGTGACAATTTCTGCGAAAAATTATTGAAAATTCACAAAAAAGTATCGGATTTACGCAAAAAATGACGATTTTCCTAACGGATTTGCCCAAAGGGTCGTAGTACAGAACGGGATGTTAGTTGGACAGACGATAAAAAATCCACCACCATTTGAAGACTTTTATCATTGCTTACAAAATAGACATTATGGAAGACCCCCTCTGCTTCTGGCCGAGTTCCCCTTTTGGCATAAAATTCGTCAGCATGAGAACTCAACTATTTTCGGGCTTGGGACCGAACAGACACGTCTGTGTCTGGCAGCATTAGATCAATAAATAATATTTACAGAATGTACAAAAATCAATAAATAATATTTACAGAATGTACAAATCAATCAACATGGATTAAGTTACATTGACTATTATCAACGCTATATACAGAAATGACATGACCTATATACATATTATTCATCGAACTCAGAAATTTCCGACAGGGCAGTGTTTCTGTGGTTGTTACAAGAATCCGAACTGCAATTACACAAACCTGAGCAAGAGAGTCCTGCCTTCTTACACCCACACCTTTTTGTACAAGCACTCTTGCAACCACAACTGATCAGATTCAGTAGGTTATCGGGGGCACATGGCTTTGTGGCTGCAGTCGGTACAAGAAGTCCATTGTCTAGCGACCACCCCCAATCCGTCGTAGGAAGCGAAGTGCCCAGCCATTGTTGGACCTGGAGATAACATCTGTAGACATGTTGTTGTGCAGCATCGCTGCTTGGTGGGAGTGAGGCTAGGTCGATGGGTTTATTCAGTTTAGATTTTGCTACATAACGCTTGTAAGTGACATATCTATATTGGTCGAGAGAGGAAACAGTTTTACTCCCGTACAAGATCAGGAGAAGTTGTTCCCCGGCAGCGGCTACTGCACTTGGTGTACTTTCATCCGCCAAAATTGTGTTGACATACTGTTGTGAGTCGCTAGTAACATCGGAGACAATTGTACTGAATACTTTCTTCTTACCAACTCGAAAGAGTGCAGAAGTAGTGTCACAACCACTTATAGAATGTGCTACAAGGAGGTTGCTTCTATGGTCACCCATTTTGGTTGCTATTTCACTAACTGAAACTAGTAAGTTTGGGGTAATGGAATACATCATGTGAATATTACATCCCGGTTGAACTCGAGAGGTAAGAATGACTAACAAGTCTGTGTCTGTTCCCACAACGACAACATTGTTGTCATCTTGAGCGATGTCAAGTGCAGTTTCGGCTATCAGTACATCAGCATCAGCCTCGGCCTGCTTGGACTGAATATTGATAGCAGATAGCTCCTGCATTAGAAGATCGATCAGTTGGGTTTTGTTCTTGGCATTTGCAAGGAAATCGGATTGGGGTGTGGTGGCTGGTAACTCGGGTGAGATATTGATATCAATGGAATACCTGTCTTTAGATCTACGGGCTTGTTCCATGCCCTTTGTCGACATTGTACAAGCATAACCATCAAAAACAACCACGACGTTCGCCCCAAAATGTCTCACTAGATAATTGGAATATGATGTACATATGTCCTTATATGACGACTGTTTAGGCCATACAACTGCCCTCAATAAAAATCCACCATCTGCAACAAACAGAGAATGTTCTGGGATTTTAGTTTGCTCGGAACCGTATGTTTTGAGGATCTTACCGAGCGTGCTTTTCTGTGTCTTCCTCATTCCAGTAGAATCAAACAATGCTGGTGGTTTCGGGGCGAGTTCATATTTGAGATACTCTTCCATCTCTGCTTGTGACTGAATAACACATGTGATGCGGTTGAACAGAATTGTGGGGTCAATCACTACCTTACTTCCACGGACTTTGATGCTATTTGCCATCGATGCGAAAGACTTCACAGTGTCAACACGTCGTAGTTTGATGCTGTTGAACGTTTTGCTTACAACATTCGATACGCAACATTCACCAATTTTGCGAACTTGGTCACAGTTCACAGTTTCGTCGGCCACAAGCCCGGTCGCTATAGAGACTAATTGTAGTGGATCTCTATTCTGAAAGGGGGAATGCACTCTGAGCCAGTTCAATAATTTGGTGATATCATTGGCATCAGTAAATTGTGAACGTTGACGGAGATCCCGATGTTGTTCGCCATGACCAGTGTGAACATGAACAAAATTTTCGAGAGCATTACATATCGGAAGGCAAAGAGGTAGTCCATGTACCCATTTCGCAACAGTGCTATCGGTTATTCCCCTGCCATGTGTGAGACCACCAGGGAGCTTGAACATTCTCATTAAACACTGCTCTATGGTCTGATCAGAATATATCCCGTCCCAGAATTTATCTGAGCGCCTTATGGTAAAGTAACCTTTCTCAGTGAACAACTTCAAATCATCCTGTTGCATTATTTCTGTTAGTTCATTCATCTGCTGCAAATAGAGATGAGAACTTTTTGCGTATGCAAAATGACCACCTGCGTGAAATACTGGAATCATTATGCGAACACAATATGTGTGGAGTTCCCAGTCGCCTGTGCGCTCTACTCTCAAGAACAACTGGAGAAGACCTGTTTGCTCGTAGTATTGTACCCAAAGCTTTCCTGTGCGTCCTACGGACGCATTCTGGAGCAGTTTGTGTAATTTTGACAATGCCAATGCATCTTGAGTGTAGGCGAACACCACATTATGTGATTTAATCGAACATGGAAATTGAAACAATGATGCTATAATACGGTATTTGAATGAGAAAAGTCGATGCCGTTTGAATTTGAGTTTAGGGGGTATGGTTAATATTTCACACGTTTCACCAGTTCATTATGGAATAAATGACTATTGTTATATATCATTATAAAGCCACTGCTTTTCTGCATTTTTTGATATATAATTTAACTCCCAAAGTAGTCGTAGATTTGATTTAATGGACGTTGTGTACCGTTGTGTGTATGAAAACAATAAATTTTTTTTCGTAATTTTGTACATTTTCGTGAATATTTCACCATTGAGTGTGAGGATTGGTACAAAGTTGGCATTTTCTGTTGGGGATATGTATTCTCAATATAATTCAGCACGATATTTATGATTCTCACCCTACTAAGGCGAATAAGAATGAGAAATATGGAGCTGGGTCGAATTTTTTTTTTAATTTTTTTTTTCATCAAAAAAAACGCTATAACTAAAAAAGCTCAACTCGGATTCGCGGGGACTTTTCATACTTTATCCGCAATGTGTGTCCCGGAAACATATAAAAAAATCAGCTTTCTCCGATTTTTTTCCTTACTTTCTCATTTTTATGTCTAATGTGCCTGGACTATTAGGGAATTTGAGTAGTGGTCTGAGAGTTTGGCAAAATCAGTGAACTGCAATCGGATTTTTGTTTGCAGGTCTACGGATGCGGACATCATTGACCCATGTTCATCCACTATTCCTCGATTCAACGAAATGATAGTAGATATATAGAATACATAGGTACTAGGGCCGATAATCAGATTTAAACCACTCGTAGAATAAGGGTTTCAACCACTCGGCAAGCTGAGTGGTTAAAAACCCTTATTCTACGAGTGGTTTAAATCTGATTACCGGCCCTAGTACCTATTTGTTTTATTTACACCATGCTCTTAATAAATAATCGACTTTGTCACTTTCTATCGCAACACACTGGTTTGTTTTGTTTACAACTGCCCGGTGGGTAGTACTGTCGGCTGCACGTGAATGCTTGACTGACAGCTGGCACATCGTCAATGTTGATTGAATTTACCTTGCTTTTTCAATCAAATTTTTATTAACAATTCTTAAATTTTATTTTAAAAATTTAATTGTAGGTATTTTAATCTTCATAAGTCATTGCACGTAGTAGATAGTACCGCAAAAAGTCGAATGTTTGAATGAAACATCGCGAAGTGTGAGTGTATCGAAGTTGGCAAATTGCGTCATGTCAAAGGTCAAGTTGGATGAACTTCCGACAACAGGTGTAAAAAAATTTTAACCACAGTAGAAGCTTTACACCGGTGGTGGGGTTAAAAGCTAAAATTTAACATAAGGCTTTTCACAGGTAGGAACATAGGCGAGCATGATATAAAAACATTTTAATTGCCACTCCATTTAGAAAAGAAATAGCTGTTCATCTTTATAACCAGTTACGAGTGTTCGACGTAGGGGTGGTACAATGCAAACGTCCAACCCAACTTATTTGATTACTCGTAAGGCATAATCCCAAGAAGGGAATTTTACTACTCTATGGCTCCGGGTTCTGAAAGTCAATCACGGTATCCTGGAAATTCATAGACCATAGTATCAATGGTTGCGTATAACAGTTTAGGAGATTACTGCGAATATCAACAACTTCCGAGACCAGATTTACCGTTGGAGCTAGGATTTAATCTCGCGAACGGGAAATTCCGGTAACGGGTTCTGAAAATCAGTCTTAATAAAAATAATCTGTGGTGTGACACGAAATGACGTTGACGGCTGTTTTGAAGGTGTAGTATATTCACTGGTGCCATCTCTTCATAGCCCTCGAATACACACCCACATTTTAAGACCCTTTCAGCGGATCCATCAAGACCAAAGAAAATGCCGTTTCTGTGGATCCATTATTCAAGTGTTCTCACATAGGGTAGAACGATGGTCGGTACGGTGTGCCTTAGACAATTATGGGCCTCGGCGCTCGTGCTCTGTCTCGGATGATTTTTATGTCCCTTGGTGGACCTCTAATTACAACAGTGCCTCATAAGTCTCTACGCTCGTGTTCTGTCTCCATTAATTTCTATGTACCTCGACAAACCTCTAAGCACAAACATGTCTTGTGAGCCTCGGCGATCCTGTCTGTCTTGAATGATAGCCATGTCCCCCCTTATAATTACAACCGTGCCTTATGAGCCCCGGCGCCCGTGTTGTGTCTTGATTGATTTCTATATCCCTTGGCGAACCTCTAATTACAACCGTGTCTTATGGGCCTTGGCGTGCTTTTTCTGCTCCGAATGGTTCCTATATCCCTCGGCGAAGCTCTAATTAGTCTGTGTGAAACACACAGACTATTGTTTTTGTACGGTTTCTTTTTCTTTTCTTCTTCTTTTTCTTCTTCTTATTCTCCTGTCATCTGTCTTCTCCTTACTTCCTTGTCCGCACGATAACTCAAAAACGAATTGTCCTATTTTGCTGATTTTTGACATACTGATAGGCAGTCACAATTTCTCTGCTACCTATGTTTTTCAGGTCGCTAGAGCCCTTGAGTATGGCCCGTCGGCTACAGGGTTTTCAGAGCCTCCATTTTCCTGATGTAGTAAATTATCCCCAAGCAATACTATGTTATGTTATTCACACTGGAGACAATGCAATCATAGTGGAGTTAGCTGCCAAACATTAAATGTAATCTTGTTATTATAATCAGATGTCAGTTCCTGGAACTAAGCTGGGAGAAACCCTTTGTTTTGCAAGGAAATAAAGTATAAATTATTCAGTTAAATGCTTTTAACCCTCTCAAGACTTCAATGTTTTTCAAAGATTTTATTTCAGTGAGAATAATGTTAACCCTTTCCATACTGACAATACTGCTCTAGACATCATTCAAATAACTTGCGGAGCAAAGCAAAAAAGGTCCATTTCTGATCCCTTGATCGAACCCTTTGAATGCTGTACACATATATGCTTTTTTCTGTTTTCTTGGAATTTTTTTTATCTGATTCCTGTATGAATATTTTCAAATATTATTAACGAAAACCTATTTCTGATTTCTTTAAAAATATTTCACGACCAATACTAAGCCTCCATAAATTCACTTTCTGTTTTGTTTATTTCTGATGCTTTAACCCCTTACACAGACTTGAATTTACTGGATGCAATAAATTCTGTTTCTCTAGTTACAACCGCATCTTATGACCCTCGGCGCTCGTGTTCTCTCTTGAATAATGTCTATGCCCCTTGGCGGACCTCTAATTACTGACGTGTCTTATGTGCTTCTGTTCTCGCGTTCTGTCTCAAATGATTTCTATGTCGCTCGGAGGACCCATAATCACAACCGTGGCTTATGAGCCCCGGCGCTCTTGTTCTGTCCCTCAAGGGATCCTTCTCAAGACTTTCCATCGGGCTGGTGAGTTAATCGCTACCGACCTTCAGTTCCAACCCCGAAATTATTCATAAACGTGCCAATTATATCAATTAGGACCGTTCCCTTTGCAATCTAATACCGAGATCATTGTAAGATTTTTGCGCTACGTGGTGTCCTAGTTATGCACACTATGTGGGTGATATATACGGCTGCAACTTAAATTGACTTCTTCAATTTCCTTTAACGATTCTGTTGGGCATTACGGGAATTCATCTATTCATAGAAATGTTATCAGAACTGAGTGTGCCTTTGATCTGAGCGACGCAATACTGACAGGTCGAATATATATGACTTTTAAACTTTGCCACATGCTCCATTTTATGAGCTTTGATTGGTTTCTGTTGAACGTTAATTTACTTTATTTAGGAACTACTCTGTTCGCCAATTATCGCCACGATTTTCTAAGACAAATGTTTATCATTTGATTGACATATACAATTTAACCCACCTCGCAACCTGTCGTTTCTAAACTTCACAATATTGACCACCCGTCACCATTAATGGCTGCAGTTATAACATACAGTTTTAGCCCAAGATATTTATAAAAATAAAGAAATTTTTGCATGACGTTTCTTAACTACTTGGCACATCTCTCCACCAATTTCTCCTCTATCCTAACGCCCGGTGAATCGTTTCATAAATCGATACTTCAGTTGCCACAAAGAGCGAAAATATCAGTCACGAGCTGCTCGTACACGTGTACCAAATATACCGAGAGAGGGGTGTGGACAAGTTGCTGCTATGTATATTCAAAAATATTATCCCTCAGAAAAGAATGGACAAACGTGCTTTTTACATTGTGTCAGAGTTCATCTTACTAAGGTCCAATTGCCGTTTGTAAGGAGGCGAAATTTGTAAAATAAAATATTTCAATATCAGTTGTTTGGACAAACTAATTTATGAAAATAAGATAAAATCCATCACTTAAAGCATGTAACCCGCGTGTATTTGAGGTTTAACAATTAGGCTTCCCAACATACACAGATGTTACTTCAGCTTTTACGTGACAGCTTTTACGTGACAAGCTGAAAACAAAGCGCAGAGGCAGCGAAAGTTCAATAGGAGTGGGCGGAGGGGTCTTAATAATATAAGGTCGTAATAAGAGTGATATTGAAGTCGTTCGAGGCAGAATATGAGCTCTGATGGTCACATGGTATGTTTGTATCATAATTCCGCCTCGTGATATAGAAATGATTTGACGCCGATAAAGCTACGATCTATTTTTGTCTAGTGAAGGGAGCACGGAGGGGCAATAATCTGAGAACTATTTGTGAAAGCCAGAATGTAAAATGTTTGTTCGTTAATGAGACTATTGGTATAAACATTTAACCTTTAACCCTTTACCTAACATGAAAAGCAGACGACACTTGCAAAAATAATTCTTGAATAACTATTTTTTTTCATTTTTTGTCTCAAAAACATAAGTTATGACCCCTCGTTGGAACGAGCTCGACGAGCTCGTTCCAACGAGGGGTCATAACCTATGTTTTAGAGACAAAAAATGAAAAAAATAATGAAAATTAATTGGCGATTTTTGAGAATAGCGCTGGCCGGTTTTGGCCGTTACGTTAGGTAAAGGGTTAATAGTGTCGGGTGAGAGTAGATTAATCCATTGAGTGGCGCATGAATTGGAATGGAATCTGAACTCTCCTCGCGCATCAACAACATACAGAAACAGTGTTAACCCGAGAGGAAGCGCACCAAAGTTAGACGAATGAGAACTATGGTGCAAAAATTGTTTGAAAATTGGTTGTATGAAGAGACAAAAAGGGACAATAAACTTAATGTCACGGGTACAAAATCCAAACATGCGGTTAGAATCAAGTAGATCCATGTATCAGTACCCAAACACATTCTTTGATTTCGTTATTAGCAGAAAGTACATAGCTTCTTCCGGCCCAGTGTGTTCCATAACATTCTGGACCCAAAGAAACTTTGGACTCTCTGTTAATTAAGAACATCAAAGAGTGTGTATTATGTTTAAACTTCAAGGACTAATTGTGAGTAATCGTTTTGTATTGATGTAAATATATTGATTTGGGTGCATACTCGTCGTACATATCCCGTTTAACACTTTTGCGTCATTGATACCTTAAGGAAATGACCCTTAGCCCCAAACACTCAAGGATGACGGGAGTACGATTCTGAGATTAACGATCATTTATACCCTGACTACCTATTCTACTTTTTGAAAAGCCCATGACATAAATTTTAGCCTTATACACCAACCGCGGTGAACACGCCGGCAAAGGGATTTTAATAGTTAAAATTTACACCTACAGTGGAACTACATCCAAGTTGACCTTTGGTGTCGTCGACCTGAATGCGAACTTGTCTAAATTTATCGCACGTCGCCGCGCGAAGAGTGAAATGAAAGTGGCAATTATCTATTTCGTTTTTAAATGAGTTTACCGCATAAAACACCAAATATTAACAAACATGCAGTGTCTCATGTTAATAAAGCATCCATAACTCGAAATAGTATGCTATTATGTTATTAAAATGAAAAAGGCCCTGTACCTATGAATAGGTAATATGTACTAAAATGATGTACATTTCAGTGGTCATAAAAACGGACTGAGAATTTCGGACGCCATTGTCAATCAATCTTTCTCCCTATAGGCTGTGAAATCTCCCCTTTCAGAAAGCAAATGTGGGAACATTGCATTTGAAGTGCTATTTTCGTTTGTTTTTCTTCATTCGGTCATGCTTTGGCACTATTTTATGTAGGAGGTCGTCTCTTGAGTTCCTATGTGTTCTATGTGCCTACTGGCACATAGAACACATTGGAACTCTGGGGACGAAGTGTCGACCCGCTGGTGTAAATGTGTCGAGATCAAATCGCGATCCGATCGCTATAAAGAGACCGTATATGTGATGGCAGTACTGTATGTGGTATATTTCTAATTTGTTTGCTCATTGCAAATATCTCTCACTCACTCATCTATCATTTAAGCTTATATACTCCATACCTGACACTTTTCGTAATTGGAGGAGATTTACATTAAAGTTACATCAAAGTTAACTCCCCCCTTTTAACTTGCAGTAATCTTAATGATCATCGTTTCAAATGTTACCTTTCTCCCACAGCGCTTTACAGTGCGGCCGCTGTGGACTGGTCACTTTCCACGAGAGGGCAATATTTAAATAATTCCACGAACGCAATAATATTAGTTTCCAGACACTAATACGCAGAACGACACATGCATGTGAATGGGTTAATTGATATGACACGAGTGCCAGCGCGGAAGGATAAAACGAGAGGCCGAATCATACGCGTGTGTCGTTATGTGTTTATTACACGCCTTCACGTCTATAAAAAAAACAATTATTAAAAGGACACTCAGCAATTCATTTGACAACTATCAACAAAAAGAACACATTTTATACCTAACCAAATTTCCGAGGGGAGCCCGTGTTGCTATTTCGTCCCCTGAGTTCCAATGAGTTCTATGCGCCTACTGACACATAGAACACATTGGAACTCAGGGGACGATTTTCAGCTATCGCTAGCGATTCAAATTGTAATTGCGTTGCACGATTTGTAAAAAAATCCAGTGAAATTTCGCTTCTATTTCAAAATATTCCGTCAACGATTTGCGTTCCGCACATATGTGCGGAATAGATTTTCATTTTCCGCATGGTTTAGTATTGCTGTAGATGGGGATTACATAGAACAGACGTGTAATAAATTATAGGAATAATCATCAAAAATTTAATTTATGAAGCACCGGGTTAAATCCGGTGCTTCATTAATTAAAATTTTGCTGATGATGATTTTTCAGTAATGCGCCTGCCTGGACATCACTGCCCACGTGTGGATTACGGCCAGTCCACGGCGGCTGTACTGTACAGATGAGGTGAACGAGAAATTACTCACAACTCTTTTCTCCCATTTTACGTTATACATGAAAAGATGAAAGAAAGAAATGTCACTCTAGATTCGCAGTAATACGTTCTTAACTATGGCTTTCTATTGAATGGGAGTGCTAACTACGGCTCTAAAATTAATAAGTTTATGTTTAGAAGCCTCGAAGCCTCCAGAAGTATCTTCAAAACGATATCGAAGCAAAAAAATAGAATTTATTATATGCTACGTTATTAGAGAGTGAGAAATATGTTTACACTCTAATGGAAGAGGGAAACCTCATGGACATGGTGTCCTCACAATTGTTTTTTTTAAATTTCTATGTGATTTGAGGCCACTGAATTCAAAACTGGATGATTCCTTTTTGTCAGGCTTGTGGAATTTGAAATATCCAAGATGGTCGCTAAAACATATTGTCAAGGTGATAGCTAAAAGTTGCGATTTTGTTGTATAAGAGTGTAAATATTTTCGATAATGTTTCTGCCTGGGTTAAATGTAAAGTGAAAAGATAGGTATGTGACGGACCCTGAAAATAGATTTTTCAAACTCTCCTAATTAGGCATGAAATTTAATGTCCATTATGGCGCACGTGTTGAACGCCACATGGCGTTACAGATCGATAGTAAGAGAGACAATATTCTCTTCTGTATCATTATCTGGGCAATTAGAGTCGAGTTAAGCCTGATTGACGGCGAAGTTAGCCCTGCGACGAGGAAGCAACGAGAAGTGAATAGACACTTTGTATTTGTCACAAACCGTGAGAGGATGAAGATGATGTGAGGTTGATCCAGCGGACACAGCCAGCTGTGGGAGACGTCGAGGGCCCTAAAGAATAAACTTTTATTCACGTAATAAGTGTATTCTTGTGGATAATTTTGTGAGTAATTTGTTTCATATTATATTTCTTCGTACATGTAAATAAATAATCCTTCAGTAAATTATCGTTGATCACCCTTTGGCGTTGTAAGCCACAGGCACCTTCAGGAATCCTAAGAGTCCCAAGCGGATAGGGCATTGATAAGGGAGCAAGGTTTACGTTCGAAGTGGGGTTCAGACGACAGTCACTGGCTGTCGGCTGAGCACTGATAAGAACATAAATTTTCCTCCATCACTCAACCCTGTAATCCTGCGACACATATTTATTTCTTCATCTACTCATACATCTAAGACTCTGTTATGTCCAAATTTTCGTTCTTTTGTAGGCTAAATTATTTAAGGAATTGACTCGTATAACTTTTGCCCAAAAATCACACACCAGGGCCAAAAATTATCTGAAATAGAAACAATTGACAAAATAATAACAGGATTTGGTGATAAAATCTAATCTATATGCAATTTATTCTTTTAGGTGATTGTGGTGATCAAATGAGGAAATAATGAATATTTTGAGATGGCCGAATGCTACTTTGCTGAATATTTTGGATGTGAGGACTCGAAACAATAACTCACTAAAGAACAATAATTGATTCTGGTAGGCCGAGATAGGACACCACTCACGAGTCTCTTGGGAAGAAACTTGATGAAAATCCGCATCTGACTATAGATTGCCACAGAGACTGTGTATCTTCCTACACTCCCGTCTATCATATAGAACGTCCTCTGAGAATGATTGGTACTGCCAAGTCTCCCAGTGAGCTGACGGCAAACAAAATCGCCGCTCGAATTCAGAAAAGTTTGATTTTCGCGAGCGCTGCATATTCTGTGGGGAGAAATGTGTGATGCATCCAGATTCCCGAAACCCTAAGCGATGGCGGAAAGCGTTTCTAATAACAGATCGACCAGGGAGACAGACTTTAAAGCAAGTTATTCTTGATGTGTATACAAACCGTAAGGTTGAATGGGCAAAACAGGTGGCACTGCGTGTCATGGGGGTTGTTAGTGATTTGCATGCTGCAGATACAGGGCACCACGATGATTGTAGGAAACATTTCATGTCACTACGTTCCTTTGAGACGACATCAAAGGTGAGTGAGGGGCAGATAATAGATTCAACATTTGGTATAACTGTGCGCAATATGAACTCTGACAAATCACATAGAGGGACATCAGTTGAAGTATACCGATCTCATGGTGGGACCATTCTGTCACGAAAGACGCTGCTTAATAAGGTAACCGAAGAACTCGCATGTGATCTCTGGGCGTTCTCATCACCTGGTCTTGCGAATATTGTCTTGTTTCGTACTACTACTTCTGGTCTGCTTCGTGTGGATGAGCTGAATGATGATGATATATCAACAGAGAGTCCTGCAAGTGAAGTCGGTAAAGAGTGCAATGATCTGCATGTCCCGAGAAAAAAAGTCTGCAATGTGAGAATTGTAGACACTCTAATGAGCTTCGTCGGCTGCATTGGCGTGTTGATGTGAGAATTAATAAAGAAATTGCTAAAGAAGAGTCAAGCCCTACAAAGCTCATCTTCCTATCATTTTTGCCTGATAAATTCCACCACCGGCACTATTAATTGCGAATATGATCAGAAGCTTCATCACAAACAGGCCAGGGAGCACGGTGGCTCAGTGGTTATGACATTGGACTTCAAACCTAAAGGTCCATGGTTCGATGCTCGATATGGGAAACTGCGTTGTGTCCTTGGGCAAAGCACTTAGTCCCGATTGCCCACATTGGGGCACGGTGGCGCTGTGTGCTATGGCGTCCTGCTTCCGATGGTGCACTTGTCTCCAACCACTGTTTTCCAATTTCTACCCAAGGCTTGGAGGCATGCACTTGCTAATGAGCTTCATCGCCGGCTGTGTTGGTGTGTTGATGGCGAACACCGGTTTAGCTGAAACTCTGAAAGTGGCATTTGGTGGAGTTCCCCAGAATGTCAGAGCTGTGCAAATAATGAGTGAGGAAATAATGTGGGAAGTCATGGAAAATGTCAGCTACAGAGAATACATGGAGGTTTTAGAAGAAAGGGTAGCACGCAATGTGACGACTAAACTCTGGATAAACTGTCTAATCATACCAGTTCTAATCATGATGCTATTCGTTCGAGAAGAGCGGGAAAGGGGATGGTTGTTACATTTTGCAATGGGACCATATGTTTTCGCAGTTGGGCATATGAATTATGCACGCTACGGGCTTTGTTGCCTGGGGTCTATGGAAAGTCTTCCTGATCAGGGGCAAGATAGATTCCCGAGGAGGAGAACATGTCATGTGTCACACGGATGAACTTTGGAATGCTATATATTTGTTGTTGTATTGCTACTGCTTTACTACATGCTGGAGAAAATGAACTGTTCTATTTTCATGGAACTCTGAGAAGACTGTCATCGCATCGAAGTTACAACCAGGAAACATTCTACAACTGTATCCCGGTAAATAGCTGTGCATGCAACAACGGGTTGTGATGCCGTAGCTAAGCTTTGTGGGTTTGGATAGACTACGGTAATAAAAAAAACTCAACTGTGGAACTTGAGAAACTTGGCGCCCTTGATACCAACATACACCAAGTTCAGTCTGAGGCTGCAGACTTCATAGCTGCATGAGATGGACGGGAATCAGTAAGTAGTATGTCCGAGGTTAGGTAAGATGTTTGGTTGACCAAAACTGGCAACAGGAAAATTGAAAATACCCCAAAGTTGCAATATTTACCACCCAGCAAAGAGATTTTTGCCGAAAATGTCAAAAGAATCCATCTCGAAGCAAAGATATGGGGGAGTGCCACTAACGCAAACCCACCATCTGTTGACCCAGTGGAGTTTGTATAAAGCAAAGACACAACCTCTAAGATCAGCATTCCTGTTTCAATTCCGGAAGATAAACAGCCAGCACCAGCCAGAGACGTGGCGAGAGGGGGTGGGGGGTCTCACCCCCTCCAAATCCTGGCCAAAATTTCCTATGGTTGGAAATTCAGAGAGTAATTCATGAATAGTTGGAAATTCCGTCTATCTGGATTTTAGAGCTTCTTTGGTGATGCTGATGTCTCCTTTAATTCCCAGAATTCGAACTCGGTTTCAAATCGGCAAAAAATCCAAATGTTACTATTTACAATTACAGTGAACGCAATATTGAGCTTCATAAGTATGCATGATGTCAATCGGTACGAGATTTCTATAGCACGTTTACTTATCGTAATAAAAAAATCCTCGAAATGCACTTCAAGAAAATCGCATCATGTAAAATCGTTATCCTGAGCTAATTCCATCATTTACAGTTACAAAATGATGAAACATCGGAAATTGATCTTTCCTGCATAAGATCTGATTTAATGTTAGGACATTGTGAATTGCTCAAAGTTCTAAGCTTGAGCATTTGTTTAGCACATATTCAATTCCCAGAAGGATTCCAAATAATAATAACCTGATAATTCTATCATAAATGTGTTGGCATTTCAGTTACTAGAATCAATTTTATGCCCCCTTTCATGGCTTCATTTTCAAAATGTTTCTCGGTAGTGAATTTCCAACTATGGGGAGGGACTGGGAGGGGATTCCCCCATCCCGGTCCCTTCCCTAGTTGGAAATTCATTACCCTACACCCCTCCAATTGGAAACCTCTAGTCACGTCCCTGACACCAGCACATGTACTGAAGATAATTTGGTGTTCATATTCATCTGATTAAACTTCTAAGTGCGGATGTTATGCTGTTCAGCTGTCATGTACTCTCTTCCGTACAGGTTTCATGACAGATAATTGCCAGAACAGATGGACAAAGGAGTCATTTATTGATAGTGAGGATGACACCAGCAGTGATAATGATGTGGACGTCTGAACTATGTTTTATTTCACGCCTGTTCTATGAAACCCCCATCTACAGGAACGTTAAACCATGCGGAAAATGAAAGTCTGAACAAAAATCGTTCACGGACTATTTTTAAATAGAAGCGAAATTTCACTGGAATTTTTACAAATCGTGCAAAGGAATTACAATTTGAATCCCCAGCAATAGCTGGAAATCGTCCCCTGAGTTCCAATGTGTTCTATGTGCCAGTGGGCACATAGAACACATTGCAACTCAATGAACGAAATAGTAACATGGGTTTCCCTCACAAATTTGGTTGGCGATAAAATGGGTTCTTTTGGTTAATAGTTGTCAAATGAATTGCTGAGAGTCCTTCCAATAATGTTTTTTTTTTACAAACGTGAAGGCGTGTAATAAACACAGAACGACACGCGTGTTAATGGGTAATCGATATGGCACTTGTGCCTTCGCGGAAGGATAAAACTTGAGGCCCGCGGCCTCTCGTTCTATCCTTCCGCGAAGACACTCGTGCCATATCGATTAACACATTAACACGCGTGTGTCGTTCTGTGTTTTTATTCGATTCTTCGACACGTTACTTTTGTTATATCTTCATTTTGTCTTTCGTTTTTTTGAGAATGCATATTACTGTTAGAAAACTTTTCAGTACGAGAATTCGAAAAAGTTTAACATTTTTGTAAAGTCTTATGTTGCGTGCTACATAAGGTTTAGATTAAGTTCATTTATCTTTCTTCAAATGTAACTTTATGGAATCAAAATATCGATAATACCTCACAGATATTTCTTGTATACATACAACCACTAAGTAAAGGCCCTATCTGTTTCCTAAACATATTCGTGGCGTAATACACCTCTATTCAGTCGATAGTTTTCTTCAAGTGAGAAAATTGAAGTATATTTTTAGGAAAAAATGAGTTAATTTGCGCGTAGTGGCTATTTCAGCCTCCATCTTTTCATTATCATATCGTCGCCTGGGTGCTAGAATGTTCTATGTCCCATAGGGGACATAGAACATTCTAGCACTCAGGCGACAATATGTGCTATAACTTATTTTATTATCACATAAGCTCAACTGACAACGAAAAATACAAAAAAAGTTGCATCGGGTCCGTAATTTAACTTAAACTTTAAGCTGTACTGCGATTGACTGGTTCAAAAGTCAGGTTTTTCGCCATCTTGAATTTTAAAAAATCCTCAACCTTGACAGAGAGGCATCAACAGGTTTTCTGACTAATGGTAGATTACAACCTTTTTATCCGAAAACATTTTGTGTCGACGCAGTTTCCAGGCTAGGACAAAAATCTGTTTTGCCAACAGACTATTATGTTTTTCCATGGCTGACAACTTTCATCATTGGAAGAGATTTACAGAAATGTTAGCTCTCCTTAATTTCCTAAACATCTCAGTAACTTTAACACTGAGGGTATGGGAAATTCATATGGGAATTGAAATGTCGAAATGTTAGCGAATATGCGCATTATTTCACAAACTCCAGGCGTTTTCTCGTAGTGTTGTATAAAAATATATATAAGCTGACTACAATTTTTTCCCAATCAGTTTGAACGTTTCACTATCAATTTAAAAATAAAAACACGACATTTTCACATTTTTTGATATTCTGTAACTTTTTTCTTTTCATTACGTCAACAGTGTGTGCATCGTGACATATAATACAGACACCGTCCTTTCCATTAATATAAAAGACTAGAAGGTGTGATTTGCTAACTTTTTTCCTGAAAAGAATAAACACATGCACATTACTGTAAAAGCGTGGTTCGCTAAACGAAGAGTCAAAATGGACATATGTGTTGGTGCGTTTGATACTGGTGGATATTTTTAATGACGGATTATCCGTGAACTAGTTACTTTAATTTAGCTCTCCATAAAAAAGTCATGTTTCCTTTTGTTACTTTTAATAAACGGAAACAACAGACAGCTTCGAGAGCTGTCTGTTATTTTAGTGTATTAAAAGTTAAAGAAGGAAACTTGCCTTTACTTTCTGTTGATATTATATGTATTTTTTACGTGCTTCATAATTGGACCTTCCTCGCTCGTCCAATAATTTCAAGGGACATAACTTTATTGAAAGTCGTTGTTCATGGTGATTTTAGTCAGAGATGAGTGGGTGTTCTTTAGTCGTGTTGCATGCATTCAATATCCGTTAAAATTACTCGTTTTTTTTCAGGAGGAAGAAAGACGCCGTAAAATGGGTGATATCATTTATTATCGGTACGGATAATTGTTTCAGATTGAGACATATTTCTAAGAATTCGAAAATGTCGAAACATTACAGAAGAATCAAAGGGAATAACACGCTAATCGCTCCGATTACCATCGGAAAGCATATTATTTTCAGTGCAAAAATAGTTGTCGACAAGTTGTGATTATTACTGAAAACTGATTCTGACACTGGAGATTAAGCAAAATGATTTTGTGCCGAGTTCATAAAAACGCTACGTGGTCAAATCACCATTATTAAATATCATTTTTCCAATCAGGGGCATCGCGAAGAGAACTGATTTGTGCAGCTGTGAACCTGATTTGAGGCACTTAATCACAATTTCCGGCATGGGGACACGGTGGCGTTGTGTACAAATGTGTACTGCACGTCTATGGTCCACTTGCCTCCAAAAGTGCTAACCTTGCTTGGTGGGGTTAGTACGTTGGGAAGTCTGACAGTTGCTCGCCGTTGCTCGGTGGTTGTCCCAGTTACTCTGGCTTCCCGCGCACCCGAAAACTGGCCGATACGAAATGATCCTGTCTGTCGAAAGTATCGTTAAATAAATAATAAATAATTAAATAAATAAACCTGATTTGGCCCGATTGAGGTGGCTCACGTTCCGACCGATAAATGCTCCTGATACATCTTGAAGGCATGCCTTTGTCGAAGGCATGCCTTGATAATGTAGTGGGAACATTATTCAATTGAGATTATAGTTCAAAAACACAAGACTTCTTGTAAAATTATTTGTGGAACACAAAAATATACATATCCCTTTACCTAACATGAAAAGCAGACGACACTTGCAAACAAAATTCTTGAATAACTAATTTTTTCCATTTTCTGTCTCAAAAACATAGGTTAGGACCCCTCATTGGAACGAGCTCGACGAGCTCGTTCCAAAGAGGGGTCATAACCTGTTTTTAAGACAAAAAATGAAAACATAATGAAAATTAATTGGCGATTTTTGTGAATTGCGCTGGCCGGTTTTAGCCGTTACGTTGGGTAAAGGACTATAGCAGTGGTGACGTAAATTACTGTTTAAACTGGTCGTGCTGGGCTCCCACCTGTTCGAATCGGGTATGTGAGTCGCCGGTTTGTATGACCGACAGCGTGTGTGACGTAAGCCCAAGTGGCAAATCTGTCGCCTGAGAAAATATTCGATCACTTGCAAGAGAGAGACTCCAACCTAGACGAAAATGATCCGATTGCCACACAAACACCCTTACCTCACTTTGCTACGTTCCTGCCCCCCAGGAGCGTAGATTATACTTTTGTGATGTCAGGATAGACTATAAAATTTAAGACAGAAAACAGCAATGCAAAGTAAGGTGGTATGCGTTGATTTTTTGTCTCAAACTCAAATAGCTTGCCTCTAACAAAAATGAGCATATAACAACAGCCATAGTATTCGCCAAACCAATCTATTCCTAACGTTCTCGTCGAACATTGCTATTGCTGTTCTACGTCCAAGACGGCGGCCACTGTGTTTTGAGCTTCGTTGTAAAATGCTTTTCAAAAGGCGAACAAGCGTAAAAAATGATTGAATTTGACGTGGAGACATATTCGCTCTGACGCAGACATGGCACGAAAAGACTAAGCAGATTAACATCTTCTACATCTCCTCTACAAATTCAGTCAGTATTGGGCATGTTTATCAGGGAGCAACAGACGTAATAAGAAATAAAGCAAATGTAATTCGTTTAGTATGTAATTTTGATCAGATTGCGACGTTTCAGAACTAATAGTATTCAATGCATGTTCATGTAATTACCAATTTCAGTCATCTATAATCTGTTTAGCAAGAAGATGAGTAAGTTATCTTTATGTTTTGCACTGTCTTTGAATCTAATCTTCGAATTAAAGACATCAGTGAATTCGAAAGCAATCTCTAATATGAACGGTTTAGTTGACTGGAAATTCGATTCAAGACATCCATCGTTTCTGCACTCATGAAACTCCGGATAACTGCACTGAGAGGTAGCAACTGAGTAGTTTCAGATCCAGAGGGCGGGGGTGGGGGACGAAAAACCTTTCCAGCACTCCAAACACACGTACTTTTCTACGCGAGATTGGATTTCTCTTTGGTGCTTAGAAATAACCCGAGCACGCAATTCATTAGTTTAATTCATGGCGTCAAATTGACATGGAGGCATTCTTCACAGTGACAGAACACAGAGAGATTTATTCTATTGTGCATCTACATTCATATTTTAACTTATGTTTATATTTCTATACTTTCAGTGACAAATCTGTCTGTCTGTGTAGCGCCGGCGTTTAGCCAGACATCTATAGGGGTGTGTGTGTGGAGGGGGGGGGGGGGGCACATGAAGCTTTCTTTGTCGGGAGTCCAACAATATTTACGCTGTACGCAAATCAGGAAATTTCAAGTCTCGCGTTGGAGATAGGTATGGATGTGGTGTTCCGCTCGCGTTCTTCCTGACATGGGATATATGTTTTTAAAATTTCTTCGGGGACATTTTTGAAAAATATGCCTCCAATGGAGATATATTGAGGCTCGAAAGAAGGCCCAGTCCAGTTTCACCAAACGTTGTATGTCACCTGTAATTTCAGGATTTGGTGGAGGGTAATTGGTAGAGGGAAAGGCGTCGACTCCCTTCAGGCTGCTTCACTGGTGTACCGTCACGACTATGCCTGTTGAAAGTATCGGTAAAGATAATATTTCGTCCCCTGAGTTCCAATGTGTTCTATGTGCAAGTAGGCACATAGAACACATTGGAACTCAGGGACGATTTGTTGATAAGATAAATTTTCAGTGCTCGAATTTCGTTGCCTTGTTTTCGTCACGCGGAGAATTTGTTTCATCATCACCATGATATGACAACCACCTGAGTAGAGGTGAATTGTGTATTGTAGCTCAGCAAAAAAAAAAACGTTCTTTTAACTTAGGTAATTACTCGCGGTTTTCAAGCTTATTTTCTCGAGAAATTGGCGAAGGTCAGTACTGGCTCACTTTAGACTTTTCGCAAAGTGAGCCATTAAACCACGAGACAACACGCGACATTTTCGAGTTAGAAATCAGCTGGGAAATCGAATCGCTGATAGAGAAATACGGGTGTTTGTTACATTATTGTCGATTGAATCTCGGAGATTGGGTGATATAATTAAACTTAGAAAATCTGAGAAAATTCCGTGATCGCCCAGTTCGAGCTCAGTCGTAGCATTCATTGCATTTTTTTCACATGATGACAGTGATGACAGTGAAGGTACTACCAACCCGAGATGAAAACTTCAAAGTTGATGACAAAAGCCAAACCATGTATTCTTTACTCGGCTTTTTAAGTGATCCCGCGATCGATTTCATCGATTTCGCCGAGATTCCTCGGATGAGAAATTACAACTTCGTGAGTCAAAATGTTAAAGCGTCTAATTTTTTATTTGTTTTCTCAAGTGTTTTATCGACAGATTTCGTTGATTTGGCGGCTATCTATCGAATGAGAAAGATTCCCAATCACCAAAATTGCAAAACAAACATAAAATTTTCCGTCTGTGTTTTGCAGTGTGTCGGTAGAGATCTCGCGGATGAGAGAGAAGATTTTCCTATCCCCTCCAATACGATCGATCACTGTTCTGCCTGCCTGTGACGGAGGAATATATGTATTATATGCCGAGTCTTTCTATGTATTTTTAAATAGAAGGGAAAAAAAATAAAATAATAAAATTTAAAAATAAAATTTGAAATAAAAAACTTCAATATCAAAAGCATGTCATTTTTAAAGATTAAAGATCCTAAGGAGAAAAGCGAAAAATATGAAGAAAGATCTTCTGCACGAGAAGTTTCTCAGAGATGTCTTCTACAGGGCGTGTGCCCATCTCACAGAATTAAATATTCCTACAGCGATGAGAGAGAGATGTCCGGGTTGCATGTTGGAGGGATTGATCGAGGCGCACACCTGTTACACCACGAAACATAAAGACGCCATAGTCCTATGTTTTGCGTCGATGTTGGAAAAGCTCGACGAGAACGAAGTCATAGAGTGGCGGAAGACAAAGATCAAGTGTCGAGGATAACCGCAGCTTTTGTATTTCGAAATTGAGCAGTTCAGGGAAAATGTCGAGAAATCTCACGAACCACGTTCGAGAAAGTATTTTGCATTTATTATTGGACAGAGAACGGTCACGATTAGCCATTGTGCACAAGTATGCGACCTTAAACACCAATAAATAAATAATTACTGGATAGAGAATATCCGACTCAGATCTTGTGAAGGGAAAAAACGTAAAATGAAAATGCAAAGCACATATAATTTCCCGTTTGTGTTTTGTAGTGTTTTTACGGCTCACGGGGTCGATTCGGTAGTAGAGATCACTCGGATGAGAGAGAAGATTTTCCACTCTACTCCATACTCCAATAAGATCGATCGAGGTCCTGTCTGTCTGTTATGCAGGAATATATATATTATATATTTGGGTTTTTTTCTATATATTATTAAATAGAAGGAACAAAAAAATCAATAAAAAAAATTTTTTAATTTAAATAGAAGGCTAAAGGTAGCTCCTATTGCACCTAGTCGATTTCTCGAGAAATAAGCTCGAAAATCGCGAGAAGTTACCTTAAAAAAATTAAGTTAAAAGCAGTTTTCCTGACCTCAAACACTCCTTTATATTCTACTGAGGGCAACTGCAGCCTTTGGATTTCAAAACTGAGCAGCTTCCGGAAAATGCCGTGAATTCTCACGAACAACTATCGTGGAAATATGATGCAATTATTACTGACAGCGAATTTTCAACTCAGTTCTTGTGAAGGGCAAAAAAACATAAACTGGAAATAATACTTAAATAGTAAAAAAAATAAGATAAGAAAGAATATTGATATATTACAAACATTTATTTACGAAATAAAAAAAAAATTAACATATTTGTTTTTCTCTTTTATAATTTATTTTTTTCTTCTGTTTTTCACAATTTTCTTTTTATAAAGTCATATCTTTTATTAGCCAGGTATCACTCTCCCCTCTTTATTTTTTATGTAACTGTTCGACGACCATGTCTATTTTCGTTAGCTTTTTCTCGTTTTCGGGAGGTTCTTTTCCGAGTGGAGCCACGACGCCTTTATCGATTTTTGGAAATATCTTGTCTTTGCCGTACATCAGAATAAAGTCAACATCCTCGAAATCTTCTTTTTCTTCTTCTTTCTAGATTTCCCGACACGATTTTTGCAACTCTATTTTTGTGATTAATTTTTAATTATTTTTTTTCCCTAGTATATACATGAGTAGGTAATAAATGCGGATTCCAGACCATTTTGTACATGTACGTACACGTACACGTACATGGTGCGTTTACCGCCATAGGATTCAGTGTTACATCGCGTACACGTGTACACAAATGTCGTTTTTCATGGTGGTCCAGAATCCGCTATTGTTTTTTGAGGCTCACAGATCGCACTTTTAACGTTCAAATACCCGTTGGCGATCGTGTACATTCGACACGTCGCTCAAAAAAGTGAAACATGTACGAAATTGTACAGGTGCATTTTCTTAAAAAATTTTGTCGACGTTCCTATCGTGGATTAGACCTTCAGTCTATCGTTGGTGAACGCGAGCAAAAAACGCTTTGCCGATTCCAAACCAGCATCAAAAAACGGTATGCCGATTCTGGACCAGTGGTTCAGAATCGGCTATTGTTTTTGAGGCTCTTCAAAAAAAATTGAGTTTTAGAAAATTAGAAAATCGATGGGAAAATCGTTTGTTTACGTTTTGTCACTGCAAATTTTGTGAAATAAATCTTAATGAAAAACACTTTGTAGAATTTGTTTCATTCAAATAAAAATAGTAAGGAAATAAAAAAGTGATTGATATATATAGGAGACAAGAAAAATATAAATAAATAGTTATTTAAAAAATAAATATATCAAATCGAATAGATAATAAAAAATACGTAAATCACGAACGCTTCCCAGACTATTAGAGCAAGGTTTTTTTTTAAAATGCTGATGAGAGCCTACGCATTCTGCGTGAACGAACAACTATGTCGCCTCTTGTTAGAACGATGCGTTGGATGTCGGGATCACATAGACTTCGATCATGAGAATCATTCGTGTCTGACGATGGAAAGGGAAGATATGGTCATCAAGTATTTCGAACCGGCGTTCGAACGCGTTCAAATCGACGAAGTGATCACGTTTTGGAAGAGATTACTCTTCTGTAAGGATCGAGACAAGCCCACAGTTTCGGAAGAACTGAAATTGGTGCGTAGAAGTCTGACTTTAGAAGACAAGGGATGCATCATGAAATTATTGTTCAATGAAGCATACGTCTAAGTTTTCTCGTTGATATAAATAAGGGAGAATAGAAAATAAAAATAAATGCACACATAATTTTTTTTATCTAATATTAGAAAGAAAGAAAAAAAAGCACAAAAATGAGAACCAGAAATAAATTGTATCCGACGTTAGATGACGACGAGGATGAGAAGCCGAACAGCATTTTGCTGACGGCACCGTCGCTAGAAGAAAAAGAAAGAGGAGAGAGATATCACATCGATCAAATCAGTAGAATCCAATCGTATCTGACTCAAGAGAGAGATTCTCGTCATTCTCTCAAGAAGAAGTATTCGCATTTCGTGAAATTCATCAACGCGATCGACACGACACTCATCATGATCTCCACGGGTTCACACACAGCCGGCATCGGATTGTTGTCGACTGCGGTCGGTATTCCGATCGTGTTAACCATAGAAGGAGTGGCTGGATTGTTTAGCACGCTCGGGAACTTTTTGAGTAGGAAATTATATCTGCAGGCGAGGAAACCTGACAAGATTCGCGTCTTGGCCGACTCCAAGATCTACACGATATCCGAAATGATCTCGATGGCATTGAAATACGGTAGGATATCGGACGGAGAATACTTCACGATATTGGGTGAGAAAACGAAATATGAAGCCATGAAAGAAGCTGCGAGAATCAAGACTCGTCAGATCATCAAGGAAGAGATGAAGGATTCTCTCGTGGAAAAGGCGAGGAAAGAGGCCAGGGAGGAATTCAGTAAGATGATAGAACTCAAGAGCAGCGATTGAAAAAAAAATATATATAATAAGAACAGAATTTTTAAAAAAAGAAATATTAAATTTATATATAAAATAAAAACGAAATTAATTTAAATAACTCTCAAAAAATGTATTGCGTAAAGTGTAAGAGAGTTACCGAGACGAGTAATTCTCAAGAAGTACGAACTAAAAACGACAGACAGATGCTTCGCGGAATTTGTGACGTGTGTGGTTCTATCAAGACTCGATTCGTCAAAAAAAAAAGAACGCAAGCAAAGGTACAGGCATCGTGAATAAAATGATCAATAATCTACCTTTCAAAATGCATCTGCCTGGTCACAGTTTCACGGGACCTGGAACGAAATTGAACAAGAGACTCAACGCCGATCTAACCCCTAAATCTTGGAGCAAACCTGTGAATAGGGTGGACGCGGCCACGTATGATCACGATCTATGCTACGCCGGACATCCCAACACCAAGTCTCTCAACGATGTCTGCGATAAAAACATGTTGGCGAAATTGAGAGGTATATCGAATCCGACCAGGAGAGAGAAGATAGAACGTTCGCTGGTTGGCAATTTGATCGGTGCGAAACGTCGATTCAGATGGGGTGTTCAAAAAAAAGCGCATCTGAAAAGAAGAAGAAACGAATATTGACGAGCGAATTGGCTGGGGAGTTACACAAACCCATCGTAAATTTCGAAAGAGAAAGGGTGTTCGTGAAGGGTTTGGATGATATATTTGGTCTGCCGACTTGGTTGACATGAGATCGTTTTCGAGGTGGAACGAGGGTGTCAAATATCTATTGACGGTCATCGACGTGTTTTCCAAATACGGTTGGATCAGAGCTTTGAAGAATAAATCAGGACCTTGCGTCGCCGAGGCTCTAAGAGCGTGTTCGACTCGTCTTCTCGAAAACTGAATAAATTGTGGGTGGATAAGGGAAAGGAATTCTACAACAAGCACGTTCATTGATTGGTCGACCTCTACTCGATCGAAAATGAAGAGAAAGCCAGCATGGTGGAACGTTGGAATCGAACGATGAAGGAAAAGATGCATAGATACTTCACGGCGAATTCGACCAAGAAATACATATACGCTCTGAATGGTCTGGTCAAAGATTACAACAACACGCGATACAGATCGATCAAGATGACTCCCGTGGAAGCTAGCGATCCTCAAAACGAAAAACGGGTCTACGCGAATCTATATCCTGAGAGATCTAAGATCAGGAAGAAGTCCAGAACGCCGAAATTTGCGGTCGATGATCGAGTGAGAATCTACGCTTATAAGAAGCACTTCGAAAAGGGTTATACTCCTCGATGGACCTCGGAAATCTTCGTGATAATCAAAATATTTCACACCGATCCGGTGACTTACGAAATCGAAGCTTTGGATGGAGAAGAGATCATCGGAAAGTTTTATGAACAACAATTACAGAAGACAAAGTTTTGATAAAGAAAACAATTTTTTTTTATTTACTCTCTTTAACATTTTCTTGTTTACACATATATATATAGGAGAGAAAAATAATAATAAAAAATAATTAAAATTATTTTTAGATAAAAAAGCAAGCTAATTAATAAACAAAAAACAAAAACACTTTAAAAATGGCAAATATACTAGATATAGCACAAAGCATGATGAAAGATGAAAGTATAATCTACGCTTATAAGAAGCACTTCGAAAAGGGTTATACGCCTCGATGGACCTCGGAAATCTTCATGATAATCAAAATATTTCACACCGATCCGGTGACTTACGAAATCGAAGCTTTGGATGGAGAGGAGATCATCGGAAAGGTTTATGAACAACAATTACAGAAGACAAAGTTTTGATAAAGGAAACAAATTTTTTTTATTTACTCTCTTTAACATTTTCTTGTTTACACATATATATATAGGAGAGAAAAATAATAATGAAAAATAATTAAAACTATTTTTAGATAAAAAAAGCAAGCTAATTAATAAAAAATCAAAAACCCTATAAAAATGGCAAATATACTAGATCTAGCACAAAGCATAGTGAAAGATGAAAGTATTCAAGAATATGAGGTTCACGAATAGGAACCGGTAACCGGAACGAGATTGAACAATGCGGGACAGATAAGAATCAATGTCGAAACTCAAGATCTATTCGTCCATCCTAGAGAGAGTTACATAGTGGTGCAGGGACGTCTCACCAAGGAAGATGGGAGCGACCATGCCGACGACGACACGGTTACTCTAGCCAATAATGGCATCATGCATCTATTCAGTAATATAAAATACATGCTATCCAGACAAGAGATAGAATCTGTGTTTCATCCCGGTCAGGCCACCACGATGTTCGGACTCTTGACGTATCTGGATGATTTTTCGAAATCCAGAGGACTTAATCAGTTGTGGGTGAAAAACACGATCGGCCCTGCTAACGCTGCCGCCGCCGCGATATTCGACTACGTCGTCAAGACGTCAAGACCTAAAGGAACGTTTTCGTTCAGGATACCTTTGAAACACATCTTCGGATTCGCAGACGATTACAACAAGATCATGTACGGATTCAAACACAATCTGACGTTGATTCGAAAGGGAAATGATGACGAAATAGTGAGACTCCCCGCGACCAATGTGGGTAAGATAACTCTACACAAGATATCGTGGTTCGTTCCGCACGTGGAGCCTTCGATCGTGGAAAAAGCGAGTCTCTACAAGATCATAGAATCCAAGAGTAAATTACCGGTGGGATTTAGAATGAGACAGTGCGACACGGCTAGCATTCCACTCTCCATGAATCACTTCGATTGGAGATTGATGGTGAAATCCGCTTCCGAGAGATGGCGTTTCATCGTGGTTGCGTTTCAGACCGATGGGGACGGGTCTCAGGAAAAGAATGCATCGCAGTTCGATCACTGCAATTTGAGAAACATGCAAGTGTTTCTGGACGCTACGAGATATCCAGCAATCGATTGCAACGCGTCGTTCGACAAGAACGATTTCTGCAGACTGTACGGCGACGCCGCTGATTTTAGAAAGAAGTATCACGGTCTAGATGAATTGATGAGCAACCCTAACATATCTCCCAGTGAATACAAGTCGATGTATCCCATGTTCGTATTCGACGTCAGTAAACAGAGTGAACGACTCAAGAGTAGCGTCTTAGACATTCAGATCAAGATGCAATTCGATAGGAACGTGCTGAGAAAAACCGAAGCCTTCACTCTGGTCCTGTCGGACAGGTAATTACAATTCAAATCGGATGGAAATAAGATGTCGATCATTCGATGAGAGACGTGCGTTAAAAAAATTAAAAACAAAATAAAAAAGTAATGAGTAATTATAAAAAAACAAAAAAAAAACAAAACAAAAAATAAAAGTAATGAGATCTAGAGAGATTGAACATCTTTCTAAATCTCATTACTTTTTTTTTTTGTTTTTAATAATCACACATTATTTTTTAATTAATTATTTCCACGTGTTCACTGTTTGTTCAAAGGATCTAGTTCGATCAGTAGACTCACCACAGAAGTGGCGGCTTCAGGATTATTGGTTTTCGTAACGAAATTAATCCTGTCTCCGGTGTTCACTTTGAGAGGCGTGCCGAATGTGCTAACATTCGCGTGTTGATTCTCAGTCTTTTCAACGCTGTATCTCTTATCACTCTCTACTCCATTCACCATGAGATTGACGACTGCTCTGTTATTCAAATCCGAGGAAACCAGACTCATTCGAATGATTTCACCTCCGAACGGCATGGGATATCCCACTTGACCATGTTTCGATCTACTACCTCCATTTCCGAAAGACCACTCATCTTTTCCCTCCTCTAAGGTGCCGGCCTCCTTGGCCCACACGGTGATCAATTGTCTAGCATATTTGACTCTTTCCACCACCGAAATCAGGGTGCAGGCATCCGTCATGTTTACGGGATCCGGTAGATATGTGAGCGCGTGTCCACCCATGTCTAGTTTACCTTCCATGATGTCGCCCTTTCTCCAGACCGAGTTGTCATCCACGTACTTCCTGCTGACTGCGCTGGAATCGAATTCGGGATCGTGATTGAGTCCGAATAAATTCTCACCGTTCATGTTGATATCACCCTCCATGGTTCCGCCAGATTGTTTGTTCAGGTAGAGTTCATCCACTTGCGATTCTACGTATTCTTGTGATCGTATCACGGCAGAATCTATGTAGCCCTTGTTGACTGCAGTTGAGTCCGCATCCGTGTCGTCGACCTTCGACAGATTCAGTATCTTGTTGAATCCCGCATTCAGATCCGATTTCATTTCTCGTCTGTCAGACTTTCTCTGTTCCAGATCTACATAGTGTTTGGTCGCCACGTCCTTGGGATTCGTGGGAGTGGCCACGTTCGTTATCTTGTTAGAATTGGCGTTCAATTCCGAGTGCATCGTTTTCTGAACGTATCTATTTCTCAGGTGTTCACTGAATCTCCCGTGAGAGTCGTCCACGTATTTCTTGGTCGCGGCATCAGTGGGATCTATGGGATTCGCCACGTTCACCAAACATTTAGATTTCAGATCGAGATCGTCGGTCATGGCTTTATCCACGTAATTATCTAGCATGATTCGTTCGAAATCCGCGTTCCCCTTGTCAACATATTTTTTAGTCGCAGCATCTGCGAGATCTATTGGCTCGGTAAGATTGTAGAGCTTCTTATCATTCATGTTCAAAGGTTCCACTCGAGGTTCGTATCTCTGAATGTAACGTTCGTCCAAGTTGGCAACATCGTAACCATCACCGACTTTGAGAGTCTTCCTCTTTTTTTTGGGGTTGACTTTCGTCGTCACTTCTACCAAATTTATCGACTGGCATGTTGTTTTTGAGATTTTTGTTTTAAAAATATATTTCAAATGCAGTTTATTAAAAATGAATTATTTTACTTATTTTATTTTTCGTTTTTATTCAATTAAAAAATTTTTATATATAACTTTTTTACCTTTATATACTATAAAAAAACCCTCTCTAATGTAAATCATTGAGAATGTCTTGAAACCGATCTCCTTCAGACCATCATTTGAGAATGTAGAGACACAGGTGACAACAAAACACTTGATCTGGCGATTGCACTCGTTCCATGTTGTAACGAACCATCAATTTGTTGAAATAGTTCTTTATTTCTTTCGGCGGCGAGATTCCGTAGCTGTCAAAATAATAATTCTTCTTCTTCTCATTCTTGAACCACGCCACCCAGTGAGTGCCTTCACCCGATAAATCATCTAGATTTAAAATTCCGCATTCTGATTGTCGAGGTTTTCTCTTCAGCAAGGCATCTCTGGAAAACACGCCTAGAAAATCTTTGATTTTCAAATCCTTCACCGCATTCAACAGATCGATGTTGGATAGGGGTTTGTTAGGTAAGACGACACCTTCTACGGATATCTCTATTTTCTTATTCATAAATGCGTATATTTTTTTTTTTTATTTATTTATTTTATTATAATTCACTAAAATGACGTTATTTTTTTTTTATTTTTTTATTTTTCTTTTTAAACTAACTCTATCGACTTCCATAATCTTGAATCCGTCTTATTCCTCAACTTCCATAATCTTGAATACGTTTAATTCCTCTTGATTTTCTGAAATCCTATCATCCTTAATCATATCTGGAATCTTATCATCCTCAATCATATCTGAAATCCTATCATCTAAAATTAGATCCAAAGTCCAATGTCCCAGTGCTAAAGTGCTTATTTTATCATCTAACACGAATCTCTTATCGTCATCAGCCATCAGCGAAAACTTGTTGACTATTTCGGTATACAAGTCGTGATTTTCGCTTCGAATCGATTTCATAGTCTTATACACCGGACCACTTCCTAACAGACAATCTTTATACTCTTGGAAAGAGATGTTTTTCTTCACCACGCACGCTTTAACCCCTTTGCACTTCTTGATCTCTTCATCTTCTAGACGATAAGCATACAGTTTAGGTCTCAAGCCCACGAATTCAACGATTTTTTTACCACCGCTCTCGTCCTTAAATTTACCTAACACCTTCTTGTTGTCGTTCGATTGAATGTTGGACAGGTGATCGATGGGATAATTGCTCATGTCGAACCACGCGGCCACGTCTGAAGATATATCTTGGTAGACATCTTTCGTCTCTATCTCATAAACTAAACTGTCTGTGTCGGTGAACAGTAGTTTGGCTTTATCACCAAATTTTCGTTTGACGTAATCATAGTGAAACTTGAACATCAATCGCTTGCTGATATCTAAGATGATTGGTCCGAGATAATATGGTTTGTCGAACTTCAGGTGCATCTTTTGCATGTGAACGGCCACTAGATTTTCGTCGAATATGGTTCGGTGTTTGTAATCGGGTTTCACCACTAATTTTTTAGCTCTTTTCTCAGACGTGACGAGTCGAACGTCGGTTCTCTTCCTGATGTTTTCCATTGATTTACCGTACACGCAGTTGTTCATGAGTTTGAAGAAATCTTTTTCGAAATCATTCTCGGCTCGAATTCTGAGATTCGTGTTGAGATCGATGTATTTTTTCATCCAAGGCTCTTCGTTGAATCGAATGATGCGATGTATGTCAACTAATTTCATCCCGTAATCGATGTATTGTTTCAAATTCTCACTGTAGACGACGTAGTTACGTTTGTTAAATAAATTGGGAATGAGTTTTTCCTCGTCTCCTTTGTTCGGTTCCATTCGTTCAGGAGCCAGCAAATAATCGTTGTGTAGATTGTGTAAGTCTTCTGGATAGTTCAAATCGACTTCTAAAATGCAAGGATAGTCTCTCCATTTTTGCATCTCTTCCGGTTCCGTTACCCATTCGAAATTTCCAATTAGTAAAGGTTGACTCATAGCCAAACCGTACAGATTATTAGCGTCCCAATATTGTATGTATTTATTTGACCGTTTCAAATCGAAACCTTCTTTTATGTAGGGATTGTTGTTCAGAATATCTCTCGTAGCTCTTTCGAACATGAGCAACATGTCCACGTCGGATAATAATTCCAATTGGACTTCAGTGGTCTTCAACAGAGCGTCCCACGCCAGACCGGGTGCGGTGAAATACCAAGCCAGATCCAGATCGTAATTTCGATGACAGACATCTCGAAAATTTTCGAACACATCTACCAAGAGCAGAACGTCAGTCTTCAGATAGAGATCGTGATAATCTCTCATGGTTTTCATATCACATGATTTCCACACGTTTTTAGCATGTTCATAATTCTCATCGGAAATGTCGGATTCATATAATTTCGAATAAAAATCTTCTTTCGAAGGTAGTGCGGTGTTGTCGAATCTCTTTAGATCATGCATGTAATCATAAGGATAGACTCCTTTCCTCAACATAACGTCTACTCGTTCTCCAAAATGTTCGCTCGTGATTTTAAATTTATCTTTGCTCATGTTATCAACTAATTTTTTCAGAGCAGTCGACATGAATTTAAAACTGTCGATGAAACGTATGCCTCTACAAATGAATTTCGATTTTTCTTTCAACGTCTCTCCGTCGATTACTCTTTTCTTCTCCATGAGCTTCCATTTCGTGAAGGAAATGTATCTTTCTTCGCTGTTCGCGATGCAATTTAATTCTTAGTGGGAGGTGCCGAGATTTTTCACGAACAGATGACTGTCATAACCCGAGAGATTGTGAAATATCACCAGATAGAAAACGGCGTCTCGATATTTTAAATTACACTTGCTGTGAGCTGGACTGCGATACAGACCCGTGTAATGATCATGGTCTCTGACCTTCGTATTTTCCTCCGAATTCTCGTCGAACGATTGTCTGCATATGTGACATTCGGTGGCTCTGTTATTTTCATCCTGCTGCTCTCGCATGATGATCATTTTCGCCGGAGTTTTGAATTTATCATATAACATTTCAATTTTCGATTCTAACTCTTCCACGAACCTTTGAGCCACGTCGTCGTCTTAACACTGTTTCGTATAGGTGAAGGGACCCATGTCGTGTTGCAAGACGAAAGCGCATTTCACGTAAATGCAATAGCCTGAAGGTATGTGTTTTTGATATCTTTCGACGTAACTTTGAAGAGTGTCAGGTTGGCAGGAACTCATTTTCATGGTGAAACATTCAAAATCGACGTACACGACGAATGGTACTTTTAACCTTCTATTGCGATTTTCAAACTTCATGATGGTGTTGGGTTTGGGAATTTCAATGGCGACACCTTGATTTTCGTTGCAATATTCCTGATGTTTCGCTAATGATTTTTCGCTGTGAAACACGTTCATGCAGTTGCAACATAAACATATCTTTCCTTTATGTTTATTATTTTGTGTCGACAGTAATCGGCTTGGATTTTTAACCCAACAATAATGACGATTGTCACCATTCGAAATCAGTAATAAAATAATCATCTTTTCGAGATACGAAGTCTGTCTGAGAGGATAGATCATTCATTTTTCATCATCGTATCCCAAGACGTTCACTGCTACGGTGGGATTTTGAGCCTCAAAACGTTCGATGTGTTTTAACTGCATTGGAAAAGTCACTCCGGTCCAATCGAGATTTTTAGAAGTCTCCTCGTTACAAGGAACTCTATCAGAGTGCATTTTGACAGGGTATAAAGTGGAGGTGACTGCCCATTTAAAACACTGATCATCTTTATTTCTCACGTTCATCACAGCATTTTTTTTAGCTAAGAAATACGGTAATTCCACGTAGGAAGACCCTTTCAATGAATCGTTTTCAGTTATATGAATTTCGAGTTTCAACACCTCATCGAATGTCTAATTACTACCTTCATGTTGATAATTCGCGAGAGACGTCAACATCTTGTCTTTCATCTTTTCGAAAATAAATCTGAACCCCGAAATACAGGTTCGATGTTAGATTTGAAAAATGCATTTTTCATGATGCTCTCGCCGGACTTCACGTCAATTTTATTCATCACGCAATGGAGTATCATCTTAATTTTTAGTTCCACGTTCATGTGTTTGTGAAACAAATCCAATACTTTTTTCTTCACCCCGTTCCATGAACAATTTCAGATCGATTTTCTTGAATGAGGGAACCACATCAAAAGTTTTTAAAATGCCTTTGATCGCACTCTCCCATTCTACAGGATTTGATTGGAATATTTCTGTGATGAGTCATGCTACATATTCTTCTCCTTTCCCTTTGTTGATTGCTTGTCGAATTTTGCTCTATATATCTCGTTTGTCTAGAATCTGAAGTACATCACTCCTTTTCGTTTTAGTTTTTTTTTTTTTTTTGGAAACTTGAAGTTCTTCAACGGCTTTTCGTTTAGTCATCTTCTCTTTTTTCACAATCGATGCATTTTTCGACTATTTAAGTTTATCCACTTCCGATCTTTTGATTTTTTTCTTTTCATCGTTTCGCAAACAATATTCCTGTATGACTTCAATTTTTTTTTATTTAGTTCTATGATTTCTGAAATGTCGAATTTTTAATAGTTTACAAATCTCATTTAACTGAGGTACGGTTTTCTCATTTAAATTTTCCATTTTTTTTATTTGTTTGCTTCTTTTGTAAGAATATTTTTTCGAATTTTGCATTTAATAATAATTTGTTAAAAAGTTTGAAAATTGTTTTTATATATATATGTTTTAATTCCTTCAAAAAAAAATTTTTTTTTGATGAAATTAATCAATTGTTTATGTTCCTTAATGTGAAAAAAATTGAATTAATATGAGAAAAAAAGGATGTTAAATTTAAACTTTTTATTTATATATAAAGAGAAAAAAACTTTTACAAAAATTTTTTTTTATATTAAAGAAAATTAAAAATATAAAAAAACCTTTTTTTATATATATATATATCTAAAGAGTAAAAAAAAAAAAAAACTTTTTTAACAAATTATTATTTAAATACAAAATTTAAAAATATATATTATTTGCAATAATTCATAAAACAAAAAAAAACAAACAATCGATCATGACAACAACACCTAAAAAATGCGAATTGAAATTGAAACGAGTCGAAACGTTTAAGAAACTCGGTTGTAAAATCTATATATTACAACGACACAATTCCATTGAACTGAACGAGGTCGAGATGAAGGGCTTACAGCACAAATACGACAAATATAGCATGCCTTTGAAATTGGATGAAGCCATGCTCGATTTGTTTTACGAGTATGAAAACGATCTGCAGAATATCATCGTCGCCGAAGACAGAGAATTCGACAAGAGCAATTTGTCGTTACCCTACGGAAGTTACATATATCCACAAATCTCTCTTGAACTCATGAACAAATCAGGTGGTGAGAGCGCATTGACTGAAGTAAAAAAAAACTCTCAAAAGTAAAGATAAACATTCAACACATTTGCGAAAAAGGAGAAGACATGACCGTCAGAAAAACAATAGAGAGATTGATTTTTAGCGAAGAAGGAGGGAAAAAAAAGTAATGAGATCTAGAGAAGTTGATCATCTCTAGATCTCATTACTTTTATTTGTTTTTTTTTTGTTTTCCTTCTTCACTATTGCCCATATATTATAATAACGTTTCCTTTTTTCTCAAATTTCAGTGTCGATTCTTCTTTTCTTTTTTTGTGATATGTTACGTTTTTTTTATAAGAACACATTTGTTTATCCGAATCATAATTATGAACGAATGTTGTGCATCTCTCAGTAACACTCGCATCATTACCATTCTCTTCAGAAGGTAGTGTTGACGGTGGAAAACGTCTCATTCTTTTAAATTTCAACTGCCTATCCCGATCTTTATTTAACTCTTTTATCAGTTCTTTCCTAATATATCCATCATTAGCGTCTAATAGTTTTTCCACATCTTTTTCGCACTCTATCTCGCGATATTCATCATTATCGTCTAATTGTTTTTCCACCTTTTTATCCATTTTATATTATTTTATACTTTCTATGATTTATATTTTATATAATTATATAATTTTTACATTATAATAACATACTCAGAATCGGTATATTCTTAAATGGCGAATTCTCACCAAACAACAAACCCTTGCCGAGTCGCTCAACGTTCCGTCCACTCTTTAGATAGAGACCATTTCCACTCAAAGAGTTGTCACATCTAACGGGTTTTAGATACAATCCTTTACCACTGTCGTCTACGTGGATGCTACACACGGCTTCTCCCTTCTTCAAAAACAGTCCGCTGCCACCCATTAATTACTCAACTGCCGAAACTCGAAACTCGCGAGTCCTGAGAGAGCTCCCACGCCGAGAGTCTTTCCGAGAAAGGGTGATGCTTTTGCGGCAAAGGGTAATGCTTTTGCGGCGATTCCTGCCAATAGCGGTAGGAAACCGCCTTTCATTCTCAAATTGTATCTCAATTGAGCAGGACTCAATCTCACCGTCAACCCTCTTCCATCACAAATCGCTTTCTCCATCCTTTTGATTTGACTTCTGGTCCAGGCGATCGAATCCTGACCGCCACTCATCAGATCTTCGTGAGTGAATTTGAATCTCACCTCCTCGCCTCGAGTTGTTAACGCTCTCTTACGTTTCTTCCTCTGTCCTGCAGATATGTTCACGTTTTTAATCACGTATTGTGTCATAATTCTTTTTATTTAAATATATTTTGTTCAATTGTTTTTTGTTTTAATGATAATTATATATATTAAATAATTTTTGTAAATTAATATTGCGTTATTTTATTTTGTTATTTATATATACACAATTTTTTTTTTTTTTTTTTGCTTTTATATTTCACTTATGTGAAATCGTATCGTCACCCTTTCTCCGCGAAGATCTAACAGTTCACCATTTTGATCCATCAACGTGGTTTTGAGACTATACAATGTGTCTAAAATCACTGGTAGATAAACTAAATTTCGAGGTCGTTCCACGATCTTATAATCCAGCGACACGTTTGGAAAGAAGGAATAGATCGTCGGTTGAGCGCTACCATTCACGTAGCTTCCAGCAATCACATCCACGTTCACCAGAATGCTATTGACTGCGAGAATGTCAACCGGATTTTCAGATGCCGCGTGGCCTCGATACATCTTTCGATCGAATCCCAGCATCTTGCCTATAGAATCGTCTGTGTTGAAATCCACTCGAAAATTATCTTCCAAATCCAACATCGTCTGTAAGGTATTAGGGTTGGGAGCGAGTCTGATCTTGTTGCTTCCCTTTCCATCCGTCTTCATTTGCGTTTGAATGTAATTGTTTAAATCGTCTATGTCGTAACTTCCTTTGGGAATTCGAATCTCCAACCAATCCACTCCGTCGGAATACTTGAACGAGTTATTCTTTTCGGTGACATTGGGAAAGGAATAATAAGTCTCCAGATTCACCAACGCCATCTCATATCTTTTCTCTCTATTCAATTCGATGGAAGGTTCGAATTTCGTCGCGAATCGAGTCGAATCGACACTCACCACGATTTTAATGGATTGTTTTGCAGCCGTATTCTCGGCTATCTGTTCAAACAATTCTCCTTGTTCGAACATTATATTTAATTTTATTTTTATTTTTTCAAAACTAATTATTTGAAGATTTATTATTTTCTAATTTTTATTTTCACGCTCTATCTTATTATCATCAGAAACATAAAACTTGTCGAATCTGCACCGATATTTTCCGCAATTAAATTCGCTTGTCAAATCGATCACGACGATATTGTAAAGTCCTCCATCCCAAACCCTCTTGCAGAATCTCCTGAATTCCGCCGCGCTCATGTCGTTTGCGACGTGATCGCTATAGATGTGATTGAGATTCTTGAGATCTTGGCGAAACAGACATAGAAAATTAGCGTTCTCCCTTATCGTCTGTCTGGGCAATCAAAAATAATTCTGCGACAGGTAGAAACAGTCCACGTTGCTGTGACGACCCCTAACGTAATACGATTCGCATCGGTTTTGTCTCTCCAAAAGCAGATCGTCGAAAATCATGAGATTCTTATCTTCCGATTTCAATTCTCTAGGATCCGGAACGTCGCTAGCGTTCTCATAAAATCGACACTCGACGTTCGAAGATGCATTTCTCTTCATCAATTCCATCGCCGCACCGTCCAAATGGTCGAAAGAGAAGCTTCACTTTTGTCGAATTCCTCCCTACTGTCAAAGATTCTGGCTATGACGTCCTTAGGCAATCTACAATCCATGCATTCTCGAAGCAATCTGTATTCAGGTTGAAACAAGCTCTTGCCAAACACAAACAATCTGTCGTAATCCAACCAGTCGGGTCGGGACAACAGATTCATCAACAGATTGGTCTTTCCACAATTCGATTTTCCCACTATCAAGCCTCTTATGCTTTGGGAAAGAACTCATTATTCGACCTCTTAGTCGCGGCGTCATTCCAAGACATATCTTTAATGTTCATCTTTGTTTATTTTTTTTTTTTTTTTTGTTATTTTAGATTTTTTTAAACACAATTTTATGTTTTATCAAACTCAGGTTTAATATTATTATTTATTTATATTACACCGTCGCGAGTTCTCTTCAATCCAGATCCACTCGTCATTTTGGCTAAATCTTGTATGGGTACCCCAGCATCCTTAAAATCTTTCCAACTTTTCGGCGTTCGCTCTAACGTAGCTCGCTTCGCCAGTGGACTGATCAACTTGTCGATCAATGCGTCGGCTGCCCTCTTGCCAGCCACAGAAGCTATCCTACCACTGGCTTCGGAAGCGGCTTTCTTACCAGCATCCAAAGCCGTCTTCTTACCAACCTCAAACGCGGTCGATGCGAGTTTTCTACCTGCATCACTCGTGAACGCTCGCATTATAGAATCGACGATGCCAGAACCGCCTTGAACGTAAGTTCTAACGTATCCCCTGTTCTTTATCACCAACATATTTTTATTTTATGATATATATTTTTGTTTTCACTGGTAAATCGTTTGTTGTTTAAATACTTTTATTATTCTAGTGTAAAATTTACTATTTTTATTTTATATATTTTGTTTGTTTGTTTCTCTCTACTTATTATATACATCAATCCTTCAATTCGTTCATCAGCCTTTTATAATGGTTTTTATTCAAAACCTTCTGTCTTAACAATTCGTCACATATAGTAACTATTTCATTATCTAATCCTGTGTTACCAGCACGTCTACTTGCCATCAACAGACTCAATCTCTGAGACAGAGCGTCAGAATCGCTCGGAAGAAAAGTGGTTTTCACCCCTTTACCAGTCACCGATTCGACGAACTTCTTATTCATATCCCATATGGGTTTCACCACTTTCGTCCACTTGTAACCTCTGTTGGCTTTGGGTCTCGTCTCCTCTCTGGCATCGTTATTTCTCTTCATGGCTTGGGTCTGAACCAGAATGTCGCCATAATTGTCGAAATCATGTTCCGTGTAATCTCCAGGCTTGTCGAAAAGGAGCAATTTGCGCAGTCCATCAGTTACTTTATACTTATTCGAACCGACGATTAAATCATCATCATCCATTTCCACTTCTGTGTCGCCCACAAAAGTTCTACCATCCGAATCCTTATAAATTCCATACAACAGATCTCTCCTGCCACCATCCTCGGACGACGCGACGCTATCAGTGGTGATAGTTGAAGCTGTATTGTCGCTCTCACTCACATCGGTTTCGATTCTCGTGGGAACGTAATCTGGTGTAGATTGAAAGGAATACTGTTTTGTAAAACTACTGGGCAACGACCCCATTCTCAAAGAACTCTCTTTTATGGGTCTCAATTCTTCAACTATCTCCTTCTTGCTTCGTTCCTGAACCTCCGTCATGGGTTTAAATATTTTTGTGGCTTCGCGTCTCAATTCCATCTCTCCAAGACTGCTTCTGTCAGCCGATTGAATGCTCTTCTTGGCACGTTCATATTCGCTTAAAAGTTGATCTCGACGTTTAGCATCCATCTGTAAAAACATATTTTCGTTTTTAAATTATTAATATTTCCTTTGAGTATGCTAATGTGAGTTATTTATTATTTTTAAAATTAAATGTATAATTATTTTTATGTTTTAAGTAAATAAAATCTTCTGTCTTTAATATAATAACTAAAAAACCAGTTGAGGAAAAAATATTTTACATGATAAAACCTCTATAAATGCGTTTTGCCTCTGAACGCGTTAAAAATCGCATCACAGATTATTCACTCAGTGACGAACTGGAGAACTTTGAAAAGTTTGAAAGTTTTAGTGCTTAAGAAACTGGTTTCTGATTTAACGCGTTTGAGAATAATTACATCCGTTAAAAGGGTTCATTCATATCTCCGAACATTATCATGAATATATTAAAAATTTATTTACCACTTAAACCTAATTGAGTTGAAATGCGCTTTTATTGTCTATTATTAAAATGACCCATTAAACGAAAACCTTCATTCACACCAGAACAAAAACATGAGTGTCAGTTTTATCTCTTAAAAATTCATAGAAGTGATAAAAGGTTTTATAATAGAATTTTTATTTGAATGAAACAATTCTACGAACTATTTTTATTTGAACGAAACAATTCTATAAAGTGTTTTATTAAAATTTATTTCACAAAATTCGCAGTGATAAAACGTAAACAAACGATTTTTCCCATCGATTTTCTAATTTTATAAAACTCAATTTTTTTTTCAATGTAAACGAAAAACCTTTCATTCACACTGAAACAAAACATGAATGTCTATTTTTACAGATTCAATTTTATAGTCGACTCTTTTGAACGAAAATCTTCATTCACACCAGAACAAAAACATGAGTGTTAGTTTTATCTCTCTTAAAAATTCATCTGTCATCCGTTGAATGATTTCCTTTCATTCACACCAAAACAAAACATGAATGTCTATTTTTACAGATTCAGTTTTATAATCGACTCTTTTGAACGAAAACCTTTCATTCACAAAACTCAAGAGATGAATCGGCAAATCGTTTTTCACCGATCAAATCACACCCTATACCATCCCAAACACAATCGGGAATGTGGCAGTGGCACCTTTTTTCCATGTACCGTATAGAGGTCGTTTTCCTGATCTAGAAACCATAAATGGGTTTCCCCGATCGGATCGCACTTTAACTGTGCGAACATTCGTTGGTGAACGTATACTTACTTAGGTGATACAGAATCCGCAAACCACTTTTTGATGCTGATACAGAATCCGCAAAACGTTTTTTGCTCGCGTTCACCAACGATAGCTTGAAGGTCTAATCCACGATGGGAACATCGACAAAAAATTTTAAGAAAATGTACATGTACAAATTCGTACATTTTTCACTTTTTTGAGTGACGTATCGAATGTACACCATCGCCAACGGGTATTTGAACGTTAAAAGTGCGATCTGTGAGCCTCAAAAAACAATAGCGGATTCTGGACCACCATGAAAAACGACATTTGTGTACACGTGTATGTGATTTAACACTGAATCCTATGGCGGTAAATGCACCATGTACGTGTACGTGTACGTACATGTACAAAATGGTCTGGAATCCACATTTATTACCTACTTAAATGAAAAAAAAAATTACAGTTTGTTTTTTCAAATGTTTTTAAATTATTTGTTTCATGCAAACTTTCGAAAAAAAATTTCAGAATTAATCAATTGTTTTTCTATTTCTTATATATAAAGTTCTATTTTTATTTCTTATAATGTAAAGTTCAATTTTATTTTCTTATGTATGAGAAATGAAAGAAGAAAGAAAAATGAAAGTTTGGAAATCATTTTAGAAAGTTTGCAAATCAATTTTGAAAGTTTGAAAAAAATGAAAATTCTAAAAAAGATTTAAAGCTTTTTAAAAAAAAATGAAAATTTAAATAAAATTTTTAGAATTTATATAAAATTTTGAAAGTTATATGTATAATAGGAAATAAAAAATAAACTTTTGCTAGTTTGTAAAATTTGTTTCGAAGTTTATCAAAAAAAAAGTTATTTTCATTAGAAACGTTCAGTCTAGCTCAATTGAAGAGTTACATGAAGAATCTCGCCATCGCAAAATCGTCGAGTTACAGAACCAAACCATAAATAATTGAAGTCATATGAACTGCGATTGGTCAAAAGAAGTATCCAAATTAAAATTGAGAGTGCATGAGCTGGGTTTGAAAGGTGCAGGTTCTTTGCAGCAATTCGTGTTGATAGATTATTTGTTCACTCGATGGGAAAAAATGTAAATCAAATGGGTGGAAAGACGGGTAGAGAACGAAAAAACAATTCGATTCAATTGGCGACAGCGGAAATGGAAAAGAGAAAAACAGAAGACTAAATAACGACTATCTTAAAAGCAGCGATGGCTGAACTCGAAAAAAATAATGACCAAAAGTTATATGCAAGCAATTGTTAACCACTCCCGTAGAACGAGAACAAGCTGTCAGAGTTACACAGAAAAATCCCATGAGCACATACCGTCTGGATATTGTTTCTACATAAAATGTTCTTTCAACGATCCACATTCATCGGGCCCATACTCCTACATGAAACCTTAGGACGTTGACGACGTGGCTCAAAAATTCGTTGAAGATTTGGACTCTCAAATCAAAAATTATACGAGCAATTTAAAACTCCTCAGAAGATGCTCATCACGGGCAATCAAATGAAAGACTGTAAGAGAGCCACCGAATGTCACATCTGTTGACTACTGTTCACCAAAACATCGACACCCGAATACAAGAAGTGAGAGATCATGATCATTCTACAGGTAAATTTCGAGGCGCCACGCACTGCAATTGCAATCTAAAATATTAAGATGCTAAGTTCTTTACAGTGATATTTCACAATCAGTCAGATTATGACAGTCATTTGTTTGTGAAGAATCTCGGTAACTTCAGGGAAGGATATATAAACTGCATTGCGAAGAGCGAGGAACAAATTCTTGCTTTCGGAAAAATGATAGTCGTAGACAAGAAGGATAAAATAGACAAAGAAATGCCAGCATTTGATTTCAACAGAGAAATAGGTTTCACAGATAGTTTTAAATTCATGTAGATCAGTCTAGAGAAACTAGTCGACAATTTAAGGAAGGATAAATTCGTAATCACGACCGAATACTTTCGATATGAGCGCCAGTTGGAAAGCGTATTGAGGAAATGGGTCTATCCCTATGATTACATGGATGGTTTGCATAGATTCAACAAGTCGATGCTACCTTCCAAAGGTCATGTTTATTTGAAATTATATGATGCTGACATTTCCGATGTCGACTATGACTATACGTTCAAAAACTATGGAAAATATTCGACATTAAATCCATGAGAGATTATCACGATCTGTATCTAGAAACCGACGTCCTTCTCTTGGCAGACGTGTTTGAAATAATCGAAACGTGTGTTGGAGACATTACGATCTGGATCCAGCTTGATATTACACAGCTCCTGACTTGGCTTGAGACGCACTGTTGAAGACGTCTGAAATCCACTTGCTATTACTATCTGATGTGAACATGTTGCCCATGTTCGAAAAGGGTGTGAGAGGCAGAGTGTCAACGATATCTCACAGATATGCGAAACTGAGCAATTGCTACATAGAAGAAGTATTCGACACACAAGAACCAAGTAAATATATAACATCCAGATGCTAATAATTTGTACGTTTGCGCCATGAGTCATCCGTTACGACGGGAAATTTCAAATGGATCGAGAATTGCGAGAAGGTGGAAAAACGGAATCATTATCCCTGTCTTCTGGTGGTGGATCAAGAATATCCTGAAACCTTACATGATCGACACAACTATTATCCTTTAGCACCTGAACAAAGAACAAATGAAAATGAATAAAGTCGAGAAACTCGATCCTAATTTAAATGACAAACGTAAATATATAGTCTGTTGTTTCATAAAAAATAATTAAATTCAAAATAAATAGAAAAAAAGGAATATACGAACATTTCGGTAGACGGTGTCATCTTACCTAACAAACTTCTCTCTAACAACGAACGTGGAACCTTGAATTTAGATAATTTCTCGGGCAACAGCACTCATTGGTTAGCATGGAAAAAGAACACGAGACGATATTATTATTTCGAAAGTTACGGAATCTCATCACATGAAGAATAGATGGATTATTTAAAATCATAAATTTATTACAATATAGAACATGTGTAACCACACGATCAAGTGTTTTGTGGAGACTTGTGTCTCTGCATTCTCAAGAGATGGTCCTTGAAACATAATTTTCAAGACATTCTCAATGATTTACATTGAGAAAAAAAAACTGTCACAAAAATATATAGGAAATAAAAAATAAAATATAATAAAATAAATAATAAAAAATAATAATAAATGGAATAGAAAATAAACAAAAAATGACAGTTGATAAATCGGGAAGAGCTGATGAAGATGTGAAAAAAGAAAGATCGCGGCGATGGCGGAATGTCTGTTACGTACATGAACGGTCAACTCATAAGGAGATTTGAACCCCGAAAAGAAACGTTGAACACGAATAATCACAAGCTTTTTATCCCATAAATGGCCGTTTATTCGAACAATAAAGGCCTTGGATAAATTTTTGCTTTATTTACCTAGTAGGGTGTTAAGTTTTCCCCATAGGTTTAACGCGGAAATAATTTATTCCCCTAGTAGCGACGGACTTGTTGACCTCTGGCCTCTACCACATTTGTCTAGCATAATTAATAGTTTGATTGTTGATTTCTTTAAATCTTTTTGAAAGAATAACACAATGCCAGTAGAAAACACCACCGACTGCTCATATAATAAAGTATTTTTGCAAGCTTAGCTCAAGTTTGTAGGAGAATTATTTTTAGATAGAAATGTATTACTGAGCCTTGTTTATTTTTGCCAATTTTGCTGGTCGAGCTAATTGAATCAATGTGCTCCTCACTTCTCGCTGTGTTTTGTAGCGAATTATAGCACGATTTTGGCGCGACTGCCCTGTAGAAGATTTATGGGATAAACAAAATAAACGTATAGTGTTTTCAAGTAAAAAAAATATTCTATTCGTAGAATTAAGAAAGAAACCTACGAGCCAAAGGCTCGTCGGTTTCGTTCTTAATCCTACTCGTAGAATATTTTTTTTACTTGAAAACACAATACGTTTATTCTATATATAACGTTCCTAAACCAATAGATCTCAGTGATGCATCAACTAAAATGTATGCATACCAGACAGTTGCTGATTTCGAGAAGTGCGTGAGAGATAATGACCCGAATAAAAAACATGACTGATCATCTAGACTTGTAGTGTAAATAATTGGCGAACGTTGTGGTCCATGTGGATTCGAGCGATGCATTCACGAAAGATTATTCTGACGATTCGCACAGACGTTTCACTTAACGCTACCTTAATGCTACCTTCCAAAAATCATGAATTCTGAAGTGGATGCGAATACTCACAAGCTACGCTACCTTAATGCTACCTTCCAAAAATCATGAATTCTGAAGTGGATACGAATACTCACAAGCTACGCTACCTTAATGCTACCTTCCAAAAATCATGAATTCTGAAGTGGATACGATTACTCACAGGCTAACCAGAGCATCCCAGAGATGCCGCCACCAAACAATATGTAGACGTCGTGGAACGAGAAATCGTCAATGAATTGAACGATGAGAAAAATGAAATGAAGATTCAATAAGATCGTCAATCTGGTGCAAATCAGCGACGACGATTTTGAATCAATAAAAGCTTCGTGGATTCAGCTCTCACGAAATCTCAGACCTATCTCAAAGAAAATGTGGATAATCTCTGTTTCAACAAACGATTGGGAGAAACGATGGAGTCCGGCATTGACATGAATGGTAACACATTATTCGAACTTTTCGGTCTGAATGCCGATCCGGAACACGATTCGAGTGCAGTCAGCAGAAAATACGTGGACGACATAAGTCGAGAAAACCGGAGATGTGATGGAAGGCGATCGGGACCTGGGAGGTAATCAAATCCTGAATCTACCCGATACCAAGTTGATGACGGACGCTTTCACTATGATTTGGGTTATGGAAATAGTCAGTTAGGATATCCGATGCTGATGGGAGGATGCATTGTTCAAATGTGTCTGACTTTTATTGACTTCAAGAATATAGCTGTTGTCAGCATGGTGGTAAATCGTCGCCTGAGTGCTAGAATGTTCTATGTCCCCTCTGGGACATAGAACATTCTTGCTCTCAGCCGACGAAATGGCACAGAAAACGATAGATATAAAGTCGAGAAGATGGAAAATCAATATTGCAATACAAGCAAATACGGAACACCTTTAAGAGTCGAAGAGGGAGATAGAATTAATTTCATAACGAAGACGACTAATCCCAAAGCTACTTCTGCAAGTTCTCGTATATATCTGTGTTGATCGAATGCGATCCTTTGAATGCAGAAAAAAATTGGATAAACTTTTAATTGAATTAAACACGTGAAGTAGTTGGAGGAAAAAAATAAGGAAGATTGAGAAACATTTGAATTATTTCTCAAACTTACTTCTTTAATGTCTTTTATGTTTAAGTTTCAGAAGTTTGTTATGTTTGTTTAAGTTTTATAAAGATTTTTTCGAGTTTTTTTTATGTTTTAAAGGTTTTTTTAAGGGTTTTTGTGTTTTTAATAAGGTTTAGTCTTTTTGAAATTTTTTTTTTAGTTTTTTCATGTTTTTGTCCCTCATTTATTGAATGACAGACAGTTTACTTCCATCTGATTGAAACGTCAACACTCTGTCAGATATGACAACTGCGAAAGCTTCGGATTGCCAAGGTACATTCCTTTTGAACTGCATCTTGATCATAATGTCCAGAACGGTGTTCTTGAGTTTCTCGCTCTGTTTGCTGACGTCGAGCATGAACAGGGGATAGAGCGTCTTGTATTCGGTGGGCGTTACGCTCGGATTGCTTATCAATTCATCCATGTGATAATATGTCGGTCAGAAGTCTGTGGCATCGCAGTCATTCTTCTCAAATGAGGCATCGTAATCTATGGCCGGATATCTTGTGGAATTTAGAAACGCCTGCATGTTTCACAAGTTGCAATGATTGAATAGAGATGGATTCTTTTCTTGAGATCCGATCCTGTCCATCTGGAAACTATCATGAAACGCGGCCTTTCTGAAAAAGATTTCACCGACAGTCTCCAATCGAACTAAGTCGATGTTGGAACGTTTGCGATATCGCACTGTCTCGTTCTGAATCCCATTGGTAATCTGGTTTTCGATTCGATGATCTTGAAGAGTTTCATTCTTTGTTCGTCGTTTGGTAGTACCTGTGGCATGAATCATGACACCTTATACAGATGCACCTTTCTGGCATCTTTTGTGGCAGCGCTCACGATGGTATCGTCGTCTTTTTTACGAATTAGCGTGGGATTGTGTTTTAATCCATAGACAATTTTGTTGTAATCTTCGGCAAATCCAAAAATGTGTCTCAGAGGAATCCTAAACGAGAACGTTCCTTTAGGCTTTGACGCATGAACGATGTGTTTAAATCTCGTGATCGCACCATCATTGTTGACAGTCGCATTTGAGCTGGTGTCTTTCATCCACATTTCATTGAGTCCTTTAAACTTTGGAAAATCGTCGCGATATTTAGAAAGTCCTCGCATCGTCTTTGCTTAACCAGATGAAACACGGTTTCTATCTTTTGACCTGAGAGTTTATACGATATGCTGTTGAAAAGATGCGTGACGCAGTTATGAGCTAATGTGATGATGTCATTGTCGGGGTAGCCGCTACCGTCCTTTTTTGTCAAACGTCCATCTATTTGGAGGTAACTTGAGCTTGGATGGAGAAAGAGATCTTGCGTTTCGACATTGAGTCTTATCTCTCCTTCATTATTGAGACTAGTTCCTGCCACGGGTAAATATACGTGCACTTCATACTCTTGAACACTTTTGTCTCTTATTATACCTTCTGTTATGTCTAATATGTTCCTCGTGTTTTTATTTCACTCTAATTTTATTTTTTTTAATCTTTACTTGTTTTTTTTTCTTGCATATATGTGACAAAAAAAACGTTTTTAAAATGCGGTCTTTGGCAATTGCTGTTCATAAAACTTTCCCGTGATTTCTTCACCGTCTAACGCGTCAATCTCATAAGTGATGGGATCGGTGTTGAACACTCGAACCAAGAGAAGATTTATTCTGTCCATTTAGGTGTGAAACTTTTTCAAAATGTTTTAACTTCTCACTCGAGTGCCTACGGCAAATTTCGGTCCTTTTGTCGTCGTCGCCGCCATCTTCAATGGATAAGAGATTCGCGTAAACTTCCTATTCATTTTGCGGATCACCAGCTTCCAAAGGTGTCATCTTGATGGAGCTGTGGCGAGTCTTGTTATAGACGTCAACCCCATAACCCTTGTCACGTTTTACCACTTAACCAACAAACATGCATGTTGTCGAAGTGAGCTCTATAAGCTCGCCCTGATGCCATCTGACTAGTTGGACATGTGTCCAACTAGTCAGATATAATCGCTATTTTGATGCCATAAAATCTATAAATCTGCTTGACTTGCACTTTCAAGTCAGTTAGATATATCCCCATAACTCCTGTGATTTTGTACCTTTTAAACTTACAAACCTGCATATCAACGAGCTGAGCACTTGGAGCTCGCTCTGATGCCATCCACATTTTTATGTTAAATCAGTCAATATTATTAGTACCGTCTTCACCATTTAAACTGACAAACCCGCATGTCATCGAAGTGAGCCCTATCAGCTCGCTCTAAGGGCATCCTTATCTGTGTGTTCAAATACCCAGACAAAACGGCTATATTGATGGCTTGGCATCTATAAACTAGCTTGACGCTTACATTAAAATAGACATGTGCCCAGTACCTTGCATCTCGTACCACAAACTTACAAACCTGCATATCACTGAAATGAGTTCTATGAGCTCGCTTGAGTGCTATCTGTATTTGAGTGTCCAGAATGTAAGATACAAGAGTTACTTATAAGTCAAATAGACCTTCCGAAAATAATTGTTTATCCATTCATTCAAACCAATAAACCTGTATTCCACAATACTGGTCACCCCTAATTGGGAAACGAACATGACATCCAAACTAATTCGAGGTAATTAGTACGATTGTTCATGTAGGTATTTGATTATCACATAACTGCTGAACCCGATTAAACAAATTTATTGTTTCTAACTAAAAACTTACAACTAAGTTACACACTCTGATGGTTATATTCTCCTCTGTATGATATTCTATATATATGTTTGTAGCTACGTAATGCTGTGTCCAATCATATTCGTCGACATCGTTTCAGACTGCTCCCTGACTAGTGCAGAAATACACCCAAACAATGCTCATATTTCTTCTCATTTCACCAAATTTTCCGAACAACTTTAACACCATCTTCATCATTAGCAATGCATTCTTCCTTACAATGTCTAAAACAAATTAGCATTTCCTTTGTAAAAATCAAAACACACGTCCAGACAATTGATGACGGACGCGGCGGAGTTGGACTTTACGTCAAACTAGGTATTAACCCTTTACCTAACAGGAAAAGCAGATGACACTTACAAACAAAATTATTGAATAACTAATTTGTTTCATTTTTTGTCTCAAAAACATAGGTTATGACCCCTCTTTGGAACGAGCTCGTTGAGCTCGTTCCAAAAAAGGGTCATAATCTTTGTTTTTGAGACAAAAAATGAAAAAATAATGAAAAGTAATTGGCGATTTTTGTGAATAGCGCTAGCCGGTTTTTGCCGTTACGTTAGGTAATCGGTTAAGTTTCAAATTCGTCATGATCTGTCTGTTTTTATACCGCATATAATAGAACTCTGTTCATAGAAGTAAAACTAGGTTATAAAACAAAACTTATAGGCGTTATTTATAGGCCAAATACTCAACCCAAATATTACATCGATCTTTTTCTGGTGAAATTAAACGAAATAAATGATAAAATAAATCTTGAAAACAAAACATCGTACATAATGGGTGATTTTAATATTGATCTTTTAAAGGTAGTCTCTCAAGACAAAACAGAAGCCTATATCAATCTAATGTTTTTAGCAGGTTTTCTACCTCACATAACTAAACTAACTCGTGTAACGCCTTTTTCGGCCACATTAATTTACCACTTTTTCAGCACTAATATTTCCGCTTCCCAGTCGTCCGGAATAATTATCACAGATGTCTCAGACCATTTCGGAACGTTTTGTATTGGAAATAATCAAAGTAAGGCCCCGAGGCAAACATCTATACGTAAACGTAGAATAAATGATGAGTATATAGCATACTTCCAAAGCTTGCTAGAACGGAGTGATTTGAAATCTGTACTTGAAATAAATTGTCCACATGCAGCTTATGAGAAATTAGTCGACATTTACGCATGCGCCTTTGAGTTAGCATTCCCTCTAACTGAAGTGTATCTAAACAAAATATTTATCAAGTGTCAACCATAGATGACTAAAGGCCTCATAACTTCTTCAAATAACAAAACCAAATTTTACAATAAAAATTACAAAACCCAAATCAAAAGAACAATTACAAAGAATATTGCAAAATCTTTAATAGGATCAACAAACAAAGTAAACCAATGTACTTTAACCCTTTACCCAAGGAATCGCCCGCAACCGCCCGCGTAATATGTAAATTCAGCATTTGAAAAAATATTATTTTTCAAAAAATTTCAACAAAACCATATCATGTGACCCCTCGTTGGAACGAGCTCGTCGAGCTCGTTCCAACGAGGGGTCACATGATATGGTTTTGTTGAAATGTTTTGAAAAATTTGAAAAAATGATATTTAAAATAATAAATTTTGATATCGTCTGCGTTGGGTAAAGGGTTAAAAACATCGTAATAGAAAATCAAAACGGTCTCCCGAAAACTTGTAAAATTCTAAATGGAGCTATAAAGAAACATACAACGGAAGCTAAATTGCAATCTTCCCTTGTCCACGATAATATCGAAATTATAGATCCACAAAAAATAGCAAAAAAATTCAACAACCTCTTTGTAAATATAGGAAACATTACACGCTCCAATTTATTTATTTATTTATTTATTTATTTATTTATTTATTTATTTATTTATTTATTTATTGGTGTTTAAGGTCACATGCTTATGTGAAATGATTAATCGTGACCGTGACAATTTTACGGGTGGAGGAAGCCGGAGTACCCGGGGAGAACCACCGAGCATCGACAAGCATTTGTCAGCTCCTCAACATTCTAACTCTGTTCAAGCTTCGCTCAAGCATAGTTACAGTGGTTGAAGACATGTGTACCATCGACGTACAGTATGCCTTCGTACACGCCGTCATCGTGCTCCCACGTAGGCAACCGGGATAAAGTGCCTTGCCCAAGGACACTACACAGATTACACGCTCCAAAATACATTAAAAATCAACGACATACAACGAATTTATAAATAACAATTACCCGAATAATTTTTTATATTAGCCCCACAAACCATCTTGAAGTCATTAGTGTCAGTACCGGAATGTAATCAAAAACTAGCAAAGACTGCAGTAACTTCACCTGTACTAAAGAACAGCACTGGTCTAGTTGCGCGACCACTAGCGAATATTCTCAACATTTCATTCGTGCAAGGTGTTGAAGCTGACAGCATGAAAATTCCAAGATAAATACCGATCTTCAAAACAGGCGACGATAAAACTTTTAACAATTATAGACCTATCAGCATACTGCCCGTCTTTTCTAAAGTCATGGAAAAAATAATGTATAATGGACTGACAAATGTCTAAAACACTTTTAAATCCGCTTCATTACGATTTCAGAAAAAATAATACCACAAAACATCTTGTTATGCATCTTTTAAAACACATAGTAACCGAAAATAACAAACTGAATAAATATATAACTATGGCAATCTTTATTAATTTTTCAAACGCACTCGACTCGATAAACCACGATATTTTGATAAGAAAACTTGAATATTGTGGTATTAGAGGTACTGGTAATAAATAGTTCCAAAGTTATCTCTCTAATAGAAAAGTATGTTACGTATAATACATAGCAATCAACCTCTTCCCATATAACGTGTGTCGTGCCTCAAGGCTCCATTCTCTGTCCAATGTTGTTTTTAATATACATTAATCATATCCAGTTTGCTACTTCAATCAACCTTCTGCCATTTGCAGATGATACAACTGCATTCGCCTCGGACGCTGACATAAACCGTCTATCATCATATGTAAACAATGAACTTGAAAAGATTTTCGTTTGGTGTTCAGCGAATCAGATGCTCCTGAACTCCCAAAAAACAAAATTTATTCTAAGCAATCCTAGTTGTGGAAAAAACTTATTTTTAATGGACCCATTGTTATAATCAAAGTAAAATTAAGCAGAGTGGGAATACACGAATGCGACAGATAAACTAAATTCCTGAGTCTTAACATAGACGTCTGTCTCTCCTTTTAGTCTCGAATTTCCCAACTGTGCTCAAAGATAGCTTGTGCTAATTACACCTCAACCAAGGTCAAGACTCAATTACCCACAGTTCAATGAAAATGCTTTATTACTCTTTAATTTACAGTCATCTTCTTTATGGTATACAGGCCTGGAGCAGTTCGAAAGCAGTCACAAATCTCCATCTGATGCAAAAAACGGTCCATTAGAATCATCAACCACAGCCGTCACAACGCCCATACAGACCCCGTTTTCCTGAAAGTCAAAACATTAAAAGCAGCAGACTTATTCGGGCTACATGCACTACTTTTCCTTTTTTGACTGGCAGAACGGGCGTCATCTCCAGTCCCTCGATTCATTATTTTCTACTAATAACTTCTATGCTAGAGGTCTCGAGAACGATCCCCGCCCGAGACGACCCGCGTTGTGTCCTTGGGCAAGGCATTTTATACCGGCTGACTACATGGAGGCACGATGACGCCGTGTACGAATGCGTACTACACGTCGATGGTGCACATGTCTTCAACCGCTCTAACCCTGCTTGAGCGAAGCTTGAACAGAGCTAGAATGTTGAGGAGCTGACAGTTGCTCGTCGATGCTCGGTGGTTCTCTCCGGGTACTCCGGCTTCCTCCACCCGTAAAACTGTCACGGCCACTATTAGCCATTGTGCATAAGTATGTGACCTTAAACACCAATAAATAAATAAATAACTCTACTAATAACCAACGTCGTCAAACCATAAACACAGCTGCTTTAAAGCAGCTCAGAAGTAGAACTAAATCTTTAGATTATCTCCCAGTATTTTATTTTTCGAAACTCTGGAACGAGTTGGAACCAGCTCTGCGTAACAAGCAAAACCGAACTACGTTCAAAAAGCTGGAGTAGCCAAAATATTCAGTACTTACTCGAGCCACGTTGAGAACACAACACATACTGTCCGGGTTGCAGCACCTGACAGTCCACTACATACACACTTATGTACACTTGTATATACATATGCATGCGTATGTATATATATCCACGTGTATGTATACAAATGTGTATGTGTGTGTGTATCACCTCCCTGCATCATGCGGTAAATGTTTCTGTCTCAGCCAACTCGTCGCGAAACAACTCTTCTCTCTCTCTCTCTGTCTCCCAGCCCTAAACCCTTCCTAATTTTCCCTTGCAGTAGCCTTAACGACAGATGAAATCTATTACAGGGTTTGTTGTACTTCTGTTGGTTACATGGCATCATTGGAAAACAAAAAGTTGGAGAGTGGAGATGGGTTTTTTTTCTTTTCTACCTGATCAACTTCCGGTTCCGGCTAAGCAAAATGCAAAATACTTCTTCTGCACAGAATACACTCAGTTACTAATTATTGCTTATAACACAACTGATGTTTCTTCTGCTGATGTATCTGTATATGTATACACTCAAATTAATTATTTATCTATATACCAAATCGTTTAAGACATTCAAGTATTTCTTAGTCGAGTTAGCCATGAAATATCTGTGCATTTTTGCCTTCGTGGTTCTATTCCATCGTTCGACGACGCTCACCTTCTCGTTTTCTGTTGAATAGATTCGACGAGTCGACGGACGTGAACGTCGGGAAAGTCTCGACCTGTGTCCACCTACAATTTCTCAGATCTCGCGAAGAAGAACTGAAGATAGGTTTCAAAGCTTCAGCCACGCTCGTTCCTGATTTATTTTTCAACGCTCTCATCATCCATATTTCAAAAACACACCTATGACCACCAGTAGATATTTCACGCCAGCGTTGTGTTTAGACAGCGATTGCATGTCCACCAGATCGGCAGCCAACGCCTGATCCAATCCTTTGATGAATACTCTTCTCATTCGACATCTGCGCACTTGCGGCTTGTGCAGTTCGTTCGCTAATGTATTAGTGAATTGCTTCTTTTTTATTTCCCATTCCGAATCGATATTTCGTGCCGATGAGCTTACTGGCTACCGAACGTTCGAATTTCTCAACATGTTCTTGTCGCACACATCGTTTCTAGTCCTTGTGCCTGCATGCTTCGTATAAAAGAGATCGTGACTGTGGGCAGTTCGATCCACTTTATTGATGGGTTTGCTCCACGATTTCGGAGTCAGATCTTTTTTCAATCTCTTGTTCAATTTCGTGCCTGGTCCCGTACATTGATGTCCAGGTGGATGCATTTCAAAGGAAAGATTATTGAGGAGTCTGTTGATCGTACCTCTACCTCATTTGACGAATTGAGTTTTGGTCGAAATTTATTCTTATCCTCAAGAATATAGAGATAATGCCGATCGGATATCCTTCCATCCTTCAGAACAACAGAATCATGTCGCTTATGGAATTGATTTTCGCCTTGGATAACACTTTTATCCTTTCGTGTTTCTCGGCCTTCAGCGATAAATTTTTACTCACGAATTTTCCGACCGTGCTCAAGAATCCTGTCGCAAGAGCAACACCCTCTATAGCCAACACGACTGGAATGGTGACCATATGGTCGATAAGAGACTCATTCCAGCAGGACCCAAACCCATACATACGGTGATGAGAGTCAGATGCAGTCCATCAACCAATTTAGTCATTTTGTTGTGCGATTGACGTCTATCTCTTTCCATCGTTAAATAATGTTGAATGTTATTGATCTGATTGATGCGGAACGCGTTGCCTCCAGCTTTCAAAGGAGGTGAAGGGAATGGAACAGTTGCTATGTCGGGATATTATTAGTTACCCCGTGTCTGATCACGTGGTACGGGTTTTTACCTACCCGAAGCCAGCCGTATCCCATGAGGCCGAAGGCCGAATGGGATACGGCTGGCTTCGGGTAGGTAAAAACCCGTACCACGTGATCAGACACGGGATAACGAATTTATCTATTGACTTTCCATTTTAGAAGTACAATCTATTTCATGTGTGAACACACACAGCATGAGATCTTTTATCTTCCATTGTTGAGCCATACAGGTTTCTGTGGAATTTTTGTGCAAAAGAGTTTTTGTGAAAATATGCCGATATGACTAGTATAAAAAAATTATTGAATTTCTTCTTTTTTTTTTTTGTCTCAAAAACATAGCTTATGAACCCCACATTGGAGGGTACTCGACAAGCTCATTCCAATAAGGGGCCATGAGCTATATTTTGGAGATAAGGTTAAAATATAATACATGTTCACTGTAAAACTGGAATGACGCGTCTTCTACGGGGTATGGACAATTTGTAGATTTCGGAACGAGGCTTCCACTGGGTATGGGAAATTTGTCAGTGGCTGGGCGGACGTATCGTGGGTTTCAATGAATATGGTCTCATACCACGTATCTATCAACCAATCAAATCAAATCAAAAAATTCACTTTATTCAATAGATAAATGTTATTTCTTGTTACCATTTTTTTATTTATTTATTTATTTATTTTTCTTCTTTGTTCTTATTTAATAAAGAAAACTGTGTCTAAGTTATTTCCCTTCTTTCAAAAATCAAAGTCTCATAATAACAAATTGACAATAAGCTCTTTTTCAAAAGGCGAAATCCGACTTAATAACAGTCCTCGACCATCACTAAAATTGTTTCCACTCTTTAGGTAGAGACCGTCACCGTGAGCGTGGAATGAAACTGCTACCTTTTGCGAGTTTTAGATACAATCCTTTACCACCTGTTTCGATTCGTCGCACATCTCCTCTCTTCAGAAACAATCCGTTGCACATTATTTTCTGTGCACCGGAACGGACCAGTCCAGATAAACTCCTATACCAAAAGCCGGCAATACGGTTTTGGTGAGAATGGGTAATGCCTTGGTTGTCAATCCTGCCAACAATCCTAAGAAACCCCCTTTCCTTTTCAAATTATATCTCAATTGTGCAGGAAGCAGTCTCATGGTCAATCCTTTTCGATTATGATGAACTTTGGCTATTCCATTAATTTGCGTTTGGTCCACGAAATTTTGTTGCGTCCATTGCTTATTTCTTGATGACATAATTTCAATCTCACAGCTATTTTGTTTGTCTTTCTGACATTCAGCTGTGTTTACATTTTGTATTATCATTATTATTATAGGATTATTATCCTATCATTATTTATTTTTTTTATTTAATATTAATTTTTTTATTTTATTTGATTTATTATTTTTATTTCCTATTAAATATATATATATAAAATTGATTTGAAATCCAAAAAAAGAAATTTGCTAACTTTTGTTTAATTTCCTATTGTACAAAAAAAATCCATTTAATAAAGTATATATGCATGTAACACATTTGGGGATTTTTAGGGTTGTTTTAATTTCTCTTATGTAAAATTTCACCATCCAACATTTAACAGAGCCCCATTTTGATCCGTTAGTTCGGTTGTGATACTGTACAAAGTATGCATTATCGCAGACAGATAGACTAGATGTCATGGTCACTCTACGATCTTGTAGCCAGAAGAGAAGTGTGGAAAGAAAGAGTGGATTGTGGGTTGTGTGCAACCATTCTCGTAACCTCCAGAGATCACGTCCACGTTCACCAAAATGTTGTTGACAGAGAGAATGTCCACCACATTTTTTGATGTTGTGTGTCCTTTGTAAGTGTTTCGGTCAAATCCCAACATCATTCTAAAAGTGTTGTCTCCTCTGAAATCCACTTAATAATCCTTCCTCATGGCCTGTATCGTTCGTAGAGTGTTGACATTGGCACTTATGTTGATGACGGTTCCATCGTCACCATCGATCTTCATTCTAGTATGGATGAGTTCTTTCAGATCGACTAGGTCATAACTGCCTTTGGAATGCGAATCGCGAACCAATCCATTCCTTTTGAATATCTGAACATATTATTTTTCTCTGTGATCTTGGGAAACGAATAGTTCGACTCCATATTTACCAGTGCCATTTCGTACTTCTTATTCCTCTTCAGTTCGATCGCTGGACTGAATTTCGTCGTGAATCAAGTCTTGTCGTCGCTCGCCATGATCGAGAAAGAATCATTTTCCAGTCGCATTATCGGTTGTTCTTTCCGTATTCTCTGCTATGCTTTCTAATAATTTAGTTCGTATTCTCACGACATTTTTTTATATTTTATAATTGTATTTTTTTTAATTTATTTATATTTTTTTACTTCTACTTAATATGATTTTTTTTATCTATTCATTATTAATTGCACTTGTCCGGAATATAAAAATCGTCAAATCCCTTCCAATATTTTCCGTGGTATTCACTGCTCTTCAGATCAATGACCAGAAATTTATAAGGCTCATAATCCAACACCCATTTATGACATCTCTTGAATTCTCTTTTTCCCATTTCATTGCCCACGAGATCGTAGTAGATGAGATCAAGATTCTTCAGATCTTGATGAAGCAGACACAGAAAATTCGCATTCTCTCTTATGTAATTTGAAATAATTTTGAGAGAGACAGAAACAGTCCACGTTCCTGTGACGTCCTCGAACCAAGTAAGATTCGCATCGATTCTGTTTCTACAACATCAGATCATCGAAGATCATGAAATTTCTGTGCAGCGAATTCAAATAATAATGTTCGGACACGTCGCTCGCGTTTTCGTAAAACTGACATTCCACCTTCGATGTGTTATTATTTCCGAGTTCTCTCGATGTCTCTCGCAAGATCGTTGCAAGCGATGGATCGCATTTTTCGAATTCCTCACAGTTATCGAAGATTCTCTTTATAATGTCCTTCGGTAAGTTTGCATTCCGAGCTTTTTGCAATAATTCGTATTCGGGTTGAAAGAGACTCTTGCCAAACACAAACAATCTGTCATAATCCAACCACTCCAGCCGCAACAACAGATTCATCAATAGATTCGTCTTCCCGCAATTCCAAAAGGAGAAGGATTTCATTGGTCTCTTGATTTTCTTTTTTATTTATTTTTTATTCAATTCTCTTACTTTAACCCATTTTTAATCCCGATCGGCTGCTGTTCGACATCCTGTATCGGTGCCAGAACCCTAAAGTTCCAAGTTTCATGTTGGCTAGAATCTCTTTCGATTTCGACAACAATTTCGGTCGTTTAGCCGGTGGTGGTGTTATCAACTTCTGAATTAAATTGCACTTCTCTTGCCAGCTTCCGAAGCGATTCTAGTGCTTGCTTCCATCGCGGCTTTTTATCCATATCCATCGTGGTCTTTCCAACCTTCATGGCGGTTGAAGCGAACCGTTTTTCCACATCGCCATTGAAGGGGTGCAATACAGCTCCATCATCGAATCCCGCAAACCCGATCCGCCGTAGACGTAAGTTCTCGTAAATCCTGTTCTTTATCACTAGCATTATTTTTCTTTCGTCTTATTTTTTTTAATGATTATTGTTTTTTAATTATTTTTTATTTTTTTATTTCCTATCTTATTTACTAATTTTTCCCCGTCTTTCAACACGATCATCATCGATTTATACGTTTCTCTGTCCAAAGCCTTCTGTCACAACAATTCGTCACATATGCTCAACTCTCGTTTCTCATTACAGTATTGCCGGCTTCTCTACTCGCCATCAAGAGATGGAGTATAACAAGGTTGACCAGAAGGTTTGTAACCATAAGAAGGTTCGTAAATAGAAGATCTGTAACCAGGTGTCCTGCTTTCTCTCAAGGGTTTCAGTTCTTTAAGATCTCTTTTTCATCTCTGCCTGAGTTTCTGTCACAGGTTTGAACAACTTGGTCGTCTCTCGTTTCATCTCGATGTCGCCCATTCGTTTCGCCATATTGCTCTCTCGATCATTCCTGTTCAGTTCTAGAAATCACGGAACCATCTTGTCTCTCAACTTAGGATCTTTGATCTTTAAAATGGCATGCTTTTTAAATATTCTTTTTTTTCTCTTTGTTTTTTTTTCTAAATTGGTTGTAGTTATTTTTTTTAAAATAAATTTTCTTTTCATATAATGAGAAGTAAAGAATTATTTTAAATTAAAAAAAGCCCACTGTTTTTTAGTCGTTGACAGCGTGTAAAGAGAGCACCTTTAAAGATCGTTACCAACTTCAATTTGATATTTCTACCATTGCGAAACGTCTTTTTTTCTTCTTCTTTTTTGATATTTTTTATTCACATTAAATGTTGTATACATCTCATAGTAAAGAAATTGATACAGAATGCATATTAAATGCTGTTATCTACAGACATACAGATTTGAAAGCTGTAATATTTTCTACATCAGGAATTACAGAGAAACAATAGTTTAATGAACAGTATCATGGTAATGTTTTATCAGGAAGTATAGGCTTTTCATAAAAAAAAGAAAAATACTTGTAGTGTCGAAGGTATTCTCCCGTGCGTACGAGGAATTACTGAATAGGTTGATACAGCAGTGTTTGTAGAGATTTCCATCTGGTCTTTATCGATTTTTTTGATTTTTTTCGGAATACATATGAAGTGAATATAGCTCAACTTCACGATACTGACGAAGGTCTTCAATAAAACCATGGAAGCTCGGTTGACATTTTCTCACCCTGCATGAATAAATGAACATTTTCTCACCCTGCATGAATAAAAGATTATTATTAATTTTTATATTCTTATTGTAGAATACGGGTTGAGAGCAGATTTCTTCAAAATCCGTCGGAGACTTAAAAAATATATGAGAGTTAGAAGACTGGGGGATTGTTCCTGTGGACAGGGACGCTTATTATTATTATTATTATTATTATTATTATTATTATTATTATTATTATTATTATTATTGTAACCAATGAGGATGAAGTGTGATGTCATTGGAAGTAGAATATCACATTTTTTCCTGAAGTCGGTCGGCCATTTGTAACAAGATTGTCCTTGTCACCGAACATTCGAAGAACAAGTGTAACACTGTCTCTTTAGTGTTACAGCAAACTGTACACAATTCAGTCACCGATAGTCTACACTTAAAAAGGCGAGCATTCGTGAATAGTGCTCCTCGTAATTTTTTTTATTGCAAAGATTGGAGATAAGTATCGTCAGTTGTTAAAAAAACACATTTGTTTCTCGATCTCCAAGCATCAGCTTCGACATCGATGTGCAAAAGTTTGTCCCATTTTTCCTGAGACCAGTCTGGGAGCAAAGCCATTTGTTGAGGGAATAATGGATAAAATGTTTTATTAACCATGGTGGTTTCTATTAATTTATCTATGAATGTGCTCTGGACCGACTCTGATTTTTTATTGTGTTTAATTTCATTTTGCCATCGTTTTGGAATCGCATTTCTTCTGCCTTGGGAGACAGTGTAGGGTGTTTTTATGCTAAATTTTGTGGAGAAGGCTTCAAAGTTGAGGAAACCCCCGTTCTCACTCTAGAGGTCTTTAAGAAAAAATATACCTTTGTCACACCAAGTTTGATTATAAAATAGATTATTATTAATTTTTATATTCTTATTATAGAATACGGGTTGAGAGCAGATTTCTTCAAAGTCCGTCGGAAACTTGTCTTCTAATAGAGACCAGGCCATGAGAACGTTTTTTTCAAAAACTGTTTGAGTGTTCCCCAACCTTTCATAACCCTTCTTTGCATAAAAAACTATATTTTGAAGCCGCCATATTTTTCAAAGTCGTCTAAAATAGGTGTTTTCCAAGGTGCCGTTATGTTCGGGTCTATCCATTTCTTAATCGAAACCATATTTAAGGAGTAGCTGCATGACCGAATGTTTGGAAACCTGATCCCCCCCCCCCCCCCCCCCCCCACCAAATTCACAATTCCGTTCATTAGAATATTACGTTTAATCTTTTCACCTTTCCCGGACAATAGACACTGAAATAGCTGTGTCTGTATTGTATCTAACATATTATCATGTGGATTTGGCAGAAACGATAGGCAATGTATCAACAGTGGAAGTGGCAGTGTTTTTACTACTGCAGTTTTTCCAATTTAGCTAAGTTTTCTGAAAGACCAATCCATTAAAAGTTTTTCCATCTTCTTGGTTTTTTCGATATAATATTTTATTATGTAATTTTCACTAAACAGATCATAAGAAATGAATAGAATCGTAAATTTTCCGCTATGGTTCCATTGGACATCGCAATCCGTAGAGACTCTCTCACTTGACCCACGTTTCGTTCCAATCCATATAACTTGTGTATTATCAAAATCAACTTTTAGGCCTGACTGTTGAGCAAAAGAGTTAATAACTTCTAAAGCTAAATTTAACGAATGTTCATCATCACTCAAAAATAACGTTGAGTCATCTGCATATTGGCTTATGAGGTATTCAGATAAGTTTATTTTGATGCCGTTGACATCCGGGTTGTATTTAAGTGCGGCACTTAATATTTCCACACTTAAAATGAAAACGTGTGGAGAGAGGTGGTCGCCCTGCCTAGCTCCTCTATGTAAGTTATTTTTTTCAGAATAATGGCCATTGTTTAATACATAACTGAAAATATTGGAATAAAAGGTATGAATATTGAGAACCGTCTTGGACATATGCGGTGTTGGATCCTAGTTTGCTAGGCAGAACCTAACCTCTCTCATTACAATCGTAAACAACCATGAGAAACCACATACACAGCTTTAGATTGATTAATATATTTCCTTAAATAGAAGCTCAGCCGAGAAGAGCCGCACCTGCTCTTGTACGTTGCAAAACGCTTATATTCAAAAATGACTATCATTTAGAGAAAAAAAAAAGAATAAATAAAACTCACTGCCTTTAATAGTCGTTAGCATCGAAAAAAATACAGAACTTTCGAATGATTACTATCATTTTGGGAAAAAATCCGCGGTAGGGGAAATATCCTTTTAACTGGAATCACATGGGGTTCCATCCATCCTTATAAAATGAAAAAACCTATAGTTGAGAAACAAATAGAAAAATAATTCTTTTTTTTCTATTTTTCAGCATCAGGAAAAAACAATTTTAATGGGGAATCCCCTATGCACACAGTTCCGTATTTACATAAATAGCAACAATATTAAGCACAAACTCGTTTCTCAACACTCCAGTGTACGTTAAACAGATCAAAGTGTAGTTCATTGAAATATTTTTTTTAAGAATTGAGAACAGTTTCTCTTGAAACACCTCAATACTATTATTGCACTGGATACTAAATTCAAATTGTTTTTCAACGAGGGCAGTTTCTCTTTTCACTTATGTGTCTTATCGAGTAGAGAGATACTCCATTGAAATATTTTTCTCTTCAATTATTTCATGTCGATGATCTTACTATGAATAATTTATTCTCGTTTTAACCCTTTACCCAACGCAAGGCGATATCAAAATTTATTATTTTAAATACCATTTTATAAAAGTTCTCAAAAACTTTCAACAAAACCATCTCATGTGACCCCCTCATTGGAGCGAGCTCGATGAGCTTTTCCTATGAGGGATCACATGCTATGGTTTTGTTGAAATATTTTTGAAAAATTTCTTTCTTTCAACTGCTTAATTTGCAAATTACGCGGGCGGATGTGGGCAATTCGTTAGGTAAAGGGTTAAGTACTTCTATGTTGTGATACAGTCTTAACAAGAACAAAAATTCGGTTTACAATGGAAACTTTCTTAATTCAAAGAGAGATTTTTCTGTCAAAATAAGGGAAAAATCTCTCTCCTTTCATCCGAGAGATCTCTACCGTATTGACCTCGCGGGTCATAAAACACCGATGGAAAATTACACTTTTTTCAATTTTGACGATTGGGAATATTTCACAAAGGAGAGATCACCGCCGAATCGATGAAATCCATCGATGAGACTCTTGAGAAAACTGACAAAAAATTTCACGTTTTGACATTTTCACTCGCGATTTGTAATTTCATATCCGAGAGCTCTCGGCGAAATCGATAAAATCGATCGAGGGAACACTTAAAAAGCCGAGTAAAAAATACTTGGTTTAGTTTTTGTCATCAACTTAGGATTTTTCATTTCGGGTTTGAGGTATCTTCACTGTCATCACTGTCATCTTGTGCAAAAAAAGCGATGAATTCTCGGAGTGAGCTCGAACTGGGAGATCTCGGAATTTTCTCAGATTTTCAAAGATTTTATTTTTGCTCGATCTCAGAGATTCGATCGACAAGATGGAACAAATCGACAAGATAGAAATACCCCCTTAGTCTCTCTATCAACGATTCGATTTCCCAGCTGATTTCTAACTCGAAAATGTCTCATGTCGTCTCACGGTATACTGACTCACTTTGCGAGAGGTCTAAAGTGAGCCAATATTGTACTTAGTCGATTTCTCCAGAAAATAAGCTCGAAAATCGCGAGAAGTTATCTCAGTTAAAAAAACATGTTTTTTTTCGTTGAACTAGAATCCCCAATTCACCTCTACTCACCTCCGGTCTCTGTTTGCGGTGAATTCATGTTACATCCACTGTAGAACGTTGGTGATTTTGTAGCGATAGTCGGTCGTTAGGATAGACTATTCCCACAATATGCCTTACACTCCCGATCTGCGGTGGCGTTAAATGTGGTATAAACCAACTATCGCTATGGTTTATAAACAACTGTTGATGCGATAGAGTCTTGTTGGCAAAGCAGAACAAATTACATAGTGACGGATCAGTTCGGTTATACGCGATAGTAATGTCTATTATTCTGGATCGTGACAATGTCGCCCAAAATCTTAATCACTGAATTATCGTAGTCAAGTATTCGGGATATCAGGATAAGCAATTTAACCTTCTTACCTTTTCCTTTTTCTTTTGTTTTTAGGGGTTTTTTTTCTTCTCGTTTCTGTAGGGTTTTTTGCAGTTTTTTTTAAGTGTCCTTGATTTCACAGTTAGCCAAACTAGAAGTATGCAGAGAGGTACACATAACATCATCGTCTTGGCAGTACGTCAATGAAGCTAACCTGATGCTACCACATAGCTAGCTGAACAGGGGTAACTGGAATGCCTGACTTATCTGCTTGAGCTTCTGAGTTATAGCCCGTGTAAGATCATCTCTAACAGTTACTAAGGGTCTCAAAGAAGCACGGCCGACACCTATAAGGGGACATATCCCGTTTCGGCGACCAAGATGATCTGTACTGTGAAAGCTGTAGGCTTGACCCAAGTTGAAAGCAGTATGTTTTTTTTTTAACTTTTTGATGTTATTTGCGTTGTAACTTCAAAAGTTTTGTGTAGATCTCAAACAAACTTTGCAGTGTTTCAGAACTGTTACTGCCAAGTCAACATGTGAAGTTTGGTTTCCTTAAGTGCTATAGTTATCTATAGGTTTGAAAGCTAAAATGTACTTTGCAATGCTTCAGAAGTGTAATCGCTTCGTCGATATCTGACGTTTGGTCTCCGTAAGTGATATGGTTGTAGATGAAACACGGAAAAGTGTATTTTGTGTTATTTGCGTTGTAACTCGGAAAAATTGCGTTAATGACAAAGAAACGTGTCCCTATATCCCGATAAATTCTGTCTTTTGATTGGTCAGAATGCTTTGGACAAATAGCCATGGTAAAGGATGCACCCAACATCTAAGGTATATGAGAGCGTGCAACATCCAGGGTATAAGCGCGTGGGAGCGCGGTGGCTCAATGGTAGACTGTTGGACTTCTATGCCAGAGGTCCCGAGTTCGATCCCCGTCCGGGACGACCCGCGTTGTGTCCTTGGGCAAGGCACTTTATCCCGGTTGCTTACATGGGGGCACGATGACGCCGTGTACTAAGGCGTACTGCACGTCGATGGTGCACATGTCTTCAACCGCTGTAACCCTGCTTGAATGGAACTTGAACAGAGTTAGAATGTGGAGGAGCTGACAGTTGCTCGTCGTTGCTCGCAGTTCTCTCCGGGTACTCCGGCTTCCTCCATCCGTAAAACTGTTACGGTCACGATTAGCCATTGTGCATAAGTATGTGACCTTAAACCCCAATAAATAAATAAATAAATAAATAAATATGGTATAAGTGCACGCGAAACATCGGGGGTATATGGTTTAAACGAAAGCTTTCCGCTTTTGCCCGCCTCGAAATAAAAATTGAACCAAAAAACCCGAAAATAGTCACAGATTTCCAACAATTCAATCATAAAAATAAAATAAGAGCAAATAATTCGCCAGTAGGCACATAGAACACATTGGAACTCAGGGGATGATTTGTTAACAAAATACTGTTTACTCGTTTCCGTAACGACCCAAGGGATGTAACACTATCTGTTGTCTTTTGCGATTATGAAAACAAAATTATCACGAGTTTGGTCCAAATGATTGTGGAGCTGAGAAATGGGTTCATACATTTATATTCACCAAGTTGTATTGTGTTTCAAACGGGACAAAAAACGTTATCTCCGCCAACATGTATGGTATATGGAGATTTAATACCTGGATGTCTCATTTGAGCACATCGCCTGCGTCTCTGTGTTTAAAAACTGAAATCCAGGTATTAAATCTCCATATACCATACATGTTGGCGGAGATAACTTATTTTGGCAGTGATGGCAAAAATCAATGCCACGCCAGTATCAGAAGTTTGATGTCTGTAAGTGCTATGGTAATGCCTTTGTACGTGATCGGGGCACCAAAAACACAATTTGACACAAAAACGTAAAACATGACGTCAAATCAAAAAATCGAAAACAGCAACCTTTTCTTATTCGTCAAGCTCCACAACACATTAAAAGTTCATGCAAATAAGGCGGGCTTTTATTTTTGCGACCTTGGCGTCCAACCATCAGCATAACGGCAGCCCCGGACAATATTTTCGTCGGCTAAAAACTAATTCCATTTCAGACACCGTTTTTGTTTGAGACTATATTTTCAATAATGGTGATAAATAGAGTTCATTCAATAGCATGGCCAATATTAAACGTTCACGAAAAAGACGTCCTTTTCACGATATGTTGGGTAATGGTTGAAGAAATTTGAAGTGACGTTCAAACCTAAAAAATGGCGATAAATCGAAAAACTTAAAAATAGCTGTCTTTTAATTTTTTAGCTATACAACATAGTAAATGAAAACTGGCTTACATTTATTTTTTTCTGTGGCAGCTATGTCAGTAACGTCACCTGCAAATTCGGCCATAACCGTCGAGAATTTCAAATGTTGGTACCACATTTTAGATATTGTTTTTGTTGGAGAATATATTTCCAAAACTTCAGGAACAAAACTTTAATACTAGTGGAGACATTCAAAGTTTCAAAAAATGCCTAAATTGACTGCTGGTTTAGATAAAGGCGCGAAATCGAAAACCCAAGCCTTTGCTGAGAATTAGAAATAAAGATCAATAAGTGTGCCAAATTTTGTCAAAATTGCTTCACGAGAAGTAATCCAATCGTGGCGGGATAAAAAAGGCTGATGATCACTGCAAGTCATTCCAACTTTGTTGGATGTGTTGCGGGGTTAGACCACATGGGTTAATCAAGCTCAGGAGAAGAACTTTACCTCTTCTCTACGTTACTAGCTATTTTAGGGCAATAATAGAATTAATAGACTGTTTCTATTTGGTAAATGGGAGTCGATTTTAATACCAGTTTTATTAAAGTTGATATTACATGTAATTGTACTAGCTGGCAGTCAGAGTACAGAAGTACTTTGCGTTCCAACATAGGAGTGTACGCCAGATCTTCTGCCGACAATACCAGGCATAACATTGCAGGCTAGTAATGTCAGCAAGTAGTAATATTGGAGGATTTGTTTATGGAAAGTATAATAACATTTTGCAGTATTTTCTGGGATATTATTGTTCGATCTATCACCAAATCATAACATGCACCTGGTGGAATATCACCAGATATCAGGTCGTCGTGTGAGAACCATAAGGTTCTATCTTCCAGAGGAAGATAGAACCTTGTGGTTCTCACTCGACGAGGTGATGCTGCGTTGCAGAATTGTGAATTCCACCGGAACATTCCGCCGGTAAACAGGCACCCGGCAGAATATTTTGTTGAAGAAGTTCCATTAACTGCATGCAGTCTGACCAGCTGTCCGGATGGCAGTACAAGAGTCCCAAAATGGCGACTGCCACGTGAGGGAACTTTTCCTAAATATTCCGCTGACTGGTAGTCGTGTGATAAGGTGTTGCATCAGAAAATTGGTGAATATAATCACAGTTTTCTGGTTGTTTGGGCATGTTGTCCCATGGCTCATCACACGCCGTATACCTAAGCACAAGGCGTTAGATGGATGCCGAATTGCTTTGAAGCTCTAAAAGTAAGAACTTTGTAACTTTGAATGATTATGTAAATAGCCAAACGGAGACGGCATTGTAACTGAACAGTTGTAAAATTAAATGATAGATCATTAGAATCAAGAGGTTGTTATATTATTTCCATTGGTGCACGATAAGATTCGTGATGTAATTGGACGGTGAAAACCATCTGTGACCTGCGTCCAATATCGTCTGGAAGGGAAAACCAAAAAGCCACGTGCTGGTAGGACTACGTGGTTCTATCAGTTAACACAATGACTAGTCCTAGCTTACGATCGTAGATCGATGGACATTAACTCTAATTCCGGCACAGACGATTTAATAAGAATACGGCGTTTTCACCACCTTTTGACGTTTTGTGAAAAGGTTTTCTGTGAACTATATCAACAGCGTGCGCATCGTTACTTATAATACAGACACTGACCTTCCCATTAACCCTCTACCTAACATGAAAAGCAGACGACACTTGCAAACAAAATTCTTGAATAACTAAGCTCTTTCATTTTTTGTCTCAAAAACATAGGTTATGACCGCTCTTTGGAACGAGCTCGGCGAGCTCGTTCCCAAGAGGGATCATAACCTATGTTTTTGAGACAAAAAATAAAAAAAATAATGAAAATTAATTGGCGAATTTGTGAATAGCACTGGCCGGTTTTGGCCGTTACGTTGGGTAAAAGGTTAATACAAGAGTACTTTATATCTAAATAAAGAGTCAAAGTGAACTCTTGGTGTAGGAAGGTGTGATACTGATAGATATTCTTAATGAAAAAATTATCTCAGTTATCTATGAATGAAATGAAGTTTATTCAACAAAATACCAACTTTACAAGTAAGATTTGTACAAAGAGTTTTACATATATCGAATACACTGGTAAATTGTTGGGAGACAATGTAACCACATTGGCTGTCGTCCTGTTGCCCGCAGGAAGTGAAAAAGACTACACAGAAATTATTACACAGAAATGGAATAGACTGGATATTTTTGTTCATAAGTACCACTGCCTATAGCTCAGCTATTGGGTGAATGACCAGGAGAAGGAAGACCTCGAATCTACATGCTGGCCCCTTCCCAGTCTACGCGAAAGACTGCACCCGATATGCGCGAGTGCAATTTGACGGTAGACTACAGATTTGGATAAATAAGATTAAACGTGAGATGATGGGTCAAGACATGATTGGGAGATTAATTCGAAATCGGGTGGGATGAGATAACTGGAGAAGTCACCAGCATAGGCTGGCAATGGCGTCCTACGATAAAGAATGTTTTTTTCTTGGGAGGTAAGACTCAAACAGTCTTCGCCTTGAGTAGAAGTGTTTAGAATATGGCTCGTTTGTAACTAGGAGGTGGGAATGTTATTGGCAAATAGGACGATTTCTGTCTTCATTGACGTCATACATAAGGTCGCCATAGTGCTAGAATCCCTATGTCCCACTGGCACATAGAGCACTCTAGCACCCAGGCGACGACTTCTTTCTCTCATATGAAGGGTCCCACAGGGGAGTGTGGCGAGTGTGAATTAGTTGGTTCGTCATAGCATGCCATAAAAATCCAAGCTGACTTTTGTTACTTTTAATAGACGAAAACAACAGACAGCTCAGAAAGCTGTCTGTTGTTTCCGTTTATTAAAAGTAATAAAAGCAAAATTGGCTTTATTTTTTACTTATGTCATAGGTGTTTTCTCATCAATTACCTTTTCGTAATTGGGCCTTCCCCACAAGTGTAATAATTTCAAGGGAGATAACTGTCTCAAAAGTCGATTTTCATGACGATATAAGTCATGGATGTGTCCCAAAACGGTGTGAACTCATAAAGGAAAATAACCCAGAATGCACGAACGTGTCATTAATATACGAAGAATGAAACCAAAAAAGTTTCTTCAAACAGAAGTGTGTTCATTTTATTCAGCTGCGTAATAAATTCTGTTTAATAGCCTTTTACAGACTGGAAATGTATCCGATAAATGTGCGATTCAACTGTCTATAAACCAAGTTAATCTTTAAATGTGTGAGAATGATCGTGGTTCCCGTGACGTACACTTTTTGTAAATGCCCGAGGCATGAAACGATCGCTCTCTCCTAATGTTTGACCTGTTCGAGACATATCGTAACTTTCCCGGACGATACTACACTTCTCGGAGTTTTTGTAGTAAATCATCTTCTGGGATTTTATTGTCCTCACTTTATAATTCGTCAAATCGTCTACCGTGGCTTGGGTTATTTTGGCTCGTTGCAAACAGAAAAAGCAGAGCAGAGCATTCAGGTACCACTTTAATGCTCTATCAGCGGTGGTCCGGAAGCAACCGGCGTTACCGGTGATAAGAAGATACCAACTCAGTAACCGCGACGCCCTCATGTTATCGAAAGAAGGTTGATAGATGAGTATGCTACCGGTGAGAAGTAAACAGAATGGTGTGTAAATTACCTCACCTCGTTAATGTCCGTATAAACGAAAATACCCGAAGAACGAAAAAAAAATACTCTAAACTTCGTCAGGACGTGGTAATAGTGGATCGAAATCCACGTCATATTATACACGAGTACTAAATTTGGGTCCAATATCTCGAAAACTATAGAAATACAAATGGAATGAGGGCAAAGAATCTGGAAAGGAAACAATCGCATTTAAGAGATATATTTTTACTACTCAAAGTTTGCTAAGCACCAAGTATATCCAACTACCTGTTTTACGTTTTAGTTGAAATATTGTTATGAAAAGTGTATATATTTTATATTTAATTATATATTTAATGATTTAAGCACAGAAATTGAGATTTTGTTTGTGTTTGACATTATTTTTTAGCTTTTGAATACGATAACCATGGAAAATGGATATTATTGGTAAAAGAGGAAATATTTTTCAAATTTGCCAAAAAGTTGACGGAGCGAACTGATATGGGTTCAATATCGAGTATGAGACCCATTATTGTTAATTACAGCTTGACAACGCCTTCGCAGGCTTCCAGACAGGTTCCAGATGGTCCTTTGTGGGATGTTGTTACATTCTTGGACCAGCATGGCACCAAGCTCCTGGCCACCTCTTGGTTGGACTGGACGGACTGAAATTGCAAGCTGCAACTCATTCCAGACATGTTCGATTGGATTGAGGTCAGGGGATCTTGCTGGCCAGTCCATACGCTCAATCCCCTCCCTCTATCGATACTCCCGGACAGAATGGGCAACATGACGACGGGCATTATCGTTCATCAGAATGAATCTATCGCCCACTGCACCTGCATACAATCTGACGTGGGCATCCAGGATCTCATCAATATACCGCTGTGCAGTCAATGTACCACGGTCAAGGACACAGAGCTTTGTACGTCCATCCAGCTGATGCCGCCACAGACCATTATTGACCCTCCACCATAGCGGTTATCCTCAGCAATGTTGGCTGCATGGAATCGCTCTCCTGGTCTTCTCCATACCCTAGAACGCCTATCTGTGTTGTCTAGGCAGTACCTTGACTCATCTGTAAAAAAGACAGGTCGTCAATCGTCTCTGCTCCATCCAACGTGATCCATGGCCCATTCATATCGTGCCTGGCGGTGGTTCTGGGACAGCGGAATGCGAATACATGGTCTTCTCGATCGGAGACCACCTTCGCGCAACCTTGCCCGGATAGTCTGCGTCGAAACATTTACCCCGGGTGCATTCTGAAGGTCACAGGTCACTGCGAAACTGGGTTGCTGTGTCAAAGAGGTTCCTACGGGCCTGAATGATCAAAAACCGGTCTTCAGCTGCAGATGTTGCCCTGTCTCTGCCACCACCATGTCGTCGGACTGGTGTGCCATACTGCAGAAATCTTGCCCAGGTTCTGGTGATCACCGTATGGTGCACACCAAGGGCTTCACCAACCTGACGATAGGAAGCCCCTTGTTCAACCATCTCTACAGCCCACCACATTTCTGCTTCAGACAAGTGTCTTCTTACATTTGCATTCGCCATATTCAATCATTAAATCACAAGGGTTTGTGTTGAAATGAAGACTGAATACCCTACACATCTCATGTACATGTAGACAGTACACGAAAACATCATGGAAATCAAGGGGTACATGCTTTCCATGACAGTCACGAAAAGTGTGCCTGTCAAGGGAGCTAATGTAAACACTGGGGACCATCTCAATACATTCCTCAATCATATCCACCAAAAATGTCGCAAATGTGTCACAAGAAAATTTCACAATGATGTGTCAAATATGTGGTGCTTAGCAAACTTTGAGTAGTATATCATCTGTGACATGAAAAGAGAGATGCATCCAGAACTTTACACGAAAATAATTTGAATTTACTGTACCAGTCCATATTAATCGGGATCATACCAACAAAGGCTGTACGTCATTACTACTCGAAGAGCTACTGTAACGCAATAAAGGTGTAAAACATTTCTAGACTAGCGACAACGTGAAACTGGGTATCAGGAATACCGGAAAGAACCCCATATTCACAGATAGAGAGTCCCGCCCTTGGTCAGTGGGGCCGGACGATAGCGAGCAAGGGCGGATAATTTGTTTTTGATGTAAGTAAAATATATCCGACTAAAGCCCGGTCAAACAAATTATTGCTAAAAAGTGAAAGAGCCTTCCTCGCACAGGTCTAATACGTAGACTCGTCTCCCGAAATTATGTTTTGAAACTTTCAATATTTCATATTCATGAGGTTCGTTATGGTCGACGGAACCGGAACCACAGCAAACACATGTCAGGTCCACCTACCCAAGTTTTTTACCACAAATAAAATAATTCTACGTAGCTGTGTGTGATTTGTCTCTACTACGGGCTTTGAAGTCTAGATAAATGCACATTTTTTTGGTTCGATATTTAACAAACTGTCCCGACTGGGAAATTTGTTAAATATGGATAAAAAAAAATGTGCATTTGTCCCAATCTGGGGGTTCGTGAGTTCCGACCAAAGCTTTGTGTACTATTTTCCAACCACGCCTCTAAAACAAACGGTCCACCATTGATATATATTAGTGCGCAGATATCCTTGTATGACAACCCAACAACCCCCAATTCAAAATACTTCTCCTGTCGCGGTGTTGTTTTTTTTTGTACATACACCCCATCGATATCTTTGTAGCAACAATGGCAGTTAATGAGTAGCAGCCATAACGTGTCACTGAATGAAGGACGTGGCAACCGTTACTTATTCCCAGATCCTTATTCGACATTCGTTATCAACCGATTATATCGGTTGATAACGAATGTTGAATAAAGAACTGGGAATAAGTGACGGTTGTCACATCCCCTGCTGAATGAAGATATTTGAAATTTAAATTTAGACCACCAAGATTTCAAGTCTACATATAAATCCTAAACTGCATGAGCGAAAGACTTTACGAAGGAAGAATTGGCTGTTGACGATTTGGTTGTATCGCGTCGACAATGTCCACGCACTTGTATAATTTCCAGATTTGTACGATAGCTTATGACGGGATAAGTTGTTACTGGATGCTACCCTGAACAGTGTTAACAATACATTAAGCAGGTTGTTTCGGGATTTTGGAAATATTCAGGCACCAGTAGTCCGCTGGAATCTATAATTATTTCCCCCTTACTAAATTTTTATACGAGAACAAATTATTGGCAAAAGAATATGAACACCCACCCACCCCTCATTAGGAATTAGACTATTTGCTTCAAGTCCGATCACTTCATCACAGTCTGTTGCGATTTTTATTTTCCTAGGGAGTGTCAGGTAGACAGCCAATCTGGCTATGTCACTTCCCACGGTATGCTGAATACATTATCTGTAAAACATTTATCTGTAAAAACGTTTTTATATGTATACCGTAAATAAAGAATCTGAATCTGAATCTGAACCGTATCGTCTGAACTATCGAATGAAAAAAACGTAGCTTTTGCCACCCCACCCCTCTCCACTCACACACACCCTATTGGGACGAGCTCTACTGTTTTATTCTTCGCAAGACCAGCGATGATAACCTGCACAGTGATGGCAACGGAAACGACGATGCCAAAATGGTGTATAGGTATGTCAAATTTGCAAATAAAGAGTACTCCTCCCACTACTTTGTGATTTCCTCTGCATCAGGATCTGTGGGTAGATTTGGAAGAAAAAAAACAACTGACATGGCTCACAATTCTCGTCATGGGAAGATATTTACAGGAAAATTAGCTACCCTTGGTTTCCTAAAGTTGTCAATAGATTTAATACTAAGTAGATGGGAATTTCATATAAAACTTAAAATTTCGAAATGTTACCAAATTTGCATCATCTATGTGGATGTGCACATCATTTCACAAACTTCGGGCATTTTCCCGTAGAGTACAATAAAATAGAGAAGCTGGCTTTTTACGATGTTTCTTCTTAATCAGTCTGAATGCTTGGCTATTATTCTCTGTTAAAACTCGTTTAAAAAATAAGAAAACGGCGTTTTCATCATCTTTTGATGTTCTGTAATATTTTTCCTGATCATTATATCAACATTGCCCATTGTGATACATAATACAGACAATGTCCTTTTCATGTATATAAAAGTCTAAAAATCTAGGAGATGAGTGTTGAACATTTTCTTTTCCTATGAAGAATAAAAATTTGCAAATTACTGTAAAATAACACATTCGCTAAACACAGAGTCGATGTGGACACTTGGTGTGGGTATGTGTGATACTGACAGAGATTCTTAATATATTTATTTATTATTTATTGGGGTTTAAGGTCACATATTTCTGCTCAATAGCTAATCATGACCATGACAGTTTTACGGGTGGAGGAAGCCGGAGTACCCAGAGATAACCACCGAGCAACGGCGAGTAACTGTCAGCTCCCCAACATACTCACTCCACACAAGCAGGGTTAGCATTGGTTGAAGACAAGTGCACCATCAACGTGCAGTACGCCTTAGTACACGACGTCACCGTGCCCCCACATGGGCAATGGGGGTGAAGTGTCTTGCCCAAGGACACAACGCGGTTGCCGCAGGTGGGATTCGAACCGAGGACCTCTCGGCTGATATTCTTAACCCTTTACCTGACATGAAAAGCAGACGACATTGCAAAAAAATTCTTGAATAACAAATTTTTTTCATTTTTTGTCTCAAAAACATAGGTTATGACCCCTCATTGGAACGAGCTCAACGAGCTCGTTCCAATGAGGGGTCATAACCTATGTTTTTGAGACAAAAAATGAAAAAAATAATGAAAATTCATTGGCGATTTTTAAGAATAGCGCTGGCCGGTTTTGGCCGTTACGTTGGGTAAAGGGTTAATAGCTGACCATCTGTGAACTAGTTGCTTCTAATAAGCTTGCTGTAAAAGGCCAAGTTTCCATCTGTTTATTGAAAGTAACAAAAGGAAACTTGGCTTTATTTTTTGCTGATGCCAAAGGTGTTTTTCCGACATTTATTTATTTCGTGTCTAATAATTTGAAGGGAGATAACTTTATAGAAAGTCGATTTTCGTGACGATATCAGTCAGGGACTGGTCGTAATGGTCAAAATCAGCTGATTGGATCTTAGAGACGGAGATACTCCGCTATTCCGACTATACCCGGAGGATTTCCAGTGCATTTTCTGTTGGGCACAAACGGCACCGCTGACATTGCCAATGCTGAATAAAACAACCGTGCATTTCCGTACTCATAGATTTCTTCGAAAACTTCATGGATAAATTTCCCTATTTTACGAGGCGAAATTAATTTGACTCGTTTTGAAGATCCGGGACATGATTCTTACAAAAGGGGAAATTAATTGAGTGAAACTACTTGATTGTGTGGTGCGTGACTGTCTTTGTATGCATTTAGTAATTAAGAACGTCCTTTCGGTGGTATTTATCATGTGATAATAGATGGAACATCACGCATCTGTCACGATCGTATTTCACAAAAAGTGTCTAATGCATTATCACCCACTCTTTAGTTTTAACACTTCGCCCGTCAAAGTGAATATCCTGATTTACCTAGCAGAGGATGTTGAATCAGGGGAGGGGGCACAAGGGACACATGCTTCCCCTTTTCTCACGTATTCTACATGATTACACGGTGATATAACCCTTTACCTTACGAATTGGCCGCATCCACACGTGTAATTCAAAACTGAGCAGTTGAAACAATATTATTTTTCAAACAAATTTCAATAAAACCATATTATGTAACCCATCATTGTCCCAATGGGTGTGACATAATATGGTGTTAAAACAATGAAATATCTGAAGCAACAATAATTAAAATAAAAAATGTTGATAGCGTCTGCGTTGGGTTAAAGGTTAAAGAATTTGAGAGTATTCAAATACGTCAATATCAGGAGTAAGGCGAGGCTAAATGAAGTGGGGAGGGGGAACAAAAACTATTTTTGTTGCGAACAGCAGTAAAAAAATTTCCCTCACTTCATTTCACCCCATGCTAGGTTAAAATTTGTATCCCACCACAGACGAAGGTAAAGGGTGTTCCATGCTCCATTTAGGGAAAATATCTTATCATACCTATTGGGTACCTAGGTGCTCCTGAAAGCTTTTGTATCCAAAAAAATGAAGGAATACTATTTATTACACACCCGTAACTGTATTTCCCATGATCACATGGATTTTAGGGGCGTGTGGTAATTTTAACCGGAAAGCTCTCGTGCGATCCAATAAAAAGTACCCTTTGCGTGCAGGAGTTCTCTTGTCAGACTGGTTCTTATAGTTTGCAGCGTTCAATGGAAAATAACCAATGAGAACCATCAGTTATATTTAGCTGTCGAAATTACCGATTCTCATTACAAAATATATGATGCACAACTATGCTAAAAATTAATAGGAGTAATTCTAATTACCCAAATAAGCCCGGCAATCCACCCAAATCACCTAAAACGACTTTTATTTGATTATGAAGTCCCCAGAATACTTTTTAGGACCGCCATACAGTGGCTTGTAATAGTAGAACGTAGTGCTATAGTACCAAGGGGGCCCTAGGGGTACGTTCGATTGAACTAGAGTAGTTTTTTGGGCTCAGATTCTCCCCACCCCAAATTGGGCATATAATAGTAGCACGTAGTGTTATTATACTGAGGGGATTTATGTGAAAAGGCACAATGTGACACACTGTTCACTAGCACATAGGCACATGCGACTAAAACGGGATTCTATAACCCGAGACATATCCTAAAAGGGGATTTCATAGGGATTCCAAAAAGGGATTCCATGGAACGTGGGTGTTTGGTGGAATGTGCTTGTGTCACAATGTGTACACATTACAGGTAGCATATCGAATGTGCCGATATGTGCTTATGTGAAAATGCACAATGTAATACATTGTGCACTAGCACATAGGCACATACGACCAAAATGGATTCTGCATATTCTAAAAAGGATTCCCTAAAAGGGATTCCATCAGTGGGATTCCTAGCCGACTGCGTAAAATGGTGTTCCGTGATTTAGCATAAAATCTCGATGGTATTCCCCTTCCCCATAAGTAAAAAGAAAAAACAAGATCTTTTGTAAATGTTTTAAATTTTATTGACTTTTCTGTACACTGTATGTTATATAGGTCAATATTTGTTCGGTTTGTTCCGTTATCTTCATTGTGTTCGATCACTTCATTTTTCGTTCACTTTGTTCTCACCGTTGTCATCACTGTTTCTGTATCTTGATTGTTTGCGGCTGTGAAGACTTTTTGTAGAATTCTCTGTAAAATCTGGTTGTATTGAAGAATCTTCTCATTCTCGTTCATGGTTCGGGTTTCTATGATCTCTCTCATTTTTCTATCCAGGTCCATCGCGGCAAACGCTTTTGGGTCTCTGCGCACAAAATGCTGTCGCTCTTGCAAGCTTTCCAATAAACAGGATTCGACCAATACGTTCTCTTCTTGCGCCTTCGTTGTTGGATTATGCTCTGGTTCAGGTTTATTGTCCGTTCCATTCATTACTATCCCAGGTATTTCTATTGGTGGGATTGGTATCCACGGTTTCTGGTTGGTTTGTGGTTATTCACGTTGTATGATTTTGACTGTTCCATTGATATAACTTGGTTTATTCGTTTGCGTTCTTCTCTTTGACAGATTTATGTCCAAGGGTTTCCGACTGGTTCAACATATTCTCTCTGATGTTCCTTCCGTTCTTTTTTGAGTGGATTATATCATGTCTTCTCAGATGGTCTCTACTGTTAAACATCTTTGCACACTTTAAGCATTGATACATCTTAGGTTCGTGAATGGTTCGCTTGTGCAGTAGGAGACATTTGAAATGACTGAATAATGTTTGGCACTTGTCACAGGTGTGATGTTGATTCATTGTTGAACAGAAGTGAAATAATGTACATATAGTTCGGGAGAGGAATACCTTTTTATACCCTCGAGATTTTATGCTAAATCACGGAACACCACTTTACGCAGTCGACTAGGAATCCCATTTACGGAATCCCACTGAAGGAATCCCTTTTAGGGAATCCTTTTTAGGATATGCCTGTGGCTATAGAATCCATTTTTGGTCGTATGTACCTATGTGCTAGTGCACAATGTGTCACATTCTGCATTTTTACATAAGCGCATATCGGATCATTCTATATGCTACCTGTAATGTGTACACATTGTGACACAATGTGCAATAACACACAAGCGCATTTCATCAAACACCCACGTTCCAAGGAATCCCCTTTTCGGAATCCCTATGGAATCCCTTTTTATGATATTTCTCTGGTTATAGAATCCCTTTTTAGTCGCATGTGCCTATGTGCTAGTGCACAATGTGTCACATTGTACATTTTCACATAAGCACATATCGGCACATCCTGCATGTGCCTATGTGCTAGTGCACAATGTGTTACATTGTGCATTTTCACATAAGCACATATCGGCACATCCAGAATGCGTCTATGTGCTACCTGTAATGTGTACACATTATGACACCATGTAAAATAACGCACAAGAACATTTCACCAAATACCCACGTTCCATGGAATCCCTTTTTGGAATCCCTATGGAATCCCTTTTTATGATGTTCTCTGGTTATAGAATCCCTTTTGTGTCTCATGTGCCTGTGTGCTAGTGCACAATGTGTCACATTGTGCCTTTTCACATAAGCACATATCGGCACATTCAGCATGTGCCTATGTGCTAGTGCACAATGTGTCACATTTTGCCCTTTAACATAAGCACATATCGGCACATCCAGCATGTGCCTATGTTCTTGTGCACATAGTGACTTTCCTCTTAAATTCTGCATACAGATTATGGGAAATCAAGCAATCAGATTGGTTAGTTATAATATATATAAATGATCTAGATAAATAAAACAACAAGATTACTCGGAATAGTGTCAGAACTAACACGAACACACCAGAAAAGCTAAATATAGTACCAAAAAGCTAAAGCTGTTTCCGTTGATAGGCTCTTCTACTCTACTGGAGTATACTCCAAAGCAAAGGAGCATGGTCAGGAAGACGAAAACTATTGCAAAGATAGATAGAAGCAGAGAATTCTGAAAGAATTCGAAATAGTAAAACTTGTCGGGTTGTTTCTGGTAATTCTACGAATCGAACATACCCTCCTAACATACCCCTGTCCAATTATAAGCCTTTGGGTCACATAGCAACCACGTGCTACCATAGAAACCAAGATGGCGGCCTCCAGTGTACAAAATGAACGACGGAAACACGAAACACAATATAGCGCCTCCAGGTCACGTGACATGACGTCACTTCCGGGGTCCCCCCGGGGTCCCCCAGTGTGGCCCGATCCATCGCTACACTACTACTTATACAGGAAGAAACCGGGAATTTACTGGGAAATCAGAGGCAAGTAAACAATTATGGGGATGTTTGAGGTAATTCTACGAAGTAAATATGGATTCTGGGGGAATCTGAGCCAGAAAAACTACTCTCGTTCAATCGAACTTACCCCTAGACGCCCCCTACTTTTATAAGCCATGGTATGGCGGTCCTAAAAAGGATTCTGGGGGACTTCATACCAAATAAAAGTCGTTTTGTGTGATTTGAATGGATTGTCGGGTTTATTTGGGTGATTAGATTTACTCCTATTCAATCGAACATACCATCCGAACATACCCTTGTCCTATTATTAGCCTTTGGGTAACATAGCAACCACCTGCTACCATAGAAACCAACATGACGGCCTCCAGTATATGAGTTGAAACGTGCGAGACGTACTACTTGCAACATATTGTCAGTTTTATGAGACAACTTACATGAAAAATAATTATTAGGTTTAAAACATAGACAGTGGTCAGTATGACAATATTTTCCAAACATAGTTTGATGTGTATTTTTAATGACTAATTAAGAATTTTTGCTAGTATTTCTGTTTTGTACAAGAATATTATTTTGCGTTAACTCTCAACATCAAAAGGTAAATCGAATGCCACCTACATGAATTAGCTTCATGGGTGTATGAGATGGGGTGGAGTAGTTGCACTCTCATCTCCCTCCACCAACAGCCAGCCAATTTTGCAGTTTTCATGGCAAGAGATTGGTATTTTCCGAACAAATTGTTTAGAGGGAGGGGTATTTTCTTTTTTAATTTTGGCAAATATCAGGGAAGTGGGCAGAGCATTTTCATGGGCTACCAGGACAAATTCGAGATAAGGATCTTTATTTTGATTTTGAAACAAATATTCAGGGCAGTTTGCTTGGTCAGCCCCCCTCCCCCCCCCCCCCCCCCAAAAAAAAAAAATGTTCTCCAAAAGCTTGTTATTAGCCATATTCTATCAGTCCTCTTTAAAATTACTTACTAAATGCAAATTCAAAATAATTCCAAGTTTAAGTGCAATTAAAACAACCAAAATGCCGAAAACACGCAGTGATACCGATTTCAGTTTTAGGCATAATGTGCGGCACTTGCCAGAGTTTAATCTTCCATATCTATCATGACATCATGACAACAGATATTAAAGAATATTTGTTCCCGATATCTTATAAAATACCATATATAAAAAGAAGTTTCGGAATTTGACGGTTTGTTTGTTTCACATCGAGTGTACATGTATCTTCAGGAATCATGAAGAGGAGAGAGAGAAAGAGAGAGATATATATATATATGCGTGTGCTATTCGCTTCCTTGAGGTTACATTTCGTACTTAACGGCCACTTAGTCACGTGAGTAGGTGATAATTGAGAGTCAACCATCAGCGTACATGTACGTGTACGTGTACATGTACACCTCCATAGGATTTAGTGTTAAAATCGTGTACGTGTATACGATATTAACGTTTTTAGGGTGATGTTAGAATCCCCTTGAGAATTCAAACATCACTGATTGTATCCAAGAATGACAGAAAACGCATGAAATTTTACGTACAGTACATGTACCGTTTCGATTGAAATCGGCAAGTGAGTTTCCCCCATAGGATTCAGTGTTAAATTGCAAGCAAAAAAACGTTTTGAAAATTCTGACATCATCCTCTCGCCGGTTCTAACAATCCGCGTCCGTACACGATTTTAACACTGAAACCCAATGGAGGCGTACACGGAGATCCGCTTGCGGATTTTAGGTCTGAAATCAACTCGCGTGAAGAGGTGATGATTGAATTCTCAAACCCACTGTCGCGTTTCTCGAAGTAAGACTGGCGCACGTTATTGCGAGGTGATCTATGGAAATGTTTTGAACGAAGAGTGTTGTCGGTGTATTAGAAATACGCAAACCCGCTGTCACGTTTTTGATTGATATATATAGGAGAGAAAAAAAATATAAATAAATAGTTATTTAAAAAAAAAATATATCAAATCGAATAGATAATAAAAACGTAAATCATGTGCGCTTCCCAGACTATTAGAGCGAGGTTTCTTTTAAACATGCTGATGAGAGCATACGCAATCTGCGTGAACGAAGAACTGCGTCCCATCTTGTTAGAACGATGCGTCGGATGTCGGGATCATCTAGACTTCGATCACGAGAATCATTCGTGTCTGACTATGGAAAGGGAAGATATGGTCGTCATGTATTTCGAACCGGCGTTCGAACGCGTTAGATTCAACGATGTGATCACGCTTTGGAAGAGATTAGTCTTCTGTAAGAATCAAGACAAGTCTACAGTTTCGGAAGAACAGAAATTGGCGCGTAAAAGTCTGACTTTAGAAGACAAGGGATGCGTCAAGAAATTATTGCTGAATGAAGCATACGTCTAAGTTTTCTCGTTGATATAAAATAAGGGAGAATAGAAAATAAAAATAAATACACACATAAAATTTTTTATCTAATATTAGAAAGAAAAAAAAACAAAAATGAGAACCAGAAATAAATTGTATCCGACGTTAGTGGACGACGAGGATGAGAAGCCGATCGACGTTTTGCCAACGGCATCGTCGCTAGAAGAAAGAGAAAGAGGAGAGAGGTATCGCATCGATCAAATCAATAGAATCCAAGAGTAGCTAACTCGAGAGAGAGATTCTCGTCGTTCCCTCAAGAAGAAGTATTCGCGTTTCGTGACATTCGTCAACGCGATCGACACGACACTCATCACGATTTCCATGGGTTTACACGCGGCCGGCATCGGATTGTTGTCGACCGCGGTTGGCATTCCGATCGTGTTGACCGTAGAAGGAGTAGCTCTCGCCGCCGGATTGTTTAGCACGCTCGGAAACTTTTTGAGTAGGAAATTATATCTGAAGGCGAGGAAACACGACAAGATTCGCGTTTTGGCCGACTCCAAGATCGACACGATATCCGAAATGATCTCTATGGCGTTGAAAGACGGTAGGATATCGGACGGAGAATACTTCGCGATATTGAGCGAGAAAACGAAATACGATGTCATGAAAGAAGCCGTGAGAATCAAGACTCGTCAGATCATCAAGGAAGAGATGAAGGATTCTCTCGTGGAAAAGGGGAGGAAAGAGGCCAGGGAGGAATTCAGTAAGATGATAGAACTCAAGAGCAGCGATTGAAAAAAAATATATATAATAAGAACAGAATTAATTATTAAATTTATATATAAAATAAAAAACGAAATTAATTTAAATAACTCTTAAAATGTATTGCGTAAAGTGTAAGAGAGTTACCGAGACGAGTAATTCTAGAGAAGTGCAAACTAAAAACGACAGACAGATGCTTCGTGGAATTTGCGACGTGTGTGGTTCTGTCAAGACTAGATTCGTCAAAAAAAAAGAACGCGAGCAAAGGTAAAGGCATCGTGAACAAAATGATCAATAATCTACCTTTCGAAATGCATCTGCCCGGTCACAGTTTCACGGGACCCGGAAAGAAATTGAACAAGAGACTCAACGCTGATCTGACACCCAAATCTTGGAGAAAACCTGTGAATAGGGTGGACGCGGCCGCGTATGATCACGATCTGTGCTACCCCGGACATCCCGACACCAAGACTCGCAACGACGTCTGCGATAAAAACATGTTGGGGAAATTGAGAGGCATATCGAATCCGACCAGAAGAGAGAAGATGGAACGTTCGCTGGTCGGCAATCTGATCGGTGTGAAACGTCGATTCGGATGGGGCGTTCAAAAAAAAGCGCATCTGAAAAGAAGAAGAAACGATTATTGACGAGCAAATTGGCCGAGGAGTTACACAAACCCATAGTGCGTAAATTTCGAAAGAGAAGGGTGTTCGTGAAGGGTCTGGATGATATTTGGTCTGCCGACTTGGTCGACATGAGATTGTTTTCGAGGTGGAACGAGGGCGTCAAATATCTATTGACGGTCATCGACGTGTTTTCCAAATACGGTTGGATCAGAGCTTTGAAGAATAAATCGGGACCTTGCGTCGCTGAAGAGCGTGTTCGACTCGTCTTCTCGAAAACCGAGTAAATTGTGGGTGGATAAGGGAAAGGAATTCTACAACAAGCACGTTCCTCGATTGGTAGACCTCTATTCGATCGAAAACGAAGAGAAAGCCAGCGTGGTGGAACGTTGGAATCGAACGATGAAGGAAAAGATGCACAGATACTTCACGGCGAATTCGACCAAGAAATACATATACGCTCTGAACGGTCTGGTCAAAGATTACAACAACACGCGACACAGATCGATCAAGATGACTCCCGCGGAAGCTAGCGATCCTCGAAACGAAAAATGGGTCTACGCGAATCTATATCCTGAGAGATCTAAGATCAGGAAGAAGTCTAGAACGCCAAAATTTGCGGTCGGTGATCGAGTGAGAATCTACGCTTATAAGAAGCACTTCGAAAAGGGTTATACTCCTCGATGGACCTCGGAAATCTTCGTGATAATCAAAATATTTCACACCGATCCGGTGACTTACGAAATCGAAGCTTTGGATGGAGAAGAGATCATCGGAAAGTTTTACGAACAACAATTACAGAAGACAAAGTTTTGATAAAGAAAACAAAAAATTTTTTATTTACTCTCTTTAACATTTTCTTGTTTACACACATATTTCTAGGAGAGAAAAAAAATAATAAAAAATAATTAAAAAACTATTTTTTAGATAAAGAAAGCAAGTTAATTAATAAACAAAAAACTAAAAATCCTTTAAAATGACAAATATACTAGATATAGCACAAAGCATAGTGAAAGATGAAAGTATTCAAGAATATGAGGTTCACGAATACGAACCGGTAACCGGAACGAGTTTGAACAATGCGGGAGAGATAAGAATCAACGTCGAAACTCCAGATCTATTCATACATCCTAGTGAGAGTTACATAGTGGTGCAGGGACGTCTCACCAAGGAAGATGGGAGCGACTACGCCGACGGCGATACGGTTACTCTAGCCAATAATGGCATCATGCATCTATTCAGTAATATAAAATACATGCGATCCGGACAAGAGATAGAATCTGTGTTTCATCCCGGTCAGGCCACCACGATGTTCGGACTCTTGACGTATCCTGATGATTTTTCGAAATCCAGAGGACTTAATCAGTTGTGGGTGAAAGACACCGTCGGCCCTGCTAGCGCCGGCGCCGCCTTGATATTCGACTACGTCGTCAAGACGTCCAGACCTAAAGGAACGTTTTCGTTCAGGATACCTTTGAAACACATCTTCGGATTTGCGGACGATTACAACAAGATCATGTATGGATTCAAACACAATCTGACGTTGATTCGAAAAGGAAACGACGATGCAATAGTGAGACTCACTGCGACCGATGCGGGTAAGATAACTCTACACAAGATATCGTGGTTCGTTCCGCATGTGGAGCCTTCGATCGTGGAGAAAGCGCGTCTCTACAAGATCATAGAATCCAAGAGTAAATTACCCGTGGGATTTAGAATGAGACAGTGCGACACGGCTAGCATTCCTCCCTCCACGAATCACTTCAATTGGAGATTGACGGTGAAATCCGCTTCCGAGAGACCGCGTTTCATCGTGGTTGCATTTCAGACCGATAGGGACCAGTCTCAGGAAAAGAATGCGTCGCTGTTCGATCATTGTCATTTGAGAAACATGCAAGTGTTTCTGAACGCCACGAGATATCCAGCAATAGATTACAATGCGTCGTTCGACAAGAACGATTTCTGCAGACTGTACGACGACGTCACTGATTTTAGAAAGAAGTATCACGGTCTAGACGAATTGATGAGCGACCCTAACATGTCTCCCGGCGAATACAAGTCGATGTATCCCATGTTCGTATTCGACGTCAGTAAACAGAGTGAACGACTCAAGAGTAGCGTCTTAGACATTCAGATCAAGATGCAATTCGATAGGAACGTGCCGAGAAAAACCAAAGCCTTCGCCCTGGTCCTGTCAGACAGAGAATTACAATTCGAATCGGACGGAAATAAGATGTCGATCATTCGATGAGAGACGAGTGTGAAAAAAAATAAAAAACAAAAAAAAAAATAAAAAGTAATGAGTAATTATTAAAAACAAAAAACAAAAAAAATAAATAAAGTAATGTGATCTAGAGAGATTGAACATCTTTCTAAATCTCATTACTTTTTTTTTTGTTTTTTTTTGTTTTTAATAATCACACGTTATTTTTTTTAATTCATTATTTTTGCACATTCACTGTTTGTTCAAAGGAACTAGTTCGATCAGTAGACTCAACACGGAAGTGGCGGCTTCGGGATTATTGGTTTTCATAACGAAATTAATCCTGTCTCCGGCGTTCACTTTGAGAGGCGTGCCGAACGTGCTAACATTCGCGTTTTGATTCTCAGTCTTTTCGACGCTGTATCTCTTATCGCTCTCTACTCCATTCACCATGAGATTGACGACCGCTCTGTTATTCAAATCCGAGGAAGCCAGACTCATTCGAAGGTTTTCACCTCCCAGCGGCATGGGATATCCCACCTGAACATGTTTCAATCTGCTACCTCCATTTCCGAAAGACCACTCAGCTTTTCCTTCATCTAAGGTGCCGGCCTCCTCGACCCACACAGTGATCAATTGTCTAGCATATTTGACTTTCTCCACCACCAAAATCAGGGTGCAGGCATCCGTCATGTTCACGGGATCCGGTAGATTCGTGAGCGCATGTCCACCCATGTCTAGTTTACCTTCCATGATGTCATCCTTTCTCCAGACCGAGTTGTCGTCCACGTACTTTCTGCTGACCACGCTGGAATCGAATTCGGGATCGTGATCGAGACCGAATAAATTGTGACCGTTCATGTTGATGCCACTCTCCATGGTTCCGCCAGATTGTTTGTTCAGGTAGAGATCGTCCACTTGCAATTCTAGGTATTCTTGTGATTGTATCACGGCAGAATCTACGTAGCCCTTGTTGACTGCAGTTGAGTCTGCATCCGTGTCGTTGATCTCCGATAGATTCAATATCTTGTTGAATCCTGCATTCAGATCCAATTTCATTTCTCGTCCGTCAGACTTTCTCTGTTCCAGATCTACGTAGTGTTTGGTCGCCACGTTCTTGGGATTCGTGGGAGTGGCCACGTTCGTTATCTTGTTATAATTGGCGTTCAATTCCGAGTGCATCGTTTTCTGAACGTATCTATTTCTCAGGTTTTTACTGAATTTTGCGTGAGAGTCGTCCACGTATTTCTTGGTCGCGGCATCGGTGGGATCTATGGGATTCGCGACGTTCACCAAATGTTTGGATTTCAGATCAAGATCGTCGGTCATGGTTTTATCCACGAAATTATCTAGCAGGATTCGTTCGAAATCAGCGTTCCCCCTGTCGACGTATTTTTTAGTCGCAGCATCTGCGAGATCTATCGGCTCGGGAAGATTGTAGAGCTTCTTATCGTTCATGTTCAAAGGTTCTTCTCGAGGTTCGTATCTCTGAACGTAACGTTCGTCCAAGTTGGCAACGTTGTAACCATCGTCGACTTCGAACATCTTCCTCTTCTTTCTTGGGTTGACTTTTTCGTCGTCACTTCTACCAAATTTATCGACTGGCATGTTGTTGTGGGATTTTTTGTTTTTAGAAAAAATATATTCAAAATGCAGTTTATTAAAAATGAACTATGTTATTTTATTTTTCGTTTTTATTCGATTAAAAATTTTTTAAAATAATTTTTTATCTTTATATATACTATAAAAAAAAAAAATCTCTTTCTTATGTAAATCATTGAGAATGTCTTGAAATCGATCTCCTTCAGACCATCTCTTGAGAACATAGAGACACAGGTGACCGCAAAACACTTGATCTGGTGATTGCACTTGTTCCGTGTTGTAATGAGCCATCGATTTGTTGAAATAGTTCTTTATTTCTTTTGGCGGCGAGATTCCGTAGCTGTCGAAATAATAATCTTTTTCCCGTTCTTGATCCACGCCACCCAGTGAGTGCCTTCACCCGATGAATCGTCTAGATTTAAAATTCCGCATTCCGATTGTCGAGGCCTTCTCTTTGGCAAGGTATCTCTGGAAAACACACCTAGAAAATCTTTGATTTTCAAATCCTTTGCCACATTCAACAGATCGATGTTGGATAGGGGTTCGTTAGGTAAGATGACACCTTCTACGGATATCTTTATTTTCTTATTCATAATGCGTATATATTCTTTTTATTTATTTTATTATAATTCACTAAAACATGACGTTATTTTTTTTTGTTTTTTTCTCTTTTTTTTAAACTAACATTCTCGATGTCTCTATCGTTTTCTATAATTTTGATTCCATCTAATTCTTCTTGATTTTCTGGACTCTCGATGTCACTATCGATTTCCATAATATTGAATCCGTCTAATTCCTCTTGATTTTCTGGACACTCGATGTTACTATCGATTTCTATAATTTTGAATCCATCTAATTCCTCTTGATTTTCTGGACACTTGATGTTACTATCGATTTCTATAATTTTGCATCCATCTAATTCCTCTTGATTTTCTGGAATCCTATCATCCACAATTGTATCTGGAATCCAATCATCCACATTCATATCGTCTCTAATTAGATCTAAACTCCAATGTCCGAGTGCTAAAGTGCTTATTTTATCGTCTAACACAAATCTCTTATCATCGTCGGCCATCAGCGAAATCTTGTTGACTATTTCGGTATACAAGTCGTGATTTTCGCTTCGAATCGATTTCATAATCTTATACACCGGACCACTTCCTAACAGACAATCTTTATACTCTTGGAAAGAGATGTTTTTCTTCACCACGCACGCTTTAACTCCTTTACACTTCTTGATCTCTTCATCATCTTCTAGACGATAAGCATACAGTTTGGGTCTCAAGCCCACGAATTCGACGATTTGTTTACCACCGCTCTCGTCCTTAAATTTACCCAACACCTTCTTGTTGTCGTTTGATTGAATGTTGGACGGGTGATCGACGGGATAATTGCTCGTGTCGAACCACTCAGCCATGTCCTGAGATATATCTCGGTAGACGTCTTTCGTCTCTATCTCGTAAACTAAACTGTCCGTGTTGGTGAACAGTAGTTTGGCTTTATCACCAAATTTTCGTTTGACGTAATCATAGTCAAACTCGTACATCAATCACTTGCTGACATCTAAGATGATCGGTCCAAGATAATACGGTTTGTCGAACTTAGGTGCGTCTTTTGCATGTGAACAGCAACTAGATTTTCGTCGAATGTGGTTCGGTGTTTGTAATTGGGTTTCGCCACTAATGTTTTAGCTTTTTTTTCAGACGTGACGAGTTGAACGATGTTTTTTTTGAACGATGTCTTCCTGATGTTTTCCATCGATTTACCGTACATGCAGTTGTTCATCAGTTTGAAAAAATCTTTTTTGAAATCGTTCTCAGCTCGAATTCTGAGATTCGTGTTGAGATCGATGTATTTTTTCATCCAAGGCTCTTCATTGAATCGAATGATGCGATGTATGTTGACTAATTTCATCCCATAATCGACGTATTGTTTCAAATTCTCACTATAGATGACGTAGTTACGTTTGTTAAATAAATTGGGAATGAGTTTTTCCTCATCCCCCTCGTTCGGTTCCATTCGTTTGGGAGCCAGCGGATAATCGTTGTGTAGATCATGTAATTCTTCCGGATAGTTCAAATCGACTTCTAAAATGCAAGGATAGTCTCTCCATTTTTGCATCTCTTCCGGTTCCTTCACCCATTCGAAATTTCCAATCGGTAAAGGATGACTCATAGCCCAACCATACAGATTATTAGTGTCCCAATACTGTATGTATTTAGTCGACCATTTCGAATTGAAACCTTCTTTCATGTAGGGATTGTTAGCCTCAGAATGTCTGTGAGAGATCATCGAGACGCCACCTCTCGCAGCCCTTTCGAACATGAGAAACATGTCCACATCGGATAATAAATCCAATTGGACTTCGGTGGTCTTCAATAGAGTGTCCCACGCCAGACCGGCTGCAGTGAAATACCAAGCGGGATCCAGATCGTAATTTCGACAACAGACGTCTCGAAAATTTTCGAACACGTCTGCCAAGAGTAGAACGTCGGTCTTCAGATAGAGATCGTGATAATCACTCCTGGTTTTCATATCGAATGATTTCCACACGTTTTTAGCATGTTTGTAATTCTCGTCGGAAATGTCGGATTCGTATAATTTCGAATAAAAATCTTCTTTTGAAGGTAGTGCGGTGTCTTCGAATCTCTTTAGATCGTTCATGTAATCGTAAGGATAGACTCCTTTCCTCAACATCACGTCTACTCATTCTCCAAAATGTTCGCTCATGATTTTAAATTTATCCTTGCTCATGTTATCGACTAATTTTTCCAGAGCGGTCGACATGAATTTAAAACTGTCGATGAAATGTATGGCTCTCCGAATGAATTTCGTTTTTTCTTCCAACGTCTCTCCGTCGATTACTCTTTTCTCCTCCATGAGCTTCCATTTCATGAAGGAAATGTATCTTTCCTTGCTGTTCGCGATGCAATTTAATTCTTCGTGTGAGGTGCCGAGATTTTTCACGAACAGATGACTGTCATAACCTGAGAGATTGTGAAACATCACCAGATAGAAAACGGCGTCTCGATATTTTAAATTATACTTGCTGTGAGCCGGACCGCGATACAGACCCGTGTAATGATCGTGGTCTCTGACCTTCTTATTTTCCTTCGAATTCTCGTCGAACGATTGTTTGCATATGTGACATTCGGTGGCTCTGTTATTTTCGTCCTGCTGCTCTCGCGTGATGATCATTTCTGCCGGAGTTTTGAATTTATCGTATAACATTTGAAGTTTCCATTCTAACTCTTCCACGAACCTTTGAGCCACATCATCGTCTTCATACTGTTTCGTGTAGGTGAAGGGACCCATGTCGTGTTGCGAGTCGAAAGCGCATTTCACGTAAATGCAATAGCCCGAAGGTATGTGTTTTTGATATCTTTCGACGTAACTTTGAAGAGCGTTGGTTTGACAGGAACTCATTTTCGCAGTGAAACATTCGAAATCAGCGTACACGACGAATGGTACTTTTAATCTTCTATTGTGATTTTCAAACTTCACGATGGTGTTGGGTTTGGGCATTTCAACGGCGACACCTTGATTTTCGTTGCAATATTCCTGATGTTTCGCCAACGAGTCTTCGCTGTGAAACACGTTCATGCAATTGTAACATAAAGATATCTTTCCGTTATGATTATTATTTTGTTTCGACAGTAATCGGCTCAGATGTTTAACCCAACAATAATGACGATTGTCACCATTCGAAATCAAAAATAAAATAATCGTCTTTTCTCTTTCGAGATACGAAATCAGTCTGAGAGGATAGATCTTTTGTTTTTCGTTGTCGTATCCAAAGACGTTCACAGCTACGGTGGGATTTTGAGCCTCGAAACGTTCGATGTGTATTAACTCTGTTGGAAAAGTCACTCCAGTCCAATCGAGATTTTTAAAAGTTACCTTGTAAGAAGAAACTCTTTCAAAGTTCATTTTGACAGGGTATAAAGCGGAAGTGACTGCCCATTTAAAACACTGATCATCTTTATTTTTCACGTTGACCACGGCGTGTTTTTTTGCTAGGAAATATGGTAATTTCATGTAGGAAGACCCTTTCAACAAATCGTTTTTAGTTATGTGAATTTCGAGTTTCAACACCTCATCGAACGTCCAATTACTACCTTCATGATGATAATTCGTGAGAGACGTCAACATCTTGTCTTTCATCTTTTCGAAAATGTCCGATAAATCTGAACCTCGAAATACGGGTTCGAAGTTAGATCTGAAATATGCATTTTTCACGATGCTTTCGCCGGACTTCACATCGATTTTATTCATCGTGCAATGGAGTATCATCTTAATTTTTAGTCCCACATTCATGTATTTGCGAAACAAATTCAATACTTTTTTCTTCACCCGTTCCATGAACAATTTCGGATCGATTTTCTTCAACGAGGGAACCACGTCAAAAGTTTTAAAAATTGCACTCTCCCGTTCCACGGACTTCGATTGAAATAGTTCCACGGCGAGTCACGCTAGATATTTTTCTCCTTTCCCTTCGTCTATTGCTCGTCAAAGTTCGCTCGATATATCTTGTTTGCCTAGAATTCGATGTGCATCACTCATTTTCGTTTTAGTTTTTCTTTTCTTTCTTTGGAAACTTGAAGTTCTTCTTCAATGGCTTTTCATTTAGTCCTCTTCTTATTTTTCACAATCAAAACGTTTTTGGTTTTTTTCGACGTCGGCATTTCGATTCCTTTTACTATCTTTTTCTTCTTCTTCTCATTTTTCACAACCGATGCATTTTTTGACAGCGTTGCTATCAGCATTTCATTTGCCTTTCCATCATTTCACAAATGTTTCTGTATGACTTCAATCTTTTTTGATTTCGTTCTATGATTTCTGAAATGTGAAATTTTTAATAGTTTACAAATCTCGTTTAACTGAGGTATGGTTTTCTCATTTAAATTTTCCAATTTTTTATCTGTTTGTTTCATTTTGTAAGAATATATTTTTTTCCGAATTTTGTATTTAAATAATTTGTTTAAAAAGTTTTGTTTTTTTGCTCTTTATATGGAAAAAAAAAAAGATTTTTTTAAATTCAATTTTTTTCTTTAATATGTTTTTTATTCAAATCAATTTACGATCGCTTTTATTTCTCATTTGCAGAATGAACGTGTACGTGTACATGCACACCTCCATAGGATTTAGTGTTAAAATCATGTACGTGTACAAGATTTTATCGGTTTTTAGGGTGAGCTCGAATTTTTTTAACACTGAATTGTATCCTAGACGCCCATAGTTTTACATACACGTACATGTACCATTTTGATTGAAATCGGCAAATGAGTTTTCCCCATAGGATTCAGTCTTGCACGTTCTAAACTATAGTTCAGATGTTCAGACTTGATCATTGTTTTTACCTCAAAATTGAGTTTGTAAGAATATTTTTTTTGTCGAATTTTTGTATTTAATGATAATTTGTTTCACATTAAAGAAATTAAAATTGAAAAAACAACTTTTTTTATATATATATTTTAGAAAACGTTTTTGATAAAGCTTTACCAGTTTTACTGCAGGTGAAAACTGGTAAAGCTTTATCAAAAACGTTTTCTAATTCAGTAGGCGTAATGCAAGGGAATAATTTAAGCCCGCTATTGTTTAATCTGTTCATAGATGACATTCCTGCCTCTTTAGTAGATAATAATACGTTTCCTGAATTAAAAAGTACTGCTATTCCTTGTTTGCTGTATGCAGACGATCTCGTTCTTCTCTCTACTACTGGAGACGGCTTACAATCGTCTCTCAACTCATTACATGATTTCTGTAAGAGGTGGAGACTCACTGTCAATAAGCAGAAAACAAAAGTGCTTATTTTCAACAAGGCAGGTAGAAAAGTTAATAGTCCATTTACTTGTGGCGAAGAACAGCTACAAACAGTGACCTCATACACGTACCTCGGAATCGTTTTCACGGCATCGGGCAGTTTCACCAGAGCGCTATCGAACCTTAGAGCTAGAGCACTCAAAGCTTACTTTAAATTAAACCGTCTGTTTTTGTCAGTGTCCAGGGATAACTTACACGTGAGAGAAAAACTATTCGATGCGTTGGTAAAACCTGTTCTTCTATATTGCTCGGAAGCATGGGGAGACCAGGCAGTACGAAATAATGAAAAGCAGATTGAATCGGTACATTTGCAGTTTTGCAAAAATATACTGCAGGTACACTCGAAATCTTGCAATGCTGCAGTACTAGCGGAATTAGGTAGGTACCCGCTAGCTATTGGCAGAAAAACTAAACTTGTGTCAAATTGGCTGAGAGCGGTAACAGTTCAGACCAACCCATTGTTAAGTTTGGCTTATCAGGAGATGCGGGAACTTAGTCATACCTGCACATCAGAAATTGAAAGCATCCTTTCGACTTGTGGGTTTCGCAACGTCTGGCTGAACCCAAACTGTGCTCCCCCAAATTTTGAGAAACAATTAAAAACGCGACTCTGTGACGTGTATGGTCAGACGTGGAAAAGTGGATCCACACGAAACGGCGTTCATTCTGACAGTATTAAATTAAAATTCTATCATTCGATCAAAGAGAACTACCGTAGGGAGTTTTATATTGATACATTACCCGCGAAGGAAAGGCGATTTGTCACCAGATTCCGTATTAGCGCTCATGACTTGGAGATAGAGCGGGGTCGCTATCAAAAGCCGACACCAGTACCCAGGGAACAGAGGCACTGCAAACAGTGTAAGACAAATTCAGTCGAAGATGAATTACATTCTTTCTTTGCCTGTTCTAAATACAGCGCTTCTTGAAATGAGCTTATCAACTTTGTTGGTAAGCGACTTCCTCACTTCCACCTTCTGCGGCAACTAGAAAGATTTGCATTGCTATTTGCCTGTGAAGATGTGGAAGTTATTCGCGAGGTCGGTCGGTTTGTAACCCATATTCTGATGCACCGAAATCAGTAGAGGGAATGGAGCTCTGTGTGGTCATGACCGTGTCAGCACTTTCGAAAGGCTAATGTTCAATACCGCTGATAAAAATGACCGATGTTTCTTTTCCTGAGGGCATGATAATCTAATGAGTTTTGATTGTCAATGAGACTCGTGCATTGTATGCCCACTCACAGGAGTGCCGCAACAGATGAGATTAGTTTGTTTAATCTGTTTACTCATATAATATGTGTCACATGGTTAACCCACTGCTTATTTTAATTGTTTGTGTGTTTTATGTATGCCATACCTTTTTTATTCTTGGTCGTGCAATAAACTTTATCTTATCTTATCTTATCTAAAGAGCAAAAAAAAAAAAACTTTTTAAACAAATTATTAAAATACAAAATTTAAAATATACATTATTTGCAAGAATTCGTAAAACAAAAAAAAATGAATAATCGATCATGATGACAACATCCACGACGGAATCTCGACATAAACATCGACGTTGTTTAATAAGTTGTTATTCTCCAAAAAACCAAGAAGAAAAAAATCGTAATTTATATTTACGCATTTCAAAAGAAAACGATACGATTTGCGATAGAAAATCAAATCGTAATACTATTAGCGAACAAAAATTAATCGACAATGTCGTTCGAACTATTAAAAAAGAAGAAGAAGGTTCAAGACAAATAGAACTCTTATGACTTTTACGCGAAGTCTCGCACGAGGTTCAAAACAAACTTCCATGAAGCAGACACGAAAAAACAACTTTATATATATATATATATAAAGAGAAAAAAACTTTTACAAAAAAAAATTTTTCACATTAAAGAAATTAAAATTAAAAAAACACCTTTTTTTATGAATATAAGAAGCAAAAAAAAAAAAAAACTTTAAACAAATTATTAAAACACAAAATTTAAAATATACATTATTTGCAAGAATTCGTAAAAACAAAAAAAACCTTATAATCGATCATGAGGACAACAACACCTAAAAGATGCAAATTGAAATTGAAATGAGTCGAAACATATAAGAAATTTGGTCATAAAATCTATAGATTACAATGACACGATCCCATCAAATTGAACGAGGTCGAGATGAAGGGCTTAGAGTATAAATACGACAGATATAAGATGCCTTTGAAATTGGATGAAGCCGCACTCGATTTGATTTACGAGTACCAAAGCGATCTGCAGAACATCATCAGCGCCGAAGATAGAGAATTCGACAAGGACGATTTGTCATTGCCCTATGGAAATTACATATTTCCAAACGTCTCATTCGAACTCGTGAAGAAATTGGGTGGTGAGAGCGAGTTGACCGATGTAAAAAAACTCAAAAGAGTAAAGATAAACATTCAACACATTTTCGAAAAAGGAGAAGACACGAGTGTCAACATGCTAATAACGGACTTCGAAATATAAACAATAGAATGATTTTGCGAAGAAGAAAGAAAAAAACATGATGAGATCAACTTGAAAACATGAGTGTCAACATGCTAATAACGAGCTTGGAAATATAAACAATAGAGAGATTGATTTTTAGCGAAGAAAAATAAAAAAAAAGTAATGAGATCATCTTTAGATCTCTTTTTTTTTTTGTTTTCCTTCTTCTTCACTATTACCATATATTATAATAACGTTTCCTTTTTTCTCAATTTTCAGCGTCGATTCTTCTTTTTTTCTTTTTTTTTTGTGATATGATACGTCTATTACAACATTTTTGTTTATCCGAATCATAATTATGAACGAATGTTGTGCATCTCTTGGTAACACTCGCATCATCACCATTCTCTTCAGAAGGTAGTGGTGACGGTGGAAAGCATCTCATTCCCAACCGTCTATCCCGCACTTTATCTATCTCTTTCATCAGTTCTTTCCTTAGATATCCATCATTAGCGTCTAACCATTTTTTTGTTTTTTCACTCTCTGTCTTGCGATATTCGTCATTATCATCAAATTGTTTCTCCACCTTTTCATCCAGGTGATAAATTTGTTTCTCCACCTTTTTACCCATTTTAAATATATTATTTTATACTTTCTATGATTTATATTTTATATAATTTTATATTATAATAACATATTCAAAATCGGTATATTCTTAAACGGTGAATTCTCACCGAGCAACAAACCCTTGCCGAGTCGCTCAACGTTCTGTCCACTCTTCAGATAGAGACTGTTTCCTCTCAGAGAGTTGCCACCTCTAACAGGTTCTAGATACAATCCTTTACCGCTGTCGTCTACGTGGACGCGACACACGGCTCCTCCCTTCTTCAAAAACAGTCCGCTGCCACCCATTAATTTCTCAACTGCCGAACTAGCGAATCCCGTGAGAGCTCCCACGCCGAGAGTCTTTCCGAGAAAGGGTAGTGCCTTTGTGGCGAAGGGTAATGCTTTTGCGGCGATTCCTGCCAATAGCGGTAGGAAACCACCTTTCATTTTTAAATTGTATCTCAATTGAGCGGGACTCAATCTCACCGTCAACCCTCTTCCATCGCGAATCGCTTTCTCCATCCTTTTGATTTGACTTCTGGTCAGATCTTCGTGAGTGAATTTGAATCTCACCGCCTCGCCTCGAGTTGTTAACGCTCTCTTAAGTTTCTTCCTCTGTCCTGCAGATATGTTCACGTTTTTAATCACGTATTCTGTCATAATTCTGTTTTTTTAAAATATATTTACTTCAATTGTTTCTTGTTTAATAATTATATTAAAATAATTTTGTAATATTAATATTGCGTTTATTTTATTTTTGTTATCTATATATATACACAATATTTTTTTTTTTTGCTTTTATATTTCTCTTATGTGAAATCGTATCGTCACCCTCTCTCCGCGAAGATCTAACAGTTCACCATTTTGATCTGTCAACGTGGTTTTGAGACTGTACAACGTGTCTAAAATCACTGGTAGATAAACTAAATTTCGAGGTCGCTCCACGATCTTATAACCCGGCGACACGTTTGGAAAGAAGGAATAGATCGTCGGTTGAGCGCTACCATTCACGTAGCTTCCAGCAATCACGTCCACGTTCACCAGAATGCTATTGACTGCGAGAATGTCGACCGTATTTTCAGATGCCGCGTGGTCTCGATACATCTTTCGATCGAATCCCAACATCTTGCCTATAGAATTGTCCGTGTTGAAATCCACTCGAAAATTATCTTCCAAATCCAACAGCGTCTGTAAGGTATTAGGATTGGGAGCGAGTCTGATCTTGTTGCTTCCCTTTCCATCCGTCTTCATTCGCGTCTGAATGTAAGTGTTCAAATCGTCTATGTCGTAACTCCCTTTGGGAATTCGAATCTCCAACCAATCCACTCCGTCGGAATACTTGAACGAGTTATTCTTTTCGGTGACGTTGGGAAAGGAATAATAAGTCTCCAGATTCACCAACGCCATCTCGTATCTTTTCTCTCTATTCAATTCGATGGAAGGTTCAAATTTCTTAGCGAATCGAGTCGAATCGCCACTCACCACGATTTGAATGGATTGTTTTGCAGCCGTATTCTCGGCTATCCGTTCTAACAATTCTTCATGTTCGAACATTATATTTAATTTTATTTTTTTTTATTCAAAACTAATTATTTGAAGATTTATTATTTTCTAAATTTTATTTTCACGCTCTATCTTATTATCATCAGAAACATAAAACTTGTCGAATCCGCACCGATATTTTCCGCGATTAAATTCGCTTGTCAAATCGATCACGACGAAATTATAAAGTCCACCATCCCAAACCCTCTTGCAGAATCTCCTGAATTCCGCCGCGCTCATGTCGTTTGCGACGTGATCGCTGTAGATGTGATTGAGATTCTTGAGATCTTGGCGAAAGAGACATAGAAAATTAGCGTTCTCCCTTATCGTGTGTCTGGGCAATCGAAAATAATTCTGCGACAGGTAGAAACAGTCCACGTTGCTGTGTCGACCTCTAACGTAATACGATTCGCATCGGTTCTGTCTCTCCAAAAGCAGATCGTCGAAAATCATGAGATTCTTATCTTCCGATTTCAGTTCTCTAGAATCCGGAACGTCACTAGCGTTCTCATAAAATCGACACTCGACGTTCGAAGATGCATTTCTCTTCATCAGTTCCATCGCCGCACCGTCCAAAATGGTCGAAAGTGGAGCTTCACTCTTGTCGAATTCCTCCCTACTGTCAAAGATTCTGGCTATGACGTCCTTGGGCAATCTACGATCCATGCACTCTCGAAGCAATCTGTATTCGGGTTGAAACAAGCTCTTGCAAAACACGAACAATCTGTCGTAATCCAACCAGTCGGGTCGAGACAATAGATTCATCAACAGATTGGTCTTTCCACAATTCGATTTTCCCACTATCAAGCCTCTTATGCTTTTGGGAAAGAACTCGTTATTCAACCTCTTGGTCGCGGCGTCGTTCCAAGACATATCTTTAATGTTCATCTTTGTTTTATTTTTTTTGTTTGTTATTTTAGATTCTTTTCAAACGCAAATTTTTTATGTTTTTCAAACTCAGTTTTTAATGTTATTATTTATTTATATCACACCGTCGCGAATTCTCTTCAATCCAGATCCACTCGTCATTTTGGCTAAATCTTGTATGGGTACCACAGCATCCTTAAAATCTTTCCAACTTTTCGGCGTTCGCTCTAACGCAGCTCGCTTTGCCGGCGGACTGATCAACTTGTTGATCAACGCGTCGGCTGCCCTCTTGCCAGCCACAGAAGCTATCCTACCACTGGCTTCGGAAGCGGCTTTCTTACCAGCATCCAAAGCCGTCTTCTTACCGACCTCAAACGCAGTCGATGCGAGTTTTCTACCCGCATCGCTCGTGAACGCTCGCATTATAGAATCGACGATGCTAGAACCGCCTTGAACGTAAGTTCTGACGTATCCCCTGTTCTTTATCACCAACATATTTTATAATATATTTTTGTTTTTTTCACTGGTAAATCGTTTTGTTGTTTTTAAATACTTTTATTATTCTAGTGTAAAAATTTACTGTTTTAATTTTGTTTGTTTGTTTGTTTCTCTCTACTTATTATATACACATCAATCCTTCAATTCGTTCATCAGCCTTTTATACTGGTTTTTATTCAAAACCTTCTGTCTTAACAATTCGTCAGATATAGTAACTATCTGATTATCTAATCCTGTGTTACCAGCCCGTCTGCTCGCCATCAACAAACTCAATCTCTGAGACAGAGCGTCAGAATCGCTCGGAAGAAAAGTGGTTTTCACCCCTTTGCCAGTCACCGATTCGATGAACTTCTTGTTCATATCCCATATGGGTTTCACCACTTTCGTCCACTTGTAACCTCTGTTGGCTTTGGGTCTCGTCTCTCTGGCATCGTTATTTCTCTTCATGGCGTGGGTCTGAACCAGAATGTCGCCGTAATTGTCGAAATACTGATCCGTGTAATCGCTAGGCTTGTCGTAAAGGAGCAATCTGCGCAGTCCATCAGTCAATTCGTATCTGTTCGAACCCACGATCAATTCATCATCGCCAATATCTACTTCTGTGTCTCCTACAAAAATCCTTCCCTCCGAATCCTTATAAAATGCATACGACAGATCTCTCTTACCGCCATCATCGGACGATGCGACGCTATCAGTGGTGATAGTCGAAGCTGTATCGTCGGTCTCGCTCAAACCTGTTTGAATTCCCGTGGGAACGTAATCCGGTGTAGATTGAACGGAATACCGATTTCTAAAACTAAGAGGCAACGAACCCATTCTCAAAGAACTCTCCTTTATGGGTCTCAATTCTTCGACTATCTCCTTCTTGCTTCGCCCTTGACCCTCCGTCACGGGTTTAAATATTTTTGTTGCTTCGCGTTTGAGTTCCATCTCACCAAGACGTCTGCTTCTATCAGCTGACTGAATGCTCTTCTCAGCACGCTCAAACTCTTCTAAAATTCGATCTCGATGTCTAGAATCCATCTGTAAAAACATCTTTCGTTTTTAATTGTTTTATTATTTTCAAAATTAAATGTTTAATTATATTTTTATGTTTTTAAGTAATAAAAATCTTTCCGTCTTTAATATAATAAGCTGAAAATATTCGCATCTCAACTGACTGTTGATCGAATTGGTGAAGTTTAAAAAATACGTTTAAGCAGTACATGACAAACCGGTTTCTGATTTAACGCATTTTGACAGTAGTTTTACATTTTGTCAAAAGATTTCCATTCACATATCGAAGAACCATTCACACAGTGTCGAATTAAGAGAGAATCCCTTTGATGACTGTTAAAACAGTTTCAACACACAAAAGAAAACTAATTTTTAACGCTGAGAACTTATTTCATTTTCAAATCTCTCTCTGATTGCTATCATGAATATATTAAAAATTTTACCACTCAAAACCTAATTGAGCGGAAAATGCGTTTAAACATTCCGCTAAGTGTTTGACTCTTTTGAACGAACGCTTAAAAGTCAATTTCTCTTCTTTACATCAAGACAAAACACGAATATCTGTTACAAATCATATTTTTATCGACTCTTTCGAACAATATCCCTCAAACTCAATTTCTCTTTGTCACATCAAGACAAAACACGAATATCTATAATACAGACCATATTCATAGTCGACTCTTTTTGAACGAAAACCTCATTCAGTCATAACGATAACATGTGTTAGTTTTTACTTCAGGAAAACGTGACAGCGGGTTTGCGTATTTCTAACACACCGACAACACTCTTCGTTCAAAACATTTCCATAGATCACCTCGCAATAACGTGCGCCAGTCTTACTTCGAGAAACGCGACAGTGGGTTTGAGAATTCAAACATCACCTCTTCACGCGAGTTGATTTCAGACCTAAAATCCGCAAGCGGATCTCCGTGTACGCCTCCATTGGGTTTCAGTGTTAAAATCGTGTACGGACGCGGATTGTTAGAATCGGCGAGAGGATGATGTTAGAATTCTCAAAACGTTTTTTTGCTTGCAATTTAACACTGAATCCTATGGGGGAAACTCACTTGCCGATTTCAATCGAAACGGTACATGTACTGTACGTAAAATTTCATGCGTTTTCTGTCATTCTTGGATACAATCAGTGATGTTTGAATTCTCAAGGGGATTCTAACATCACCCTAAAAAACGTTAAAATCGTGTACACGTACACGATTTTAACACTAAATCCTATGGAGGTGTACATGTACACGTACACGTACATGTACGTTGATGGTTGAACTCTCAATTATCACCTACTCACGTGCAACAATGATGGAACATGAAATTATGATCTAGGCTTTACATCGTGGGAAAAAATTGCCAAGAAGCATGGCTCTCTTGCACCCATTTACATCCTCTCATTTGACTCTTAAGATTAGGCTGTATCTTAATATGCGACCAGTAAAAGCAGGCTATAAATGGCCGACAATCAGAGCCGTCGCGAAGATGATCGTGCGGGCGTGGACGTTTAAATCTGATTTTAAGCGAATGCGATGGCTTAACTCCCGACTAATAAAATATGCCAGCTACATCATCAAGGCATGTCTTCGTTGAAGGCATGTCGTGATGATGTAGTTGGAATAACACCCAGCCGGGATTATAGTTATAAAAATCTCAAAGAATTCATGGAAATTCATTTATTGATAATTTCATGCAGTTGTCGTAGACCTATGGACCTACCAACGCCTTGTTTATTTAACATGTACCCTGCTCTAAACTGATCACACTGGCTAGGCCCCCAACAACACGCACAGACCTCTATTCGTATGGCCGACCGCGTGTGTGCAACATAAGACCAAGTATCAAATCTGTTCTTGTAAGGAAGTTATGATTACTAGCAAGACTCAAATAATTCGAGTCCAATCCTGATGAAAATATCCTGACTGGAAATTTTTTTTTTTGGGGGGGGGGGGGGAGGGGGGATCATACCTCCCCAGCCATCCCTTAGCAACGCTTCTGCCGGAAATGTGAGTGCAATATACGAGACACAACTCGTGCTGGTAAACTTGCATACATACATAAATCCAGAAAAGTTGCCATTATTATGTTTGCTCCTTTTAAGTACTTGAAATAAATTCAGGAGCAGGTGGTGGTTTTTTTTTGGACCCCAAAGCTCGAACCAATGTCCTTTATATGTCATGCATCCGCTGCTTAAAGTTTGCTTCTAGCGACACTACTCAGTACTTTCCGCACTTCGATGTTAGTTTCCTCTCACTGCAGTCTCAGTAATAGCAAGGATTAAAGGACGCATTTTACGACTGGGCAAGGTGGCCTGCTACCCCCATACTCGGCTAATATCGAGAAACATAGAGCACATTCGTTTCGAGGAGAGTCTGGTCGAGTTTGCATTAACCCTTTGAACCCTAATGGTATCTTCTGGAAGAGTCCATATTTATTATATGGGGCTGCACGTTGAAAATATTGATTGGTCCACACCACACATTTACCTTGTTGCCATCCCACTTAATTACATAATGCCGTAGCTTGTGACCCGCCCGGAAAAAACGGTCTCTGGGGTTGAAAGGGTTAAGTATCAAATATACACATGACAGCGGGTATAGGCCTACTTGTATTCGTTGCACATGGCATAAGAACTGATATAGCTCACCTCCTACTTGATTTGTTGAAAAGCAGGCGTTGAGGCGTGTATGACGATTGTATTCAATTTTTATAGATAAAACCTTTGTCTTTAACCAACGAAAATCGAGCTGTACCTCCGCTTATCAAATGCATCATTGGATAGTGCATTGCCTTCATTTCACGAGTACGTAAATTCAATCTGACCCATTTCAGCTGCAGTACGACATTCCGCAAGGCACTTAATCCCAATCGTCTAAGTGGGAGCACGCTGGCACAGTGCACTGCGACGTACTAGACGTTAACGCCATAGGTGAGTTCAACCAATGCTAAACCCGCTTGTGCCGAGTTAATAAACTGGAGAGTCTGAAGTTACCTGCCACAACTCGGTGGTTATGGGTACTCTAGTTCCCTCTATCCGTAAACCTATTCGTCAAGAAAAGGTCCTGGCTGTTAAAAACATCTTTAAACCCACAGCAAACAAACCGGTGCTATAAATTAAAATATGTTCTTTGCATTTTGTTGCCCTGGGAGTAAGATGGCATTTGACTCCGTCTGCTCCGATCACACTAAATGGGTTTAGCGCAAAAATGGAGTTTTTCGTTTGTCGTTTATTAGCGTCCATACGGATATTAATGATGTCAACTAATTTGCATGCCATTCCTTATACTCTCAGTCAATAACGTGAAGGAAACGTCACGGTTACTAAGTTCTGTATCGTCTTATCACGTTCAATGCAGGAGCCTTCGACTAGTTATTAAAGACACAATAAACTGTGGAATTCCCCCCCCCCCCTCCCCCCCCAAAAAAAAAAAAATAATAATACGTTGATCGATTGACAAATCCACAATTTTCGACATGCGAAAGTACCTTCCTTTATTGCACGCCTGTGCTTTGATTTTCATAAAATACACGCTTTTTCTGCAAAAACCGAAGCGAATATAATTTTTTTGTATTGTCCTTGAACAATACGGATCACGTGCACGGACTATTTAACTATTTCTTTTTTTACGTTTAGGTTATTTTGGGCAATAATTTGTGTTTTTAATATTTTTAGTAAACTGTTGGCTTGCAATAAATACAGAACAGCATACGCGTTCGAATTGTCATTTTTTACCGCACGAGATCGATTTTGGCGGAGGGATAATAATGAACAAGAAGCCGAAGGCTTCAAGTTCAGTATTATTCCTCCGCCAAAATCGATTAATTTTTTTAGCGTAGTGTATGCTTGCAATAAATACAGAACAGCATGCGCGTTCGAACTGTCATTTTTACCGCACTCGACCGTTTTGGTTCGCCTAAATCAATCTCGTGCGGTAAAAAATAACTTTTCGAACGGGAATGCCATTCTGTCTATGTCTTGAAATATCATTCGTATGACCGCGTTCGTATTGCTTAAATAAATTAACTTGAAGGCGATAATGTATTGGCTTTATCAAAATGGCAACTAGCGTTTCTTCTCCACGATCCCGTAATCCGATCACTCACAGAAATTTCCGGGACTGAGCAAAGAGCAATGTTATTTTCTATATTTGTCGAAATCAGTTCTCTCAATATATTATTTATTTATTTATTGATGTTTAAGGTCACATACTAATGCACAATGGCTAACCGTGACCGTGACAGTTTTACGGGGGGGGGGGAGCCTGAGTACCCGGAGAGAACCACCGAGCATCGGCGAGCAACTGCTCCTCAACATTCTAACTCTGTTCAAGCTCCGCTCAAGCAGGGTTACAGCGGTTGAAGACATGTGCACCATCGACGTGCAGTACGCCTTTGTACACGGCGTCATCGTGCCCCATGTAGGCAACCAGGATAAAGTGCCTTGCCCAAGGACACAACGCGGGTCGTCCCGGACGGGGATCGAACTCAGGACCTCTAGCATAGAGAAGTCCAACAGTCTACCACTGAGCCACCGCGCTCCCTCTCAAAAGGTCAAAAGTGAAGTTTATGTACATGTATTATATTTATAGGATGTGCACCCATGACATCTGTTTTGGATTACCGTTGTAGATACACATGTTGTGGGATTTATTTGAAGCATAACTGCGTTTTATTTAAAATATTAAAGTCTTTGATTCAATAATGCCAATTGTTGCTAAAATAATGCACAATTGCTGTTCGTGGCGATCAATAATTCGGAAAATCAGTGTAGGTATTAAATTATTTCCGTGTATATCAGAAATTATGACACGCTGATGTGTTAACTTCCGATCACTTTTGTGTAATTTCGTTTATCTGTTCGCAATGTCGTATTTTCTGAGAATTCATCGGCCGTTAGAGTTTTTTTAATCACAGCTTTAAGCAATTTCCCGTTGCTTCGGACGTTTACCAATTTCCGTACAGTGTTTTTGAAATGCACTTTCACGTATAAACAAAATCTGCGATCAATATTTTTTTCAAATTAGCGACTGATTGTCCCTTCAAATAAATTTGTCGTCAACACGTGGTATATCGCAGATGTTAAGTTAACCGGAAAATGGATATAGACAGAACTTCATTCGCGTTCGAACTGTCGTTTTTACCGCACGAGATCGATATGATCGGAGGGATAAAATTGAAGTCGAACCGCCCAAATCGATCGAGAGTGGTAAAGATGACAGTTCGAACGCGTATTCTGTTCTGTATTTATTGCACGCCTACAGTTTACTAAAAAATAATTAATCGGTTTTGACGGAGGGATAATATTGGACTCGAAGCATTCGACTTCTTGTTCAATATTATCCCTCCGCCGAAATCGATCTCGCGCAGTAAAAAATGATATTTCGAACACGTCTGCTATTCTGTATTTCTTGCACGCCCACAGTTTTCTAAAAAAATATTAAAGCCAAAATAACCTACACGTAAAAAAGAAATAGTTAAATTGTCCGCGCACATGATCCGGATTATTCAAGGACAATACAAAAATAAATTATTGTTCGCTTAGGTTTTTGCAGAAAAGGGGTGTATCTTATGACAATAAAAGCAAAGGAGTCCAGTAAAATTCAGAGCCTTTATTTCTCAATTGATATAAGCATTGTCGACATGAACGTGAATCTTCCATATCGAGAAGGTTATAATCATAAAAAATTCTACACGGAATATGAAGAAGCCTCCCCTGTCTGTCTTCACTTCATTTGGAAGGTATAAGATAAACAATCACCACGTTCTTTAATATAAACAAAAATAATAAGTAAATTGCAAATTTAAAATGATTCACAGTGGATAAAGCGTTGACTCAGATTAAAAAGGCAAACCCAAGTCAATAAACAAATCTATTACTTTCCAAGGTGGGATTTACTGGCATTTCCCGTTTTGATGAAAACCATAACTTAACAAGTGAATTATGCAATCAACAACAGAGTCATGTATCCGTGCGCGCAAACGAAGAGGCTTTGCCGTTGGTGTAATGGGGACGTCATTGGGTTTTTTAACCCTTTACCTAACATGAAAAGCAGACGACACTTGCCAAAAAAAATCTTGAATACTATTATTTTAATTTTTTGTCTCAAAAACATAGGTTACGACCCCTCATTGGAACGAGCTCGTTCCAATGAGGGGTCATAACCTATGTGTTAGAGACAAAAAATGAGAAAATAATGAAAATTAATTGGCGATGTTTGAGAATATGGTGGTCGGTTTTTACCGTTACGTTATGGTAAAGGGTTAAAAAATATAATTATCGTTAATAATGAAAAGTAATAAACAGAGCAATCGCTTGACTGGACTGGTTACGTGAAATACTTCATTGGAGGCGAGGGACTATACTGTAAAACACTCGTGCGCATTCTCACACTTGTGTTTGTACAACGTCTCTCACCTCTCATGAATTATTTCACGTAAACAGTCCAGTCAAGCGATTACTCTCTATATGTTTTGGAAAACGTGAGTTATAATTTTCCGTGCAGTGCTTATAAAGCAGGACTTGTTATGTGATAAAATCGAAATTGGTTTGTGCCATAATAAGATTAAAATCTCTCGCGCCTGCATGTAAATTGTCTTCTGTATATTCTACATTAGTTTGCTGTCTTCACTTTGAGCAATTGACTCAGTGAAAAACTATGGAGAAAATGACAAAAATCACTTTCTTGTTAAAAGTGATAAAACATACGTCTTGGGATAATTCATCTCTTGGCGGAATTTTGTCATCTTATTAAATTTGAAAAATCAAAGTCTGTCAAAGTTGTAGTAATTAATTGTTATCCTAGGTGATTGATTGTTAGTTTCAAAAACACTTGAATACTTTCTCCTACATATCTGAGAGCGTGGGATTTTCAGTTTAAACTTCTGTTCACGATTTTTCATGCAACAGTATAGTTGAGAAAATGAGTTTACCATTTACCTTACAAATAGGCCACATCTGCTCGCCTAATTTCCAAAGTGAATTTCACTAGTTTGTAGGCTTTGATACAAGGGGGCGGATAAAAGTGTGTGACGCAACGTGTGTGTGTGTGTGGGGGGGGGGGGGGGGGGGGGTAACCAGGTGTCAAAACACGTTTTCTCCAGATCATGCAATTATTTTCCTTATCCATTTTTATAGAGTATTTTTATCCCAAAACAGCTTCACCATGCATTGCATCCATTTGCATTCTGATCACAAGGCATTCTGAGTAGTATATATGCATCCAATGACAGGAAACTTGGGTGCTTGTCACTGGATCTCATGTGGAGACAGGGGTGGGTGTCGTGTGGACAATGGAAAAAAATGCATGCATTTTTTTCCAAACTGTGTCTACTTTGAAAGCATTCAAGCTCATATAATACACAGAGATTGCAGAAAATGAAGATATTCCTGGATATTCCCTTTGTATGCTGGTGTGAGGTTACAATTGTTACTCTCATGCGTACTCGAACTGTTTAGAGCTGACTTGAGAGTTGTGGCAGCAGCCCAAGTTCACCATTGTGAATTCCATCACAGTGTCCAACATAAGAAATCTTTGAGAAAGACAGTTATATGCATTCAGTCTTTTGTAATCATAAGGAAATAAATAAAACTTTGAATGTTTATTGATTGGTATAAAATGAAAGAAAAGAAAACAATAAAATCATCTACGGTATGTCGTGGCATCAACTTGCTGTTGATAAAATATCACTCAACCTGATTCAAAAACATAACAGAAATATCATTATTCATATATTTGTTGCTGCTATTGGAATTACCTTATCAGATCTGGTGTCAACCTTAACTGGTAGAGTGCTAAACAAAATTCCTGACCACACAGGAAACAGGGTTTTTCATCCAGTATTGTTCTGTCGCATGTCATTGGATAGTGCCTTTGGGCACTATCCAATCAAATGTGACAGAGCAATGTGCTTTGGCTTCCAGCACTCTACCAGTTATTTGTTTGAGTTTTATCTAGTGACAGGTATTGAACATGCATCGATGGTATTGATCATGTACATCACATTACATATTATTATATTGACTTGCAAAGCCATTCAGATTCCGTTTACCTGCAAAACATAAGCTTGTGATGTGGGAAGGGGGTGGGTGTAAACATTTGTCGGAAAAATTGCAAGTTAGAGTGGGTAGGACCAAAAAATGGCAATACCAAAAATGAGACGTTGTGTCAGCAGTTTTTTTCAGCCACCCCCACCCCACCTCCCAGTTTGATATATAAATTTCACGTTGCAAAAACAATGGAATCAAAATCAAAACACCATCTTCCATATGAAAATAACATTCACCGTTCATTCTTTGCATACTGGAGACTTTTTTTTGTTTATTAATAATTTTTAATTTCAGCAGATATGTACAAAAACTGTTGTTTACAAGGTTCGTCTTATTGACTAACAATATAATATATATATAAATAAATGTACATAAAATAATATACACTTTCTGGTTGCTCTGGTGAGTTCTGGGTGTTTTGAGGAGATAATACTGGTGTCTGAAAAGAGGGTGATGGTCAGTTGGCACTGTCGTTACAATAAGGTTTCAGAATAAAGGGGAAGAATTGAGCCAAAGAGGGAATACTAATTGGAACTGTGGATTCGACTAGACCTTCCCCTCCCGTCTCATTTAGAGGAAGCTGTATACCAAGCAGGTCTTGAAGTTGGTCACATCTCTCTTGAATGAACGGACATTAATTCTAATGTACGGTATACGTTTGTCTGCTCAAGGAAGCTTTTGAAGACAGGTGTACACCCCCTCACCTTGTAAGAATAAAAAACATTTTTGAAAAGTAGAACACACAGATTAGCAGCTGCAGACTGTACTTCTTGGTTTGGGAAACCTAGAAGCACATACTGTGGAGTGAGAGGGAAGGACAGAGCACAATTAATTCGCAATTTATCTTGAAGATTCATTTTTCAATGTATTCTTTTCTTATGGTTGGGATTCTACAGGTCTCTTTTATTGCTTCTTTTCGCGGCTTTGGTATTGCATTGATCACTCCTTGGTAAACTGTGAAGGGCGTCTCGAGGTTGTACTTCCTTGAAAAAAGAGGGAAGTTTAAAAACCATCCTTGCTCACTTAAGAGATCGTCGATAAAAAGATATCCTTTCTCCACCATTTTTATGGAAATAGGGTCGATCATTGATTTGAATTTTTTTTTTTCATTATAAAATAAGGGTTCACACAGAGTATCTGCTAAAACCAAAGTTTTTCAGGGTGCCAGTGTGCCTGGGTCTAAAAGCCTTTTTATCCAGATAACTTTTAGAGAGTAGCTGTACATTTTTATATCCGGGAATTAAAGATCAAATTCTATCAAATTGATTAATGTACGGCGTTTCACTTTTTCGTTTTTACCCGACAAAAGGAACTTGTAGGAGAGTCTGTAGTCTACATATGATATTTTCAGGTGAATCCGGGAGAACTGTCAAGCAGTGTATTAGCATTGGGGGAGCAAGGGTTTTAATAACTACCGTTTTCCCAATAAGTGTTAGATTTCTGAATGACCAATCACAAAGAAGTTTTTTCAATTTTTCCCATCTGATTAAGGTAGTTATTAACAATGTAATTCTCGCTAAACAAATTATATTCGATTCCTAAAATTTTAAAGGCGTTATTGTGATTCCATTGAACGTTTTGTCGTGTAAGAGTTTCGTCACCACAACCCCGTTTTGCCCCATTCCATATCACCTCGGTTTTATCAAAGTTTACCTTTAATCCAGAGATTTTTTAAAACGGGTTCACTGTTTTAAGAGCTATATCTAATGAGTGCCCTTCGTCGCTCGAAAAGAGTGTGGAGTCATCAGCGAATTGGCTAATCAAATATCCGGAGTTGTTTATTTTAATACCATTTATATCTGGGTTATATTTTAGTGCTGCGCTCAGGATTTCTGCACAGAGTATAAACAAGTAGGGGGAAAGTGGATCTACCTGTCTCAAACCTTGCCCTAACTTTATTTTTTCAGAACAATGCCCGTTATTTAAAATATAACTGTAAATATTGTTATAGAATGTTTGAAACCATCTGATGATCGAAAGATCAAAGTTTAAAAAACGTAAGGTTTTCAAACTAAAGGACCACTCCAAGGAATCAAAAGCTTTCTCGAAATCCAGTAAAGTTCAAATGCCGGGAATATTTTGTTCCTCACCATGCTGGAGACTTGATCCTTTATTAAATGTTGGACATTTTCTTGACACTTTCTTCATCTGTAAGATATAAAGACAACTTTAAAAAAGAAATTTTTCCCTTAACCTTTTTACCTAACGAATCGGAAGTATCTGCTCAGGTAATTTACCCAAAAAAAATTGTTTTACAAAAAATTGCAACAAAACCATATCACATGGGCCCCTCATTGGAACTGGCTCGTTCAAATGAGATGCCATGTGATATGGTTTTGTTGCAATTTTTAACTGCTCAATTTGCAAACTATGTGTCCGACTCGTTAAGTAAAGGGTTACATTTGATTCTTTTTCATCTGGATTGGAGTCTTAGATAATCGTGTACTGTCTTATTGGACTATATTTGCTTCTTGGAATTCAGCCACACACCCAGTCATGCAAATGCAGGTCTGTAGCCGAATGATGATATTGAATTCCCAGTACGACAAGTTTTAGTCAGGTACGTGTTCGTTAAATAAGTGTGGAAGTCCATGCATAACGACTACTGCATGTTTATATGGATAACTAACCAACCAGTTTTTTAACCCTTTTCCTAACATGAAAAGCAGACGACACTTGCAAACAACATTCTTGAATAACTATTTTTTTCATTTTTTGTCTCAAAAACATAGGTTATGACCTATCTTTGAAACGAGCTCGAAGAGGGGTCATAACCTATGTTTTTGAGACAAAAAATGAAAATATAATGAAAATTAATTGGCGATTTTTGAGAAATGCGCTGGTCGGTTTTGACCGTTACGTTGGGTAAAGGGTTAACAAGAATCCCCATTGATTAATATTCAAAATACATCATCTTCTTCGAAGTAGTGCCTTGATGACGTAGTTGGAATATTTCAGCAGTCGGGATCTGCGTCATGACAGTCGGTACAAAATGAGTTTTCTCTTCCAATAGGCCACCTTGTGACTCTCCTGAGTATAGACTTCAAAATCAATTCAACTGTTATTAAATGAGAATTTAGTCGCCATTTTTCACGTTTGTTTGCAGTAAATAATAAAGTTATCAATCCAGTATTTACAGTGATAAACAAGAGCTATTGCTGAAGGCAATTACACAACCTACCCCCAACTACAGTGCTGGGCCGATGAACCATAAATAAATTGAAAACAAAGTAAGGACCGTAAATCTGTTGGAAAAAATTTGGGAAACTTTTTTAATAATATGTGTATTGGCGGATTGTCACAAGGATCTCGCATACCAAATTTCATTGAAATTAATCAACTCACTGGTAAGACATCCGCTGCGGGCAGACGGAAGCATAAATGGACTGACGCACGGGCGGATGGATGGGCGCATGTAATACAGTGTACTCCATTTTCTAGGAGAGTGGGGTATAAAAAGAATAAAAAATGAAGTGTAATATAAATATAAAACAAAAAGATAAATCGCGAATACATTAGCAACTGAACTGAGTTTTCGAACTTTCAATCTCAATGTGATGATTTTATTTGCATATTCATATTCATAATGATAGCCGTAGTTTTTACGTGTGAAAAACAAACTGCAATTTTGTTTGAAACCAAACATAAAAAGCACTTTGAACCATCTTTTGCGTGTTGATACACGAAGAAACGTGATCAATGTGCAACCCATTTCACAGTCAATCAATAGTCAGGTCAGTGTGTTCTCTGACACTGCAGTAAGAGCATTCATGTTAGAGATGGGCGATACAGGGGAGGCCACCCAAACTTTGCAAGACGTGACGTGGGGGTGGGTGGGTCTCTTGAGTGCGTCAAAAATGTGCATTTCCAACTTGTGCAACTTTTTGAATTTTTTAAAAATATATCAGTATATCAGCTAATATCTACCATCATTTGTGTTTCAAATCTTAAAGACGATGTTGTACATCACACTCTTAACATAAATACAACATCAGGAGGCTTTATATGTGAGAATATTGGGCTTAAACTGGGAAAATGTCACACGTTAGTGAGGGGGTGGGTGTCTTGTTCGAAATGTAGAAAATGTGCAGACAATATTTTGGGAACAATTCAAATGAAAATTTGTTCCCGTATATGTACACCTGCTCTGGCCAAGCCTGATAATGAACAGCTTGTCATTTGTAGATTGGGGCCCACAGCAACCCACAGAGGTTTAAATTGGTGGTACCAGTTTATAAACCTTTACCTAACATGAATAGCAGACGACACTTGCCAAAAAATGATTGAATAACTAATTTTTTTCATTTTTTGTCTCAAAAACATAGGTTATGACCCTTCATTGGAACGAGCTCGAGGAGCTCGTTCCAATGAGGGGTCATAACCTATGTTTTTGAGACAAAAAATGAAAAAATAATAAAAATTAATAGGCGATTTTTGAGAATAGCGCTGGCCGGGTTTGGCCGTTACGTTGGGTAAAGGGTTAAGAACATTATGAAAACCCCCTAAAGACAGCTGTGTCTACTAAGTTTATAAGCTTATTTTGGATTTTAATGGGAGAGTTGGGGTGGGTGTCTGAGAACGGTGGGTGTAAAAAGGAGCCGAATAAAAATAGGGCGTCACGTCTTGTAAATTTTCAGTGCCCCCCCCCCCCCCCCCCCCCCCGGGCGATATGGGAATTTTGAGTTCTATATTGGTTTCGGTTTTTGAGGGATTTTTTGGTGGGGGGGGGGGGGTTATACCTCGCTATAGGTTCGGTTTTCGGTATCTGGCTTAACTGAGATTTGCTGTTAGTACCAAAAAGGAATTTACATGAGGAAAAACAGAATAACTTGCAGTATCATTCTACTACAATGCTATAAATGTCACTGCTAATGAGCTCAACAATGGCGTTCTTTTACGACCACAAATCATATCTACACTAATTTTGTGACTTCTTCTAAACGCACCTTAATGTTTAAACACATAGTTTAGGCTTTTGTGATCTCAGAGCATGTGCCCTGAGTCTGACCATGCCATCTTTAGAAGGTCCTGCTGACAATAGACAAAACACCAGGGTAGTGATTTCTAGTCAGGTCTTGACTACATTGACAGACAGCCAAGACTTGACAAGAAATCATTGCTAAGCAATGGAACACGTACTGGTTGTAGTCTAGTGGGAATTCAGGACAGTTACCCAGCCCATGGAGGGTTAACAAAACTGAAAAGCAAATCAGTCACTTCTTTCATGGAAATAAGCCTTTCAACTTTATCAAGCCTCAATGGGGACTTACAAATTGCGAATGTTATCGGTATTCAACGATTGGTTCGGTTCGGTATTTCGATATTCGCATGATATCAGTATCAGTTCCGTTTTTCGGTATATTGCCCATATTTAATTCATGTTGTGCTTGTTCTCAACAAAAATATAGTAAATAGTCTAGTTTCTTTTGGGCTGGAAAGTTGGAGAGGCGGATAAGCCGAGGTTTTTTTTATTAAAGTTAACATTGCGCTTTGTCTTGCTAGTGGAATGTGAATAGGATCATTGCAATCTATTCACTTTTGTCCAATATTTCGCCTTATTATGCCAGCTAATGAAATTCGCCAATCACAGCCCCCGAATAGTGGGACGGTACTGAGCCGTATTGGGTCACCTGCAGCCCGAGGTGACCTAATACGAAACTCGTATTAGGTCAGTACCGCCATTTTGTTTCGACATAAAAAAGTTTAAAATCTGTATCTCATGCCCTCCCGCATGGTCATTTTGTCTGCAGCATGCTCTATTTTGATATCCAATACAAATTGGGAAAAAATAATTAAATAGTTTATGACTGATATTTTACCCCGGTTAATAAAATTGATAAATATGTCCCTTGAATGTAACAAGGCGTTGCAATGCTTTAGCCTTCTTGCATTCAAGGGACAAAATACACAACCACCCATGCTATTCCGTAGACTGTGAGGCCTAAAACATAAAACAAACCAAGAACATGAACTTTTGATGGCACACCAATAATTACAAAAATAAACAATAAAATAAAAAAACGCCCGCCCACATACAATTTTGAAAAATGGCCTAAGAAGCAGAAGATCTGCTTTGTGGGGACTATAGTGTTTAAAAACTTTATTCCCCCTAGTATTATTAATTGATTATATACCTTTCACTGATACGGACACCACTTCGGTCGTCAAATCTCTCTTTCATTACCAGATGGAGTGTGATACTGCTTATACTGGCAAAACATGCGCAGTGTGATAGTGAAAAATCGAAAACGAGGCTAGGTGTCCTCTTCGTTAATCTCGCACTATAAAATGCGCTCTAAATCAACAAACCTGTGAAGGGTGGAAGATATCACCCTGGGAACCTGCACAGAATGACTGGTCGAATTCGCCATGGAGCGCTTCGTCGAGCTCAAGTTGGATTTCAACGGAACAACGGAGGACTACCTGGCGTACCTAAAAACACAGAAAGGATGGGGTGAAGGAAAACTCAACTTCCTTCTCAATAAACCCGGACACTTGGAAAAATACAAGGTCCGCAACCGCTTCTTTCATAAATGTCTGCAAAGGAAAACGGCAGAAACATCAGCAACATCAACTGCCACGACCCCTCCCTCAGAGCCACCTCCTGCTAAGAAAAAGGAGCACAAAAGGAACAAGCGCTACTGAGTACCTTAACCATCTCATCCTTTACCACGCCCAGACATAGATAAAAACTAATATACTGCTATCGAGGGTCGAAAGGGGCTTGCCCCACACCGTTCCTGTGCGCCTTCGACTCGCGAAACCATTAATCTTGCTAAACCGTCAATTAAAAACGATTTTCAACATCCTCGTCATTGTTCAAAAGCACCAATCCATTTTTAAGCGATTTTATTGTCCTACATTAGATTTGTGCCAGATTTGCCAATGTCATGAAGTAGATCGGACCCGGAATAGAGCTTAAAGAATATGCCGTAGCAACAACTGAAACTAAAAGTTTGCCGCCTGCTTTCGTCTAAAATGGATTTCCTTTTTTCACTTCTCTCTTCCCTAGGGCATACCATTTAATTATTACTTGAGGGAAGGTATATAATAAAAAGAACATCAGCACAGTGAAGTTTTCTTGCGTGCGGTATTGCATCTCGTTGAGGAACTTCGTGAGACAGCGTAGCCGACGAGTTCGATAATGCTTGCAGTATCGTACTCGTCGGCTACGCTGTCTCATGCCATACTGCTTGGTTGACGATCCTCAACTCAGTGCGCCCGAAAACTTCTCTGTACTGATAATCACTATATTTATCTACGAGCCCCAGGAGAAGGCTAAATGATTAATTAAATTTACCAGTGGAAAAAAAGCAAAACTATATTGATAGACTATATGTTTCTGTAATTTATCTCACCTCAAGTATGTGTTGGGTCCATAATTGCTCGAATACAGCTTGTATCAGGCGCCTCTGATACAAAATCTATATCTTTCATCTGTATAATACAAGCGCGTGCTTGGTTACGATTTGTTAACGTTACTGTTTATAGAACATTACGAGCTTTAGAAGCGGGGTTCCGATGAACCATGTACGTTTCTATATTCAATTTACTACGAAAACAGAAAAAACACTTCTCCAAGGTATAATAATTACATTATGCAGCCATATAGCTCTTATACTTTTTTATCTGAATCACTGGAAGAATTGATTTTAATTTAATTTAATTTTAATTAAAACATATTTAATGGCAATTAAAATACTTTAACGCCGAAAAACTGAAGTGATATGGATCCGATCTTACTGCATATTGCGAGTCACTTCCGACGAGATCTTCTGTTTAATTTATCTTGACAATAGATCACATCAGTGACTTATATCGACATGCAACCATCTTTCGATAAAGTTATCTCCCTTGGAATTATTGGATGAGAGAGAAAGACCCAAAAAGAAACCAGTAATTGTTGAGAAAACCCCTGTCACATCAGTAGAAAATAAAGCCAAGTTTCCTTTTGTAACTTTTAATAAGTGAAAACAACAGACAGCTCTCGGAGCTGTCTGTTGTTTTCGTTTATTAAAATTAATAAAACGAAACTAAGCGATTTATGGAAAGCAAATCAGAAGCTACTAGTTCGCTAAGTTTATCCATCTGTGTCACACCAACAAACATCAAGTGTTCGCTCACTTTGGCTCTTGGGCTATCGAATATGTTTTTACAGTAATTTGCATGATTCTGTTCTTAACAAAAAAAAACAATAGCAAATCTCATCTCCTGGTCTGTTAAATTAAAGAAAGACCCATTTCCCGTATTATACGTCACGATGTATACATTGTAAACACAATGATCAGAAAAAATTAAAGAATATCAAAAGATGGTGGAAATGTCGTTTTCTCATTCTTAGTGGGTTTCAAGTGAGATTAATAGTCAAACGTTCAAACTGATTGGGTAAAAATTGTAAAAAGCTTCTGTATTTTAATACTACTTAATAGGAAAATGCCTGAAGTTGTGAAGTGATGCTACAAATTTGCTAACATCCTATTGTTAATATAAAATTTCCATACCATGCCCGTGTAAAGAATGCGGGGAGTTGATAATTTTAAAAAGAAAAGAAAGAGTAGCGAAATTCACTGTAGAAAAAACCCTAAATCTGCCAAGTATTATAGTTACCGATCTTAAGCCCAGGTAAACGATGAAGCGTGTTGATAAATTATAACCTATATATTTGAAGTCAATCTCTTAAGTGGCTCATTTTCAGAGAAGGGTTTCTGATTTTTTGTGTCAAGCATCGCCTGGAAGAAATGAGACCGAAACTGTGATTTTCTATCAGACTTTAAACCTATAATAATAAGTTGTTAAAATCAAAATATCGCCACTATATTTGGAATAAATTTGATATATAACATAGCGTATACTTTCGCGTTTATTTGATATTTTCAAGACTAATAATTTACTGGCGGGTCTCATCATCCCTGCTTGCGAAAATAGAGACCGCAAATCGGAAGTGTGATTATAGGGGTTAAAATTAAAATATTAATATCAAATTTCGGATAAACATTGAATATACCCCAGATCACCAGATAGTTTTCATTTGGTGTTTTGGGGACCAGAGGTTTACTTGCGGTCTCTCTGTACTTAGTTGCGGAAAGTGAGATCACAAGTTGGATATCGCGCTATATATTAAAAGTATAATATTTAGGGTTAATATTAAATTGAAGATATCGGTACCAAACTTCCGATGTATATTTGGTTTTCCGATATTTAAGGAATAGTGCATGGCTTGGAGTTGATTACGCTCATATAGTGCCCAGTGAGGTGGTGTAGTTCCCGCCGCGAAGCGGAGTGAACTACACCACCACACTGGGCACTATATGGGCGTTGTCAACGACAAGACATGCACTAATCCTTATATTATATCGAACACCCATCAAGAAAAACATCTGTCCGATTTGTTAAGCTATTACCAGGGTAGCAGCCCTACCAACCAGAGTTATATAGACAAAAATACCATGTAGTTTTTAAAAAACATTTTCTTCTTCCAAAACACGGCTAACTTGGATTATTGATATGAGCAGAAGACAGATTTTGAATCGGTCGGCAAGGGTAAACAAAACATTTCCACCAAACGGATCTGTGTGTATTCTAGAATCGCGCAACTCGCGAATGAAAGCTATAATTTTCGAAATTTGACAACGCAGTTTGATAATTTCCACACATTTGTCACACATGTACATTATCGAATGGTTCAGTACGGGGATACAAACCTCCGAAGATTCAAATGAATTCCATTATCTATTCGTTTACTGCCCAACACATACAATTAAATAGCGAAATAATATGAGCAGCGAAACAAACGATTTTTCATACCCGGACGCGTTCTCATGAATGTTGTACCCAGGTGTGGATCAGTCTCTTCGAAACGAGATATGGATCATCTTCTCAAGGAATAAAATGAACGCCTCGGAAAATGTGACTTCAACAACGGAAAATCGATACATTTTTCCACAATGATTTCTTTCCGGGTCGTTTTGTGGATGTTGTGCCTTTGTGAATCGATATTTAAATTTAGCCTGATTAGTTTTATTTGCCCAGTATGAAAAGAAAACTGATATAGTAGTGTGCTAAAAATAGAAAACGTGTAGTGCCTGGGTGTAGTGCCTGGTCAGTTCTGTGGATGCAAACTACACGAAATAGGGGTGCAGCATTCGTCCAATCAGGAGCCTAGAAGGTCACGTGAGATATAATATTCAAAACTAATAATTTACTGGCGGGTCTCATTATCCCTGCTTGCGAAAATAGAGACCGCAAATCGGAAGTGTAATTATAGGGATTAAAATTAAAATATCAATATCAAATTTCGGATAAACATTGAATATACCCCAGATCACCAGATAGTTTTCATTTGGTGTTTAGGGGACCAGAAGTTTACTTGCGGTCTCTCTGTACTTAGTTGCGGAAAGTGAGATCACAAGTTGGATATCGCGCTATATATTAAAAGTACAATATTTAGGGTTAATATTAAATTAAAGATATCGGTACCAAACTTCCGATGTATCTTTGGTATACCGATATTACCAGATAGTGTTCATTTGGGGACTCTAACCTCTGTGATTTGCATGCGGCCACTTGCGGTCTCATCTTCTACCTGCGGTATTATTTTAGTACGACCGGTCTCATTGTTTTCTGCCTGCAGTCTTATTTTAGTACGACCGGGTATTTAATGTCATGTGTCAAAAAATGTGGGTCGGATTTTCTGGTCGGATTGTTTTCGTTTCACTCTTGCTAAAACACTTTAGCAGAGTGCATGACAGTATATTTATATTTATTATTTATTTATTGGTGTTTAAGGTAACATACTTATGCACATTGGCTAATCATGACCGTGACAGTTTTACGGGTAGAGGAAGCCGGAGAGAACCACCGAGCAACGACGAGCAGCTGCCAGCTCCCAAACATCGTAACTCCGCACTGCAGCACAGGCACGGTTAGATTGGTTGAAGACATGCGCACCATCGACGTGCAGTACGCATTGCATGAAAGTATATATACTACACAAAGTTTGCTGAGCACTAAGTATATCCAACCTACCTGTTTTACATTTTAGTTGAAATATTGTAATGAAAAGTGTATATATTTTTTATTTAATTTTATCTTTAATGATTTAAGTACAGAAATTAAGATTTTATTTGAGTTTGACATGATTTTTTAGCTTTTGAATACGATAACCATGGAAAAAGGATATTATTGGTATAAGAGGAAATCTTTCAATTTGCCAAAAAGTTCATGGAGCGGACTGGTATGGATTCAATAAAGAGTATGAGACCCCTTATTGTTAATTACAGCATGGCAACGCCTTCTCATGTTCCCAATGAGGTTCCTGGTGGTCCGTTGTGGGATTTTGTTCCATTCTTGGACCAGCCTGGCACCAATCTCCTGGACACGTCTTGGCTGCACTGGACAGGCTGAAATTGCAAGCTGCATCTCATTCCAGACATGTTCGATTGGACTGAGGTCAGGCGATCTTGCTGGCCAGTCCATCCGCTCAATCCCCTCCCTCTGTCGGTACACCCCGACAGCATGGGTAACATGAGGACGGGCATTATCGTCCATCCAGAATGAATCTATCACCCACTGCACCTGCATACAATCTGACGTGGACATCCAGGTTCTCATCAATATACCGTTGTGCAGTCAATGTACCACGTTCAAGGACACAGAGCTCTGTACGTCCATCCCTGCTGATGCCGCCCAGACCATAACTGACCCTCTACCATAGAGGCCATGCTCAGCAATGTTGGCTGTATGGCATCGCTCTCCTGGACTTTCCCATAACTTAGAACGCCTATCTGTGTGGTCTAAGCAGTACCTTGACTCATCTGTAAAAAGGACAGGTCGCCAATCTTTTCTGGTCCATCCAACGTGGTCCATGGCTTATTCATATCGTGTCTGGTGGTGGTTCTGGGACAGCGGAATGCGAATACATGGTCTTCTCGATCTGAGACCACATTCGTGCAACCTTGCCCGGATAGTCTGCAGCGAAACATTTACCCCGGATGCATTTTGAATGTCACTGCTAAGCTGGGTTGCTGTGGCAAAGCGGTTCCTACGAGCCTGAATGATCAAAAACCGGTCTTCAGCTGCAGATGTTGCCCTGTCTCTGCCAACACCATGTCGTCTTACTGGTGTGCCATACTGCTGAAATCTTGCTCAGCCACTGGTGATCACCGTTTGTTGCACACCAAGGGCTTCACCAACCTGACGATTGGTAACCCCTTGCTCCAACAGCCCGCCACATTTCTGCTTCAGACAAATGTCTTCTTACATTTGCATTTGCCATACTCAGTCATTAAATCACAAGGGTTTGTGTTGAAATGAAGACTGAATACTCTACACATGTCATGTACATATAGACAGTACACGAAAACATCATGAAAATCAATGGGTACATGCGTTCCATGACTGCCACGAAAAGTCTGCCTGTCAAGAGAGCTAATGAAAACACTGGGGACCATCTGAATACATTCTGCAATCATATCCACCAAACATATCGCAAATATGTCGCAAACAAATTTCACAATGATGTGTCAAATATTTGGTGCTTAGCAGACTTTGAGTAGTATATATGTATTACATATTGCTTTGCTTGTATAGTTTAAAAACAATGCACGGAAATGAAAATATAGCAAACCCAAATAAAGGAGAATTACAAATATTCGTTTCAGCTCTTTGCAGAGGTCCATTTGTCATCAACTCAATTCAATCTTCCTCATAGATGTGAAACGCCGTGAACTCTGTCAAAACTCGTCCCAAATATAATGCGCGCACTAAATAATGCTAAGAGATCATGGCAGAAAACATACGAGTAACCGATCGTGGTCTCAAGATTTCATCTGCATCTCACATACACCATTCTTGTCCTCAGAAGACACTGATCCACTCGCCGGGTGTCATGCTATATATCCCCCAGAAGGATACCTCCAGTCAAAATGCAACAGCCATGTAGTCCAACTTGGACCAACTCAACAAAAAACATCCGATTCATTTCCCAGCCTTCCAAAACTGTGGTATTTGGAATGTCCAATATAAGCACTAGGGCCCTGCGAAGCTTCGAGTATCGATTCGATTTCGAAACTTGAGTCGATAATCGGTTCGAAACGAAATCGGCTACACGATTCGTTTCCGCTCGAATCATTTTCTTAGGAATATAGCTTGGTGTCAGTAATCCTTGTCCCATCGTCTTACAAAACGTATGGTGAAGATGGAAATCGTACATAAATAATGTTCAAATGGAAGACTGAGTGCAACTTTCGTTAGATTAACATACATGCACTCATGCCATCAGCAATGCTAATTCCAGAATCACAAGTCTCTCTCCCTGTTAAATGCACATTTAAGGTTTCCAAGTAATTTTGATAATGAACTATAATATTTACAGGGTAATATCCCAACTACATCACCAAGGCATGCCTTCGACGAAGGCATGCCTTGATGATGTAGATGGATTATTTTATTAGTCGCGACTTGAGCCATCGCAGTCGGAACAAATCAGGTATATAGTAACCTACCCCATTGGTCACCATCAAGACGCCACTGATTTGATTCAGGTTCGATTCGATTTCGAATAATAGACGTGATTCGATTCGAGATTCGATTCTAATCAAAAATGTGTGTTTTGCGGGGTTAATCAACACCACTGGTATTGGGCTTAACCAGTGGAGGCCCTACACAGCTTTCTGTTGCTCATCTTACCATAAGCAACAGCACAGCTGACTATCTATTCTCCAATTGGTCCGATATGCATGTGGACAACAATAGGCTTCCTGAAACAGATAGCTATTCACAGATGTGATCCATAGGACTATTATAATCCCTGATTGGTACGGGTGTGGGATGGGAAATTCTCACCCGAGGGCAAGATATTTGGGTCAGACACGAGGCTTGTCGAGTATTGACCAAATATCTTGTCCCGAGGGTGAGATTTTCCCATCGCACACCCGTACACATCAGGGATTATTTTTCTCCCCCCACCATACAGCGGTTACGTTAGCCAGAGGTAAGCGGCGGTCACGTGCTGATATAATCAACTCATTTGGTATTCGTTGTTTTGAAAAACAAATGACACCATCGGAAAGAGCATGCAAAAGTTATGTATATACCAAAGGTATATACCACAAAATCAATTAGGAATGGTGGCATCTTGGGGTTTAAAGAGTTTTAGAGCATCAAACTTTGATCACACGGCATTCTGATGACGTCGATATGAATTAGTTGGTAGCAAGAAACTGATACGATATGCATAACGTCATAATAACGTTGTAAATGTATAACGTCACGTGGGTGGGGTGGGATACATCTGTCTCTCCCTGCTATCTCACCCTGGACAGACGCATGTTACACATGCAGTGGGTGGAGAAATTAGGTTCCTCCACACTAAACGCTTTAACTACCCATTACTAACAGTAACCTGTTACAGGCCAGTTACTTTGGTTACAAATGGCTTTTGTGGCCGAATTCTGGTCAGTTGTCACAAATTCGCAAGACAAGACGTCAGCTGTCGATACAAGTCAAGTTACCTCCGTCATGGCTTACCAACAGCCAGTCCTCCGGAACATCATCGGAGTCTTTTAAGTTCTCGGCCAATACATTCTCGGACCACAATCTACTAACATCATCTTCTCCTCTCATCTTCACTTGGAACTTACAAGAATTCCCCCTGGATCGACGCCAGGCACGTGGTAATATCTTTAGGCAAAAATCTGGAATGACAATTTTTGCAATGAGGATCCACGACCAATATGTTATATGAACTTTTAATTGCATGAACTATTTACAATTTACAACAATAGATGGGATGTGTGAGACATTTACTTGGTACTTTATTTGTCTCAAGTAATGATTTCCATTTTCCAGTGTCACTTGCATTTTAACGACAAGCTATATCTTATACAAAGGCACCGTCAATTTCTGAGTGTGCTTGTGGTGCAAACGATGATGAATGCTACTTTTCAAGCAATGTTCTGCAGTCAGTAATTTACCAGACCTGGATGCTAGATCAATATACTTTCTCGAGCTCATTAAAAGCGTTTATACTGAAGATATCGTCGTATTCTCAACTCGGAAACTCGTCTCGAAATTCAACTCAAATTCCAAACAGCAAAACAACGTCTTTGAAAATTATCTGGATCATAATCGTCTTTTCATCAAACTCTGGTATTTGTAATAACACGTGGCCTTAAATTAGTACCAATATAATCTCTGGACATTACAACATCGTACCAGTAGTGAATTATGTCATACATTGTGAATGAATCGAGTCTGTAATGCTCGACTGAACTGAGAAGCTTTTGCACCTTGTTTACGATTGTTGATTGTGAAACCTTAGGCTTAGCCTATTATTATTGCTAATATTATTGTTACTATTGCTACTGGGTTCCCAGTGGTGATAGTGACAACCATATTAGTGATGGTAATAGCTGCCTGTAACTGTATTGTTACCCAAAACCTAAAGTGAAAACTTTTAAACTTTTAAAGCCAAGTTCTGTACACTTGTTGTACAGTTAAGATTCTGGAAACGATCCCCCTAGTTTTACTTACTGTTTGAGTGTCAATGAAATGTCGATTTAATTCGCTCAGTTCACCTGTACTAATCTCGAACCTTTCTTTCAGCATAATATTGTTTTAGTTTATATTTTCAGATTGTATATGGTGATCGATGTTAATTCACAGAGCGTATTTACTGTAAAGTGCAGTGATTACACGGTGCAGGGAAATCCCAGATTCAAATTCGATCAAGCTGAACAACTTCGTTCAATGCAATTTAAAAATCATGTTTTAGGCTGTTTTCGGTAATGCATTCAAAAGTATCATATTCCCTGCTTACCTTAGATACATTCCGTGAAGTGTCACGATGATATTGTATAGGAAGATCGTCGAAAATTAGATTTATTAATTGCAGAATTGTTTTCTCGCCATGCTGTTTTTCTTGTACATGTGTACTGTTGCGTGACGTCATTGATATTGTGAATCCCCTCAGTTCACAATGTCAAAGGTCGTCAGGTCACAGTCTCTTGTCAATATTTGACGTCTGGTAAATTGTGGAATTGCAAGTTCAGAAAATCTGAAATTATTTAATTATTGAGTAAGTTTCCAGAACAAAAATATAAAACAAAGCTCCAAAATTATACTCCCACACAATTCTAAATTGAAATGGTGATTTTTGTGAAGTTTGAATTGACTTTAGTTGCTATGCATTTGCGCATAGCGCTGGCCATCGCCCCGTTAAAATTCGTTACTGACTGCCAGTCCCCATTGTAAATCGTTAAAAATTGCTGTAAATTGTTAAGATTTTGTCGTAACCCTGTTCGATCGTGCGTTGCCCCGTTGGTACGTGCATTTCTCTGTTAGTGTCAGGAAATTTTTGTTACTTTTAATCATTCGCATTTTGGAATCCGTAGGCTTAAGACGGACGTTAGTAACTCAAGTGTTTATTCCTGAATAGGAATAGCATTGGAACTCCAGTTGGGTTTCTTTTCTTTTACTCGTGCCTTTAAAAATTCAAGTTCAACTATTCTAAGTTAATTAATGGTGTTAATTAACAGTATCAATTAATTTAGGGTTATACAAATAAATATTTACGTGAATACATGGAGTTTATTTGTTGTAAAATTTCATAAAGTTTTCTACTGTAAGTTGGGAAACTGAAACCCTGGGTGAATACTCAGCATTATTTCAGTGACCCGTAAAGGCATTTAAAACTTGTTCAAGTTTAGAAGTATAATGGTTGTGGAGATATTACAAATCCAGTGATCAGAACCCAAGTGAAGTTATTTGCTCACAGTTGGTAAATTTGAGAAACAGTGTTGATAACCACAGAATCGCAAGCCCAATGATCTGAACCCAGGTGTGTTCAGAATTGTAGTAAAGTCCTGAGGCATTTTATAAATCCTAGGTCATCTTGTAGATGTTTTCAAAATCCTTTGAGCGCATTTAGGTAGTAGTTTTGAGGGAAGGATCCGTAAGAGTATTCCATAGGTCAGAAGTGTCTGATGGTTCTATGAGGTAACCAGGACCTGCTCGAATATTTAACCATCCCAATCAGGCTCAGCTTTAATTGGCTGGAAAGTCGTTTAATTTGTCTAATCATAACCAATCAGGCTAAGTAGTGACTGGTGAATAATTGTTGGAAATCAGTTATTTGTGCAGTAATTGTGTAGATCAGTTGTATTTTATTGTAATTTTTGGAATCTGATGAAACGCTTTGTAATTTAACCAATCATCTAATATCAGTCATACTTAAGTCGGTAAATTATAAAGTCTTGAGAAGTAAAGTGGAGAAGTGCGATTCAAAAATAAACTCAAATTTGTGAGCGAGAGGTGTAACAATAATAGGATACTAAACTTGTGAAATATGGGTAGAAGGAGAGGCGATAAAAGTGACAATAAAACTAGGCTTTTAAGTCAAGTAAGCACACACAATAAGACAGGAGCAATAGAGGAAAACTTATGCAATGATTGTGTTGCAAGTCGTGAATACGATATGCAAATAGCTTCTTTAGGCATACATCAAACCCAACCGGAGGACCATGCAAACACTGTTTGGCCAATCACATGCTTCAAAGCATGGGGTAACATATCCAGAGATTGTAGGTACTAACAGTGATACTGGGCCTAACCACCCCCCACCAAACCCAAATCCTCAAGTACAATCAGTAGTAGCAGGTGCAGGTGATCTAACTCAGAGTAATACTAAGAGTGACCTCAAGGTAGTTATGACCAACTTAAATGGGAATATGCAGTCTATCCTAGGTGCACTACATAATCTGTCAGAACAAGTTTCAGTCAACACTTGAAACAAGGTTGACAGGCCGACCTAGTGCTAGGCATCGACTCATCAATACTCAACAAGCTAAGCCTATGTGTATCGCACAAGATATTTCCAGTGACAGTAGCAACATAAGTGATTATGATGCTAATGATGACATGAGTATAGTTACAAGCCACTCGCAAAATCCCCCACAACTCATGAGGCAAAGAAGAAAAACTCAAGGAGTGAAGCTACCCCCATTCACAGGCAAGGAAGACTGTAAAGTGTGGATCAATCGTTTCAATGTTATGGCCGAGAGGAAAGATTGGAATAATGAGGATCCTCTAGATGAACTTTTACCTAAATTGCAGGGAGAAGCTGGAGAATTTGTTTATGGCCAGTTATGTCCAGCCATTCTTAGAGACTATAGGGCATTAGTGAAAGAATTAAATAGTCGATTCCGAGTAACTGAAACGACTAGAACCTTTGGCGCACAATTTAGCAGACGGAACCAGCTCCATGGAGAGTCAGCTTCTGAATATGCTGCCGAACTTAAGAGATTATATGATAAAGCATACCCTAACATAGACACTAATACAAGACAACAAGACTTGTTAAGAACATTTTTGGATGGACTAAATGATGGTAGGGCAAGATTTCAAGTGGAATTTGTCAAGGAACCACACAGAATTGATGAAGCTGTTTATCACATAGTGACATTTATAGAAACCAAGCATTGTCCAATGTCTTGCGATCCTAACTTTGATCGTCATCGCCAAAAACCAACTCGTAATGTCAAAGCAAATGACAGGAAAAAGATTTTCCCAAATAAAGTAAACCAGAAGATGCAACAGCCAACCCCTGGTAAAGGCAAAATGAATTCAAATGAGATGCAAGCTTGTGTAGCACCAAACATTGATATTAAAGAGAAAGCCATCTCTACTGCCCCCAGTACTACTGCTCAATGGTCAGTGCAACAGACAGATGACATAGTAGAAAAAGTAATAGCAAAACTAATAAATAATAAGCAGTTACCCCAACAGAATCCACAGGACAAAATGAGGAATGTCACTTGTTATAATTGTTCAGAAATTGGCCATTATTCACGGTACTGTCCGAACAGGCTGAATGGTAATACAGGCATGTCCTATACACAGGCCTCACGACCTAGATGGATGAACACAGTTGCTGAAAACAGGAGAAGCAATGGTTCATGGCAACAGCCATTTGTACATCATGGACCAACCACTTCTATGGATGAGAAATTGGAGGCACCCACGGAAAATGAGACTGCAGGGATGTCAGGATCAGCACAGTTAAACTAGAAGGACTGACTCTGATGGCCACGAGGAAGTCAATAAAATAAAAGGCCAAAATTTTGTTAATGACACTGATAAAGCAATTAATATGTCCAGACAAAGATTACCAAAATATGAGGGTGTTTATGTGGAAGGAAAAATTAACTGTGTACCCATAGTGTTTACAGCAGATACTGGTGCTACAAAAACACTTTTATCTGATAGAGTGTATCGAAAAATTTCAAATGGGAAGAAGCCAGTTTTGCAAAGGTCCTCAAAGCTTGCTAGTGCAAGTGGAATGCCAATTATAGAACATGGAAAAGCCGAATTTGAGGTTCAGTTAGATGGTTTAAAACTGACGAAAGAGACTATTGTAGCTGATATTGAGGACGAGGCATTATTGGGCATTGATATTTTGCAAAATGAGAATGAAGGACCCGCCGACATATTACTAAGTGAGGGAATTATAAAACTCAAGGGTGTAGATATACCTTGTATACAAGTTGGTTTACCAGATAACATTAGAAAAGTTACGGTGGCTGATGATTATATAATACCACCATGTACTGAAGTTTTAATAGATGGTTTTATGGAAAGGTTCCCTGGAGAACAGGCACCACAGCATATATGTTAATAGAGCCAACTCAGCATTTCAAGGATGAATATCCTTTAGTAATGGCATCGAGTCTGGCAGATGTACAGAACAATGTAGCAGTAAAAATTTGCCTTATTAATGCATTTCAAACAGAAGCAACAGTAAGACAAAACAGTATAATAGGGCAAGCAGAAGAATTTGTTAGCTCAGAAGTCCTACTAGATGTAGAAGATCCTGAGGAAATGACCAACCTTAATGCAGCATGGAGTATTAAATGCATGGAGAGGAAGGAATATTATCTGAATAGACAACTCAAGGAGAATGTCGAGGAAAACTCATCGCACTCCACAATCATGCCGGATCACTTAAAAGAGTTGTTTGAAAACTCAGCAAAAGGATTTGGTAGTACAGAGAAAAATGTAATAGCAAAGCTATTATTGAAGTACAAAGATGCCTTTTCAAAATATGAATATGACGTTGGGATTACTTATTTATTAGAGCATGCAATTGATATGGGCAATGCCCGACCCATTAAACAGGCACCACACAAGGAACCTATAGCATTAGCTGATGAAGAGAGAAAGGCTATCCAACAGCTGGAGAATAAGAAAATAATACAAAAATCAAACTCACCATGGGCCGTACCTATTGTATTGGTGAAGAAAAAGGATGGGAAGATCCGACCTTGTGTGGACTACCGACGACTGAATGCAGTCACAGTGAAAGATGCATTCCCATTGCCATGTATGCAAGACTGTCTAGATGCTGTATCTGGTGCAAAATATTTTTCCGCACTAGATTTAACCTCGGGTTACCATCAAGTTCCCATCAAAAATCAGGATATACTTAAAACTGCTTTTGTAACCAAATATGGTTTATATGAATTTAGGAATATGAGTTTTGGTTTAACGAATGGGCCGGCAACATTCCAGCGCCTGATGGAAATTGTTTTAAGTGGACTACAGTGGTCGACAACACTAATTTATATAGATGATGTCATAGTATTTGGATCAAGTTTTGAGGAGCACATCAAACGCTTGGAAGAAGTGATATTAAGAATAAAAGATGCAGGGCTTAAGTTAAAACCACAGAAGTGTCATTTACTTCAAAGTGAAGTCATTTTTCTGGGCCACGTTATCTCAAGAGATGGGGTTCAACCAAATCCAGATAATGTTGCCAAAATACTTGAATGGCCAGTTCCTAAAAATGTCACTGAAGTTAGACAATTTCTTGGTATGGGAAGTTATTATCATCGTTTTGTGAAAAACTTTGCTCAAATCACCAGACCTATGGTGGAGCTTACAAAGAAAAATAATGCATTTGTGTGGACTCCTGAATGCCAATCTTCACTAGAAAGGCTGAAAAATATACTGACTGGGCCAGAAATAATGAGTTACCCAATGGATGCTGGAGAATACATCCTAGACACTGATGCATGTAATGTGGGAATTGGTGCTGTATTGAGCAAAATACAAGATGGTAAAGAGAAAGTAATTGCTTATGCCGGTGGTGCTTTGAATAAAGCAGAGAGAAACTACTGTGTGATTGACAAAGAATTATTGGCAGTCCGTTATTTTATCAAGTATTTCAGACAATACCTTTTAGGGTGACAGTTTTTAGTAAGGACTGACCACCAGGCAATAGTTTGGTTATTCAAGTTGAAAGAACCTAAAGGAAGAATTGCCCGGTGGATTGAGATTTTGTCTGCTTACAATTTTTCAATTGAATATAGATCTGGTAATAAGCATGGAAATGCTGATGCCATGTCTAGATGTCCAAATCCATGGGATTGTCAGTGTGATCAATTTGACACCCTAGAAAATCTTAAATGTGGGCCCTGTAAAAAATGTTGTAAACGAATGGAAGAGATGGCTAATATGCACAAGCATAGTAATGATAAGAATTCAGATGATGTTATGCAAACACGAGCAGTGACGACTCATAATCAAGATTTGGTGGAAAATACATGGAGCAAATGGTCAAAAATATACTCTATAACAAAACTGAAAAAGGCACAGGAAAAAGATGAAGATATAAAGCAAATAATTGAATGGATGAGCCAGGGTGAAAAACCCTCAAGAGCAATTATCATAAGCAAAAGTCCAGAACTAAGAAATCTCTATGCTTTGTGGGATTCATTAGAATTACATGATGGACTATTATACAAAAGATTTTTCCAACAAAATGGGACTGATGAATATCAGCAATTGCAATTTGTCGTGCCAAAATCTCTTCAGAAGGAAGTGATGCATTATATGCATAATACAGTTATAACAGGTCATTTAGGGTTCAGAAAAAATAAAGAAAGAATACTGCAACTATTCTATTGGTTTGAGATGCGAGAAGATATCCAAAGTTGGATTTCAAAGTGTGATATTTGTGCAGCAAATAAGTTTCCTGCTCAATCTCCAAAAGCACCTCTAGGAAATATGTCAGTTGGTGCACTGATGGATAGACTTGCAGCTGATTTTCTGGGTCCATTCCCAATAACTTCAAGGGGAAACCAATATATTCTAGTTTTGACCAACCATTTCACTAAATGGGTGGAGATTATTCCCACACCAAACCAAAATGCTATCACAACTGCCGAAAAAATATTGAATGAATATATATGTTGGTTTGGATGCCCCCTAACCATACACCTGGACCAGGGCCGAAATTTCGAAAGTAATATTTTCCATGAACTTTGCCATTTATTAGAGATAAAGAAAACCTGCACAACGGCCAGAAATCCAAAATGTAATGGTCTTGCCGAGAGATTTAACAAAACCATTATTAGAATGGTGAAATGTTTTTTGAAAGATGAACAGACAGATTGGGACATAAATTTAGCTTGTTTAGCGGCTGCTTATAGAGCCACACCCCAGGAGTCAACAAAGTTGACCCCAAATTTATTGATATTGGGAAGGGAGGTCAGATTACCTGCCGAAATAATTTTTGGTGTGAATCCAGTAGTGAACGAACAGAGTGGTCAGGGTGAATATGTGGAACATTTGCGAGATCGACTGTATCGAGCACACAATGTAGCACGAACGTATTTGGGTGCTAGAGCCAAAAATCAGAAAGATAGATATAATGGAAAACTTGCAGTGAACAAGTATAAGAGTGGTGATTACGTGTGGTTGTTAAACGAAAGAGGAATGGAAGGTGCATGTTCAAAATTACAGCCAACCTATCTTGGACCATGTTTAATTTTGGCAAAAATCGATGACTTGATTTACAGAATACAACTAGATTCGACTTGAAAACAAAAAGTTGTTAACCATAACAAACTGAAGCCGTACCTGGATGAAACCACTTTGAAATGGGCGAAATTAGCCCTCAAGAAATTTCAAAATTCTTCCTAATGGTTTTGGGTGGTGAAAAACAGAGGGTATGGAAGTCAGAAAAAGCAAAACCAAACATTTCAAGAGGCATATGCAAGAGATTTATAAGTGGTTCTTTCTTATTTTTCAGTACTGGTAAAGTCAACTATTTTGAATTGGTTCAACATGTCTTCATTAGTGGCACAGAGAGGGAGAGCATATGAATGCCTACACTGCAAGAAGTACCAGGGTGAGAGGAGGGCAGTAGAGTATCATGTTTATAAACACCATGTGGCCCTGGATGATGCCCCCTTCAGCTGTGGGCTCTGTAACTTCAGAAGTATGAAAGAGAGGGAGCTTGTGAGACATGTGGACACCTATACCAGGCACAAGAAGTTGGAAGAGGAAGTAAGACAAACAGGGGGAACAGTAACCAGGGAGGGTTACCTTCAAAGGAACAAGACGCCCCGAATGTTAGAATTAGGGAAAGACTTTAGTGTATTGAGCAGAGAAGATTCAGAGAAACTATGGTCTAAAAGAAAACTAGCTCGCAAGCCAGATGTACCATACATGCCATCAGCCACCATCTCAGACACTCTTGACAGCATAATAGAAGAATTGGTAACACCAGCGTCAAGTCCAATCAGAATCGTTATCCCAAGAGAGAGCACGGAGCTGACAGATAAGACCGATATTAATGATGTTCTAGAATTATTGGCTGAAGAGGAAGATCTACTTCAAGAACCACTACCCGCACCTAACTTAACTTGGACAGCAACACTAGAGAATGGTCTGCATACACCTCCACCACCAGCCACCATAACATCGACGTCCACCTTATCTTCCACTGCATCGACTGACTGCCACCTGAAGAACATTGGCTCCCCTGTTTTGGCAACCCCTGCAACCACATTCACCACCACATCAACAAACACAGATCCTGGTACAGAACAAACAAACAACTTAGAGAAATTGGTAACTTCCCTTACAAAAACTCTACAGAAACAGACGGATGAAACCAATAACATACTATATCAACTGGTGAGACAGAACAGACGTCAAAGTGAAGCATTGGAAAGAAAGGAAAGAGAGATGAGAAGAATGAGAGAAAAAGTGGAACAGAAAGAGAAGAGAAAACGAGAGAAAGATGATAGCAAGAAGAGTAAGAGAACGAGAAGAAGAGAAGAGTGAATGCAATTTGTAAAATGAATGAATTTGTAAAATATGGTAATTTTATTACAGAAGGGTTAGGTTGGTAAACTAAAGTGAAGTGGGTTATGGGTGGACTTAAATTTTAAATGTTTTTTTTTTTCTAACAATGGTAACATAATTTTTTTTTTGTAAATGTGTGAAATTGGATAAAAGGTTAACTGAATTATTCAGAAAAACTGTTTATATATTCTAGTTGGTAGTGTAATTTAAGTATGTAATTGCGAGGACGCAATATTTTTTTTGTTGGGGGTAAAATGTGAAACCTTAGGCTTAGCCTATTATTATTGCTAATATTATTGTTACTATTGCTACTGGGTTCCCAGTGGTGATAGTGACAACCATATTAGTGATGGTAATAGCTGCCTGTAACTGTATTGTTACCCAAAACCTAAAGTGAAAACGTTTAAACTTTTAAAGCCAAGTTTTGTACACTTGTTGTACAGTTAAGATTCTGGAAACGATCCCCCTAGTTTTACTTACTGTTTGAGTGTCAATGAAATGTCGATTTAATTCGCTCAGTTCACCTGTACTAATCTCGAACCTTTCTTTCAGCATAATATTGTTTTAGTTTATATTTTCAGATTGTATATGGTGATCGATGTTAATTCACGGAGCGTATTTACTGTAAAGTGCAGTGATTACACGGTGCAGGGAAATCCCAGATTCAAATTCGGTCAAGCTGAACAACTTCGTTCAATGCAATTTAAAAATCATGTTTTAGGCTGTTTTCGGTAATGCATTCAAAAGTATCATATTCCCTGTTTACCTTAGATACATTCCGTGAAGTGTCACGATGATATTGTATAGGAAGATCGTCGAAAATTAGATTTATTAATTGCAGAATTGTTTTCTCGCCATGCTGTTTTTCTTGTACTTGTGTACTGTTGCGTGACGTCAATGATATTGTGAATCCCCTCAGTTCACAATGTCAAAGGTCGTCAGGTCACAGTCTCTTGTCAATATTTGACGTCTGGTAAATTGTGGAATTGCAAGTTCAGAAAATCTGAAATTATTTAATTATTGAGTAAGTTTCCAGAACAAAAATATAAAACAAAGCTCCAAAATTATACTCCCACACAATTCTAAATTGAAATGGTGATTTTTGTGAAGTTTGAATTGACTTTAGCTGCTATGCATTTGCGCATTGCGCTGGCCGTCGCCCCGTTAAAATTCGTTACTGACTGCCAGTCCCCGTTGTAAATCGTTAAAAATTGCTGTAAATCGTTAAGATTTTGTCGTAACCCCGTTCGCTCGTGCGTTGCCCCGTTCGTACGTGCATTTCTCTGTTAGTGTCAGGGAATTTTCATTCGCATTTTGGAATCCGTAGGCTTAAGACGTACGTTAGTAACTCTAGTGTTCATTCCTGAATAGGAATAGCATTGGAACTCCGGTTGGGTTTCTTTTCTTTTATTCGTGCCTTTAAAAATTCAAGTTCAACTATTCTAAGTTAATGAATGGTGTTAAATAACAGTATCAATTAATTTAGGGTTATACAAATAAATATTTACGTGAATACGTGGAGTTTATTTGTTGTAAAATTTCATAGAGTTTTCTACTGTAAGTTGGGAAACTGAAACCCTGGATGAATACTCAGCATTATTTCAGTGACCCGTGAAGGCATTTAAGGTAGGAAATTAGGGGTTAATTTATTCAGCAGTCTGTTAATTCTGTGTGAATACACAGATATTTGACTGATGAAAATTTAAGATAATATTGCTTGGTGAATACCGTAGCAATTCTGAGTAGAATAATTTAAAACAAATAGTGTTAACCCTTTAACCAGAATAATGTGTGAATACACAGATTCTTGTTAATCAATAGATATATAACTGCAAACTCACTGTCTAAATATAGATATTGCTCGGTGAATACTGTAGCAACTCTGTGTAGTATTATTTAAACCAAACTGTGTTAACCCTTTAACTAGAATAAGGTGTGAATACACAGATTCTTGTAGAGTTAAACTAAATACAAAACCATAAGCTCATCAATTAAGATATTATTGCTTGGTGAATACCGTGGCAATACTTTGTAGAGTAATTTATACAAATTGGCATTAAACCTTTAACAAGAATAAAGTGTGAATACACGTGTAGTTCTTGTTATTTTATTAGTTGTAGTAAAGTAGGGTAAATTATAAGAAAAACATATAACACTTGATTGGAATTATTTATTAGAAAGTTAGCCTGAAAAGTTGAACTAATACCATACACAAAATTGACCCTTTTTCCATAGACTTCCATTTGTAATAGGTAATAGTGTGAATACGCTTTCTACCTGCTACATTGATAATTTATTTACCCTTATAAGTCAATTCAAACTGAATGTACATGTATTGTTTTAAGTATGATAAAAGAGTGAATGGGAATTAAATAATTGTGTTTTACTCAGCTTCTGTCATATTTGAATCCAAGCCCATGATTTGATTGTGTATAGTAGAGAAGGTCAAGTCAAGTGTGGTAGTCTAGTCACTGTCACTGTAGACTAGTTGGTGTCCTATCTATACAATTATGCTGGTATACTGCCGGCTGGTGTCATCTTGACGTCCCGTGTTAGTGTAACATTGGTAATTCTAGCCCGGGTAACATACGACCGACGATTGACCACTCGGTCGTCACATTCATGATAATGAAGGCAATTAATTACATGTATACCTGTCCAAATGTTTACTCGAAAAACCTTCAGAGGATTGACACATGAGGCTCATTTTTAAGGAACCAGTCTCTATAACGTCTTCCATTCTGTACAATTTCAGTACCCTGTTACTTCATATTTATGTTTTGAGTGTATTGAAGAACTTCATCACAGCGTACGTCGTGTCAACAACAGTCTTTCAGTTCAACTGAGTTTTTCACCTGAACAAAATTGCACATCTATACAAAAGCGCCATCTACGTCACAAGCTCACGAGAAATATCAAATTATGTTGGACATCAATTAACCCTTCTCAATAAAGAATACACCACTGATAGTTTTCTCAGCTCTCGGAAATTGCATTTCTTCTATAAAATCTCAATCAAAAAACTAGACTTTATGATTCTGGAGAATGTTTTCAACTGTCTCACTGAAGTTCCTTCATTGACGTTATGCGAATGGTGAGTATAGTAGTCTCAAATGACTCAGTTTGATAAAAAAAATTATTTAGGTAAAAACCTTCATTAACGGTGGAGTGGGGTAATATCAATACCGTCGTCCGACAAGTTAATGAACCACAAAAGAAATTTGTTTGTTTGACACATACCCACTGAGTGCTGTGTCTATTCGAAAATGGTCCATTTTATCTCAAATGTATCCAAAATATTGATGCCTTGCTGTTTGTAGGGGTTAAGAAGTGCTAACCGAAGTATTTATTCATGCAACTTGTAATTTCACACCAAAACGACGAATGGCCATTTTTACTTAAAATCTACGAGATATTTTCAGAGAAATCCAGGGAGAACATGAATTTAAAGCTTTTGATGGGTATCCTTGTTTATCCAGCCCAAAACGGGTTACGGTATGTTTTTTTTTTTGAATACTTATTACAAAAATAATTCTTAGTGAATATTCTACTTCCACTTAAGTTGATTTCTCCTCTTAACTTTGGGTGCTGTGGGTACGCAAACACAGCCCATTTTATCAAACTTTTGATGTTTGAGAACCTGCATAGGGTTAACAAATGCTTACTGGGATATTTTGTATATGCAATTTGTAATGTTACACTAAGATCTGAGAATGGCCAATTTTTCTTGAAAATCTACACGAAGTTTTTAGAGAAATCCTCGGATAACATGAATTTTTAACCTTGTGAGGGGTATATCTCTGTAACCAGTTCTAAACGGGTTAATGCTGGGGTTTATGAATACCTTCATTACTTACAAAAATGATCCTCGGGGAATTCCACTTCCAATGAAGGAGGTTATGTTTATCTCGCAGGTACACATTGGGTGCAATGGGTGCCCAAGAACATCCCATTTTCTCAAAATGTCTATGCTTTGCAGCCTCTGGAAGGTTAACAAACGCTTACCGGAATATTTTGTCCATGCAGCTTTTAATGTCACTCCAAGACCTGCAAATGGTCATTTTTTCTTGAATACTTACTAGATTTTTTGGAAAAATCCACAGAAAATGGGAAATTTAAGCTTTTAAGGGGTACATCACCTTAACCAGGCGAAAATGGGTTACGACCTCGATTTTTGAATACCCTTACTACTTACTAAACTTTTTCCCTGTCAGTTTTGCGTCCGTTAAAAGAAGTTATGTTTCTCTGTGGCATTCCCATTTGTGGTTGTTGGTGTCCAAAAACAGACTATTTTTTATAAATGCTGACATTTAGCAGCCCATGGAAGGTTAACAAAAGCTTACCGGAATATTTTATCCATGCAACCGGTAGTGTGACACCAAGACCTATTAATGGCCATTTTCTGTTGAAAACTTACAAATGTTTGTAAAGAAATCCAGGGAAAACATGATTTTTTAAGCTTTTGATGGGTATCGCTATTATCCACCCAAAAGGGGTTAACGCTTGGGTTTCTGAATACCCTTATTACTTACAAACATGGTCCTCGGTGAATTCCACTTCCAACAGTGGAGATTATGTGTATCTCTCGGGTATACATTGTGTGCTGTGCGTGTCCGAAAACAGCTCATTTCCAAAAAAATATGGTGCTTGGCAGCCTGTAGATGGTTAATAAACGCTCATCGGAATATTTTGTCCATGCAACTTGTAATGTCACACAAAGACCTGCGAATAGTCAATTTTTCTTGAAAACCTACAAGATGTTTTTAGAGAAATCTACAGAAAATAGGAAATTTAAACTTTTAAGGGGTATCTCTTTTTATCCTGTCAAAAATGGGTTAAGACTTCGTCTTTTGAATACCCTTACTACTTATAAAAATGTTTCCGTATAAATTATAAGGATGTACTTTTCTTTGTGGCGTACCCATTGGGTAATGTTGCTGTCCAAAAACAGTCCATTTTATCACAATTTTGACTTTTAGCAGCCCGTGGAGGGTTAACATATAGAATAAATAGGTACTAGGGACAGGAAACAGATTTAAACCACGAGTAGGATGAGGGTTTTAACCACTCGGCTTGCCGAGTGGTTAAAACCCTCATTCTACGAGTGGTTTAAATCTGTTTCCTGTCCCTAGTACCTATTTGTTTTATTTCTACCATGCTCTTTATCATTTCTCCACTTCGTCACTTAAAACCAACAAACATTTCGAAAACGCCCCTTCTGTTGACAGTTCAATGAAAAACTCTAACGACGCAGAAACACATGAGTTTTGCTTATCTTTGCGTTTGTGGGCAGTACTTCCGTCAGCACGTGATGTTTGATTGACAGCTACGCACATCGTCAATGCTTATTGAACTGAACTTGTATTTTCAGTCAAATTAATATTATCGGCCCTCAAATTATACTCTAAATGTGTAATTGTAATCAACTTTATACTTAAATAGCCATTTAATATCGTACCAGTGCCGTAAACGACACCTGATCCGACGCTGATTGTCGAAAACATCGTGAAGTGTGAATGTATTGAAGTCGGGAAATTCGATCATGTCAAAGGTCAAGTTCACTTTAGTTCCTACTATAGGTTAAAAGTCTTGTTTGGGAAATCCCATTGAAAACGTTTTAAGCACAGTAGACGCTTTTAACCCAAGTGGGATTAAAAGCTGAAATTTAACATGCAGGCTTTTAACAGGTAGTGACGTAGTTGAGCATGGTAGAAAAATGCTCACCGGAGTATTTTGTCCATGCAACTTGTATTGTCACACCAGGTCCTGCGAGTGTCCAATTTCTTGAAAATCTACAAGACTCGTTTAGAGAAATCCACAGAAAACATGGATTTTTTAGCTTTTGAGGGGTATTGCAGTTTAACCAGCCCAAAGCGGGTTAACGCTTGGTTTTTTGAATACCCTTATTGCTTACAAAAATGATCCACGGTGAATCCCGCTTCCAATAAATGAAGTTATGTTTATCTCCCGTGTATCGTCTGGGTGCTTTAGGAGCCCGAAAACAGCTCATTTCATCAAAATTTCGATGTTTGGCTTTGGGTTACCATATGCATCGCCTAATATCTCTTGTATATGAATGGTCGTGTCACAGACAGATCCAATAATGATGAATGTTTAAAAGAAACTACAAGACGTATTTCGAGAAAGTGCCTATAAACCCCATTTTGGCAGTTTTTGCCAATTCTGACGAAATAAGGGTTAAATCGAAAATTCCGCTTCGGTACATTTTTAGATTTTGTAACCCGTCTATGAGTGTGCAAAATTTCGTGAAAATCGGTTCGAAAATGGCTTCTGAATCGTACGGAAAAGTGTGTGGGAAAAAAAAATAATCCGTAGAATAACAAGAGTCTTTTCCAGAGGAAAAAGCCTATAATAAAAAATAATAATAATAATCTGTAGAATAACAAGAGTCTTTTTCAGAGAGAAAAGCCTAATTATGATCAGAAATATGTTCACAACTGAATGATGGTTATTTATTGTAATTACGTAACAAGAAATTATTCCACTCAAGGGGTTGTCTCCCATTTGTGATTGGAAAATTTTTATAAAACTGAGCGACCCTCCGTCCTTAGATACAGCGTAATCTCTGTGGCTTAGCCGCGATGTATCGGGGTACGATGTATCGGAGTAAGTTGTTTTAATCCGCCAAGTAACGTTTTTTCTGTTAAACGATCCTACTATACCAAGTTTGTAGACTGTACTGCAATATCAAACGATTTGCTGACGTCACAGAAAACAAAACGGTTTGATTTCTTCATAAAGAGCACGTGTGATGATATGGTAAATTTCAGTTAGTTGGAATGCTATGGAAGCATTTGGCATGAACCCAGACTGGAAGTGAGTGAGAAAGGCGTTGCGAAAATATTTTTAAGACACACTTTCCAAATGCTTTGACTGTGCCACTTGAATATTGATGAAGTTAGGTCATCATTTTTAAGATAGATTATACTTTAGCCTCCTTCCACTTGAGGGGAAAATGGAATTCTGTAATCCGATTGGTGGTGATATGTGCTGAGGGTTTGGATGAACTCACTGAGTACTGGTGTAAGACACACGGGCTAGTATTACAACATGCGTATGATCATATGCTTTGGAAGATTTGTGTGATTGTAACCATTCAAGTATTTCTTATAGATTGAAGCACGGAACTCAGTAAGTAGAGATGTAAGTTGCAAGCCAAGAGGTCATAGGTTCGAACCCCACCAGCGGCAACCACGTTTTATCCTTGGGCAAGGCACTTAATCCCAATTGCCCACGTGGGGGCACGGTGGCATTGTGTACAAAGGCGAACTGCACGTCGATGGTGCACTTGTCTTCAACCAATTCTAACCCTGTTTGTGTGGAGTTAGTACGTTGGGGACAGTTGCTCGGCGTTGCTCTTTGGTTCTCTCCGGGTACTCCGGCGTCCTCCACCCGTAAAAACTCTCTGACACGAGGTGGCCCTGACTGTCGAAAGAGTTGTTAAACCTCAACAAATAAATAAATAAATTGAGTGAGGTTTATGTTGTCTTAGTTGGACGATTAACGAGTTCACGCCTGTCTGTCTGTCTGTTTGTGTCTGTCTGTCTGTCTGTCTATCTGTCTGTCTCTCTCTCTCTCTCTCTCTCTCTCTCTCTCTCTCTCTCTCTCTCTCTCTCTCTCTCTCTCTCTCTCTCTGGTATCAGACAAAACTAAGAATTGAAGACTATTAGGCCATAGCTTGAGTGCAACAAGGCAACATCTGTAATGCTAAAAATAGCAGATAGCGCATTGTTGCACTCAAGGGACGTTCTGATCTCTCTTGAGTTTGTCAGGAATATCGGAATTCTTGTCGCTGATAATTGTTTTGATGGGGCTTTCCATCATCGGTGGAAAGTTGATGGTGTTTTATTGTTCTTCCTAATCAATTTCGTCGCCAGGTTTCCATATTTTCGATAGTTTTCCCCGTAATTGAGATGTGATTTCCAGTTTGGCTTCTGGATGTTCGCCTTCGGAGTCGAGTTACGATTCTAATTGCATTATGAATCCACACATTTTGTCATGTTTGTGTAAAAGAACATAGCTGTGAGACAAAATTACACGCAAAGAGCATTCTGAAAATAAACACTGTCTTGGACCAAATACATTAGCAAATCTTATAATTCGATTTTCAAAGTCAATGAAAGAAGTTAGTACTCCAACCCAATATTGATTCGATCTGAAACAGAATGCTGCATTAATATGCAATATTCAATATCACAACAATATTCCGAAGAAAGAGAGCAGTTGTCACAGAAAATAAAAAAAAAACATTCTAAAATAAGGAATAGGAGCGAACCTTATTATCCGTCAAAATGTTTAAACGAAACAAACTAATTCCAATGGGGGGGGGGGGGGGGTCATATGTTTTTGAGACACATATGAAACATAATAAAGTTTGAATAGCCATTTTTGTGAAATATGCCTTACTATTTATTTATTTATTGATGTTTAAGGTCACATATTTATGCACAATGGCTAACCATGACCGTGGCAGTTTTACGGGTGGAGGAAGCCGGAGTACCCGGAGAGAACCACCGAGCAACGACGAGCAGCTGCCAGCTCCCCAACATCGTAACTCCACACTGCAGCACAGGCAGGGTTAGATTGGTTGAAGACATACGTACCATCGACGTGCAGTACGCCTTAGTACATCGTCATCGTGCCCCTAAGCGGACAATGGAGATGAAGTGTCTTGCCCAAGGACACAACGCGGTTGCCGCAGGTGGGATTCGAACCGAGGACCTCTTGCAGCCTGCACCTCTACCTACCGAGCCACCACAAAAATAGCAGTAAACACATATAGTTAGATACTGCGGGAAACAGCATAGCCCTGTGGGCTGTCTTCCTGCCATTCCCCATAACACATATAAACAATTTTCAGGATAGCAGAGTGGAAAGCCTTCACAGAACCATTCAATAAGAAAATAGGCAAATATATACAGAACGACTGGACGTGATAATATGGGTAATTACAATAATAATAAGTTTAAGATCAAACTAATAAGGATAAGAATAAGATCAAATACCAGAGTGTCTAAAATCTATAAACCTCGTATATTTAGGGGGGGGGCGGGTGAGGTGGGTATCAGCCTATTAACTGTGTGACAGAGATCAAGGCCCTTGTAAAGAGGCATCTCTTTCAGAGAGTTAATAATTGAGAAGAGCTATTAAAATATTCCAGCTGGATTGCAGTCTGTACACTCAGATCGCCCACTAGCCCAAGAACATTAGGTTTCACTAGCGAAAAAAATCGGAGAAAGCTGATTTTTTCAGGGAATGTCGAGTACATGTCACTGAACGATTAGACAAAAGTCCCCTAAAATCCCAGTTGAGCTTTTTTTTCTACAGCCTTTTTTCGAAAACGCGTTTGAAAAAAATAAAAAAAAATCGCACGAACTTTGTAACCTCGAATTGATCCAACTGTATTTTTTGTTTACGCGTATTTCGAGCTACATAATGTCTAATATACATTTACCTAGAGGAAAATGTGAATTCTGTGACAATTTCTGCGAAAAATTATTGAAAATTCAGAAAAATGTATCGGATTTACGCAAAAAATGACGATTTTCCTAACGGATCTGCCCAAAGGGTCGTAGTACAGAACGGGATGTTAGTTGGACAGACGATAAAAAATCCACCACCATTTGAAGACTTTTATCATTGCTTACAAAATAGACATTATGGAAGACCCCCTCTGCTTCTGGCCGAGTTCCCCTTTTGGCATAAAATTCGTCAGCATGAGAACTCAACTATTTTCGGGCTTGGTACCGAACAGACACGTCTGTGTCTGGCAGCATTAGATCAATAAACAATATTTACAGAATGTACAAAAATCAATAAATAATATTTACAGAATGTACAAATCAATCAACATGGATTAAGTTACATTGACTATTATCAACGCTATATACAGAAATGACATGACCTATATACATATTATTCATCGAACTCAGAAATTTCCGACAGGACAGTGTTTCTGTGGTTGTTACAAGAATCCGAACTGCAATTACACAAACCTGAGCAAGAGAGTCCTGCCTTCTTACACCCACACCTTTTTGTACAAGCACTCTTGCAACCACAACTGATCAGATTCAGTAGGTTATCGGGGGCACATGGCTTTGTGGCTGCAGTCGGTACAAGAAGTCCATTGTCTAGCGACCACCCCCAATCCGTCGGAGGAAGCGAAGTGCCCAGCCATTGTTGGACCTGGAGATAACATCTGTAGACATGTTGTAGTGCAGCATCGCTGCTTGGTGGGAGTGAGGCTAGGTCGATGGGTTTATTCAGTTTAGATTTTGCTACATAACGCTTGTAAGTGACATATCTATATTGGTCGAGAGAGGAAACAGTTTTACTCCCGTATAAGATCAGGAGAAGTTGTTCCCCGGCAGCGGCTACTGCACTTGGTGTACTGTCATCCGCCAAAATTGTGTTGACATACTGTTGTGAGTCGCTAGTAACATCGGAGACAATTGTACTGAATACTTTCTTCTTACCAACTCGAAAGCGTGCAGAAGTAGTGTCACAACCACTTATAGAATGTGCTACAAGGAGGTTGCTTCTATGGTCACCCATTTTGGTTGCTATTTCACTAACTGAAACTAGTAAGTTTGGGGTAATGGAATACATCATGTGAATATTACATCCCGGTTGAACTCGAGAGGTAAGAATGACTAACAAGTCTGTGTCTGTTCCCACAACGACAACATTGTTGTCATCTTGAGCGATGTCAAGTGCAGTTTCGGCTATCAGTACATCAGCATCAGCCTCGGCCTGCTTGGACTGAATATTGATAGCAGATAGCTCCTGCATTAGAAGATCGATCAGTTGGGTTTTGTTCTTGGCATTTGCAAGGAAATCGGATTGGGGTATGGTGGCTGGAAACTCGGGTGAGATATTGATATCAATGGAATACCTGTCTTTAGATCTACGGGCTTGTTCCATGCCCTTTGTCGACATTGTACAAGCATAACCATCAAAAACAACCACGACGTTCGCCCCAAAATGTCTCACTAGATAATTGGAATATGATGTACATATGTCCTTATATGACGACTGTTTAGGCCATACAACTGCCCTCAATAAAAATCCACCATCTACAACAAACAGAGAATGTTCTGGGATTTTAGTTTGCTCGGAACCGTATGTTTTGAGGATCTTACCGAGCGTGCTTTTCTGTGTCTTCCTCATTCCAGCAGAATCAAACAATGCTGGTGGTTTCGGGGCGAGTTCATATTTGAGATACTCTTCCATCTCTGCTTGTGACTGAATAACACATGTGATGCGGTTGAACAGAATTGTGGGGTCAATCACTACCTTACTTCCACGGACTTTGATGCTATTTGCCATCGATGCGAAAGAATTCACAGTGTCAACACGTCGTAGTTTGATGCTGTTGAACGTTTTGCTTACAACATTCGATACGCAACACTCACCAATTTTGCGAACTTGGTCACAGTTCACAGTTTCGTCGGCCACAAGCCCGGTCGCTATAGAGACTAATTGCAGTGGATCGCTATTCTGAAAGGGGGAATGCACTCTGAGCCAGTTCAATAATTTGGTGATATCATTGGCATCAGTCAATTGTGAACTTTGACGGAGATCCCGATGTTGTTCCCCATGACCAGTGTGAACATGAACAAACTTTTCGAGAGCATTACATATCGGAAGGCAAAGAGGTAGTCCATGTACCCATTTCGCAACAGTGCTCTCGGTTATTCCCCTGCCATGTGTGAGACCACCAGGGAGCTTGAACATTCTCATTAAACACTGCTCTATGGTCTGATCAGAATATATCCCGTCCCAGAATTTATCTGAGCGCCTTATGGTAAAGTAACCTTTCTCAGTGAACAACTTCAAATCATCCTGTTGCATTATTTCTGTTAGCTCATTCATCTGCTGCAAATAGAGATGAGAACTTTTTGCGTATGCAAAATGACCACCTGCGTGAAATACTGGAATCATATTGCGAACACAATATGTGTGGAGTTCCCAGTCGCCTGTGCGCTCTGCTCTCAAGAACAACTGGAGAAGACCTATTTGCTCGTAGTATTGTACCCAAAGCTTTCCTGTGCGTCCTACGGACGCATTCTGGAGCAGTTCGTGTAATTTTGACAGTAGATGGTTGACACTTTCTTGATTGACAGCGTCAGCTGTTGTACAGTCACCTCTGGCAAGTCCACAGAATATTTCATTGACTTCTGTGCAGTCTATGTTATCTAGTGTTCGGCTTTCTTCAAACACAAGTTTGAATTTGAGTTTAGTGGATATGGTTAATATTTCACACGTTTCACCAGTTCATTATGGAATAAATGACTATTGTTATATATCATTATAAAGCCACTGCTTTTCTGCAATTTTTGATATATAATTTAACTCCCAAAGTAGTCGGAGATTTGATTTAATGGACGTTGTGTACCGTTGTGTGTATGAAAACAATAAAAAATTTTTCGTAATTTTGTACATTTTCGTGAATATTTCACCATTGAGTGTGAGGATTGGTACAAAGTTGGCATTTTCTGTTGGGGATATGTATTCTCAATATAATTCAGCACGATATTTATGATTCTCACCCTACTAAGGCGAATAAGAATGAGAAATATGGAGCTGGGTCGAATTTTTTTTAAAATTTTTTTTTTCATCAAAAAACGCTATAACTAAAAAAGCTCAACTCGGATTCGCGGGGACCTTTCACACTTTATCCGCAATGTGTGTCCCGGAAACATATAAAAAAATCAGCTTTCTCCGATTTTTTTCCTTACTTTCTCATTTTTATGTCTAATGTGCCTGGACTACACACTCGACAAGCGTGAATATCGCTTCCCGGCATTTTTCCATTATGTTGGGTAATACAGTACAGTCACAGTGGATTGGTCGTAATCCACGCGTGGACAGTGATGTCGGGTAATAGAAATCATCAGTAAAATTTTAATTAATCAAAACCCGGTACTTCATTGATTAAGTTTTTTGATGATTATTCCTATAATTAGTGTTTGGTATCTAATATTATTGTATCCGTGGAAAGTGACCAACCCACAACGGCCGTACTGTAAGACGGAATACAATGAGGTTAGAGTTTGGGAGCTGGAAGTGTTGAAGTTTTTCTTGTATTTCACGAGCGCCAAAGGCGCACGTGAAATGCAAGGAAAACTCCAACAATGGTCGCTACTTCCAGCTCCCGTACTCTACCATCATGGTATTCTGTATTTATACTACGATTCAACTTAAGTTAGTGGAATAAAGCTGACATCAATAAAAAATAACACTTTCGGTGGTCTGTTTACATTCTTAATTGACAATGTTTTGTGTCGAAGGGTTTCATTCACGTCATAACGTCACTCAGATGCGTAACGAGCAATTGGAGGCGTTCTTACTCGACGTTATTACACGACTTTCTTACATGTAGGCTAGATTCCACGCGTAGTATACCTAGTATATTTCTCAATGTCAGTATTGTATCGGATAAGCTGTTGTGACTAACAAACAATAATAGCAAGGCATGGACGGAGGAAGCATTTCGAACATGGGGAGGGAGGTCACAGGCACGCGAGGTTCTTCAAACAATGATTTATATTTGTGGGGCCAATGCGCATAAGTGGCACGGCAGGGATACAATACACAAAGCTTTGTTTAGGATTCGCGCATCTCTACATTGAGAAAAATTCACATTTTTGAACTCCATATTTGTAACAAATATTAAACAATTAACATTGTTTCGGTTCGATGGGGGGAATTTGTTAAATACGGAGCCCATGTATTTTTCTCGACTTTAAAGTCCGAAGCAGAGACAATTCAAATGAGAGATTTTGGGGTCACATCTTAAGAGTGAAGAGTCCATGTACCCCCACCCCTTCCTGCTAATTCCCAATATGACTGAAATGGCGAATTGGTAATAAGATAATGCTAGCCTAAATTGTCCGTCCCGTCCGTCCGTCCGTCCGTCCGTCCGTCCGTCCGCGCTATATACGGGTGTTACGAGGGGTTTTTTTTTGTCCGGACAGGCATTATGAACTTACCGAAATATTATGAGCTTATTTGATATATTATGAGCTTAACTACTGAGATATGAGACTTATGAGGCAAATTGCGAATTTTCGGGGTTTATAGTAAGAGTTAGGGTCAGTTCAGGGTTGGGGTTAGCGTCAGTTTCTCTTCCGTATTAGGTTGGGGATGTAACCATGTCTATACCCACCCCCACCCCCCGAATTTTTTTCTAGGAGTAAGAAATCCTTGATTCCATGGCAACCCATTACTGTCTGTCGCAGTTTACTTACGTCACACATGTTTAATGTCATCTATTAAATTCGTTCACTAACACATGTCGTTATGTTGATAAATGTGGTAAGATGTTCAATTAAATATGGTAATACGTTGAGCGGATATTGTATATCACTGATGATAATACGTTGGAAGGAATAGATGTGTTTATCGACCAACTGAAATCACCAGATATAGTTCTTCACCACGGTCGAGATTTACGAATTTTCAGAAAATAAAATGGAAGCTTGTCTGGGAAATTCCTTTTCCCATCACGTTGCGGCGCCATCAAATGTGAATATTCTTACAGGATTCTTTTCACGCACAAGTTACAGTGGCGGAATAACAAACAGAAGAAAGGGGTTATCTCTTTGAACTTTGGTGGTATCTTCCATACCAGTTCTATGGCAGCAGTTAGAAGAGTCCATATTCATTATGTGCGGTTAGACCAATCAATATTTTCAACGTGCAGCCTCCAGGCTACACGTTAAAAATATTGATTGGTCTACCCCACACATTTACTGAACAGTCGTCCTATTTAATGACGTTATGACGTTTCATGTTCCTGGCCGGAAAACGACCAATGGGGTTATTTGGGTTAAATTAAAGTTTAAAAAGGTTCAAAAAGGGGAGCAACTTCATTTCTAATTTTTATACCACGATTGCTATGTGTATTCAACGTTACCTGATAGAATACAGAAACTGGGAAATGTGCTACATATACCGCGCGTGGTATGCGGCCTATACATAATATCTACTTAATCCTGATTACCCACGTGGGGGCACGGTGGTGCTGTGTTTTAAGGGGTATTGCACGTGCATGGTGCACCTGTCTTTAACCAAAGCTCACGCTGCTTTCGTAGAGTTAGAACGTAGAGGAGTGTGACAGTTGCTCTCCGTTGCTCGGTGGTTCTATCCGGGTACTCCGGCTTCTTCCACCCGTAAAACTGTCCGACACGAGGTGACCCCTGGCTTTCGAAAGTGTAGTAAACTGTAATAAATAATAAATAAATAAATGCATAAGAACATAATGTAAGAACCCCCCATCAAACACGATCACACATTTTATTTTTTATAGTAAAGCAACGGGGGGGGGGGGGGGGGCGCGGTGCGTTGCGGTAACCGGTTCTCGTCAGATCACCGAAGTTAAGCAACGTCCAGACCGGTTAATCCTAGGATGGGTGACCGTCTGAGCAACCGATTCGGACTCCCGCGTTGTGTCCTTGAGCAAGGCACTTAACCCCGATTGTTTCCATGTGGGCACGATGACGCCGTGTACTAAGTCGTACTGCACGTCGATGATGCGCATGTCTTCAACCAATCTAACCCTGTGTGTGCTACAGTGCGGAGTTACGATGTTGGAGAGCTGGCAGCGACTCGTCGGTGCTCGGTGGTTCTCTCCGGGTACTCCAGCTTCCTCCACCCGTAAAACTGTCACGGTCATGATTAGCCATTGTGCATAAGTATGTGACCTTAAACACCAATAAATAAATAAATAGTAAGGCAACGTCATTCACCCAGCAATCCTGTAAGTACACAAACAATGTAAAAACCTCACATAGGTTTGTTTGCTCTCAAAAACGTTCAAGCATCGAATCATGTGATTGTGCGTTGGTCGTTTCGCATCTGAGTCACGCAATACGTCAACATAAAATAATGTCCAACAAGAGTAAAATCCTCGCCCTCTGATTGGATGAGAGCTGGCGTAATTTCTTTTATGTTTACGGCTCCAGTAGCAAATGTTACCTTCTGACGTCACAACGCGAAATATTTGCTTCATCAACGGAGTGACTAGCAAGCCGCTTCATTTTTCTGGATTTTTCACCTGTGCAGCAGATGGTGTTCCAGATGAAGAATTGTTTAAATTACAAACCGATTTACGATTTGAACTGAGATGGAATGAGTTTATGTGGTTTATTGATTATTTATCAGTGCCGTCGTGTGGTACACGAGAGGTTTATTTACTAAACCTATGATCGTTAAGAGTTACCTTGAACAAGGCAACTTTTAACGATCACAAGTTTAGTAAATAAGCCTCTCGTGTTTCACGATGTAGGTTTTTGGCTATGGGTAGTGTCTTATTGGAACGTATTGTGATGAGTCGATGGTAACATGGTCTGAGGTTTGCGGCTCGGGGTGTATGTTTAACCGAGACGCTTAGCGTCTCGGTTGAACATAAGCTCCGAGCCGCAAACCTCAAACCATGTTACCGGCAATTCATCACAATAACTTACAGTGTCAAGCAGGACTGCAAACAGACCGCCGGGGGTGATATTTGTCTTTAAATTATCAGCTTTATCCGCTGAATTCAAGTTCAATCGTGGCATAAATACAGAACACAACTCGGATAGAGTACGGGGGGCAGGAATCAATGATCTCTGTTGGAGTTTTACTGTATTTCACTTGCGCCTTTGGCGCTCGTGAAGTACAGGAAAAACTCCCAACTCGTAATCCACCTTCGTTCTGTTCTGTCTTAAACATTTTTCCTAATATTACTGAAAACATCTCACACTTGTAAATATTTTCATCGATACCTAAATATTGTCACGCTTCGCCTCTTAATGTAGCTTATGACAACCCGTTGGAAAGAGTTCGAGTTCCAAATAGAGATCTTATGCTTTGTTTCTGTGGCAGAAAATTGACGAAAAAAAAAAATTTGAATGGCGATTTCTATGAATAATCCTAGATGGATATCCATTAGGTATTACATTGCTACAACAAACGATTTGTAGTTTGAGACGTTCTCTAATTTCGATGAAAATATTGCCACTGAGATAAGCAAGTGAAGTCTGTCTTGGACAAACGGATGCTAGTATTAGCATTCAAAAAACAACTTCTAACAGGTGTCGATAGCGATTAGGTTTACTCTAATGAAACATTTTTGTTCTTAACTTGCTGGGGCATCACTAAGAGGGTGTTTAGGGTTGTGTTCCCCTCCCCAATAATTGTTTCAATCGGAACATTTTTGTCCGGATTGGCGTCTAAGATATAGATCCACATTTCCTTGTAGATCATGTACTTTCTTGAAAGACTATGGATTTGATACAGTCGTTTGACCAGGGAGTCAATACTAGAAAACCTTTACAATTATATTTTCTAGCATTGTATTTTCTTCCTATTAATATAACTGACTAAAATGAATCATTAGCATATTAAAAGATATGGCAATTTGCCAATTGGCAAATTGCCAGATCTTTGAAAATGCTAATGCTTCAATTTAACCTATTTAAAGTTATAACTAGAAAATACAGTTCTAGAAAATACAATTGTAAAAGTTTTATTGCATTGGCCCCTGTTCCGAACTTTTACCAGTTGCGGGTCAGTTGAGAAATAATGTGTTGGAAGAAATGTAAAGTAGTTTATTTCAAACAAAGCAATGCAAAATAATGAAGATATTTTATTTTTCTTCAAAACCAAGCATGTGGCTACACTGTAGAATTATTAAATTGGATATAGTTTTAATATTTACCGGATCAGTGCGGAGAAGTCTCTGAATTTCGTGCATAAAAATGCCACTTCGAAAATTTCAACGATCGATAAATCGAATTTAAAAAAGGCTACCTGCTTGTATTTTTGCTAGTTAACTTTTCCTTTTATTCAACTTTCAATGCAAAAAAAAAATCCTTTTAATTAAGAGGCATTATTTTTAGAATATCACACAGTTTACGCGCGTCTGTGATTTGACCTGTTGCAAACCACCATATATACTATTAAAAAAAAGTAGGGGAAATTTGATAAACATGAGCTATATGAAGAAATATATTTATATTTCATCAAAAAGACAGTCGAGGCATTGCACTGTGACATCTGGTGAATGATTTCAGCTATAGTTGGTTGTCTGACAAACACACATTCCATGCACTGAGCTGTAGAAGACATGGACGGTCAGTCAGAGAATTTACCACATTCAGTCCAAGACCTCAGTACCTTGTAAATCCTCCTCGGTTCACGAGACAAGCGCGGATCCGACGTGGCATACTCCTCACCAAACGTCCAATATCAGCTTGACTGATGATATTCCATTCTTTCCTGCAGCGCAGCGGCAAGTTGTTGGATGTTGGCGTTGACGTAGGCGCCTACCAAGCATATCCCAGATGTGCTCGATTGATGAAAGGTCTGGACTTAGTGCTGGCCAAGGCAGTGCAGTGATGTCCTGCTCCTGGAGGAACTCTGTAGCGACACGGACCATGTGTGCTCTTGCAGTGTCATCTTGGAAAATGAATGGACGGCCGTGACGTCGCGCAAATGACACCACATGAGCTGCTAACACGTTGTCACGGAAGTACTGCCCTGTAAAACACCCTTGGATGACATGTAATGCTGCTCTGCTTGTCATGGTTATGCCTCCCCACACCATAACCGATCCACAACCAAAACGATCGTGCTGCCCAGCGGTTACGTCATGGTATCGTTCGTTCCATCGCCACCACACTCTGTTTCGCCTGTCGTGGAAGTCAAGGGTGAACCTCGATTCATCGGAAAACATGACGTTGCTTCACCGACGATTGTCCCAGCCCTGTGGTGCTCCACACCATTTACACCTTGCTGAGATGTGACGTTCAGTCAAACGTGGAATTATTCGAGGTCGTCGAGCGTACAAATTCCAGCAGTGTAGGCGATTTCGGATAGTCTGACCACTGACTCGCACATCTGTCGCTCGGTGCAGCTGCTGTCCAATTTAATTTCTGAGGCACTTTGATGGCTGTTACGTGATGCTGTGGTTCGGATGAAACGATCCTCGTTAGCAATTGTCGCCCTTGGACGACCTGACCGATGTCTGTCATCAACATTGCCTGTCTGGCGGTAGCGTGACCACAACCTGCCAATCAACGATTGAGTGACGTTGAGAATTTGAGCCACTGCAGTCTTCTGTTGCCAGCTTCCAACATGCCAACGGCACGTAAACGTTGGTCACGTGCCAGTCTTCGCATACCTCAAAAGTTACGTTTCTACCAGAAACTGTTGATGAACGAGTTTATACCAAGAGAAGAATGATGAGACCTCCGAAAAAGCCCGTCCAGTATAAATGAAAATTTCAAAAGGTACAGCACAGACATTAACGCGGCACTCGTGCGAAAATCCTGCTCGAAGTTTTCGTGGGCCGGTTTCATTCATGATTCACACTAAACTTGGTAACATATTGATGTGTCTAATCACGCATATCCACTACCATTTTCCAAAATTATCAACATCAGTTTGGATATCCCCTTCTTTTTTTTGAATAGTATTTACCGCCCTTCTCAGTACTGCATCTTTTGGTTCCAAGTACTGTCTCAGCAAAAGTAAGGCCGGATTCCTGACGAGAAAACTAATAAAAGTTGAAAGTGGGTGAAACCATTTTTGCTTTGCATTTAAACTGAACATAAATTCTGACCATTTAATGTTAATTCTTGGCATGTTTTTCAATTATTTTATTTAATTTGGCTATTAAATAATCTTGTTCTAAACGGATAAAAGTGGTTCTGAATTGGTCAAATCACAACACCACAAAAACATTCCACGGTTTAACGCCCAGTGAAAATTATTTTACAAAACATTTATTTCCTATGACGGAACATTTCTGTGGATGACAAAATGCTAATCGCTTTTTTTCGCAAAGCATCCGTTTCAACAAGAAAAAGATAATTCAGGGAAAAGTGGTTCGGAACCAGTCAAACAACTGTACCTGGAAACACACACAGTTGGTCATACAGGTGTGGTCTACAGAGAACGATAGGGCCCGTCACGAATAATTTCGAGTACCGTACGGTATATATTAATTAAGTCACAAGTTGTGTTACGACAACTTCATGCGAAGTTTAGTTATTCACAAATACATTTGCCAGAAGTCTTATTTTTTTATTATAATCACGATGGACTAATATTCCGACTACATCATCAAGGCTGCCTTCGACGAAGGCATGCCTTGATGATGTAGTTGGAATATTTGTCAGTCTGGACTTGAGCCATCACAGTCGGGACAAATCAAGTTTACAAAGGTTAGCACACCGGAATTCCCCTCCCAATTGGGCCATCTTCGCCCCTGTTAACTGCCGAAACATTTGCGTACATTACTGAGCTTTTTTTTTACTTAGGACATCCAGGACCGTAGCATTGTTGATAGATATGTTTGGGTTGGTGTATTTTCGAGTGGATGGGGTTCATTGCTCATCACTTTGTGCATCGCATATAATACAAGTGTCCGAAACGTTTCAGCTTCAAGTAAATCAAACGGACTCTTCATCTTTGGGTTTTAACATCGGAATTAAAATTGGTTTATTTAAATGAATTTTAATGCACGGGATGTGTAATAAACATAGAACCCGATGTGTGTTTGAATCGGTGGGTGTTTTACATAACGAGTTGGAACGGCGTAGTCATATTTCGCTCAAAGACACATCGCGTTTTGTCTATTTGTTCAATGAATATTCTATACGTTACAAAATTGAACACCCAAAAAAGTAACAGTGTACGGCAGAGCAGCTCACATTATACCATACATTTAACAATAAACAAATTGCTAAGTAATCGATGAATTTGACAGACGGCTTGGAGCTGATGTAGTCGGTTCACTTCCAAAACTTAGACGTCTCATAACTTAGACATCCCATAACTTAGACAGGCAGTAAAAGTAGCTAATTGTGTTTACCATCTATTATAATGGACCAGTCTGATATTATTATAGTGATGAAGTTATGAAACTTATTTGATGTTTTGCTTGAGAATTACCAGATAATTAATTAATAGTAGCTGTTTGGATAAACCTGTTTCATATGCAAAACATTAAATAAGTTGTTAATTGTTATCATTATTATTATTTACACATGCACTTCCCAAGACATGAGCTGAGGTTAACCTTAATGACACGGTATCCTCCCAAAACTTAGACATCCCATAACTTAGACAGCTTAAAACAACAACATTCACACTTTAGTGTACAGCTAATCCCCTGCTTGTTACCCATTATTCTAATGGACTAATCTGTGAAATATGCACACAGTCTGATTTATGGAAAAATGTTGATTGCAATTTCAAATTCAATCATTATTCATTTCAATCACATAAAAATACAGAATATAAAGCATTTCAAAATTAGGTAACAAACTTGTCTTAAGACAAGAACAAAAACACACAATGCTCAAACACATTACAGAAACATAAAACCACTAATCTATAGGCGATTTGTTGCCATCAGACAACAAGAAATTTACTTAAAATATAAACTTCAAAAGCATACTCAAAATACAAACATAAAACAGATACATAAAGAACAAAATACACAAACATAATACAGATACATAAAAAACAAAATACACAAACATAATACAGATACATAAAAAACAAAATACACAAACATAATACAGATACATAAAAAACAAAATACACAAACATAATACAGATACATAAAAAACAAAATACACAAACATAATACAGATACATAAAAAACAAAATACACAAACATAATACAGATACATAAAAAACAAAATACACAAACATAATACAGATACATAAAAAACAAAATACACAAACATAATACAGATACATAAAAAACAAAATACACAAACATAATACAGATACATAAAAAACAAAATACACAAACATAATACTGATACATAAAAAACAAAATACACAAACATAATACAGATACATAAAAAACAAAATACACAAACATAATACAGATACATAAAAAACAAAATACACAAACATAATACAGATACATAAAAAACACAAGATAATTTACAAAATACACAAACATAATACCGATACATAAAAATCACAAGATATTTTACAATAGTTCACTCGTTTATCCCTTAACCCAACAAAATTGCCAAAACAGCCTGTATTATTTCCAATTTTGAAATTTACATAATATATATATATATATAAATATAAAATATAAACTGCCTCAAAAACATAGCTTATGACCCTCCACTGGACCGAGCTCATTGCGCTCGTTTCAATAAGGGGTCATCAGCTATGTTTTTAAGACAAAATGTTCAATTGCTAAGACATTTTCTTGCAAGTGTCATCTATTGTCCTCATTGGGTAAAGGGTTAAGCTAGTCTTAGAAGATGTCCTGCTGCATCTAGAAATTCTAGAGGCGATTTTTGTCCTTCAACCATCATTTGCTTTAGACCTTGAAGTCGGTTCTCAACTTCCCTGTAGACTCTTTTCCTGCTTGGTGGAGCTGTGCCAAAATTTATTTGTGCGAATTTTGCTCTATCAGCATTTTCAATTTTCTTTATAACTTCCACAAACCTGTAGATATTTGGGTGTCTGTGGGGCAATGTTCCATTCAGGCAATTGTGGAAGCCTTCTAGGTGGTTGTTTGTCCTGGGACCTATTGTCTGATGATGATTCCAAAGAGGGATTTGGAATCTTGCATCATCATCAACTCATGTTGTGACCATATAGACATTAAAATCTGTTGCTGTAGGTACTTCTGGGGTTGACTCCATGGCGTCTATCCAAGTTTCTTGGACAATCTGGATAGCTGTGTCTTCCCTATATTGTACAGACAACCCAAGCTCTTAGGTTTTGTGCCAAATGGCCTGACAGAAATGGAAAAAACAACCTTTCACCTCTGCATCTGGAAATTCACTTGTAGCCGCATGAATAGCAGCAATCTCAAAATCAGTTTGTTTACGACTAGGGACAAATGGTCTATTCAGTCTCTGTTGAATTTCAGCTTTCAGCTGCCTGAACAGTCTTGTATATGTTGATGTCTGCCTGTTTGGTAGAAGAGCAAACACAAGTGGATATGGACTGGTCCCGTTCATTGCATGAATGGTGTAAACCTGGCTCCATAAGTCGGGGCATGAAGAAAATGTACCAACCATGTACACGGTTTCAGCAGACTGCAAAGCTTGTAGTTGGTCATCAGTAGAAAAGACAATCATCTTTTCTTCCTCTCCATCTTCGTTATATAAGGACTTCATTTGGGTAGTCTCTTCTCTTGCTCTCTTTCTCATTGTGCTGATAAACCTCACATTGTTACTATCTTCTGGGGGATGTGAATAATCAGAGATATCTCTGACAAAGTCTCCAACGGTGGTGCACCTTCGCTTGCAAGTAGAATGTATACATCTCCAGTGAGTGCAGCTCTGTCTTATTTTATTTCTGTTATATATGTAGCCGTCCAAAACTACCTGTGGCGTGCCCTTCTGTGACATTACAAACTCAACTTTCTTAACAGTAGCCATTTTCAGGATATGATTCCCAAGTAAAGTCTGACATCTTATATAGAGCACTTTTTTGACTGTGCGTTTATAACACTGTAAACATGTTCTGTTTGATCTTGCTTAGAAGATAAATAACAATAATGATAATAATTAACTTATTTGATGTTTTGTTTGTGTGAACAAGTTTTACTAACAAATAATAATCAATTCTTTGATAATTCTCTTGTTTGGATAAACCTGTTTTCATTAATATAATATCAGTCTATTCCATTGTAATAGTGGGTGAACATAATTAACTACTTTTACTGAGTGTCCGAGTTATGGGATGTCTAAGTTATGGGATGTCTAAGTTTTGGGAGATAACCAATGGCACATGGGCTGAAACTTCAGACGGGCGTCGTCTTCTACCTATTACTGATGGAGACGAGCAAAAGATGCTAGTCTTTTCTATTGACGACCGACTACAAGTTTGAATGGAACATTGCCTCATATACACCCTAATATCTACATGTTTGTAGAGGTAATAAAGAAGATTGAAAATGCCGATAGAACAACATTGTCCAGATAACTGTCGGTGATGCTCCACCAAACAGGAAAAATGTCTACAGGAAATTTGAGAACCGCCTTCATTCAACGTCTGAAGCAAATGATGGATCAAGGACAAAAATCGCCTCTTGAATTCCTTGACGCAGCGGGTCTTCTCGTCGCCTGGGTGCTAGAATGTCCTATTCCCATAGGGGACATAGGACATTCTAGCACTCAGGCGACAATCTTTTAAGACTGGCATAAAACAGAGTTAACTGTTTTTATGTATTTCTGTATTGTGTTTGTGCATTATGTATTTTTATATTTGTTTTGCGTATGAAAATTTTTTGAAGTTTGTGTTTTATGTATTTTCGTTTTTGGAAAGATACCGACTACAGGACCAATTATGTTTCCGAAAAAAACATCTTTTGTTTCTTTCAAACCATAGCTTATGAACCCTCATTGGAAGGAGCTTCTTTTACGATTGGCATAAAATAGAGCTAACAGTTGTAAAGTATTTGTGTTTTTATGTATCTGTATTGTGTTTGTGCATTATGTGTTTTTATATTTGTTTTGTGTATGTATGCTTTTTGAAGTTTATGTTTTATGTATTCTCGTGTTACTTAGTTTGTAACCTAAGTTTGTTTTGACTTTAAGTATGTATTATTGTTTTTTTAGTGTGATTGATATGAATATTGAAATTGCAACAAACATTTGTCATTTAAATCAGGCTTAGTGGTTTTTGTGCATATTTTTTCTTAGATTAGTCCATTCGAATGATGGGTAACTGGCAGGGGATAAGCTGTACAGTGGACTGTGAATGTCGTTGTTTTAAACTCTCTGGGTTTTGGGAAGATACCCCTGAGTCATACATAAATTTTCTCAGAAAGGTGGTATAAAACAGTAGATGGCCTCACATATCGCGGTCTGGAACCCATGGCCTATAGTCGATCAGTAAGTTGATTAGCACCCGGTGCCAAGCTGGGTCACAGCATCCATACTCACACAGTAAGGGCTGGCAAGGGATCCTAAGAATCTAGACCTGGGAGAAAATACATGAGGGATCAGTCATATTTGACTTAGTAACGTCGTACTGAACGCACAGGGGTAACCGCGAATGCAAAGCCGCAAAACTGGGGAGACAGTTGGTGGTAACTTTAATCATAGAAAGATGAGAACGAGTAGTCAAACCGCCAGTCGTCGATTCACGATATTGTTTAAACCTTGCATATGTTAGATTTGGTTGAAGGTAAGTGTAACATCGATATGTGGTAAGCTTCAGACACCATACTCCCACTTGGGAAATGGGAATTTAGTGTCTTGTCCAAGCAAAGAACGCAGGTGACATGGGTTACAGTCGAATCGTCGACCTATCGAACTGAATTTCAAGCGCTAACCATTGAGCCAGGGCCCACTGATACATAGAAAACATTGGAATACAGGAGACGACATGTCGACTTAAGCCTTGATACTGTGAAAATAAATTGTGTTCGCGCATACTTTATTACACGCCTGTTCTTTGTAATCCCTATCTACAGCAACACCAAACCATGCTGAAAATGAAAATCTTTTCCGCACATATGTGCGGAACAGAAATCGCTGACGGAATATTTTTAAATAGAAGCGAAGTTTCACTAGAATTTTCTACAAATCGTGCAACGCAATTACAATTTGAATTGCTAGCGATAGCTGAAAATCACCCCCCCCCCCCCCCCCGAGTTCCAATGTGTTCTACGTGCCAGTAGGGACTCAGTGGACGATACAGTAATACGGGTTCCCCTCGCAAATTTGGTTGGCGATAAAATGTGTTCTTTTTGTTGATAGTTGTCAATTGAATTGCAGTGTCCTTCTAATAATTGTTTATATAGTCTTGAAGGCATGTAATAAACACAGAATGACACACGCGTGTCGTTCTGTGTATATATTGATTTTGAATAATCAAATATTTAACCAATAACTTCTAAACAAGATTATTATGATTGGTTGAAGACCGTAAGTGCATTACTGAAAAAGATATTTTGCTGAAAACCTTCGTTTTTCTACTTCAAAATGCTGGATATTAATATCATTATATTACAAGTCATAGCGGGGGTAGTGTGAAATGGAATTTCAGAAAATATGCATAAGATTCGACGACATGGGTTTGTAGGTCGGAATGCCCATGCCTATACATCATGTACCTTACTATCAGATCTTATGGATTCCATCCAATCGATTTGAAGCTTTGCTCAAAAGATTAGGACATTGGCATTTGTTACCAATTATAAACAGGTCTGGTCACCTGGTGTGCGATTCCCGGTTAATGTAGTTAGGCCAAGTGGAGCTCGAGTGTAAATTAAAGTCTTCTTAGTATAATAGTGTACTATATTGTTTTCCAAATTGTGCCACACAGGCAAATGTTCTCCGTACCAAAAAACGCATTCTGCAGCTCCGTGCTGTTTGGACGTTCGATGGGTAGGTTTAGACGTACAATTTGTGAGGTACAAGAATGATATTGCCTGGTTTTCGAATTCGAACTTTTCTTTCCACTATAAAGGTGATTTCTCTCTCGAGAAGGCTGTTGATAAATTGTATTTCTAGCATATATATCTTTACAAAAATTCAAATTCTGTGAACGCTTTATTGAATGCTGGCTGTTTGTGTCTCTTTCACTGTTTAACACACAGGAGTCAAAGTGTAATATAACATTCACATAACTCTTTGTCCAGATAGGGACGAATCTTTAGCATCAATATGTACGTCACTCAAATAAAGTCAGAAACGTTTTGTTATCTTCTCCATCGTTTTGTAAATATTGTCTGTGCAAAGATGTTATTTTTCACCTGAAATAAACCCCGATGAAGGCTCCGACCGAAAGCTTGAGAAAAGAGTGTTTTTATTTATAATAAAATGTTTCTGGCATACGAAAGCAACGTTTTAACTAAGATATTCTTCACTTACACTGTAAAAAATATAGGTTCTCTTTAGAACCAAACAGGTTCTAATCTTGTCCCTGAGATGGAACTAGTTCTGTTTAAACAATATTTATTTCAAATCAAATAAATTTACCAAGATTAGCATTCAATTTTAACAGAATATTACTTGAACTGAAGTAGATTCAGCAGTAAACTTGGAGCTTATTCAACGCAGTCGCCAAACATTTTGAAACAAAGGAGATATGAATAGTTGGCATATCGAACCAGTTTTGGTTCTGTATAGAACCAAAACTGGTTCGATATTCCAGCTGTTCATATCTCCGTTGCTTAATAATGATTCGAGACAACCTCGTATAAGCTCCAAACTTACGACTGAAACCCCCTCAATTTATATTTAATTCTGTTAATATTTAATGTTAATCTTTATAAATTTATTTGATTTGAAATAAATACTGTTTAACCAGAACTGGTTCCATCTCAGGGAGAAGATTAGAACCAGTTTTGGTTCTAAAGAGAACCTATATTTTTGCAGTGTATGGTCATTGGAAGAGAGTTTCTTAAAAGTGAGAAGCGACCACAACTCATTCAAAAAGATGGTCATTTCAGCAACCGTCATCGATGTATATGTTTATTGGTGTTTAAGATCACCTTCAGCATCTGCGACTGCATTGTTACCGTAAGATAAGACAAATGCTGCTTAAGTTTAGAAGACTCACACCACAGGAATTGGTTATCGTATCTTATTGTACCAGTGAAGTTGATCTTGTTCACCACAGTAATCAAGCACTTCTCCACGTCTCGGGGTACCACTGGAGAATCACTATCGACTTGAATTGGAGATGGACGCATTATCGCACCGAAAGTAGATTTGTTCGCGTCTGCAGAAAAAGTTATGAAAACACTGAAGCACATTTGAAGTGAGGCTGTAAGTAATTGTCATTTTTCGGTATTCATTTTCAAAGCATGACACTGAATTTGGTGGAAAAAAGAAAAGAGGTGAATCATACTTAAGATTTTAATACTGATATCAATTTTACACGTGGACGTACCCAGAGGTGATGGCCGGGATAGTCATCCACTCCGAGCACCCCAGCGTGTAAAATTGCACACGTTCACATTTTTCTCCAGCCAGAAGTATTGTAATATTAAAAAACAATAACGTCTTGTAAAAAACAGATCCATCAATACTTGACACTAAACTATTAACTGGCTGAGTGATTGAAGCTCATATTTTGGGCTCCATTCTGAAGTGCAGGTATCACAACATAAAGGTTTTATATTCTGTGGATGTGGTTCGCATTATCTTTGAAGTGAATGTATTTCAATGGTATGGATTTGCCATGTTACAATTTATGGGAGAGTGCCTACAGGCACTCTCCCATCAATTGTAACAAGGCAATGACACGTGGACATGTTTCAGAAAGATGAGGGGTTCTACTAATTAAAGGCTACATTGAGCAAATAAATTGTTCGTATCCGGCTTAGAAAACAATTAGTAGGAAAAAATGATGCATACTGCTTGTGCGTCAATGGAAGTGCATTAGCCGTCAAGGCTTCGCCACGTTTGCTCACTTCCCCGTTTCTCCACTAGCCTGAAAACGCACTGCTTTCTTGAAAAGGTCTTAGACACCTACACCACTTGGTAAGGCTGTTTCAGTGTTCAGGTAACAACTCTTATTCAGAACCATAGTCGTAATTTATTTGTAACGTTAGCACTGTGAAAAAAAAATTCATGTACGTTCACCGATTTTTCAGTTACAAAAAGATGCTCTGGAGATCCAGTGATTGTGTACGGCTGTTGTAAGATTTGTTTACAGCGACTGGACAGCGGATGATTTGCAAATTAATTGAGATACCCAAAACCAAAATAATTTCAGATCCCAGTAAAAAAAAACTCTGATAGATTACTGTATTTATATCGCACTTATGTTGAATATACTAAACCCTATTGTCCTGTCTGCGGCAACATCCAACTCCAGGTGCATTCTAACTTTATTTCATTTGTCCTCAATAACAGTGCATTGAAATTACTAATAAGGCATTGATCATTTGTCTGTCGTCAATAAGGTCATTTTCTTCCCGAGTATGAAGAGGATTTATTACCATACGGTTCCATTCAAGGATGGGTTGAAGTTAGAAAACTGCGGGCTGGGGGTGTTAGATGTTTGTGCGGACAATAAGCAATAAAGTTTGAAAGTTCTCCTTCCTTCCTTTTCAGACCCACACGTAACGCCAACTTCCCAGTGCTGCCTGCAGTGCTACCTGCAATACTATTGGACTACATTGCATGAACAGATTTGAAAATTCATGTGTTGTTGGGAGTCACAGACAAACAGTCAGATCGACTGTGTCACGTTTCTGTAGTTTACCATATGACGACTATGTAATTTAACCACTAAATATCATTACTGTTTGAAGATCTTTTCCTGGTCCCGGAAACTCCACAGTGTGGAATCCGATTCCGTATCACTATAGTATGAAGGGCTATTTACGGGGGCGTTCGAATTCGCCTAGTTAGCTGTACCGAGCTGAAATTGGTGCGTGCTCTCGAACGGCGGTCCGGGTATTTTATCGTATTCATGATATTTTTTATCGTATTCATGCGCATCGGGGGATTTCCCGGAAGTGTGCACCTGTTACAAAAATAAGTGCAAACAAAAATAGTTTTTTTTATATTAATCCAATTTACCAAAAATGGTTGGGGGGATTGTTAATGCAAGATTTGGCATGCGATGTCGAACTATAAGTCAAATATATGTTGCTACAGTGAAGTGATCTGGGTCGTCGCATCACGTCTCGTTGAGAAGGTCAGATCGCCGGTTCAAACTAGCTGCCTGCGGCAGCTTGTTTGATCCGTCGATCTGACCTCCTCAACTCGACGTAGTACTTCGACCAAGATCACTTCAGTGTAGCGATAATATATGTATATATTGGCTTGTCACGTTTTTGTTTTTAGCTTATGTTTTATGTATTCTACGAAATAAAGATTCAATAACTCATTCACCAAGTTGGCTAACATCTGCCATTTTCTTTGGGGTCATCATAACATTTAACTGTTCAGAAATATTTGCCGGATGTCTCCTAAACCTAAATCATATATAAATCAATATCGACCCATATCAGTGTACGAGCCAAGAGAATGATCAATACTCCTTAAAAGCGAAGAGTACAACACAAAATCCATTAATTACACCTCACTGGTAATACAACGGAAAATTGATGGGTACGAATTTATAGAGATAAGGCTCCAAAGTAGATCTTCTGTTTCTCGAGTCATGTTTTTGTAAAATTGCATGTGGGAAATTTATGTGTAATTATTTCTTTTCCATCAAAAGTTCATGTTCTTCGTTTGTTTTATGTTGTAGGCCTCATACTCTACAGAATAGCATGGGTGGTGATGTATTCGTCCCTTGAGTGCAAGAAGGCTTTGCAATGCCACAGCCGTGTTGCACTCAAGGGACAAATTCATCAATTTTATCAACTTGGGTAAAATATCAGCCATAAACCATATAATTTTTACTTCTTTAAGTTTGCATTGGTTATGAAAAGAGAACATGCGGACCGTGCTGGGGGTCCGAGAAACAGCTTTTTAACTTTTTTAGGCCTAAGCAATTTTCAAAAACAGATGGTACGCTAGGAAGCTGATGTCAATGAATACTAGTTCATCAATTTAGTCTAACGTTGCTGTTATTTCTGGGTTAGAATATGACTTTAACCCTTTACCTAACATGAAAAGCAGACGACACTTGTAAAAAGAATTCTTGAATAACTAACTGTTTTCAATTTTTGTCTAAAAAACATAGGTTATGACACCTCATTGGAACGAGCTCGACGAGCTCGTTCCAATGAGGTGTCATAACCTATGTTTTTGAGACAAAAAAGGGAAAAAATAATGAAAATTAATTGGCGATTTTTGAGAATAACGCTGGCCGGTTTTGGCCGTTACGTTGGGTAAAGGGTTAAGGCAAAACTTTTCACGAGAACGTTACTTCCGTTGTCTCAAAGGTTATGTGAAACTACATTTATCACATAATCACCATCAAATAGCTCAAACGATCGTCCACAACGCGTCTAATACGCGAATGACGTCGATGGCTCTGTGGGTAGAGGAGCAGGCTGCAAGCCGAGATGTCCTCGGTCCGATTCCCACCTGCAACAACCTCGTTGTGTCCTTGGGCAATACACTTCACTAACTCTGCCCACGTGGGGTCACGGTGGTGTTGTGTAATGCACGTCGATGGTGCACTTGTCTTCAACCAATGCCAACCCTGCTTGTGTGGAGTTAGAATGTTGGGGAGCCTGACAGTTGCTCGCCGTTGCTCGGTGGTTCTCTCCTGATACGCCGGCTTCTCCACCCATAAAACTGTCCAACACGAGGTGACCCTAGTTATCGATAGTGTCGTTAAACCCCATTAAAATAAATAAATAAATAACTGTTTACATAATACAAACAGCAAACGACAATTGCAAAAAAAACATTTCTTGAATAACTAAACATTTTCTTTTTTGTTTCGGAAACATAGCTAAAGAACCCTCGTTGGAACGAGCTCAACGAGCTCGTTCTAATAAGCTATGTTATCAGGGCAAACGTGCGGAAAATAATAAATTTGTTTTGTGAATGGCGATGGTCAGTTTAGTCGTTACGTTAGATACAAGGTTAACCCTTTACCTACCATGAAAAGCAGACGACACTTGCAGAAAAAATTCTAGAATAACTATTTTGTTTCATTTTTTGTCTCAAAAATATAGGTTATGACCCCTCATTGGAACGAGCGCGACGAGCTCGTTCCAACGAGGGGTCATAACCTATGTTTTTGAGACAAAAAATGAAAAAGATAATGAAAATTAATTGACGATTTTTGAGAATAGCGCTGGCCGGTTTTGGCTGTTACGTTAGATACAAAGTTAAATAACCCTTGTAATACAAAGAATCTTAAATTCATCACGTTGTTGCATAAAATTTCTAAACCTCGTTCACTAAAATCAATCTGAGCCTCGGTAAAATTCGGCTCATGCCCATTTTAGTGAATTCAGTACAGAAATTTGAATATGAAATAGCGACTCATAAGAGATCCCCTGTTTCGTTTTTCTATTTGTGTTTAACGCCACTTTCAACAGACAGGGTCACCTCGTGTCGGGCAGTTTTACGAGTGGAGGAAGCCGGAGTACCCGGAGAGAACCATCGAGCAGTGGCAGCCGATACCACAACGTACTAACTCCGCACAAGCAGGGTTAGCACTGACTGAAGACAAGTGCACCATCGAAGTGCAGTACGCCTTAGAATGCAGCGCTATCGTGCACCCACATGGGCAATCGGGATTAAGTGCCTTGTCCAAGGGCACAACGCAGTTACCCCTGGCGGGGATCGAACCGTGGATCTTTTGGTTTGAAGTCCAATGCTGTAACCACCGATCCCCCGCGCTCCCGATCCCTCTGCTTACAAGAACAGTTAAGCGGCTACTAAGATTCTACCGAGATTCGAATTTCCAGATAGAAAATGGCCCCATGTGCATAATATGTGCTAAATATTCTGGAAAGAAACATGATATCAACTTTTTTGCACCAATCCGATAGATTAACCAATGAATGGTCGTAACTTGTCACCGACAATAACGCTCAACATTGTCCTCGTATTAGGTCACTATATCGATACTGGCGGTATATTAATTGTCATTGTCCACCAACTTGTCTTCTTTATTGCAAAACTACACCGGTTAATTTGCACTTTAGAGAGTTTGTTTTCAGTTCAAAGCGTCGGGAAGTAGGCAGAATTGTGAGTGCGCTAAAAATGTCGGAGGTAATTAATCTATAATTTTCTTATCAATCAATCTGATGTTGGCTTACTCACCTAGCACTGCAGCACTACTCATCTGCTTTTGTAAACAAATACATGCGGATTGGAAAAAATAACGGAAACCTAGTTTTCAAACACTTCGTAGGCTGGTTATTAAAAATATTACGGGGTGTTTAGTTGGCGATGTCACACGAGGCTCAGTGAGAACAATATTAGGCTCGGCTAAAGCCTCGCTTGCAATTGTCCTCATTTCGCTTCGTGTAACACTGTTGTTGTGCATGGTGAAGGGAGAACAGATCTACTCTGTTCAGCTACAATTTTATTTCTGCCTGTGTTTCTGCTTCATGTACAAGAATCAAGCCAGAAAATAAGCAGACTGTCATCTGCAAAATGAGGTCCCCATGGGGTTAATTTAGTGGTGCTACCCTGCACAGCAGGGTAGCATCACTAAATTTACCCTCTGTGAACCTCAGTCTAAATGAGGGTCTCAAAACTAAACAAAAAGAGGTACCCAGAGGATAAATTGGCCCACTGTATGGGGTAGCATCATCAAATTCACCCTCTGGGGACCTCATTCTGCAAATGTCAGACTACTTATTTTCGAGCCTCGCAAGAAGTAGTATTTTGATAAGGATACTGGTTGATTTCAGGTACATAGTTCTGCGATTGGGATGGTGATAAATTATACATGTTTTTACTACTTATATGGCATCTTCTTTCAATAAAGTTCTGAAAACTCAATATTATTCAAAACATTGTTGGAGTCATGTTGAAAAACACACGTCCGGAGTAAGTTACCAGAGGTGTCACTATTATGGAATTTTATTGTTATTAATACTTCTTGCTTCTTTCACTAGATCAGTTCTGGTGAAAGTATTGACCTTTCGACTGCAGTTATTTATTTATTTATTTATTGGTGTTTAAGGTCACATACTTATGCACAATGGCTAATCGTGACCGTGACAGTTTTACGGGTGGAGGAAGCCGGAGGACCCGGAGAGAACCACCGAGCAACGACGAGCAGCTGTCAGCTCCCCAACATCGTAACTCTGAACTCTGCACCGCAGCACAGGCAGGGTTAGATTGGTTGAAGACATGCGCACCGTCGACGTGCAGTACGCCTCAGTACACAGCGTCATCGTGCCCCCATGTAGGCAATCGGGGTGAAGTGTCTTGCCCAAGGACACAACGCGGTTGCCGCAGGTGGGATTCGAACCGAGGACCTCTCGGCTTGCAGCCTGCACCTCTACCAACTGAGCCACCGCGCCCCCTCGACTGCAGTTTACCAGCTGTTATAATCGTCGGTGTGTCTGTATCATTTTCGGCTGATCCATCCGTCCCTTGTACTCGTGGTTGCTGATATTGTTGCGGGTCTGTTGAACAAGTTTTAGTTGGTTATTTAGTATTTGTGTCATCAAATTGATCGCTGTATGTTAATACATTGGTAATTTTGAGGTTGTCTCATTTGCACGTAACAAGTCTCTTCTATTTATCCTGTACTGGGCGTCATCATTAGTTTGAACAGTGTATGAATTTGGCAAGCTTGAAATGTTTATATCTTTCGCAGGAGACACAAAGATTCCCCTGCTCGCTCTAACATTATCACCAACACACAACACCGTGACAATTAGTATACACGAGACAACAAGATGGCATCCTTGTTAAAATCCCGGTTTATGGGACATTGAGAACTCAATTAGGTTCCATAAACTCTCCGAAACGACAAGTCATGTCTTTTGAAAACATACAAAACGTACTCCATTTTGCCTGATAATGCCAATTTTACTGATTGGTTGCTTTAGACGAATAACGGTGAACGATTTCTCTGTAAACAAAATGGCTGCACATAATAACGCATCAAGACGGACAATATCATTATTATTATTATTGTTGTTGTTGTTGTTGTTGTTGTTGTTGTTGTTGTTATTGATACCATCAACAGACGAACTACTACCCAAACGGAGTTCGTTGTGATGAGGAGAAGCATAATTTGGGGTCAGGGGTCAGATAACATTCTCCAAATGCCCGCTAAACATCTACTTGCCCGTGAATAGCCCAAGATTGCTGATACCATCAGGAGTTTAACTATCCATAAAGCGGAGTTTATGTAATGGATACGTTTGTATCGGGGTTCAATCAATTTTCCCCGAGTGTCATCTAACCATCTGGCCGCTCGTAGATCCCCCATACATAAACCCACCCCATGAGAAATGTCATATCATAACAGCTTCCAGACAGCTGTGCTGCATGCTGCATGGATAAGACGCCATTGTGATGCATTTGATAAATGAGCGACAGAACTTGGCAAGTGGTATGTGCGAAGTTAAAGTTTTCAGTATGCAATGCGTAAGTTTTTATGAAAAGAAATATTTAACAGTGGGCGAACAGACGATACGACAAACAAAATAACCAGAAGTAAAGATCTGTAATAATTCAATTCTACATGAGCTGTTGGGTGGAATTTTACTGCCCTCCCCCCCCCCCCCCCCCCCCCAACAAATGCACGATGGATTCGCCCAGATCGCAATGGGCAATAATGTTTTAGACGGTATCATATAGGCAGCAAGGGTTGAAACGTTAAAGATGTTATCTTTTCAGACAATCATTTATTCCGCGAAATTGCCATTTGTCTTTTCACAATGGGGAGGCCGCCCCATCAATCACCTGAATGAAGACTGAAAAAATGTGGTTTCTAATGATTTATATCATCGCTTGAAGCTCGTTCATTGATCTTGTATATTTTTGTTTATCTCTACAACTGCCGATTACTTCGTCATACGCAAGATACTTCAAAGACATCCTGTAGGTCCTGTGAATAGATTTAAGGTTGAATCGAATCGCGCAAACTGTTTCGAATCGAATCTCGCATCGAATCTCGAATCGAACCGGGAATCTAATCTCGAATCGAATCTCACTAATAATCAAGAATCGGGCATTTGGACATTGCCCCACTCTAAAGCTAAATCTAATTAGGCAAATTGTTTGGAATCGAATCGAATATCGAATCGAATCGAATCTCGAATCGAATCTCACTGACATTCACGAAATCGGGCACGTGGACATTGTCCCATCCTAAAGCTAAATCTAATTAGGCAAATTGTTTGGAATCGAATCGAATATCGAATCGAATCGCGAATCGAATAGCGAATCGAATCGCGAATCGAATCTAACTGATATTCAGAAAATCGGGCATGTGGACATTGTACCCTCCTAAAGCCATGGAAAATGGCTAATATTGTAAGTCTCCTTTGCAGAATTGTCTTTTCAGCTATCGAACTCAACTAAAAACTGTACAGATTTCAATGGCGATCTTCTGAGGCGAGTCAATCCCAAATGAAGAATATTCCATTCCAAAAAGCAATCAATATACCGTCTGTTGAGTGCAAAAATGCGCCATCTGCAATGCTAAAGCATTGCAGATGGTGAATTGTTGTACTCAACGAACGATATTTTCGGAACCGTAATCTCATTGGACGAACAGGTCTCCTACAAGAAGACCTGATTATAGACGATGAGTTCGGGGAGAGTCGCCATTCCGCTTGAAATAGCTACATTCCAGGTGGCGATGAATACAGAACAAATCAAGAAGAAGTCTATGATACTTGATAAGATTGTTTGTGCACATTTGGGTAATTCGAAATTTTACGAGTCGGCGCACTCGACTTGAATTATTGGGACAATTTCTAATCGAATTGAACCTCGAAGTCCCACGTGGCTCCACTGCCTGAGTGAAGCTTATTGTAACTTTTACGGTGGCAGGTTCTTCCAGATGGATCAGATATGTTAATAATTTAAATGTTGGAAGTATCTCCCATGTCAGTTTAATTGTTTCAGTTGGAAGGGTCCATGACCATATTTGGGGATGGTCCACTTAATATTTTCAACGTGAACCCCTAGGGTTGCACACTGAAAATATTGTTTGGTCTGCCCTCACAAATTCTCCGAGCAGCCCTTTACTTTATGAAACTAGATCTTATGAACGCGGCCCGGAAAGCGGTCCAACAGGTTCAAAAAGTTATGGAAGAGAAGGGTAAAGGACAAAATAATACTCCTTTTTCTGTGTTAATTCAGAGAATGGGGTGGACATCGTTAAATTCTGCCGCATATTTCTTGAGTTATCCCTATAGCCAGTACTAACGCTTAGGGTGGGGTGATCAACTTGAAGTTGTACCAGATTTGTTGCTGTTCAACATTATGTTTTGTCTTGATTAACATCCAATGTGAACGAATAGGTAAAATATGTACAAAGTGTCTCCAAGGTGTGTGTGTGTGTGTGGGGGGGGGGGGGGGGGGGGGTAGGTGAGTAGCTTGCAATGGATGTCACAAATGAAAAACACTAAGGCGATCCATTCCCGTTGTATAATAAAACTGGGGTATTTCTCAAATCAAGAAAGTGCACAACCAAACAAATGAAAGACAAACAACGAGTGTGACATCCAGAATACAGTAACACATAGCATTTTGAACAAAAGACAAGACAGTCTAGAATACCGAATGTCATGCATAGAATTACAGTGAGAAGGTCCCTAAACAAAAAGTTCAAATTCACTGAACTATGGCCTCGACCTCGATGTAAAGGTTTCTGCGCCAGGTTTCTGTTGAAATGCATCGTTTTCCATTTTCTGTGGGTTCTAGTCAACGACATGGCGCTACACGAACCGGGTTCGTCACAGCAGAATATGTCAAACACATCATTATTCGCGTCCTTTGGCGGTTTTCCAGATTACCCTCTGCTCTTCCTCATTTGGGATGTTTCACGATATCTGCATCCTGAAATGTTACTTTTCCTTTCACCGACTTATTGGTGCTAGTGGTTTAGTGAAGTATAAAGGCTTCTCTTGTAGTTCGTCCACGCTGTTTCCTGTGCCTCAATTGATTGTGCATCAATGATGTCCCTTTGTCATTCACTGAACTCTTCTTTACGTGTCATTTACTTCTGTTGCAAGTCTCTTGCATGGTTTCCTTTTGTGCTCTGGTCGTTGCCTGACTAGGCATCAGTTTGCTCTCCCTTCTGCCATTACTTGATAGTATCCTCATGCGATTTCTTCTTCTCCATATGCCCGTACCTAATTTAATTTTGGCCTGTTGATGATAATGTATACCTTATTTCTTCTGTATATAGCCTTCACCGAAATACGCCAGTGTGTCGACCATTTTTGAAAGAGTAATTGCAAAGTCTTGATTTTTTCTGAAGGAATAATAAAATTTGAATCAATGACCGGTTTTTTTCCGTTATGTTAAATAAAGTGCTATCTTTTAACAATTGTGACAATCTGGAACTTGGATTGGAAGCGTAGTGTTAAGATCCATTGACGTACTAGTTCTCATGTCTCTGTGTCCTGTGTTATCCTGTGGATTGTTTTTTGTTGACCTCATTGAGTTGTAATATGCATACTGAGATTTACAAAGGCGGGCCGAACATTTCTACCAGATCGTGATTAGGACGCGATCTGGTCGAAACTCACTGGCCGTGTTTCTTCCCACAACTTTTGTAGAACCACTCCTGTTTTCGTCTATTTTTCTCGATTCAATTTCACAATATTTTATCTCTGAAGTCTCGACTCGACGGTGCAAGTGTTTCACCACCTGATGGCGAGCGGATGGAGAACTGGCAGGCTGCGTTTGCGATCACAGTACTGCAAATACAGGGGCGGCGGAACGATTTTGAAAGTAGGGGTGGCTGGATCGGGCGATGGATGATCGTCGGTATGACGGGCCGACCACGGTTCGGCCCGCCGTAGGAAAACTTTCAATTTCAGGGTCCTAAAACCCCCATTCCCATGCATCTGAGCAGATATTTTGAGTCTGAGCTGAACTATTCAAAAGATTTCGAAAAACAAAAACTACTATAAATGAAGGCAAATGGCGAGTGTTTATTTGCTCAGAGTAAACAAAAGCTTAGTGCAAACAGAAATAAGAATGAAAGAATGTTAACATCAAAGTGTAATAATTCATGTAGCAACCCCATGTCCAAGAGGTCGAACGAGCATGAAATGCGCCATATACTACCATAAAAACATCCATCTCGGGGGGTAAGCCATCGCCCAGATAAAAACCCTAAACTATTTGATTGATATATAGAGGAAATCTGTGTCCGACGTCTAACCGGCGTGTACCCCCTCAGGACAGGATATCGGACCTTATCCGATGGTAGTAGTAATAAATTGTCAAAATTGAATTCTATTACACTTTGAATCATGGAAAGTAATATGCGGAAAAATAAATAAAGATTTCAGCAATGTTGTGTTCGACACATAAATGTACGTCTCTTATGTTGAGAGCTTAATACAAAAAACTACGCTCTTGTTTAGAAAAGCTACAAGAAAAAATGCAAACTTGAATTTTTTTTTTTTTTTTTTTTTTTAAAAAACTATTTTCAACTCTGGAAATTCAATGGAGAAAAATTGAGATGTTTCCACTGAGCGCACTCGCGTAGAACTGATTAACTGTCTCAAGTTAATACGAAAACTAATGCTCAGCTGACCACACTGGACTCTGATTGGCTAATCAACGGAATCATATTAACCCTACTTTGAATGATATCAACGCCAAGACAATTCTTTCCCGCTATTACTTACGAACCACAGGAAAGTATATGACTTTTCAGGGGATGTATTTGAAAGATTTCACACTTTGAGAGCAGTTCAAAAACGTCGGTAAAGCACACAGGTGAGGTCTATTGATCAGCTTTGGTCGTAACGACCAAAGCTGATCAATAGACCTCACCTGTATGCTTTACCAGACGTTACAGCAATTATACTGTCTGTGGATTATCTTGTGTGGGTGAGGATTTGGTACTTGTATGTCTGTAAGATTACGATTTATTTCAGTTAACCGATTTTTTAACAGACTGTATACATTTTAGAGTTTGCTGCCACTTACTGCAAAAAATGATCCGAAATCCATCGAAACTGAACCAGTACGAGAGAAACATGGCTGGCGAAAATATGAGGGACGCTCTGGATCCGCCCCTTGTTTCACCAATCATTGGTTGTGTTAAAATATAGGCATGCAAAAAAAACATGGCTCGTCAAAAAAAGTGGGAGAGGGCAGAAGCCACGCCCCCCCCCCCCCCCCCATCACCCCCGGTTCCGCCGCCCCGAAATAGCATTGGTCTCTTTTTGGAGGACAGGTTTTACGCAGTTTGGGAGATAGTCCCACGCACCACTCTCGTGCTATCTCGTCACCCGACACGATTCATTTTCCTTATAACTGCCGGTTTCTGTTGCGAAATAAGAAAATTATCAGCGAGGGATTTTGTTGACCTTTATCAATTTTCTTGAGGGGTTTTCTGTTGAGGGGTTTTGTGTTGGGGAATTTTGTTTTGAGTATGTTTATCCCAGGGGATTTATCCTATACTCGGAATCCCACACTGTCCTGAGGTTCATTAGAGGAAACCATGATGCAAATAAATTTGTTGTTAGCATGAACTGTAATGTTATTTTGCATTTGAGCGAGTTTATTGTGTGTTTTAATAGCTTACTTTGGCCCGGATAAGAATTTGAATGAGTTATCAGCCTCCGTTTTAACAACATATCGTGACATTAATTCCAATTTCTCAATTAACAAAGTAACAATGTTTGATGTATGTCTCGCCAGGGAAATTGAAAATATAATATAATTTGCAGCATGACAATTAAACCAGAATTTAATGTCGAAAGATAATATGCTCTAATCTATTAAAGAACTGAATTTATTTCCACGCGATCTTTACAGCGTTTGTATGAAAATAAGCTATGATCATATCATTTTCATTGTAGCTTTAAAATATATTTTTTATTACACACCCATTTAAAATTAAGGTTTGTTCACGACATTCTAGGATGTGTGATAAAAATAAACTTTTATTGCACACGTGTGGGATACAGATTTGTGCACTTTTTTAATGTAAGAATGGAACCAGTCATATTTATGGGGATACAGTACATGGGCCCGTTTCGATGCAATGGGTCATTTATTTTGATGATGTAAAGGTGGATGTTCGCGGTCTATCGTATCTGAGTTTATACTGTTTCTAGAGAAACTCATGTAGTATGCACCGAGCGACCATCAAAAGAAACTTTCTAATTTATTTTCTTAACGTAAAAAATACTAACTGACTGTTGATTAAATAACCCGATGGGTTAAAGTGTGACATGCAAATAACTGACATACAGTTCAAACTAAAGAACAATGTAGACAGAATATGAAAGCTCTATGAGTGACGTCATTTCGAATGAATGACGTTGCGCGAGCAAGTTTCCCAAATCGATATATATACAAAACAAAATGCCTGTCGATATTCATTTGAATTCGTATGGATTCTGTACCCCTGTTAAAGGCTATAACACGAACTTTAATAAATTTTGTGCAGGCATAGTGAACAATACTATCATTTCTCTTGGACAATAAGGATATAAATTTAATTTACGTGGGATGAATTGACAATGGCTACTGTAATCTTGACTAAAATCTTAACCTGTCTGTCAATCAGTCGAGTAACAACAGTCGCATGGAATTTGGAAGTCAGATAAACATGTGAGTTTTTTAATAATTTCTCATTGATGGATTTTCCGAATTTACACCTATTGTTTCTTGTGAATGTGTGGTAACTTTTTGGTGGGGATCACATCAACCGTTCAGAACTCGCGCTGTAAAATTGAGGCATAAAAACACGGTAAACTGTATTTCAGATGAACAGTGTTTCATCGATAGAAGCGGTTACCCATAGGTCCGTGAAGTTAGCTCAGTGTTCAGCGTTCAACATTCGTTCAACATTCGTGCGAAGTTAGCTCAGTGTTCAGCGTTCAACATTCGTTCAACATTCGTGTGAAGATAGCTCAGTGTTCAGCGTTCAACATTCATTCAACATTCGTGAGAAGTTAGCTCAGTGTTCAGCGTTCAACATTCGACCAACATTCGTGTGAAGTTAGCTCAGTGTTCAGCGTTCAACATTCGACCAACATTCGTGCGAAGTTAGCTCAGCGTTCAGCGTTCAACATTCCCCAAAATTCAGTGTGCCATATGTAGAATCTGGGCTTTCCCCCGAGGTTTATCCTTTATGCGAGCGACTGCCCATCGTTTACATCTACAACACTCATATCTGGGCGACCATTCTCACCTGAAGTGATATTAGTGACTTTTACTACTCCTGTTCAGCGTTCAACGTTCGACCTATATTCGTGGGAAGTTAGCTCAGCGTTCAGCGTTCAACATTCGTCAGAATTCAGTGTGTCAGCTCCGATTCTGTGCTTTCACCCGAGATATAGCCTTCATGGGACCGACTGCCCATCGTCTACTTCTAAGAACAATCATATCTGGGGGGCCCCCTCTCGCCTGAAGCGCTATTGGTGACTTTTAGTATTCCAGTTCAGCGTTCAACATTCGATTATCCTTCGTGTGGAGTGTGCGCAGCATTCAGCGTTTGGCATTCGGCAATATCTGGAGTTTGAAGAGAACACAACCATAGATAATAAGTGGGATCGGTGCAATCATCGCCGGGAGGGACAACCCTCATGCAAACGACTGTCCGAGTATCCAACATAATTATAACAACACTCAAACCTAGGCGCCCCACTTAATGCTTTGGTTTCTCTAATTAGAAGGCATTCCCCATCGTAGAGACAAACTTTTGATTTAACGCTGTCAGGCACAGCAGGTCGGCAATGTGGCATTACTGAGAACAAGCTCGGTCATAGGGCTACATATCCTGTGGGACTCCTGATTCAACCGGGACATGTTCTGAATAGCTTCCGTCAACCATTATCCTCATCATACGTTGGGGCAGGAACTTTTTCAGCCAGTGGTGGGTGTATTAATGCAATCGATGCACTTATGCAATCGATGTAATAATAAATAGGCGACCCCCCCCCCCCCCCCCCGCCTATAGCAGCATTAATTGGGGGCGTCGTACATCCGAGCTCATCGTTCAACATTCGAATAACCTTCGTATAGTGTGAGCGCAGCAATCAGTGTTCAAAATTCGGCAGTATCTGAAGTTTGAAGAGAACACATCCCTAGATCATAAGTGGGATCGGTGCAATCATCGCTGGGGGGAGGTAGTCCTCGTGCAAACGACTACTCGAGTGTCCGCATTCTACATAATTATAACAAAACTCAAACCAAGGAGACCCCCCCCCCCCCCCCGGAATGCTTTGATCTCTCTATATAGGAGGCAGTCGTCAGCGAAGATGCGAACCTTTGCTTTAAAGATGTCAGGCGGTCCGTTGTTGTGACATAGGTATACAGTAGAGGTCCTAGGACAGTACCCTGAGGGACTCCTGATTCAACCGGGACATTTTCTGAAATGTTTCCGCCAAAGATAACTCTTATCTGACGTTGGGTCATGGAAGGGTTGATGCACTAATGCCAACGATGCACTTACGCAATCGAGCGCACTAATAAAGACATGTACCCCCCCCCCCCCCCCCTCTCCTCCCCGCATATAGCGGCATTAATTGGTGTTTTTGAGTATCCCAGCATTCAACATTCTGCAATATCCATAGTTGGAAGAGAACACAACCCCAGGTCGTAAGTGGAATCGGTGCATTCATTGGAGGGGTAGCTTTCATTCAATCGACTGTTCGAGTGTCCATAGTATACAAAATAATACATGTAACAACACTCAAACCCAGGCGGCGCCCTTTCGTCTACATTGGTATTGATGAATATGTGTATTCCAGCTCAGCGCTCAACATTCGCCCAACATTCGCGTGAAGTAAGTTCAGCGTTCAGCGTTCAACATTCGGCAACATTCGATCAGTGTGCCACATGCCGAATCTGTGCTTTCACCCGAGGTGTACCCTTCATGCGACCGACTGCCAATCGTTTACATCTAACAGCACTTATATCTGGGCAACCCTTCTCACCCGAGGTGATATTGATGACTTTTACTTCTCCAGTTCTGCGTTCAACATTCGACCAATATTGGTGTGAAGTTAGCTCAGCGTTCAGCGTTCAGCGTTCAACATTCGCGAAAAGTCAGTGTGCCATATTCCGAATCTGTGCTTTCATCCAAGGTCGAGGTATACCTTTCATGGGACCGGCTGACCATCGTCTACATCCAAGAACGCTCATATCTGGGCGACCCCCTTTCGCCTGAAGCAATATTGGTGACTTTTATTATTCCAGTTCAGAGTTCAACATTTTCATAACATTTGTGTGGAGTGAGCTCAGAACTCAGCGTTTGGCATACGGCAGTATCTGGAGTTTGAAGAGAACACAACCGTAGATCATAAGTGGGATCGGTGCAATCATCGCCGAGAGGGGTAGCCCTCATGCAAAAGACAGTCCGGGTATCCATCTTTACTTGTAACAACACTCAAACCTAGGCGCCCCCCCCTCCCCTTAAATGCTTTGACCTCTCTAATTAGTAGGCAATCGTCAGCGAAGAGGCAAACCTTTGATTTATCACTGTCATGCAGGTCGTTAATGTGGCATAAGAATAAGCTCGGTCCAAGGACAGTATCCTGTGGCACTCCTGATTCAACCAGGAGATGTTCTGAATAGTTTCTGTCAACCATTACCCCCATCTTGCGTTGGGTCAGGAACTTTTTCAGCCAGTGCTGGCTGCATTAATGTAATCGATGCACTTATGCAATCGATGACCTAATAAACAGGCGACCCCTCCCGCATATAGCGCAGCATTAATTGGGGGTGTTGTGCATCCGAGTTCAGCGTTCAGCATTCGAATAACCTCCATATAGTGTGAGCGCTGCATTCAGCGTTCAGAATTCTCCAGCATCCGGAGTTTGAAGAGAACACATACCTAGATCATAAGTGGGATCGGTGCAATCATCGCTGGGAGGAGGTAGCCCTCGTGCAAACGACTGCTCGAGTGTCCGCAGTCTACATAATTATTACAACACTCAAACCCAGGAGCCCCCCCCCCCCACCCACCCACCCCCCACCCCCCCACCCCCGCCCGGATGCTTTGATCTCTCTATATATGAGGCAGTCGTCAGCAAAGATGCGAACCTTTGATTTAAAGATGTCAGGCGGGCCGTTGTTGTGACATAAGTATAAACTAGAGGTCCTAGGACAGCACCCTGTGGGACTCCTGATTCAACCGGGGCATTTTCTGAAAAGTTTCCGCCAACGACTACTCTCATCTGACGTTGGGTCATGGAAGGGTGGATGCACTAATGCAATCGAGCGCACTAATAAAGACATGTACCCCCCCCCCCCCCACACCCGCACATATAACGGCATTAATTTGTGTTTTTGAGTATCCCAGAACTCAACATTCCACAATATCCATAGTTGGAAGAGAACACTACCGTAGGTCGTAAGTGGAATCGGTGCATTCATCGGAGGGGTAGCTTTCATGCAATCGACTGTCCGAGTGTCCGTAGTATACAAAATAATACATGTAACAACACTCAAAGCCCTTTCGCCGACATTGGTATTGATGAATATATGCATTCCAGCTCAGCGCTCAGCATTCGCCCACATTCGCGTGGAGTAAGTTCAGCGTTCAGCGTTCAACATTCGGCAAAAGTCTGTGTTTGGGCGAAAGAGAAAAGACGTATTATGTGGATCTCTGCTTTCACCCGAGGTGTAGTCTTCAGGCGACGAACTGCCCATCGTCCACATGTAACAACATTCACATCTGGTCGACTCCGTGTCGCATGAAGCGATATTGATGATTTTTACTACTCCAGTTCAGCGTTCAACATTCGACCAACATTCGTATGAAGTTAGTTCAGCGTTCAACATTCGTCAACATTCAGTGTGCCACGTGCCGAATCTATGCTTTCACCCGGGGTGTATTCTTCATGCGACCGACTGCCAATCGTTTACATCTAACAACACTCATATCTGGGCGACCCTTCTAACCCGAGGTGATATTGATGATTTTTACTACTCCAGTTCAGCGTTCAACATTCGGCCAATATTCGTGTGAAGTTAGCTCAGCGTTCAGCGTTCAGCGTTCAACATTCGTCAAAATTCAGTGTGCCATATTCCGAATCTGTGCTTTCATCGGCGTTCAGCGTTCAGCGTTCAGCGTTCAACATTCGGCAAAAGTCTGTGTTAGGGCGAAAGAGAAAAGACATATGTCGAATCTGTGCTTTCACCCGAGGTGTAGTCTTTAGGCGACGAACTGCCCATCGTCCACATGTAACAACACTCACATCTGGACGACTCCGTGTCGCATGAAGCGATATTGATGATATTTAATACTCGACTTCAGCGTTCAACATTCGACCAACATTCGTATGAAGTTAGCTCAGCGTTCAGCGTTCAACATTCGTCAACATTCAGTGTGCCACATGCTGAATCTATGCTTTCACCCGAAGTGTATACTTCATGCGACCGACTGCCAATCGTTTACATCTAACAACACTCATATCTGGGCGACCCTTCTCACCCGAGGTGATATTAATGGTTTTACTACTCCAGTTCAGCGTTCAACATTCGACCAATATTCGTGTGAAGTTAGCTCAGCGTTCAGTGTTCAGCGTTCGCGTTCAGCGTTCAGCGTTCAACATTCGACAAAAGTCGGTGCCCATATTATGAATCAGTGCTTTCATCCGAGGTTGAGGTATACCTTTCATGGGACCGGCTGGCCATCGTCTACTTCTAAGAACGCTCATATCTGGGCGACCCCCTCTCGCCTGAAGCAATAATGGTGACTTTTAGTATTCCAATTCAGTGTTCAACATTCGCATAATCTTCGGGTGGAGTGAGCGCAGCACTCAGCATTTGGGTTTCGACAGTATCTGGAGTTTGAAGAGAACACAACTATAGATCATAAGTGGGATCGGTGCAATCATCGCCGAGAGGGGTAGCCCTCGTGCAAACGACAGTCCGAGTATCCAACTCTAGTTGTAACAACACTCAAACCTAGGCGCCCCGCCGCCCCCACCCCTTAAATGCTTTGATCTCTCTAATTAGTAGGCAATCGCCAGCGAAGAGGCAAATCTCTGATTTAACGCTGTAATGCAGGCCGTTAACGTGGCATAAGACTAAGCTTGGTCCTAGGACAGTATCCTGTGGCACTCCTGATTCAACCGGGACATTTCTTAATAGTTTCTGTCAACCATTACCCCCATCTTGCGTTGGCTCAGGAACTTTTTCAGCCAGTGCTGGCTGCATTAATGTAATCGATGCACCTATGCAATCGATGAACTAATAAATAGGCGACCCCTCCCGCCTATAACGCAGCATTAATTGCGGGCGTTGTGCATCCGAGCTCAGCGTTCAACATTCGAATAACCAACCTCCGTATGGTGTGTGCGCAGCATTCAGCGTTCAAAATTTGGCAGTATCTGGAGTTTGAAGAGAACACATTTAAATCAAGGGTTCGCATCTTTGCTGACGACTGCCTCTTATCTAGAGAGATCAAAGCATCCGGCGGGTGGGGTGGGGGCTCCTGGGTTTGAGTTTTGTTATAATTATGTAGACTGCGGACACTCGAGCAGTCATTTGAACGAGGGCTACCTCATCCCAGCGATGATTGCACCGATCCCACTTATGATCTAGGGATGTGTTCTCTTCAAACTCCAGATACTGGCAAATTGTGAACGCTGAATGCAGCGCTCACACTGTATGGAGGTTACTCGGATGATGAACGCTGAACTGGGATGCACAACGCCCCCAATTAATGCTGCGCTATATGCGGGAGGGGTCGCCTATTTATTAGTTCATTGATTGCTTAAGTGCATCGGTTGCATTAATGCAGCCAGCACTGGCTGAAAAAGTTCCTGACCCAACGCAAGATGGGGGTAATGGTTGGTTGACAGAAACTATTAAGAAATTTTCCGGTTGAATCAGGAGTGCCACAGGATACTGTCCTAGGACTAAGCTTATTCTTATGCCACATTAACGGCCTGCATCACAGCATTAAATCAAAGGTTTGTCTCTTCGCTGACGATTGCCTACTAATTAGAGAAATCAAAGCATTTAAGGGGGGGGGGGGGGGGGGGCTGGGCGCCTAGGTTTGAGTGTTGTTACAACTAGAGTTGGATACTCGGACTGTCGTTTGCACAAGGGCTACCCCTCTCGGCGATGATTGCACCGATCCCACTTATGATCGATGGTTGTGTTCTCTTCAAACTCCAGATACTGTCGAAATCCAAATGCTGAGTGCTGCGCTCACTCCGCACGGAGGTTATGCGAATGTTGAACGCTGAACTGGAATACTAAAAGTCATCAATATTGCTTCAGGCGAGAGGGGGTCGCCCAGATATGAGCGTTCTTAGAAGTAGACGATGGCCAGCCGGTCCCATGAAAGGTATACCTCAACCTCGGATGGGAGCACAGATTCGGAATATGGCGCACTGACTTTTGTCGAATGTTGAACGCTGAACGCTGAGCTAACTTCACAAGAATATTGGTCGAATGTTGAACGTTGAACTGGAGTAGTAAAAATCATCAATATCACCTCGGGTGAGAAGGGACGCCCAGATATGAGTGTTGTTAGATGTAAACGATTGGCAGTCGGTCGCATGAAGAATACACCTCTGGTGAAAGCATAGATTCGGCATGTGGCACACTGAATGTTGACGAATGTTGAACGCTGAACGCTGAGCTAACTTCATACGAATTCTGGTCGAATGTTGAACGCTGAACTCGAGTAGTAAATATCATCAATATCGCTTCATGCGACACGGAGTCGTCCAGATGTGAGTGTTGTTACATGTGGACGATGGGCAGTTCGTCGCCTGAAGACTACACCTCGGGTGAAAGCACACATTCGACATAATATGTCTTTTCACTTTCGCCCAAATACAGACTTTTGCCGAATGTTGAACGCTGAACGCTGAACGCTGAGCTAACTTCACACGAATATTGGTCGAATGTTGAACGCTGAAATGGAGTAGTAAAAATCATCAATATCACCTCGGGTGAGAAGGGTCGCCCAGATATGAGTGTTGTTAGATATAAACGATTGGCAGTCGGTCGCATGAAGAATACACCCCGGGTGAAAGCACAGATTCGGCACGTGGCAGACTGAATGTTGACGAATGTTGATCGCTGAAAGCTGAACTAACTTCATACGAATGTTGGTCGAATGTTGAACGCTGAACTGGAGTTGTAAAAATCATCAATGTCGCTTCATGCGACACGGAGTCGTCCAGATGTGAGTGTTATTACATGTGGACGATGGGCAGTTCATCGCCTGAAGACTACACCTCGGGTGAAAGCACAGATTCGACATAATATGTCTTTTCTCTTTCGCCCAAAAACAGACTTTTGCCGAATGTTGATCGCTGAACGCTGAACGCTGAATTTACTTCACGCGAATGTTGGGCGAATGTTGAGCGCTGAGCTGGAATACATATATTCATCAATACCAACGTCGGCGAAAGGGCTTTGAGTGTTGTTACATGTATTAGTTTGCATACTACGGACTCTCGGACAGTCGATTGCATGAAAGCCCTCCGATGAATGCACCGATTCCACTTACGACCTACGGTTGTGTTCTCTTCCAACTTTGGATATTGCGGAATGTTGAGTGCTGGGATACTCAAAAACACCAATTAATGCCGCTATATATGCGGGGAGGGGGGTGTCTTTATTAGTGCGCTCGATTGCACAAGTGCATCGATTGCATTAGTGCATCCACCCTTCCATGACCCAATGTCAGATGAGAGTAGTCGTTGGCGGAAGCTTTTCAGAAAATGTCCCGGTTGAATCAGGAGTCCCACAGGGTACTGTCCTAGGCCCTCTACTTTATACTTATGTCACAACAACGGCCCGCCTGACATCTTTAAATCAAAGGTTCGCATCTTTGCTAACGACTGCCTCCTATATAGAGAGATCAAAGCATCCGGGGGTGGGGTGTGGGGGGGGGGGGGCTCCTGGGTTTGAGTGTTGTTATAATTATGTAGACAGCGAACACTCGAGCAGTCGTTTGCACGAGGGCTACCTCCTCCCAGCGATGATTGCACCGATTCCACTTATGATCTAGGGATGTGTTCTCTTCAAACTCCAGATACTGGCGAATTTTGAACGCTGAATGCAGCGCTAACACTATATGGAGGTTATTCGAATGTTGAACGCTGAACTGGGATGCACAACGCCCCCAATTAATGCTGCGCTATATGCGGGAGGGGTCGCCTATTTATTAGTTCATCGATTGCATAAGTGCATCGATTACATTAATGCAGCAACCACTGGCTGAAAAAGTTCCCAGCCCAACGCAAGATGGGGGTAATGGTTGACAGAAACTATTCAGAACACCTCCTGGTTGAATCAGGAGTGCCACAGGATACTGTCCTTGGACCGAGCTTACTCTTATGCCACATTAACGACCTGCATGACAGCGATAAATCAAAGGTTTGCCTCTTCGCTGACAATTGTCTACTAATTAGAGAGATCAAAGCATTTAGGGGGGGGGGCGGGACGCCTAGGTTTGAGTGTTGTTACAAGTAGAGATGGATACTCGGACTGTCTTTTGCATGAGGGCTACCCCTCTCGGCGATGATTGCACCGATCCCACTTATGATCTATGGATGTGTTCTCTTCAAACTCCAGATACTGCCGTATGCCAAACGCTGAGTGCTGCGCTCACTCTACACGAGGGTTATGCGAATGTTGAACTCTGAACTGGAATACTGAAAGTCACCAATATTGCTTCAGGCGAGAAGGGGTCGCCCAGATATGAGCGTTCTTAGAAGTAGACGATGGCCAGCCGGTCCCATGAAAGGTATACCTCGACCTTGGATGAAAGCACAGATTCGGAATATGGCACACTGATTTTTGGCGAATGTTGAACACTGAACGCGTAGGCTGAACGCTGAACGCTGAACGCTGAACGCTGAACTAACTTCACACGAATATTGGTCGAATGTTGAACGCTGAACTGGAGTAGTAAAAGTCATCAATATCACCTCGGGTGAGAAGGGTCAACCAGATATGAGTGCTGTTAGATGTAAACGATTGGCAGTCGGTCGCATGAAGGGTACACCTCGGGTGAAAGCACAGATTCGGCATGTGGCACACTGATCGAATGTTGACGATTGTTGAACGCTGAACGCTGAGCTAACTTTATACGAATGTTCGTCGGATGTTGAACGCCGAACTGGAGTAGTAAATATCATCAATATCGCTTCATGCGAACGGGATCGTCCAGATGTGAGTGTTATTACATGTGGACGATGGGCAGTTCGTCGCCTGAAGAGTCCACCTCGGGTGAAAGCACAGATTCGACGTATGTCTTTTCTCTTTCGCCCAAACACAGATTTTTGCCGAATGTTGAACGCTGAACGCTGAACTTACTTCACGCGAATGTTGGGCGAATGTTGAGCGCTGAGGGGGAATACACATATTCATCAATAGGTGAAAGGGCGCCGCCTGGGTTTGAGTGTTGTTACATGTATTATTTTGTATGCTACGGACACTCGGACAGTCGATTGAATGAAAGCTACCCCTCCAATGAATACACCGATTCCGCTTACCACCTGCTGTGTTCTCTTCCAACTGTGGACATTGCAGAATTTTGAATGCTGGGATACTTAAAAAACACCAATTAATGCCGCTATATGCGGGGAGGAGGCGGTACACGTCTTTATTAGTGTGCTCGATTGCATAAGTGCATTGATTGCATTAGCGCATCCACCCTTCCATGACCCAACGTCAGAAAAGAGTAGTCTTTGGCGGAAACATTTCAGAAAATGTCCCGGTTGAATCAGGAGTCCCACAGGGTACTGTCCTATGACCTCTACTTTATACTTATGTCACAACAACGGCCCGCCTGGCATCTTTAAAGCAAAGGTTCGCATCTTCGCTGACAACTGCCGCCTCCTATATAGAGAGATCAAAGCATCCGGGGGGGGGGGGAGCTCCTTGGTTTGAGTGTTGTTATAATTATGTAGACTGCGGACACTCGAGCAGTCGCTTGCACGAGGGCTACCTCCTCCCAGCGATGATTGCACCGATCCCACTCATGATCTAGGGATGTGTTCTCTTCAAACTTCAGATACTGACGAATTTTGAACGCTGATTGCTGTGCTCACCCTATACGGGGGTTATTTGAATGTTGAACGATGAGCTCGGATGCACGACGCCCCCAGTTAATGCTGCTATAGGCGGGAGGGGTCGCCTATTTATTATTACATCGATTGCATAAGTGCATCGATTGCATTAATACACCCACCACTGGCTGAAAAAGTTCCTGCCCCAACGTAAGATGAGGATAATGGTTGACGGAAGCTATTCAGAACATGTCCCGGTTGAATCAGGAGTCCCACGGGATATGTAGCCCTATGACCGAGCTTGTTCTCAGTAATGCCACATTACCGACCTGCTGTGCCTGACAGCGTTAAATCAAAAGTTTGTCTCTACGATGGGGACTGCCTTCTAATTAGAGAGACCAAAGCATTAAGTGGGGCGCCTAGGTTTGAGTGTTGTTATAATTATGTTGGATACTCGGACAGTCGTTTGCATGAGGGTTGCCTCTCCCGGCGATGATTGCACCGATCCAACTTATTACCTATGGTTGTGTTCTCTTCAAACTCCAGATATTGCCGAATGCCAAACGCTGAATGCTGCGCACACTCCACACGAAGGATAATCGAATGTTGAACGCTGAACTGGAATACTGAAAGTCACCAATATCGTTTCAGGCGAGAGGGGGTTCCCAGATATGATTGTTCTTAGAAGTAGACGATGGGCAGTCGGTCCCATGAAGGCTATATCTCGGGTGAAAGCACAGATTCGGAGCTGGCACACTGAATTTTGACGAATGTTGAACGCTGAGCTAACTTCACACGAATATAGGTCGAATGTTGAACGCTGAACTGGAGTAGTAAATGTCACTAATATCACTTCAGGTGAGAATGGTCGCCCAGATATGAGTGTTATAGATGTAAACGATGGGCAGTCGGTCGCATAAAGGATAAACCTCGAGTGAAAGCCCAGGTTCGACATATGCCACACTGATTTTTGGGGAATGTTGAACGCTGAACGCTGAGCTAACTTCACACGAATGTTGAACGAATGTTGAACACTGAACACTGAGCTATCTTCACACGAATGTTGAACGAATGTTGAACGCTGAACACTGAGCTATCTTCACACGAATGTTGAACGAATGTTGAACGCTGAACACTGAGCTAACTTCACGGACCTGTGACACATTACAATTTGCAAGTTGAAACTATGAATGAAAGTTCGATCAGCGTACGAAATAACAATAAGACTGGTCTCCTGCTTGTGAGTATTAATTTGGATTTTTGTCTTATTTTATTTCCTTCACGTCTCAGAAGGATAGGTTAATTCTTACTTGGTATTACCGTAAAAGGCCTGTTTTAGAAATTTGCGAAGGTGTGTAATAAATACAGAACCGCACAAACGTTTGAATGGGTTAATGTTTATCGCACTCGACTGGTTTGGCGCAGAATACCACTCGAGGCTTCGCCTCTCGTGGTATTATTGCGCCCAACCAAACTCGTGCGATAAACATTAATCCATTCAAACGCCTGTGCGGTTCTGTCGATGTAATGTATAGTTTCTGACAGTTTTTATGGCCTGAAAGTGGGGGAAGACAGAAAATGAGCAGAAGCTAAGTACCGGTAACGGTCACAAATTGCTCAGGAAATTTTAAAAAAATGACCTAAAATCAGATCAGAGTTTTACTTATTAATTATTCCGCATTGATGCAGACAATATAGATAAATGCTTCAATATTTTTTCAAAACCAATATAGCAAAACATCTACTTTAAATTACATAATAAGAATTGAAATGAATGATCTGTCGCTTTTCGGAACATGAATTTGCGATGGTTTTGTCAAGTTTTTCAGTTGAGAAGAGAAAGCGCACGTAACAAATTTTTGAAAACATTATTTCGGTCCGGTTGGGGAATTTGCTAAATATGGAGCCCAGAATATGCACTTTTCTCGACTTTAATCCCTTGTACACTGAGATCAAAATATCCAAATTTCAACCTGTAAACTCAAAATGCAACTCCGAATTTAATCAATTTAGTTTTGTTTGCCAGAGCTCACTGAGCTCTGTCAAACAAGACTGAAATGGTTATTTGGTTAAATTCGTAGTTGCATTATGGGGAATATTTTGTGCTTGAAATTTCAGTATGTTTGACATCAGAGTGCAGAGGGTGAAAGGCCATAGAAGAGACAAATAATACGAGCAAATCTTTGGCCACATATTAAGCATCTTAAGAGTAAAGAATCCCTGCAGTTCCTTCCTGCTAATTCCCAGTAAGATTCCAGTTACAGGAACCCAAAAGAAAAATACAAGCTTCAGCTGACTGCAGTAGAGTCGTGATGACCCCCCCCCCCCCCACCCCGCCCCCACAACCACCCATCCAAAACATCCTGATTTTGTGGTGGTGGTGGTGATGGCGATGGTACCATGGTGTAAAATGTATTGGTAAAGATAACCCTTGGCTGTCGAAATTGTCGATAAATATAATAATGAGAAAATTGAATTGGTGAAGATAACATGCTGTCCTAACCCCTCTCTCTCTCTCTCTCTCTCTCTCTCTCTCTCTCTCTCTCTCTCTCTCTCTCTCTCTCTCTCTCTCTCTCTCTCTCTCTCTGGGAAAATTCACCCACTAGATTCATCCAATGCTATTCCTGTACTACGTATCCTTAAATGAATTTATAAATCTTATAGTTTTGACTGTTTGCTCTCTCTCTCTCTCTCTCTCTCTCTCTCTCTCTCTCTCTCTCTCTCTCTCTCTCTCTCTCTCTCTCTCTCTCTCTCTCTCTCTCTGTGGGAAAATTCACCCACTAGATTCATCCAATGCTATTCCTGTACTACGTATCCTTAAATGATTTTATAAATCTTATAGTTTTGACTGTTTGATCTCTGGAAACCGTTAAACACCCAAGGTTACTGAATTACACAAACACAAACCAGCTTTCAAGTATTCCAGAACAATTTGATTTTAAATGTGCAGTTGATCCGCCTATCAGTCTCCGAAGGACTCGCATTTACCTGGTGAAAATAAATCAACCAGACTTTTGCGTGATATTGTGATATTTATACTCCAAAAATAGAGGGTACGAGATAATATGTTTCTTGAAAAATGCATTGTGCCTTGTAATTTTGTTTTGCCCCAGAGATTGATTTCAACATTGCAACGTGTGACGTGGAAATTGATATTACACTTCTGCAACTGTATTAACCCTTTAAACTCTAGCGGTATCTTCCATGCCAGTTCAATGGCAGCAATTAGAAGAGTCCATATTCATTATTTCGGGTGGACCAATCAGTATTTTCAACGTGCAGCCTCGGGCTGCACGTTGAAAATACTGATTGGTGTACCTCACAAGATTTACTGAACAGCCATCCTATATAATGACGTTATGACGTATCATGTTCCTGACCAGAAATGCGGCCGCTGAGGTTCAAAGGGTTAAAGGTGATTACGCTGAATTGGCATTACAGATGGATGATCAGAAGAAATGCATGTCTCTGAGACCAAACAATCGTTATCATCACATTTTAAACCCATTACCAAAGAGTGATGCGGAGCACACGATCCGGTACCCAGGTTTGCGGTCCGGTATTTTTCTCACTTTACCGGTCCAAGGTGATCTATAGTGTTTTGGACTTGTTAACAAATATGCGGCATTTTGATGCCTTCGGTGTATGTATTCGATAGAGGATGCTAATTTCTGGTTTTTAATGGTTATCAGATATTTTTGATAAACTGCCAGCAAAATGAAGAATTCTTTTAGGCTTTATCATGGATTCTGAACAAGCGAAATTTTTATATTCAGCATTGCAGATGGCGCCTTGTCGCGCTCAAGGGACGATACAATATATCACTTATGCCTTCATTCCTGTTGGGTAGGCGTCTCCTATCTGGAACGACTTTGATCTTCGAATGTGAGGGAAGCGGGAGGCGACGTGTTCCACGAACTAATCTCCTAGTTATTTCGAAAAGTTGGAATGTAAAGTTAAAAAATGATGAGCATTGTGTCCCAAATTAGCGCAACCTTTACACATAACAATGCCCCTTTGTATCGATCCAGCTCCTTTGTGTACCGGTACAACCGTGTGCATCGTGTCAAGGTGATAGCTTTAATCTTCGATTTTGTTGTTTAAAAGTGTATATATTTTTGATAATCTTTCTCACTCGGGATAAATGCAAAGCGTAAAGATAGGTATATTATGAACCCCGAAAACCGTTTTGTCACTTAAACAGACCAGCAATAATGCATGCGCTGCTAATTAAGCATGAAAATTTAATGGCCATAATGTGCGCGTTTACTGAACACCATAGCTATCTGATAAAGATTAAAAGCAAGAGAGACCTGTCGTCTCCAGCAGTCATTATCTGTGTAATTATGTCCAGTTAATCGGTAACTGTCGTAAAAAGAGTACATCCCACAGATTCTGAACACACACCCATGTTGCGTGTCTGGTCTGTCACCGAATGTCAACGTGTTCCAAATGTGAGTCTTTCAAAGAAACTTTAAAGCGAATATTAAATTAAGATAGATCTAAGCGGCCAAGCTCAAGAGAAGCAATTAAAATGAAAATTAATGTGCTGGCGTTTTAAATAGAAATCGGGGGATTTCTCGAAAATATCATTCCAGTCTGAAGGAGTGTAAGGCTATGGATCGGAGGATATGGGGATGTCCCATGCTATAGGCTAGAGGAGGTGCCGCATCGGTGCGAATGTATAGGCACGCTGTAATGTAGGGGAGCCACAAAGCTCATATTTAGAATAGGAGCAGCCGCGGGCCAAGTCCGTGGCCATATTTGAGTGTAGGATCAGAAATAGAAAGTGCGAGCCCAGGGAGCTATTAGTATTTAGGAAGACGGCATACCTGTTGTAGAAGGCAAGACATACTCAGGCAGAGTAGGCTTGCCTGTATGAACATCATTCTGAGATAAACGTAGGGGAGAGTTTAACCTCATTGGTGGCGACTGCTTGAGTGAAAAGCTTCCAGTAAAGAGACAATTAGCTAGTGGGAGTGTGACGGCAGTGGTAGAGTGACATTCCGTCACTTGTAAGAGGGAAAGCGATATAGTAAAGTGACAATACGTTAGTGGCCGTGCGATGGCAATGGTACAGTAACATTCCGTAACATGTTAGAGCAAAGGCGTCGGTGAAGTGACAATACGTTAGTGGCGGGCGGGTTCATTACGGCGAGACATGCGTTCACGCACGGATTCAGGCGACATTAGTTGAGTTTTGGCTGACTACGCGGCGTGAATCTATTTCCCCCAGCAGTGACAAAGCCCCGATTTTTGACACACCGGACTAGTATTTTGCGTCCCGATCCGTCACACTATTACCTAATAAAGTCTGAAGACAGTAACATCTGCGAGACACCCATTGAGATTCGATATTCGACTCTGCCGAGTCGGCCCAAAATTTGAGATTTCCAAGACCTACAGGAGCGGTTGCGCGCTATTCTAGTTTTTCTGAAAACAACCTAACTACTTGGGAGTTTGTATTCTAATACCATGGGTACAATTTTATTAGAATCTAGCATAACTGTTTCTGGCAAGCGATACACTGCGAATAACAATCTGATGAACACGACAGTTACGTTAATGGTAAAACATCTTTTCTCTGCAAATATTCATTAATATCTTTCTCATAAAAATACTAGTAATGATATAGACAATGTCTACAAAGACATAACATGTTGGTAAATAGAAACTCTGTAAATAGAAGAACTGTCCCACACCTCAAGCATCCCAGTTCTTACCGCTTTCCACGATAATGCTGTGTCGAGTTGTGGATTTGTCACTTGCAGCTGTGCCGAAATGTGATAAAAAAAATTTCATCCACTACCTCTGAGCCCGAAAGCATTCACACTATTTAATATGTTTCAGTCTATTCCACTAATTTGTTATTAACCTTAAATTTCTGAGTAAACTGGAAGTACGGTACTGAATAACAATTTTCTGTTTTGTTTTGTCACAGATTCGGTGTCCAAGTCAATGAACGCAATGGACTATTCCGTGCCTCTTGCCAAGAACCAATAAGCCTTTTTCGAAACTGCCACCTTGGACTTTAATCTATGCAAGGTCACAGGTGGCGCGGTGTAAATATTTCAAGAAAACACGTTGTGAGCAATGGCAGAAGAGGGCGGGTGAAGTGCTTCGGACCCCGTTACGTTTATTAGTGAGAATTCAAAAAACATTTAGCCAAGGTTACCATTTGTTTAAGGCAATAGCAATATAGTATGTGAACTTTCATTATTTCGAATTGAGTTCCTATCGACATAAATGTTGTTTGAATGCACGCTGTGTCATTGCTCCGTGGCCATGGACACTGTTTTCAACAACTTCTGGGGATTTCCCAAGCCGAGAAACTCCGTGCAACACACGGGTCCTTGTTGCCATTCAAAACAAGTCCTCGCATCCGTAAAAAAAAACTCTGTAAACCTGCGATATTCCGTCGTTTAACATCATCTAGGGTTGCCCCTTCAGTTAATTCGAATGACGACATCGGTTTTCCGAATTTAAACTTGACATTTCACAAAAATAGTTGATTTGGCTGGCACAGAACTCAACGCGATGAACATGGAAATCACTTTGTTTACGCCCCGCGACCCGTGACCTTGCATAGATTAAAGTCCAAGATGGCAGTTTCGAAAAAGGCTTATTGTACACTCAACGTTCATGAAAATAAGCACGAACGTGACAACTGTTACTTATACCCAGTTCCTTATTCGACATCCGTTATCAACTGATTTTGGCTCAGTAGGTAGAGGTGCAGGCTGCAAGCCGAGAGGTCCTCGGTTCGAATCCCACCTGCGGCAACCGCGTTGTGTCCTTGGGCAAGACACTTCATCTCCATTGCCCGTGTGGGGGCACGATGACGCCGTGTACTAAGGCGTACTGCACGTCGATGGTACGCATGTCTTCAACTAATCTAACCCTGTCTGTGCTGCAGTGCGGAGTTACGATGTTGGGGAGCTGGCAGCTGCTCGTCGTTGCTCGGTGGTTCTCTCCGGATACTCCGGCTTCCTCCACCTGTAAAACTGTCACGGTCATGATTAGCCATTGTGCATAAATATGTGACCTTAAACATCAATAAATAAATAAATAAATAAATCAACTGATTTCATAAGTGATGTGTTATCGGTTGATAAAGAATGTCGAATAAGGACGTGACAACCGTTACTTATTCCCAGTTCCTTATTCGATATTCGTTATCAACCGGTTTTATCGGTCGGTATAGGAACTGGAAATAAGTAAAGGTTGTCATTCCAGTTCCTTATTCGGCATTTGTTATCAACCGATTTTATGGGAATTTACTGGGAATAAGTAACGATTCTCATGTCTCCACAATGAGTCATAATATTACAATTTTTTCTATTTTATTTCAACAGTTTTTAGCCACAGCAAGGATCGCTTGAACCGTGTCAACAAATAGGATAAAACTCCAGGTGTCCTGGGTTCTTCGGTCGCTAATGAAAATAATGTGCCGTGGGGAATACATTTTATATCTTTCATTACTTACACGCGATACCATTCGTTCTACCTGTCACGGGGCGATTACACGCCAATTTGTCACTGTGATCAGAAAGTCGGATCTTTTGTTTCGGACTTTGTGTTCTGTGCGCTGAAATCACTGTAATTTGATGGGATATTGCGTGCTTTTCACACCCCATAAACGGAAAGTGCATATAACATTACTTTGATTTGTAACTGCGCATGCTTCAATAAAATTGTTTTTTCGCCTTCATGCAATTTTAAAATGCATAAAGATGGTTTGGAGGGTCACTTAAGTTTCAATTTAAAATTAATACCCCGCTAAATTCCCCTCATGCGAATACAAATACTATTTATTTATTAAGGTTTAACGACACATTAACAACAAATGTCATATCGTGTCGGTGACAGTTTTACGGGTGGAGGAAGCCTGAGTACCCGGAGAGACAAACCGAGCAACGACGAGCAGCTGCCAGCTCCCCAACATCGTAACTCCGCACTGCAGCACAGGCAGGGTTAGGTTGGTTGAAGACATGTGCACCATCGACGTGCAGTACGCCTTAGTACACGGCACCATTGTGCCCCCATGTGGACAATCGGGGCTAAGTGCCTCGCCCAAGGACACAACGCGGGAGTCAGAATCGATCGCTCAGACGGTCACCCATCCAAGGACTAACCGGGCTCGACGTTGCTTAACTTCAGTGATCTGACGAGAACCGGTTACAGCAACGCCACCGCGCCCCCAATCCAGATACTAAAGAAGTGTTTTAATTACAAAATATAATGCATTGAAATTATTCTTTTGGTTGTCCGTGGAGCAAGAATATTCGATCTGTAGAGCACATGGCTGACAATTTTCGTCAGCAGAAGAGATTTATGGGAAAGTTAGAACTTCTTAATTTCCTAAAGCTGTCAGTAAATTTAATACTATGGGAATTTCATTCAACATCATTGGAAATCTTTGGACCCATGCCTGTCAATTTTGTCATTGGACGTGATTTACATGAAAGTTAGCACCTTAATTTCCTAAAGCTGTCAGTAAATTTAACATTAAGGGTACGAGCATTTTTTCTATTCATCAACAGACTTTTAACAGAAACCTCTAGAAGGTAATATTTGCTAAATTTTTTCCTGGGAAGAATCAAAACTTGTAAATTAGTATAAAAATGCGTTCGCTAAATGAAGAGTCAAAGTGGCCCTTAGTGTTAGTGGGTGTGATTAGGATGGATATTAAATGCTGTATTATCTGTGAACTAGTCGCTTCTAATCAGCTTGCTCTAAAAACCAAGTTTCCTTTTGTTACTTTTAAAAAGCGAAAAGAACAGACAGCTTCGAGAGCTGTCTGTTCTTTTCATTCATTGAAAGTAACAAAAGGAAACTGGTTTTATTTTCTGTAGCAGTTTTCTCAACATGTTTCTCATTTGAACATTCCACGCTCGTCCAATAATTTCAAGGGAGATGACTTTGTCGAAAGTCGATTTTCATGATGATATAAGTTAGGGATGGATCACATTTCTTTTTTAATCATATACATATGCCTGGTCCTAACAAGTGGAAAATTTGTGAATATCTTTTCCAGTTTGATTTGGAAAGGGTATCACAGGTTGTGATTCTTTAACGTGAAATGCATGTCTCTTCGTTAAAAAAACAGATATCATGTGGGCGAGCGACACAAATGACTCTAAATCTGAAAAAAGTACGCGTGGATAACTAATCTTGTGTCCTTGTAGTAGAACTGTTTTTCGAGTTTCAGGTTCGGTTCCGGATATTTTGACAACCCGAAAAACCGACCGAGCAAAAACCGGACGAACGGTTTTAATGTGTTTGTGCATAAACGGACGAAACTATCTTACTGGGAAGGAACTGAACTCGTGGCCCCTATGGACTCTTTTCACCTAGTCTGTCTAGCAAATGGGGCAATTACGTCGTGTTCCTATTGTCATATTCTCTCTCTTATTGACTCGTCCACCGGACGAGTCAAAAAGAGAGAAAATGTGAGAACGAGAACACACCAAAGATTTATTTATTTATTGGTGTTTTAAGGTCACATATTTCTGCATAATGGCTAACCATGACCGTGACAGTTTAACGGGCGGAGGAAACCGGAGTACTCGGAGAGAACCACCGACCAACGGCGAGCAACTGTCAGCTCCCCAACATACCAACTCCACACAAGCAGGGTTAGCATTGGTTGAAGACAGGTGCACCATCGACGTGCAGTACGCCTTAGTACACAACGTCACCGTGCCCCCACGTGGGCAATGGGGGTGAAGTGTCTTGCCCAAGCACACCACGCGGTTGCCGCAGGTGGGATTCGAACCGAGGACCTCTCGGCTTGCAGCCTGCACCTCTACCAACTGAGCCACCGCGCCCCACACCTTAGATTAGTTGAACTTTATTCATTTTTTACTCTAATCTATGTTTTTTCTGATTCAACGGGCTTAGCAACTAATACTCCAGAACCACTAAACACGATCAAAGGGAAGTTCTGTTGAAGCCACTGGAGGTTTTTACATACATGGCCTTTTGTTGTGAGTGGTGTCGCACAAACTACTGAGGTTTCCTTTTTCCAGTTCCCCAAGAATGATCAGAGAAGTTAGGTTGAACCCACTGAAGGTATTTACAGACAAGGTTTTTTTGTGGTTAGTGGTGTCGCACAAGCTATTGAGGTTTGTTTTTCAAGTTAACTGGTAGAGTGCTAGAAGCCACTATCAGGGCTTTAATATGAAGAGCAGGTACCCCAGCCTGAAGGTGTCATATTCTGTGGATGTGCTTCATATTATCTTAGAAGCGAAATTACTTAGTCTATATGGGTTTGCCTTGTTACAATTTATGGGAGAGTGCCTCTTGGCACTCTCCCATAAATTGTAACAAGGCAAAGACACAGGAACAAATTTTGATAACCAAAAATAACTTAGCACTCTACCAGTTAAGGAGAGTGACGTGGTATTTTCAATAAGTTCTTAACACACAGCAAAGCCGAAAGAAAACCAGACCAAATCTGAAAGATCAAAACCTTCCAGCTCTACCTTGTAGATTTTCCCGTTAATTAATCGCTAAACGTTAATGTAAACCCCCAAATTGAACACAGCACTAAAAACGGTTAATATACAGTCGTGAACTTAGATTCCTGTAATCTGTGTGTTAAATAAGTAATGGAAAATTCAGCTTGAAAATTGGTGACATGTTATTTTCGATAGCGTCATATATCTTTAAAAATGTTAAACTTTTCATTTTTTGGTTTTCAACATTGCGAAGCATTTTTCATAAATACTGATGGACAACCAAAAAAATGACAAATTATTATTTTGTTTAGATTTTTGACGACATCGAAAATAACGCATCACTTATTTTCAAACTAACTTTCCACTATTTATTTAGCACCTTAAAGCAAGTTTGCATAGAATGTCATAGCCTGGTTTTGAAGTGAAATTCAAAAGAACAAAATTCCAAGGCGTCTTTCAAAAATTTTTATGAAAACTCAGGTGCTAATTGTTTTGGTGATTAAGCAGTAATTTCAGTGTTTGTTTTCTTGTTGAGTATATTAGAATGTATACATAAGCTGGTAATCAGCATTTGTCCTTCTATAATAGTAAAAGCTGCTTGATAACAAGTCCTGTTCCCCAAAAGGGTTTAATTATTGTTTAGAATTTATGTTAATAAGTAACCGTTGTTATGAGTAACTGTTTTACTATAAAATGTATGTATTTCCTGAATTCAACCGATATGGAACACTGTAACCGCTATGGACTCTGAACATCCTCCGCTTCATCCCTAGAAGTGATCATCCACCTCCAGGGAGGCGAGCGTTGGTCCTGCGCCCCGCTTCTACCCCTTTTTGTAAACCGCCTTTTTGACCCGGCCACATAGGTTCCAATGCAGGCCTGCCCCCGAACCAGGGAAGTTTGTGTCTTTCTATGGGTGGTCCCCGAAAGGGACCGTTGTTGTTTTTCCTTCACGAGCCAACGACACACTCAACTGAAATCCTGGAAAACGAACCAACTCCAGTTTCCATCAACCGCCTGAGTCAGACTATACTTTCCAATGATGGCCCTCCACCACATCATGACTATCCTTCTAAGTGGCAAACTTTACCTGCCCGAAAATACCATCACAGCACCCTTGGGGAGAGGTAGCACCTTTGTGAGAAGACCCACTCTCGCTCTGGTCCTCACCCGAGGGTTCAACCAACGACCATCACAAAGACAAGCCAACACTCTCCTGATCATCTAACCCGGGACATGTGCCGAGTACCCGATCCTTTTCCTCCTTCCACACGCCTAGACATGTAGCTACAGGATCTTATACAGTTAAAGGGGGTCGAGAGGGGCTTGCCCCACAGCGTCCCTGCGCGTCTTCGGCGCGTGAAACCATTTCATCTTTAGTCTTTGAAAAGTCCATTTTCATGTCATGTCATCCTTTTAACCATGTCATTCGCACCTTGGACTCCGAGGTGCTAACAACTGAAACAAAGGAGCTTCCACTTGTTATTCAAGAAACACTGGTCAGAGTGAAGGCTACCCTTGCTACCACCTGGAGTATCCAGGTGCTCAAGGGTAAAATTCACCAGACAGTGGATTTTGACAAAGAAGCCGAACCGACGTCCTTGGAGAGGTGTAGTATCTTTCGTGAGGGGTACTACACCTTGCCGAAGGATGATGTCAACAGCCGAAGCAAAAAGAATATAAGGAAAAGAAAGAAGGAACCTTCCGCCAGACGATGCGATGCCCATCGACTGACGGAGTTCGTGGAAAAGAAAAGGATGGAAAAGCAAGAGAGGGAGGCTATCCATGGTGTTGAAAGCTCAATGCCCACAACCCCTGACCGTTCCACGTCCAGCGCGATACCTTCCACTCCGGTGGAGGGTCCGGAGCACGCTGATTCACCAGTTAATATTCCAATCTTCAGCCCATCACACTCTTCCTCGGAAGAGGAGATGGAGGAGGAAGGTCTGTTTGTGGAGCAGGATGTTGAGTCGGACATCGCACATGTCGCCGAACCCGCTCTTGCTTCTCTAGCTTTTCCGACCGGGACCCCATCCAAGAAGCAATCACCGCGAAGTCCGTGGAAGGCATCCTAGAAGAAGAGGTCAGAGATGGCGACCACCTAAGATACCTTCAAGAACAGATCAAAAGCTTGGAAGACATAGGGCTCAATGAACACCAGTAGGTATAAATGGAGAGTTTACGACCACTTTGTACATGTACGTGTACAACATACGTACACGATGCGTTCACCAACGTGGAATTCAGTGTTAAATCGCACGCTTGTTCACAAAAATGTACAGTGGTCTTGAATCCCCCATGTTTTTTTTGTGACTTCTAGACCGCACTTTTAACGTTCAAATACTCGTGGTGAACGCGCGTTTTTAAAAAAAGGGTGAAATTGTACATCTTCAATTTTATCTTTTACTTTAAAAATTTTTGTCGACGTTCCCATCGCAGATCAGACCATCGATCCATCGTTGGTGAACGCGAGCAAAAAATTCTGGGCTATCATCAAAAAAACGGTCTGCGGATTCTAGACCAGTGGTCCAGAACTCTCCATTGTTTTGAGGCGGTGGGTTTTTTCCCATTTATGACGTCATTAGGGGAATTCCCCACTATGGGAATTCCCAAACTCAGCTAATCGACCGATCGGATCGCTCGATTCTCCTCCAATCGACCGATCGGATCGCTCGATTCTCATAAACTCGATCATACGGAGTTATCTCCCCTCGTCGTGGGGTGGGGGAATATCCTAGGAAATAAATAAAGGTGATCGATATATATAGGAGAGAAAAAAATATATATATAAATAATAGTTATTTAGAAAAATAAATATATCAAATCGAATAGATAATAATAAAAAAAATACGTAAATCATGTGCGCTTCCCAGACTATTAGAGCGAGGATTCTTTTAAACATGCTGATGAGAGCATACGCAATCTGCGTGAACGATGAACTACGTTCCATCTTGTTAGAACGATGCGTCGGATGTCGGTATTTCGAACCGGCGTTCGAACGCGTTAGATTCGACGATGTGATCACGTTTTGGAAGAGATTAGTCTTCTGTAAGAATCAAGACAAGCCCACAGTTTCGGAAGAACTGAAATTGGCGCGTAGAAGTCTGACTTTAGAAGACAAGGGATGCATCAAGAAATTATTGCTGAACGAAGCATACGTCTAAGTTTTGTTCGTTGATATAAAATAAGGGAGAATAGAAAATAAAAATAAATACACACATAAAATTTTTTATCTAATATTAGAAAGGGAAAAAAATACAAAAATGAGAACCAGAAATAAATTGTATCCGACGTTAGTGGACGACGAGGACGAGAAGCCGATCGACGTTTTGCCGACGGCACCGTCGCTAGAAGAAAATGAAAGAGGAGAGAGGTATCGCATCGATCAAATCAATAGAATCCAAGAGTATCTAACTCGAGAGAGAGATTCTCGTCGTTCCCTCAAGAAGAAGTATTCGCGTTTCGTGACATTCGTCAACGCGATCGACACAACACTCATCACGATTTCCCTGGGTTTACACGCGGCCGGCATCGGATTTTGTCGACTGCGGTCGGCATTCCAATCGTGTTGACCGTAGAAGGAGTGGCCCTCGCCGCCGGATTGTTTAGCACGCTCGGAAACTTTTTGAGTAGGAAATTATATCTGAAGGCGAGGAAACACGACAAGATTCGCGTCTTGGCCGACTCCAAGATCGACACGATATCCGAAATGATCTCTATGGCGTTGAAAGATGGTAGGATATCGGAGGGAGAATACTTCGCGATATTGAGTGAGAAAACGAAATACGATGCCATGAAAGAAGCCGTGAGAATCAAGACTCGTCAGATCATCAAGGAAGAGATGAAGGATTCTCTCGTGGAAAAGGGGAGGAAAGAGGCCAGGGAGGAATTCAGTAAGATGATAGAACTCAAGAGCAGCGATTGAAAAAAAAAAATATATATATATAATAAGAACAGAATTTTTAAAAAAAAATTAAATTTATATATAAAATAAAAAAACGAAATTAATTTAAATAACTCTTAAAAATGTATTGCGTAAAGTGTAAGAGAGTTACCGAGACGAGTAATTCTAGAGAAGTGCGAACTAAAAACGATAGACAGATGCTTCGCGGAATTTGCGACGTGTGTGGTTCTGTCAAGACACGATTCGTCAAAAAAAAGAACGCGAGCAAAGGTAAAGGCATCGTGAATAAAATGATCAATAATCTATCTTTCGAAATGCATCTGCCCGGTCACAGTTTCACGGGACCCAGAACGAAATTGAACTAGAGACTCAACGCCGATCTGACACCCAAATCTTGGAGCAAACCTGTGAATAGGGTGGACGCGGCCGCGTATGATCATGATCTGTGCTACGCCGGACATCCCGACACCAAGACTCGCTATGACATCTGTGACAAAAACATGTTGGGGAAATTGAGAGGCATATCGAGTCCAACCAGGAGAGAGAAGATGGAACGTTCGCTGGTCGGCAATCTGATCGGTGCGAAACGTCGATTCGGATGGGGCGTTCAAAAAAAAAAGCGCATCTGAAAAGAAGAAGAAACGATTATTGACGAGCGAATTGACCGAGGAGTTACATAAACCCATAGTGCATAAATTTCGAAAGAGAAGGGTGTTCGTGAAGGGTCTGGATGATATTTGGTCTGCCGACTTGGTCGACATGAGATCGTTTTCGAGGTGGAACGAGGGTGTCAAATATCTATTGACGGTCATCGACGTGTTTTCCAAATACGGTTGGATCAGAGCTTTGAAGGATAAATCGGGACCTTGCGTCGCCGAGGCTCTGAAGAGCGTGTTCGACTCGTCTTCTCGAAAACCGAGTAAATTGTGGGTGGATAAGGGAAAGGAATTCTACAACAAGGACGTTCGTCGATTGGTAGATCTCTACTCGATCGAAAACGAAGAGAAAGCCACCGTGGTGGAACGTTGGAATCGAACGATGAAGGAAAAGATGCACAGATACTTCACGGCGAATTCGACCAAGAAATACATATACGCTCTGAATGGTCTGGTCAAAGATTACAACAACACCCGACACAGATCGATCAAGATGACTCCCGCAGAAGCTAGCGATCCTCGAAACGAAAAACGGGTCTACGCGAATCTATATCCTGAGAGATCTATGATCAGGAAGAAGTTTAGAACGCCGAAATTTGCGGTCGGTCATCGAGTGAGAATTTACGCTTATAAGAAGCACTTCGAAAAGGGTTATACTCCTCGATGGACCTCGGAAATCTTCGTGATAATCAAAATATTTCACACCGATCCGGTGACTTACGAAATCGAAGCTTTGGATGGAGAAGAGATCATCAGAAAGTTTTACGAACAACAATTACAGAAGACGAAGTTTTGATGAAGAAGACAATTTTTTTTTTTATTTACTCTCTTTAACATTTTCTTGTTTACACACATATATATAAGAGAGAAAAAAATAATAATAAAAAATAATTAAAAACTATTTTTAGATAAAAAAAAAAGCAAGTTAATTAATAAACAAAAAAAATTAAAAATCCTTTAAAATGACAAATATACTAGATATAGCACAAAGCGAAGTGAAAGATGAAAGTATTCAAGAATATGAGGTTCACGAATATGAACCGGTAACCGGAACGAGTTTGAACAATGCGGGAGAGATAAGAATCAACGTCAAAACTCAAGATCTATTCGTACATCCTAGCGAGAGTTACATAGTGGTGCAGGGACGTCTCACCAAGGAAGATGGGAGCGACTACGCCGACGACGACACGGTTACTCTAGCCAATAATGGCATCATGCATGTATTCAGTAACATAAAATACACGCTATCCGGACAAGAGATAGAATCTGTGTTTCATCCCGGTCAGGCCACCACGATGTTCAGACTCTTGACGTATCCTGATGATTTTTTGAAATCCAGAGGACTTAATCAGTTGTGGGTGAAAGACACCGTAGGCCCTGCTAGCACAGGCGCCGCCTTGATATTCGACTATGTTGTCAAGACGTCCAGACCTAAAGGAACGTTTTTGTTCAGGATACCTTTGAAACACATCTTCAGATTTGCGGACGATTACAACAAGATCATGTACGGATTCAAACACAATCTGACATTGATTCGAAAAGGAAACGATGACGCAATAGTGAGACTCACTGCGACCGATGTGGGTAAGATAACTCTACACAAGATATCGTGGTTCGTTCCACACGTGGAGCCTTCGATTGTGGAGAAAGCGCGTCTCTACAAGATCATAGAATCCAAGAGCAAATTACCCGTGGGATTTAGAATGAGACAGTGCGACATGGCTAGCATTCCTCCCTCCACGAATCACTTCGATTGGAGATTGATGGTGAAATCCGCTTCCGAGAGACCGTGTTTCATCGTGGTTGCATTTCAAACCGATAGGGACGGGTCTCAGGAAAAGAATGCGTCGCTGTTCGATCATTGCAGTTTGAGAAACATGCAAGTGTTTCTGAACACCACGAGATATCCAGCAATCGATTACAATGCATCGTTCGACAAGAACGATTTCTGCAGACTGTACGGCGACGCCGCTGATTTTAGAAAGAAGTATCATGGTCTAGACGAATTGATGAGCAACCCCAACATATCTCCCGGTGAATACAAGTCAATGTATCCCATGTTCGTATTCGACATCAGTAAACAGAGTGAATGACTCAAGAGTGGCATGTTAGACATTCAGATCAAGATGCAATTCGATAGGAACGTGCCGAGAAAAACTGAAGCCTTCGCCCTGGTCCTGTCGATCATTCGATGAGAGACGAGTGTGAAAAAAAAATTTAAAAAAAATAAAAAGTAATGAGTAATTATTAAAAACAAAAAATAAAAAAATAAATTCGTTTTTAATGATATTTTTTTTAACAAAAAAAAAAAGTTTCATCCGAGAAAAAATCGTCTTTTTTCAACATTCTCGACGTACAAAATGTTACAATTCGTAAGTAGTCACGTAGGAAATGAAATACACATTCCATTTTCGCGTTTGAAAAAAAAAGATTTTTATGATTACGTTCTGAATTATTTAAAAGATCGCGTGCTATTCACTCGAGAGAAACAAAAAAGATATTTCGTGACGAAGATATTAAAACTCGAAGAGATCTTAGATTGTTCGATCCTGTGCGATCGTATCTCCATTTCTGTCGGATGTTCCATCCTGTGTTGCAAGCCAAAAAACAAAAAAAAAAGATGTGGAAAAATGGTTAGGTAAACAGCGGGATAGACGGTTGAAAACGAAAAGAATGAGATGCTTTCCACCATCACCACTACCTTCTGAAGAGAATGGTAATGATGCGAGTGTTACCAAGAGATGCACAACATTCGTTCATAATTATGATTCGGATCAACAAAAGTCTTGTTATAAACGTATCATATCACAAAGAAAAAGAGGAAAAGAAAAAGAAGAATCGACGCTGAAAATTGAGAAAAAAGGAAACGTTATTATAATATATGGTGATAGTGAAGAAGAAGGAAACCAAAAAAAAATGAGATCTAAAGATGATCTCATTACTTTTTTTTTTTTTTTTTTTGTTTTTAATAATCACACATTATTTTTTTTTAATTCATTATTTTCCACACATTCACTGTTTGTTCAAAGAATCTAGTTCAATCGGTAGACTCACCACGGAAGTGGCGGCTTCGGGATTATTGGTTTTCGTAACGAAATTAATCCTGTCACCGGCGTTCACTTTGAGAGGCGTGCCGAACGTGCTAACATTCACATGTTGATTCTCAGTCTTTTCAACGCTGTATCTCTTATCGCTCTCCACACCATTCACCATGAGATTGACGACCGCTCTGTTATTCAAATCCGAGGAAGCCAGACTCATTCGAAGGATTTCACCTCCCAACAGCATGGGATATCCCACCTGACCATGTTTCGATCCGCTACCTCCATTTCCGAAAGACCACTCAGCTTTTCCCTCATCTAAGGTGCCGGCCTCTTCGGCCCACACGGTGATCAATTGTCTAGCATATTTGACTTTCTCCACCACCGAAATCAGGGTGCAGGCATCCGTCATGTTCACGGGATCCGGTAGATTCGTGAGCGCATGTCCACCCATGTCTAGTTTACCTTCCATGATGTCACCCCTTCTCCAGACCGAGTTGTCATCCACGTACTTCCAACTTACCATGCTGGAATCAAATTCAGGACCGTGACCGAGACCGAATAAATTCTCACCGTTCATGTTGATGCCACCCTCCATGGTTCTGCCAGATTGTTTGTTCAGGTAGAGATTGTCCACTTGCAATTCTATGTATTCTTGTGATCGTATCATGACAGAATCTACGTAGCCCTTGTTGACCACGGTTGAGTCCGCATCCATGTCGTCAATCTTCGACAGATTCAATATCTTGTGGAATCCCGCATTCAGATCCGATTTCATTTCACGTCTGTCAGACTTTCTCTGTTCCAGATCTATGTAGTGTTTGGTCGCCACGTCCTTGGGATTCGTGGGAGTGGCCACGTTCGTTATCTTGTTAGAATTGGCGTTCAATTTCGAGTGCATCGTTTTCTGAATGTATCTATTTCTCAGGTGTTCGCTGAATCTCGCATGAGAGTCGTTCGCGTATTTCTTGGTCGCAGCATCGGTGGGATCTACGGGATTCACGACGTTCACCAAATGTTTGGATTTCAGATCGAGATCATCGGTCATGGTTTTATCCATCTAATTATCCAGCAGGATTCGTTCAAAATTGGAGTTCCCCCTGTCGACGTATTTTTTAGTCGCAGCATCTGCGAGATCTATCGGCTCGGGAAGATTGTAGAGCTTCTTATCGTTCATGTTCAAAGGTTCTTCTCAAGGTTCGTATCTCCGAATGTAACATTTGTGCAAGTTGGCAACGTCGTAACCATCGTCGACTTCGAACGTCTTCCTCTTCTTTCTTGGGTTGACTCTTTCGTCGTCACTTCTACCAAATTTATCAACTGGCATGTTGTTGTGGGATTTTTTTGTTTTTTAGAAAAATATGTTCAAAACGCAGTTTATTAAAAATGAACTATGTTATTTTATTTTTCGTTTTTATTCGATTAAAATTTTTTTAAAATAATTTTTTTTATCTTTATATATACTATAAAAAAAAAAATCTCTCTCTAATGTAAATCATTGAGAATATCTTGAAATCGATCTCCTTCAGACCATCTCTTGAGAACGTAGAGACACAGGTGACCGCAAAACACTTGATGTGGTGATTGCACTTGTTCCGTGTTGTAACGAACCATCGATTTGTTGAAATAGTTCTTTATTTCTTTTGGCGGCGAGATTCCGTAGCTGTCGAAATAATAATTTTTCTTCTTCCCATTCTTCATCCATGCCAAACAGTGAGTGCCTTCACCTGATGAATCGTCTAGATTTAAAATTCCGCATTCCGATTGTCGAGGTCTTCTCTTCGGCAAGGCATCTCTGGAAAACACTCCTAGAAAATCTTTGATTTTCAAATCTTTTGCCGCATTCAACAGATCGATGTTGGATAGGGATTCGTTAGGTAAGACGACACCTTCTACAGATATCTTTATTTTCTTATTCATAAATGCGTATATATTTTTTTTTATTTATTTTATTATAATTTACTAAAAATGACGTTATTTTTTTTTCTATTTTTTTCTTTTTCTTTTTAAACTAACTTTCTCGATGTCACTATCGATTTCTATAATTTTGTGTTCATCTAATTCTTCTTGATTTTCTGGAATCCTATCATCCGCAATCATATCTGGAATCCTATCATCCGCAATCATATCTGGAATCTTATCATCCACAATCGTATCTAGAATCCAATCATCCCCATTCATATCGTCTAAAATTAGATCCAAAGTCCAATGTCCGAGTGCCAACACGAATCTCTTATCGTCGTCGGCCGTCAGCGAAATCTTGTTGACTATTTCAGTATACAAGTCATGATTTTCGCTTCGAATCGATTTCATAGTCTTATACACCGGACCACTTCCTAACAGACAATCTTTATACTCTTGGAAAGAGATGTTTTTCTTCACCACGCACGCTTTAACTCCTTTGCACTTCTTGATCTCTTCATCATCTTCTAGACGATAAGCATACAGTTTGGGTCTCAAGCCCACGAATTCGATGATCTGTTTACCACCGCTCTCGTCCTTAAATTTACCCAACACCTTCTTGTTGTCGTTCGATTGAATGTTGGACAGGTGATCGACGGGATAATTGCTCATGTCGAACCACTCGGCCACGTCCGGAGATATATCTTGGTAGACGTCTTTCGTCTCTATCTCGTAAACTAAACTGTCCGTGTCTGTGAACAGTAGTTTGGCTTTGTCACCAAATTTTCGTTTGACGTAATCATAGTGAAACTCGTACATCAATCGCTTGCTGATATCTAAGATGATCGGTCCGAGATAATATGGTTTGTCGAACTTCAGGTACGTCTTTTGCATGTGAATGGCCACTAGATTTTCGTCGAATATGGTTCAGTGTTTGTAATTGGGTTTCGCCACTAATTTTTTAGCTCTTTTCTCAGACATGATGAGTCGAACATCGGTTCTCTTCCTGATGTTTTCCATTGATTTGCCGTACACGCAGTTGTTCATGAGTTTGAAGAAATCTTTTTCGAAATCGTTCTCGGTTCGAGTTCTGAGATTCGTGTTGAAATCGATGTATTTTTGCATCCAAGGCTCTTCGTCGAATCGAATGATGTGATGTATGTCGACTAATTTCATCCCGTAATCGACGTACTGCTTCAAATTCTCGCTGTAGATGACGTAGTTACGTTTGTTAAATAAACTGGGAATGAGTTTTTCCTCGTCTCCTTCGTTCGGTTCCATTCGTTTGGGAGCTAGCGGATAATCATTGTGTGGATCATGTAATTCTTCCGGATAGTTCAAATCGACTTCTAAAATGCAAGGATAGTCTCTCCATTTTTGCATCTCTTCCGGTTCCGTTACCCATTTGAAATTTCCAATTGGTAAAGGATGACTCATAGCCCAACCGTACAGATTATTAGCGTCCCAATTCTGTATGTATTTAGTTGACCATTTCAAATCGAAACCTTCTTTCATGTAGGGATTGTTAGCCTCAGAATATCTGTGAGAGATCATCGAGATGCCACCTCTCGCAGCCCTTTCGAACATGAGCAACATGTCCACGTCGGATAATAATTCCAATTGGACTTCGGTGGTCTTCAACAGAGCATCCCATGCCAGACCGGGCGCGGTGAAATACCAAGCGGGATCCAGATCGTAATTTTAATGACAGACGTCTCGAAAATTTTCGAACACGTCTGCTAAGAGCAGAACGTTGGTCTTTAGATAGAGATCGTGATAATCTCTCATGGTTTTCATATCGAATGATTTCCACACGTTTTTGGCGTGTTCGTAATTCTTGTCGGAAATGTCGGATTCGTATAATTTCGAATAAAAATCATCTTTCGAAGGTAGTGTGGTGTCTTTGAATCTCTTTAGATCGTTCATGTAATCGTAAGGATAGACTCCTTTCCTCAACATGACGTCTACTCGTTCTCCGAAATGTTCGCTCGTGATTTTAAGTTTATCCTTGCTCAGGTTATCGACTAATTTTTCCAGAGCGGTCGACATGAATTTAAAACTGTCGATGAAACGTATGCCTCTACGAATGGATTTCGTTTTTTCTTTCAACGTATTTCCGTCGATTACTCTTTTCTTCTCCATAAGCTTCCATTTCGTGAAGGAAATGTATCTTTCTTCGCTGTTCACGATGCAATTTAATTCTTCGTGTGAGGTGCCAAGATTTTTCACGAACAGATGACTGTCGTAACCTGAGAGATTGTGAAACATCACCGGATAGAAAGCGGCGTCTCGATATTTTAAATTACACTTGCTGTGAGCCGGACCATGATACAGACCCGTGTAATGATCGTGGTCTCTGACCTTCTTATTTTCCTACGAATTCTCGTTGAACGATTGTCTGCATATGTGACATTCGGTGGCTCTGTTATTTTCGTTCTGCTGCTCTCGCGTGATGATCATTTTCACTGGAGTTTTGAATTTGCCGTATAACATTTGAATTTTAGATTCTATCTCTTCCATGAACCTTTGTGCCACGTCGTCGTCTTCGCACTGTTTCGTGTAGGTGAAGGGACCCATGTCGTGTTGCGAGTCGAAAGCGCATTTCACGTAAATGCAATAGCCCGAAGGTATGTGTTTTTGATATCTTTCGACGTAACTTTGAAGAGAGTTGGGTTGACAGGAACTCATTTTCGCGGTGAAACATTCGAAATCGGCGTACACGACGAATGGTACTTTTAACCTTCTATTGTGATTTTCAAACTTCACGATGGTGTTGGGTTTGGGCATTTAGATGGCGACACCTTGATTTTCGTTGCAATATTCCTGATGTTTCGCTAATGATTTTTCGCTGTGAAACACGTTCATGCAATTGTAACATAAAGATATCTTTCCTTTATGATTATTATTTTGTTTCGACAGTAATCAGGTGGGATGTTTAACCCAACAATAATGACGATTGTCACCATTCGAAATCAATAATAAAATAAATCGTCTTTTCTCTTCCGCGATACGAAGTCTGTCTGAGAGGATAGATCTTTTGTTTTTCGTCATCGTATCCAAGGATGTTTACCGCTATGGTGGGATTTTGAGCCTCGAAACGTTCGATATGTTTTAACTCTGTTGGAAAAGTCACTCCGGTCCAATCGAGATTTTTAGAAGTTTCCACGTAACGAGAAACTCTATCGAAGTGTATTTCGACAGGGTATAAAGCAGAGGTGACTGCCCATTTAAAACACTGATCATCTTTATTTCTCACGTTGACCACGGCGTGTTTCTTAGTCAAGAAATATGGTAATTCCAAGTAGGAAGATCCTTTCAACGGATCGTTTTTATTTATGTGAATTTCGAGTTTCAACACCTCATCGAACGTCCAATTACTACCTTCATGTTGATAATTCGCGAGAGACGTCAACATCTTGTCTTTCATCTTTTCGAAAACGTCCGATAGATCTGATCCTCGAAATACGGGTTCGACGTTAGATCTGAAATATGCATTTTTCACGATGCTCTCGCCGGACTTCACGTCGATTTTATTCATTATGCAATGGAGTATCATCTTAATTTTTGATCCCACGTTCATGTATTCGCGAAACAAATCCAATACTTCTTTCTTCACCCGTTCCATGAACAATTTCGGATCGATTTTCTTCAACGAGGGAATCACGTCAAAAGTTTTAAAAATGCCTTTGATCACACTCTCCCATTCTATGGGTTTCGATTGGAATAGTTCTGCAACGAGTCGTGTTACATATTCTTCTCCTTTCTTTTCGTCGATTGCTCATTGAATTTCGCTCGATATATCTCGTTTGTCTTGAATCTGAAGTGCATCACTCATTTTCATTTTAGTCTTTCTTTTCTTTTCTTTGGAATCTTGATGTTCTTCAACGGCTTTTCGTTTAGTCATCTTCTTATTTTTCACAATCGAAACGTTTTCGGTTTTTTTCGACATCGGCATTTCGATTCCTTTTACTATCTTCTCATTTTTCACAACCGATGCATCTTTTGACGTCGTTGCTATCGACATTTCATTTGCCTTTCTAGCGTTTCGCAAATATTCTTGTATGACATCAATTTTTTTTTATTTAGTTCTATGATTTCTGAAATCTGAAATTTGTAATAGTTTACAAATCTTGTTTAACTGAGGTATGGTTTTCTCATTTAAATTTACCATTGTTTTATCTGTTTGCTTCATTTGTAAGAATATTTTTTTTTTGGAATTTTGTATTAAATAATTTGTTAAAAAAGTTTTGCTTTTTTACTCTTTTTATATATATATATATTAAAAAAAAAAAAAAAAAGTTCAATTTTAAATTCCATTTTTTTTTCTTTAATGTGTTTTTATTCAAAAACAATTTAAGACCACTTTTATTTCTCGTTCGCAAAACGAACACGTTTTCTCGTCTTCGGAATAACATTCTCTACAGTAACGCAGGTGTGTGCACGGTAGAAACAAGACGTTTGCGACACCTTCGCAGAGCAGACACTTGGTGGACGTTTTGCTCGGCTCATTTTCGACGAGTGACGATAACTCGTCCGCTTCCGCCATGAATTTGAGGAGATGTTCTAAAGTTATGAATTGAGACAGGGTCTTGTTTAACACATTGTACAATTGTTCCTTGGTGTGTCAGAGTTGTAACATATCCATCAATAATTTTTGGTTTTTATCTCTATCCCTCTCTTCGTCTTGGATTTTGATCAATCCCAACGTTAGGATCTTGTTCAAATAATCACATTCGCCTTTTTTAATATTACTTATGTGTTCAAGTAAAGATCTGCCGTGAGGTTCCCAATTCATCAAATGTATGTTACAACAAAAACATTTGACTTTGTTCCCTCTACCCACGTAAACGAAACCCGCAGCGGCTAAATCTTCGGGTTTTTGAGCGAGATGCGAAGGCCAATTTTTAAACGTTTGAAGTCTTGCACGTTCTAGACTATAATTCGGATTTTTGGACTTGATCATTGTTTTTACCTCAAAATTGAGTTTGTAAGAATATTTTTTTTTAACTTTTATTTATATATATAGAGAAATAAAGAGAAACTTTTTTAACAAATTATTATTTAAATACAAAATTTAAAATATACATTATTTGCAAGAATTCATAAAAACCAAATAATCAATCATGACAACCACACCTAAAAGATGCAAACTGAAATTGAAACTAGACGAAGCGTATGAGAAATAAATTCGGTTTTAATATCTATACATTACAACCACACGATCCCATCGAATTGAATGAGGTCGAGATGGTGGACTTAGAGCACTACTACCACAAATATCGAATATGTTTGAAATTGGATAAAGCCATGCTCGATTTGTTTTACGAGTACCAAAGCGATCTGCTGAATAATATCATCGTTGCCGAAAACAGAGAATTCGACAAGGGTGATTTATTGTTGTCCTATGGTTGTTACATATATGCAATAATCTCACCCGAACTCGTGAAGAAATCGGGTGGTGAGAGCGCATTCGCCAATGAAAAAAAATTCAAAAGAGTAAAGATAAACATTTACACCATTTTCGTATGTGGAAAAATAACGAATGTCAACATGCTAATAACGGACTTGGAAATATAAACAATAGAGAGACTGAAATGTTAAAATTTAACTTTTTATATATATATAAAGAGAAAAAAACTTTTACTAAAAAATTTTACATTAAAAAATTAAAAATTAAAAAACACAACTTTTTTATATATATATAAAGAGCAAAAAAAAAAAACTTTTTAAACAAATTATTATTTAAATACGAAATTTAAAATGTACATTATTTGCAAGAATTCGTAAAAACAAAAAAACAAATAATCGATCATGAGGACAACAACACCTAAAAGATGCGAATTGAAATTGAAATGAGTCGAAACGAATAAGAAATTCGGTCATAAAATCTATAGATTACAACAACACGATCCCATCGAATTGAACGAGGTCGAGACGAAGGGCTTAGAGCACAAATATGACAAATATAAGATGCCTTTGAAATTGGACGAAGCCGCGCTCGATTTGATTTACGAGTGCCAAAGCGATCTGCAGAACATCGTCATCGCCGAATAGAGATAGAGAATTCGACAAGGACGATTTGTCGTTGCCCTATGGAAATTACATATTTCCAAACATCTCATTCGAACTCGTGAAGAAATTGGGTGGTGAGAGCGAGTTGACTGATGTAAAAAAACTCAAAAGAGTAAAGATAAACATTCAACACATTTTCGAAAAAGGAGAAGACACGAGTGTCAACATGCTAATAACGGACTTGGAAATATAAACAATAGAGAGATTGATTTTTAGCGAAGAAAAATGAAAAAAAAAAAGTAATGAGATCATCTTTTGATCTCATTTTTTTTTTGTTTCTTCGCACTCTGTCTCGCGATATTCGTCATTATCGTCTAATTGTTTCCCCACCTTTTTATCCATTTTAAATATATTATTTTATACTTTCTATGATTTTATATTTTATATAATTTTATATTATAATAACATATTCAAAATCGGTATATTCTTAAACGGCGAATTCTCACCGAGCAACAATCCCTTGCCGAGTCGCTCAACGTTCCATCCACTCTTCAGATAGAGACCGTTTCCTCTCAGAGAGTTGCCACCTCTAATAGGTTCTAGATACAATCCTTTACCGCTGTCGTCTACGTGGACGCGACACACGGCTCCTCCCTTCTTCAAAAACAGTCCGCTGCCACCCATTAATTTCTCAACTGCCGAACCATCGAGTCCCGTGAGAGCTCCCATGCCGAGAGTCTTTCCGAGAAAGGGTAGCGCCTTTGCGGCAAAGGGTAATGCTTTTGCAGCTATTCCTGCCAATAGCGGTAGGAAACCACCTTTCATTCTCAAATTGTATCTCAATTGAGCTGGACTCATTCTCACCGTCAACCCTCTTCCATCGCGAATCGCTTTCTCCATCCTTTTGATTTGACTTCTGATCCAGGCGATCGAATCCTGACCGCCTCTCGTCAGATCTTCGTGAGTGAATTTGAATCTCACCGCCTCGCCTCGAGTTGTTAATGCTCTCTTAAGTTTCTTCCTCTGTCCTGCGGATATGTTCACGTTTTTAACCACGTATTCTGTCATAATTCTGTTTTTTTTAAATTATTTACTTCAATTGTTTCTTGTTTAATAATTATATTAAAATAATTTTGTAAAATTAATATTGCGTTTATTTTATTTTTGTTATCTATATATATACACAATATTTTTATTTTTTTTTGCTTTTATATTTCTCTTATGTGAAATCGTATCGTCACTCTCTCTCCGCGAAGATCTAACAGTTCACCATTTTGATCCGTCAACGTGGTTTTCAGACTATACAACGTGTCTAAAATCACTGGTAGATAAACTAAATTTCGAGGTCGCTCCACGATCTTATAACCCGGCGACACGTTTGGAAAGAAGGAATAGATCGTCGGTTGAGCGCTACCATTCACGTAACTTCCAGCAATCACGTCCACGTTCACCAGAATGCTATTGACTGCGAGAATGTTGACCGTATTTTCAGATGCCGCGTGGCCTCGATACATCTTTCGATCGAATCCCAACATCTTGCCTATAGAATCGTCCGTGTTGAAATCCACTCGAAAATTATCTTCCAAATCCAACATCGTCTGTAAGGTATTAGGATTGGGAGCGAGTCTGATCTTGTTGCTTCCCTTTCCATCCGTCTTCATTCGCGTCTGAATGTAATTGTTCAAACCGTCTATGTCGTAACTCTCTTTGGGAATTCGAATCTCCAACCAATCCACTCCGTCGGAATACTTGAACGAGTTATTCTTTTCAGTGACATTGGGAAAGGAATAATAAGTCTCCAGATTCACCAAAGCAATCTCGTATCTTTTCTCTCTATTCAATTCGATGGAAGGTTCGAATTTCGTAGCGAATCGAGTCGAATCGCCACTCACCACGATTTGAATGGATTGTTTTGCAGCCGTATTCTCGGCTATTCGTCCTAACAATTCTCCATGTTCGAACATTATATTTAATTTTATTTTTTTATTCAAAATTAATTATTTGAAGATTTATTATTTTCTAATTTTTTTTATTTTCACGCTCTATCTTATTATTATCATCAGAAACATAAAACTTGTCGAATCCGCACCGATATTTTCCGCGATTAAATTCGCTTGTCAAATCGATCACGACGAAATTATAAAGTCCACCATCCCAAACCCTCTTGCAGAATCTCCTGAATTCCGCAGCGCTCATGTCGTTTGCGACGTGATCGCCGTAGATGTGATTGAGATTCTTGAGATCTTGGCAAAAGAGACATAGAAAATTAGCGTTCTCCCTTATCGTCTGTCTGGGCAATCGAAAATAATTCTGCGACAGGTAGAAACAGTCCACGTTGCTGTGTCGACCCCTAACGTAATACGATTCGCATCGGTTCTGTCTCTCCAAAAGCAGATCGTCGAAAATCATGAGATTCTTATCTTCCGATTTCAGTTCTCTAGGATCCGGAACGTCGCTAGCGTTCTCATAAAATCGACACTCGACGTTCGAAGAGGCATTTCTCTTCATCAGTTTCATCGCCGCACCGTCCAAAATGGTCGAAAGTGGAGCTCCGCTCTTGTCGAATTCCTCTCTACTGTCAAAGATTCTGGCTATGACGTCCTTGGGCAATCTACGATCCATGCACTCTCGAAGCAATCTGTATTCGGGTTGAAACAAGTTCTTGCCAAACACGAACAATCTGTCGTAATCCAACCAGTCGGGTCGGGACAACAGATTCATCAACAGATTGGTCTTTCCAAAATTCGATTTTCCCACTATCAAACCTCTTATGCTCTTGGGAAAGAACTCGTTATTCGACCTCTTAGTCGCGGCGTCGTTCCAAGACATATCTTTAATGTTCATCTTTGTTTTATTTTTTTTTTATTTTGTTATTTTAGATTCTTTTCAAACGCAAATTTTTTATGTTTTTCAAACTCTGTTTTTAATGTTATTATTTATTTATATCGCACCGTCGCGAGTTCTCTTCAATCCGGATCCACTCGTCATTTTGGCTAAATCTTGTATAGGCACCACAGCATCCTTAAAATCTTTCCAACTTTTCGGCGTTCACTCTAACGCAGCTCGCTTCGCCGGCGGACTGATCAACTTGTCGATCAACGCGTCGGCTGCCCTCTTGCCAGCCACAGAAGCTATCCTACCACTGGCTTCGGAAGCGGCTTTCTTACCAGCATCCAAAGCCGTCTTCTTACCGACCTCAAACGCGGTCGATGCGAGTTTTCTACCCGCATCGCCCGTGAACGCTCGCATTATAGAATCGACGATGCCAGAACCGCCTTGAACGTAAGTCCTGACGTATCCCCTGTTCTTTATCACCAACATATTTTATTTTTATGATATATTTTTTGTTTTTTCACTGGTAAATCGTTTTGTTGTTTTTAAATACTTTTATTATTCTAGTGTAAGAATTTACTGTTTTATTTTTTTGTTTGTTTGTTTGTTTGTTTCTCTCTACTTATTATATACACATCAATCCTTCAATTCGTTCATCAGCCTTTTATACTGGTTTTTATTCAAAACCTTCTGTCTTAACAATTCGTCAGATATAGCAACTATCTGATTATCTAATCCTGTGTTACCAGCCCGTCTGCTCGCCATCAACAAACTCAATCTCTATGACAGAGCGTCGGAATCGCTCGGAAGAAAAGTGGTTTTCACCCCTTTGCCAGTCACCGATTCGACGAACATCTTGTTCATATCTCATATGGGTTTCACCACTTTCGTCCACTTGTAACCTCTGTTGGCTTTGGGTTTCGTCTCTCTGGCATCGTTATTTCTCTTCATGGCGTGAGTCTGAACCAGAATGTCACCGTAATTGTCGAAATCCTGATCCGTGTAATCGCTAGGCTTGTCGTAAAGGAGCAATCTGCGCAGACCATCAGTCAATTCGTATCTGTTCGAACCCACGATCAATTCATCATCGCCAATATCTACTTCTGTGTCTCCTACAAAAATCCTTCCCTCCGAATCCTTATAAAATCCATACAACTGATCTCTCTTACCACCATCATCATCAGACGATGCGACGCTACTAGTGGTGATAGTCGAAGCTGTATCATCAGACTCGCTCTCTGTTTGAATTCCCGTGGGAACGTAATCCGGTGTAGATTGAACGGAATACCGATGTCCAAAACTAGGAGGCAACGAACCCATTCTCAAAGAACTCTCCTTTATGGGTCTCAATTCTTCGACTATCTCCTTCCTGCTTCGCTCTTGACCCTCCGTCACGGGTTTAAATATTTTTGTGGCTTCGCGTTTGAGTTCCATCTCACCAAGACGTCTGCTCCTATCAGCTGACTGAATCCCCTTCTTAGCACGCTCAAACTCTTCTAAAATTCGATCTCGGTGTCTAGGAACCATCTGTAAAAACATCTTTCGTTTTAATTGTTTTTATTATTTTCAAAATTAAATGTTTAATTATATTTTTATGTTTTAAGTAATAAAACTCTTTCCGTCTTTAATATAATAATCTGAAAATATTCGCATCTCAACTGTTAATTGATTTGGTGAAGTTTAAGAATACGTTTAAACAGTACATGACAAACCGGTTTCTGATTTAACGCATTTTGACAGTAGTTTTTTACATTTTGTCAAAAGATCACCACTCACACATCAAACAACCATTCACTCAGTGTCGAATTAAGAGAGAATCCCTTTGATGACTGTTAAACAGTTTCAACACACAACTGAAAACTAATTTTAACGCTGAGAACCTATTTCATCTCTCTCTGATTGCTATCATGAATATATAAAAAATTCACCACTCAAAAACCTAATTGAGCGGAAAATGCGTTTTAAACATTCCACTAAGTGTTTGCCTCTTCGAACAATATCCTCGAAAACTCAATTTCTATTCATCTCATTCAAGACAAAACGCGAATATCTATTACAGATCGACTCCTTCAAAAAATATCCTCCAAAACTCAATTTCTATCCGTCTCATCAAGAGAAAACATGAATGTCTATAATACAGACCATATTCATAATCGACTCTTTTTGAACAAAAAAACCTCATTCAATCATAACGATAACATGTGTTAGTTTTACTTCAGGAAGACGTGACAGCGGGCTCGCGAATTTCTAACACACCGACAACACTCTTCGTTCAGATCGAGTTTATGAGAATCGAGCGATCCGATCGGTCGATTGGCGGAGAATCGAGCGATCCGATCGGTCAATTAGCTGAGTTTGGGAATTCCCATAGTGGGGAATTCCCCTAATGACGTCATAAATGGGAAAAACCCACCGCCTCAAAACAATGGAGAGTTCTGGACCACTGGTCTAGAATCCGCAGACCGTTTTTTTTATGATAGCCCAGAATTTTTTGCTCGCGTTCACCAACGATGGATCGATGGTCTGATCTGCGATGGGAACGTCGACAAAATTTTTTAAAGTAAAAGATAAAATTGAAGATGTACAATTTCACCCTTTTTTTTAAAAACGCGCGTTCACCACGAGTATTTGAACGTTAAAAGTGCGATCTAGAAGTCACAAAAAAACATGGGGGATTCAAGACCACTGTACATTTTTGTGAACAAGCGTGCGATTTAACACTGAATTCCACGTTGGTGAACGCATCGTGTACGTATGTTGTACACGTACATGTACAAAGTGGTCGTAAACTCTCCATTTATACCTACTAACACCTCCTCAAAACCGCAATACAGGGTCTTAGCAGACAATACTTGCTTACAACGCCAAAGAGCATTTCACCACCGGCAGCGGCGAGGGCTAAACCTTACCAACCAAGTCAGCCGTCCCTCACCCCTCCTTCAACACCACCTCAGGGGGTATCACCAACGCAGCCACCTCCTCCAAAGAAGAACAGACGAAAACACAGACGCCGCTGAGTACAGTAACACTTTCCTTCTTTAACACACCCGGACATATGGAAAAATATACAGCCAAAGAGGGTCGAAAGGGGTTTGCCCCTAGTTTCCCTGAGGGCGTGCGGCGCGCGAAAACCATTTCATTCCAATTCAACAGTCTGGCTATACCGGCTGAGAAAGAAGTACGGTTGGTTATTCCGCCGCGGAATGTAAATAAATGTTTAAAGTTGACAAGCGCTTTGAGTGAGCTAATTTTCCCCACAGTATATGCTTTATGACAATTGGTGGACAGAATCCGGGCAGACTAACTTTTTAGCGATTCAAAAGATGGACACGATTCCAGAACATGTTAAACAGCTCATCGGAAGTCTCGACGTGATAAGTATGTCACTGTCTTGGAGAATTCAAGAAAATGAAACTTCCGTGAGCGTATTGTTTTACTGGAATAAATTGCCACAGGAGCGAAGAGACAAAGCCAGGTCAAAAGCAAAGAAGGGACGAGACCACAAACGTACAATGACGTACTTAGAACGAAAAGAAAAGCAATCGGACACATGCGAAGATACGCCAACAGAACAGGAAGAAAACGTGTTGCCGGAGGACGGGGATAAATGCAACAGACGATTGTACAATTTAATTTCTGCAGAGGATGAACAACACGCTGACGTGAGTACACAAACTTTTCAAATTTCTAAAGCTGACTGTTGCACATTAGGCCAACCCAGAAGCCTAACTAAATCTCTGCAAAATGTACCTGCTACATCAAACGTTTCAACTCAGACTTGTGACGATCACAATAAGCCCCAAATTCTTGAGACGCTTTCATTCGCAACAAGTAAATCAACCAAAGTTACGGAAAAAGTTCTACGGGCACTTGGGTACAGACAGCTTGGAATCTATTATCTTATAAAATGGAAAGACCTTCCATTCAGCGAAAACACATGGGTTCATGGTGACGAGATAGATGAAAGCGCTCGCAATTAGAGACGATCCGAAAAGTATACAGTCTGGTCCTTCTGGTCCTCCTGCGAAATCACGTTATAAAAAACCGTGGAAGAGGAAATAGTTGGAATTCATGATCGGGACATCATATGATTAATCCATTCCTGAAGAACATCGAGGTCGACGAGTTCTCAAGATTGAAATAATTTGGGTGAAAACAAATGTCACAAATCCGATTTCGTGTCAGGAAGGACAGTTCGAGTTTATTACACATAATACGAACGCTAATTCATTTTCGTTCTCTTTAGACGACCAACGACTTTTTAGATAGGGTGTACTGTCATAGGCTGGTTTTGAAGTGAAATTCAAAAGAACAAAATTCCAAGGCGTCTTTCAAAAATTATTATGAAAACCCAGGTGCTAATTGTTTTGGTGATAAAGCAGTAATTTCAGTGTTTGTATTGTTGTCGAGAAAATTAGAATGTATACATAAGCTGGTAATCAGCATTTGTCCTTCTATAATAGTAAAAGATGCTTGATAATAATAATAACACTATGGCCGGCCGCTGATTTGTCGTGGTTCTGGGGTGAGAAGGCCTCGGTTACCCCTGTACTCCCAACTGCCTCCCTATTCCCACACTTCTTCTCTCCTCCCAACACTCGGAGACGAACTGCTCGATGACATCCCTTTCCCCATTCTTCCCAATCTCTCCGATTAGCATATTAACCCTCTCCTTTGAGTCTCTCACTAACCACATGTCCTTCATTCTCCCACCCCACTTCCCCATTATACTTCCAGTGAATCTTATTCTTTTAGACTGGTATTTTGGGCATTCTAGAAGAAAGTGTTCCAGGGTCTCCACCACGCCCAAATCACACATCTGGCACTCCTTTTCACTGTTTTCCCCAATTTTTCCCCTCAGTTCCAGGGACCGCGAAGTCAGCTTGAACAACAGTGACCCCCCAAAGGTGCCAGCAAGGTACTCTTCAAAACCAGGCTTCTCTTTATCATGCAGGCCACCCAGAGACCTCTTTGATTTGACCCCCTCTCGCCAATTAAGGTTACCATCCCCCAAGACCCTTTCTCTGACGATTTTGTTACCCTGGTCTGCCTCAACGTCTGGGCCCGAGATCTCCAATGAGTAGTTCTCTATTAGCTCCCTCACTTGGACCATTCAACCTGTCTTGGTATTTGAGTTGAAAATTCTCTGGAACATTACTTTACACCATCGGTTGTCGGGGAGATTTGCCAAATAATTAAGATAACCGAGTTTCAATAAGTCTATCCTGTCCTTGATCCTCATCCACCCAAGCTCACTCCTGATTGCTTTTAGTGCTGTGGCATTACTCGACCCCGTTATCCATCGGCCTGCATCGTTCTGCAGGGTTTCCAAGCTCTTCACAGCCGTCTGGTTTAGGGATACCACTTCCGTACCATATGTTATACTTAGCAGACCCACCATTTCCCAAATGGTTTTCCGCACAAAAACCTTATTGAAACTGTTTCTCCCTACAAGTTTCATTTGGTTAAGGATTCGCCTCCCCTTCAGAATAAATTTATTTGTGTGGTTTCGGTAGATGCCTCTTCCTGTGATGTTTATATTTACCCCCAGATACTCGTAGTCACCTGTCTGTCCTACACTAAGAAGTTTGCTGCTACCTTCCGGAATACAGAACTCCCCCACTCTTCACCTTCGAGTGGGGTCCACTTTGCGGCCCACAGTTATAACTTTGCTCTTGCTTTCATTAAGTTCGAGTCCCCATTTGCTCCCATATTTCCCAACAATTCCCAGCATGTTCGCTAACCTCTCTTAGCTTTCTAACATTAGCACCATATCGTCTGCAAAAAATAGGCCTGGGATCTTCAAGTCCCCAACTGCTACCCCCTCGTTGCTATGCTAGAGTTCATCTCCTAAACCTTTGATGTACAGTGCAAAACGAATTGGCGAACGGATACACCCCTGTTTTAGGCCTATCTCCGCAGGCACACGTTTTGTTGTTATGTTACCCAGGCTAAGTTCACAATGTACATCTTTATATAATGCTTTCAGAATTCCACCAAACTCGCCTCCCAAGTCTAGAGCATCAAGCTTTCGCCACATACCCTCCCTCCATACTCTATAGTATGCCTTTTTAACATCCAAAAAGTCCATAAACATCTTTTTCTTTTTTGCTTTCGCGGATTCTGTCATTTGGGATAGCGTGAAAAGATGGTCAATGACTTACTGAAGCCATTCTGGATCTCTCCCAAAAAACCCTTTACCCAACGTAACGGCCAGAACCGGCCAGCGCTATTCACAAAAATCGCCAATTAATTTTCATTATTATTTTCATTTTTTTTGTCTCAAAAACATAGGTTATGACCCCCTCTTTGGAACGAACTCGTCGAGCTTGTTCCAATGAGGGTTCATAACCAATGTTTTTGAGACAAAAAATGGAAAAAAATAGTTATTGAAGAATTTTTTTGCAAGTGTCGTATGCTTTTCATGTTAGGTAAAGGGTTAATTCTTCATCATACAAAAGTCTACTTCAAACCACTCCACCATATCTGGTAATGCCCATTTTTCCGATTGTGTTCGATGAATAACTGTAAAGATTTCGATGTAAATAAATTGTTTGCTCCTGTAATGCATCAGGTGGGGATGACAACTCTTGCTTGGCTCATATCGACCGAGATCGGCGTCATATCAGCCGACATTAAAGCCATAGAAGACGAATATGATGATGGGTAATTCTGGGAAAGAAATTCATATCTACAAGCCTGGCATTCTTAAAAATGCAGGAGGGCTAAAAATCTCTCTCCTCGCATAGCCTAGGGGAGCGATTAGCTCTCAAGCCTACAAAAGCTAAAAGTGGTAAAATGAAGTTGTACTATTAATGAATTCTGCCTAGTGGGCTCTGTACATTTTGTTTGGTGCTGCTAACAAGGTAGTCTCTGTGAGACGGCTACACTGTCCCTCCCACACCTCCGGGCCATCAAGGCCCGGAGGTGTGGGAGGGGCAGTGTGGCCATCTTGCAGAGACCACTAACACAGCAGAGATCTGAAAACCTGTGTGTTTTAGGAAAAGGCTGTTGTGGTAATCATTATTTTCGGAGGCTAGGAGGGCTATTTTTCGCTCTCCTCAATTGTTTTAAGGCGAGCAGTAGGCGAGCGAATAAATCGCTCTCCTGAAAATACCAGGCCTGTATCTAATAAATAATGCCAGTTAACTGATAGAGTTTCAAATGGTTTTGGTCGTGTATTCTCTGTAAATTTATTCACATGTTTTGTCTTGTTACCATTTTTGGGAGAATGCCTGCCATTCTGCAATGATTTTTACAAAGGCGTATCCATAGAGACTAAGTAATCTCATTTCAAAGATAATATGAAGCACATCCATTGGATATGAAGCTTTTAAGTTATGGCACCTGCACTCAGAGTAAAGCAAATGTGAGCTGCCAACACTCAACCAGTTAATCCTGAACTTTTCACAATCGACAAAATTGAAACTATCCGATTAGTTCTGGGATTCAAGCATTTGATGAGATGATGTGGAGAGGTCCAAGCTGCATACACCATTTTATCGCACGCCTATTCTATGAAATCCCCATCTACAGCAACACTAAACCATGCGGGAAATTAAAATCTGTTCCGCACACATGTGCGGAACGGAAAACATTGGCGGACTATTTTTAAATAGAAGCGAAATTTCACTGGAATTTTCTACAAATCGCGTACTCCAATTACATTTTGAACCCCCAGAGATAGCACAAAATCGTCTCCTGAGTTCCAATGTTTTCTATGTGACAGTAGGCACATAGAAGGGGAGCGCGGTGGCTCAGTGGTAGACTGTTGAACTTCTATGCTAGAGGTCCCGAGTTCGATCCCCGTCCGGGACGACCCGCGTTGTGTCCTTGGGCAAGGCACTTTATCCCGGTTGCCAACATGGGGGCACGATGACGCCGTGTACTAAGGCGTACTTCACGTCGACGGTGCACATGTCTTCAACCATTGTAACCCTGCTTGAACAGAGTTAGAATGTTGATGAGCTGTCAGTTGCTCGTCATTGCTCGGTGTTTCTCTGCAGGTACTCCGGCTTCCTCCACCCGTAAATCTGTCACGGTCACGATTAGCCATTGTGCATAAGTATGTGACCTTAAACCCCAATAAATATAAATAAATAGACATATAGAACACACTGGAATTCATGGGACGAAATAGTAGCACAGCTTCCGCTCATAAATTTGATTGGCGATAAAATGTGTTCTTTTTGTTGATAGTTGTCAAATACATTGCTGAGTGTCCTTCTAATAATTGTTTTATAGACGCCAAGACGTGTAATAAACACACTGCGGCCTCTCTTTTTATCCTTCCGCGATGGCACTAGCGCTATATCGATTGACCCATTCACACGCGCGTTTCGTTTGGTGTATTCCTGCCAATTATTAAAATTTTGATCCATACTGGGCAGAAATATTTTTTTCACTCAACGAGTTGAACAGACTGAAAGATTAACCCTTTACCTAATGTAACGTCCATATCCGTCCAGCGTTATTCACAAGAACGTCATTCAATGTTTTTTTGATGTTTTGCTTCAAAACATAACTTGTGACCCCCCCCCCCCCCAGCGAATGCAGTTACTCGAACTCATTCCAATGAGGGGTCATCAGTTACGTTGAGTGAAAAAATGAAAGATTTATTTATTTAACCCTTTCTATGGCGAATCGGCCACATCCGCCGACGTCATCAACAAATTAAGCAGCTGAAAAAAATAAATTTTCAAAACATTTCAATAAATATATGACCCCCCCCCCCCCCCTCCCCATGTTGAGCTCGTTCCAATAAAGTATCTCATGATATGGTTTTATTTATTTTTTTGGAAAAATTTGAAATAAAATATTTAAAAAAATAAATTTTGATATCGTCTGCGTTGGATAAATGGTTAAAACTTATTTATTTATGTATTTATTTATTTATGCAGATTTCCTCTTCTTATCGTTTTAGATAAAGTGGTAATAAACACTGAAATAATACCTGGCCAATCTTGCATGCGTATGTGTTGATCTTGTGGATGTAAGAAATACTTTCGGACTGGGTCGCAAAAGCTTGCTGCAGTGGTTGACTATTAATGAGTAGAATGCGACGCTATCCTTCAGAAAATGTCAAAATGATACACTGCATATGGATGTTGATAGGTTTGCATGCAAGAATGAAGATGCTGAACAAAGGGTGTTTGTTATTAATGTGTGATTTCTCTAACTGAGTATAATGTGAACCAAGTAGCAAGATGTTTTATGGGCGTGTATCCAATATACAAGATTAACTCTTAGAAGACGGGAGTCAAGTTTTCTTGCCTGTGATGTAATACGGCAGGTAATCTGGCTGTGACGGTTCGGCTATCTTTGGGCTGGGGGAGAATTAAACACTGAGCAGGTGCTTCTAGTCAAGTGTCGTCTACCTGAATAGGCAGACGACACTTGACTAGAAACACCTGCTTTACTGTAAGTTTTTCGCGGTATGTCATGTTCAATAAATTCATTCTGATTCCCCGGTTTCAAGAGTTAAACTATTTTAGAGATGAATATCACTCAGGTTACGGACGTGATAACCGTTACTCATTCCCAGTTCCTTATTCGACATTCGTTATCAACCGATTTTAATAAGTAACGGTTGTCGCGTCCCAGCCCAGGTTATTATTCTCACAGGAGGATGGACCCCACTGGTATCCTTTTCGATGGAGTTCAGCAATGAAAAGTACATGAAGTGGATTCCAAGTTTAATAAGGTCAGAGAGCAGATCGATAGCTCAATATCAATGTCGAATTAAGATAAAAGATCAAATTCCATCAATTACATTTAATCTCCTCATTTCATGAGGTCACTTCTCCGGGAAGAAGAAAAAAAAAACGTGTCGTGATACTGCACCACTGAACATTCTCTTGTCGATGAAGAATTATCAGCAAAGCTCTAATGGCTTGTCATTGTGACCGAAGAGCATGCTAACATAACCCGTACAGAAAGATGGTGGAGGCTTGTTTGCTGAACTGGAGAGAGAAACTGATGTGGCGCTTTAACCCTTTACCTAATGTAACGACCAAAAGCGGCCAGCGCTATTCTCAAAAATCGCCAATTAATTTTCATTATTTTTTTCATTTTTTGTCTCAAAAACATAGGTTATGACCCCTAGTTGGAACGAGCTCGTCGAGCTGGTTCCAACGAGGGGTCATAACCTATGTTTTTGAGACAAAAAATGAAAAAAATGAGTTATTCAATAATTATTTTTGCAAGTGTCGTCTGCTTTCAGGTTAGGTAAAGGGTTAAAGGGTCTTTCGGAAGTGGCGATCCGTGCGGATGTCCTCTGTTCACTTCATCACACGCAGAGCCACCGAGAGCAAGGACGGCCCTGGGGCAATGTATAGAAAAGGCGTTACGGGTCGAAGGCGCGAAGAAATAAGCTGGGGGTCTGGGGTGCTCCCCCGAAATTATTTTTAAATTAGTGCTAGGGGAAGCATTCTCCTGCATTTTCTGGACAATATCTACTCATTTTTTTCCTTACAATTTGAGTAATTAGGCTTTTCCCTCTGGAAAAGACTATTGTTTTTCTACGGATTATTATTTTTAATTTTTTTTTTGGGGGGGGGGGGGGTGGGGGTGGGGGGGGGTGGGGGGGGGGGAGAGGGTTTGTTTTATTTTTTTTCCACATTTTTTGTCCGTACGATTCAGAAGCCATTTTTGAACCGATGTTCACACAAAATCTAAAAATGTACCGAAGCGGAATTTTCGATTTAACCCTTATCGCCAGAATTGGAAAAACACTGTCAAAATTAAGGTTTATAGGCACTTTCTCGTACCGGGTCTTGTAGATTTTTTTTAAACATTCATCATTCTTAGACCTGTCTGTAACACGACCATTCATATACAAGAGATATTAGGCGATGCATATGTTAACCCTCCATAGGGTGCCAAACATCGAAATTTTGATGAAATGGGCTGCTTCTGGGCCCCTAAAGCACCCAAACGATACAGAGAAATAAACATAACTACATTTATTGGAAGTGGGATTCCCCATGGATCATTTTTGTAAGTAATAAGGGTATTCAAAAAAACAAACGTTAAACCGTTTTGGGCGGGTTAAACTGCAATACCCCTCAAAAGTTCGAAATTTCATGTTTTCTGTGTATTTCTCTAAACGAGTCTTGTAGATTTTTCAAGAAAAAATGTCTACGCGCAGGTCTTGGTGTGACAATAGACGTTGCATTGACAAAATACTGCAGTGAGCATTTGTTAACCCTCCACGGGCTGCTAAAAGTCAAAATTGTAATAAAATAGGCATATTTTGGACACCAACAGCACCCAATGGGTACGATACAAAGAAAAGTCCTTTCTTTTATCGAGCGCACAATTTATACGGAAATATTTTTGTAAGTAGTAAGGGTATTCAAAAGTCGACATTTTAACCCATTTTGGGCAGGCTAACGACAGATACCCCTTAAAAGCTTAAAATTCCCATTTTCTGTGGATTTCTCTAAAACTTCTTGTAGGTTTTCAAGAAAAATTGATTATTCGCAGGTCTTTGTGTGACATTACAAGCTGCATGCACAAAATATTCCGGTGAGAGTTTTTTAACCCTCTACAGACTGCCAAGCATCGTAATTTTGTTGAAATGTTTCTGTTTTCGGACACGCACAGCACCCAATGTACACCCGAGAGATAAGCCTAATCTCCTTTGTTGGAAGTGGAATTCATCGAGGACCATTTTTGTAAGTTATAAGGGTGTTCAAAAAACCAAGCGTTAACCCCTTTGGGGTGGTTAATAGCGATACCCATCAAAAGCTTAAAAAATTCATGTTTTCCGTAGATTTCTTTACAAACATCTTGTAGGTTTTCCAGAGAAAATGGCCATTGATAGGTCTTGGTGTCACATTACCAGCTGCGTGGATAAAATATTCCGGTAAGCTTTTGTTAACCCTCCATGGGTTGCTAAATTTCAAAAATTTGAAAAAATAGTATGTTTTTGGACACCAACAACATCAAATGAAAATGCCACAGAGAAACGTAACTTCCTTTACCGGACGCAAAACTGATAGGAACAATTTTTTGTAAGTAGTAAGGGTATTCAAAAATCGAGGTCTTAACCCATTTTTGACTGGCTTAGGAGATATACCCCTTAAAAGCTTAAAATTCCCGTTTTCTGTGGATTTCTCCAAAAAATGTAGTAAGTTTTCAAGAAAAATTGACCATTTGCAGGGCTTGGAGTGCCATTACAAGTTGCATGGACAAAATATTCTGGTAAGCATTTGTTAACCCACCAGAGAATGCCATGCATATATACTCTCCCAAAAAGATAGTGTGCATGCTAAAAAATTACACTAAAAAAATATGTATATAATTTTCATTCATGGAAATTTTATTCAATCACAATGAATCAATTTGTGATCAACACGAGAAATTTCATTACGCTACGACGAATACTCTTGGTGCCATGGAGAGTCAAAGACACTAAGGGTCAAACACAAAAGTCACACACTCAATATCTGGTATGACCTCCATCTGCATCGACTACTGCTGTGCATCTACGCCTCATGGAAGCGAACAAGTTAGCATGGAAGTGTTGTGGGATGTTGTTCCATATTAGGGTAGGGTTTGGTTAGGGTTAGGTAGGGTTAGGTTAGGTTAGGTAGGGTAGGGTAGGGTTAGGTTAGGTTAGGGTAGGGTTAGGGTAAGGTTAGGCTAACCTAACCCTACTATACACCACTGCAGTCGAGCGCGACGATGACGTAACGTCAAAATCGGACGAATTGCAGGTCTTCGAGGACGTAAGCCGTATTCTCTCAGCCGGTTGATTACTGTTTGAGGATGTATCCGTCTCAGGTTAGGGATGTTCCTGGCTGTCGCCGTTGCCATTTGTTGCCGGTTCCGGAGATGGACGACACGGATATACCGATCTTGTGCAGAGGTGGTAACTCGGGGTCTCCCGGAGCGGGGTCGGTCTCGAACGTCATCATGTTGTGCATGTCGATGGACTAGCCTGTCTACAGCGTTACGGTGGCAGTTCAAATGCTGGGCAACCTCTCTGTGTGTTCTGCCAGCTCTAATCATACCCAAGGCAAGGAGACGTTGATTCATTGTCAATCTTGGCATGCTAATGTGGAGTCGTTTTAACAGCAGCGCAAGTTTGAATGTGAACGATAGGAAGGCCTTACTTTAGTGTTTAAATACCCAAGGATTCACACTGCTGCATGAATTTTCAGACTCTCCACGTGCAAAACATGCCTTTTCACAAAAGTGAAGCACGTCATTTAACGTTAATGCAATTTTAACGGGGAAAGCTGTTTTTGTGTTCAATATAACTTATTCATGAACAGGTTAACACTCTTTACACCTACGAAATTATTTTTTTGGAGTTTGATCAATTTCTGCAATGCACACTTTCTTTTTTGGGCGAGTATACATTTTGAGTAAATGGGCTATTCTTGGGCACCCATAACACCCAATGTGTACCTGCTATATAAACATAACTTCCTTCATTGGAAGTGGAATTCACAGAGGATCATTTTTGTAAGTAATGAAGGTATTCAGAAAACCAAACATTAACCCATTTGGGGCTGGTTAAAGAGCGATACCCCAAATGGTTAAAAATTCAGGTTATAAGAGGATTTCTCTAAAAACATATCGTAGATTTTCAAGCAAAATTGGCAATTCTCAAATCTTAATGTGACATTACAAGTTGCATGTACAAAATATTCCAGTAAGCATTTGTTAACCCTATGCAGGTTCTCAAACCTGCTTTGGGCTGGATAAACAATGATACGTTTCAAAAGCTTAAAATTCATGTTCTCTGAAAACATCTTGTAGATTTTTAGGAAAAAATGGCCATTCGCAGTTCTTGGAGTGACATTACAAGTTGCATGGAAAAATATTCCTGTTAGCACTTGTTAACCCTCTACAATCTGCCAGACATCGATATCTTGGATACATTTGAGATAAAATGGACCATTTTCAAATAGCCACAGCACTCAGTGGGTATGTCAGTGTCAAACAAACATAACTCCTTTTGTCGGTCATTAACTTGTCGGAGGACGATATTGATATTAACCCTCTCTACCATTAATGATGTTTTTACTTAAACATTTTTTTCATCAAACAGAGTCATTTGAGACTACTATACCCATCTTTCTCTTAACATCAAAAAGGAATTTCAGTGAGACAGTTAAAAACAATTCATCAGACACTCGGGGGTCATGAAAAATCATGGAATCTCATCTGAAAAAGCCATGATTCTCCAAAATCATAAAGTCTAGTTTTTTACCTGTATTTCTGTGTGTCTGGTGAATTTTTTCTCCAAAAATAATCGTGATTACAACGATGTGGACAGACCGATGGGAAACCAACAAACTGAACAAGTGGGGATTTTTTATATGGATGGAACCTGGTCAGTAATGCAATTGCGCACTCTTTCCACCATCACCACCAGCATTGGAGGCCCGTACCAAAAGCCTTCCCACGACCTTCAGCTCAGACGTATCGATATAGGTCAACCTACACTTTTTTTAAAGCACTAAAAATCCCGGGGCAGTTGCCCCCTTCCCCCCCCCCCCCCAACCCCTTTGCGTTAGTGGTCACACGTAAACGTCCTACTATGAAACGTTCTTTGTGTGATTTCGTTTTGCTGTTGGAACAACAAGAAACAAGAAAAGAAATAGTGATTATGTGGTACTAAAACCCATGGATATCTCGTGTCGGTAGATTCCAAAATGTTGATACCTGGACACTACTCAGCAAATGTGAGTCATGGAGTGGTGCGTATGGTGTCATTTTATTTATTTATTGGTGTTTAAACTTAAAGTAACATATTTCTGCACAGTGGCTAATCGTGACTCAAACATGGATATAAAGTTAAGTTGAGACATTTTTATACCCATGTTGCCCATTTTAGAGGATTTCCACCCAAGACATATGTGAACGAGCCCTATTTCACCAGTAAAACAGAGCTTGTTTACCACAGTAAACAAGCATTGCTTCACTTCCAGAAGTTCTCACGGGGAGCGTGCGATGACACCTTTTCCATTAGAGAATAACAAGATGACCTCACCAGGTCTTCAAAATGTATCAACTTATGTCGAGGATGTGTTGTACGATGCTGTGGATAAGGCTGATATTCCACCGCTTAATATGCAAGTGCGCATGACATATATTGTATATTTTGAAGGTGTTGACAAACACTACCTAACAGCGCAAGATTCTGTTAGGTTGTGTTTGTTTCCCACTTTCGTGGTGCGTACGTGCAGACTACCACTGATGTTATGTGATGTTGTTTTACTCACAAAGATATTTAGATATCCTTTCGAATTCCAGTTTTAGATATTCCAGTTAATAAGTGTTTAATTTGTCTTGGAAACTTCAAGATATTAACACAATCAGTGGAAATATGCAGCGTAATCATGAAACTACAGCTGTGATGAGCTTTTCTTCACAATATCTCGTGAACGATCTCAACTTATGAAAAAGTAATGGTATGCCATGACAGATTCGGTCAATCAAATCTCGATTGAGAAACATTTCTTGCCTTGATTCAAAGAAAATGAACGTTATTAGTACTTTTTAGATGCAGTCAGCGTAAAAATTTCATTTCATCGCAAAAACGAACCGTGGATTCGCTTTTTCGAACACCAAAAATATTCTAGCCGATTGAATCTAACGTTAGGCGATAGACTATTTAACCCTTTACCCAACGTAACGGCCAAAACCGGTAAGAGCTATTCTCAAAAAACGCCAATTAATTTTCATTATTTTATGATTTTTTGTCTCAAAAACATAGGTTACGACCCCTCATTGGAACGAGTGCGTCGAGCTCATTCCAATGAGGGGTCATAACCCAAGTTTTCGAGACAAAAAAATGAAAGAAATTACTTATTCAAGATTTTTTTTTTTGTAACTGTCGTTTGTTTTTCATGTTAGGTAAAGGGTTAAGGACTAGACTGGTTCCCGGATAAAACTGCGACGGGTTCGTTTCAGAATTTGACTGGTGGCCTGAGAGTTTGATACAACGCTGTAGACATAAAATAATTGAGATCCTAACCCTTTACGTCCGTTATGCATAAATAGCTGCGTAAATGAAGTGGTAGCATTCGATGACGAGATAACAACACATTATCATGTCACCTGTTTAATTTGACCAATCGACGTGCTCTAATAGCATCGGTGGACTATGCTATATTATATTATTCAGTGGGGAACGGCTATCGGATTGAGTCCATACACTGCCAGTGACCGTGTATAAGCCCATATTATGCCAGGTAATGAAATTCGCCAATCACAGCCCCCGAATAGTGGGACGGTACTGAGCCGTATTGGGTCACCTGCAGCCCGAGGTGACCTAATACGAAACTCGTATTAGGTCAGTACCGCCATTTTGTTTCGACGTGGAAATTCCTCACCTCGCGGTGCTTTTATATCCATATTGAAGAAATTGAGGTACAATCAAACGTCCCTCCGTGTCTATATGTCTCATTTTCTCTCGTTTTATAATAAATTTATTGTGAAATTTATTTTCTAAATGTAAATTTAATTATTTGAAGTGAGAAATACTACTGTATTCGATCTACCGATAACGGATAAGTCGGCCTTGCCCTAACTTGACATAGGGTCTAAGCTTATTGAGGCTAACACACAACAGTTTGAACTTTGGGTACGGTATTCGCCTCGATATTTTAAAAGCTTTAGAAAAAATATATAACCCATAAATGCGTTGTTAGAAAGTTGAAAAATATATATAGTGTGAATAAATAAACTGAGAAAAAAATTGTCTTATCCCGGGAATAGATTAATTTCATTTTTTTTTCGTTGAGCTCATTCTGTAGTCTCTGTTGTGGTAAATGGATAACGTCGCTTCGAAAATGGATTTAATTTCATTGAATAATTATAAGATTGCACAATGATGAAATTGTAGGAAAATGAATGAAAGTCAATGGGAAAAATTGTGAGATACATTTATTTTGATCGAATTGTATAAAATCGGATGTTTCGGGGCATTCAACACTCTCAAGACAAAGTATTGATTTGCGAAGAAAAGCGTTATTGTTGACTCGGTTGTCAAGGAAATTATACACATACAGGGAGATAACTGTGCACGTTTGTTACAGCTCACATAGCGTTTTGCACCAGTTTTGAAAATGTGCCGGCGTTCAAATTTGATTGTTATTTTGTTTTCGCTGGCATAATAAATACGTTACAGGACGTTCAGGTGGCGGATACGGTGTCATATGAGGCTCGGCAAAAACAATATTGGACTCGGCGTACCGCCTCGTCCAATATTGTTTTCACCTCGCCTCATATGATACCGTATCCGCCACCTGAACGTCCTGTAACTTATAATACACTCCCTCTGATAGGCGCCATTTTATTTCGAAATAATTTTCCCACCTAATGTTTTCGCCTATTTTCCTGCAAATAAAAGACAGTTTGGCGCCCAGCAGAGGGGGGTGGGGGTGTATTTACTTGCCATGTATGGCATCATGTGATGCTCAGCGCGATCAATATTAGACTCGACCCACTGCCTCGCCCAATATTAATCTCACTTCGCCTCATGTGACACCACACCTGGCAAGTAAACGTCCTGTAACTTATAATACACTCCCCTCCCCCCCCCGCCCCCCGCTGAACGCCAGTGACCGTGTATAAGCACATACCCCCCCCCCCCCCCCCACCCCCCTCTGATAGGCGTAATTTTGTTTCCGAAGTAATTTTCCCTCCTTATGTTCGCCAATTTTCGAGCAAATATAAGAAAGTTTCCTGATAAATATTTAAAATGAAGCGATTCGGATCGTTTAATTTATTATTTAATTCGTTTGGTGGCATGATAAATACGTTACAGGACGTTTACTTGCCATGTATGGCCTCGTATGAGGCTCAGCGCGATCAATATTAGACTCGCCCTACTGCCTCGCCTAATAGTAATCTCACTTTGCCTCACATTACGCCATACCTGGCAAGTAATCGTCCTGTAACTTATAATACACAAAACTGAGGATGATCTTCAATGATTTGACCCTTTACCCAACGCAGACGATATCAAAATTTATTATTTTAAATATAATGTTTTAAAATTTTTCAAAAAAATTCAACAAAACCATATCACGTGACCCCTCATTGGAACGAGCTCAATGAGCTCGTTCTAATGAGGGGTCACATGATATGGTTTTGTTGAAATATTTTGAAAAATTTAATTTTTTCAACTGCTAAATTTGCATATTATGCGGGCGGATGCGGGCGACTCGTTAGGTAGAGGGTTAATCCTACGGGACTGTGGGGTTAAATTAGTACTGAATCTCCCCACCAATAAAAAAAAAGATTTGACCAATTTGCGGTAAATTATATTCCCAGGGACAATAACATTCAAGAGCTCAGTCTGTTTCTTTGTTTATTGAAATTCTCACGACACTTTCAACAACAAGGATCACAGTTTTACGGGAGGGGGAAACCAGAGAGCCACCGAGCAGCGGGGGGGGGGGGGGGGGGCATCTTACTAACCCGATACATTTAGACTTAGCATCGGTTGAAGACAAGCGTATCACTGACGTACAATACACCTTAGTACACTATGCCGCCGTTTCTCCGTGTGGGCAATCGGGATTAAGTGCCTTGTCCAAGGCAAGGAACTAACCGTCGGTATTTCACTTTGAAGTCCAGTACTCTTTTCAATGAGCCACCACGCTCCCCCGGGGGATAAGTATTGAAAAGTTTAAAGAATGGGTGGTACTAATATTGTATCAGTAATTAGTCTTTGGTGAACCCATATATTCAATGGGGAGTGGAATGCCTGCGAAGATTTGCCAAACAGTATGTCTTGAGAGTTTGAATAAGTCACTGGGTGTTGGAGTCTATAGTGATCAAGAACTGGAAAAGGCGCGAAGTGTTATGAAAAAGAAGGTCATATGGTTATAGTTTCAAACCTATCCAGGCTGAATGATTTATTACGACTGAATTTCCTCCCTTTTTATTCCTACCTGGGCCTCTATGCCTTTCAAGTGTCGGATCACCGGATCGCTTAAGATTTTACCTAGCGTAACGGATGTATCAGGCCACCTCAGAAACTGTTACTCACAATTTATTATTTTTACAATTTTTGCCTCCAAAGCATGGCTTATGATCCTGTCGACTTCCTTATATTTATTTATTTATTTATTTATTTATTTATTTATTTATTTATTTATTTATATGTCAGACCCCTCAACGTACCAACTCACCACAAGCAGGGTGTTGCCTATTTTAGAGGACTTCCACCCCAAGCATTGGTGATTGGTCCTATTTTACCAGCAAAACAGAGCTGGTCTACCACAGTAAATAAGCACTGCGTCACTTCCCGGGGTTCCGACAAGGAAGCAAGCAATGTTTTTGAGGTACAAAATGAAACTTGTAGCTACCCAGAAATGTTTGACGTGTCTATTTACTTTAGACAAAGCGTCAAGCAATTATACCAGCCACTCTTAACCCTTTACCTAACGTAACGGCCAAAACCGGCCAGCGCTATTCTCAAAAATCGCCTATTAATTTTCATTATTTTTTTCATTTTTGTCTCAAAAACATAGGTTATGACCCCTCGTTGGAACGAGCTCGTCGAGCTCGTTCCAACGAGGGGTCATAACCTATGTTTTTGAGACAAAAAATGAAAAAAAATAGTTATTTAAGAATTATTTTTGCAAGTGTCGTCTGCTTTTCATGTTAGGTAAAGGGTTAACTCTTTTACTCATCGTGGTTTCTATCATGTCAGTACAGTGGCATCAATTGGAATGTGGACCAATTAATATTTTCAACGTGCCGCCTTGGGACTGCACGTTGAAAGTATAGATTGGTCTACGTCACAAATTCATTGAGGAGCCTTTTATTTTATGCAATTACTTCTTATCCTGGCTTTTATTTTATGCAATTACGATGTATCCAACATGCAAAGCAGAAAACCGGTAGAAAGTGTTATTTATTTATTTATTTATTTATTTATTTATTTATTTATTTATTTATTGGGGTTTCATGACACTTTCGATAGTCAGGATCACATCGTGTCGGGCAGTTTTCCGGTGGGGGAAGCCGGAGTTCCCGGAGAGGAGCACCGAGCAGCGGCGAGTAATGTCAGATCCCTCAATGTACCAACTCCACACAAGCAGGGTTCGCACAGGGTTCGCACTGGTAGAAGGCAAGTGCACCATCCGCGTGCAGTACGCCTTAGTACACAGCGCCACCGTGTACCCAAATGGGCAATCGGATTTAAGTGTCTTGCCGCGGTAGAGATCGAACCCTGGATCTTTCGGTTTGAGGTCCAATGCCCTGACACTAAACCACTGCGCTCCCTAGGGGAATGTGTTACCCAACGCAGACGATATCAAAATTTATTATTTTAAATATAATTTTTTAAAATGTTTCAAAATATTTCAACAAAACCATATCATGTGACCCCTCACTGGAACGAGCTCATTGAGCTCGTTCCAATGAGGGGTCACATGATATGGTTTTGTTGAAATATTTTGAAAAATTTAATGTTTTCAACTGCTCAATTTGCATATTACGCGGGCGGATGCGGGCGATTCGTTAGGTAAAGGGTTAAAGACTATAGTGGGAGTGAAACGGAATCATTAAAATGGCAGTCACCCCCATTGCCCACGTGGGGGCACGGAGACGCTGTGTACTAAGGCGTACTGCACGTCGATGGTGCACCTGTCTTCAACCAATGCTAACCCTGCTTGTGTGGAGTTGGTATGTTGGGGAGCTGACAGTTGCTCGCCGTTGCTCGGTGTTTCTCTCCGGGTACTCCGGCTTCCTCCACCCGTAAAACTGTCACGGTCATGGTTAGCCATTGTGCAGAAATATGTGACCTTAAACACCAATAAATAAATAAATAAATTAAAATGGCAGATAAATTATAGATATCTTCTGTCGTCTGTATAAATAAAAATGTCTTTGACAAAAAAGCATGCGGAACTGTTCAAAATATAAGCTGTAATGTTTTCATCTTGACATTTTGTCGATTTAGGAAAGAAATACAATTTTGAGCATCAAGCAGAACTTCAATATTGTTTTACATAAAAATTACCCTTACATAATCAGAAATATAGTAATATACGGTACTTGTTTTCAAAATCAATGAATAATGGCATTTAGTCGATCATTTTGAAAGCAAAGGCGCCTTGTGCTCTTCAAATTCCCAACATGTTTAAGGTCTCTCAGTGAATTAATGTAATGATACCAACTATTAGCCGGAAACAGTGTTTTGCAGCGAGCAGGAAATCTACTTCATTTAGGTATATAACAAATTGTCCCGGAAATGCATCCATTCCGCCTTTTCCTGGAGACGTGAGCAAGAAAGTTTTAAGAATTTGTTTGCAGTTTGTCGTCCTAGAATGGTAACTTTCATACAGGATACACATTTACTTAGTGGTTGGTTGGTACCTTTGGACTTTTGATCGCGGCATCGTGAAATTTAGTCTCGGCTTAGTCAGTTGCGTTGTACTCTCGTACAAGGTGTTTACCCCTTTACCTAACATGAAAAGCAGACGACACTTGCAAAAAAAAAATTCTCGAGTAACTAATTTTTTTCATTTTTTGTCTCAAAAACACAGATTATGACCCCTCGTTGGAACGGGCGCGACGAGCTCGTTCCAACGAGGGGTCATAACCTATGTTTTTGAGACAAAAAATGAAAAAATAATGAAAATTAATTGGCGATTTGTGACAATAGCGCTGGCCGGTTTTGGTCGTTACGTTGGTAAAAGGGTTAACACAAACCGCCCGTGGCAGCAGGCGAATGGAGTATTTATTAATTGGGTCGTACGCTAGAGACTCGGTCTCAGGTTTTATGAAATGGAAGAGTTTTGGTGGTTAGAAATGGTTCATACCGGTTTGTCCTGTAACAATTTATTAGAGAAAGCCTTTAGGTTATCTTCGATAAATTGTGGTGAGCCAAATTTATATGAACATATTTTATTCACTTTTAAGAGAATACAAAGCGCATCGACGGGATATGAAGCCTTCTGATTGGAGCACAAACTCTTTTCGGGAGATATTCCCCAAGAAGGGTTTCTAGCACTCGACCCGTTAACCCTCTGCACACAAGAATCGAAATATCAACATTTCAAGCTATATTTGTTTGTTCCCATAATGCAACTAGGAATTTAACCAATTCAGTCATGTTTGACAGAGCTCACTGAGCTCTGCCATTGTATGTATGTATGTTTATTACTTCTCACCATAATTTGGTAATTAAGTGCAAATATATATATATATATACGTAACTCCCAACACAAGCGCGGCAATTTATTCTCTGTTTTTTCCCACATTGATGGTGGACGAACTTGATTTGTCATCCAACTGATTGCCACGAGCAGTGAGTGCATTTTCAGTGGGGAGCAGTAGTAGATTTCGCTCAGGATGTGACAGGAGGTTGACTGGAATCCTGAAGGCCGGCGACCAGGATTTGTTATCCAACCAAATTTATACTGAGAGACTCATCGGTAGAATGCAGTGGTGGAGTTTAGCGCAGCATTACAACAATATCAATGTTGCTTTTGGGTAGTACATTCTTCAAGCTTGATTATTACGCCTTCATCTGTACGGGAACACAAGATGGCAGACTTATTTCTGGTAACAAATGTTGACAATGTTGGGCAGTATAGTCTATTTCTACCAGTTGCAATGCGTGTTCCACTTTATTCAACTTTCATAGTATTTACCCGACTGTTCGTCCAACCTTACACCTCTGTGTCCCTCTTCGAAATTTTAGTTGGTATATTTTTAGCCTAAATAACCTACTACCGAAAAAAGTGGGAGCGAGGATAGGGTAGGGTGGGATTGGTTGGGATAATAGAGTGACACTCAGGTGTAAGGTGAGACTATCAGGAATAATAGGAAGTACCTTAAGTATGAGGGCGTATTTAACTATGTCCTACATACTTACTGCTCTTTACATCTGTATCACCTTCTCGTCTTTTATAGCAGTACTACACTAGCCCAGCTCAGAGTGTCACTACAAGCTTCGACACAGTACTACTGCCACTACGACTACTACCACTACCACAACTACGTCTACTACTGCTACTACGACTACTTCTACTACTACTGTTACTGTGGCTACTACTATGACTGACATCACCACTACTACTACCACTACTGCGACGACTACCACTGCTTCAACTACTATCACCACCACAACTACTGTTACCACCACTACTACTAAAACAAAACAACAACTGCTACTACTATTAATCCTACAACTACTACTGATACTGCTACTACTAGTACTATTACTACTGCCACAACCACCACTACTACTGTACGCTGTCACTGTCGTTGTGGCACGTGTGACGGAACGTAACCACAAAAAATGAAGAATTGGGCACAAGGATTCATATTCACGTGTATCAATTTTGAACGCAATTTTCGTGTAATCAAGAATGTGGCCAGCCTTGAAAAGGGGTTAGTGTGTTTCGTAACATTTTTATAAATTTTGCCAGGTTACAAATTTCCTTAAAATTCGGACTCGAAAACAGATTTTGAATTTTAAGCATATTTGGAAATCGCCAATAATAGGGTCTTTAATCTCTCTGTTAATTCTTTACATACAAGAAAATAATGGAACTCGTCTCCTATGTCGGTTCCACACAATGAACATTTCTTCTGGGATATTTGTACGGAATTACGGAATACCAGCTGCCAGTTTCTATTGATAGTTTGTGATTCCGCGTCCTGAACTGAAGGAGTGGGATAGCCAATGATAACGAGAGTTTTTTGATATATGTTTCCAATTCAAAGTCTAATTTAACCCAGTTACAAAACTAGTATTTACTAGAGTTAGACAGGGTTGCCCTCCAATTTTGAATGTAAATATCTGAGAATCTTTGCTTCAGAGTAAGGCCAAAACTCCATGGGTCCCTGACGGACTGATTCACCCAGATAGTAGTCATACCCAGGAAGTCTAGTAGTGATGAAATATTTAGGACCCATGGGCTTGTGTACAAACCATGTATGTGGTTCCAGTAAAAAATATCATACAGAGATCTGCAAATGTTATTGTTTATATCCCGTTCATATATTATCTTGGCCCAAAAGTTAAGACATCGTATTTTAATCCCTATAGGAATAAATCCTAGTTCCCCAAAGAGAAAGCCAGTGCCTGTAGACTTTTTCAGATTCAGAATAAATTTGAAAAACCATAACTCAAGCTTTTCGACTTTAGTAACATTTTCGTGGCCCCAAATTTTACAGCCATACGTTAAAATAGGGATGATTGATTTCTCATACAGTTCTAAAACAATATCAATCGGTAATTGGTTCCTCCTCATCTTGTTTATTATGGAGTACATGCCCTTCTTTGCTTGAGTGCATCGGATATTTTTCTCACTATTGAACGAACCGTTTTTAGAAAATGTCACACCTGAATATTTATAACTGTTTACTATTTCTATTGGGGTATCCCCGATTTGAATTTTGTCTTTTTTTCCCAAGACGGATGCCAAATTGAATAATTTTCGATTTACTTACATTTATTTCAAGTTTCCACTTGTTACAGTAATCGTTGAGTGCGTTCAACATTAGCCGTAGCTCTTTGGCTGTACTAACAAGAAGTACAGTATCGTCAGCGTAGAGGAGAACAAGAAGCTGTAAAAATAATTGTCCCCCATCTATTAGGGACCAGGGCTTTTCGATGTTCAAACCACTACACCCACGTGAGTGAAGGAAACATTCAAGATCGTTCAGGTATAGTGCAAAAAGAATTGGCGACAAATTTCCCCCCTGCCTCACCCCCATATTACTAGAGAAGAACTTTGATTTACACTCACCAATCTCCACAGCAGATTTGCTTTTACCATACATATTTTTTATCACGTGCAGTATATTTCCATCGATATGGGAGTTTACAAGCTTTTCCAAAGGGCTGCTCTCCAAACCGTATCGAATACTTTGGAAAAGTCTATGAATGCACAGTGAAGGTTAATTTTATTTGCCTTCATTAAAGGCTGCATTGGCTAAATCCTAGCTGCTTTATGGGAAAAAATATTACTTGAAATATTGGTACTTTGACACCTGTGTGGAGGGTTTACAAAACGCGTACGTGTCATCATAGTGTTCTCACGGTACAGTACAGTCGTCGTGGGCTCGTCGTAATGTGATGTCCACGCATTCGTTTTTCAGATAATAAAAAACATCATCAGCGACAATTTAATAAATGAAGCACCTGCTGGTACTCGGTGCTTTATTAATTAAAATTTTCGATGATTATTCCTGTAATTAGTGTTTGGAATCTAATATTATCGCGTCCGTGGAAATATTGCCCACCCATGGAAAGTGACCAGTCCAGGGCGTACTGTAAATGATATCCTGTTAGAAGCAAGTGCTATTTCCTTGTTTTCATTATAGTCCCTCTTCTTGGGGGATTTGATGCGTACTCGGTTATGCAATGAAGTTAAATTATTGCATCGAAAGAAAGTAGGGGCGTTCAGTAGAAACTCTGATAGAAGGTTAACGTAAGAGCAATTTTATATTTTAACCCTTTACCCAACGAATCGTCCGCATCCGCTCGCGTAATATGCAAATTCAGCAGTTGAAAAAATATTTTTCAAAAAATTCCAACAAAACCATATCATGTGACCCCTCGTTGGAATGAGCTCGTCGAGCTCGTTCCAACGAGGGGTCACATGATATGGTTTTGTTGAGATAGTTTGAAAAATTTGAAAAAAATGATTTTTAAAATAATAAATTTTGATATCGTCTGCCATGGGTAAAGGGTTAAAACTGGTTAATAGTAGAATGTAGGTGTAAAATTTACTTACCATAACCCCCGGTCAATAAATAATTGGCTGCTCAAGGCTAACCTAGAATTAGCATTCTCACTACTTTTGATATTAATACCTTATATTGTTCTATTTTTTTAACAAACGGTGGGGAATGAAATTTCATTTTGTGTATCAATCCCATCTTGCCAACTCCCCGCCCTCCATATAAACATAAATTTCGATCTGGAAACTGTTCTCTATGCATTGAACCTGCAACTTTTTGGTCTCAGTTTACTTTTAACAGAGTACTGTTATGGCGTCTTTCAAAGGGATTTGTATTGTGCCTTTAACCCTTTGAATTCCCAGCGGGCGCTTTTCCGGCCAGGGATATGATACATCATAATGTCATTATATAGGATGGTTGTTCAGTAAATATTGTGAGGTAGACCAATCAGTATTTTCAACGTGCAGCTCAAGGCTGCACGTTGAAAATACTGATTGGTCTACACCAAATAATGAATATGCACTCTTCTAATTGCTGTCATTGAACTGGCATGGAAGATACCACTAGAGTTCAAGGGTTTAATGAAACAACGTTTAAGTCAGGCGACACTATTATGCTGAATATTTAGCAACGGAATATATCGGACTTTTTTCATAAGCACGTATTATTTATTTATTTATTGGTGTTTAAGGTCACATATTTTTGCACAATGGCCAATCATGACCACAACATGAGTATCAACTCAAGACCAGGGGTGAGCGTTAATAAGCCATGTTGCCTATTTTAGAGAGGGTTTGCACCTCCCAAGCACTGGTGACTGGGTCCTATTTTACCAGTAAAACATAGCCTGTTTACCGCAGTGAACAGGCACTGCTTCTCTTCCCGGGGTTCCCGCGGGAACATAAGCACGTATGCCTATTGACTCTTTTTTTCCATGTAAAGCGAGAGGCTAACCAATGGTAAGATGTTATTCACTTCTATTCATGAAATATTCTATCGAATATCAAATATCATAATTATCGACCTTATTTATAATCTTCTAAATAAATAGGACGCCGAAAATGTATCCAAAAAACTCTTTTACCCTTGAGTAATTAACCCTTTGGAAAAGAGAGGCCCAGAAACATATGTGATAATTTCAAAGAGTAGGGTGGCAGTTAGATGAAGGCTGCACGCTACAATTATTAATTGGTCTACCCCCAAATAATGATTATGAACTCTTCCAACTGCTTCCATTGAACTGATCTGGAGAATACCAGCAGGGTTAAAAGGGTTAAAGATCTTAGACTAACTCAGACCTCGCTCATGACGTGTACTGCCCGTATTAATATTGTAGGGAGCGCGGTGGCTAAGTGGTTGGACTTCTTTGCTAGAGGGTCCCGAGTTCGATCCCCATCCGGGACGACCCGCGTTGTGTCATGGGGAAGGCACTTTATCCCGGTTGCCTACATGGGGGCGCGATGACGCCGTGTACTAAGGCGTACTGAACGTCGATGGTGCACATGTCTTCAACCGCTGTAACCCTGCCTGAGCGGAGCTTGAACAGAGCCTCCACACGTAAAACTGTCACGGTCACCATTAGCTATTGTGCCAAAGTATGTGACCTTAAACACCAATAAATAAATAAATAATATTGTAAGTGAATTATACACACTATTACAGGTTTGATAATTTGTAAGGATGGAATCATTTCTACAAGTTTATGTAGCTTAGTCTTGGAACCCCACCTCATAGTACAGTTTGTGACGTATCAGACACCTGGCTTTTATGGGCACGGTACACGTTTGCTAGTCGAGGATCCATAATCGTAGGACAGTTGAAACACTTTAGCTATCGAGTGCTATACATTCGAATACAATACACGGATTTAACCCTTTACCTAAAAGGAAAGCAGACGACACTTGCAAAAAAAATTCTTGAATAACTTTTTTTTTATATTTTGTCTCAAAAAGATAGGTTATGATCCATCGTTGGAACGGGCTCGACGAGCTCGTTCCAACGAGGGGTCCTAACCTATGTTTTTGAGACAAAAAATGAAAAAATAATGAAAATTAATTGGCGATTTTTGAGAATCGCGCTGGCCGGTTTTGGCCATTACGTTGGGTAAAGGGTTAAAGATATATGATCGGTGAAAAAGGCTCGGTCCTACTCGTCTAATTTCGCGATGAGGAAATGATTTTGAATTATTTCGATTCTGATAAAATCCAAGAACAAATGACTGCCTAACGAATCTAGAACATTGTGGTAGCTTGTTTTTGTGCCATTTGGCATTTTTGTTCGGTGCCAAATTACATTTTGGGGTGCCAAATGAACGATTTTAGAACCAAATGAAATCTAATTGTAACAGTCAACGCATTAACCATTTATGCTCCATCGAGTGCTAAAGCATTGTAGATGGCGCCTTGTTGCACTCGAAGTACGATATTTTAATTTAATATTACCTGGCTCTTTTAAGTATTTAAGTTGCATAATAACCCACAAATTATTTTTAAAAAAATTATAAATAAAAAAGCTAAAATAAATAAATAAATAAATAAATAAATAAATAAATAAATAAATAAATAAATAAATAAATAAAAGTAAAAGCCTATTATTAACAAAATAATATCATGGTTATCATTTATTCACAGTTTATTGTCTCCAAATAAACCAGTTAATTATTATCTTCCAGAAGGCTTATAAAAAATATTAAGCAAGATAAAAAGATTAGGTATTACCTGGGTCGGTCAAAAGTAAACAGGTAACAGTGCTCCGGCCGACAAAGTTAGGCAGACCGCGGTTACAATGGGAGGGGGGCCATACGCTGTAACAAAAATAATGGGCACGGCCATTGCCGTGTAGACACAGACGGATGTGGAGTAGTTTACCACGCAAGGTTTTAGAGGAGATGCCAAAATATGAAGGACACTGAACCCACGCGATCGGCGTGGGAGGTACATTAGGCCAGAAGAGGCTGCAAGAGGGGGCCGGAGAAGCACACAATGGCATCAGAGGCGTCGAGTTAGTAGGGGCTCTAGGACTTGGACTGGGGCACCCAAGGAGGGATTGGCAGGTTTTAATCTACAGAGCGTTGCATCTGAGGCAGCGAGCTCTGGTACGGCAGGTGTTGGGCCTGAAGATGAGTGGAGTCCCTGGTGGAGGACACGCGCGAGGAATAGGGCCAGGTGGAGGCGGTTTAGAGGCTCTCTAGGAAATAGTAAGGTCCCACCAACCATGGGGATATTTAAATGCAGTGCCTAACAAGGCACGTGACTCGCTGATGGGCATGAGCCCGGCGAGGCACCCTATCCAAGGATGGGGCAAGATAAAAAGATTAAGTTGTAAACAAGTGTTTTATACAAGTATCAGATTAAATAGATAAACTCTTAATTAAGTTGACAACTTACAAAGACCAATGATAACATCTATTACCTAAAGATTATTTGACAGTCGTAAATTCTGCCTCCCCCGTGTCAGACAGTGATTTTATAGAAAATTGTGCACTGAAATAATAAACCGCAAAGCCTTTGAGACCATTTATACCAAACGTATATTTCTGGTGTCAAATTTTGGTCCCCAATGATGTATTTTTGGTTCCAAACGATTTTTTAGTACAAGTGGTACCATTGGTGGTATCCAATGGCGTGAACAACATTGCCTGACAGTAACTAGAGTTATCAATGAGCCGTTAGGAAAAGATGCGTTGTCTTTGATGTTGACGGTTGAGGAAACGGTGACAGTTTCCAAACCGGAACTGTTTCTGCAGTTGTTAATACAAGAGTCTCGTGGCAGCGAATGAGAATATTGACAGCAAGCAATCACACGGGTACATCAGCTGACGTGAAAATCGTTACTCATTCCCAGTTCCTTATTCGACATTCTTTATCAACCTATTTTATCGGTTGATAACGAATGTCCAATAAGGAACTGGGAATAAGTAACGGTCGTCACGTCCCTGTTTTCCGTGGTTGTGCTCCAATACAGAGTATTGAAATATCATGTACCCTGGATATTTCTACAGTTCAGTTTAGCGCCGCCTATTGAAGTAACAAACACCCAGTGTGTTTCTGCAGTTGATTTCGGCAGTGCACGAGTTACTAAATTCGTGTATGTCGACTACTGTAATATTCTTGGTAAGAGGCAAAAATGCAGTTTCTTTTCGCCGTAAAATCAGAAGTTTGAGAAATGTCCTGGAACCTGTAACCTTGACTCCCGAGAAGGAAATTGATAAATCTATCTTGATTGATACCGTTCATTGAAACATTTCACCCTACTGACGATAAATCTCTCCACGAAATTAAAAACTCGTAGTTTTATTAGTGGAAAATAGTCTATTCAATAAAATTGTAGCAACCTCCTGTTTCATATGATGTCAAGTCTAAAAGATCAGGCGCAATCAAAAACATTGATCAATCGTTTGGAATTAGAAACTGCAATGGTAATGAGATTAAAAATTAAAACCTGTCAGCTCTGTGAGGGGTGGTTTATTACTTATATTTCCATTTTACTTTACAAAATTTACAAATCGATGAATGCTAAATATGAGAACTGAATAGTAAATTCTAAAAACACTTTTGATCGGACCGGATTTTGATAGCTTTATTTCTTTTATTTTAGTGCAGGCGATAAAGCCAAATTTCTGGACGAACCCGGAAAACCGGTAGTGAGTTGGATTTTTCCTCATTCGATGCAGGGAGGTTCCTTCTATAGCATATCCAAAATCCGATAAAATGGGCACGTGACAACCGTTACTTATTCCCAGTTCCTTATTTGACATTCGTTATCAAACCGACTTTATTGTTTGATAACGAATGCCGAATAATGAACTGGGAATAAATAACGGTTCTTACGCTACTGGTAAAATCCGCTTTGGGGAATTTTTTTTACAGCGCTCCAAAGAAGACCACCCTTTTTAGCAATTTTCAACATTTTTGCCCAGCGTTTGCAACAATTTGGATTTTGGCGGGTCAATTTCCATGTTTCTGAAAAAATTATCGAGGTCGTTGAGTTGGAGAATCTGTACGATGGATAAGAAGCAAATCAGTTTCCCTATCGGATATTGTAGAATCCGATGAGCTTGTTACATTAGAAGATTGCCTCTCGCAGTGTTACCCTGGGCTAGCTCAGGAATCCCAACTGCAAGGTTCTCGCTTCAGTATGTGGGGTGTGTAGACCTCTTGAAGAACTTCGTCAGAGCAGAACTATTAACCCTTTACCTAACGAATCGCCCGAATCCGCCCGCGTAATATGCAAATTGAGCAGTTGAAAAAATTATTTTTTTCAAAATATTTTAACAAAACCATATGATGTGACCCCTCATTGGAACGATCTCATTGAGCTCGTTCCAATGAGGGGTCACATGATATGGTTTTGTTGAAATTTTTTGAAATATTTAAAAAAATTATATTCAAAATAATAAATTTTGATATCGTCTGCGTTGGGTAAAGGGTTAAGTCACTGGAACATCCATGTTATATCGATGAGCAGAATTTTGAATCTATTTGTGACAACAGGTCAAATCAGTTACGCAAAGAGCTTTCGATTATACCCTCAAATGATGCTTAGGTTGCACGAGAATCATCCCTGGCTCCATAAATATTTCGCCGAAAATGAAAATCACCCCGTACGACGAAGTAGTCGACCATGGTCTGGAAATTGAGTGGGTCCTCGTTCGTTCTATTAAGCGTCAAGATGGCCTGGCTAGGGATAGGTTTTACCGATTCTGTCCATCTTCAGTGGGTTCTAAGCATTCATAGGTGTGCTGAAATTCACGATGCAATGTCGACAATCACAATCGCTAAACGCGTTACAGTGAACAGTCCGAATCAAGAGGGATTATTCAGACATTCTGAGTATTCGTGAATGGTTTGACGTTTACGAACCCTTTGGTTTAAACAATATTTATTGAAGGAATATGCTATACGTTACAGAATTGAATACCAGAAGAGTAACAGTGCTAATGCAATAGCTCAAAATATAACATATATTAACAGTAATCAGATTGCCGAATGATGGAGGGATTTGACAGGAAGCTCGTAGCTTATGTAAGTCATCTCCCGAAATCATACATACAATTACTCTAAAAGGTGGTATAGACCACATAGATTCACACATGGACTCACACATCGCCCTCAGGAGGCCAAGGCCAGTGGTCACTCGCCATGATGATTTGGTTTTGAGGTAAGTCATCGTCTCACCCACCCCCCCCCCCCCCCCTCCCTTCCCGAAACCAAGTCAGGCCTAGAAATTCCAAGAATGTGAGCAAATGATTGTGGTACCATTCACACATCACCCAACAACATCATACCCAACATACGCTTGTAGCTGCAAGCGCATGGATGCGACGCCTAGACTGGTCACAAGACCGATTGTAGAAAATAGAACACAGGAGTAGGTAATAATTGCCGATCTACGACCACTTGTACATGTACGTGTACAACATACGCACCCGATGCGTTCACCAACGTGGAATTCAGTGTTAAATCACACGCTTGTTCACAAAAACTGTACATGGCCTTGAATCCCCCCATGTACAGTTGTGACTCCTAGATCGCGCTTTTAACCTTCAAATACTCGTGGTGAACGCGTGGTGAACGCGCGTTTTTTAAAAAAGGGTGAAATCGTACATCTTCACTTGTATCTTGTACGTAATTTTTCGTCGACGTCCCATCGCAGATCAGACCATCGATCCATCGTTGGCGAAAGCGATCAAAAGCAAAAAATTCTGGGTCATCATCAAAAAACAGTTTTGGGGACTCTAGACCAGCGGTCCAGAACCCGCAATTGTGTTGAGACAGATGGTCCAGAACCCGCAATTGTTTTGAGGCGGTGGGGTTTTTTTTCCCATTTATGACATTATTAGGGGAATTCCCCCACTATGAGAAATTCTCAAAAACTCAGCTGATCGAGCGATCGGATCGCTCGATTCTCGTAAAAAACTCGATCTGAACGAAGAGTGTCGTCGTCGGTGTGTTGGAAATTCGCGAACCCGCTGTCACGTTTTTGAATGATATATATATAGGGGAGAAAAAAAAAATATAAATAAATAGTTATTTAGAAAATTAAATATATCAAATCGAATAGATAATAAAAAAAAAATACGTAAATCATGAGCGATTCTCAGACTATTAGAGCGAGGTTTCTTTTAAACATGCTGATGAGAGCATACGCAATCTGCGTGAACGAACAACTACGTCCCATCTTGTTAAAACGATGCGTCGGGTGTCGGGATCATCTAGACTTCGATCACGAGAATCATTCGTGTCTGACGATGGAAAGGGAAGATATGGTCATCATGTATTTCGAACCGGCGTTCGAACGCGTTAAATTCAACGATGTGATCACGTTTTGGAAGAGATTAGTCTTCTGTAAGAATCGAGACAGGGCCACAGATTCGGAAGAACTGAAATTAGCGCGTAGAAGTTTGACTTTAGAAGACAAGGGATGCATCAAGAAATTATTGCTGAATGAAGCATACGTCTAAGTTTTTTTCGTTGATATAAAAATAAGGGAGAGTAGAAAATAAAAAAAAAATAAATACACACATAAATTTTTTTTATCTAATATTAGAAAGAAAGAAAGAAAAAAAAACACAAAATGAGAACCAGAAATAAATTGTATCCGACGTTAGTGGACGACGAGGACGAGAAGCCGAACGGCGTTTTGCCGACGGCGCCGTCGCTAGAAGAAAGAGAAAGAGGAGAGAGGTATCGCATCGATCAAATCAGTAGAATCCAATTGTATCTGACTCGAGAGAGAGATTCTCGTCGTTCCCTCAAGAAGAAGTATTCGCGTTTCGTGAAATTCGTCAACGCGATCGACACGACACTCATCGCGATTTCCATGGGTTTACACACGGCCGGCATCAGATTGTTGTCGACCGTGGTCGGCATTCCGATCATGTTGACCGTAGAAGGAGTGGCCCTCGCCGCCGGATTGTTTAGCACGCTCGGAAACTTTTTGAGTAGGAAATTATATCTGAAGGCGAGGAAACACGACAAGATTCGCATCTTGGCCGACTCCAAGATCGACACGATATCCGAAATGATCTCTATGGCGTTGAAAGACGGTAGGATATCGGATGGAGAATACTTCGCGATATTGAGCGAGAAAACGAAATACGATGCCATGAAAGAAGCCGTGAGAATCAAGACTCGTCAGATCATCAAGGAAGAGATGAAGGATTCTCTCGTGGAAAAGGGGAGGAAAGAGGCCAGGGAGGAATTCAGTAAGATGATAGAACTCAAGAGCAGCGATTGAAAAAAAATATATATATATATAATAAGAACAGAATTTAAAAAAAAAAAAAAATATTAAATTTATATATAAAATAAAAAAAAACGAAATTAATTTAAATAACTCTTAAAAATGTATTGCGTAAAGTGTAAGAGAGTTACCGAGACGAGTAATTCTATAGAAGTGCGAACTAAAAACAACAGATGGATGCTTCGCGGAATTTGCAACGTGTGTGGTTCTATCAAGACTCGATTCGTCAAACAAAAGAATGCGAGCAAAGGTAAAGGCATTGTGAATAAAATGATCAACAATCTACCTTTCGAAATGCATCTGCCTGGTCACAGTTTCACGGGACCCGGAACGAAATTCAACAAGAGACTCAACGCCGATCTGACACCCAAATCTTGGAGCAAACTCGTGAATAGGGTGGACGCGGCCACGTACGATCACGATCTGTTCTACGCCGGACATCCCGACACCAAGACTCACAAAGACGTCTGCGACAAAAACATGTTGGGGAGATTGAGAGGCATATCGAATCCGACCAGGAGAGAGAAGATGGAACATTCGCTGGTCGGCAATCTGATCAGTGCGAAACGTCGATTCGGATGGGGCATTCCAAAAAAAAAAGCGCATCTGAAAAGAAGAAGAAACGATTATTGACGAGCGAATTGGCCGAGGAGTTACACAAACCCATAGTGCGTAAATTTCGAAAGAGAAGGGTGTTTGTGAAGGGTCTGGATGACATTTGGTCTGCCGACTTGGTCGACATGAGATCGTTTTCAAGGTGGAACGAGGGCGTCAAATATCTATTGACGGTCATTGACGTGTTTTCCAAATACGGTTGGATCAGAGCTTTGAAGGATAAATCGGGACCTTGCGTCGCCGAGGCTCTGAAGAGCGTGTTCGACTCGTCTTCTTGAAAACCGAGTAAATTGTGGGTGGATAAGGGAAAGGAATTCTACAACAAGGACGTTCGTCGATTGGTAGACCTCTACTCGATCGAAAACGAAGAGAAAGCCAGCATGGTGGAACGTTGGAATCGAACGATGAAGGAGAAGATGTACAGATACGTCACGGCGAATTCGACCAAGAAATACATATACGCTCTGAACGGTCTGGTCAAAGATTACAACAGCACGCGACACAGATCGATCAAGATGACTCCCATGGAAGCTAGCGATCCTCAAAACGAAAAACGGGTCTACGTGAATCTATATCCCGAGAGATCTAAGATCAGGAAGAAGTCTAGAACGCCGAAATTTGCGGTCGGCGATCGAGTGAGAATCTATGCTTATAAGAAGCACTTCGAAAAGGGTTAAACTCCTCGATGGACCTCGGAAATTTTCGTGATCATCAAAATATTTCACACCGATCCGGTGACTTACGAAATCGAAGCTTTGGATGGAGAAGAGATCATCGGAAAGTTTTACGAACAACAATTACAGAAGACGAAGTTTTGATGAAGAACACAAATTTTTTTTTTTTATTTACTCTCTTTGACATTTTCTTGTTTACACACATATATATATAAGAGAGAAAAAAAATAATAATAAAAAATAATTAAAAACTATTTTTTTAGATAAAGAAAGCAAGTGAATTAATAAACAAAAAAAACCCCTAAAAATCCTTTAAAATGACAAATATACTAGATATAGCACAAAGCATAGTGAAAGATGAAAGTATTCAAGAATATGAGGTTCACGAATACGAACCGGTAACCGGGACGAGTTTGAACAATGCGGGAGAGATAAGAATCAACGTCGAAACTCAAGATCTATTCGTACATCCTAGCGAGAGTTACATAGTGGTGCAGGGACGTCTCACCAAGGAAGATGGGAGCGACTACGCCGACGACGACACGGTTACTCTAGCTAATAATGGCATCATGCATCTATTCAGTAACATAAAATACATGCTATCCGGACAAGAGATAGAATCTGTTTTTCATCCCGGGCAGGCCACCATGATGTTCGGACTCTTGACGTATCCTGATGATTTTTCGAAATCCAGAGGACTTAATCAGTTGTGGGTGAAAGACACCGTAGGCCCTGCTAGCGCAGGCGCCGCCACGATATTCGACTACATCGTCAAGACGTCCAGACCTAAAGGAACGTTTTCGTTCAGGATACCTTTGAAACACATCTTCGGATTCGCAGACGATTACAACAAGATCATGTACGGATTCAAACACAATCTGACGTTGATTCGAAAAGGAAATGACAATGCAATAGTGAAACTCACCGCGACCGATGCGGGTAAGATAACTCTACACAAGATATCGTGGTTCGTTTTGCACGTGCAGCCTTCAATTGCGGAGAAAGCATGTCTCTACAAGATCATAGAATCCAAGAGTAAATTACCCGTAGGATTTAGAATGAGACAGTGCGACACGGCTAGCATTCCTCCCTCCACGAATCACTTCGATTGGAGATTGACGGTGAAATCCGCTTCCGAGAGACCGCGTTTCATCGTGGTTGCATTTCAGACTGATAGGGACGGGTCTCAGGAAAAGAATGCATCGCTGTTCGATCACTGCCATTTGAGAAACATGCAAGTGTTTCTGAACGCCACGAGATATCCAGCAATCGATTACAACACGTCGTTCGACAAGAATGATTTCTCCAGACTGTACGGCGACGCCGCTGATTTTAGAAAGAAGTATCACGGTCTAGACGAATTGATGAGCAATCCCAACATATCTCCCGGTGAATACAAGTCGATGTATCCCATGTTCGTGTTTGACATCAGTAAACAGAGTGAACGACTCAAGAGTAGCGTGTTAGACATTCAGATCAAGATGCAATTCGATAGGAATGTGCCGAGAAAAACTGAAGCCTTCGCCCTGGTCCTGTCAGACAGAGAATTACAATTCGAATCGGACGGAAATAAGATGTTGATCATTCGATGAGAGACGAGTGTGTGAAAAAAAATTAATAAACGTTAAAAATGTGTATGTAAGATTAATTAAAAACTAAAATCTCGAAAACAAAATGGATGTTTTTGACACGAAAACAACAAATCATCTGTTCACTTCAGATTACTACGACGTTAAAATAAAATACTTGGAAAAATGGATTCAAATTGAATATGAAGAACGTAACACAAAAAAAGGATGGAATAGTTGTGATTTTAACGAATATCATTTAAAAGAAAAAGAAGAGTTTGATCTCATAAGATCTAACGAAGAAATTATAAAAAATACAATTTTAAAATGTCGCAAATGTAAGAAACGTCAAATAAAAATCGAATCTCAACAAACTAGATCTGGTGATGAACCAACAACCATATTCGCAAAGTGTATAAATTGTAATCATAAATGGATAGAAAATTAAAAAAAGGATGCAATTTTAATCGTCATAAATGACAAAATTCTTTTACTAAAGAAAAAAAACATTTCAGATATCGTATAATAATATATAATAAAAAGTTATCAAAAAAAAAAAAAAATAAAATAAAAGTAATGAGATCTAGAGAGATTGAACATCTTTCTAAATCTCATTACTTTTTTTTTTTTTTTTTTTTATAAATCACACATTATTTTTTTTTTTAATTCATTATTTTTCCACGCGTTCACTGTTTGTTCAAAGGATCCAGTTCGATCAGTAGACTCACCATGGAAGTGGTGGCTACGGAATTATTGGTTTTCATGAAGAAATTAATCCTGTCTCCGGCGTTCACTTTGAGAGGCGTGCCGAACGTGCTAACATTCGCGTGTTGATTCTCAGTCTTTTCGACGCTGTATCTCTTATCGCTCTCCACACCATTCACCATGAGATTGACGACCGCTCTGTTATTCAAATCCGAGGAAGCCAGACTCATTCGAAGGATTTCACCTCCCAACGGTATGGGATATCCCACCTGACCGTGTTTCGATCCGCTACTTCCATTTCCGAATGACCCCTCAGCTTTTCCTTCATCTAAGGTGCCGGCCTCTTTGGCCCACACGGTGATCAATTGTCTAGCATATTTGACTTTCTCCACCACCGAAATCAGGGTGCAGGCATCCGTCATGTGCACAGGTTCTGGTAGATTCGTGAGCGCGTGTCCACCCATGTCTAGTTTACCTTCCATGATGTCGCCTTTTCTCCAGACCGAGTTGTCATCCACGTACTTTCTGCTGACAGCGCTGGAATCGAATTCGGGATCGTGATCGAGACCGAATAAATTGTGACCGTTCATGTTGATGCCACCCTCCATGGTTCCGCCAGATTGTTTGTTCAGGTAGAGATTGTCCATTTGCAATTCTAGGTATTCTTGCGATTGTATCATGGCAGAATCCACGTAGCCCTTGTTGACCGCGGTAGAGTCCGCATCCGCATCATCGATCTTCGACAGATTCAATATCTTGTGGAATCCTGCATTCAGATCCGATTTCATTTCACGTCTGTCAGACTTTCTCTGTTCCAGATCTATGTAGTGTTTGGTCGTCACGTCCTTAGGATTCGTGGGAGTGGCCACATTCGTTATCTTGTTATAATTGGCGTTCAATTCCGAGTGCATCGTTTTCGTAACATATTTTTTTCTCAGGTGTTCGCTGAATCTCGCGTGAGAGTCGTCCGCGTATTTCTTGGTCGCGGCATCGGTGGGATCTACGGGATTCGCGACGTTCACCAAACATTTGGATTTCAGATCGAGATCGTCGGTCATGGTTTTATCCACGTAATTATCCAGCAGGATTCGTTCAAAATCAGCGTTCCCCCTGTCGATGTATTTTTTTTAGTCGCAGCATCTGCCAGATCTATCAGCTTGGGAAGATTGTAGAGCTTCTTATCGTTCATGTTCAAAGGTTCCTCTCGAGGTTCGTATCTCTGAACGTAACGTTCGTCCAAGTTGGCAACGTCGTAACCATCGTTGACTTCGAAGTCTTCCTCTTCTTTCTCGGGTTGACTTTTTCGTCGTCACTTCTACCAAATTTATCGACTGGCATGTTGTTGTGAGGATTTTTTTGTTTTTAGAAAAAATATATTCAAAACGCAGTTTATTAAAAAATGAACTATGTTATTTTATTTTTCGTTTTTATTCGATTAAAATTTTTTTTAAATAATTTTTTATCTTTATATATACTATAAAAAAAAAAAAATCTCTCTCTAATGTAAATCATTGAAAATGTCTTGAAATCGATCTCGTTCAGACCATCTCTTGAGAACGTAGAGACACAGGTGACCGCAAAACACTTGATCTGGTGATTGCACTTGTTCCGTGTTGTAACGAACCATCGATTTGTTGAAATAGTTCTTTATTTCTTTTGGCGGCGAGATTCCGTAGCTGTCGAAATAATATTTTTTCTTCTTCCCGTTCTTCATCCAAGCCACCCAGTGAGTGCCTTCACCTGATGAATCATCTAGATTTAAAATTCCGCATTCCGATTGTCGAGGTCTTCTCTTCGGCAAGGCATCTCTGGAAGAAACTCCTAGAAAATCTTTGATTTTCAAATCTTTTGCCGCATTCAACAGATCGATGTTGGATAGGGGTTCGTTGGGTAAGACGACACCTTCTACGGATATCTTTATTTTCTTATTCATAGATGCGTATATATTTTTTTTTTTATTTATTTTATTATAATTCACTAAAAATGACGTTATTTTTTTTTTTTTTTCTATTTTTTTCTTTTTCTTTTTAAACTAACTTTCTCGATGTCACTATCGATTTCCATAATTTTGTGTTCATCTAATTCTTCTTGATTTTCTGGAATCCTATCATCCGCAATCATATCTGGAATCTTATCATCCACAATCGCATCTAGAATCCAATCATCTTCATTCATATCGTCTAAAATTAGATCCAAAGTCCAATGTCCGAGTGCCAAAGTGCTTATTTTATCGTCTAATATGAATCTCTTGTCATCGTCGGCCGTCAGCGAAATCTTGTTGACTATTTCAGTATACAAGTCATGATTTTCGCTTCAAATCGATTTCATAGTCTTATACACCGGACCACTTCCTAACAGACAATCTTTATACTCTTGGAAAGAGATGTTTTTCTTCACCACGCACGCTTTAACTCCTTTGCACTTCTTGATCTCTTCATCATCTTCTAGATGATAAGCATAGAGTTTAGGTCTCAAGCCCACGAATTCGACGAACTGTTTACCGCCGCTCTCATCCTTAAATTTACCCAACACCTTCTTGTTGTCGTTCGATTGAATGTTGGACGGGTGGTCGATGGGATAATTGCTCGTGTCGAACCAATCGGCCACGTCTGGAGATATATCTCGGTAGACGTCTTTCGTCTCTATCTCGTAAACTAAACTGTCCATGTCGGTGAACAGTAGTTTGGCTTTGTCGCCAAATTTTTGTTTAAGGTAATCGTAGTGAAACTCGTACATCAATCACTTGCTGATATCTAAGATGATCGGTCGAACTTCAGGTGCGTCTTTTGCATGTGAACGGCCACTAGATTTTCGTTGAATATGGTTCGGTGTTTGTAATTGGGTTTCGCCACTAATTTTTTAGCTCTTTTCTCAGACGTGACGAGTCGAACGTCGGTTCTCTTCCTGATGTTTTCCATCGATTTGCTGTACACGCAGTTGTTCATGAGTTTGAAGAAATCTTTTTCAAAATTGTTCTCGGCTCGGGTTCTGAGATTCGTGTTGAGATCGATGTATTTTTTCATCCAAGGCTCTTCGTCGGATCGAATGATGTGATGTATGTCGACTAATTTCATCCCGTAATCAACGTACTGTTTCAAATTCTCGCTGTAGACAACGTAGTTATGTTTGTTAAATAAATTGGGAATGAGTTTTTCCTCGTCTCCTTCGTTCGGTTCCATTCATTCGGGAGCCAGCGGATAATCATTGTGTGGATCGTGTAATTCTTCCGGATAGTTCAAATCGACTTCTAAAATGCAAGGATAGTCTCTCCATTTTTGCATCTCTTCCGGTTCCTTCACCCATTCGAAATTTCCAATTGGTAAAGGATGACTCATAGTCCAACCATACAGATTATTGGCGTCCCAATACTGTATGTATTTAGTCGATCGTTTCAAATCGAAACCTTCTTTCATGTAGGGATTGTTAGCTTCAGAATGTCTGTGGGAGATCATGGAGACGCCACCTCTTGCAGCCCTTTCGAACATGAGCAACATGTCCACGTCGGATAATAATTCCAATTGGACTTCGGTGGTCTTCAACAGAGCATCCCACGCCAAATTGGGTGCGGTGAAATACCAAGCGGGATCCAGATCGTAATTTCGACGACAGACGTCTCGAAAATTTTCGAACACGTCTGCCAAGAGCAGAACGTCGGTCTTCAGATAGAGATCGTGATAATCTTTCATGGTTTTCATATCGAATGATTTCCACACGTTTTTGGCGTGTTCGTAATTCTCGTCGGAAATGTCGGATTTGTATAATTTCGAATAAAAATCTTCTTTCAAAGGTAGTGTGGTGTCTTCGAATCTCTTTAGATCGTTCATGTAATCATAAGGATAGACTCCTTTCCTCAACATGACGTCTACTCGTTCTCCGAAATGTTTGCTCGTGATTTTAAATTTATCCTTGCTCATGTTATCGACTAATTTTTCCAGAGCGGTCGACATGAATTTAAAAGTGTCGATGAAACGTATGGATTTCCTTTTTTCTTTCAACGTATTTCCATCGATTACTCTTTTCCTCTCCATGAGCTTCCATTTCGTGAAGGAAATGTATCTTTCTTCGCTGTTCACGATGCAATTTAATTCTTCGTGTGAGGTGCCGAGATTTTTCACGAACAGATGACTGTCATAACCCGAGAGATTGTGAAACATCACCGGATAGAAAGCGGCGTCTCGATATTTTAAATTACACTTGCTGTGAGCCGGACCGCGATACAGACCCGTGTAATGATCGTGGTCTCTAACCTTCTTATTTTCCTTCGAATTCTCGTCGAACGATTGTCTGCATATGTGACATTCGGTGGCTCTGTTATCTTCATCCTGCTGCTCTCGCGTGATGATCATTTTCGCCGGAGTTTTGAATTTGTCGTATAACATTTGAATTTTCGATTCTAACTCTTCCACGAACCTTTGAGCCATGTCGTCGTCTTCGCGCTCTTTCGTGTAGGTGAAGGGACTGATGTCATGTTGCGAGTCGAAAGTGCATTTCACGTAAATGCAATTGCCCAAAGGTATGTGTTTTTGATATCTTTCGACGTAACTTTGAAGAGCGTTGGGTTGACAGGAACTCATTTTCACGGTGAAACATTCGAAATCGGCGTACACGACGAATGGTACTTTTAACCTTCTATTGTGATTTTCAAACTTCACGATGGTGTTAGGTTTGGGCATTTCGACGGCGACACCTTGATTTTCGTTGCAATATTCCTGATGTTTCACCAACGAGTCTTCGCTGTGAAACACGTTCATGCAATTGTAACATAAAGATATCTTTCCCTTATGATTATTATTTTGTTTTGACAGTAATCGAGTCGGATGTTTAACCCAACAATAATGACGATTGTCATCATTCAAAATCAATAATAAAATAATCGTCTTTTCTCTTCCGCGATACGAAGTCTGTCTGAGAGGTTAGATCGTTCGATTTTCGTCGTCGTATCCTAAGACGTTCACTGCTATGGTGGGATTTTGAACCTCGAATTGTTCGATGTGTTTTAACTCTGTTGGAAAAGTCATTCCGGTCCAATCGAGATTTTTAGAAGTTTCCTCGTCACGAGAAACTCTATCGGAGTGTATTTCGACAGGGTATAAAGCGGAGGTGACTGCCCATTTAAAACACTGATCATCTTTATTTCTCACGTTGACCACGGCGTGTTTCTTAGTCAAGAAATACGGTAATTCCAAGTAGGAAGATCCTTTCAACGGTTCGTTTTTATTCATATGAATTTCGAGTTTCAACACCTCACCGAACGTCCAATTACTACCTTCATGTTGATAATTCGCGAGAGACGTCAACATCTTGTCTTTCATCTTTTCGAAAACGTCCGATAGATCTGAACCTCGAAATACGGGTTCGACGTTAGATCTGAAATATGCATTTTTCACGATGCTCTCGCCGGACTTCACGTCGATTTTATTCATTATGCAATGGAGTATCATCTTAATTTTTAATCCCACGTTCATGTATTCGCGAAACAAATCCAATACTTCTTTCTTCACCCGTTCCATGAACAATTTCGGATCGACTTTCTTCAACGAGGGAATTATGTCGAAAGTTTTAAAAATGCCTTTGATCGCACTCTCCCGTTCTAGGGTTTCGATTGGAATAGTTCCGCAACGAGTCGTGTTACATATTCTTCTCCTTTCTCTTCGTCGATTGCTTGTTGAATTTCACTCGATATATCTCGTTTGTCTTGAATCTGAAATGCATCACTCGTTTTCATTTTAGTTTTTCTTTTCTTTTCTTTGGAAACTTGATGTTCTTCAACGGCTTTTCGTTTAGTCGTCTTCTTATTTTTCACAACCGGTGCATCTTTTGACGTCGTTGCTATCGACATTTCGTTTGCCTTTCTAGCGTTTCGCAAATATTCTTGTATGACTTCAATTTTTTTTGATTTAGTTCTATGATTTCTGAAATCTGAAATTTGTAATAGTTTACAAATCTCGTTTAACTGAGGTATGGTTTTCTTATTTAAATTTACCATTGTTTTATCTGTTTGCTTCATTTGTAAGAATATTTTTTTTTTTTTTTGGAATTTTGTATTAAATAATTTGTTAAAAAAGTTTTACTTTTTTACTCTTTTTATATATATATATAATAGAAAAAAAAAAAAGTTAAATTTTAAATTCAATTTTTTTTTCTTTAATGTGTTTTTATTCAAAAACAATTTAAGACCGCTTTTATTTCTCGCTCGCAAACCGAACACGTTTTCTCGTCTTCGGAATGACATTCTCTACAGTAACGCAGGTGTGCGCATGGTAGAAACAAGACATTTGCGACACCTTCACAGACCAGACACTTGGTGGTGAACGTTTTACTCGGTTTGTGTTCGTGGAGTGACGATAACTTGTCCGTTTCCGCCATGAATTTGATGAGATGTTCTAAAGTCATGAATTGAGACAGGGTCTTGTTCGCGATGTTTAACGCATCGTACAATTGTTCCTTGGTGAATCCGAGTTGTAACATATCCATCAATAATTTTTGGTTTTTATCTCTATCCCTCTCTTCGTCTTTGATTTTGATCAATCCCAGCGTTAGCATCTTGTTCAAATAATCGCATTCGTCTTTTTCAATATTACTTATGTGTTCTAGTAAAGGTACGTCGTGAGGTTCCCAATTCATCAAATGTATATCACAACAAAAACATTTGACTTTGTCGCCTCTACCCACATAAACGAAACCTGCGGCGGCTAAATCTTCGGGTTTTTGAGCGAGATGCGAAGGCCAATTTTTAAACGTTTGAAGTCTTGCATGTTCCAGACTATAATTCGGATGTTTGGACTTGATCATTGTTTTTTACCTCAAAATTGAGCTTGTAAGAATTTTTTTTTTTTTTTAACTTTTATTTATATATAAAGAGAAATAAAGACAAACTTTTTTTTAACAAATTATTATTTAAATACAAAATTTAAAATATACATTATTTGTAAGAATTCATAAAAAACCAAATAATCGATCATGACAAAAACACCTAAAAGATGCGAATTGAAATTGAAACGAGACGAAAGGTATGAGAAATCCAGTTTTAATATCTATACATTACAACCACACGATCCCATTGAATTGAATGAGGTCGAGATGGTGGACTTAGAGCGCTACTACCACAAATATCGAATGTGTTTGAAAGTGGATGAAGCCGCGCTCGATTTGTTTTACGAATACCAATGCGAACTGCTGATTAATATCATTGTCGCCGAAGACAGAGAATTCGACAGGGGTGATTTATTGTTGTCCTATGGAGGTTACATATATCCAATAATCTCACCCGAACTCGTGAAGAAATCAGGTGGTGAGAGCACATTCGCCTATGAAAAAAAACTCAAAAGAGTAAAGATAAACATTCACACCATTTTCGTATGTGGAAAAATGACGAATGTCAACTTGCTAATAACGGACTTGGAAATATAAACAATAGAGAGATTAAAATTAAAAATTTAACTTTTTTTTTATATATATATAAAGAGAAAAAAAAACTTTTACTAAAAAAAATTTTTACATTAAAGAAAATTAAAAATTAAAAAAACAACTTTTTTATATATATAAAGAGAAAGAAAAAAAATAACAAACTTTTTTAACAAATTATTATTTAAATACAAAATTTAAAATATACATTATTTGCAAGAATTCGTAAAAACAAAAAAAACAAATAATCAATTATGAAGACAACAACACCTAAAAGATGCGAATTGAAATTGAAACGAGTCGAAACGTATAAGAAATTCGGTCATAAAATCTATAGATTACAATGACACGATCCCATCGAATTGAACGACGTCGAGACGAACGGCTTAGAGCACAAATACAAGAAATATAAGATGCCTCTGAAATTGGACGAAGCTGCGCTCGGAATTGATTTATGAGTACCAAAGCGATCTGCAGAACATCGTCATCGCCAAAGATAGAGAATTCGACAAGGACGATTTGTCGTTGCCTTATGGAAATTGCATATTTCCAAACATCTCATTCGAACTCGTGAAGAAATTGGGTGGTGAGAGCGAGTTGACCGATGTAAAAAAAACTCAAACGAGTAAAGAAAAACATTCAACACGTTTTCGAAAAAGGAGAAGACACGAGCGTCAACATGCTAATAATGGACTTGGAAATATAAACAATAGAGTGATTGATTTTTAGCGATGAAAAATGAAAAAAAAAAAATAATAAGATCATCTTTAGATCTCATTACTTTTTTTTTTTTTTTGTTTTCCTTCTTCTTCACTATCATCATAATATATTATAATAACGTTTCCTTTTCTCTTAGTTTTCAGCGTCGATTCTTCTTCTTTTTCTTTTTCTTTGTGATGTGATATGTTTATGGCAACATTTTTGTTTATCCGAATCATAATTATGAACGAATGTTGTGCACACTCGCATCATTACCATTCTCTTCAGAAGGTAGTGGTGACCGTGGAAAGCATTGTCTCATTCTCAACCGTCTATCCCGCGCTTCATCTATCTCTTTCATTAGTTCTTTCCTTAGATATCCATCATTAGCGTCTAACCATTTTTTTATTTTTTCACTCTCTGGCTCGCGATGTTCGTCATTATTGTCAAATTGTTTCTCCACCTTTTCATCCAGGTGATAAATTTGTTTCTCCACCTTTTTATCCATTTTAAATATATTATTTTATACTTTCTATGATTTTTATATTTTATATAATTTTATATTTATAATAACATATTCAAAATCGGTATGTTCTTGAATGGCGAATTCTCACCGAGCAACAAACCCATGCCGAGTCGCTCGACGTTCCGTCCACTCTTCAGATAGAGACTGTTTCCTCTCAGAGAGTTGCCACCTCTAACGGGTTCTAGATACAATCCTTTACCGCTGTTGTCTACGTGAACGCGACACACGGCTCCTCCCTTCTTCAAAAACAGTCTGCTGCCACCCATTAATTTCTCAACTGCTGAACTAGCGTCCCGTGAGAGCTCCCACGACGAGAGTCTTTCCGAGAAAGGGTAGATCCTTTGCGGCGAAGGGTAATGCTTTTGCGGCTATTCCTGCAAATAGCGGTAGGGAACCACCTTTCATTCTCAAATTGTATCTCAATTGAGCGGGACTCATTCTCACCGTCAACCCTCTTCCATTGCGAATCGCTTTCTCCATCCTTTTGATTTGACTTCTGGTCCAGGTGATCGAATCCTGACCGCCTCTCGTCAGATCTTCGTGAGTGAATTTGAATCTCACCACCTCGCCTCGAGTTGTTAACGCTCTCTTAAGTTTCTTCCTCTGTCCTGCGGATATGTTCACGTTTTTAACCACGTATTCTGTCATAATTCTGTTTGTTTGTTTTTTTAAATATATTTACTTCAATTGTTTCTTGTTTAATAATTATACTGAAATAATTTTGTAAAAATTAATATTGCCGTTTATTTTATTTTTGTTATCTATATATATAATATTTTTTTTTTTTTGCTTTTATATTTCTCTTATGTGAAATCGTATCGTCACTCTCTCTCTCTCTCTCGAAGATCTAACAGTTCACCATTTTGATCCGTCAATGTGGTTTTCAGACTATACAACGTGTCTAAAATCACTGGTAGATAAACTAAATTTTGAGGTCGCTCCACGATCTTATAACCCGGCGACACGTTTGGAAAGAAGGAATAGATCGTCGGTTGAGCGCTACCATTCACGTAGCTTCCAGCAATCACGTCCACGTTCACCAGAATGCTATTGACTGTGAGAATGTCGACCGTATTTTCAGATGCCGCGTGGCCTCGATACATCTTTCGATCGAATCCCAACATCTTGCCTATAGAATCGTCCGTGTTGAAATCCACTCGAAAATTATCTTCCAAATCCAACATCATCTGTAAGGTATTAGGATTGGGAGCGAGTCTGATCTTGTTGCTTCCCTTTCCATCCGTCTTCATTCGCGTCTGAATGTAATGGTTCAAACCGTCTATGTCGTAACTCCCTTTGGGAATTCGAATCTCCAACCAATCCGTTCCGTCGGAATACTTGAATGAGTTATTCATTTCTGTGACATTGGGAAAGGAATAATAAGTCTCCAGATTCACCAACGCCATCTCGTATCTTTTCTCTCTATTCAATTCGATGGAAGGTTCGAATTTCGTAGCGAATCGATTCGAATCGCCACTCCCCACGATTTGAAAGGATTGTTTTGCAGCCGTATCCTCGGCTATCTGTTCTAGCAATTCTCCATGTTCGAACATTATATTTTAATTTTATTTTTTTTATTCAAAACTAATTATTTGAAGATTTATTATTTCTCTAAATTTTATTTTCACGCTCTATCTTATTATTATTACCATCGGAAACATAAAACTTGTCGAATCCACACCGATATTTTCCGCGATTAAATTTGCTCGTCAAATCGATCACGACGAAATTGTAAAGTCCACCATCCCAAACCCTCTTGCAGAATCTCCTGAATTCCGCAGCGCTCATGTCTTTTGCGACATGATCGCCGTAGATGTGATTGAGATTCTTGAGATCTTGGCGAAAGAGACATAGAAAATTAGCGTTCTACCTTATCGTCTGTCTGGGCAATCGAAAATAATTCTGCGACAGGTAGAAACAGTCCACGTTGCTGTGTCGACCCCTAACGTATTATGATTCGCATCGGTTCTGTCTCTCCAAAAGCAGATCGTCGAAAATCATGAGATTCTTATCTTCCGATTTCAGTTCTCTAGGATCCGAAACGTCGATAGCGTTCTTATAAAATCGACACTCGACGTTCGAAGATGCATTTCTCTTCATCAGCTCCGTCGCTGCGCCGTCCAAAATGGTCGAGAGTGGAGCTCCTTTCTTGTCGAATTCCTCCCTACTGTCAAAGATTCTGGCTATGACGTCCTTGGGCAATCTGCGATCCATGCACTCTTGAAGCAATCTGTATTCGGGTTGAAACAAGCTCTTGCCAAACACGAACAATCTTTCGTAATCCAACCAGTCGGGTCGGGACAACAGATTCATCAACAGATTGGTCTTTCCACAATTCGATTTTCCCACTGTCAAACCTCTTATGCTCTTGGGAAAGAACTCGTTATTCGACCTCTTGATCGCGGTGTCGTTCCAAGACATATCTTTAATGTTCATCTTTGTTTTATTTTATTTTGTTTGTTATTTTAGATTCTTTTCAAACACAAATTTTTTTATGTTTTTTTCAAACTCTGTTTTTAATGTTATTATTATTATTTATTTATATCGCACCGTCACGAGTTCTCTTCAATCCGGATCCACTCGTCATTTTGGCTAAATCTTGTATGGGCACCACAGCATCCTTAAAATCTTTCCAACTTTTCGGCGTTCACTCTAACGCAGCTCGCTTCGCCGGCGGACTGATCAACTTGTCGATCAATGTGTCAGCTGCCCTCTTGCCAGCTGCACAAGCTATCCTACCACTAGCTTCGGAAGTGGCTTTCTTACCAGCATCCAAAGCCGTCTTCTTACCGACCTCAAACGCGGTCGATGGGAGTTTTCTACCCGCATTGCTCGTGAACGCTCGCATTATAGAATCGACGATGCCAGAACTGCCTTGAATGTAAGTACTGACGTATCCCCTGTTCTTTATCACCAACATATTTTATTTTTTATGATATATTTTGGGGTTTTTTTGTTTTCACTGGTAAATCGTTTTTGTCGTTTTTAAATACTTTTATTATTCTAGTGTAAGAATTTACTGTTTTTATTTTTTGTTTGTTTGTTTGTTTGTTTGTTTTCTCTCTCTACTTATTATTATATACACATCAATCCTTCAATTCGTTCATCAGCCTTTTATACTGGTTTTTATTCAAAACCTTCTGTCTCAACAATTCGTCAGATACGGCAACTATCTGATTATCTAATCCCGTGTTACCAGCCCGTCTGCTCGCCATTAACAAACTCAATCTCTGAGACAGAGCATCGGAATCGCTCGGAAGAAAAGTAGTGGTTTTCACTCCTTTGCCAGTCACCGATTCGACGAACTTCTTGTTCATGTCCCATATGGGTTTCACCACTTTCGTCCACTTGTAACCTCTGTTGGCTTTGGGTCTCGTCTCTCTGGCATCGTTATTTCTCTTCATGGCGTGAGTTTGAACTAGAATGTCGCCATAATTGTCGAAATCCTGTTCCGTGTAATCGCTGGGCTTGTCGTAAAGGAGCAATCTCTGCAGATCATCAGTTACTTTATATTTATTCGAACCCACGATCAATTCATCATCGTCCATTTCCACCAACGTATCACCTACAAAAGTTCTACCCTCAGAATCCTTGCAAATTCCATACGACTGATCTCTCTTACCGCCATCATCATCGAACGACGCGATGCTACTAGTGGTGATAGTCGAAGCCATATCATCAGACTCGCTCATATCTGTTTGAATTCCCGTGGGAACGTAATCCGGTGTAGATTGAATGGAATACCGATTTCCAAAACTAGGAGACAACGAACCCATTCTCAAAGAACTCTCCTTTATGGGTCTCAATTCTTCGACTATCTCCTTCCTGCTTCGCTCTTGACCCTCCGTCACAGGTTTAAATATTTTTGTGGCTTTGCGTCTGAGTTCCATCTCACCGAGACGTCTGCTTCTGTCAGCAGACTGAATGCTCTTCTTAGCACGTTCATACTCGCCTAAAATTAAATCTCAGCGTCTAGGATCCATCTGGAAAAACACCTTTCATTTTAATTGTTTTTATTTATTTTTCAAAATTAAATGTTTAATTATATTTTTATGTTTTTGTGTTTTAAGTAATAAAAAAAAACTCTTTCCATCTTAATATAATAATCTGAAAATATTCACATCTCAAACTGACTGTGTTAATTGAAGTTTAAAAAAATACGTTTAAACAGTACATGACAAACCGGTTTCTGATTTAACGCATTTTGACAGTAGTGTTTACATTTTGTCAAAAGATCTTCATTCATTCACACATCAATTCACCGAGTGTCGAATTAAGAGAGAATCCTTTGATGACTGTTAAACAGTTTCAACACACAATGGAAAACTGATTTTAACAAATCTCTCTCCGATTGCTATCATGAATATATTAAAAAATTTTACCACTCAAAACCTAATTGAGCGGAAAATGCGTTTTAAACATTCCGATAAGTGTTTTTGACTTTTTCCAACGAACGCTTAACAGTCAATCTCTCAATCAAGGCAAAACACAAATATCTATTACAGATCAACTCCCTTCGAACAAAAAAACCCTCAAAACTCAATTTTTATCCGTCCCATCAACAGAAAACATCAATGTTTATAATACAGACTATATTCATAATCGACTCTTTTTGAACAAAAAACCTCATTCACTCATTACGATAACATGTGTTAGTTTTTTTACTTCAGGAAGACGTGACTGGATTCGCGAATTTCCAACCACACCGACGACAACGACACTCTTCGTTCAGATCAAGTTTACGAGAATCGAGCGATCCGATCGCTCGATCAGCTGAGTTTGGGAATTTTTTCTCATAGTGGGGAATTCCCCTAATAATGTCATAAATGAGAGAAAAAAAAAACCACCGCCTCAAAAACAAGGGAGAGTTCTGGACCATCTGTACCAATGCAATTGCGGGTTCTGGACCGCTGGTCTAGAGTCCCCAAAACTTTTTTTTTTTTTGATGATGGTCCAGAATTTTTTTTTTTTGCTTTTTGATCGCGTTTGCCGACGATGGATCGATGGGTCTGACCTGCGATGGGAACGTAGACAAAAAATTACGTACAAGATACAAGTGAAGATGTACGATTTCACCCTTTTTTTAAAAATGCTCGTTCACCACGAGTATTTGAACGTTAAAAGTGCGATCTAGGAGTCGCAACTGTACATGGTGGGGGGGGGGATTCAAGACCATGTACAGTTTTTGTGAACAAGCGTGTGATTTAACACTGAATTCCACGTTGGTGAACGCATCGTGTGCGTATGTTTGTACATGTACATGTACAAGTGGTCGTCAATCCACAATTATTACCTACTGACGTCTGCTTCTGTCAGCAGACTGAATGCTCTTCTTACCACGTTTATACTCGCCTAAAATTAAATCTCGGCGCCCAGGATCCATCTGTAAAAACATCTTTCGTTTTTAATTGTTTTTATTATTTTCAAAATTAAATGTTTAATTATATTTTTTTTATGTTTTTAAGTAATAAAAAAACTCTTTCCGTCTTAATATATAATAATCTGAAAATATTCACATCTCAACTGACTGTGTTAATTGAAGTTTAAAAAAATACGTTTAAACAGTACATGACAAACCGGTTTCTGATTTAACGCATTTTGACAGTAGTTTTTACATTTGTCAAAAGATTTTTCATTCGCACATCAATTCACTGAGTGTCGAATTAAGAGAGAATCCTTTTGATGACTGCGATTGCTATCATGAATATATTAAAAATTTTACCACTCAAAACCTAATTGAGCGGAAAATGCGTTTTAAACATTCCGTGGGGAATTCCCCTAATAATGTCATAAATGGGAAAAAAAAAACACCGCCTCAAAACAATTGCGGGTTCTGGACCATCTGTCTCAACACAATTGTGGGTTCTGGACCGCTGGTCTAGAGTCCCCAAAACTGTTTTTTGATGATGACCCAGAATTTTTTGCTTTTGATCGCGTTCGCCAACGATGGATCGATGGTCTGATCTGCGATGGGAATGTCGACGAAAAATTACGTACAAGATACAAGTGAAGATGTACGATTTCACTCTTTTTTTAAAAACGCGTGTTCACCACGCGTTCACCACGAGTATTTGAACGTTAAAAGCTCGATCTAGGAGTCACAACTGTACATGGGGGGGATTCAAGGCCATGTACAGTTTTTGTGAACAAGCGTGTGATTTAACACTGAATTCCACGTTGGTGAACGCATCGGGTGCGTATGTTGTACACGTACATGTACAAGTGGTCGTTGATCGGCAATTATTACCTACTCACAGGTGGCCCATACCGCCAGGGAGCGATGCGTGACATTGTTTAAGCTTAGCATGTAAATGAAAAATTGATGTGAAAAGAAAATATTAAAGGAAGAGTTTAGAAATAAAAAAAATGAAATAAAATAAAAAACAAAAACAAAAACAAAAAAAACAAAAATAACAATTAGGAAAGTGAAAAAATTCAATAAGAAGCCAGCTTGAAAACATGAATACGAGGCCTTCATTGTCAAAAGATGGTAGACAGTGTATCCACGTTTAATAAGGGTAAAAACTGTTACAACCTTGAGACGGCCGTGGCAGTACAGACGCCTGAATAAGGGGAAGTATGGGTAACTTCGACAGGCTGGACACGTATGGAAAACGTAGAAGGAAATATCGGCGAGCTGTTGTCATTGGAAACGCCCACTTAATAAAATGAACTCGTGTACCACTTCAAAAACAAGATGGTTCTCCTGATTATTTAAGAATTCGGAGCCAAAAAGAAGTGTCGATGTATCTAGAGTAAATGGGAGTAGACTGATAGTGGTATTACGAACATCTGGGCAGTGCAAGAGAAAATGCTCAGGTGTCTAGCTCTCCCCACACTGACAGGAAGGGGTGCGTGACAGATGATTCTCGTATAAATGAGAATTAAGGCCACTACAACGCAGTTGTAACCTTCGATGATATATTTGAGCTGTGCGAGATTTCGCCCCATTGTAAAACATAGGTGGGCGTTGATTTCCAACATTTAAAAAAGTCTTGAAATGAATCAGAGATGAGTTCTCGCGGACAGATAAGGGCATGTTGTTCCATTGGTCTGTAACGCTTGGAAGAAAAGACGACTGATACAACTGCGTCCGACAAAATGGAACTATGTGGTTACGACATGACCGCAGATTGAGGGATGGGTTTGATGATGAGACGAGCGTTGGAACTTTGTTTGCAATATAGGGGGGGGGGGGGGGGGGGGGGACATATGATGACACATTTTGAAAAACTGTATTAACTTGTGTTTGCGCCGTCTTTCTTGTAGAGAATCCCAGCGTGTTTCAGAATAAAGTAAAGCCTTACTACAACTGACAGTTGCCCCAGTAATGATTCTCGCGGCCGCAATCTGTATTTTTTCTAGAGCAGCGACTTTAGCTGCCGAACAATTATCCCAGACAACATCAGCGTTTTCTAGTAAAGGTCTAACGAAGGCAAAGTATATTTTTTACAAAACGCTGCGATCGAGATTGAATTTCTGCTTCCTCTGTATGTCTACGCTAGCCAAGGCTTTAGAGCAGATGTGGTCAATGTGGTCGTTCCATGTACATGCGCTATTTAATATGACTCTTAAATGTTTATGATTAGTGACATCGGATATCTGTGTATCTTCCAGATTCAGCATCCTAGGCTTTACACGTTATTGATAGCATCACTCTACATGGTAGTGAAATATACGAAGCAATGAAGACGATAAAGGTGTCGAAGGCATCTGGCCCTGATCTTGTAAGTCCGCGTCTTCTTAAAGAATGTAAAACTTCCATGTGTGAGCCTCTTTTAGTCTTATTTAATGTGCTCTTGAATAACTCATACTCTCCTTCACTGTGGAAACAAGCAAACGTCTGCCCAATCTTGAAAAAAACAGCCGTCAAATTCAGTTACTAATTATCGCCCGATATCACTGATTAGCGGTGTAGGCAAAATATTTGAAAAATCTGTTTTCAAACGCTTGTGGCAATTTATGATTGACAATAATATTCTTAGTCAATTCCAGTCAGGTTTTATACCTGGGGACTCAACTGTGCTCCAAATGACCGACATATACGATGAATTCTGTCGAGCTCTTGATGAAGGCAAAGAAGTTAGGGTGGCCTTCTGTGTTGTCAGTAAGGCTTTCAATAAGGTGTGGCATGCTGGTCTTATTCAAAAGCTGAAGAGAATTGGTGTCTCAGGTGACATACTGTTGTTCTTTGAATCGTACCTTTCGGATAGGTCGCAACGAGTTGTGATAGGCCCGGACGCATCGTCCTGGAGACCCATTAATGCTGGTGTTCCACAGGGGTCGATACTTGGACCGTTATTGTTCTTAATGTATATTAATGATATAACTGGAAACATACTTAGTAGCATGCGCCTCTTTGCAGATGACAATTCCCTATATCTAATTGTAGAGAACCCAGAACAAGCTTCGAGTTTAATGAATCATGACCTTTCCACAATAGAACATTGGGCTAAGACCTGGTTGGTTGAGTTTAATCCCATCAAAACAGAGAGTATGCTTATATCACGTAAAAGCAACCCCACTTCCCATCCACCATTATTCTTAGACGTATCACGAACCCTTTGATTGAAATAAGAATCGTTTACGGTCACTCTCCACTGAACTGGTTGCCGGAGAGAAGGACCAAATAAATTTTTATGAAGCCGAGTCTGTGGGCCTTGGTATTTATAGAAATCTTGACTGTCAGAACTTCTCGAAAACGCCAATCAAACGAAGCATGCAGGTCAAAGCATAGGATCATTTCAGTCAAATTGTTAAGATCGACAACCCAAAAGTTTTGATAAATCCGACGATCCTGTTTTCTCGTTCGATCGTCATCTCTCAAAGGGACGAGAATAGGCAACCATTTTTTTTATTATGAGCTCAAAGCAATCCCAACGTCTCTTTTGTCAGGATAAAGTAATGCGAAAACCTGCGAAAGCTCAATTAGCAAATGCGATGACTAATTCAGTAGCGACCGTGGACCCTCCAGAAAACGCTACTCCTGTCCTCGACGGCGTTGCTCTTCTCCAACATGTGAAGTGGGTGAAGAAAGGTTCATTGCAAATGTCAACACACCACTTATGTTCGATCGAGATATGGGAAGTGTTGTATAGTCTTTGTATGGTATGTGGACGGACTCCGTCCACATACCATACAAAGACTATACAACACTTCCCATCTGACGGACCATCGATAAAAGACCCCGAACATCAAAGGAGATCTGGGAAAACATGCGCCAATATACGACTCGTTGCATCCCAAGAAGTCCACACTGATCAACAAACACTTCTTGCGACAGGAAAGAACAAAACAATTTAATAAATTGTTGAGTTCTTCTCTCGAAAAGAACGGTCATAAAACCTATATTAGTACTAGCGATGCCGATACGCTGTTTGAATCCACGGCTATCGAAATAGCTTCCGGTGGAAAAGGCGTTGTGGTTGTTGCCGATAACACAGATATTCTGGTACTTTTGGTGCACCATTGGAGAAGAGATATGGCAGATATATATTTCCGATCACAGGTACGCAGATCTGGTGGACGACACTCCTACATAATTGGGGTTGTTGTTTCCTCAATTGGTCAAGTTGTAAAATTACACGCCCTTTTTATCCATGCATGGAACGGTTATCACACCATCTTGTCAACGGACAGAGAAAAACAAATTTTCTCACGAAGATAGAGGGTCTGCACAAATCAGAGAGTTTGCGTCCAAGGAAAGTAATGATTCGTTCATTCCTGAAAAAGTTGGTAGAGTGGATCTCAGCTTCTCCCAAATTCTGAATGGAGCGAAAGCTGGGGAATCACTTGGCAGGTTCCGTTACGTCAAGTTCGTGGTGATAATGTCCTCCTGCATTGGCTCTACTGAACCACAGAAGCACCGCCACATACTTCCACACTTTGCAGGTGCATCTGCAGATTGTCCGTGGGGATTCGTTGTTCAGTGATGTTTTAGACCCGACGGACTGGGGTAGGAAGCTCCAAAATATTGAACTTGTCCCCCTGATGACGAATAGAGAAGCCGCCATGTGTTCGTTCGCTTCTCAATTCTGTGCTTTGCAAATGCAAGATGACATGCAGAAATACGTGCGAATCCAAAATACTTCTTCCTATCACAAGCATGGTCTGAGGTGTGTAATAGCTTGTGGGGAAAGTAGGGGTGACGCTTGTCAGAATTCTGAAGAAATTGCGACCGATGATTTTGAGGATCCTGAATGATGGTGATTCCTCAACCTTGGCTACCATTCAAACTCAAGCAAGTTTGGCGGCTACCTCTGGACTTTTTTCGGACAAAATCCTTGATATCGCAACCGAATATCATAATCCTTTTGAAAACATACTGTAAGTTGGATACTCTAACGGTGTTTCACAGCACGTGGCGTCTATACCGAATTTTTTTCTGGAATCGGCAGTGATTGTGGTGGACATCTGCTGAGTCGTTCCGGGTCTCTGATCTCAACGGTGTCTTGGCGAGTCTCAGTTGTACTTTTGGCATACATCTAGTTCGAAAGTCGAGCAGAAGTTGACAAAATTTTGAACTTATAAGGCCATTTTCCGATTTCCCTCGGTTTGGAGGTCATCTCGACCATCAGTTTGTCTAACAAATTTTCCCCAAAGCAGATTTTGTATATGTTGTTCAGGGAATGTCCCTCTTTCCACTCTTTCTGGGAGCGTCTTTCGAGATTACTCTTAATGTCAAAATTTATGGAGATAGCATCGTGGCACATTAGTATCCACTCCTTTGGTGTAACAAATGTGGTTTATTATTTACGTACATGTAAGCAAGGTCTGTTTAGAGGTTTGTCTGGAAGACTTGTCTTGCTAAAAAACCATGCGCCGCTTTTATCTCCAGGAAACTTCGAAGGAAATCTTTGTCAATGCCTTTATAAATTATTCACCTAGAGATAGCATGTCGAAACGCTTTAGGCGTTAATACTTATTACACCACGACCACAATTCCATCAGTTATATTTGTTCTGCTCTTCTTCAGTAATTTAGTTTGGTTAGGGTACTGAGACGAAATTGATAAAGTAAACGTTAGTAAAACACAATAGCTGAAGTGTGTCTGAAACAGAGTGTTTCGTTCCTTGAGTGCAACAATGTGCCATCTGAAATGCTTTCGCATTGCCGGTGGCGTCTTGTTGTACTCAATGGATGATTTGATGTTGAATCTACAGATACCGTATTGCGTAAAACAAAATATTTCTATCACGGTACAGTTTTGTTTATTGCCGTTTCTCGTCGATGATTGCTGAAACGATTTCCCTAAGGGGGCGCGGTGGCGTTGCGGTAACTGGTTCTCGTCAGATCACCGAAGTTAAGCAATGTCGAGCCTGGTTAGTCCTTGGATGGGTGACCATTTGAGCGATCGATTCGGACTCCCGCGTTGTGTCCTTGGACAAGGCACTTAACCCCGATTATCGAGACGAAGTCGAGGGCCGTTAATAAGCCCAAGGGCTGTTCATCATTGCTGCAGGGCCGCTAATGAATCATGATGCCTGACAACAATCATGTTATTACTATTATTACCAGGCCGTTGTAACGAACGAACGATGATTTTATCAGTATACTTACAGTGCGACCGATTCACAGTGCAATGAAACTTGTTTCCATCTGATAGTACTTCATTTCAGCACAGAAATAATCACTAAAGTTGGTTCGATATTTTTGTTTCGATCGTGCGTTCGACTTCTGTTCAGAAATACAAAGGGACGTCATCCGAATGGGAGTAATTCATTAGACCATGGAATCTAAAAATAGCCGGGCCGCGGGCCGCTAATGGCTATTTATACTATTATCGACCGCGGCCCGGCTCCGTCGTATGACGTCACTGAATTTATGGAGTTTTAACGGGCCTCCAAACTTATGTTAATCGACCAGTAACGTATAGACTGAGTGGTAATAATGTAGGTTCATACAACACAATTCAATGAGCTCTGTCGATAGACTTGACAGTATCAAGAAATTCTATGCAGAGCAAACGTTTTTTTCCCATTCTAAAAAGCTATTCTAAATATGCAAATTGATTGCCTTTAGTTAGGAAATTTCAAATTAAGATAAATAATCTGATTGTTCGAAATATCAGCCTCATTATTGAATTTTACACGTGATTCATATTTTAAACAGTGTGCTGTCTTCAGATGTCACGATACTGTCAAATATGACAACATTCCTTCTTTAGTCTGTAAATCTAATTCCCCAGGAATCCGTTTTTTTATTACTTTTGTGATTTAATTCCAGATTTGCCTTGCTTTTTATCTCTTGTGTCTTTATTAAGGTTACAATTGAGTAAATTCCTCATGCAGACAGGAACATGCCTAGAGGTTCTTGAATTAGAAGAGGGTATCTACCTCCGGAATACTAACTGCATGAGCCTTTCCTCTGGCCACCGAATTTACAATTTAGTCAGGTCCATTTGCCTCCTACAAATCCACTTATTTTGAAATTTTCTGACTGACAGATCAGAATTTCCAATTAACTCGCACCTAGGTGGCAATCTTTCGTCTTAGGCCGCAGAATCCCGTGCAGCATGTGAAAGCCTTCAGACAGAGAAGGTAGCACACAGTTCCTGTACTGTTTGGGACTCAAAATTCATCAATCTTAGCTTTGCTATCATAAATTAAAACAATTTTAGTGAACTAGCCCACCGAGTCGCTGTGATCGTATGGTCAAATTTATTACAAACTGATAACTGCGGTTTCATAAATTACATAGAGATTCGTTTCATAATAATAATTTACGTTATAACATGCTAAATATCGTATGAAAACATCTCCCATCATTGCCCTAAAACGACGTACAGGAAAAGCTAGAGATACAAACCTTTTCTCGCTAAGTGAAAAAACTCTACAAATCTGTGTCCAAAAGCTGTTGTGCATTACATCTCTAGGAAGTTACTGGACTTGTAACTTTGCACAGAAGCTATATTTTAAAAGTACTGACTGTATCCTAATAGTTGAAGAACTATATCAACCATGAATTCAAAACGGCTGGTCATAACAATGGCGAAGGCTAGAAATGACCTAAACAATCTTATCACTTCCTCTTGAAAAACATAACATGCTGACGCAATATCATCTGATTACGGAAGTGACAATCGTTACTTATTCCCAGTTCCTTATTCCACATTCATTGTCGAGTGTCGAATAAGGAATTGGGGATAATTAACGGTTGCTACGCCCCCCCCCCCCCCCCCTCCAATTCCAATCTGATTGGAGTCATTGGAAAGTAAGTGAAATTGCTACATTGATCGAGGCAGAGGACTGTCATGTCATGGGCTTAAGCGAGACGTGGTTAAGACACGACGATCGCGTAGACCAAGTAAGGGGTGCGTGTGGATAGGTGTAGGGCGAACGGAAGGCCCGAAAAAGGAGGAAGGCGTAGGCATATACATTAAAGAGGATTTAAAACCGTCGTTGATCACAGACCTGGAAGACGTCAGCACCTCGGCTGAGGTATCGAAAGAAATTGGATGGGTAAAGATCAACCTAAAAAACAAAAATATTGCCCTTGGGATTGTGTACTGTGCGGTGGAGGGAAGCAAACCCGAGTGGAATGACTCGACATACTCAACATTAAGGTCCAATATTACAGAACTAGAAAAAGGGGCTCGGTATAATTTTTATGGGCGACTTTAAAGGACACATAGGTGATAAGGAAGAAGCCATAGAGGGCGGGGACAAGAAAGTCAACAGGGATAGAAGAAAGCTGTTGAACTTCGCAAATTAGCTCGATCTGAAGGTTCTGAACAGGAACACGAGGTGTAAGGGGAAATGGACCTGGGAGAGGAACGACAGAAAATCAATAATCGACTATATTCTCACAGATATTACTTTATGGGGGAGGTGATAGGGGTAGAAGTAGATGATGAGGGTAAAAGGGAGTTGGATAATGATCACAGCTTGATTACAGTGACGATCAGGGCCAAAAAACCAAGTGAAAATCAAAGGACGCTTTAAGGAGATTTGGGAACTCTAAGGGATGCTGACTGGGCGAAGTTCGAAGAAAAATTGAAACCAAAGCCTGCAACCCCACACAAGGGGGGGGGGGGCAGTTTCCACAAAATGGCCGACGCATGCATAGTTGCGAGCCTAGTGGAGGCAGGAAAGGAAAGTGAAGAAAAGATTAGGGTGCCAACACGGGTACTTGGTACAGAGTGAACGAAGAAATGAAAAGAGCCATAAAGGGTAGAAAAGTTAAATGTGCTGCATACAGAAGTAGAGAACTCAAGAGGCAGAAAAACAACGAGGCCATGGTAGCAAAGGAAGAATACCAACAAGCACGAAATACAGTAAATAAGATTAAACACGATAATCGGAGAGTGCGAAATAGCAGTCTTATTAGGACGATAAGAATGACAGAGGGGTTGAATTCGAACATATTTTGGAAATGGGTGAATAAACGTAACAAAGGAAGTAACCCGCAGAGTATTATAGAAGATGGTAGAGATACAGACGATCAAGATCAAATCGCATCAGAACTAGTCAAGCACTGGGAAAAGGTAAACGATAAGCGATGGGACATGGGAAACCCACCGGAGTGTCAGAACCAGATCGAGGGAAATCGATCTAACTTCGTGTGCAGCGAAACTAAAACCGAGGAGGTGAGAAAGGTGATCTCAAAGTTAAGGAATGGAAAAGCGGGAGAGGTGGACGAAATTCCTGACGAGTTTCTCAAAAAAGGGGAGAGGAACTCTGTGAAAGCCTTACTGCCCTATTCAATTAAGCTGTACAAAAACAAGAGATCCCAAAAGAGTGGAGAGAAAGCAAAGTGACATTTATTCACAAAAAGGGGAAAAAGACGTTCTGGATAATTATCGAGGAATCTCTGTAAGTAGTAACATTGGAAAAGTTTTCTGTAAAGTCCTGTATGAGAGATTAGAGGAAGTGATTGAGGAGAAGGGTTTTTTGAGATTCAGAATGGCTTCAGGTAGAGAAGGAGAGTCACTGACCATCTTTTCAAGCTTTCCCAAATAATAGAATCCGCGAAAGCAAAAAACAAAAAGATGTTTATGGCCGTTTTGGATCTTAAAAGGGCATACGGTAGAGTATGGAGGAATGGTATGTGGCGAAAGCTTGAGGCTCTGGGCTTGGGAGGCGAGTTTGTTGGAATTTTGAAAGCACTATATAAAGATGTGTAGAGTTAACTTAGCCTGGACAACATAACAACAAAACGTGTGCCTATGGAGATAGGCCTAAAACAGGGGTGTATAATGTCGCCAATTCTTGTTTGTACATCAAAGGTTTAGGAGATGAACTCCTGCATAGCGCCGTGTGGTTAGCAGTTGGGGACATGAAGATCCCAGGGCTAATGTTTGCAGACGATATGGTGCTAGTGTCAGAAAGCGAAGAGGGGCTAGCGAAAATGCTGGGAATTGTTGGGAAATATGGGAACTAATGGGGACTCGAACTAAATGAAAGCAAAAACAAAGTTATACCCGTGGGCCGTAAAGTGGGCCCCACTCGAAGATGGAGAGTGGGGGAATTCTGTATACGGAAAGTAGCAACAAACTCCTTAGAGTAGGAGAGACAGGTGACTACGAGTATCTGGAGTAAATATAAACATCACAGGAAGAGGCATCTACCGAAACCACACAAATAAATTGGAAATGGTGGGTCTGCCAAGTATAACATATGGTACGGAAGTGGAACCCCTAAACTAAACGGCTGTAGAGAGCTTGGAAACCCTGCAGAACGATACAGGCCGATGGATAAAGGGGTCGAGTAATGCCGCGGCACTAGAAGCAATCAGGGGCGAGCTTGAGTGGATGAGGATCAAGAACAGGATAGACTTATTGAAACTCGGTTATCTTGAATATTTTACTAAATCACCCCGACAGCCGGGATGGTCCAAGTGAGAGCTAATAGAGAACTACTCATTGGAGATTCGGACCTAGACGTAGGGGCAACCCAAGGTAACAAAAAACTTCAGAGAAAGTGTTATGGAGGGTGGTAACCTTAATTGGCGAGAGGAGGTCAAATCTAAGAGATCATTTGGTGGCCTACGTGATAAAGAGGAGTACCTTGATGAAATCTTTGGGGGGGGGGGGGAGAAGCGTGGGAATAGGGAGGCTGTTGGGAACACGGGGGAAACCAAGGCCTTCTCGCCCGAGAACCGCGACAAATCAGCGGCCGGCCAAAGTGTTATTATTATATTATTACATCTCTAGGAAGTTACTGGACTTGTAACTTTGCACATAAGCTATATTTGAAAAGTAATGATTATATACTAAAAGCTGAATAACTATAACAACCATGAATTTAAAACGGCTGGTCATAACAATGGTGAAGGCTAGAAATGACCTAAACAATTTTATCACGTTCTCTTGAAAAACACAACATAACATAACATCATCGAATTGCGGACGTGACAGCCGTTACATATTCCCAGTTCCTTATTCTACTTTCGTTATCAACCGATTTCATCGGTTGATAACGAATGTCGAAAAAGGAATTGAGGATAATTAACGGTTGCTACGCACCCATCTGATTGGAGACATTTGGACGCTACCGTTAGGTTTTCAAAACGTCACCACTATCTAATTTTCACATTAACTTACTCAAAATACAAACAAGTGATCGCTATCAATTTTCTGATTGGCTCGAAATATACACACGACAAATATATTTTGACACATCAATGGGACATCCATTTTCCGCGTTTTTTTCCAACCCGCGAAAAAAATTCGAGATAAATTACAGTAGAATGATTTTAGAAACGCAAACAGCTTCAAGATTAATTCGGGATACTATTAACATCGTCGTAACTAAATCAATGGATTTCCATTGATGCTTTGGGTTTGACATTCAAAGATTTTTAAGAATGTTTTGAGACCAACCTTAAGAACTTGCTATGATGATCTTCCATGAACGGAAAGTAAATAGCAACAACGTTTTCAAATGCGATACTCACTTGCTTAATATCCGTACTCTGTACCGTAGGTTCGCTTTTCGACTAAGTGAAAAATTCCAGATTAGTGAATCAAAACATAGGATATGCACTATTTACGGGCTAGATGGGTTCCATGCCATGCTATCGTCGAATTCCTAGCGGAATGTGACTAGTGGCAAGAGAGTTTGTCTGTGTGTCCGTCCGTCCGTCCGTCCGTCCGTCCGTCCGTCCGTCCGTCCGTCCGTCCGTCCGTCCGTCCGTCCGTCCGTCCGTCCACCCGACCGTCCGTGCGTCCGCTATAGAAATGAATATGGGGTAACCCCGAGTGTCCAAAATGGGTCTACTAGGAGTACTTTTTATGGCGGAGGTCATCGTCATCGTCAGGTTTTAAAAAGTGTGTGGGGTGGGGTTGTAGGGGGCACCAAAAGTTATGACCAAAATGTTTTTTACCGACAGATGTCTTCAAAGGGATCTACTAGGGGTACGTTTTTATCAGGAATCTAATGGTGAGGTTTAAAAAAGTGTCGGGGTGGGGTGGGGTGTAGAGGGGCACCAAAAGTTATGACCAAAATTTTTCTCACCGATATAGGTCTTCAAAGGGGTCTACTAGGGGTAATTTTTTACCAGGAATCTAATGGTGAGGTTTAAAAAAGTGCCGGGATGGGGTGGTGGTGGAGGTGGGGGTGTAGAGGGGCACCAACAGTTATGACAAAAAATTTTCTCACCGATATAGGTCTTCAAAGGGGTCTACTAGGGGTAATTTTAATACTCTCCTCAGCCCGAGTAACGCCGGATAACCCTGCTAGTTACGAATAAAACAGAACTAGTGTGCCGAACTGATCTTTATTTTCTGCGCTTCACGGGGACAAGTGCGAATTCGGTGACGTGTTTTTGTAAAACGTTACGTGCATGCGAACATATATCTTACATCGAACAAATTAGAATTCTCTGTGCTTGTACCATAAATATTCTGTTCAAATCTATTCACAACCCTCAATCAGAGTGATTTCCCTTTGTATGCAATTTCATCTATTAAAATGACTGCATATGACAACCGTTTCACGTTACACCAGTAAGAATTCTAGTTGATTATGCATTTATTATACATTGTATTTGCCACTTCAGTGTAAAATGTATAGAAGTAGTCGATAAAATATATTCGTTACAAAGTTTGTCTGTGACCTGATATGTTATACAGTGTCAGTTAATCCCATTTTGAGCTCAATGTTATCATTGAAAGATGCTCGAAATCAAGCTGCTGCTGCCTCGACTCTCCCTGGATCGCCCCATAAATAAGAGGCCCTTTTGGTGAAATGGAATCTTCTAAATATTGATTAATGCAATGATGTGCAAGCAAAACCAACACCACAGTACTGCAGGTGCGCGTGCGCGGTGGCTCAGTGGGTACGGCATTGGACTTCAAACAGAAAGGTCGACGAGTCGATCCCTGACAGGGGTAAATACGTTGCATCCTTGGGCAAGGCACTTCATCCCGGATGCACACTGTAGCGCTGTGTACTAAGGCCGACTGCACGTCCACGATGCACGTGCCTTCAACCAGTGCTAACCCGTTTTAATTAGTATGGCGTTAGTGTGTTGAGGAGTCTGATATTACTCGCCGCTGCTCGGTGGTTCTGATAAATTAATGGTTTTCCGCGCCAAAGGCACGCAGAGACGGTTTGGGGCAAGCCTTTTTCGACTCGATGCTCCAGCTTCCTCCAAACGTACACACTAAAAACTAAAGTGTTAAAACTGACACTTTCAAGGTCTTAAACCCATTCTAACTCTTAGGGTTTGATTTTAACTCTCAAAGTGCAATGCTTTAAGCACTTAGACATTACAATCGTCAGACATCTGAAACTTGAATGGATGGCACTTCCCATGTGTCTAGCATTGGTGGTTCTTCCAGAATAGTCCATAATTTGATTTGCGCTTGGTGGGTACATAATTAAAAGGACACAACGCAGATGACGCGGATCAGGCTCGAGAGTTCGAGCCTGATCCGCGTCATCTGCGTTGTTTCCTTTTAAGTGTCGCGACATCACACTTGTCAAGTGGTATTATTGTAACACCTGTCAAGTTCTGGGATATCTACACTTGAACAAAGTGCTAGTTCAGCACTTAGTAAGTGTTAAATACAGCACTTCAAGTCTAGTTTTTAACACTTTAGTTTTTAGCGTGTAAAACTGTTCGACACTAGTTAATCCGGTTGTCGAAAGTGTCGTTAAACCAAATAAACAAATAATTAAATAAATAAATAAATTGCAAGTTATTTAACCACTTGGTTGACATTCAAATGGTGATACAATTCCTAACAGCGTTTGATTGCACGTAGGATTTCTAAACAGCAGTAGTTAATGAACATGGAACACTTGAATAGGACACCAGCTCGAATTAAGGATTGACCCCTTTAACTCTCGTAACAACCCAAAACGGTCGGCGTTTTCATAAAAACCGCCATTCAAACTTTTTAAAAAAAAATTTGCCTGAAATACATAGCTTATGATCCTCATTGGAAAGAGCTCGATGAGCTCGTTCCAATGAGGCGGGGTGATAAGCTATGTTTTGGGGGCAAAAAATGAAACATTGTAATTATTCAACACATTTCTTTGCCAATTGCGTCTTCTTTTCGTGTTTGGTAAAGGGTTAATCCTTTACATAACCAATGGACATAAACGATATCGCCAGCGCTATTTACAATCAAATTAGATATATTTTTATGCATTTGTTTCCAAAAACTCGTTGCAATGAGGACTCATACAATTGTAAACAGAGAACTGCAAAAAGGGAAAATGGACCCAATAACAAACTAAGCATAAGGGTGGTTATTGAAGGGTCTGGCATTAAGAATCATAACACGTCTTTGTTTACCATGCTTGGTTTTCAGAAGCAGCTCCATTTTCAATCTTGTAAAATCGTATAATGAGGGATCGCGGTGGCTCAGAGGTTAAGGCATTGGACTTCAAACCGAAAAGTCCGCCTTTAGATCCCCACCAGGGGTAACTGCGTTGTGATCTTGGGCAAGGCACTTTATCCCGATTTCCCACGTGGAGGCACGGTGGCGGTTTGTACTAAAAAGTACTACACGTCGATGGTTCACTTGTCTTCAACCAGATTCAGGGATGCAAAGTGAGGCAACGGCTCCCGCATCAAAAGTTTAGTCGGAAAAGTTTGAGTTTTCTCGGATTTGTTTTCCGTAAGTAATAGTTCATTTCCGCCATTGAGAGACAGAAAATGAACTGCTAGGAACCAGAGGCAAGGACATTTCACCCTTTAAATACATATTTTGAACTGTTTTCCAAACTTTGAGATGATTACCTCGTCTTATAATACCTTCCTCGGCTTTGCATTACTACTTTTTTGTCGGAAAATTTAAGGTCCCCAACCTATAACTTGAAAGAAACTATCAACACAATTGGTTGTAAGAGGCGGTAATTGTTGGAGTATAGTAGTGAAAGCGAGAGCGTGGCACCTAAGTAGTTGTTGAGAAAAACGTTCAAGTGTACTGAATCCGTTGCACTCGGTTAATTAGCTTAATTAGCCTTTTAACCTAGCGGAACGGCCATAGCTAAACAGCGATGTTCGCAAAAAATCGTCACAAGAATGTTATTATTTTCTGTAATGTTTGCCGCAAAACACGGCTAATGATCCTCATTGGAACGAGCCCTAGGAGCTCGTTCCAATGATGACATTAAGTTATGTTTTTAGACAAAAAATGGAAATATTTAGTAACTTTTGAAATGTCAACTGCTATTCGTGTTTGGGGAAGGTTAAATGTGCTCACAACCTGGAAAATTGAAATTGATTTTTCTACATTGTCTTTGTCGCGCGCAGTTATTTTTTAAAAAAAAATAATTCCATATGTTTTGGATGAAATATCATGTTCAAATATGTCTTAGAACTTCTTCTAAGTGTGTCCAGTGCAGGTTGTTTTGTCTAAGTAAGGGGTGGTGTTGTCTGAGTGGATGGTCAATTATTTATCGCCTAAAAGAGGCAAAATACGATACAGAATCAATTACAGAGAGATAAACAACCAGTTCTACTCTGTTAAGGAAGTGAACATGCTCGACTCTTGATGTTACAGGGTTTGTTTGTTTGTTTGTTTGTTTGTTTGTTTGTTTGTTTGTTTGTTTGTTTGTTTGTTTGTTTGTTTGTTTGTTTGTTTGGGGAAGTTTAAAGGCACTTTCAATAGCCAGTGTCACATCGTGTCGGCAATATCACGGGTTGGAGTAAGTCGCACTTCCCGGGGAGTACCGCCGAACAACGATGAGCAACTGCCAAATTCGCAGTAACTCTGCACGAGCAAAGTTAACAATGTTTGAATGCAAGTGCACCATCAACGTTCAGTACACCTTAGCAACCAGCACCACCCAAAACTACCTGCGATTTTCTTTATATTTTGTGTCTTTTCGTCCATAGCATTAGTATATAGAACTGCGCGCGTTTAAAATCGTGGTGCACCAAACAACGCCAATAGTTGTTCTCCTTTTGAGAACGAGAATTTCCCTGTTTCCGGATTTTCTGTTTAAAAAACTCCCGTTTTATGAAGACTAGGGAATGTATCAAACCCTACTTTTGACGCTACGTTGATAAGGGGGACAATCTGCTCAATAGCAGTACCCGCGAAAAATGAACTTTTTCTGCAATAATATTGTGAAAATGGTTTCTGTTCAGTCAGACGCAGAACTATATTTTTTTCTGTGGGTTTATCTAGTTACCGTTTATTGGAGACTGTCTGTATGCATACTCCAATAAATAGTAACAAAATAAATGTTCCTGAACAAGTACCTGCAACCAAAATAATATAGTATTCTATCAATTAAAGCGAGTATGAATCTTGACTATTGTTTTAACCCTTTACCTAACGTAGAAAGCAGACGACACTTGCAAAAATAATTCTTGAATAACTAATTTTTTTCATTTTTTGACTCAAAAACATAGGTTATGACCCCTCGTTGGAACGAGCTCGACGAGCTCGTTCCAACGAGGGGTCATAACCTATGTTTTTGAGACAAAAAATGAAAAAAATAATGAAAATTAATTGGCGTTTTTTGAGAATAGCGCTGGCCGGTTTTGGCCGTTACGTTGGGTAAAGGGTTAACGTACAAAGCAGATCGTCTGAACTTGGAACTCTCGCGTCTTATCAAGCTCGCCTGCATGAAAATTTACGAAAGCTCGATTAAACACTTTGCACGCGTGTTTGAGTTATGTGAATACACTCTTAACCCTTTACTTAACATATGAAAAGCAGACGACACTTGCAAAAAAATTCTTGAATAACTAATTTTTTTTATTTTTTGTCTCCAAAACATAGGTTATGACACATCATTGGAACGAGTTCGACGAGCTCGTTCCCAAGAGGGGTCATAACCTATGTTTTTGAGACAAAAAATGAAAAAAATAATGAAAATTAACTGGCGATTGCAGTACATTTCATCTAGTGAAACATGACGTTTCTGGTTGATAGCGATTCCTAAACGCATCCTCTCGTCCATGTGAAGCATGCTTCCCACGAATGTCACAAAAACACTATCATCCACATGCAATATCTGGGAATAAAACAAGAAAATTTGTCACTTCTTTTATCAATAAATGTTGACATGGCAAGGGGGAGACTGTCAGAGGCACTAAGATGGCAAATCGTCGGCATGCATGCAAAAGGAATGTCATTCAAAGCTATCGGAAGGCAACTTGGCTATAGTCATTCTGTCACCAGCAGACTTGTCCGAAAACACCGACAAACCAGCGATGTTAAGGATCGACCAAAGCTTGAACAATCCCAAAAGACCTCTCATCGAGAAGATTGTAGTCTAGCACGCCCCGTAAGGAGTAAATCCTTTACTTCAAGTGGGGTTTTGAAACGCCTTTGGCTCCCCAACAGGCCTTTGTGCAACAGAACTGTCCGAAACCGTCTCGGAGCACTGGGTATGAGGTAGGCCCAGAAGGGTCATCAAGCCCCCAGCTCTGTCCGATCAGCATCAAAGACGACCTTTGAAGTGGGGTATGGCACGACAACATTGGAATCTCAGGACGTGGAGGAGAGTCTATTGGTAAGACGATAGTAGGTTCCTGCTTCACGTCACAGATGGTCGCATGGCATGGCATGTCCATCTCGGAACTAACAGGGAATATAGTCATTTCAGTTGTCAAAAGTTAGCTTAATAATTTCATACTTTTCTTCCAGGTATTTATGTTGATATATCTATTGTTTAAGTGTTGTTTTAGAGTTGTATAGATGTGATTTGTAATAAAAGATAGTTATATTAGTGTTTAGTTTAGTTTCTCTGTCGGATATAAGTGGCGTGTTCCCTATCTTTTCATTTTCGGTGTTTTGTTTTGTTTACGTTTTCGACCGATTTTTCAAATTTTAAGTTTCCCATTGTAATTTTGGCTATGGTTGCTATGGACGGTAAGTGTTTCTTGGCGCGGGAGGTTCAGACAAGCAGCGTAGAGACGGTTAGAATAGGTGTACAGGCGGGGGAGTGGTCGAGGCCAGCACAGGGGTGGGGAGGGGGGGGGGCTAGTGAGTTATCAACGGACGGCCAGCGGTCGGTTGTGTGTAAGCACTGTGATATGGTGTATGTGGATGGGCGTGAGCTGGGGGAGTTGGGGATGTGCGCTATCTGCGTAGAGTTAATGCAGCTGTTAGAGGCCTATGTAAAGTTGGGGGAAGAGGTGCAGGAGGTGAGGGGGAAACTGGGGAAGGCAGGAAAGTCTGGTGTTACCCCAGTTAGGGTGGCATTCGATGGGGCATGGAAAGTGGTGGGTAGTAGGAAGCGGACTTTTGTTGTGAATAGTGGGTCTTTTGGGAATAGGAAGGTGCGTCGGGTTGAGGGTAGGGTAGAAGTAGAGGCTAGAGTGTCAAATCCCCAGGCTAGTAGTGTGAGTCGAGGGGGGGGGGGGGCGTATTCGTTTAGAATCGGATAGTGAGGGAGATAGCGATGGCCATGTGGCGTCTGTCAGGCAGGAGCCAGAGGGAAGGTTAGGAAGGTGGTAAACGAGGACAAGGAGGTTTGTAGTGGGAGTTGGCAAAAAGTGAAGTGCAGTGTCCAAAATAGATTCAGTGTGTTAGGTAATTTCGAGAATTCTGAGGAGCAGGTGGGGTCTGAAGAGGTGGAGGTAGGCTTGGGGGTTAGTGTGGCGGAGTGCAAGACTGCGAGCCGGTCCGGTGGGAACAGAGATGGTAACAGGGGTAGTAGGACAGGAAAGAGGCAGTTGGTGGTTGCAGGGAGTAGTATAGTGCGGGGGTTGGATAGGGTGGTGTGTGGGCCCGACAGTGTCAACAGGACCAATTTGTGCTTTCCAGGGGCTAGGATGGAGGACCTAAGGGACAGAGTGGGTGGATTAGTAAAGGGGTCAGGCCCAGACCCAGTGGTTGTTGTACACGTGGGGACCAACAACATCAGGGAGAGAAAATCAGTTCAGCTTATTGAGACTTACAAGGACTTAATAACTCAACTGAATGCCAAGAATGCACAGGTAGTGGTTTCGGGGCTTCTCCCAGTACTAGGTGGTGGGAGCGAGCGTAATTCGCGGATCATTGGAGCCAATGAGGAATTGGGGGAGTATTGTAAGGAACTTGGGATACCCTTTATAGACAATTGGGGATCATTTTGGGGAAGAAAGGACCTATATGGAAGGGATGGTCTCCATCTTAGCCCAAGAGGTACAGAGGTTTTAGGAAGAAATATGTTGCAGGTGATGGAGTCTTTTTTGGTATAAGGAGGGGAGGGGGGAACAGAGCAGGGGGGAATGAACACAGGAAATGTGTTACGAACCATAGTTGTAAAAACTGGGATAAGGGGGATAAGGGAAAGGGACCAAAAATCCACTTGAATAGGCATAGCGTCCCAAGGAGAGCACAGGAACACAAAATAGGATATACAAACATACAGGGACTAGATAATAATGGGACCAGCGGGCGGAAGCCAATGAATCTTGATACCCTGAAAGTGGGTTATAGCAACATCCAGGGTCTCCATCGGAAAGTAAGTGAAATTGTTACATTGATCGAGGCAGAGGACTTTGACGTCATGGGCTTAAGCGAAACGTGGATAAGACACGAGAAACGGGTAGACCAAGTAAGGGGGTGCGTGCGGATAGGTGTAGGGCGAACGGAAGGCCAGAAAAAAGGGGGGGGGGAGGTAGGCATGTACATTAAAGAGGATTTAAAACCGTCGCTGATCACAGACCTGGAAGAGGTCAGCACCTCGGCTGATGTATCGAAAGAAATTGGATGGGTAAAGATCAATCTGAGAAACAAAAGTATTGCCATTGGGGTTGTGTACTATGCGGTGGAGGGAAGCAAACCCGAGTGGAATGACTCGATATACTCAACACTAAGGGCCAATATCACAGAGCTACAAAACAAGGGGCTCGGTATAATTCTGATGGGTGACTTTAATGGCCACATAGGTGATAAGGAAGAAGGCATAGAGGGTGGGGACAAGAAAGTCAACAGGAATGGAAGGAAGCTGTTGAACTTCACAAACAAGCTCGGTCTGAAGATTCTGAACAGGGACGCGAGGTGTAAGGGAAAATGGACATGGAAGAGGAACGACAGAAAATCAATAATCGACTACATTCTCACAGATATTAATTTATGGAGGTAGGTGATAGGGGTAGAAGTGGATGATGAGGGTAAAATGGAGGTGGATAGTGATCACAACTTGATTACAGTGACGATCAGGGCCAAAAATCTAGTAAAAAGCAAAGGAAGCTTTAAGGAGATTTGGGGACTCAAAAAGGATGCTGACTGGGCGAAGTTCAATGAAAAACTGAAACCAAACCTTGCAACCGGACCCAAGGGGGCAGTGTCCAGAAGATGGCCGACGCCATAGTTTCGAGCCTAGTGGAGGCAGGGAAGGAAAGTGTAGGAAAGATCAGGGTGCCAACACGAGAACTTGGGTACAGAGTGAATGAAGAACTGAAAAGGGCCATAAAGGGAAGAAAAGCTAAATGTGCTGCATACAGGAGAAGTAGAAAACTTAAGGGGGCGGAAAGCAATGAGGCCACAGTAGCAAAGGAAGAATACCAACAAGCACGAAATAAAGTAAATAAGATTAAAGACGATAATGGGAGAGCGCGAAATAGCAGTCTTATTGGGACGATAAGAACGACAGGGGGGTCGAGTTCGCACGTATTTTGGAAATGGGTGAATAAACGTAACAAAGGAAGTAACCCACAGATTACTAAAGTAGATGGCAGAGTTACAGACGAGCAAGATCAAGTCGCCCCAGAACTAGTCAAGCACTAGGAAAAGGTAAACGATAAGCGATGGGGAGCCCACCTGAGTGTCCGAATCGGGTCGAGGAAAACCTATCGAACTTAGTGTGCAGCGAAATTAAAACGGCGGAGGTGCGAAATGTGATCTCAAAATTAAGGGATGGAAAAACGGGAGGAGTGGATGAAATTCCAAACGAGTTTATCAAAAAAAAGGGGGAGAGGAACTCGCGGAAAGCCTAACTGCCCTATTCAATCTAGCCATAGAAAACCAAGAGGTCCCAAAGGAGTGGAGAGAAAGCAAAGTGACATTTATTCACAAAAAGGGGGAAAAAGACGTTTTGGATAACTATTGAGGGATCTCTGTCAGTAGCAACATTGGAAAAGTTTTCTGTAAAGTCCTGTATGGGATACTAGAGGAGGTGATTGAAGAGAAGGGTTTTTTGGGAGAAATCCAGAATGGCTTCAGGAAGGGAAGGCGAGTTACTGACCATCTTTTCACGCTATCCCAAATGATAGAATCCGCGAAAGCAAAAACGAAAAAGCTGTTTATGGCCTTTTTGGATGTCAAAAAGGCATACGATAGAGTATGGAGGGAGGGTATGTGGCGCAAGCTGGAGGCTCTGGGCTTAGGAGGCGAGTTTGTTGGAATTATGAAAGCATTATATAAAGACGTACAGAGTGAACTTAGCCTGGGAAACATTACAACAAAACGTGTGCCTATGGAGATAGGCCTAAAACAGGGGTGTATCCTTTCGCCAATCCTGTTTGCATTGTATATCAAAGATTTAGGAGATGAACTCCTGCATAGCGAGGAGGGGGTAGCAGTTGGGGACTTGAACATCCCAGGGCTATTTTTTGCAGACGATATGGTGCTAGTGTCAGAAAGCGAAGAGGGGCTAACGAAAATGCTGGGAATTGTTGGGAAATATGGGAGCAAATGGAGACTCGAACTTAATGAAAGCAAGAGCAAAGTTATACAAAGCTGAGGGGAAAAATTGGAAGGACAGTGAAAGGGGGTGCCAGATGTGTAATTTGGGCATGGTGGAGACCCTGGAACACTTTCTTCTAGAATGCTCAAGTACCAGTCTAAAAGAATAAGATTCACTGGGAGTATAATGGGGATGTGGGATGGGAGAATGAAGGACATGTGGTTAGTGCGATACTCAAAGGAGAGGGTTAATATGCTAATCGGAGAGATTGGGAAGAATGGGGCAAGGGATGTCATCAAGCAGTTCGTCTACGAGTGTTTGAAGGAGAGGAGAAGCATGGGAACAGGGAGGCAGTTGGGAGTACAGGGGTAACCAAGGCCTTCTCGTCCGAGAACCGCGACAAATCAGCGGCTGGCCAAAGTGTTATTATTATGAGAGTGTGGAGGCATAGAAATACTGCTTTCTTGCCCAGGAACATCAGTCCTATTTCTTATGGTGGATGATCAGTAATGATCTGGGGATGCCTCTCTCATGATTGCCAACTTGATATGGCGACTGTACGTGAGAATCTCAGTGGTCATCAATACAACCGAGATATTCTGAATCCGGTCGTCATGTCTCATTTTGACAACCACCCGTTGGCTACTCGCCATGTATTCATGAACGAGAATGTAATGCCACATCGTTCCCATGCTGTGAGAGCATTCCTTCAGAACAACTACACTACCATGAACTGCGATGAGCTCCGATTTGAATCCCTTCGAACACATCTGGGATTTTATTGGACGTCGTGTGCAAACAAGAGATCCGCTGGTACAGAATTTGGCCGGTTTGAATCAACACTGCCTGAGGAGTGGCAGCAGTTGCCTCTGGATCTCATCAGAAGGATCACTGGAAGCATTTGGAGGATGGTTCACGCTGTCATCCGGGCATGTGGTGAAAACACTCGCTACTGACGTCAAACACTGCTATTGTGTTCAGGAGATCACAAGTTACATTTTTGGTCAGTATTTGCTGACATTGTTTCATCATGGACCGTGCCAGCATCATACGTGTCGAGAGAACATTTTGCCATCAAAAACATTAGTGATAGATACGTGTAATTAGCGCCATTAAAATAATGCATATTTTCATCATTGTATTGTCTTTCATTTGACAATAGACCATTCTTTCCGCAACAATCACTTTTGGCCATCTGAAAGCTAGCATGAGAGTAATGGCAGTTTCTATTAACACAACTGCGAAAAAACAAGGGGTGCTTAACCCTTTGAACACATAAGACCGATTTTTCAGTCCTAGACATAATTTCGTGCCATTTTTGTCTTATTGTAAGAGGTATATACATGTGGCATTGATGATAAAATAATAACTGCAGTTTGCAGCCGGACGGCTGCAAACTGCAGTTATTACTTTAACCTCCCTGTATATTGATATTGGACTGGTCCATCTCACTGTAAGTGTACACAAATGCGATACCCTTCCAGAAAGCGAGGGTTTATTTAATTATTGGTGTTTCAGGTCACATTCTTATGCACAATGGCTAATCGTGACCGTGACAGTTGAACGGGTGGAAGAAGCCGGAGTACCCGGAGAGAACCACCGAGCAACGACGAGCAGCTGTCAGCTCTCCAACATCGTAACTCTGAACTCTGCACCGCAGCACAGGCAGGGTTAGATTGGTTGAAGACATGCGCACCATCGACTTGCAGTACGCCTCAGTACACAGCGTCATCGTGCCCCCATGTAGGCAATCGGGGTGAAGGGTCTTGCCCAAGGACACAACGCGGTTGCCGCAGGTGGGATTCGAACCGTGGGCCTCTCGGCTTGCAGCCTGCACCTCTACCAACTGAGCCACCGCGCCCCCAAGCGATGGTTTGAAGGGTTAATTAAGTTTCGGGTCTGTATAATACAAATACTATCCTTTTCGTCAATATAAAAGTCCAGGTGGTAAGATTTGCTAATTCTTCCATAGGAAGAATAAAAACTTGCAAATAACCGTAAAACACATTCGCTAAACAAAGAGCCGAAGTGGACAGTTGCTTCTAATTAGCGTGCCATAAAAGCCGTTTTCTTTTGTAACTTTTAACCCCTTAACCTTTTAAACTCGTAAGACCGATTTTTCGGTCCAAGGCATAATTTCGTCCCATTTTTATCTGATTACACAGTACGTACGTGGAGAGTGGATTGTAACTAAATCACCCACAGAGTGAAGTTATCACCCAAACTATAACTTTCAAATTTTATACATATGGACATATATCACAAGCAATGTTTCAGTCAATGGACCTCCGGGTTTAACCCAGAGGTCCATCGGTTGAAACTTTGCCTGTGCTTGTTATGCTTTTCAACAAATTTGCAATTATTGCTTCGGTGGAATCTCCACTCTGCGGGTGATTTAGTGATAATACACTCTCCACGTACTGTAAGAGGTCTAAACACGGGGCACTGGTGATAAAATAATATCTGCGGTCTTCAGCCGGACGGACGGCTGTAGTTATTATTTTATTCCCCTTGTATATTGATATTAGACTGTTCCGTTTCACTGTAAGTGTACACAAAGCCGATATAATTCCCGGAAACGAGGGTTCAAATGGTTAAACCCGGCAGGCCGCTTTTCCGGCCCATGAACATTATACGTCATAATTGCATCAAGTAGAATGGTTGTTAAGTAAATGTGTGGGGTGGACCAATCAATATTTTCAACGTCCGGCTCAAAGGCTGCAAGTTGAAAATATTAATTGGTCTACCCCCAAATAACGACAATGGACTCTTCCAACTACTGCCATTGAACTGATATGGAAGATAATAATTCCAGGGTTCAAAGGGTTAATGAACGAAACCAACAGACAGCTCCGAGAGAAAACTTCGCTTTATTTTCTGCTGATGTCATTGGTGTTTCATCAACCATTATTACACGCTTCTTAATTGGACCTTCCTCTCTCGTCTAATAATTTCAAGGGATGTAACTTTGTCGAAATTCGACATTCATGACGAGATAAGTCAGGGATGGTTTTCCCATTCTAACCGTGGACCTGACACGAATATTTGAAAAACAGACTTACAAAGCAGACAAGCATTTTTAATAGATCTGAAATTAATAAAGATAAAAAAGAGAAACTGGCGTGTAAGTTTTGGAGGACGTTTTGATGGAACGCTGTGGCAGATCGGGGTGGGAGCAATTTATCCCTTTTGAGATAATGAAGGAAAGAACTATTTTTATAGAGCTGGGTTTAACATAGTAACTTATATTATACGGTTTGTGATTTATTTTTTAGAGAAAGCCGGACGCGACATGCTAAAAACACGACCCACCATAAAAGTGGGCAAAACTATTTCGCTGTTACTTCATCGTACTGCATCCAGCTCTCACACAGTGCCCGGCGTGTAACAGTCTTTGGCGTGTTGCGATAACTTTTTTCAGTTATTGTGTTATAGTACTGCTAAATGCAGAATTTTTCTTATAAAGGCTACCTTAGTATATCACGGTAGTCCCGTGCAATGGCTAAAACACCAAGAAACAATTGCATGTCGTCCGTGCGCAAAGTTGGGTTTCCGTGCATGCACCTCAATATTTATTGACAGCCTTTTTTTGTTCCACGGATAAGAAAAAAAATGTTAACGTCGGATTCTCAGTAGACGAACTTGCAGTTGAAACTGAAATAATTTATTCAACAATACACATCGATTTAAAATTTGTATACGTACAACATCTTTTATCAACATTTCGTCGCCTGAGTGGTAGAATGTCCTATGTCCCCTGGGGGACATAGGACACTCTAGCACTCAGACGACGACTTTACATGGGTATTGTTTGGAGACGGCAAATTTATTGTCCCCCAAGTGGTAATTAGATTGCAGTACACTGGGCGAACTCAAATGACAACATAGGTTTCCCGTTTATAAAGGTGAACTAAAGATTACGCTTGTCCACACCCACCTACGATATTCAGTTTGTGTGAATTATTGGCATCTGTAAACATAATAGTTGTTGCCTCATTTTGTGGGGGACTTATCGGTAAACATCAGATGAGCGTTATATCAGTAAACCACCACGGCACAGACAGTGTCAATATATTCTATAACCTTTGCTTTAAAAACTACAACTCCTTGTGCGTCAGATCTGTAAATGTGATGCCAAACTACATTTACTGGGTTTAAAAGGGCCACTTTTAAATTTTACCAAAAAAATATTTTATTTTGCAAAATGTCTGAAGAAGTAGTATAAAAGGTCTCAAGAAACCTCTTTTTGGTCATATTCAAGTACGTGAGTTATTTATGGTAGTTAGTCGCTTCCTCTGCCAAACGTTTTTACCGTGTGTATTTGTTTGTTTACTGGAATAGCACTAAACAGACAAAAACAAACTTAACACCAATTTGGGGAGGTTATTTTTCTGTTTGGGACATTTACAAAAAAGTGTAAATTTTTAGAGAAGAACCCACACTTGATTCAATAGACACCTTACTGTTTAAGCTGCGAAACCTATGTGATATAAATGAATATGTTTCTGTGGTTTGAGTAGTCATTCTAACAATTACATTTTAACAAATCTGTTCCAAGTCTGCCAATTACCTACAAAAGTAGTATATAGGTCGTTAACTGTTTGAAGCCGGGGAATCAGAATGAATTTATTGAACGTGACACACCGCGAAAAACTTACAGTAAATCAGGTGCTTCTAATCAAGTGTCGTCTGCCTGACACTTGACTAGAAGCACCTGCTAGGTGTTTAATTCTCCCCCAGCCCAGAGATAGCCGAACCGCCACAGCCAGGTTACCTGCAGAATTACATCACAGGCAAGAAAACTCGACTCCCGGCTTCTAAGAGTTAAAATACCTGCGTGTGGTTGTCACACGCCTATTTCACGTTAATGTTTTTAACTTCGTGTTTTGTTTTGCGGAATAAACAAAAAAAAGATGAAAAAAATGTTTTTTCGTCAGCTATTGTATGTATTTATTTATTTATTTATTAAAGTTTACCAACACTTTAACAGTAAAGGTTTTACGGGTGGAGGAAGCCGGAGTTGCCGGAGAGAATCACCGAGCAACGACGAGCAGCCAGCTCTCCAACATCGTAACTCCGCACTGCAGCACAGATAGGGTTAGATTGGTTGAAGACATGCGCACCATCGACGTGCAGTACGCCTTAGTACACGGCATCATTGTGCCCCCCATTTGGAGGTTAAGTGCCTTGCTTTGAGGACACAACGCGGGAGTCCGAATCGACGGTCACCCATCCAAGGAGTAACCGGGCCCGACGTTGCTTAACTTCGGTGATCTGACGAGAACCGGTTACCGCAACGCCAATCAGTTTTCATTACTTTTTAATTTTTTGTCTCAAAAACATAGGTTATGACCCCTCATTGGAACGAGCTCGACGAGCTCCTTCCAATGGGGGGTCATAACCTATGTTTTGAGACAAAAAATGAAAAAAATTAGTTATTCAGGAATTATGTTTGCAAGTGTCGTCTGCTTTTCAGGTTAGGTAAAAAGTTAAAGACCCCTGTCATCGTTTAGATTGAACTTATTCTTATAAGCACTCATATGAATTTGAAAGGGAGGGGGTGACATGGTCCGTCTATTTTGTGGTCCCTTCTCTCCAAAAGAGAGAGAACTAAATTAAACGTTCTCTCTTAACCCTTTACCCAACGTAACGGCCAAAACCGGCCAGCGCTTTTCTCAAAAATCGCCAATTAATTTTCATTATATTTTAATTTTTTGTCTCAAAAACATAGGTTATGACCCCTCTTTGGAACGAGCTCGTTGAGCTCGTTCCAATGAGGGGACATAACCTATCTTTTTGAGATAAAAAATGAAAAAAATTAATTATTCAAGAATTTTGTTTGCAAGTGTCGTCTGCTTTTCATGTTAGGTAAAGAGTTAAATCCCTACACTCTACCCTTTGAAAAAAACAAACAGGGCAATATCAATATTCGTCTGAAGTAGCAACACATTGGGTTTCCATGTTGTTAATCTACATTTTCTAACAAACCCCCAAGGAGAGGGTTTCCAGTGTCTAACTAACTTAGTGTCTTTGACAATTTAGAGCAAGTCTTTCCATCATTCCGTATCAACACAGCATTGCCTACTGAGTTCTCACTAGAGCTCGTCATCGGAGAATGCACGGTTTAGACCAAATGGTAATTGCCCAGAGTGTTCTGGCATTCCTTGTCAAATTGACGCCAACGGTTTCTTAATTGAACCAACTAGAAGAGATACGATACGACCGCCGTGGACTGGTTACTTATCACGGGTGGGCAACATTCCTACGGACGCAATGATATTAGATTTCAAACGCTAATTATAGGAATAATCGTCAAAAAAAATTAGTTAATGAAGCACCGGTTTCAACCCGGTACTTCATTAATTAAAGTTTTGCTGCTGCTGCTGTTGAATTGTATTATCTGCTAAACGCATACTCGGAATTCACTGCCCACGCGTGGATTGCGATCAGTCCACGACGGATGTACTCTAACCACAGAGCAACAACACTAAAATGTTGGTATTCTTTTTCTGACTAAATTCTCAGGAACCTAGCAACAGTAAATCGAGACAAAATTGGATCGTAAAGATTTCTAAAAGACAAGAATTAGGAACAAGTCTGGCATTGCATTTCATTATTTCAGACCAATGGCACATATCAAAGAATGACGTTGAAGCGACAGGCTAGTTTCCTTTCACACAGACCACAATGGTTTTCCCTAATTGTTTTGAATCCGTCCCCATAGGAATCGACGTCGAATTAATTACGCAATATTGTTCTTTCTTTCTGAGAGACTGTGATAAATCTATTTCAGACCAGACCTAATCAGAGTCTATTGGTACCAGTAATGGTATCCAAATCGAATCTGTCGTCTTTTTTCATGTTGTAATCATTAACGGTGTGTTGAACAATCCGGAGTACAAGAAGCCGTGGTGCCACGCTAACAATGGGGTACCAAATCGGTGCAGTTTTCTTTTCCAAATCCGTCAGGAACATACGGGATGGAAACGTTTCCGAAGTAGAGTCCCGTGAAACTTCGAAGCTTCCATTAGCACCGGAACCTTGCTTCAACCACCGACACCAACCAAGCATAAGTATATATACAGTCACCGTCCATATTCATCGACGGGAGATCCTCCCATGCCACCGCCACCCCCCAATCAACATACAGTTGCATAACACCCTGTGTCCCTTTGACAAGTCCTCTTTTTTATGTCGTAATCATTAACGGTGTGTGTTGGACAATCCGGAGTGCAAGAACCCGTGATGCCAAACTAACAATGGAGTACCAAGTCGGCACAGTTTTCTTTTCCAAATCCGTCGGGAACATATACGGGATGGAAACGTTTCAGAACTAGTGCCCTGTGAAACTTCGAAGAATAAATTCGATGTAAACTTCGATGGCCTGATTTGGGATCGACATCGAGTTGGCTTCCCGATTCGTATATTTTCGTATCGGGGTTACTCATATTTTTCACGAAAATAACTATTTCAAATAAATCGTCGCCTGAGTGCTAGAATGTCCTATGTCCCATATGGGACATAGGATATTCTAGCACTCAGGCGACGAAATGTCTTCTGCCGGCGGAAGGATACCACAGAAATGAAAAAATAGTAGCCAATATCGGATTAATGGCATGCGTGTCTGTCTTATGAGCTACATAGTTACAACAGTACGTATAAAGTGGAACTCGGGTGTTTATGGTCACATACTTATGCACAATGGCTAATCGTGACCGTGGCAGTTTTACGGGTGGTGGAAGCCGGAGTACCCGGAGAGAAGCACCGAGCATCGACGAGCAACTGTCAGCTCCTCAACATTCTGACTCTGTTCAAACTCCGCTCAATCAGGGTTACAGCGGTTATAGACGTGGAGTACGCATTAGTACACGACGTCATCCTTCCACCGTGTAGACAACCGGGCTGGACGTGAAGGCGTGTACTAAACACAGAACGAAACGCGCGCGTGAATGGATTAACCGATATGGCACGAGTGCCAGTGCGTATGGATCACACAAGAGACCGCATATTTTTTAGTACTAGGAATATCCCCTTAATACCACAGTAGTTTATCCATCAAATCTGGTTCGCTAGAAAACGAGAATCTCGACCAACTTTTGCAAATTAGTATCATACTTGTGTCAAACGACGAACGTCACTGACGTTATGTGATTTTCGAAGCGACCATTTTACGAACGTCAAATAAAAACGCGAATGCTTTGGCGCTGAAAACTCGGGACAAACATCAATATTTTCTTTTTTTTCTTTTTTGTTTGTTTGCTAACATTTCAATTTAAGTGTCGTAATCAATTTTTAAAGATCCTCTGTCGTACAGTACGGCCACCGTGGACTGGCCCCTTTCCACGTGTTGATAATATATCCACGGACGCAATAATATTGGTCTCCAGACACTAATTATAGGAATAATCATCAAAACTCTAATTAATAAAGCACCGGGTACAACCCGGTGCTTCATTGATTAAAATTTTGCTGATGATGAATTTTTATTACCAAGTAAACGCACGCGTGGACATTACTGCCCATGCGTGGATTACGACCAGTTCACGGCTACTGTGCTGTATAATAACCAAATTATTACAACAGTCAGTAAATCTGTGTTGTCATATTCCGCCTCATTGACGGTACCAGATCAAACACGACATCTTCTTTAAGCCGAAAGATCTGGTCTCGTCATCTCTGTGGAATCCGACGGCTCAGATCAGTTGACTGTTGTAACAGTCTGTATATACCTTGGCCGTCAGCACTAGACTCTCTGCATTACACCCTAAAATCAAATGGGTTAAAAATAAACCTAAATCAACCCTGTTGAGTGAATATGAACCCAATTGGGTTCATAATTGGGTTCATATTAACTCAACCAAGTTGATTTGGGTTAATTTTTAACCCTACTGATTTTTGGGTGTAACTTTGGGGTGTTTGCCCGATCTGTCCTCAGCACGCATACACCCGATGATCACATAATTCCAGTTGTTTTTGATAATTCCGGCCCGGGCCAACTCGATTCGAAGTAAGGTCGTCCCCAGAATGATGAGATTGATTAAGTTCTGAAGAGCAAAATATCCCTTATTACTAACTGTCAATTACCATCTGGCAGTTAGATCTGCGAAAACAACGAACAATCGACGCCATTGGTTCGTTAGTCTGGGCAGTGGGATTGGATTTTACAACAGTCGATTTACTCCTTTGATCCCCCATTTTAAAACTATAGTGTGCTTTATACAAAATTACAGAATTCTTTTTTCAGACAAAATGCGATCGTTTTGTTTGTTTTCAGTTCAAAACACACTCTTTACAGATTGTTCAAAAACATTGTCAAAAAAATAGGAAGCCCGGTTAAAAGCCCGCTGCCATCACTGTGTTCCAAGCCATTAAAACGATGCCGTGCTTTTTCATTAAGTTCTTAACTACAAATTACTTAAAAGGATGCAAACGTAATAACAACTGTCAAGAACCGCTTTCCCGCGGCTTTTACGGTAATGATTTTACACAAACTGACCTTTGCACATTCTCCATTTACATTAACCAATCCTCCAACTGTTCTTGTGTTCTTGGGCAAGAGATAGCATGACTGTGGTACTGTCATTAGTGGGAACTGCAATGAATGCTGCAGTGTTCAAAAATTGGTGACTCAGGAATGATTTAAAGTTGAGGGGGCTGAATTTTAGTTTTCATTTTTGTGTTTCGTATTGATTTGAGGTCAGGGGTAGAGGGAGAGTTTGTGAAGAGTTCAGCATCATTCACTCCAAACAAACTAAAAACAGCAACAAAAAATCAACAGCAACCTATAATGGCAACGGTAGCACACAGCAAAAATTAAAAATGTAAAAACTCCAATCTGAGGAGAGTTTACTGTTTAGTTTGGGATCTTGATGTGTTCAAAATTAAATGGGGATCTCGGTAAGGATGCAAAGAAACACACCAATTGTGTGGCATGAACTTTCTTTCTACTGTCCAAAATTATTCGCCAACAATCTGTAATTGATATGAACCGAAACTGTTGGGTGAAATATTGAACTGGCTGCAGTGCACCACAGCACCTCAGCAACTCCACTATTTCAAACAGTCGACAGTTATTCGTTTATATTACTCGGGGTACCATTCATTTCACGTCATGAAGAGCTGAAGTTGCGAAATGATCGAAGTGAATAAATCAAATACATTTTTATTGAAGTGTAAAGACCAAAAACCGGGAGCGCGGTGGCCAGTGGTTACTGCACTGGACTTCAAACCGAAAGGTCTACGTGCGATCCCCGCCAGGGGTAACTGCGTTTGTCCTTGGGCAAGGCACTTAAATCCCGATTGCCCACGTGGGGGCGCAATGGCGCTTGTGAACTAAGTCGTACTGTCCGTCGATGGTGCTCTTGTCTGCAATCAATGGTAACTTTGCTTGTGCGGAGTTATTACGTTAGGGAGTCTGACAGTGGCTCGGTGGTCCTCTCTGGATAGTCCGGCTTCCTCCACCCGTAAAACTGTCTTACTGAGGTGACCCCTGGCTGTCGAAAGTGTCGTTAAACCCCAAATAAATACATAACTATATAAATAAGTAGACCAAAATCCAATAAGGGCCCTTGGTGCAAACCTCATTCAAAATTAGGAGGGGTTTGGGAGGTTGTTAGTAAGATAAAGGTAAAGGGGACTCATGGAATCATAGAGCTCTTTCTAATCAGATTACGAGAAAAACACATTTTTCGATAAAACAACTTCGGCCGGAAAATCAGATATCACTCACAAAACAAGAGCAAAAATGAAGGACGTCGTGCTTAGAAAACGAAAAATGTCTGCTTTTAACCCGCACAGTTGATGACAGGCACAAACGGTTCCTGAGACATATAATTGCGCCTTAACACTTCACCTAACGTAACGGTCCAAACCGGCCAGCGCTATTCTCAAAAATCGCCAATTAATTTTCATTATCTTTTTCATTTTTGTCTCAAAAACATAGGTTATGACCCCTCGTTGGAACGAGCTCGACGAGCTCGTTCCAACGAGGGGTCATAACCTATGTTTTTGAGAACAAAAAATGGAAAAAAATTAGTTATTCAAGGATTTTTTTTTTGCACGTGTCGTCTGCTTTTCATGTTAGGTAAAGGGTTAATAGAATCTGTGATGTCACTATGCACATCTGGAATGCCAAAATAGACGGACTTAATAAATAGATGTTTACCGAATTAGAATCGTTTTAGGCACATAGCTGACTAAAGTCACGGAAGTTATTAGTTATTGCCCTCAGGGGAAAATCTTTCGTCTATGCCATAATTGGTTAAGGAATGCTATCTGCGCGAGAAGCAAGATGAAACTGGTAAACATCTCGCATACGTCTTTTTAAGAGACTCTCTTTTACCCCTCTAATTGCATTGCTACAATCGACTGACTAAACATGACTTAAGTCTTGTATCTTTCATTATTTTATGTTCAACTATTCCCTCCCCCCCCCCCCCCTACAACAAATCGTATTCCCGCTCCCCCTCGCCGAAAGTAGAATTCCACTACGGGCATCGTATTCCACTCTCAGAGATAATGGACTATTTTTTTGATTGATTACAAATCGGTTGAGTTGAATCAATTATAAAGTGTTATTTGGGAAAACAAATAATGAGAAAATAAAATAAATACAAAAGTTCAATGCTCGGATTCGAGAACGATTTTATCCTCTCGACTAACGCCTCGTAAAATAATCCTCCGCTCGAGGATAAAGATCGTTCTCGAATCCGAGCAAGAAACTATTGTCTCTTTATACTCTTTTGCCTGCAACTAGCAGATTTTCTTGATAAAAATACTGTTACCCATTAGAGGCATGTTACTTGCTCCTTGTGATAAAATTCTTGTAATAAAATATACATATACCCGAGTAATAGAAGTAGTCCGTACTTAACAACTACTGTGAATTTAGTTACTTATTCCCGTTTCCTTATTCGACATTCAAAATTTGAAAAAAAAAAATCACGGGATATTTTGGTGTTGATGGGTGGCCCCCGAGGAAATTTTGTAACTGGCCCATTTTGGGGCCTTAGTATGGCCCCTAAATGTGGTCCGATTGGGGCGGTTGAGGCGCCAATCTTCTTTATTCCTCGGGGGCCACCCATCAACACCAAAATATCCCGTGATTTCAACCTGTTTTGGTGATATTTTGTAACTGTCTCTTTTTGGGGACTTAGTAGGGCCCCTAAATGTGGTCCGATTGGGGCGGTTGAGATGTCAGTATTCTTTATTCCTCGGGGGCCACCCATCAACATCAAAATATCCCGCGACTTTAACCTGCTTTGGTGATATTTTGTAGCTGGCCCTTTCTGGGGGCCTTAGTAGGGCCCTAAATGTGGTCCGATTGGGGGGTTGAGGCGTCAGTCTTCTTTATTCCTCGGGGGCTACCCATCAACACCAAAATATCCAGTGATTTTAATCTGCTTTGGTGATATTTTGTAACTGGCCCTTTTTGCGGCTTGGTAGGGCCCCTAAATGTGGTTCTATTGGGGCGGTTGAGGCGTCAATCTTCTTTATTCCTCGGGGGCCACACATCAACACCAAAATATTTCGTGATTTTAACCTGGTTTGGTGATATTTTGTAACTGGCCTTTTTGGGGGCCTTAGTAGGGCCCCTAAATGTGTTCCGATTGGGACGGTTGAGGCGTCAATGTTCTCTATTCTTCGGGGCCACCCATCAACACCAAAATATCCCGTGATTGTAACCTGTTTTGGTGATATTTTGTAACTGGCCCTTTTTGGGGCCTTAGTAGGGCCCCTAAATGTGGTCCGATTGGGGCGGTTTAGGCGTCAATCTTCTTTACTCTTTGGGGGCCACCCATCAACATTAAAATATCCCGTGATTTTAACCTGTTTTGGTGATATTATGTAACTGGTTCTTTTTGGGGCCTTTGTAGGGCCCCTAAATGTGGTTCGATTGGGGTGGTTGGGGTGTCAATATTCTTTATTCCTCGGGGGCCACCCATCAACACCAAAATATCCCGTGATTTTAACCTGTTTTGGTGATATTTTGTAACTGGCCCTTTTTGGGGCATTAATAGGGTCCCTAAATGTGGTCCGACTGGGGCGGTTGAGGCGTCAGTCTTCTTCATTCCTCGCTACCCATCAACACCAAAATATCCCGTGATTTTAACCTGCTGTGGTGATATTTTGTAACTGCCCCTTTTTGGGGGCCTTTGTAGGGCCCTAAATGTGGTCCGATTGAGGAGTTAACCTTCTTTATTCCTCGGGGGCCATCCATCAACACCAAAATATCCCGTGATTTTAACCTGCTTTGGTGATATTTTGTAACTGGCCCTTTTTGGGGCCTTAGTAGGCCCCCTAAATGTGGTCCGATTGGGCGGTCGAGGTGTCAATCTTCTTTATTCCTCGGGGGCCACCCATCAACACCAAAATATCCCGTTATTTTAACCTGCTTTGGTGATATTTTGTAACTGGCCCTTTTTGGCACCTTAGTATGGCCTCTAAATGTGGTCCGATTGGGGCTGTTGAGGCGTCAATCTTCTTTGTTCCTCGGGGGCCACTCATCAACACCAACATATCCCGTGATTTTAACCTGCTTTGGTGATATTTTGTAACTGGACCTTTTTGGGGCCTTAGTAGGGCCCCTAAATGTGGTCTAATTGGGGCGGTTGAGATATCAATCTTCTTTATTCCTCGGGGGCCATCCATCAACACCAAAATGTCCCGTGACTTTTTTTCGAATTTTGAATGTCGAATAAGGAAACGGGAATAAGTAACTAAATTCACAGTGCTAGTCTAACAATGATTTCTTGAACTTTTTATCGAGGCAAGTCATAGTTGCTTTGCAGCAGCCACGACGACTTTATGAGAAATTCAGTATAATATTTAACAAGTTAAGAGTTGAACCCAAATTTATTTATTTATTTATTGGCCTTTTTATGGTCACATACTTATGCACAATGGCTAATCGTGAGCGTGACAGTTTTACGGGTTGAGGAAGCCGGAGTGCCCGGAGAGATCCACCGAGTATCGACGAGCAACTGTCAGCTCCTCAACATTCTAACTCTGCTCAAACTTCGCTCAAGCAGGATCGCAGCGGTTATGTGCACCATCGAAGTGCAGTGCGCCTTAGTACACGGCGTCATCATGCCCCCATGTAGGCAACCGGGATAAAGTGCCTTGCCCAAGGACACAAAGCGCCGACGCGGGTCGTCCCAGACGGGGATCGAACTCGGGACCTCTAGCATAGAGGTCCAACAGCTCCCCACCGTGCTCCCGTTGAACCCAAATACTTAAGTTAAGTCCAAAACTCTGATTTTAGTTAGGTAACAACAGGGCTCAATGCTATATAATTGTATTTTCTGGAATTGTATTTTCTAGTTATACCCTCTGCAACGAGTTGTGGGGGTGGGAGGATGTACTGGAATCACCTTGTCCATCCGTCTGCCCGTCCAACCGCCTGCAGACATCATTTTGTCCGGGGATTTTCTCAGGCGTTTATGGACCAATCTGCTCGAAACTTGGATTGTATGTTCACCACCATGGGAACCTGTACACCTTCGATTATAGTTCCGGTCGGATTAGTTTTTCAAGAATTATGCCCCTTTTCGACTTGAAAATGCAGGCCTAGAATTTTGTCCGGAGAGTTTCTCAGATGTTTAAGGGTCGATTCCTTTGAAACTTGGTTCGCGTGTTTACTACCATGGGAACCTATGAACCTGCGATTATAGATTCGATCGGGCGTTCTTTCCCAGAGTTTTGCCCCTTTTCGTCTTAGATTGTCTGCATTTTGTCCGGAGATTTTCTCAGACATTTAAGTGTCGATTCCTTTGAAACTTAGTATGGGTGTTCACTACCATGGGATCCTGTGTACCTGCGATTATGGTTTTGAGCGGACTTTTTGCCAGAGTTATGCCCCTGTTTGTCTTAGAATGCCTGAATTGCCTAGAATTTTTTCCGGAGATTTTCTCAGATGTTTATGGGTCATTTTCTTTGAAACGTGGCATGGATGTTCACTACCATGGGAGCCTGCGCACCTGCGACTTTAGTTTCGACCGGACCTTTTCCCAGAGTTGTGCCTCTTTTCGTCATAGAATGTCTGAATTTTGTCCGGAGATTTTCTCAGATGTTTATGGGTCGATTTCTTTGAAACTTGGTATATATGTTTACTACCATGCTAACCTGTACACTAGCAATTGTAGTTTCGATCTGACTTTTTGCCGGAGTTATGCCATTTTCGTCTAAGAATGTCTGAATTCTTCCAGAGATTTTCTCAGATGTTTATGGGTTGATTCCATTGAAACTTGGTATGGATGTTCACTACAATGGGCACCTGTGCAACTGCGACTATAGTTTTGATCAGACTTTTTTGCCAGAGTTGGGCCCCTTTACGTCTTAAAATAAACATGGTGGCAGGGGAGGGGGTGGTTATGGACAGGCCCACCTGGGGCAGTGACACCTCAAGTTATGACTACAAATGGATTGAAATGAATCATTAGCATTTTCAACGATGTGGCAATTTGCCAGTTGGCAAATTGCCATATCTTTTAAAATGCTAATGATTAATTTTAGTCAGTTATATTAATAGGTAGAAAATACAATTCTAGAAAGTACAATTGTAAAAGTTTTCTAGTATTCACCCCAGGTGACGGTTTGTCTTTCACATTTTTTGAATGCCAAATATGCAGATTTGAGCAGTGGCCGTGAGTACAAAGGGCTGGTGGGTGGGAGGGAGGGAGTTGGGGTGTACAATTGTCAAAGATAAATTTCAATCGTCTAAATTTGTCTCTCCTTTCATTCTTTTAATGATTTTATGGGTTTTTTGGGGGGCAGGTACAACCAATATAAATATCGATTTTGCCATTTTTATAGACTAGCAAACATTCAGTGTGCCATTAGTCACTTTTTTAGTTTTCATACACTGGCGGAAATGATATATCATTAGAGGCCACCGAGTTAACAATTTAGCCCTTTACCTAACGTAACGGCCAAAACCGGCCAGCGCGATTCTCAAAAATCGCCAGTTAATTTTCATTATTTTTTCATTTTGTGTCTCAAAAACATAGGTTATGACCCCTCGTTGGAACGAGCTCTTTCCAATGAGGGGTCATAACCTATGATTTTGAGACAAAAAATGAAAAAAATTAGTTATTCAAAAATTTTTTTTTTTTTGCAAGTGTCGTCTGCTTTTCATGTTAGTTAAAGAAGGGTTAAACAGTAGTGAACACCGATTAGGACAGTCGATATCCGTCAATGGCGGTGGTGTCAGAAATTGGTCGGAAAACTGTCGAAAATGGGGAAAAATGATAAAGGGCTGGGTGGCTAGTCTAACATGTCGAAAGGTAAAAATCACCATATTTTCTTTTATTTTTTCCGCCCCCCCCCCCCCCCCCCCACACACACACCTTATTTCCGCCCGTGGCAGTTTTTTACCTTTGCCGTGATCTTTGAGCATGCCAGCTATTGGCAATATTATACCACGATTGCCATGCGTATTCAACGTTACACGATACAAAAGAGACATTGGGAAATGTTCTGGGAACATCACACCTTGAATCCCCGAAGAAAGTTATGTAAGAAAGCATCGGATTGGACGTTACCCGTCTGATTAACGTTATGGAGCGTGAATAAAATGCTTCGACAAAACACACGGTCAAGGTTCCGTTCCACAATTTTCAAGATATTTTCAAAAATGAATAACCACGTGCTCTATTCCAATGCGAATAACGTCAAACTCATTTGCATTAACCCTGTCATGTATACATTTTCTAAATTGACTGAAACTGAGAGTGTGTGCTTATGTATAATAGGTAATGATGGATACCCCGTGACTTATAGGCCAGATTGGCCGGGTGCATTTTATACTATATGTAATTATACTATCTGTGGGCGCACGCCACGTTAATAAAGAATCACTTACTTACTTACTTACTTGCTTACTTACAACCTGATGATATACAACCGATACATAATTGTGGGAGGCACAACTTACAGTACAACATGAAGCCCCGACCTGGAAATTTGAATGAAAAATTGCCCAAACCAGCCATTTTCAGGCACTTGGCAGCCACAAAAGCAGAATTTTTCCAGCTTCAGCACTTCTCCCGTTCTGGCGCACAGCATCGCCAATTACTTAAAAGAGAAGAAAAAAATTCCATGTTTCCGTCTCATTATTTGGCAATATTCCTGTAAACAATCCCGTGTAAAAATGAAGTCTGTAATGCCCATTCGTACGCAAAATCTAAATCAAACAAATTAAGCTGGTGGCATCCTTTTCTATGTCGACTCTTGTGAATAACGGAGCTTGTTCGTATGCGGGACCTAGTCTTTGGAATTCTTTACCAGTTCATGCTCAAGCATGCGAAAACCTCAACCAATTTTAAAAGAACCTGAAATCACACCTTTTCGAAAAGCCTTCGGCAAAATATAATTGTATTGCTGCAGATGAGACCTGTTACACTCAGTGAATTGTTTTGATGCTTGGGAGCTCAACTTTTATCTTTTTTTTGTCGAACTCTGGCTCCCTGTGAGTATAATTTAGTTTAAACAATATTTATTCATTGAAGAGAAAAAAAGAATAATCGATACATTATGATAAAGTAACTTACACAAATATCTTACAGAGATCAAGTTATGTGCAGATGCATCGAAAATGAACCTTGAGAACCTGATGTTAAAGGATTCGGCAGGAAGCAATAAGCTTATATTGGCCGTCTCCTTCGTACAATTTAAAGTTACACTTTTAAGTGGCAGTTATATAGTTAATCATAGATATTGTTTAAACGTGACTAGGAGGGAGGAGGAGGAAAGATAGGTGATAGGGAGATAGGATATAGATATAGATTCCTGGGCATTAACTGGAACAAAACGCAGGGCGGCAAATGGACACAGGTTTTTGACTGTGGTAAAGAATAAAGACGATTGGGAGTCTAAACAAAACAAATCACAGATACATCCGAGCATCGAATGTTAGTTGTATCTGATGAGTACATCAACACATTGCCTTTTTCAATACACCGTGGGTATGGTAATGGGAACAAGAAATGTTACTTACGGCAGCGCAGTACAGCAGGAATCAGCTAAATCGCCGACTGATCACGATATAATCTTGGACAGTTCTGAAAACAAGTAGGTTTTCAGAATTTCTGAGCTGTTCAGACCCATACAGTAAAGTCGAGGGCTCTATGGCAAATGGCAAATTATATATGGTTAAGTTACGAGCATTGGCGTGGAAGGGACAGTATAGAAGAAAATGCTCACACGTCTCTAGATGCCCACATTGGCAAAGGGGACTCGTGGAGAGATGATTATTATACAAATCAGCATTTAGGTTACTGCACTGTAAACGTAGCCTACAATGGTAAACTTGTGCTGCACGACTTTTTGCTCCGCTGTAAAAATTTGGCGGGCGCAGGTTTCTTTTGTTCAGGAACGTTTTGAAATTAGGAAGGGAAGTGTTTTCTCTTACAGAAGTCGGTAGTGCATTCCACTGGGACGTCGTATCAGGTATAAAGGATTTTTGATATAGAGTGGTGTTACTGAATGGGACACGATGTTGTGCTGTGGAGCGAAGATTATGGCTCACGCTCAAGGTCGAGATAACTGGTGGGATTTTTGCAGAAATATAAGGCGGTGTTATGTTGTGATACATCTTGAAAAACTGAATAAGTCTATGCTTCCTTCGCCTCTCCTGCAAGGAGTCCCAACAAGTTTCGGAATAAAGCAAGTCTTTGTTTGCGCTCATTGTAGCGCCAGTTACTATTCTTGCGGCGGCAATTTGGATTTTTTCTAGTTGGGTTATTTGTGCAACTGTACAGTTATCCCAAATGCAATCGGCATATTCGAGGAGGGGTCTAATGAATGCAAAATATATTTTTTCAAGGACTCTGCGATCAAGCACAAATTTGTGGACTCTAAGTATGTCGATGCGCGTCCATGCTTTGGTACACAAATGATCAATGTGGTCGTTCCAAGTGCATTCATTATTCAGTATAACTCCCAAGTGTTTGTGACTACTGAATTCAGCAATCGGGACTCCACTTAGGTATAGTGGTGGATGAGATTGGCCGTCGCGTTTGCGCGATATTAGCATAGTTTCAGTTTTCTGGGGATTAAATTCTACTAGCCACGTCTTTGCCCATTGGTCTATTGAAAGTAGGTCCCGGTTGATTAGGGCTGCAGCCTGATCACGATTCTCCACTATTAAGTAGAGCGTCGTGTCATCCGCGAAAAGGCGTAAACTGGAAAGTATATTTTCGGTTATATCATTGATGTAGATTAAAAAAAGTAGTGGTCCAAGTATCGAGCCTTGGGGGACACCTGAATTTATTAATTTCCAACTGGATTCTTCTGAGGCTACTACCACGCGTTGGTACCTATCAGAAAGGTATGATTCTAGGAATCGGAGCAGGTCTCCAGAGATTCCAATCTTCTTGAGCTTGTGAAGGAGGCCCACATGCCAGACCCTGTCAAATGCCTTGCTAATGTCACAAAAGACCACTCTCACTTCCTTACCTTCATCAAGAGCATGGCAGAATTCATCGTACAAGTCAGTCAACTGTAAAACAGTTGAATCGCCCGGTGTAAAGCCAGATTGGAAGCGAGTAAGTATATTATTCACACATAAAAAGTTCCATAGCTGTTTAAAGACACATTTTTCAAATAATTTGCCGAGACAACTCAGAAGTGCGATTGGACGATAATTAGTTACTAGGTTTGGGGGATTCTTTTTTAACACTGGTGTCACGTTAGCCTTTTTCCAGGACTGTGGAAAGTAACACTTTTTGAGGAGTATGTTGAAAAGCGTTGTCATAGGCTCACAGAGGGACCGCCGACACTCCTTCAACATGCGGGGACTTATCAGGTCGTGGCCCGATGCTTTTGACACCTTGATTTGCCCCATGGCATCAAGTACATCGCTGTTATCTAGTGCTATGTGATCCAGTAACTGTGGGGTACTCTGAGGCAGGTCCGGTAGGGAGGCATTGGAATCGTCCAGGGTCGAAATTGAACAGAAGTATTCGTTGAAAACTTCTGCCTTTTCAATATTGGATGAGTAGAGTTTATCTAGATGGGTTAGTATTGGGATGTCATTTTTGTTTTTGCAGATAAGAGTCTTTAGTGTTTTCCACCATTCTGACGAGGGGGTGTCAGGACAACATAATTTCATCTGTATTTTTAATGTGTATTCATCTTTTGCTTTGCGCACCGCTGACGTGACTTCGTTACGTTTGATTTTATATCTTTCCCAGTCCAGCGGTAGGCATGTGCGCTTAGCCGTGCGATAAAGCCGTTTTCTTTGGCGCATCAGTAGCCGTATATTGTTGTGCATCCAGTTAGGCTGATTACTTCGCACAGTTACTAATTTATTTGGAATGAATTTGGACGCTGTGTCCATTAATATTTTGGTAATTTTGGATACAATAGTGTCAGGACATGAGCAGTCGAAACATTGATTCCAATCTTCGCTGCTCAGGGCCCTGTTCATTGCTTCATAGTCACCTTCGGCATATAACCATATGCGCCTTCTGATATTTTTTGGCAATGTTCTTATAAACTGCAAGGTTGCGGTTATGGGACAATGATATCGGATCATGCCAGGTACAAGTGGCTCTAGAACCTCACACTCTAGTACGTGAACGGTATTACTTACACCAAAAAGGTCAATTAGCGAGGCAGATGACTCAGTAAAGCATGTGGGCTCCTTCACGAGCTGTCGAAAATTAAAATACTTACATAAATCTTGGAAACGACTTCTAGTGCAATTAATCTGGTTATCGTTGAAATCTCCAGTAATAACTATATCGTGTATTCTGGTATCCTTAGCCTTGTCTATAGAAGCTGATATATGGTCCCAAGTTTCAGGTAAGCTGTTGGGTGGTCTATAGAAAACACCCAGCAGTATGGATTTGCTGAGTTTAGCAGAGACCTCTGTCCAAATGCATTCAATGTTACTCAGCTCAAGGTCCATCCTACGCCGGAGGCATAAGTCGTTCTTAGCATAGATAGCCACACCACCACCCCGTGCTGGGCGATCTAACCTCAGGGGTTCTTGAAACCCCCGAAGTGTAATATCGGATGTTGGATCAGAGTCTTGTAGCCAAGTTTCGGTAAAAGCAAGAATATCATAAGATAGAAATTCGTACTCCACGATTTCTAATTTGGGCTTCAGACTTTGTATATTCATATGGAGAATTTTAAGTGTAGCTATGTTATTATGAGATTCGGGGGTAAGTGGACCTGGATTTGACTCTATGTCTCCCGATATTAATAACAATAGCCCTGACATGAAAACTACCGACACCACAGTGGCAATCAAGCACCAAGTATTCCGTATAGTCGTTATATCTTGGGCAGTCCTCCAGACATTTCCATCCACATTGCAGTGGGTCGAGATAGGGTGGGAGAGGGTTTTCATTCCCAGGGAATTGCAGATGGGGGCTGAGAGGAGATGGAATGCTGCTAATGTAATTGTTAAACTATCTACAACACTTAACCCTGCTGACCGTAGATGTACATATACTACGAGGCACTGTGATTGGTTTTTACTCAACTTTCCCCTTAAGCTGCAGTCATAAACTATGTTATTGAATAAACCAATCCGAGCGCGATAATAATCAAGACTATACATTACGTTATCGGACGATAATAAAAGAAGAATTTTGCTCGGATGGCCGTCATTTCGGTCTCACAACAATCGCCGTGTTTATTGGCACGTTGACAGTTATGAGCACCAGGCACCAACGTCATAACACTGGACGATGTGTGCACCATGCCGCTGCCAGTTTTGTACCCAGGAATCTTGCTAGGAGAGAGAAAGAGTAAGCATAAGATGTCGTTAGCAGAATGAACGGAGAGTAGAAAATAAGGAAATAAGAATATGGAAAACACAATCAAATAGAATGTCATAAGAAAGAAAAAAATCTGCGTTAACAAAGTCGGGCACCATTGCTTCTAATTGGTTTTCGGAAGAACTGAAATCATGTGGAGGGATATGGTTTCAGCTTATAGGCGGCTCTGAAATACTGATGAAGGGTAGTGTGTCATATACACACATATACGCATATATATATACATATATATATATATATATATACACAAACACACACACACATACACACACACACACATTACATATATATACATACATACATACACACACATACACATATATATGTATCTAAAGCACAAACACGTGGAGAAAACACTGAACCATGTACATAGATACATATATATACATACATAATTCATGTGTGTTTCAGTTATTTGAAACTGAAGCACATGGAGAAAACACTGAACCATGTTTGACCCTTTATCCAATGTAGCAACCGGTTGAGTCCAGACTTAGTAATTATACACCATCCAGGGCCCATGGTGAGAAAACACTGAACCATGCTTAGCCATTTTTCGAATGTATCAACCAGCTGAGTCCACTCTTAACGGTTATACAACACCTAGGGCTCATAGTAAATTTTAATTATATCGATAAAACAATACAAACATGGACATCACCAGAACCGATTCGACGAAGTCATTTTCCTGATGTCAACGTCTGCACGGTTCTATTGGAGAATTGTCTGAGCTCTTGGAGCCTAATATATTTATGCTTATGACAACCATTTTCCGAATGTATCATCCAGTTGAGTCCACTCTTAACAGTTACACATCACCTAGGGCTCATAGTAAATTTTAATTTTATCGATAAAACAACACAAACATGGACATCACCAGAACCGATTCGACGAAGCCATTCCCCTGATAGCAATGTCTGCATGGTTCTATTCGAGAATTGTCTGAGCTCTTGCAGCCTAATATATTTATGCTCATGACCACCACCCCGGGCTCGTAGTAAATGTCAATTATATCAATAAAGCAATACAAACATGGACATCACCAGAATCGATTCGACGAAGCCATTCTCCTGTTGTCAATGTCTACATGGCTCCATTGGAAAATTGACAGAGCTCATGGAGCCTAATATATTTATGCTTATGACCACCACCCAGGGCTCGTAGTAAATTTTAATTATATCGATAAAACAATACAAGCATGGACATCACCAGAATCGATTCGACGAAGCCATTCTGTTGATGTCAATGTCTGCATGGTTCTATTGGAGAATTGACAGAGCTCATGGAGCCTAATATATTTATGCTTATGACCACCACCCGGGGCTCGTAGTAAATTTTAATTATATCGATAAAACAGTACAAGCATGGACATCACCAGAACCGATTCGACGAAGCCATTCAGTTGATGTCACTGTCTGCATGGTTCTATTGGAGAACAGGTGTTGGTGCCACCTGTCTTCCAGTGCATGGAATATAAGGAATATAAGATGTGGACACTGAGAACAACCAACACTGGTTATATAGAGCCTGATATGCGCACTCAAATCTATACCTCCCAAATACTAAGGTGAAGCAGCCCTATGACAACAACGTTTAAACTAGGATTCGAAATACGGTATAGGAAAACTCAAACACTGTCAGTGGAAGGCCTGATATGCCCACTCGAGCATGTACTTTTCATGTGCTATGTTCGTATAAACAAGGATTCGAAGTACGGCAAGGAAACCTCCAACACTATCCGTGTAAGGCCAGATATGTACACACAAGCATGTACTCTTCATGTACTATGGTCATATCAATGGAGAAATCAATCGGCTATGTTAAAAAAGCCTTTATTTATTTATTTATTTATTTATTTATTTATTTATTATTTGTTTATTTATTTGTGTTTAGAGTCGTTTGTTTTAGGACAATGGCCAATTATGACCATGGCATTTATTTATTTACTTTATTTAGTTGAACATTTGCCCAAATCCCCATTTAAATATTTACTTAAATGTCAATTTAAATATCCATTTAAATATCCATTCAAAAGATTAGTCAAACATTTACTCATACAATTATTCAAATATTTCTTCAATTAATTAACCAAACATTTGTTTGAATATTTATTCAAATATTCATTCGAATATTCGCACAAATGTGTATCTAAAGATTTATTCGAATTTTTATTTGAATATTCATTCACGTATTCATTTAACCCTATTCCCAACGCTTGGAGCAGACGACACACGAGCAAAAATATTTTGTATAACTAAAAGTTTTCACCCCTTGCCTCCAAAACACAGGCTGCGACCCCTCACTCGAACGAGCGTTTCACGCTCGTTTGAATGAGGGGCCACAACCTATGTTTTGGAAGCAAAAAATGAAAATCTAAAAAAAGATTGCATAGCTATTTTCGAGAATAATTTTGGATCAATTGCAGGCATTCTGACATTTGGACCATAATTTGCGAAGGATGATCGCATTTGGCGAAAGGTGGAACGACGTGAAGTTCTAAGATGTCTTATCACGCAGTTCTGGACAACCAGAGGCGTCTTTTTCAGGAATGCCGGTATACGGCACATGCCTGTAATGGTGAAAATCGCTCCCAAACCAATTTGGAAAATAGGCAGACAGTCGCAATGTGTCGTTACCGAATACCGCTTCAGTTGCCGTAGATACGTGTATACACCAGTTCAATTTCAAAAAGACAGCTCTTTGCCGTTGCCGACTATTCGTTGGTATAAAACCGGATACATGTGTACGAAGCTTTACAGAGCAAAAATAGTTGAGTTGGTGTTAGGACACGTCAACTGGTATATATATATGTATACAACCTAAGGATCCAACGAACCAGCAGCAGATCCAGGATTCTGGGTTTGGGAGAAAGGCGGAGTCACATTTAACTGGTAGGGTACTGGTAGAGTGCTGGAAGCCCATATTTGGGCTAATTTCTGAAGAGCAGGTGCCACAACTTAATGGCTCCATATTCTGTGGATGTGCTTCATATTATTTTTGAATTGAAATTATTTAGTCTGTGAACATTTGCCTTGTTACAATTTATGGGAGAGTGCCATTAGGCACTCTCCCATAAATTGTAACAAGGCAAAGAGTCGTGGACAAATTTAGATGACCAAAAATAATTTTGCACCCTACCAGTTGAAGCACGGGCCATGACGCGAGGTATCATCCGACGCGAGTGGCGTTGAGTTTGGGCACATGTCACAGGGATAGGCTTATTCCACTCTGGTCGGCGGGGTTTGAATATCTTCGAAAACATAATTGTGCCTTTCAGTATAGACACGCAGTACACACACACAAGCACTTGCGTCGCACTGTAACCGGCGTGTTCCACACTATCGTGTAGCTGCCGTTAGGAAAGTGATCCGAGTAGTCATGAGAACGTCATCTAATAAGATGGATTCCAGCCATCGTTTTTTGACGGCGGTGTGCAATGGTCCGAGGTTTCGGTGTTGGATTCCTGATAAGAAATTAACATTCCAAATTCTTCGAAAATATGATTGTGTACTTCAACACACAGACACGCACACATACAAAATTATTATCGCAAATCTATTGCATAGATTCAAGCGTTTCTAGGAGAGTAACGTTCGAAACCTTTCATTTAGATAAGCATATATCATTCCTGTTCTAATTGGTTTTCATTTCGGAGATCGAACTATTTATTTCGCTCAATGAAATCCACGTATTAACGACAGTGATTAATTGCGAAAAATAACGTGATAAAAAAACCTAACACGAACCCACAAACACTTTTGTGTTTTACACGAATCAATCAAACCATAAATCCTTCCAACTTATTCATCCTTCTCAAGTGATACCTTATCTGAGCACACAAGACAATTTCTCATTTCGATCCGTTATTAAAATAGGACGCGTCCACAAAATAATGTCTGTGAGAAATGTGCGTTTGCATTTCAACGAAAAAATACGGTAGCAGATTCTCTGGATGTTTATGGGCAGTCTCGACGTTCTGTAGAGAACATCATGCAGGTAAAACCCCAGCTACTCCGGAAACAACTGACGTTACAATCGGTATCGAATAATGAACTGGGAATAGGTAATGGTTGTCACGTCCCGTCGGAAACAGAAAAGTTCAAATAGAGTGAAATGAAGGCCTCAAGAGGAGGAAAGGAAATATGTTTCTCAGATTTCCCAGCCTAGTCTTTTATTGGGTAGCCGGTGATTTCGACCCGCCGTAATTTCGACCCACTGAAAAAAGTAATTTCGACCAACTATTTTTTAAATTTTTAGAGGTAATTTCGACCCGAACAGGTATTTTCGACCCAAAAGTGTATTTTCGACCCAAAAGTGTATTTTATTTTTTTTTATTATAAATAACATTTATTTTATTTTATTAAAAAAAATTACATATGAAGTGAATGAATGAAAGGTTTTAGCGCGCCGAAGGCGCGCAGGGACGATGTAAGTAAAAGAAAGAAGACAGTTTTATAACCACAATTGAAGACTCCAGATAATACATCTCTTACTGTGTTGTGATAAGAGTGATTACTGATGACTGCTTTTCACACATCGAAAAATCGATCAATGATTTAAACTAAAATCAAAACAACAAATCAACAATAACTGCGGCAGATCAGATGAAATTTCACTATGTTGTGATAAGAGTGATCAAGCCGTTAATTTTTGTCAGCAGGCGGAACTTTCTTTTTGATGATGAGTAGTGCATAATGATTGCAATGAACACACAGCAGCATTTCTGAGAAAACACGCTTGGCTATTTAAGACTTGGAAATTTCGGTAGAGAGCACAAATTGGGGAGCCAATAAAGAAATTCTCCTCAATCTTTACAAATCATATATACGCCCAGTACTAGAGTATGGGGCCATAATAACAAGTGACCTGAATAAAACCAACATTGAAAAACTACAACGGGTCCAAAATCATGCCTTGCGCGTGGCTCTGCGCAAGCCCACGTGGACATCGATAAAACAACTTCACGAGATAGCAAAAATAGACACTATAGCAATGCGCTTAAAGGATCTTCAAAGCAAAACTCTAAATAGACTTCAAGACAGCGAATTAATAATAGAACTCAATGCGCATCGCGTCCTCAATAGGAAAACTAAATAATCTGGGGCATGTCTATCTAAAGGGTTAAAGATTACATCATTGTGATGGGGTGAGCCAGTTATTCTGTGACCTAAATTTAGAACTGGCTGCGGGTGATACGATACGCACGAAAGCTTGCCTCTGTTACCAGTGGGAGTTGCAAACAGCGAGGAAAATCTCCACCTGCTGCCGGGTCTCCCCTCCTTGAGATATAAATCTCGGGGGAAAAATGCTGGCTTCCCCATCCAAAAGGACGGAAAAGGTGTAAATTAAAAACCGAATTGCTCTAATTTCCAGCTCTCTATCTTTTCTCCCTCCTCTATCTCATCAGACACACGACCAAACTGAATGACATACTATGAGGGATTGAAACAATCCTCAAGCAAAGATGTGCAGAAAACCTAACAAGACCAAGGCAAGGATTGAAACAATCTTGCCAGCAAACAGCCCTTTTAAGGGCTTTTTTTGTTTTTTTGTTTTTTGGTTTTTTTTTGGTTTTTTTTTTTGGGGGGGGGGGTGGAGGTCATTTGGAATTCCCGAAGGATAACCAGATACCTCAAAATCACATACGGCATCCTATCTCCCAGAAGGCTTGATGGATGACTCCCGTTTTTTTTTCAAACAGCTGTTGGAGCTTTCTCCATTCCTTTTTTGTAACCGCTATGGTCATATACCGGGGCCGCTACCAAACCGGCGTTGCTGTTTGGTTTTCTTTTTCCCTTTTCCCTTAAAATTGCCATCGCACAACATTATACTCTGGCTCGCCACCATGGTGGGACTCAAACCTCTACCATCGCCAAGCTGGAACCGAATAGAGTCCACTCTCCAATAGTCTTAATGGCGTTGAGGGTTTGGTCTTTGACAATCTATCACTCCAATGCAAACTGCCGGGAATTCTAACCGCGTGCATACCCCTTCAGACCCCATTTGAGGCAATAGGAAAGCTAGGCCTGTGTGATCCAAGATCCAAGTGAAATAAAATAAGGCTAACCGGGTCGCAAGGGATTTGTAAATCCCACATCGTCCCTGCGCGCCTTCGGCGCGCTAAAACCTTTCATTCATAGAGAGCACAACTATTTCTTCCATCCATAGTAGCTCAACTTGGCAGCCAGAATCATAGAGTGTGTTCAACCAGTCTACAAGAACAAACAACGATGTCGAGGGGTGGCATAATAGACTTAATTCACAAACACCAATGAACACGGCATTCTACACGTTGATTGGTGTGCTTCATCAAGAGAGTACTGTTGTAATGCTCAACGCCAGATTGGTTAGTGAAGGCAAGCTTCAATCGAGACAAAGAAAAAACTACAGAGAGCTACAGGCTCGTTTCTTTCAACTGTGGGACAGTTACATTGACGGTGACATAAATGCAAAAGAGTTGTTGGAGGAGTGTGCCAAAATTCATGGACCAACTGTGTGACTTTAGTATTATTGTTTAACTTTACCCAACACAGCAGTTTTAGGATTTTTACCATAACTTAATGAAACCAACTGTGTGATTTTATTATAAATGTTATAGGTTGAATTAATTGTTATCACTAGTGAAATTGTTTAACTTTTCCCAACATATCAGTATTCGGGTTTATACCATAACTTAATGAAACCATGCAATGGATAAGTTGAAGTCTGAATCGGATTTTGGGGTTTTACATATTGCTTTACGTATGCCATGTATGGACAGCTTGATGCCATTGTTGAATGTTAATGTTATTTATGATTTATGATAAATATATAATAAACATAAAAAAAAAAAAAATTTGTACCAAAACCACAATTTTATTATCCTTTATTACAGAAAAAAAAGTGCGGGTCGAAGTTACTTACGACTGGGTCGAAGTTACTTACGACCGGGTCGAAGTTACCGATGATTCTGGGTCGAAATTACCTTTTCGGGTCGAAGTTACTTCGGGTCGAAGTTACTGCGGGTCGAAGTTACTGGCATTCCTTTTATTGAATCTTTGAGTCCTTTACGACTAGCATACGTTTCTAATAATCTGCATCTTTTCAATTATATCTCCTCACACTCTCAAAGAATTTGAATGCTAGCTCCCTTCTAGTTAACGAAAAAGCGAAACAGCTAAATTATTGGTTAGCCTCCCAAGTTTGAAAAGAGGTGGCTTTGCGGGGAGCTAATAGAACCTACTATGCACATCCTCGGACTAAACGAAACCAACCTTTTCGATCCCGTATAGTGCCCGGAAATACATTTCGGTGTTGACAGAATGAACAAAAATTGGGCCTTCTGTGATGGCGTCCAAAAACTGGCGTTTTTTTCGTTGAAGTGAATCATTCATTAATGGCATATATTTAAAAATTTTTTTTTTTTTTATAAAAAGCCAGTTACTCTTATATGGATATACGAAACTGATTTCTGATATTTTTGTGTTGAAAAGTCTTCAAACTCCAAAACATCTACCAATTAATTTTGAAACATAATCGTATGATTACACGAAGTGTCTAACAGAGTTCCACCCAAAATAGTTTGCTCCCCTCTGCAACAATATTGAATTCAATTTGATGGAACATATGCAGGCGCTACAAAACTGTGTTTGACTCTCGTTCTTGTTGTTTACGGGTCCAAAAGGGAGTCCAAAATGGAGGACGGCTTTCGCATATTTTTAAAATACGTCCTCCTTCAACAATGCCATTGATATCACTAAAGCCTGATGCATGTACTTCAAATGTCTCACGCCCAAGATGATGTCTAAAGTGGCTGCTCATATGATCGACTAAATTTGTAAAATGGCTATTTTTGTCTCCAATAAATGACTATTAATTTGTTGAATGTGAAATCAAAAATGAGCATTTTTCTCGGAATAAAGCCCCGAGTAGTGACAATTCAAACGAGGGAATCTACGGTCACATCTTATGAGTAAAGAGTCTGCCAATTTTAACCCTTTACCCAACGCAGACGATATCAAAATTTATTATTTTAAATATAATTTTTTTAAATTTTTCAAAAAATTTCAACAAAACCATCTCATGTGACCCCTCATTGGAACAAGCTCAATGAGCTCGTTCCAATGAGGAGTCACATGATATGGTTTAGTTGAAATATTTTCAACAAGAGGCCCCACGGGGCCTGAAGCGCTCATCTTGTACAGAACACAATTTAAACAGAGTCCAAGAATGAGTCTACATTAAGCAAGCCATCTCCATAGGCTACACTGTCAATCCTTGTGTCCCTCAGGAGTGACAAAAATAATCTAGGCATCATGCCTTTTCTTCAGTTGATCATATGTAAAATGTAGAGCTCCCCTATGAAGCCCCTTGATACAACCTATGTGGATTAATCTTAGTACCTCTAGAGGGTACTGAATACAAAATTTTTAATTCTTCAGCAAAATGGCCAATTCCGGCTCCCATAGAGAGCCCAAATATTAACCCAGGCTCTTGATTTGAACACAGTTAAATCTGACTTCCCTAGAGATGTTGTGTACCGAATATGAAAGCATTCTGACCATTGGATCTGAAGAAGAGAAATTGTAAAGAAATTTCTTCGAATTGCACTAAGTTCAAATTTGGGCTACCATAGCGAGCCCAAATATTGACCTATGGATCCGATTTGAACAAACTTGAATCTGACCCCCCTAGAGATGTTGTATACCAAATGTGAAAGCATTCTGACAAGTGAATCTGAAGAAGAAGATTTTTGAAGAAATTCCCTCATATTCTACTAAGTTAAATTTCATGTTCCCATATGGAGCCCAAATATTAACCTAGGCACTCGAATTGAACAACCTGGAATCTGACCCCCTATAGATGTTGTATACCAAATATAAAAGCATTCCGACTGGTGGATCTGAAGAAGAATATTTTTAAAGAAATTTTCTCATATTGCACTAAGTAAAAATTTGGGCTACCATAGTGAGCCCAAATATATACCTAGGGATCTGATTTGAACAAACTTGAATCTGACCCCCATAGAGATGTTGCATACCAAATATCAAAGCATTCTGACTGATGGATCTGAAGAAGAAGATTTTTTTAAATTACCCTCCATATTGAACAAAGATAAAATTTGGGCTTCCATAGGAAGCCCAAATATTAACCTAGGGACTTGGTTTGAACAATCTAGAATCTGACCCGCATAACAATGATGTATACCAACTATTAAAAGATTCTGACTGGTGGTTCTGAAGAAGAAGATTTTTAAAGAATATTCCACATATTATCCTATGTTAAAACTTCGGGCTCCTGTAAAGAGCCCAAATATGAACCAATGAGCTTTATTTCAACAAACTTTTATCTGACCCCCCCTATGAATGCTGTATACCAAATACCAAAAGATTCTGATGATTGGTTCTGGAGATTTTAAAAAATTTTTGCAAATATGCTGACTCAGCATTTTTTTCGATGCCCATTACAGAACACCCTAACATAACCGATGGCAATTTTTTTTTACCATTCAATTCTACTGGTCATAAGGATACTTCATACCAAATAAAAGCTCTCTGTTCCGTGGGGTTTAGGAAATATGGGCGTTTGAAAATATTTCTATTTTTAGCTCCCAGGGTTCCCATGGGGATGTGGGAATTTTTTTTTTTTGCATGGGCCAAGTACTTATGACCCAATACTACCACAAACCAAATTTGGTTCATACCGGACCATCGGTTCAGAAAATAGAAATTTTGGGTGGGGCCAAAAATCTTACCCCTCCTATTACGAAGCCAAATATTACTTCACGAATTCGTTTGAACAAACTTGATTCTACACCTCATATGGAAGCTCCATAGCAAATATCAAGTCATTGTACACACTGGTTCTTGAGAAGATTTTAAAAATATTTTGGAGCATTTTCCCCCACTCCCTCCCTATGGGGCTGGGCATGCAGAGTTGAACAAAAATGAAATGCCCCTTTGGGACCATCACTCACACAAACTTTCACTTGAATTGGCCCAGTGGCTTTGGAGGAGAAGACCAAAACATGGTGTTGACGGACGACGGACGGCAAGTGATGAGATTAGCTCAGCTTGACTTTGTCAAGATGAGCTAATTTATTTTTTTCGACTGCTCAATTTCCATATTACGCGGGCGGATGCGGGAGATTCGTTGGGTAAAGGGTTAAATACGAATGCAACCACGGGTTTGTAAAGATAATGTTGGCCTAATCTCTTTCTCTCTTTATCTCTCTCTCAACTAATAAGACTGTAATGACGGTGTGTAACCAAATGTTACATAAACTCTCTCTCGTTAACATTTTTTTTCTTATCCGTGGAACAAAAAAGGCTGTCAATAAATATTGAGGTGCATGCACGGAAACCCAACTTGGCCCACGGACGACATGCAATGGTCTCTTGGTGTTTTTCGCCATTGCACCGGACTACCATGATATACTAAGGTAGCCTTTACAAGAAAAATTCTGCATTTAGCAGCACTATAACACAATAACTGAAAAAAAAGTGATCGCAACACACCAAAGAATGTTACACACACCAGGCACTGTGTGAGAGCTGGATGCAGTACGATGAAGTAGCAGAGAAATAGATTTAACTGCTTTTATGGTGGGTCGTGTTTTTAGCATGTCGCACCCGACTTTCTCTAAAAAATAAATCACAAACAGTATAACATAACGTAAGTTACTATGTTAAACTCAGCTCTATAAAAATACTTCTTTCCTTCATTATCTCAAAAGGGATAAATTGCTCCCACCCACGATCTGCCACAGCGCCCCATCAAACGTCCCACAAAACTTACACGCCAGTTTCTCTTTTTTGATTTTTGTTTATTAATTACAGATCTATTAAAAGATGTTTGTCTACTCTGTAAGACTGTTTTTCAAATATTCGTGTCAGGACCATGGTTAGAATGGGAAAACCATCCCTGACTTATCTCGTCATGAATATCGAATTTCGAGAAAGTTACATCCCCTGAAATTATTAAACGAGAGAGGAAGGTCCAATTAAGAAGCGTGTAACAATGGTTGATGAAACACCTGTGACATCAGCAGAAAATAAAGCGAAGTTTTCTCTCGGATCTGTCTGTTGTTTTCGTTTATTAACCTTTGAAACGTGGAATTATTATCTTCCATATCAGTTCAATGGCAGCAGTTGGAAGAGTTCATTATCGTTATTTGGGGGTAGAACAATTAATATTTTCAACATGCAGCCTTTTGAGCCGGACGTTGAAAATATTGATTGGTCCACCCCACACATTTACTTAACAACCATTCTACTTAATGAAATTATGACGTATCATGTTCCTGGGCGGAAAAGGGCCTGCCAGGTTTAACTCTTTGAACCCTCGTTTCCTGGAATGGTATCGCCGTTGTGTACACTTACAGTGGAACGGGACAGTACAATATCAATATACAGGGGGAATAAAATAATAACTGCAGTCTGCAGACGTCCGGCTGCAGACTGCAGTTACTATTTTATCATCAGTGCCTCGTGTATAGACCTCTTATAATCAGATAAAAATGGGATGAAATTATGCATTGGACCGAAATTTTCTCATATCAAACTAAGTTAAAATTTGGATCCCCACAGGGAGCCCAAATATTAATCCTGGGACTCGAGTTGAACAAACCTGAATCTGACCTTCCCTAGAAATTTATACTAAATATTACGAGTGCACAAGGTTAGTCACACTTTCTGGTTAAACAGTAATGGTAACTGCCATATCATACACTATATGAAAATCTACATGGTTAGTTGCATAATAGAGCTGATCTTATCTATAACCAGAAAGAAACGAGTGACTTACCCTATGCATTGCACAGAATTAGGTGGTAAGCTAAAATACAATGGCTGATCACAAACGTTTATTTATTTATTGGGGTTTAATGACACTTTCAACAGCCAAGGTCACCACACAGTGTTACAGTTTTACAGGTGGAGCAAGCCGGAGTACCTAGAGAGAACACAGAGCAACTGTCAGTCTTCCCAACGTACTGCCTCCACACAAACAAGGTTTGCATTGGCTGAAGACAAGTGCACCATCAACGTGCAGTATGCCTTATTACACAGAGCCACCATGACCCCACTTGGACAATCAGGATTAAGTGCCTTGCCCATTTGGGTTTGAAGTCCAATGCCGTAACCATTAAGCCCCCGACCACAGGCATTACACCGGATTATATAACATACTATATGAAAAGATACACTGACTAAGGTTGCAAAAATCCACAGCAGAGTTGGTTGTTCACATGCTACATAGTGTCACTTCGCCATACACCTATATGAGACTGACACTTGGGGGTTCGTCGGGTACTGATTACCCGATTGTAGTTTGGATTTCAATAACAACGGGGCACGTTTAGCCTAATTTATTGCTTAGGTTCCGTCAATGCAATACATGAAGATTATGACAAACACTGGTAGGTGTTCAGGTACATACGCTATATGATTAAAATGTATATAGGTGAGTAATGAAGTTGTTGAAAATAATGAGAATGTTATATTGTTATACGTTTAAGTATGCACTTTGTATTACCAAAGGAGATGTATGCAGAACATGATTTAAGTTGCCCAGTAGGTGGTAAACGCAGTGTTATTCGAGGCCAGAGAATTAAAAGGCTGTTCTTGACATCGCCCAACTGAGAGAAGTTGAGCGATTCCCAAGAACGACCTGTTCCACGTTATATAGTTTTATTGACTGAAACAGGATGCCATCAGCATCAAATATTAACACGCCAAAGCCTAAGTTCGATCAATTAGTTGTGAAGGTGTAGCCGCCCTATGAAAAGGTGTGTTGGGGAACCAAAGGCGCAAACTACTAAATGAAGGTGGAACTCGAAGGTGCGTCCGCCGGATAAGAAGGTGCAAACCACTAATGGAAGGTGGGACTCGCAATCACGCAACACACTTTTACTTGCGAGAGAGGCATGGTGTATCTTTTCACCGATTTTGTTTGCATTGTATGTTAAAGATTTAGGGGACGAACTAATTCAGAGTGCGGAGGGGGTAAATGTTGGAGACATAAAGATACCAGGCTTATTCTTTGCGGACGACATGGTGTTAATGTCTAGAACTGAACAGGGGCTAGAGAAATTGCTGGAAATTGTTGGTAGTTATGGGAACACTTGGCGGCTCGAACTAAATGAAAATAAAAGCAAGGTAATACCCGTTGGACGCAAGGTAGATATGACGAAGAGATGGAGAGTGGGGGAGTTCTCAATCCCCGAAGGGGAAAGCAAACAAATCACTGTAGGAGAAAAGGGAGAGTATGAGTATCTAGGGGTAAGCATAAATATAACGGGAAGAGGGGTGTACAGAAATTACTCAGCCAAACTGATTCTGAAAGGGAAAAGAATTCTGAACCAACTAAAACTTTTAGGGAAAAATAGTTTCAACAAGGTCTTTGTGGGGAAAACACTGTGGGAGAGGGTGGGTTTACCAAGTATAACGTATGGCACGGACGTGATTCCATTAAACCAAACCGTTATTAAAAAGTTGGAAAGTACTCAGAATGATGCCGGCAGATGGATAACAGGGTCGAGTAATGCTGCAGCTTTGGAAGCAGTAAGGGGGGAGCTTGGGTGGATGAAAATCAAGGACAGGGTAGATTTGGGAAAACTGTGTTACTTTAACTACTTGAGAAACCTGCCTGACAACCGGTGGTGCAAATTGATGCTCGATACCATTTGGAATTCTAATATAGAAACGGGGTGGTCAAAACATGTGAGGGAACTAATGGACAATTACTCTATAGAGGTCACAAACATAGAAGTAGGAATGAAAGAAGGCAAAAGGTTTGTCAAAGAGAGAGTCATGGAAGATTGCAATCGAAACTGGCGAGCAGGGGTTAGCGTGAAAAGATCACTGCAGGGGTTACAATATAAAGAAAAGCCAGCTTTTGAGAAGTACCTAGATGGCACCTTTGGAGGGTCACTGCTGTTCAAACTGAGATCAAGATCACTGGAGCTTCGGGGAAAAATTGGGAGAGATGGGGAAAAGGGATGCCAAATGTGCCACTCTGGAGTAGTGGAGACCCTGGAACATTTTCTCTTGGAATGCCCACAGTATATACCTCATAAAAATTTACTGGAAGAATAATGCAGAAGTGGGGTGAAGAAACAAAGGATAGATGGCTGAAGGCGGACACGAGGGAGAGGGTAGGAATGCTTATTGAAGAAATTGAAAAAGAGGAAGTGAGGGACACTATTAAGCAGTTTATATCTGAATGCTGGGAGGAGAGGAGGGGAAGAGGGGGTGGGGTGCTGGGGGAATGATGGCCTTCTCTTATGAGGACCGCGACAAATCAGCGGCTGGCCAAAGAGTTATTATTATTATTACTGACAGTCATCTATCCTTTTACAACTCGAAGGTGCGTCGAAGGTGAAATCTCAAAGGTGCGTCCCCGACACACCACTACTGCCAAGGGCCCAACACAGTCAGATTCCCTAGGTTTACCAAAGCTGTGGTGAAGGTGCAACGCAAGTATCGACGGTGGAACCAACTATTCCAAAACAACTATCAGCACCATAGGATCCCAAGGCCTGACACTGACAGTCAGTTTCGAATTAACCTAACCTTCTGCTTTATATACGCGGATCAGTATGACCTGTCAACTTGTTAAGGAAAATGTATTTTTTAAACGCCCGTGATGGCGTTATCACCTAGTGTCTCATGTATCGTTTACTCTCGGGGTTTTGAAATACTTCTATTTCCAGATGTTCGTACACTGGTCAATTTATGACATTGCACTGAATGTCGGAAGCTTGTTATTTCGGTTGTATGGATACTGCTAGAATCCAATGATACTTTCAGCAGCTAAGGACTTATAATTGCAAACCACGCTCTGGGTAGGGGGATTTTGAACAGTTTGATAACCTCTTTGAGGGCAAAATCAAAACGACCAAGACACTTCCTGCCTTGACTTGACTCTCGATCAAAAGAGAGTACTTTAATACTAGGGCGCTGTCGGATCCTATTTCTGATGTTTGGGTGTTTCTTCGGGCAGACATCGGTGCAACACTAAGGTGCAGGATTCAAGGAACTAATGGAAATACTTATACTGGATTGTGGAATTTTTTTTTAACCCTTTACCTAACATGAAAAGCAGACGACACTTGCAAACAGATTTCTTGAATAACTAATTTTTTCATTTTTGTCTCAAAAACATAGGTTATGACCCCTCATTGGAACGAGCTCATTCCAAAGAGGTGCCATAACCTATGTTTTTGAGACAAAGAGTGAAAAAATAATGAAAATTAACTGGCGATTTTTGTGAATAGCACTGACAGGTTTTGGCCATTACATTGGGTAAAGGGTTAATTTGAATTCCAAAAATGACAAGATATTTTATTTTCAAACAATAGCTTGTTATTACCACTTGGCACGTCAAAATTTAATACGAATTCTCAAGTGTGAGCACAGTGATGGCATGTTCTACAGCATGTCAGTGGTACACTTTCCTTCAAACACAGTAAACCCACAAAAAAACTCACTCACTCAAGCAAAACATAACTCGCTTGCAGCAGTACACAAGCACTACTTACCTTCTGCAGGGAAGCCCACAAAGTAGTTCAGGGTGAAGAGCTTCAAACATAAAAGGTAAACAATTCATGATAAAATAGTGTTGCATTTATTTTCTTTGGTTTCAAAATCTGAAATTGCAGATCTGATTAATGTACAAGAACCAAGATTTAAGAAAAGTTGGAAACATGTGTAAGTTATACAATTGTAGATAACCCTTTACCTGATGGAATACTCATAACTAGTCACAAAAATCATCAAGTCAAATGGCATTATTTTTTCCATTTCTATCTCAAACCCATAGCTTGTGATTCCTCATTGGAACCAAGTTATTGGGCTCATTCCAATAAGGAGTCATACGTAAGCTAATGTTTTTAAATAAAAATGAAAATTTAAAATTATTCAAGAACCTGTTAATACAAAATTTTTTTTTTGCAAATATCAGAATCCATTCATCTTATTTATTTATTAGTGTTTAAGGTCACATGCTTCTAAGCAATGGCTAACCTTGACTGTAGCATGGAGATAAAGTCAAGTCCAGCCAATTGTTTATACCCATGTTGATCCATTTATTAGGTAAGGGGTAAACCCTTTACCTTATGCACACAATATTGAATATTTGTTATTTTATTTTATTTTCCAATTATTAAAAAAAATGTCACAAAACCATATGCGACCCCTCACTGGAATGCGCACCATGAGCTCGTTCCAATGAGGGGTTATTTGATATGGTGTTGTTTAAATTTTTTGAAAAATGATTTTTTTTCAACTGTTCATTTTGTAAATTATGTGGGCAAATGTGGCCGATTAACCCTTTACTCAATGTAGACAATATCAAAATATATTATTTTAAATATCATTTTTTGAAATTTTTCAAACAACTTTCACAAAACCATATCATGTGACTCCTCGTTGGAACGAGCTCATTCCAACGAGGTGTCACATGATATGGTTTTGTTGAAATTTTTTGAAAAATATTTTTTCAACTGCTGAATTTGCATATTACGCAGACGGATGCGGCCGATTCGTTAGGTAAAGGATTAAATAGGTGAAGGGTTGATAAGCTTCAACAAATGATACAAATAATAAAATTCCTATTATTAAACTGTCACTCATACAAGTACCTAGAACTCTGCCATTTCCACACAAGACGAGAGTTGGACAGTTAACTGAAAACTGATTCAATTTCTGTTTTTTCAAACAAGAGACCCCAAGGGGCATGAAGCATTCATCTAACAAAAGTCCATAGATTTTTCACATAGAGATTCAAAGATGTTAACCCTTTACCCAACTTAACGGCCAAAACCAACTAGCACTCTACAAAAATCGCCAATTAATTTTCATTATATTTTTCATGGTTTGGTCTCAAAACATTGGTTATGACCCCTCTTTGGAACGAGATCAATGAGCTCATTCCAAAAAGGGGTCATAACCTAGGTTTTTGAGACAAAAAATGAAAAAAAAATTAGTTATTCAAGAATTTTGTTTGCAAGTGTCGTCTGCTTCTCATGTTAGGTAAAGATGTTAAAAAATAATCTTACCCTTTATTTACCAGATTTAAGAGTTTGGGTGAAGATTTTTTCTAAAAAGTTTCTTCCTATTACCAACCAAGTCAGACCGTATAGGGGAGGTCACTGGGGTGTAGGGGTGATGACTGCAGCCCCTCAAAATGTGGCATAAATTAATCTCACAAAGTACATAATTATTAGCAAGAACGATATCAATATCAATTATAACTTTAACCCAGAAGAAAATGTCCCAAACTGGAAAAATTATTGGGGGAGGTGTTACCCCCTAAAGTCTCATTTGGAATGTTACTTCCTTCAATGGAGGGAACTCACCGAACTCATTCCAATGAGGGATTAAAAGCTCTGTCTTGAGGTAAAAAATTAAGATTTTCAGTATTCAATAAAAAATACTTTTTTGTGGAAGAGAAAGGGGTAAGATAAAAAGTATGTCTACATTTTTTTGAGTGTAGTTTTCCATGTTATTTCTGTGAGGACACTAAAAAAGAAATTTTCATGCCTGCTGAAGACATGTGTAAAGTATGCAATTAATATTTTTCGTATTTTATGAGTTGATCTGGAATAGAAAAAGCTGATTACGAACTTGCTCTTGCAGTTTGAAAATCAATGACCATAAGACACTTTTATTTCATATACATTTACACATATATACACACAGTGTGGACGCTGTGGACTGGTCACTTTCCATGGCTAGACAATATTTCCACAGACACAATAATATTAGATTCCAAACACTAATTATAGGAATAATCGTCAAAAATTTAATTAATGAAGCACCGGGTACAATCTGATGCTTCATTACTTAAAATTTTGCTGATGATGATTTTTGTTACTTGGTAAATGGATATCACTACCCACATGTGGATTACGACCAGGCCACGGTAACTGTACTGTACTATTTTTGATTACTGTTATTTATTTAAAAATTAATTGAAGCACATCCACAGAATATGAAGCGATCACCCCTACACTCCAGTGAACTCTCTTGTACAGGACTTTTAGGGTTTAAATTGTAATAACACAATTTTGCTTAAACATTTTTGTGTTTCAACTGCTGGGCAAACAAGGTAACGAACAAGCCAGAAAATAAGCAGACTGTCATCTGCAAAATGAGGTTCCCAGAGGGTGAATTTAGTGATGCTACCCTGCACAGCAGGGTAGCATCACTAAATTTACCCTCTGTGAACCTCAATCTGTATCAGTGTCTCACAACTAAACAGAAAGAGGTACCCAAAGGATAAATAGGTCCACTGTATGGGATAGCATCATCAAATTCACCCTCTGGGACCTCATTCTGCAAATGTCAGACTGCTTATTTTCAGGCCTGGTAATGAATACCGTGTAAAACCACTAAAGTGGATTACAGCACTCTTCAGTAGAGCCCTGGTAGTAGCTTCTAGTACTCAACCAGTTAACCTTGATATATTTTATGCAAATTTATCGTACATGCATTTTGAACGCAGCATTTAACATCGCTAATTTACGAGAATTTAGAGGCCTGTCCAGTGCCCTGGTAAATGTTATATCCAATTTTACACCCCGTTTGAAAGGATTTGGTTAGTACCTTCTAACACAGTGTCATATTTCAGACTTTCATCAGTTATGCTTGATATACAATAAACAACTTTGGAAGATCTTTCATGAATCATTACTCAGAAATTGACAAAAAAGCACCTATCTACATTAAATCTACTTCTCATAAAATAATACAATAAAAAATAATAACAATATTACAGTGTTATGAAATATAACTCAGAAAAACAGTCAGACTGAAAACAATACTTCAGTTTAAAAATTAATAACAATATTTAAGTTTTATGAAAACTGACAATAAACAACGATAATTCCTCAAAACAAAAATGAAAACGAATTAAAAACAAAATAAAAAACACAAAAAACAATTGATTGTATCTGAAAGGATTTATTTGCATAAACAAATTCCGAGAAATGCAAAGCAGTATAGCACCTATACTACATATTGTCAACTGAATTTGATCTGTCTTGTCAGGCAATTGATTAACTTAATTTAAAATGGCATAACTTGTTTGTGGGTTGCAATAAATGGTATTTCCTAGAGCTTGAGAACATTGTACAATTGAGCCCACTTAACTGGATATCTTTTAATGGAATAACCCTGTTAATTGAATATAATTTCCCAACACAAAACCATTTACCATACCTCCAGGACAAATTTGACCTGTTAATTGAATATAGGTTATAGAGTAAACTCCTGTTAATTGAATAAAAAATATTGCAGCCTGATGAGAAATTACACTATCCCCAGTTTTCCTTTGTTTATAGACCTATTTGGACTTAGTATATCCAATACAGGCTTTTAAGCTATCATATCTTGTTTGACAGAGCTCATGGAGCTCTGTCAAACACAATATAATAGAATAAATGCAAATTTTATCTCCAGAATACAGGAAAATGACACAATCCCTGTTAATTGAATCTCCTGTTAATTGAATAATTTTCATTGGCAAATTGGCTATTCAATTAACAGGGTTCCACTGTACTCATTTTATGGAAATTTGACAAATTGAACTATTCCCAATGTTTTGTTTCTTTTTAATTCAAAGGGATAAACTCCAAAATTACATCTAGGCCAAACAAGGCCCCACAAAGTAGATCTTCTGTTTCTCAGGCCATTTTTTGTAAAACTACATGTGGGTGGTGTTTTTTTTAATTTTATTTTTGTAATTATTTCTTTGCCATCGAAAGTTCTTGTTCTTGGTGTGTTTTATGTTTTTAGGCCTCATAATCTACAGAACAGCATGGTTGGTGATGTATTTCATCCCTTGAGTACAAGAAGGCTTTGCAATGTTGCACTCAAGGGCCAAATTATCAATTTAAAGTTAAGTTCTATTTTTCAAGTTTTCATTGGTTATAAGAAGAGAGTATGCGGCAACCACAAGGACCATGCAGGAGGGCCTGAGAAACAGATTTTTAACTTTTTTAGACCTAATTGTTTATTTGTTTACACAGATTTAACCCTTTACCTAACATGAAAAGCAGACAGTTGCAAAAATAATTCTTGAATAACTAATTTTTTTCATTTTTTGTCTCAAAAACATAGGTTATGACCCCTCGTTGGAACGAGCTCTTTCCACCGAGGGGTCATAACCTATGTTTTTGAGACAAAAAATGAAAAAAATAATGAAAATTAATTGGCGATTAATTGATTATTTTTTGAGAATAGTGCTGGCCGGTTTTGGCCGTTACGTTAGGTAAAGGGTTAAAATCACTTTCAAGGTATCATGAACGTACCATACGTATAAAGTCAAGTTTAACCAATCTTCAATAATTATGTTTCCCTAATTAGCGAATTCATAAGTTTGATAACTGGGTCATGGTATAAACCAGTAAAAGAGATTGTTTGTTTTCTGTGGTTTAACTCTTTACCTGCCGAGTATTTTCAAGACATTTTTCATATAATCCTGTCATGGCTGCTCTCTAAAGCAGCTTTAGATGAATTTTTCATCAAAACTAGTCATGGCTGCTTTAGAGAGCAGCCATGACTAGTTTTGATGTAAAATTCATCTAAAGCTAACCCAAGAAATCACTGATTAAAAAATCCATTCAATGTGGAAAATTAGAATAATGTGCCCACATTTTCCTTATTTCATTGACAAGACAAATTCTGTCTTGGGAACTGGGCATGAATATACGCCAGCAGCATGCAAGGAGTTAATGACACTTTCAACAACCAGGGCCACATTGTGTCAGGCAGTTTTATGGGTGGAGGAAGCTGAAGTAACCAGAGAAAACCACCAAACAGTGGAGAGCAACTGTCACACTCTCCAACTTTCTAATTCAGCATAAGCTGAGTCAGCAGTTGAGGGCAAGTGCACCATCAAAGTTCAGTACACCTGAGTACATAGCACCACTGTACCCTCAAGTGGCTAATGGGATTAAATGTCTTGCCCAAGGGTACAACACAGTTACTGCTGGCCAGGATCGAACAGTCGACCTTTTTCAAAAGCTCTAACTACTAAGCCATCACACTCCCAGTAAAAGAGATCCTTTCATTCTTTGGTTTTAAGAAACAATTGTTGAAAATAAGTTTAAAGTGATAGAAACTGACAGATGTGGACAACATTTGAGGGCCATCACTCATCTAGAACTGGAAAAAATGTGAAAAATGAACAATGTGTTTTATTGTAGATAAGAACGTCAAGAAGAATGATTGCCATCAGCTTCATAAGGGAGTTTTAACACCATTCACCTAACACCACTTTAAGTACTAAAAATTTTCATTTCTGCCCAAAAAAACATGTCTTTTAATCTGATTATCTCTCAGTGGAACTAGCTCAACCCTTTACCTAACGAATCGCCCACATCTGCCTGTGTAATATGCAAATTGAGCAGTTGAAAAAATTAAATTTTTCAAAATATTTCAACAAAACCATATCATGTGACCCCCTCATTGGAACGAGCTCAGTGAGGTCGTTCCAATGAGGGGTCACATGATATGGTTTTGTTGAAATTTTCTGAAAAATTAAAAAAAATGATATTTAAAATAATAAATTTCGATATCGTCTGCATTGAGTAAAGGGGTAATGAGTTTGTTCCATCGAAGGGTCATAAGCTATGTTTTGGAGGCAAAGGGGGAAAAGTAACTTCAGTATTACTTATTAATTAGCATTTGCATTACTTAGTCCTTTACCTATAGAATTGGTCGTATCTGTCTGTGCAATTGACAAATTAAACCGCTGAAAAATATTTTTCTAAAATATTTCCACAAAACCATATTATGTGAACCCTCACTGAAACAAGCTCAAGGAGCCCATTCCAAGTAGGAGGCCACATGATATGGTTTTGTTGAATTGTTTTGAACAATTTGAAGAAGTAATATTTAAAATAATAAATTTTGATATCGAATACATTGGGTAAAGGGTTAAAAAATTCTGAAAACAGAGTCAGTTACTTGAAAAAGGGTTAACTGAAAAAAGTAGGTGATCTATAACAATTAACAGGTTGATGTAATTCCTAACTTATGCAAAATACTGCAGCTTAAACCCTTTGAACCCGAGCGGCCGCTTCTCAGGCCAGGAACATATGTCATAACGTCACTAAATAGGATGGCTGTTCAGTAAATGTGTGGGGTAGACCAATCAATGTTTTTAACTTGCAGCCCGAGGCTGCAAGTTAAAAATATTGATTGGTCCACCCCAAATAATGAATACAGACTCTTGTAATTGCTGCCATTGAACTGGCATGGATGATACCACCAGAGTTCAAAGGGTTAGGAAAATGTCTAATCTAAAAATGCATCAAATAAATTGAACTCTATTATTATTTATTAAATTAATGTATACAGGATACCACAATCAATATCTCCAGGTAAGGACAAAGTTCCTTCTGAAGTAAATGCTTTTCTGATTACAATAATACAAACAAGTTAAGAATATAATATACTGTAAATATAATTCTGAAATTCTGCTTAATACTTAATACAATAGTACTATACAGATAATTAACATAGCCCATATTCATGATTTCCACATTTTGCCTAAAAAAAACGACAAAAAATCAAGTTATATTCGAGGAATTTACAGTATGGCCACAGTGGACTGGTCACTTCCCATGGATGGGCAATACTTCCACGGTCGCAATAATATTAGATTCCAAACAAAAATTATTGGAATGATCGTCAAAAATGTAATTAAAGAAGCACCAGGTACTGATGATGACTTTTATTACCTGGTAAACGCATGCATGGACATCACTGCCCACGTGTGGATTACAAATAGTCCAGGGCGACGGTACTGTATCAATGAGATTCAGGCACAATTATTTTTATTTTAATCGGGTCTGAGAATGTGAATTTAAATAATTTGTGGCCATTGATATATAAACTTCATGTAGCAAAAACAATAAATTCAAGACACCATCTTCCTTATTAAAATAACATCCACCATTCATCCCTTGCATACTAGAGACATGATCCTCAAAAGGTGTAGGTTTTCTTGACACTTTCCCCACCTGTAAGAAATAAAGTTAATGCTGAATAAATATCAATAATGAAATTTCTCCCTTTAACCTTTGCATAATGAATCGCCCGCATCCGCCCACGTAATATGCAGATTCAGCAGCTGAAAAAATATTATTTTTCGAAAAATGTCAACAAAACCATATCATGTGACCCCTCTTTGGAACGAGCTCGTCGAGCTCGTTCCAATGAGGGGTCACATGATATGATTTTCTTGAAATTTTTCGAAAAAAATTAAAAAACGATATTTAAATTAATAAATTTTGCTATCGTCTGCGTTGGGTAAAGGGTTAACCTTTGCCTAATGAATTGGCCACAGCTGCCCACATAATTTATAAAATTGAGCAGTTGAAAAAATTTATATTACAAAAATAAAAAAAAAACGTATGTAACCTTTCATTGGAATGAGCTCATCAAGCTCATTCAAATGAGGGGTCACATGATAAGGTTTTGTTGAAACTTGGAAAACATGTAATTAAAATCACAAATTTTGATATCGTGTGTGTGTTAGATAAAGGGATATACACAGAAAGACACACACGTGTGAATGGGTTGATCAATATGGCATGGGTGCCAGCGCGGAAGGATGAAATGAGAGGCTGCAGGCCTAGAGTTTTATCCTTCCGCGATGGCACAAGTTCTATGTTTATTACAGGCCTTCATGTCTATGAAAGCAATTATTAGAAGGACACTCAGCAATTTATTTGACAACTTGTCCCCTCCCTCTGTACAATGTGTTCTATGTGCCAACAGGCACATAGAACACATTGTACAGAGGGGACAAACTAACAACAAAAAGGACACATTTTATCGTCAATCAAATTTGCGAGGGGAACCCATGTTACTATCTTTAGCGATAGCTAGTGATTCAAATTGTAATTGTGGTGCTCTATTTGTAGAAAATTCCAGTGAAATTTCGGTTCTATTTAAAAATAGTCCGTCAATGATTTCTGTTTGGTACATGGGTGAGGAACAGATTTTTATTTTCCGCATGGTTCAGTGTTACTGTAGACAGGGATTTCATAGAACAGGAGTATAACTAGATATCACGGAGATGGAATCCATCTCTGTGGGCTCTGCAGCAACGAACCGATGTTAGGTATAAACTGATGTGAACCGTAATACTAAAATATTTCAAGCAATAGGTAAAATCTGATTAAAATCCCTTCCCGGACACGAACTTGTCAGAAAAAAACCCAAATTCAGAAAAAATTGACCTTGAGGTCAAACTTCGAAGGTCAAAGCATGGCAACCTTGGTACGCGACATGTCGTCTTGAGATAATCTACCCACATACCAAATATCAAAACCCTATCTATTAAGGGAAAAAAGTTACAGCCCGGACACGAACTTGTCAGAAAAAAACCAAATTCTGAATAATTTGACCTTGAGGTCAAACTTCAAGGTCAAAGCATGGCAACCTTGGTAAGCGACACGTCGTCTTGAGATAATCTACCCACATACCAAATATCAAAATCCTATCTATTAAGGGAAAAAAGTTACAGCCCGGACACGAACTTGTCAGAAAAAAAATCTGAATAATTTGACCTTGAGGTCAAACTTCAAGGTCAAAGCATGGCAACCTTGGTACGCGACACGTCGTCTTGATATAATCTATCCACATACCAAATATCAAAGCCCTATCTATTAAGGGAAAAAAGTAACAGCCCGGACACGAACTTGTCAGAAAAGAACCCCGAAAACGTAATAATTTGACCTTGAGGTCAAAGTTCAAGGTCAAAGCATGGCAACCGTGGTACGCAACACATCGTCTTGAGATAATCTACCCACATACCAAATATCAAAACCCTATCTATTAAGGGAAAAAAGTCACAGCCCGAACACGAACTTGTCAGAAAAGAACCCCGAATTCTGAATAATTTGACCTTGAGGTCAAAGTTCAAGGTCAAAGCATGGCAACCTTGGTACGCGATACATCGTCTTGAGATAATCTACCCACATACCAAATATCAAAACCCTATCTATTAAGGGAAAAAAGTTACAGCCTGGACACGAACTTGTCAGAAAAGAACCCCGAAAACTTAATAATTTGACCTTGAGGTCAAAGTTCACGGTCAAAGCATGGCAACCTTGGTACGCGACACATCGTCTTGAGATAATATACCCACATGTCAAATATCAAAACCTTATCTATTAAGAGAGAAAGATTACAGCCCGGACGCACAGACAGAGCGATCACTTTTGAGCGTCTGCCTCAAGGCGGGCCCTAATAAAAGGGCTGTATATGTTTTTTAACAGATAAATGTCTAAAGATGTTTTGTACAGTGAAACTCTGTTAATTAATAAGCCATTTTGCCACTGAAAAATATTCAATTAACAGTAGTATTTAATTAAAATGAGTTTGGGCATTATCCTGTATTTTAGTGATATACTGATCATTTATTCTATTATATCTTGTTTGACAGAGTTCATGGAGCTCTTTGAGCAAGATATAATAGATTAAATGCTTACATTGGATGAATGTATTATTTAGTATTGGTGTTTAACCCTCTGCAGGTGGGTCGGTGGTACAGCATTGGACTTTAAACCGAATGGTCCACGATTCGATCCCCGCCAGGGGTAAGAGTGTTGTGTGTGCTTGGACAAGGCACTTCATCCTGACTGTGCACTTGGGGGCATGGTGGCGCTGTGTACTAAAGCATACAGCATGTCAGTGGTGCACTTGTCATCAACTGATGCTAACCTTGCTTGTGCGAAGTTAGTACATTGGGGAGTGTGATGGTTGCTTGCCACTGTTTGGTGGTTCTCTCTGGTACTCCACCTTCCTCCACTCTCAAAACTCTCAGACATGAGGTGACCCTGGCTGTCGAAAGTGTCATTAAACCCCCAATAAATAAATAAATAAATAAATAAATAAATAAATAAATAAATAAATACAATCTGATGTCAAAATGCTAAAGTTTTCAGCTGCACACTCATAATGCAGTTTGATATTTAACCAAATGTACTCTGTGAGCTCTGTCAAACAAGATAAAATTGGTGAAATTGAAAAGTGAAGGAAACAATTTTGTTGCATTACCAGAGTGTTAGGGATCAAGGTTAAATATTTCCAGTCTAGACCAGACTATCGTTTCTACTCATGTTGCCCATCTTAGAGGGCTTGCCTCCAGGCAATGTCTACAATTTGAACAAACGTGAATCTGATCCTCCTCCCCCCACTCTAATAGATATTGTATACCAAATGACAAAAGATTCTAATTTCTAAATGATGGTTCTGGAGAAGAAGATTTTCAAAGAAATTCCCTCATTTTGCACTAAGTTAAAACAAGAGCGCTCATATCGCTGAAGCAATACAATGTCCCCTACCGGACTAATGAGCATTAATAATTATACAAATGTTATAACCTAGATGTGATCAGCATGAATTCCGTTAAAGCATTTCCAAAAAAAGTCCAGAAAACTGATATTTTGGCGCTTTTCCATATTTCCAAGGGCCATAACTCACACAAGAATAATGCAATCAGAATGAAACTCAAACTTGATCTGTAAGTCATCATTCTATAGTAGGTTACCAAGAATGAAATCATTCAGTTGAAGCATTTCCAAAAAAAGTCCGGAAAACTAAAGTATGACTGACAGACTGACTGACAGACTGACGGATGGATGGACAGAGTGTAAATGAAACTTGATCTGTAAGTCATCATTCTATAGTAGGTTACCAAAAATGAAATCATTCCGTTGAAGCGTTTCTAAAAAAAGTCCGGAAAGCTAAAGTATAACTGACAGACTGACTGACAGACTGACGGATGGATGGACAGAGTGTAAATGAAACTTGATCTGTAAGTCATCGTTCTATAGTAGGTTACCAAAAATGAAATCATTCCGTTGAAGCGTTTCCAAAAAAAGTCTGGAAAACTAAAGTACGACCGGCAGACTGACTGACAGATGGATGGACAGAGTGTAAATGAAACATGATCTGTAAGTCATCCTTCTGTAGTAGGTTACCAAAAATGAAATCATTCCGTTGAAGCGTTTCCAAAAAAAGTCCGGAAAACTGAAATTTGGGTGCTTTTCCATATTTCCAAGGGCCATAACTCACACAAGAATAATGCAATCAGCATGAAACTCAAACTTGATCTGTAAGTCATCGTTCTATAGTAGTTTACCAAAATTGAAATCATTCCGTTGAAGCGTTTCCAAAAAAACTCCGGAAAACTGATATTTTGGTGCTTTTCCATATTTCCAAGGGCCGTAACTCACACAAGAATAATGCAATCAGCATGAAACTCAAACTTGATCTGTAAGTCATCGTTCTATAGTAGTTTACCAAAAATGAAATCATTCCGTTGAAGCGTTTAAAAAAAAACTCCGAAAAACTAAAGTGTGGCTGACAGACTGACAGACTGAGGTGGACAGACTGACGGATGGACAGAGTGCAAACATATAGTCCCCTCTGGCGATGCCAGTAGGGGACTAATTAGGGAGCCCAAGTATTAACCCAGGGACAGAATTTGAACAAACTTGAAACTTGAATGTGATCCCCCCTATATGTGTTGTTATACCAAAATTGAAACATTCAGACTGGTGGATCTGAAGAAGATTTAAAAAACAATTTCCTCATAATTTGCACCTGGTTAATATTCAGGCTTTCTATAGGAAGACCAAATATTAACTCAGGGACCCAATTTGAACAAACTTCAATCTGACCCACCCAGAGATGTTGTGTACCAAATATGAAAGGATTCTGACTGGTGGGTCTGAGAAGAAGAATTTTAAAGAAATTTCCCCGTATTGAACCAAGTTAAAATAGAGTGCCCAAATATTACCCTCCTAGAGATGTTGTATACCAAATATGAAGGCATTCTGACTTGTGGATCTGAAGAAGAAGAGTTTTAAAGACATTCTCTCATACTGCACCAAGTTAAGCTTTGTGCTCCAATATTAGGCCAGAGATTCAATTTTGAACAAACTAGAATCTGACCCTCCTAGAGATGTTATGTACCAAATATCAGAAGATTCTAATTGCTGGTTCTGGAGATTGCTGGTTCTGGAGAAGATTTTTTAAATTTTGGAAAACAATTTATGGGTGCTATCAGAGTAATTCCCCTTGTGGAGCCCCCCTGTGGGTGTGGCAACTTTATTTGAACAAACGTTAACTGAAATATGATAAGGAACATGCACATCAAATTTGGTTCAATTTGGTCCAGTGGTTTATCAGAAGAAGTTGAAAATGTAAAATTCATGACGGACACACAACGGATGGATTGGATACAGAAAGTGATCACTTAAGCTCCCCCGGACTTTAAGTCAGGTGAGCTAATGAAAGTGTCAATGACACTGTAGCTTAACTTGTCTGTATGTTGTGTTTGATGAAAAGGATTATGTTCAATGTTTATGGAAGGATTATGAAATAAGACAAGAATTGTGATAATTGGGAATATGTTAATTTCTGTCCCTGTATGCTATGTTTTTGATAAAAAATAATATGAGGAGTTCACTGTACTAAAGAACTGAGGGGTGGGTTAATGTGGCCTTCACAGTTAATGTATGTGGCCCTCACAGTTAATGTATGTCAACGAAAGTTACCAAGTTACAATGAAATTATTTCAAATCAAGTCATCCTATCAAGTGACAATGAAATCCCTTCATAAATATGGCCTGTAAACTGTGCTAATGGTTTTTGGGCTTCAGGCATGTGTAGCCATGACAGTTGACTGATTGCAACTAAAAGGGGACGTCCTCATCTCAACATTATACTGAGTCATTCTACCAAGTTACAATGAAATCCCTTCACAAATACTACCTGTAGTCTGTACTAAAGTTTTTCGAGTTTTGGGCTTGGGCAGCCATCATGGTTGAATGATCGCGACCAAAAGGGGACGTTCTCATCTTGGCATTATCCGGAGTGATCCTATGAAGTTACAATGAAATCCCTTCATAAATATGACCTGTAGACTTTGCTAAATGTTTTCAGGCTTCGAGCACCTGCAGCCGTCACAGTTGACCAATCACAACCAAAAGAGGATGTCATCATCTAGGCATTATATGGAGTCAACCTAACATGAAACCCTTCCATAAATACGACCTATAGACTATGCTAAAGGTTTTGTGTTTTAGGCTCGGGCAGCCCAGTCATCAAGGCTGAATGATCGCGACAAAAAGGGGACGTTCTCATCTAGACATTTTTTGGAGTCATCCTACCAAGTTACAATGAAATATTTTCATAAATATGACCTGTAGACTGTGCTAAAGGTTTTCGGGCTTCAGGCCCCTGTAGCTGTCACAGTTGACCAATCGCGTCCATAAGGGGACGTTCTCATCTAGACAGTATATGAAGTCAACTTACCAAGTTAAAATGAAATCCTTCCAAAAATATGACCTGTAAACTGTGCTAAAGGTTTTCAGGTTTTGGGCTCAGGCGGTTGTCATGCTTGACAGATCGCGACCAAATGGGGAAGTTCTCATCTAGACATCATACGGAGTCCTCCTACCAAATTACAATGAAATCTCTCCATATTAAATATGACCTGCAGACTGTGCTAAAAGTTTTTTGGTTTCGGGCTTGGGCAGCCATCACGGTCGACAGATCATGACCAAAAGGGGACGTTCTCATCTAGACATTATACATCCCTTCATAAATACGACTTGTAGACTGTGCTAATGGTTTTCAGGTTTTGGGCTCGGGCAGCCATACTGGTTGACCGATTGCGACAAAAAGGGGATGTTCTCATCTAGATACGACCCCAAACCTGCATATGAAATTTCGTGATGATCAGATGAGAACTGCAGGGTGTAGCCTTTGTCAAGTTAAGATAAAAATGAAATTGCTATTTTTAGAACAAAATGGCCTGCCATTTTTGATAGTTGTCAAAATCAAACTGTAATATCCTCTTCGTCTTGTCAATAAACACCACTGAATTAAGTTTCATAGCAACTGACCATGAATTAATTGAGTTTTGGACATTTAATTGATTTTTGTTTTCTTGTCTATAGATTGAGAGTTTTAATGAAAGTGTCAATGACACTGTTGCTCAACTTGACAAACTTGAACTTGGTAAGTTTATAAGTGAAATGGCAAAATGGAAGATCCATTGGTACCAATGTTATTTGGTGAAATTTCAACATAACAGCATTGTGTGTGCACAACGTCGAAGTAATCCATGCATTTTTAAATGTAAATTGTAAGGCTGGCTAAAGGAAGAATGTTGATACACAAATGCAGTAAGTTCAGAGGTTATTGTAAATGGCAACTTTTTTCACAGAAATGAATACTAATCAAATAGCTCTTATTTAATAAGGATACCAAGTTCAAAAACAATCCTATGATAAATGTGGCTTGTAGGCCATATCAAAGAAGAATGTTGATGCACAAATGCAATAAATTCAATGATTGTTGCTAACAGCAACAGTTTTTGATGGAAAAGAAAAGAAAATTGATAGCTCCCATATTTGTCACCCTGCATAAGCATACAGAGTTTCAAAACAACCTGATAATGAATGCGCCCTCCGAGGCATGCCAAAGGAAGATGTTAATGCACAAATGCAGTAAGTTTGAAGGTCACTGCTTGTGGCAGTGTTTTTTTCTCTCTTTTTTATGGAAATTCATAAATATAGCCTGCAGAGAGTGCAAAAGGGATAAGTTGCTGCACAAATGCAGTAAGTTCAAAGGTTGGTGATAACGACAATAATTTTTTATGGAAATGAAAAAAAATCATTAGCTCACATATAGAGATCACCCCGAACACACATACCAAGTTTCAAAGTGATCCGATCATAAATGTGCCCAGAAGGGTGTGCCAAAGGGAAATATTAAAGCTTGACTAAACTAAGTTCAAACGTCGTTGCCAGTGGCAACAATTTTTGACAGGAATGGAAGAAAATCGATAACTCCCATATAGATATCACCCCATAGGAGCACACCAAGTTTCAAAGTGATCCAATCATAAATGTGCCCTGCAGGGTGTGTCAAAGAGAAATATTGATGCATAACTGCACTAAGTTTTTACTAAGTTCATCAGAGGTTGTTGCCAATGGCAACTATTTTTAACGGAAATGGAAGTAAATCGATAGCACCCATCTAGAGGTCACCCCAAACAAGCACACCAAGTTTCAAAGCGATCCGGTCAAAAATGTGCACTGCAGTCTGCACCAAACGGAAATATTGATGCATAACTGCATGAAGTTCATTGAAGGTCGTTGCCAGCGGCAACATTTTTTGACAGAAATTGAAGAAAATCGGTAGCTCCCATCTAGAGGTAACCCCAAACAAACATACCAAGTTTCTAACCATTCTGATCATAAATGTGACCTGTAGGGCATGCCAAAGGGAAATATTGAGGTCTGACTAAACTAAGGTCTAAGAATGTTGCCAGCGGCAACATTTTTTGACGGAAATGGAAGAAATCGATAGCTCCCATCTAGCGGTCATCCCAAACAAGAATACCAAGTTTAAAAGTGATCTGATAATAAATGTGACGTGCAGGGTGTGCCAAAGGGAAATTTTGATGTGTAACTGCACCAAGTTCATCAAAGGTCGTTGCCAGCGCCAACATTTCTTGGCAAATATCAAAGAAAATGGATAGCTCCCATCTAGAGGTAATCCCAAACCAACATACCAAGTTTCAAACCAATCTGATCAAAAATGTGCCCTGTATGGCATGCCAAAGGAATATATTGATGCCTGACTAAACTAAGTTCAAAGGTCATTGCCAGCAGCAACATTTTTTTATGGAAATGGAAGAAAATCGATAGCTCCCATCTAGAGGTCACCCCAAATAAACATACCAAGTTTCAAAGCGATCTGATCATAACTGCAACCTGTGAGGTGTGCCAAAGGGAAATACTGAGGTCTGACTAAACTAAGTTCTAAGAACGTTGGCCACGGCAACAAATTTTTACGGAAATTGAAGAAAATCGACAGCTCCCATCTAGAGGTCACCCCAAACAAGCATAAAAAGTTTCAAAGCGATCTGATCATAAATGCAACCTGTGAGGTGTGCCAAAGGAAATTGTGCCCGGACGTACATACATACGCCGATGGACGCGAAGTGATGGCAATAGCTCAACTTGACTTTGTCAAGTTGAGCTAAAAATGAAGATGGCTGGCTACTTTGCATAATTTACGTACAAAAGAAAAATCTGTATATATGTTATGTAAATAGTGCTAGATGTTCTCCATACCAAAAGCTGAATACCATTTGAGAGTTCTTGCTTAAAACAGCCGACGATTTTCAAACTCGAAAATGTGATCTCCTCTTCCTCTTGTTAATAAACACCACTGAATTAAGTATCATTACAACTGGCCTTGAATTAATTGAGTTTTGGTGAGTTAACCCTTAAGGCCTTTTTCCTACTTTTACCAGCTCAGAACAAGTGCCCTTAACATGCCATCATGAGTAGATCCTGCTGACAATAAACAAATTCCATAGGCAGTGGTTTCTAGTCAAGTCTTGGCTGCCTGTTACGGCAGACAAGACTTGACTAGAAATCACTGTTAAGCCACTGGACATGTACAGGCTGTGGTCAGATGTGAATTCAGGACAATTGTCCAGGCTCTTAAGGGTTAAGTGATTTTTGATTTATGTCTATAGGAGGACAGCTTTAAAAACAAAGATGGCTGGCTAATTTGCATATTTTATGAGAGAAAAACCCATACACTATGCTATGTAAAATGTGCTAGTTGTTTTCCATATGCAAAACTAGAAAGTGTTTTAGCACACTAAAACATATGTCTCCCCTTCCTTTCTATTTTATGCACTACAAATGATATATACATAAAAATATTGACAATCATACCAGATATGTAAGGTCTAGCTTTAAAGAGAAATAAGTTATGATGACCCTGGCAAATAATACTCTATAAAATATCAAATTTTGTTACAGACAGACGAACACGCATCCCACAATATGACATATATGAAGCTTTTATTAAAAAATCAAATTGCTGGGATTAAAAGTTGCTGAGAAAAATGTGCAAAATGTTGTTATGGACAGACTGTTAGACACACACACAGACAGAGGTAAACAAGTATGTCCCAACTTCCCCTTTGGGGAGCGGAGTTATAAATATCTATGATCTAGCTCAACATCCACATGTCAAAAAAAAATTCTGGTCTGGACAATTACTCCCTATGTAAAGTACATAAATTTGACCTTGAGGTCAAGGTCACATGAAGGTCATGATGACATGTGGTCTCATTGTGATACATCCACATGTCAATCATCTAAGTCCTAGGTCAAAAAACAAAAAAGTTCTAATCTGGACAATTATTCCCTATATGAAGTACATAAATGTGACCTTGAGGTCAGAGGTCAAGGTCACATGCAGTTCATCAAGGTAGCAGACATGCGGTTTCATGGTGACACATCCACATGTCCAAAAAAAAAATCTGGTCTGGACAATTACTCCCTATTTAAAGTACATAAATTTGACCTTGAGGTCAAGGTCACATGAAGGTCATGATTACATGTGACATGCGGTCTAATTGCGATACATCCACATGTCAAATATCTAAGTCCTAGGTCAAAAAACAAAAAAGTTCTGGTCTGGATAATTATTCCCTATCTGAAGTACATAAATTTGACCTTAAGGTCAGAGGTCAAGGTCACATGAAGGTCATGGAGGTAGACGACATGCGGTCTCATGGTGACACATCCACATGTCAAACAACCAAGTCCCAGGTCAACAAGTGTTTAGACCACCGAGGTGGTATTGGTCCCCTATGGCCCTTTTGTGACATAAGGTGTTTTTGTCACAGAAGACACTAGAGTATATAAGCATCTTGGATTTTGAAAAAAAAATATTGAGCGTGCATAATCCCCTCACAACCCTTTATCCATGTACCATATATGAAAGGCGTAGCTTGAACCATGTTGGAGGGAGGGGTGGTAACATAAAATAGAGAAAAAAGCTCAAAAAACACAACAAAAATGGCCGCCATAAAACAAGAGGCCCCAAGGGGCCTGAGGGCGCTCAACTGACATGGTAGCCTAAATATCAACCCAGAGAATTGATTTCAACAAGTTGCATCTGCTCCTCCTAAGAAAAGCTTATACCAAATATCCAAAGATTCTGACCAGTGGATCTAAAAAAAAAAGATTTTTAAAGAATATTCTTCATATTGAACTAAGTTATAATTCAGGCTCCCACAGGGAGCCCATATATGAACCCAGGGACTTGGCTTTAACAAACTTGAATCTCACCCCCCCCTAAGGATGCTGCACACCAAATATCAAAACATTCCGACTGCTGGATCTGAAGAAGAAGATTTTTAAAGAAAAGTCCTCATTTTGAACTAACTTACATCTCGAGCTCCCACAGTGAGTCCAAATATGGACCTAGGGACATGGCTGAAGAAGAAGATTTTTAAAGAAAAGTCCTCATTTTGAACTAAGTTACAATTCGAGCTCCCACAGTGAGTCCAAATATGGACCTAGGGACATGGCTTGAACAAACTTGAATCTCACCCCCTAAGGATGCTGCATACCAAATATCAAAACATTCCGACTGCTGGATCTGAAGAAGATTTTTAAAGAAAATTCCTCATTTTGAACTAAGTTATAATTCGGGCTACCACAGTGAGCCCAAATATGAACCCAGGGACTTGGCTTGAACAAACTTGAATCTCACCCCCCTAAGCATGGTGCATACCCAATATCAGAAGATTCTGCCTGCTGGATCTTGAGAAGAAGATTTTCAAAGAAATTTGCCTGAAATGCACTAAGTTCAAATTTGGGCTCCTATACTGAGCCCAAATATACACCCAGGGGGCCGATTTGAACAAACTTGAATCAGATCCACCCCACAATGTTGCATACCAAATATCAAAAGATTCTGCCTGCTGGATCTGGAGAAGAAGATTTTTTAAGAAATATGCCTGAAATGCACTAAGTTAAAATTTGGGCTCATATACGGAGCCCAAATATAAACCCAGGGGGCCGATTTGAACAAACGTGAATCAGATCCACCCCACAATGTTGCTTACCAAATATGAAAAGATTCTGAAGCTGGATCTGGAGAAGAAGATTTTTTAATAAATTTACTTGAAATGCACTAAGTTAAAATTTGGGCTCCTATACGGAGCCCAAATATAAACCCAGGGGGCCGATTTGAACAAACTTGAATCAGATCCACCCCACAATGTTGCTTACCAAATATGAAAAGATTCTGAAGCTGGATCTGGAGAAGAAGATTTTTTATGAAATTTGCCTGAAATGCACTAAGTTCGAATTCGAGCTTCTATAGTGAGCCCAAATATGAAACTAGGAAGCCGATTTGAACAAACTTGAATCAGATCCACCCCACAATGTTGCATACCAAATATCAAAAGATTCTGCCTGCTGGATCTGGAGAAGAGGATTTTTTAATAAATTTGCCCGAAATGCACTAAGTGCGAATTCGGGCTTCTATATTAAGCCCAAATATGAATCCAGGGGGCCGATTTGAACAAACTTGAATCAGATCCACCCCGCAATGTTGCATACCAAATATCAAAAGATTCTGCCTGCTGGATCTGGAGAAGAAAATTTTTTAAGAAATTTGCCTGAAATGCACTAAGTTCGAATTCGAGCTTCTATAGTGAGCCCAAATATGAATCTAGGAAGCCGATTTGAACAAAATTGAATCAGATCCATCCCACAATGTTGCATACCAAATATGAAAAGATTCTGCCTGCTGGATCTGGAGAAGAAGATTTTTTAATAAATTTACTTGAAATGCACTAAGTTCAAATTTGGGCTCCTATACTGAGCCCAAATATAAACCCAGGGGGCCGATTTGAACAAACTTGAATCAGATCCACCCCACAATGTTGCTTACCAAATATGAAAAGATTCTGCCTGCTGGATCTGGAGAAGAAGATTTTTGAAGAAATTTGCATGAAATGCACTAAGTTCAAATTCGAGCTTCTATAGTGAGCCCAAATATGAATCAAGGAAGCTGATTTGAACAAACTTGAATCAGATCCACCCCACAATGTTGCATACCAAATATCAAAAGATTCTGCCTGCTGGATCTAGAGAAGAAGATTTTTTAAGAAATTTGCCTAAATGCACCAAGTAGTAAATCGGGCTCCTATACTGAGCCCAAATATGAACCCAGGGGGCCGATTTGAACAACCTTGAATCAGATCCACCCTACAATGTTGCATACCAAATATCAAAAGATTCTGCCTGCTGGATCTGGAGAAGATGATTTTTTAAGAAATTTGCCTGAAATGCACTAAGTTCGAAATCGGGCTCCTATACTGAGCCCAAATATTAACCCAGGGAGCCGATTTGAACAAACTTGAATCAGATCCATCCCACAATGTTGCTTACCAAATATGAAAAGATTCTGCCTGCTGGATCTGGAGAAGAAGATTTTTTAAGAAATTTGCCTGAAATGCACCAAGTTCGAATTCAGGCTTCTATAGTAAGCCCAAATATGAATCCAGGGGGCCGATTTGAACAAACTTGAATCAGATCTACCCCGCAACGTTGCATACCAAATATCAAAAGATTCTGCCTGCTGGATCTGGAGAAGAAGACTTTTGAAGAAATTTGCCTGAAATGCACTAAGTTCGAATTCGAGCTCCTATAGTGAGCCCAAATATGAATCTAGGGAGCCGATTTAAACAAACTTGAATCAGATCCACCCTACAATGTTGCATGCCAAATATCAAAAGATTCTGCCTGCTGGATCTGGCGAAGAAGATTTTCAAAGAAATTTGCCTGAAATGCAGTAAGTTCAAATTTGGGCTCCTATACTGAGCCCAAATATAAACCCAGGGGGCCGATTTGAACAAACTTGAATCAGATCCACCCCACAATGTTGCATACCAAATATCAAAAGATTCTGCCTGCTGGATCTGGAGAAGAAGATTTTTTAAGAAATATGCCTGAAATGCACTAAGTTCAAAAACGGGCTCCTATACTGAGCCCAAATATGAACCCAGGGGGCCGATTTGAACAAACTTGAATCAGATCCACCCTACAATGTTGCATACCAAATATCAAAAGATTCTGCCCGCTGGATCTGGAGAAGAAGATTTTTTAATGTTTTTCCCATTGCCTACAGTGTTAAAAAGTGCTGACTCAGCACTTTTTCAAAGTCCCGAAACTGTACCCTATGATAAAACCGATGGCAATTTTTTTTTACCAATCCTTTCTGTTGGTCCTAAGGAAGCTGCACAAAAATAAAAATTCTCAATGCCATGCAGTTTTGTAGATATGGGCGTTTTAAATTTTTTCTATTTTTAGCTCCTGCGGTTTCCGCGGGGCTGCGGGAAATTTTTTTTTTTTTGGCATAAATCAAGTACTCATGACCCAATAAGCCCTTTCATAAAATTTGGTTCAAATCAGCCTCTCGGTTTGGAAAATAGAAATTTTGGGCAGGGCAAAAAATTTTGCCCCTCCCATAACGATGCCAAGTATAGCCCCACAAACTTCTCTTGAACAAATCTGAGTCTACACCTCAAAAGGAAGCTGCACACCATATATCAAGTCTCTGCTACTGCTGGTTCATGAGAAGAAGATTTACAAAGATTTTGGTGTCCCTTGGGGGCGTGGCACCACCCAGGAGGGGCAACTTCATTTGAACAAATCTGAATTGGCATTAGGTAATAAACATTTAGCCAACATTTGAATAAAATTGGGCTAGTGGTTTAGGAGGAGAAGTTGATAATGTAAAGTTAATGCCGGACGGATGATGGACGCCGGACAGAATGTGATTAGTAAAGCTCCCCTTGAGCTTCGCTCAGGTGAGCTAAAAACAGACAGATGGACGGATGGATGGACGGACGGACAGATGGACGGACGGATGGACAGACAGACAGACAGACAGACGGACGGAGTGCAATCCTATAGTCCCCTTACGGTTCCCGTACGGGACTAAAAAACAAAAAAATTCTGGTCTGGACAATTACTCCCTATTTGAGGTACATAAATTTGACCTTGAGATCAAGGTCACATGAAGGTCACAATGGTATGCGGCACACCGGCTCATGGTGATATATCCACATGCCAAATATCTAAGGCCTGGCTCAAAAGACAAACAAGTTTTGGTCCGGACAAAGTTTCCTTGAAAAAGCACAAATCTGACCTTCAGATCAAAGGTCAAGGTCACATAAAGGTCACAATGGTACGCTACACACCGGTTCATGGTGATACATCGACATGCCAAATATCTAAAGCCTGACTCGAAATACAAAAAAGTTCTGGTCCAGACAGTTTCCCTTAAAAAAAGCGCATAAATCTGACCTTCAGGTCAAAGGTCAAGGTCACATGAAGGTCACTATGGTACACTGCACACCAATTCATGGTGATACATCCACATGCCAAGTATCTAAGGTGTAGGTCAAAAGACAAAAAAGTTATGGCCCAGACAAAGTTTGTGTGATGTTTCCCTTAAAAAAAAAAACACATAAATCTGACCTTCAGGTCAAAGGGCAAGGGGAGACATAATAATTCAAATCCAAATATCCGTATGGAAGTTCTTGCTTAAAAGTTAAATAGCAATTTTTAGAAAAACATTGCAGACTGTGGTCATTTTCATGGCTGTGAAAAACCAAAATATGAGATCTCCTCTGTCTCATCAATATGCACTGTTGTATCGAGTGTCAAAATTATTGGCCTTGGATTAATTGAGTTACAGTGATTTTTGTTTGTCTACAAATGGATGGATGGATGGATGGATGGGGAGGGGGGAGGTGGGGGCACAACAAAAGACTGATCTCTATATCCCCCATTTTTGTTGGGGGATAATTTTAGTTATCCTTGTGTCTTCCTGGGTGTATGGGAATTTAAACCGGTCTGGAGACTCATACACCCTGAGGCGCAGCTTGCTTGAGATATTCTTCAAACTTACTTGCTTAAGATATTCTTGCAAAAGACCTGCATGACAAATATCAGTCAAATCGGAGAATGTTTGTTCAAGTTAACAGTGCGCTAACAGTGCGAGGATGCTCGAATGCCCAGCCGCCTCGACCGTCGCCAAACCATAGGTCTCAGTTGTTAACACAACTTGACCAAAAATCAATTTAATAAATTGCATAAAACATTTTTTGAGGTCTTTTTTGAGGTCCATTTTGGTAAATCGAGGCAGATCTAGTCAGCTTCGGTATACAGGTTGATGGACACAAGCATTATAAGAAACTTACTTTGGGCTTACCTACTTAGTTAAGCTACATTTGATAAATGAAGATTGCTTTTTTGGTTGAGCACTAAATTATTTGTGGTCATTAAATTTTATTCACATGCTTTTGCCTTGTTACAATTTATGGGAGAGTGCCGCATAAATTGTAACAAGGCAAATCCAGACTAAATAATTCCAGTGCAAAGATAATTTGAAATACATCCACGAAATATGAAGCCTTTAAGTTGGGGTATGTGCACTTCAGAATAAAGCCTAAATATGGGCTTCCAGCACTCTACCAGTTATTTATTTATTGATGTTTAAGGCCACATATTTCTGTACAATGGTTAATCCTGACCACAACATGGATATGTCCAGCCAATCATTTACACCCATGTTGGGGACAGAGATCCATGGTTTGATCCCCGCCAGGGGTAACTGCATTGTGTCCTTGGGCAGGGTACTTAATCCCGATTTCCAACATTGGGGAATGATGGCGCTGTGTATTAAGGTGTATTACACATTGGTGGTGTACCTGTCTTCAACCAATACTAACCCTGCTTGTGTGGAGTTAGTATGTTGGGGAGTCTCAACAGTTGCTAACCCATGCTCGATGGTTCTCTCCAGATACTCTGGCATCTTCCACCCATAAAACTGTCTGACAAGAGGTAACCCTGGCTGTCAAAAATGTAATTAAACTCCAATAAATAAATAAATAAATAAATAAATAAATAAATAAATAAATAAATAAATATCCAAGTTGCCCATTTCGAAGGACTTCCACTCCTGGCATTGGTTACCAAGTCCCATTTTACCAGGAAAACATAGCTTCCTCCCACAGTAAACAAGCACTGCCTTACTTCTCTGGTTCCCACGGTGAACTCTACCAGTTAACAGTTTCCTTTCAATAACTGATTATATTGCTTACCAGGTACAAACATTACTGGACTAATTATTGTCAAAACACTTGACATCAAACAACCAACATTCATTTATCCACCATGTGATTTGAGTCAATTTCAAAATATCATTTCAACATTATCAGTAGAATTTCCTGTCGGTCAAGATTAAAGGTCTTTCTTGCCATTACATACATTTTCAAAAGACTTTCAAAAACTAATAATCTTTCTTCATTTTAGAAAAATGCATTCTTAATATTTATTGAGACCAAATTTAATCATTTATTTATGGGTGTTTAACCTTTTACACAAAACAGACAATATCAGAAGGTATTGTTTTAAATATCACTTGTTCAAATTTTCCCCTAAATTTCAAAACCATAACAAGTGACCCCTCATTGGAACGAGCCCTGCAAACTCATTCAATGAGGGATCACATGATATGGTTTTCTTGAAACTTTTTGAGGGTATTGTGGGACAGAAAAATTTTCAAAGAGGAAAGGAGTGAAAACAGAAAAAGTAAAAAAAGTGCCATAACTCTGGGAAAGATTATTTGATGGAACCTGTTCCTTGTCAGGCCTGTCAGTATACCAAAGGAGATCCAAATCTGAGCCATGGCTTTGAAATTACAATGCAAAACGTTTGTACAGACGGACAAATGAACAGAGGCATAATAATATTTGTTCAACTTTTGAAATTGCATTTTGCAAGGGCGGATGTGGCGGATTCATTGGGTAAAGGGTTAACCCTTTACCTAACATGAAAAGCAGACGACACATGCAAAAAAAATTCTTGAATAACTAATTTTTTTCATTTTTTGTCTCAAAAACATAGGTTATGACCCCTCGTTGGAACGAGCTCGATGAGCTCGTTCCAAAGAGGGGTCATAACCTATGTTTTTGAGACAAAAAATGAAAAAAATAATGAAAATTAATTGGCGATTTTTGTGAATAGCACTGGCCGGTTTTGGCCGTTACTTTAGGTAAAGGGTTAAGGTAACTTTAGGAATGTATGGCCATATACTGACCACAACAATAGTATGAGTAAAGTTTAGCCCATTCTTTACACTGATTCTGACCAATTTAGAGGATTTCTACCCCAAGCATTGATGACCATGTCCCATCTTGTTAGTAAAACAGAACCTTCTTACTAAGGTAAACAGGCACTTTTTCACATCTCAGGGTTACCACAGGAAAATTACTGAGACCAAAGCAAGCATTTTAATTTTCATAAAAGGATTTTATTCTATAAAATGAGCACAATGGTTATATGTAAGGTGATTTGTTTGAAATGCACTTCTTTCTGTCAGATTACTTATTTTAAACTATAAGATGATCTGGACTCGAGTTTTAGAGATTTGACAAAGGAGCCTAAAAATCAAGAGAATTTGTCCTCTGATCATGATGTCCGAATACAGCAATAAAAATAAGGATCTCGCAGCAAAACTGGGAAACTCAACAGGTTCCCCGTTGATATTTGAACTGAAATCAGCTTTTTCAGGCATATTGTGATTTCAGGTTGTTGTTTACTTGGGAAACAGTTGGGAGAGGGGGCATTTATGAACAATTTAGATACCATTTGTGGCTTAGCTGACTGCACATTTCTGCAGATAAAAAATATTGTCACAGCTGGATGAATGAAATCAACAGTTGGCTATAGATTGTGGTCTAGTATCGATGACTGACTGGCAGTGACTTCAGGGTCTGCAGGCAATAGCTGAAGAGAAGTGGGTGCAACAGTGAGCAGAAGTTTATTGGAAAAGGCCGTTCATCACTGATCAAAGAGAGACAACTTCACACAAATCAGAATGTTGTATATATTTTGTTCAATTAAAACCACCACAAAATTTAATCAGTTTTTTACATGATAATACAAGCAAGTCTGAAAATAAGCAGACTGTCATCTGCAAAATGAGGTCCAAAGAGGGTGAATTTGGACATGCTACCCTACAAAGCAGGGTAGCATTACATAATTTACCCTCTGTGAACCTCAGTCTGAATCAAGGTCTCAAGCCAAAACAGAAAGATGTACCTAAAAGATAAATTGGCCCACTGTATGGGATAGCATCATCAAATTCACCCTCTGGGGACCCCATTTTGCAAATGACAGGTTGCTTATATTCAGGCTTAAATATAAGGGGAGTATTTTTCCTCGTACAGTGGAACCCTGTTAAATGAATAGGCACTTTGCCAATTAAAATTATTCAATTAACAGGAGTATTCAATTAATAGGGATTGTGTCAGTTTCCAGTATTCTAAAGCTAAACTTAGCATTTATTCTATTCTATCTTGTTTGACAGAGCTCAATGAGCTCTGTCAAACAAGATATAAAAGATTAAATGCCTGTATTGGATGTACTGAGGCCACATAGGTCTATAAACAAAGGAAAACTTGGGAGAGTCAGGGTAATTTCTTGACATGTTACAAGATTTTTTATTCAATTAACAGGAGTTTACTCTGTAACCTATATTCAATTAACAGGTCAAATTTGTACAGGAGGTATGGTAAATGGTTTTGTGTTGGGAAATAATATTCATTTAACAGGGATATACAATTAAGAGATATCCAATTAAGTGGGTTCCACTGTACTTTATACTCTTATCTTGCAACTTTATAAATCAATCATGCTAATATCTGTGTATTCAGTGATTTTCCTTATTACTTTGGGATGGAGCCCAAACCCCTTTCAAATGGTAAATTTACCATTGTTCCAATTGGAAAAAAGGAATTTTGAAAATTTATGAAAAATTACTCACAAGGTTAATTTTTAACTCACTTTCAGTTACTTTCCTAGATGACTGTCTGCCATGACAGCTTAACCCCTGAAGGCCTAATTTCAACTTCAGCAAATATTTACATCACAGAAAAGATGCTACTGCATGGAGAACTGCAGAAAGTCTTTTAGACAACGATAAATTGAAATTTTTCAGTGGTTTGTAGTAAAGTCTTGACAAGAAATCATGGCCAAGACATCAGACTTCCAGATTGTAGTGGAGAATTTCTAGCAGATTCTCCCGACTTTTAAGAGTTCATATTCCAAAGAACCTGCAGGCAAAGACTGATAAAATTCAAGGCCATTTCTCAACATCTTTCAGAATTTATCAAGGCAGCTAAATGATAAAATTTTCAAGACCCTGCATTCACTAGGACCCTTCAGTCATTACTCTCCCCTCCCAATTCCCATGAAGTTGGAGGAATTGTTAATGACCAGAGGGTCCTAGTTAGTACTATGCCTTCACATATGATTACATGCTTCTTCAGCATTTATATTTCATGAATATTCAAGCTTGAAAGGCCATTATTCAAATTCAAGGCAGTTCTTTGAATACAAGTTCCAGTGGGTGACTGGGTCCTATTTTACCAGTAAGAATTAACTGGTTGAGGGTTAGATTATTTTTGCTGGTCTGAATATTCAAAATTTGTTCTGTCAAATTATTGGAGAGTTCCTACAGGCACTCTCCAGTAATTTGTAATAGAACAAATGTATGTAAACAAAATATTATTTAGGTTTGACTCAATATGAAACATGAGCAAGGAAAATGTTGGTTTTGCTCTGGTACCCTCACCGATAAAATTTTAAGTTCAAGGTCACTGTGATCTTGACCTTTGGCACAATGACATAAAAATATGTAGGGATCTTCTTCTCATGATGCTCAACACACATGCCAAGTTAGGTTTCGATCAGCAATGCATAATTTCAATAATTAAGAGAGCCGAAACAAGTGCCAACCAATAAAATTTTAATTTCAAGGTCACTGTGATCTTGCCTTTTGGCACAGCAACCTAAAAAATACAGAGGATTGTTCCTCTCATTATGTCCGATCCACACGTCGGGTTGGTTTCGATAAGGCAAACAACATTTTAATTAGAGAGTGGAAACAAACTCTGACGAAAGAACTTTAAATTCAAGGTCACTGTGACTTTTACCTTTGACACAATATCTCCAAAATAAATAGAGTTTCCCTTTCATCATGCTCAACCCATAAGCCAAGTTTAGTTTCGATCAAGCAATCAAAATTATAATTAGAGAAGCCACATCTGGTAAATGTTTAAGTTCAAGGTCACTGTGACCTTGACCTTTGGCACAATGGCCTCAAAAAAAATATGCTTCTTCCTCCCATCATGCCTAACCCATATGTCAAGATTGGTTTCAAACGGCAGAGTGGAACTTTAATTACAGAGCAAGAACCAACTCTGATAAAAAAAAAAAGAAGTTCCAAGGTCACTGTGACCTTGATTTTTGGCACAATGATCCCAAAATAAAAGGGTTCTTCCTCTCATCATGCTTAACCCACATGCCAAGTTTGGTTATAGTCGACCAAGGGGAACTTTAATTACAGAGTGGAAACCAACTCTGATAAAAACTAGAGGCTCTAAAGAGCCTGTAATCGCTCACCTGAAACTACATATAAAAATGTGATTTCCCATAGGCTTTCCATGGTAACTATGAGCTGCAATTGTGGCCATGTTTGCAACATTACATCAACATTACATGAGGCTCAATGGTAGAAGGTGTCCCAGTCCTCAATCCCATGGAGTTTCAAAACATTTGACTTTGTAGTTTCAGAGGGGAATATTTCTGCAAAATCCATAAATCAGAATCAGAGAATGTCTCTGGTGGCCATATTTTTCAACCAACGGGAACAAAAAGAGGATCGTTTGTAGAGGGCCACCTATAGACCATCCCTGCCAAATTTGGTTCAAGTCGGCTCAGTAGTTCCAGAGAGAAGATGAAAATGTGATTTCCCATAGTGTTTTCTATTATAACTATAAGCCGCAATTGTGGCCATGTTTGCAGCATGATCAACATTAAATGAATAACATTGGTAGAGGGTGTCCCAGTCATCAACCATTCAAAGTTTCAAAACATTTGGCCCTGTGGTTTCAGAGGAAAAGATTTTTCAAAATCCACCACTCAGAATAAAAAAATGCTTCTGGCAGCCATGTTTTTCGATGCATGGTAACAAAATGAGTAGCGTTTGTAGAGGACCTGCCATAGACTATCCCTGCCAGGTTTGGTTCACATCAGCTCAGTAGTTCTGGAGAAGAATATGCAAATGTGATTTCCCACAGGGTTTCTATAGTAGTTATAAGCCATAATTGCAGCCATGTTTGCAACCCGATCAACATTAAATGAAGATCGTTGGTAGAGGGTGGTTCAGTCATCAACCATGCAAAGTTTCAAAACATTTGGCCCAGTGGTTTCAGAGGAGAAGATTTTTCAAAATCCACCAATCAGAATCAAAAAATGCTTCTGGCAGCCATGTTTTTCGATGCACGGTAACAAAAATGAGGAGCACTTGTAGAAGACCTCCCATAGACTATCCCTGCCAGTTTTGGTTCATGTTGGTTCAGTAGTTCCAGAGAAGATGTGATTTCCCATAGGGTTTCTATAGTAAGTATAAGCCCAAATTATGGCCATGTTTACAACCCGATCAACATTAAATGAGGATCAATGGTAGAGGGGGTCCCAGTCATCATTTATGTGAAGTATCAAAACATTTGGCCTGGTAGTTTCAGAAGGGAAGATTTTTGAAAATCCACCAACCAGAATCAAAGATTGCCTCTGGTGTCCACGTTTTTCAACCCACGGGAACAAAATGAGGATCCTTTGTAGAGGACCTCCCATAGACCATTCCTGCCAAGTTTGGTTCACATCAGCTCAGTAGTTCCAGAGAAGAAGATGAAAATGTGATTTCCCATAGGCTTTCTATACTAACTATAAGCCACAATTGAAGCCATGTTTGTAACCCGATCAACATTAAATGAAGATCATTCGTGGAGGGGGTCCCAGTCATCAATCATGCAAAGTTTCAAAACATTTGGCCCTGTGGTTTCAGAGAAGATTTTTCAAAATCCACCAATCAGAATCAAAGAATGCCTCTGGAGGCCATGTTTTCAAACCCGTGGGAACAAAATGAGGATCGTTTGTAGAGGACCTCCCAGAGACTATCTCTGCCTGGCTTGGTTCACGTCGGCTCAGTAGTTCCAGAGAAGAAGATGAAAATGTGATTTCTCATAGGGTTTCTATAGTAACTATAAGCCACAATTGTGGACATGTTTTCAACCCATTCAACATTAAATAAGGATCGTTGGTAGAGGGGGTCTGAGTCATCATTTATGTGAAGTATCAAAACATTTGGCCTGGTAGTTTCAGAGGAGAAGATTTTTGAAAATCAACCGACCAGAATCAAAGAATGCCTCTGGTGGCCATGTTTTTCAACCAACGGGAACAAAATGAGGATTGTTTGTAGAGGACCTCCCATAGACTATCCCTGCCAGGTTTGGTTCACGTCGGCTCAGTAGTTCCAGAGAGGAAGATGAAAATGTGATTTCCCATAGATTTTCTATATTAACTATAAGGTGCAATTGCGGCCATGTTTGTAACCCCGATCAACATTAAATGAGGATTGCTGGTAGAGGGTGTCCCAGTCATCATTTATGTGAAGTTTCAAAACATTTGACCTTGCAGTTTCAGAGGAGAAGACTTTTCAAAATCCACCAATCAGAATCAAAGAATGCCTCTGGGGGCCATGTTTTCAAACCCATGGGAACAAAATGAGGATCGTTTGTAGAGGACATGCCGTAGACTATCCCTGCCGGGACTGGTTCACGTCGACTTAGTAATTCCAGAGAAGAAGATGAAAACTTGATTTCTCATAGGGTTTCTATAGTAAATATAAGCCGCAATTGTGGCCATGTTTGTAACCTGATCAACATTATATAAGGATCGTTTGTAGAGGGGGTCCCAGTCATCATTTATGTGAAGTTTCAAAACATTTGGCCTTGTGGTTTCAGAGAAGATTTTTGAAAATCCACCAACCAGAATCAAAGAATGCCTTTGGAAGCCATGTTTTTCATCCGAAGGGAACAAAATGAGAACTGTTTGTTGAGAACCTCACATAGACCATTCCTGCCAAGTTTGGTTCCTGCCAAGTTTGGTTCACATCGGCTCAGCGATTACAGAGAAGAAGATGAAAATATGAAAAGTTTACGGACACTGGATGACGGACTATGATGGATGCCAAATGATGAGAAAAGCTCACATGGCCTTTTAGCCCAGGTGAGCTAAAAAAAAAAAAATGAAAAAAAGTTCAAGGTCACTGTGTCCTTGACTTTTGCCACAGTGATCCCAAAATGAATAGGGTTCTTCTTCTCATCATACCTAACCCACAAGCCAAGTTTGGTTTCAATCAGCCAAGCAGAATTTTAGTTAAAGAGCAGAAACCAACGCCGTCTTCAGATGGACAGATGGATGAACATTTTTTCAGGGAGATAATAAGCAATGTGTCCCAACATTTCTCACTTCAGCTCTTGTTGAATAAGAAATGACTTATTAGGCCCCATCAAAGAAACACTATAATGAAAGTGTCAATGACACTGTAGCTCAATTTACCTGTATAGTATGTGACTCAGCAATGACACACATCTAGGTAATGACCTGATAACAAAAGTACATGTAAAGTATTGTAAAGGTCTGTACATAAATACAGGCCGTAGCCTGTAACAAATGTACAGGTAAAGTATTGTAAAGGTGGGTGACAGTTAGATGCTACACTGGAAAAGAAATCCACATGGGGTTAATGTTACAATGGGGAGCCTTGTATGGTGCACCATAAGCCAAATGTTAGCAATTGTTTTGGCCTGCTTGATTCAAAGCCATCTAAGGTTGATTCTTACTAATTAATAAATATTTGTCCAGACCTTCTTAAAATATAGGTATTGGAATTTTTTATCTTCAGCTCATAGGGTTCCCACTGGTGAGGAGGTTTTATTTTTCTCATTGGAAATAGAAAATCGGGTTATGCTAATAATGTTTAACCTCCCCAAACAACAGCAAATATTAACACAGGAACTTGGCTTCAACACATTTGAATACACATATCATACAAAAATTTATTCAAATCAGAACTTTCATATAAAAGTTCTGTACAAAAAACTTATAACACCTAATTTCGGTACAAAATGGCCACTGGTGGCCAACTTGAATTTTGGACCGCACCCAAAAACACCCGTTCTCGTCCCACGTTGATAACAAAGGTACCAAAGAGGTTTCATAAAGATCAATTGATAAATACGGCCTGTAACCAGAGCCGTGTTGAAGGATGGACAGATGTCCAGATGGACAGACAGACAACGGGCCATGACAAAACCTCAAATCTGACTACATCAAAGTTGAGCTAAAAATAAACTTATCAACTCCTTCCAAAGGAAAAGTCATCAAAAAATATAGAAGTTCTGTACAAAAAAACTGATTGCACCTAATTTCGGCACAAAATGGTCAATGGTAGCCATCTTGGATTTTGGACTGAACCCCAAAACACTTGTTCTTGTCCCACGGTGACAACAAAGGTACCCAAGAAGTTTCATGAAGATCAGTTCATAAATACAGCCTCTAGCCAGAGCCGAATTGAATTGTGCACTTACTGTGTATAAGTAGCACTGATTAAATCAATGTTTGTCCAATTGGCCGCCGGTGGCCATCTTGAAATTTCGGACCGCACCTAAAAACACTTGTTCTCGTCCCAAGGTGATAACAAAGGTACCCAAAAAGTTTCGTGAAGAGCGGTTCATAAATACAGCATCTAGCTCGAGTCGTATTGACATGTGCACTAACTGTGTACAAGTAGCACTGAATAAATAAAAGTTCATCTAATTTGCATAATTTATGCATGAGAAAAAGACCTGTATTATATGTGATGTATTCCATGTTACTAAACATTCATACAAATATTTATTCAAATCTGAACCTTCATATAAAAGTTCTGTACAAAAAACTGATTGCACCTCATTTCAGTATAAAATGGCCACCTGTTGCCATCCTGAAATTCAGACCACACCCAAAAACACTTGTTCTCGTCCCATGGTGATAACAAAGGTACCAAAGAAGTTTCGTAAAGATCGGTTCTTAAATGTGGCCTCTAGCTCGAGCCGTATTGACGTATTGAATTGTTAACAGATGGACAACAGATGATGGGCCATGACAAAACCTCAAATTTGACTACGTCAAAGTTGAGCTAAAAATGTTAAATCATTAGTTTATTTCACTGAATGTCTCATTACCTTCAGGTTTCCATTTGGGGTCAAAATGTTTCTTGAGGGTTTGCCAGCACTTGTAGTAATCTGTGTCAACTTTATTTTCACTGGCCCATTTTGTCACGGCCATACTCAAGGATGATTCAAACATAAATGCCTGTAAAACAAAAAATAGGAGTTAATGTGTAATTCAGTAAGTAAAGAATAAATATGAAAAAGGGACGGAGACCAAATTAATCAGAAGATTTCTGAATATGGGAGCTTGAAAATCCAATGATGGTCACTAATCCACGCCTGCTAACAACAAATTTGTGTCGGTTAAACAATTACCAAAGTAAAATGACTGTGCCTTGGCAAAACCACCTTTTGCACAGACCTTCAGATCAGTCTAATTTGGGCTGAAAAAGTTTCAAACTGCACATAATTACAATTACAATTACTGAGAAATGCCACAAACATGAATATAATAGAACTCAAGCTTTAAATGCATGATCATATGGAATTTGTCACAGAAAAGCACTTGCCGCTGAGTGTCGAATACGACACCGATTGCTTTTCTATGGCAAACTCTGTGGGTTTTAAAAAAAAATTATTTATCTGTTGCATTGTTTGCTTCAAAGGTAAGGTCTAAGCTATATTGCAAGCATCAGGAAAACCTGGCCAAACTATATACTGCCGAAACACTGCAAAACTTTGGAAAAAGTTTCAAACTGCACATAATTTGGGTGAAATTATCTTATTTGGGCACAGCATTTACTGTCGTTAGTTGGGAAGAATTTAAAAGCCTGCTTTTGCATCCGCAGTTTTGTATAGGCATTTCAGATTCAGGTATTCAGTTTGTGACTGAGTTGCAGATGCTTTGTCAACGAAGCATCTGCAACACAATCACAAAAAGGAATACCTGGAGATCACCTAATAGGGATGAACCAGGGTAATCCCACAGCAGTCAGTCAGTGATGGTTGAGTGAAACAGACACTTTTTCATTTCCCACTACTTTGGTTGAAAAATGCTGTTTTGACCACAACTAATTCTTCACGGTGCCAATGACAGAGGAGGGCCCCCTGGTCTGTTATTGTTCAACAATTGAAAAAATTATGGGCAGAGCCCATCGAACACAAGTGAAGTTTATTAATTCACTAAAGGGCCATTGCTCTATGTCTGACACTGTAACACCATAACGATACCGAGCCTTAGGTTGAGATACCAATAATAATATCAAAACCAAACCAGAAAGTTCACTTAACAGCTATGATGATATTTTTGATTTTTTCCATCAGTAGTTTTTTTGCCAAGGAAAATTTATTTTACTTCGTTTTGGTCACATTCAATCCAATTTTCCCCCTGAAAATTGCATGGATATTTGCACCTATTATTTTTAAATAATTGTATAAAAAAAATTTCATCAAATCTAGTCATGGCTGCTTCACAGCAGCCATGACTAGATTTGATAACAAACTAGAGTGATGTCACACATGCAGCCAACTGTCCCAGCAATAGCAATGCTCAGACGCAAAATAGTTGGAGTCATTTTTTGTTAACTGTTCACCTAACGAATCTGCCATATCTGCACTCGTGATATACAAAATTTGCTATTCAAATTTTATTTTTTCATTTCTCGACTTCAAAACATACCTTATGACCTATTAATGGAACAAACTTGATGAGCTTGTTCCAATAAGGACTAATAAGCCATGGTTAGAAGTAAAAAATGAAAAAATCTGATGTTTTCAGAAAAGTTAAAAAATTTATAGTAATTTATATATTTTTTATACTTACCAATGACCCAGACATAGCTGGTGCTAACTCTTAAAATATAGGGCCAAACACAAATTTTGCCCCCCAATCCCCAAAATTTGCATCTAAAACCAAAGAAAACATGTCCTGAATGGCCCTCCACACTTCACCTCTACTGTGCATGCGCAGTGTCAAGGACGTTCCGAAATTGGCGCCATTAATCATTCTAAGAACCAGTGCCTGGTAAGCGCTATGTACTCAGCGGGGAGGTAAGAGTTCCCAACTCCTGGGAGGGCCATCCCCGTCTGGGTCATTGGTAAGTATAAAAAATATATAAATTACTATAAATTTTTTAACATTTTTATACTGTACCAATGACCCAGACATAGCTGAATAGTAAAGAGGCTGGAGGGCCAAGGACATAGAGCAAGATGGAATACGCTCAATTATATAAAATAGAGTCATCCCCTCTAGGGAAAAAGAAGTATTAGGCCTTACATGAATCTTTCTTATTTATGATAAATTAGAAAGATACAACACCTTCCAAAATTGAGCATCATACATCCATGTACTCTATTAATATCTAGTATAATCCTTATACTAATAATTTTTAAAGTAAGCCAATAAATAAAGTAAGTCTAGAGAATAGAGACTCTTTATACTCATTAAAAGTGTCTGAGGATTGTATAATAATGTCCGTTGACACGTGCTATATTCAAAAGCTATACTTTAAAAACTAAGACCTGAATGAATTTTTAAAACATAAACTTCTCACTAAACAACCATGCCAATAACAGCTCAGAATTACTAACTCCGGAGGAGGTATCCCCTTGTTTTCATAGTAAAACAGGTGACCTAAGGGAACACCCTCCCCACCCCCCCCCCCCCCCCTTTTTCTTGCCCTGGGTCAAATAGCCCAGAGCGAAGAGGGCAGCAGAACGGAGTCACTGCCGAAACAGACAGCCTACCTAGCTATAGTAGCAACTGTTAAGTGAATGACATTCTGAGCAGTAGATAATAGACCTAACAATAGAGGCCTCCAGAAATGGACTCAATATTTCTGAGATAAAAATTCATGAATGTGGATGGCTGAGCGCAATGAGCAGCCTTCAAAAATCTATAATAGCGACACTATTAATGTAAGCCCAAGATGTAGAAGAACTCTTACTTCATGAGCCGAAATCTCAAACACAACTGCTGAGTCAATGATATACCATAAGCAGTATCGATAGTTAATTGAATCCATTAGCAACAGAATGGAGCGTAACGTCCTTCTATTAAGCATCAAAGACAGAAGAAGCTTACGCCCGTAGTAATAAACAGATATCTGTTTATAAATACATAAACTCTAACCGGACAGAGTAAAGGCCTATGCCCGTACGAAGACGGAAGGACCTTAATAACAATAGGTTCCGGATATTAATTAGGAGCCTGACTCTTATGCAAAAATCCAACCTAAATAGTAAAGGAAGTAGTGATTCCGAAACTACGAAAGTGAAAATCATCCACCGATAGTGCATGAAACTCACTGACTCTTCAGTAAAAGAGAAGCCAACAGAATTACTGTCTAAAAGGTCAGAATTTGAAAACTACTGTTTCCAGAGGCTCAAATGATAACTTAGCTAAATAAGAACTGAAGTTAAATTCCATATAGGAATTTAATCTAATGATTCTAAGTCTATTTATCGAAAAGTTACTGACTTAGATAAAGAGACATAAGACTCAATTGTAAACTATCATAGAGTGCATAGGTATGAGGTAACATAAACCTATAACCTTAATAATAACAGGCTGCAGTAGATCTTGTCAAACAAGTATACTAAAAAGTTGCAAGGACTAGTATGGAGGGATCAACAATATCAACATAGTGATCCCTACACCAACGACGGAAGAGCCTCCACTTTAGCCGCATAGTATAGCGAAGAACAGGTTCTCCTATAGTAAGAAATCGCGTCCAAATCTCGTCCAGTACAATGCTTACAATGCAATAAGGACCACACAACGGAATACGTGAAGGTTGAGACCTTGCGGGTTGTGATAAAGATGACACGATTTTACCCAGCGAAAAAAGATCCTCTCATGGAGGAAGATTTCGTGTTAAGTCCCACAGTAGACATCAGAGTAAATTTACCCACGGTCTCTGTGAAGACACGAGATGCTATCAACAGAAATGTATTGTGGTTGTTTATCTTAGCAATACTTGCTGAAACAACAGCGCAGGAGGATACGCATATCCTATCATTCCGTCCTATTAGATCAATAGAGCGTTAACAACATAAGCTCAGATATCCGGACAAGCAAACACATACGTCTGCAATTGACAAGCAAGTTGTGTCGTAAATAAATTATCATTGGGCGCTCCCATTGATAGCAAATCTGATTGAATACTTGTTTGTTGAGAGTCCATTCTGACGGCAACAAGCGACCCATAAGTGAACGGGAGTCCGGTAATACAATCAGACGACCCGGAATTATGACGGACCGAAACAGAACTTGGTGTACTATAACAAACAGAAGGATTCTTTCCATTAAATTGAATAACGGAAACGAATGAGTGCCTCCCTGGTTCCGGAGATATGCCACTACTGTCGAATTAACGGACAGGATTTGGACATGCTTTTCTGAATAATGTTCATCCAATGACATAAAGCAAGCCTAAAAAAAACATTATTCCGTGGAAGATAAGTGCTTGCTTAGAGACTGCGGAAACCAAAGACCCTGGCACTTCGAATCCGTTGGGATCAATATTATATCCCAACCTGTTTGACTGGCAACCGTCATAATTATAAAACTCGGATCCGGCAACTGCAGTGGCACTCTCTGAGTCAACCACCGAATGTTTGCCCCAGTCTGAATCTCTTGCTACACTAGATAGACAAGAGAATGTGTAAATCAAGCAATTCATGGATTGCTGAAAAGTTGCCGTCGAAGAGAAGCTTCTCCGAGAATGAAGCGACTCTGAGAGAGTTCTTCACCTTACTATCCACGCGCGTGGATGTAGCTAGGGCTGCGTCACGTCTAACCAACTCCAAGCAGCCACTGAAGGGCGGAGTTATACGTGAACAAACTACTGCCCTCACAAGAAATCACATTGAGGATTATATCCTGGAATTCTTTCTCTTGAAGACGTAATGATAACGCCTCAGTAAGGTGGATTACGTATGATAAAGCGTCTAAGTTAAGTCTATTAGACATCATTGTCGTTTCCAACATTGTGGTTGGAAAAGACATAGACGGCGAAAAAGATTATTTCCAGTCTTTAACCACGCCGTCTAGATGCATATGAACTCTAGGTATGCCCTGTTCTTCCAAAATAAATTATTCGTATAAATGATAAAAGGCAGAAATGAGCATTGCGGACAAGAAACTAAACTATCATGCTTGGTAGCAGGCTTATATATATATATAGCGTTGAAAAATAATACACATGTTCTAATGACATTATTGGACTGTGTCGGTAAGTCAGGGACAATGTCCCTGAACCGATCCAAAATTCCGTGTCCAATGACGCTATAAGTCTCTTATCCAACATCGCAGCAATGTAGTCCGAAATAACAATCACTGGAAGATAATGCCGGAAGATATGCATGACAGCTTCCGATGCTACGAAAGGGAAAACTCGAAATCTTTCGAATCCCTTTCGCCATCCTGTCGGACCCTATAAAGCGTTTGGTCGTCCGTACCTGATGCAACCGCGGAACGCACCGACCCAGCGCCATCAGATTATTCCTGACTCGACCAAGAAACTGTCGATTGCTGGGATGCTGCGAAAAAACTGTGCTAACTCGGATAGCACATCCGTCACTGAGGCCTGTGGAGAAGCGGTCCTACGATGCATTGCCGCTGGAAGCTCCGTGATCGTTACCCCGTGCATACTAATAATATGCGAGCGAACGGAGTGTATAGGCCACGTGTCCCTTGGCTACCAGATGGCGTGACCTGTTCGCCGTGGAATCACTGAATGACGAAACTGATCGGATACTCGAGGTCACGTAGCCAATGTGCGGTCGTGTGCACTGCTGTGAGGATGAGGAAGCATTATCGACAGTCTCTCGGACTGTCAATATAACGGAGCGTCCCGAGCGACGGACATATGCTCCGAATGTAAAATATCTGAACCACAACATGTGGTTCCCTATGTTGTAGGACGAGAGAGGGGCCTCTCTCGCTCACAGCCCGGACGGACCTGGACAAGCCAGGAACCGGACTAACAGGCTTCCTCCGATCTGTCCTCAATCCGCCGTCACTGGGTGAGTACTAAAGTAATTATAGTGCTCGCATCACCCAAATCTCCTTCCTAGACCGCAACGGACGAACCCGGCAGCCGAACCATTCGATGAATGTACGCTACACCGGGTGAGCTAGCGAATGTCACTCCGTCGATCCTACAAGGGACCTCTTAGGCGATAGACATATTCCATGAGCACTTATTGCCGCTAGCTCTTCATTAACTATGACGACAGAGGCACACTTTTGAAAGACATCTCCGTAACTTTGCGAACAAGAAACCAGAAATGCTTGGTAATAGCAAGCATATAATAATAAATATATAGCGTCGTTCAATAATTCGAAAGTTTGTGTGACATTATTGGACTATGTCGGAACTGAGGGACGAAGTCCCTGAACCGAACCAAAAATTTCTAAGTCCACCGACGCTATCAGTTTCTTATCCGGCATCGCAGCATTCTGGTCCGACGAAAGAACCTGTAGAAGATCAAGTCAGATGACATACACAACAGCATATGTTGTTCCGAAAGGGAAAGCTCAAAATCCTCCGAATCCCTTTCGGTATCCCGTCGGACCGGATGAAATTTTCGGACGTCCGTACCAGCTTCCGCGGAGCATCCCGACCCAGCATCGTCGGATAAAACATATGCGACAGATTCAGTTGTTGCTGGGATGCTGCGATAAGCTGTGCTATTTAGGATAGCACGTCCGTCCCCGAGGCCTGTGCAGTAGCGGTCTTACGATGCATTGCCGCCGGAAGCTCCGTGTACGTTGACTCCCGCACACTTTCCTATGCGAACGTCCGGAGTCTGCAGGCCTCGTGTCCCTGGCTACCGGATGGTGTGACCTGGTCGCTGATGATTCTCTGACTGGCGAAGCTGACTGGATATCCGAGGTCACGTATCCAAGAGCGGTCGTGTGCGCTACCATGAGAATGAGGAAGCCTTATTGACAGTCTCTCCAGACTGACTATATGTCGGAGCGTCCTGAGCGGCGGACGTATGCTCCGAATGCGAAACATTTTGTACCACAACATCTGGGGCCAGATGTTGTTGTACGAGAGACGGGCCTCTCTCGCTCGCCGTCCGGATGGACCAGAACGAGCTATGAACCGGACTAAAAGGCTTCCTCCGTTCTCCCTCTAATCCGCCGTCACTGGGTGTGCATTTGGTTGATTTATAGTGCTCGCATCACCCGAAAACTCCTTCTAGACCGCAACGGACGAACCCGGCTGCCGAACCATTCGATGAATGGACGCTACACCAGGCGAGCTAGCGGACGTCAAAGGCCGTCGAACCTACTAGGGTCCTCTTAGGCAATTGGCGTATTTACATGAGCACTTTTCCGCTAGCCCTTCATTAATTGTGACGACGGAGGCACACTGTTGGAAGACATCACAGATACATCACCCTAATCTTGATCGTCTGAAATAGAAATTGATAAAGTAGAGTGACCCTGCGGGGAAAGGACCGGAATGTCCAATTCCCCACTAACATACTGTGACATACGCTTCCCATGTTGTCATCGGAATCATCAGATACAGAACAGGAGTTAATGCGAGTACACTGACCACATATAGAATGATTATAAAAGTCAGAGGAAGACTTCCTCTTATTACAATTGATCAAAATCCTTTCAATGTGAAAAGAAAACAAAGTCCTGGTACTCGCACCAACCCCTGACAATCAAAATACATAATAATAATATGATCCATTAACATAGAAAAAATAATTGAAATCAAAATATTTAAAAAAAATATTTTTTCCAAACAGCCCAAGTTTCTGAAAAGTAACGTTGAGCCCCAATGGATCCCAAGCCTAAGTGTGGACAAAAAATTTAAAAATATTTTAAACAATTTATGCAACACTTACGAACAATAATAATGTATCTAGTTATGATTAAATTAACATCAAGATATTATTTTCAAGAAATCCCCCCCTCACACAGAGGGCTGTTGTAAATGTAAACAATGAGTGTAAAAACACTAAAATAAGACTCCAGGCACCCAGGCCCGAAATCAGTTACTAAAAATACACTATCTGATGCAAAACAGAGACTTCCAGGGAAGAAACTGCAGAACATCAGATGGTAGATGCAGAACACAATGCCTAACCACCCATAGGTGAAGACGTAAACATGGGGAAAAGAACAGAATTCATTCTGTTATTCAGCTAAAACTCCCAAGAAATTTTAGTAATAATAATTACAGAAACTATGCCAAAAGCATGGGAGAATAGCAAGAGGGGACTTAAAGGAAAGGGAGAGAGGAAAACACTGAAAAATCAGTGTAACTAAATAACAAGAATGACAACAAAATGGCTGCTGCCTCGAAAATAGGTAAGTGAACATAATTTCATTAAAAACTTTTAAGTTACAGCCCTGATAATATTCTGTCACACATTTTTCCTCTCCTCCTTCTCTATCCTCCTTAGAATCACCATTTCACTAATATTTATGTGTCTGGCATCATTTAAACTGAGATTTACAAGCACAAAGATCAGTCAGATGTTAACTGATGAAGGGCCAAACTTAGAATGATTAATGGTGCCAATTTCGGAACGTCCTTGACACTGCGCGATGCGCAGTAGAGGTGAAGTGTGGAGGGCCATTCAGGACATGTTTTCTTTGGTTTTAGATGCAAATTTTGGGGATTGGGGGGCAAAATTTGTGTTTGGCCCTATATTTTAAGAGTTAGCACCAGCTATGTCTGGGTCATTGGTACAGTATAAAAATATAATTTGTACTGTTGGCTTCAACTTGTGTTAGGTAAAGGATTAAAGATGCAGTGCATAAAGCAATGTCGGGCTATATGAGTCAATTTTCTTTTTTGTATGGAATAACTCCCAATCTGTTTGTTTGGCTGTGTGTGTGTGTGTGTGGGGGGGGGGGGGGGGGGCGGGGGGGGGGGGGGGGGGGGGAGTGAGTTGTGGAATCAAAATTCAAACCTGGCCTGTATTACTAGCTGGAAAATACACATATCAACTTTGGTTGAAATCAAATAATCCAAACTGGAGTTGTCAGTCGGAAACCAATTGTTTACAGACAGATGGATGGACCGACAGATGGTTGGACGAAAGTCATGACTATAGCCCTGACTATAAACAGTCAGGCTAAAAATATTATTTGTACCAAAGATAAAATATTGCATGAATGGCCCTGGGTGAGGAGGAGGAGGGGGTGGGGTTGGAGAGTGGGGAGTGGGGGAGAGTGGGGGTGTGTTAGGGGAGTCCATTTTTTTTCCACATGTGGTCAGTCTAAATCCTTCAGAATGCATTTTGAGAAGAGGGAAAAAAATACCTAACTGGCACCATGTGGGTGCAGGTGGGGTGGTTGGTGGTGTTTGTCTGGGTTTTTAACCACAAACTTTAACCAAAACTGTAAAAAAGCATTTTTGATGAAAGAAAAAAAAAGTGCCTAATTGGCCCCCCTGGGTGGGGGTGGGGGGTGTTTACATGAGTCTAAAAAAAGGTTCCGCATGTAGCGACTGTAATTAGTTCAAAATGCATATTGGAGGAAAGAAAAAAAAAAATGCCTAATGGGTGGGGGGTGGGGGTTGAAGGTGTTTGTCTGGATTTTAAACAGCAAACTTTAACGAAAACTGTAAAAAAGCATTTTTGACGAAAGAAAAAAAAAGTGCCTAATTGGCCCCCCTGGTTGCAGTGACTGTTAATAGTTCAAAATGCGTATTGGAGGAAATAAAAAAAAAAATGCCTAATTGACTGTTAATAGTTCAAAATGCGTATTGGAGGAAATAAAAAAAAAAATGCCTAATTGGGGGTGGGGGTGAGGAGGGAGGTAAGTAAAAAAAAGGTACCGCATGCAGTGACTGTTAATAGTTTAATAGTTCAAAATGCGTATTGGAGGAAATAAAAAAAAAAAATGCGTAATTGACTGTTAATAGTTCAAAATGCATATTGGAGGAAATAAAAAAAAAAATGCCTAATTGGGGGTGGGGGGGTGGTTGGTGTTTGTCTGGGTTTTTAACCACAAACTTTAACCAAAACTGTAAAAAAGCATTTTCGACAAAAAAAAGTGCCTAATTGGCCCCCAGGGGGGGAGGGGAGGGGGGGGGGGGGATTACATAAGTTTAAAAAAAGGTTCCTCAAGTAGTGACTGTAAATAGTTCAAAATGCATATTGGAGAAAAGAAGAAGCCTGAAGCACTCATCATGAACAGAACACCATTTAAACAGAGTCCAAGAATAAATCTACATTAAGCAAACCATCTCCATAAGCTACACTGTCAATCCTTGAGTCCCTCAGGAGTGACAAAAATAATCCGGGCATCATGCCTTTTCTTCAGCTGATCATAAAGTAAAATGCAGAGCTTCCCTATGAAGCCCCTTGATACAACCTATGTGGATAAATCTTAGTTACACACCTCTGGAGGGTACTGAATACAAAATTTTTAATTCTTCAGCAAAATGGCCAATTCTGGCTCCCATAGCGAGCCCAAATATTAACCCAGGCTCTTGATTTAAACACAGTTGAACCTGACTTCCCTAGTGATGTTGTGTACCGAATATGAAAGCATTCTGACTGTTGGATCTGAAGAAGAGAAATTGTAAAGAAATTTCTTCGAATTGCACTAAGTTCAAATTAGGACTGCCATAGCCACCCCCCACCCCCCCTAGAGATGTTGTATACCAAATGTGAAAGCATTCTGACGAGTGGATGTGAAGAAGAAGATTTTTGAAGAAATTCCCTCATATTGTACTAAGTTAAATTTCATGTTCCCATTTGGAGCCCAAATATTAACCTAGGCACTCGAATTGACCAACCTCGAATCTGACCCCCCTAGAGATGTTGTATACCAAATATGAAAGCATTCCGATTGGTGGATCTGAAGAAGAAGATTTTTAAAGAAATTTCCTCATATTGCACTAAGTAAAAATTTGGGCTTCCATAATGAGCCCAAATATATACCTAGGGATCTGATTTGAACAAACTTGAATCTGACCCCCTTAGAGATGTTGCATACCAAATATCAAAGCATTCTGACTGGTGGATCTGAAGAAGAAGAATTTTTTAAATTACCCTCCATATTGAACAAAGATCAAATTTGGGCTTGCGTAGGAAGCCCAAATATTAACCTAGGGACTTGGTTTGAACAATTTTGAATCTGACCCTCATAACAATGATGTATACCAAACATTAAAAGATTCTGACTGGTGGTTCTGAAGAAGAAGATTTTTAAAGAATATTCCCCATATTACCCTATGTTAAAACTTCGGGCTCCTGTAGAGAGCCCAAATATGAACCAATGAGCTTTATTTCAACAAACTTTTATCTGACCCCCCTATGAATGTTGTATACCAAATATCAAATGATTCTGATGATTGGTTCTGGAGAAAAGATTTTTGAAATCTTTTGCAAATATGCTGACTCAGCATTTTTTCGATGCCCCATTACAGAACACCCTAACATAACCGATGGCAATTTTTTTTTACCATTAAATTCTACTGGTCCTAAGGATAGTACATACCAAATAACAGCTCTCTGTTCCGTGTGGTTTAGAAATATGGGCGTTTGAAAATATTTCTATTTTTAGCTCTCAGGGTTCCCATGGGGATGCGGAAATTTTTTTTTTGCATGGGTCAAGTACTTATGACCCAATAATACCACAAACCAAAGTTGGTTCATACCGGACCATCGGTTCAGAAAATCGAAATTTTGGGCGGGGCCAAAAATCTTACCCCTCCTATTACAAAGCCAAATATTACTTCACGAACTTCGTTTGAACAAACTTGATTCTACACCTCATATGGAAGCTCCATAGCAAATATCAAGTCATTGTATACACTGGTTCTCGAGAAGAAGATTTTTAAAATATTTTGGAGCATTTTCCCCCACTCCCTCCCTATGGGGCTGGGTATGTTGAGTTGAACAAAAATGTAATGCCTCTTTGGGACCATCACTCACACAAACTTTCACTTGAATTGGCCCAGTGGCTTTGGAGGAGAAAACCAAAACATGGTGTTGACGGACGAAAAGTGCCTAATTGCGCCCCCCCCTCTCCCCGAAAAGCGTTGTGAAAAGGGTTAAAGTATTGCCAATATTATTTGAAACCACTGAGTACAGCTTCAGTAGACTTTGCCCAAAATGAAGAAAAGAAATGACATTGTAACAGAGTGAATGAAAGGTAGAACTTTGAAAAGCAGAACTTTAAGCCAAAACTTTAAGCTGGGAATACTAAGTAAAATTGATTGGCAAAAAAAGGGTTAAATATTTCCTAAAATCGATAAAAGAAATCATTGATGTAAATGGAATCATTAAGTTGTATTGACCCTGCAAGAATTTGAGTAAGAAAATTTGTGGCAAAGTCTAATTTCAAATACAAAGAAAGTATGTCTGAAAACATGTTTAAAAGGGGTTAAAATCATGCCATTGTAATGCAAATCACTGTAGAAATGTTCAGTAGATAGTAGACATTGTCCCAAATATGAAACAGTGACATTCCACTAAACTATTTGAAGAATTAAAGGTGTAATTTTACCCCCCCCCCCCCCACACACACACACACAAAAAACAAACTTTAACCTGGAAGTTGAAAGTTAAATTGCCATACAAAAAGGGTTAAATATTTCCCAAAATAACATGAAACATAAAAAAAAATAAAAACAAAATGAGAATGATACAATCAATAGTAATATCAATTTAAAAGAAAAAAAACCCAAAAGAATTTAAGGTTGACTAAAAAACTTTAACCACAAACTTGAACCAGAACTCCAAATGTTAACAGACAGAAGAAAGTCATGATTAAACAGGAAAAAAAAACCCCAAAACACTTGAACCTTCATTAAAGAACTTTAACCACAAACTTTAACCAAAACTTTAAATGTTAACAGACGGACGGACAAAAGTCATGACTATAGCCCTCACTGTAAACAGTCGGGCTAAAATGTTCTGAAAATGACAAATTTAAAGTAATTTGTATATTTTTTATACTTACCAATGGCCCAGACTTAGCTAGTGCAAACTCGATATTATCAAGGGCCGAACACAAATTTTGAACCCACCCCCCAATCCCCAAAATTTGCATACAATACCGAAAATTAAAAGTCCTATCTGGCCCTCCATACTTTTACCAACTGCGCATGCCCAGCAGTCAGGAAGAGACTGGATAACTCAGCAGGGAGGTATGAGTGCCCACTCATGGGAGGGTCATCCCCGTCTGGGCCATTGGTAAGTATAAAAAATATACAAATTACTTTAAATTTATCATATTTTTATACTAATAACCAATGGCCGCCCAGACTTAGCTGAATCGTAAAAAGGCAGAGGGCCTTGGACTTAAGAATTAGCAGACCAAATATAGCTCCTAAGCCTGCATTCCAAGGTGAAAGGAAAATAAATTTAAAAGGAATTACATGTATGTCTCTCTACTCAATAATAGAGAAGATAAATAAAGAGCTATACCTAAGTAATTCCGTATTCTTAACATGAATGATTATGATTAATGATTAATGATTAATTATTAATTATGAATGATTATGCTAACTGGGTGTAACAAGCCCCCAATTTAAGGCTATACCGGACTAAATCACTTAAATCAGGATGCTGTATTCGAGAGTGAGAGACTAACCCCCACAAACACACGCCATATATATATATAAACAAGCTGTATCTAAGATCAGTAATAATCTACAGACAAAAACAGCTTCACTCATAGTTACACACTTATTTTCAAGCTGGAGGAGATGAAGAAAATTTACCTCCCTCCCCCCTTTTTTCTGAAGGAATATTCTTCAAAACAAAAATGGAAGCGCTCAGGAATCAGTGAAAAGTGGTACCAAATAATCAATATATATTCGCATTCAGTTATTAATTATTATTAATTATTGGTGCTTAACACCCCTTCAGAAGTTAAGGCTATCGTGGCGATCCTGGTAATTAACAGCGCACACTTCTAACGTATACCAGAGTCAGAATACGTAGATAGGTCATGAACCGGTGATATAATGAGTACAACCATACACTTGTCCAATTGAATTGCAATGGAAAGTCTCTGAAGAGCAAACATGCTTCTAAGGCAACCAACAGGCGACCCTGTTCAGGTGTACGATTAATTCCAATAATAAAATTCAAACTGAACCGTGCGAATATACGAGAATGTGTATCGAGTCTCGTAGAAACCTGGATTAGAACATGGAATGAGCTATGATTAACAGACTCGTCATGGACCGTCCCCGAAATAATTCATGTTCCCTAGGTCCGTAACAACCACTGACTGTTCGGAGAAAGAATATACTACTCCGAATAATGATGCCAAAAATTGAGAATATATGCATAGACGGCCTATTGGAAGTTCCATAACTGATCCAAATAGCCCCCAAATTATCATGAGCACTATAAGCAAAGCTGGAATTTATATAATCTGTTCAATAATGCGTCTGCCTAATAAATACATACATTATGCACGCGAGCAATGAAATCCCGCATGTACTCATCTGAATACAGCCTGTATCCACGGTATGACCGAGTGATACAAGTGTAACCAGGAAACTGAATGAATAACACATTAATATGCAGTTAACTGAGTATTAATAAACTCATAGTTACGTTGTAAGAACAGGCCAGACTGCTCTGAGCAAAACTTTTCAGAGTGAACTAATTGCCACATTGGAGAATGTCGCCCAGATAACCAACATGACAGCCACACAGGTACACGAAGGCTAGAAATTTTATTCATAAGGAATCACATGCTCGTATATGACTTATAAACGAACAACATTACTTGAATCACTCTTGTGTTAGTTATCAAATAGTATAGGAACCGCAGGGCTCCCTCACGTCTGACCGACTCCATAATGCCACTAAGGACAGAGAGGGACGTGATGAACAAATAATACACCATACAGACATAATATCCAGTCTGTGAGGTGGAAATATAATCCACAGCAATAGATTGGATAGAAATGAAAAGGGAGATGAAAACAATGTTCCGACACCCGATCATAAAATCCTAGATGAATTCTTACGTTCGATCAGAAATCAGGAAATATATTCCTGAGGAGTTAGTACAGGCGTTTGAAAAAATGCTCATTAATCACACTAGGTTAATGTGGCGTCATCAATAGAGCTTATCGCCTCATATAACTAACACCAAACAATACCAGTAGGAACTGAATAACCTCCTCTAACATACGGTATCATGTACGATAGGACAATGAACTCAGCCTAGCAGAAGCAGCTAAAGGTCTTCCTATCCGTGAAGACAATTAAAAGGCTGATAACTGCGGCCTTAGAAGCTCTCTAAGTAGACTTACAATGCCAGCCGTAGCTTATAAGTCTTCCTCTCTGTGAAGACAGATATATCGGTGTAAGTTGCGACCTTGAAAGCTCACTGAACAGAGACTTACAACTATCATCGCGCAAGGTAGGGAATGAAGAGCCGCTATATAAACAGCCTTAAATTCCCAGAGACAGTAGTCTTAAGAGATAATTATTTCAGTTATGTCATGGCATAATTATTGAAAAAAACATTGCTCATGATTCTAGCTAGGCTACTATGGTGTAAACAGTAACTCAAGTCTATGACACCTAGGAAAACAAACTGAAAAGCACTCTTCCTTTAGCGGTTTTATTCCTAAAAGACAGCAGTCCGAGCCTAGCAAACGTAGCTTAGAAGTCTTCATCTCCGTGAGGCAGATATCTCAGTGTAACTTGCGACCTTGAAAGCTCACTAAACAGAGACTTACAACCATCGTCGCGCAAGGTAGGGAATGACAAGCCACTATTCTCACAACCATAATTCCCAAAGAGACAGTAGTCTCAAGGTAGCTACGCAGTTATGAGTCTTCATCTGCATGAAGACATACCTGTGTCACTTGCGGCCTTTGAAAACTCACTAAATGGAGACTTACAACACTAACCGCTAATGTATAAGAAAAAACCACTGTAACAATACTAAAGGCTACTATGGCATCCACAATGGTATTCAATGTCCTGACGCCAAGGAATACAACACCGAGAAGGAAAAGACATACTTATTCCCTCTAACGGCTCTATTCCAAACAAGACGGCTGTCTCAGCCTAACTATGCACTATGGAACCTCCATTCATAAAGAATAGGGCATAGCATTTGTTATACTATTGCTAAGGCAAGGAAAGCGCCGTTAATCAGGACAAAAGCCTTCGACACCCGGGCCAAAAGATCTGGGGATGAAAGATCTTCGTCTTTCCGTCGCCCGGTATGATAAGCTGTATTTTGCCTAGCAAATGCAGACTTATATTCAGATGGAACAATATTCTAAGAGCTTAAGACTAAAATTTCATAGTCTTAAAGTGCCCTTCTGTGAGGGATGGAGACTCACACTCCGTTGCCCTCTCACCATCCAAATGTTCCATCTGAAAATATGATCAACTCCATCAGACTGAACGGATGACTGGACGAATGTAGCACCGTCCGACAGCTCACCATCGACTGATTGCGGCAGTCAAAAGGACCATACAGGAGGGCCTGAGAAACAGATTTTTAACTTTTTTGGGCCTTAATAGTTAAAACTACAAAACAGTTATTTTTAGTAAACCATTTCCCTCACATAATGTTCTGATCACACCAACAAATGCCTTCCTAAATAACTACTATTTTACAATTTTTATGCTCACAAAATGTACTTAACCCTCTGCGCAACATTGATGTCAAAATACCAAAATTTCAGGCAGCAATTTTTTCCCATAATGCAGCTAAAAATTTATAACCAATGAGCTCTGTCAAACAAAACTAAAATGGTTAAAATTCCTAGTTGCAATGTGAGAAAAAACTTGCAACTTAAAATTTAAAAGCTTTACAAAATCTATGTCCGATTCTTTTATAAACTGCTTTACCTTAACAGGTAGAGTGTTAAATTATTTCTGGTCATCAAAATTTGTCGACATGCCTTTGCCTTGTTAAAATTTATGGGAGAGTGCCCATAGGCACTCTCCCATAAATTGTAACAAGGCAAATCCTTAAAGACTAAATAATTCCACAGAAAGGATAATATGAAGTACATCCACTGACTATGAAGTCTTTAAGTTGGGTTACCTGCACTTCAGATTAAAGCCCAAATATGGGCTTTCAGCACTCTACCAGTTAAGTAATGGTCACGTCAAGTTTTAAAATTTTGTCTTCCAAAACATATATTACCTCTCCATGGAAGAACATCATCGAGCTTGTTCTAACGAGGTATGTTTTGGAGCCAAAAGTGAAAATATTTTGTTATTCAAGAAAACTTTTTCCAAATGTTCTCAACTAGATGGGCTAAGCAGTGTTAACAGGGAAGAAGAAAATTCAAACTTCACAAATTTGCATATTCTATCTCTTTCATTCCATTATGGATGAATTAAATTCTTCTACTCATGAAGGTTTTCTCGCAGAGTGTAGTCCACTTCAAGACAAAACAATTTAACAATACACTTTACATCTCTCTTTTCCAGCCATTGCAGAGAGTTAAATTATATATTTATTGATTGGTGTTTAAGTTCACTTTCAGCATCTTTGGCAATCTCGTCACCAGAGACCAGCCAACCAAGTGACTTAAGCGAAGAAGTCACCTCGGATCACTGGACTTTGCGCCGCCTTCCATAAAACAAGAGGCCCCACAGGGCCTGAAGCGCTCATCTTGAACAGAACAAGAATGAGTCTACATTAAGCAAGCCATCTCCATAGGCTACACTGTCAATCCTTGAGTCCCTCAGGAGTGACAAAAATAATCCGGGCATCATGCCTTTTCTTCAGTTGATCATAAAGTAAAATGTAGAGCTCCCCTATGAAGCCCCTTGATACAACCTATGTGGATTAATCTTAGTTACACACCTCTAGAGGGTACTGAATACAAAATTTTTAATTCTTCAGCAAAATGGCCAATTCTGGCTCCCATAGAGAGCCCAAATATTAACCCAGGCTCTTGATTTGAACACAGTTGAATCTGATTTCCCTAGAGATGCTGTGTACCGAATATGAAAGCATTCTGACTGTTGGATCTGAAGAAGAGAAATTGTAAAGAAATTTCTTCGAATTGCACAAAGTTCAAATTTGGGCTACCACAGCGAGCTCAAATATGAACCTATGGATCCAATTTGAACAAACTTGAATCTGACCCCCCTAGAGATGTTGTATACCAAATGTGAAAGCATTCTGTCGAGTGGATCTGAAGAAGAAGATTTTTGAAGAAATTCCTAAATTTCATGTTCCCATATGAAGCCCAAATATTAACCTAGGCACTCGAATTGAACAACCTGAAATCTGACCCCCTTAGAGATGTTGTATACCAAATATAAAAGCATTCCGACTGGTGGATCTGAAGAAGAAGATTTTTAAAGAAATTTTCCTCATATTGCACTAAGTAAAAATTTGGGCTACCATAGTGAGCCCAAATATATACCTAGGGATCTGATTTGAACAAACTTGAATCTGACCCCTCTAGAGATGTTGCATACCAAATATCAAAGCATTCTGACTGGTGGATCTGAAGAAGAAGATTTTTTTAAATTACCCTCCATATTGAACAAAGATAAAATTTGGACTTGCGTAGGAAGCCCAAATATTAACCTAGGGACTTGGTTTGAACAATCTTGAATCTGACCCTAATAACAATAATGTATACCAAACATTAAAAGATTCTGACTGGTGGTTCTGAAGAAGAAGATTTTTAAAGAATATTCCCCATATTATCCTATGTTAAAACTTCGGGCTCCTATAGAGAGCCCAAATATGAACCAATGAGCTTTATACCAAATATCAAAAGAATTCAGGGTTCTTACACTTTTTTGGCCCAAAATTTCCATACTTTTTCCATACCTTTTCCAGACCTGACGTACCATTTTTCCAGACTCAAATCGCATCATTTACTATCATGCCGAAGGCACAGGCACTGTCTCAAGTGGAATCTAGGGCCTGCAATCCTTGAAAGTTCATTACTGCATGTACATATATGCTAACAAAGTGGTACTGGTGGTACTGGTAGCTAAACTGGCAATGATTCTACATGTTGATTAGCTGCAAACATGTATGTATTCAGCCAATGAAAATGTACAATCCCTACAGCTGAAAATCTGTTTTCATACGGTGTTCAGCGTACATCTATAAGGAATGTGTCCCACCCATATAACAATAAAGCAAGTCTCTCTTAGAGAGCACTTGGTTTGTTGTTATATGAATGGGTAGTTCTGGACAACATATGGACTTCAAGATTAAATAAAAATTTCTTGACATTGTTTTATCATAAGGGTAAAAACGTCTAACTTACCACAAGACAGTCTGTGTGCCAGAATATATTCTACTTGAAATAGTTTCAGAAATTATCCACACTAACTAACAGTAATAATACTTCAACATACACAAGCTATGTGCATGTAGTTTGAAAAGCTTCTTAAGCAGGTTATAGCATAAACATTATGTAACAATGATCCAAATGAAGCTGAAGAAATGAATTATCAAATGAGAAATCAAACTGCAACTGTAGTAACACCAATTATCACCATGAACAAAAATCAGTTTTTATATTCTTTCAGCTTGTTGTCAATTTCTTCATCGAGATTTTTTTGAACAAGAAAATTTTGAAGCAATCTGACTATCAGGAAACATGAGGCAAAATACGTCAGAAACACCCTGACAACTCTTGTAAGAATGGTGTTTTTCCATCATATTCAAAGTCCAGTAAATTTCTGCTGTTAAAACACTCTTGTCGGTAACAAAGTCTCCAAGGGTTGAAACGCCCCCAGTGCCAGTGGCTCCATGACTATGTTCGTGAGACACTTCCAATGCGTCAAGTTTTTGCTTTGAAGAAACACTGTGAAGATCATTGCCAGGTGTCAGATGAGTCTTACCTATTCTCGTAGCTTCGGAAAAAAATCCTTCCATATGATTTTGTTGTTGTTTCATTTTCACTAAGGCAGCGTGTTTTTTACCTGCCATGTGACTTAGAAAGGCCGCTTTGCCCATATTCGATATGTCAAATGATTTTCTGCATATTGTGACATTGCCTTTTTATTCGAAGTTTTGTCCTGAGAAATCCATTGTTTGAATCTAGGGTCTGTTTCTCATTTCGGCGAAAAAACACACATGATAAACAAATTTACAAAAATAACAAAGGACCTTCACGTTGGAAATTTCAAAGACAATAAATCACAGTGCACATGTGACTTGACCTTTGGAATTCTCCGTAATTCCGAGCTGCATTCGGCTTTGAAACACCTGTGAAACAGTGATATCTCGGTTGTATTCCATTGAAAATGCGTGAAGTTTTCCGATCCGAATTTTTCTGTTATCGAATGCGGGGTGTTGACAAATAATAATTCTTGTATCCTGGTTCTTTTTACTCAGAATGATTACACCTTTGTTAAAAACAGTAATTTCCATACTTTTTCAAGACCCCAAGGCTCGACACACATATTTTCAAACCTTTTCCACACCTTTTCCAAACCACCCCAAATTTCCATACTTTTTCCAGTTTTCCAGACACACATACGAACCCTGAAAGATTCTGATGATTGGTTCTGGAGAAAAGAAAAAAAATAATTTTTTTTGCAAATATGCTGACTCAGCATTTTTTCGACGCCCATTATAGAACACCCTAACATAACCGATGGCAATTTTTTTTTACCATTCAATTCTACTGGTCCTAAGGATACTTCATACCAAATAACAGGTCTCTGTTCCGTGTGGTTTGGGAAATCTGGGCGTCTGAAAATATTTCTATTTTTTGCTCCCAGGGTTCCCATTGTGATGTGGGAATTTTTTTTTTTGCATGGGTCAAGTACTTATGACCCAATAATACCACAAACCAAATTTGGCTCATACCGGACCATCGGTTCAGAAAATCGAAATTTTGGGCAGGACCAAAAATCTTACCCCTCCTATTACAAATCCAAATATTACTTCACGAACTTCGTTTGAACAAATTTGATTCTATACCTCATATGGAAGCTCCATAGCAAATATCAAGTCATTGTACACACTGGTTCTTGAGAAGATTTTAAAAACATTTTGGAGCATTTTCCCCCACTCCCTCCCTATGGGGCTGGGCATGTTGAGTTGAACAAAAATGAAATGCCCCTTTGGGATCATCACTCACACAAACTTTCACTTGAATTGGCCCAGTGGCTTTGGAGGAGAAGACCAAAACATGGTGTTGACGGACGATGGACAACGGATGGAGAGCGATGAGATTAGCTCAGCTTGACTTTGTCAAGATGAGCTAAAAAAAAAGTAACTCTGAAGTTGTCTTGCGAAAGTTCTATCTACCTTGAAAATAGGTGAATTTCACGCACAATTTAAAATGAAAGTGTCAATGACACTGTAGCTTAACTTGTCTGTGTGTTGTGTTTGATGAAAAGGATAATGTTCAATGTTTATAAAAGGATTATGAAATAAGACAAGAATTGTGATAATTGAGAATGTTAATTTCTGTTTCCTGTATGCTATGTTTTCAATAAATATAATGAGCTGTAGACTGTACTAATGAATTGAGGGATGGGTTAATATGGCCCTCACAGTTAATGGATGTGGCCCTCACAGTTAATGTATGTCTACGAAAGTTACCAAGTTACAGTGAAATTATTCCAAAAAGAGTCATCCTGTCAAGTTACAATGAAATCATAAATATGGCCTGTAGACTGTGCTAAAGGTTTCCGGGCTTCGGGCCTGTGTAGCCATCACGGCTGACCAATCGCAAACCAAAAGGGGCATCCTCATCTCAACATTATACTCAGTCATCCTACTAAGTTACAATGAAATCCCTTCATAAATACGACCTGTAGTCTGTGCTAAATTTTTTCGGGTTTTGGGCTTGGGCAGCCATCCTGGATGAATGATCGTGATCATTATCTGGAATGATCCTACCAAATTACAATGAAATTAATATGACCTGTAGACTGTGCTAAAGGTTTTCGGGCCCCTGTATCCATCACAGTTGACCAAACACGACCAAAGGGGGAAGTTATCATCTAGACATTATATGGAGTCAACCTACCAAGTTACAATGAAATCCCTCCATAAATACGATCTATAGGCTATTCTAAAGGTTTTCAGGTTTTGGGCTTGGGCAGCCATCACGGCTGAATGATCGCGACCAAAAGGGGACGTTCTCTTCTAGACATTATATGAAGTCAACCTACCAACTTACAATGAAATCCCTCCATAAATACGACCTGCAGACTGTGCTAAAGGTTTTCATGTTTTGGGATTGGGCAGTCGTCACGGTTGACAGATCGTGACCAAATGGGGAAGTTCTCATCTAGACATCATGTGGAGTCATCCTTCCAAGTTACAATGAAATCCTTCCATATTAAATATGACCTGCAGACTGTGCTAAAAAGTTTTATTGGGTTTCGGGCTTGGGCAGCCATCATGGTTGACAGATCATGACCAAAAGGGGACGTTCTCATCTAGATATTATACAGAGGCATCCTACCAAGTTACAATGAAATCCCTTCATAAATATGACCTGTAGACTGTGCTAAAGGTTTTTGCGTTTTGGCCTTGGGCAGCCATCACAGTTCATCGATCATGACGAAAAGGGGATGTTCTCATTTAGACATGACCCCAAACCTGCATATGAAATTTTGTGACGATCGGACAAGAACTACAGGGTGTAGCCTGTGCTAAAGGAAAATGTGAACAGACTCACACACTTCTGCATGCGTGATGGCAATAGCTTATCTTGACTTTGTCAAGTTAATCTAAAAACAACATTTAGACTTGAATTTTGATGAAAAAAATTTTGCATGTGATAAGGTACCACTTCCATAATATGGATCAGTCAAGCTGTGTAGTTGTGACATAAAAATGATAATGTTTGTGTTAACCTCCACTTAGAAAAGGTTAAAACACAATTTATTCAGACAAAACAGAAAATCTTGGTATTAAAAATGTGACAGTGAGGTCATATGTTTGTTAAAGGCTGGGCAAAAAATTTACTTCACTTTGTCAAATCATTCTCAGCATTTGCATGGTCACCAGTCAGTCGACTTATAACACAGGTTAACCCTTTACCCAATGTAATGGTGAAAACTGGCCAGTGCTATTCACTAAAATTGCCATTCATATTTCATTTTTTGCCTCAAAAAGATAGCTTATGACCATTCATTGGAACAAACTCGTTGAGCTCATTCCAATGAGGGGACATAAGCTATGTATTTGATGCAAGAAATGAAAACAATTAGTTATTCAATAATTTTGTTTGCAACTATCGTCTGCTTTTCATGTTAGGTAAAGGGATAATTCGCTCACACAGTGCAGCCCACTTAATTGGATATCTCTTAATTGTACATCCCTGTTAATTGAATATAATTTCCCAACACAAAACCATATACCATACCTCCAGTACAAATTTGACCTGTTAACTGAATATAGGTTATAGAGTAAACTCCTGTTAATAAAATAAACAAGAGGCCCCAAGGGGCCTGAGGGCGCTCACCTGATATGGTAGCCTAAATATCAACCCAGAGAATTATTTCAACAAGTTGCATCTGCTCCTCCTAAGAAAAGCTTATACCAAATATTCAAAGATTCTGACCAGTGGATCTAAAAAAAAAAAAGAAGATTTTTAAAGAATATTCCTCATATTGAACTAAGTTATAATTCAGGCTCCCACAGTGAGTCCAAATATGGACCTAGGGACTTGGCTTGAACAAAGTTAATATCACTCCCTAAGCATGGTGCATACCAAATATCAAAAGATTCTGCCTGCTGGATCTTGAGAAGATTTTTAAAGAAAATTCCTCATTTTGAACTAAGTTACAATTGAAGCTCCCACAGTGAGTCCAAATATGGACCTAGGGACTTGGCTTGAACAAATATCAAAAGATTCTGCCTGCTGGATCTTGAGAAGAAGATTTTTAAAGAAATTTGCCTGAAATGCATTAAGTTCAAAATCGAGCTTCTATAGTGAGCCCAAATATGAATCTAGGAAGCTGATTTGAACAAACTTGAATCAGATCCACCCCACAATGTTGCATACCAAATATCAAAAGATTCTGCCTGCTGAATCTGGAGAAGAAGATTTTTTAAGAATTTGCCTGAAATGCACTAAGTTCGAATTCGGGCTTCTATAGTGAGCCCAAATATAAATCCAGGGGGCCAATTTGAACAAACTTGAATCAGATCCACCCCACAATGTAGCATACCAAATATCAAAACATTCTGCCTGCTAGATCTGGAGAAGAAGATTTTTTAAGAAATTTGCCTGAAATGCACTAAGTTCAAATTCGAGCTTCTATAGTGAGCCCAAATATGAATCCAGGGGGCCGATTTGAACAAACTTGAATCAGATCCACCCCTCAATGTTGCATACCAAATATCAAAAGATTCTGCCTGCTGAATCTGGAGAAGATTTTTGAAGAAATTTGCCTGAAATGCACTAAGTTCGAATTCGAGCTTCTATAGTGAGCCCAAATATGAATCCAAGGGGCCGATTTGAACAAACTTGAATCAAATCCATCCCTCAATGTTGCATACCAAATATGAAAAGATTCTGCCTGCTGGATCTGGAGAAGAAGATTTTTTAAGAAATTTGCCTGAAAGGCTCTAAGATCGAACTCAAGCTTCTATACTGAGCCCAAATATAAACCCAGAGGGCCTATTTGAACAAACTTGAATCAGATCCACCCCACAATGTTGCATAACAAATAACAAAAGATTCTGCCTGCTGGATCTGGAGAAGAAGATTTTTTAAGAAATTTGCCTGAAATGCACTAAGTTCGAATTCGGGCTTCTATAGTGAGCCCAAATATGAATCCAGGGGGGCCAATTTGAACAAACTTGAATCAGATCCACCCCACAATGTTGCATACCAAATATCAAAAGATTCTGCCTGCTCGATCTGGAGAAGAAGATTTTTTAAGAAATTTGCCTGAAATGCACTAAGTTCGAATTCGAGCTTCTATACTGAGCCCAAATATAAACCCAGGTGGCCGATTTGAACAAACTTGAATCAGATCCACCCCACAATGTTGCATGCCAAATATCAAAAGATTCTGCCTGCTCGATCTGAAGAAGAAGATTTTTTAAGAAATTTGCCTGAAATGCACTAAGATCGAATTCGGGCTTCTATAGTGAGCCCAAATATGAATCCAGGAAGCCGATTTGAACAAACTTGAATCAGATCCACCCCACAATGTTGCATACCAAATATCAAACGATTCTGCCTGCTGGATCTGGAGAAGAAGATTTTTTAAAAAATTTGCCTGAAATGCACTAAGTTCAAAATCGGGCTCCTGTACTGAGCCCAAATATGAACCCAGGGGGCCGATTTGAACAAACTTGAATCAGATCCACCCTACAATGTTGCATACCAAATATCAAAAGATTCTGCCTGCTGGATCTGGAGAAGAAGATTTTTTAATCTTTTTCCCATTGCCTACAGTGTTAAAAAGTGCTGACTCAGCACTTTTTCAAAGTCCTGAAAAAAGAACCTTGTGATCAAACCGATAGGGATTTTTTTTAACCACTCTATTCTACTAGATAAAAGTAAGCTTTATACAAAATAAGAATTCCCTGTGCCGTGTAGTTTTGGAGATATGGCAGTTTTAAGGTTTTTCCTATTTTTAGCTCCCGAGGTTCCCACGGGGCAATGAGAAAATTTTTTTTTGCATCAATCAACTACTTATGACCCATTATCACCTCATATCAAATTTGGTTCAAATCGACCTGAAGGTTCTGAAAATAGAAATTTTAGGCGTGGCCAAAATTTTTGCCCCTCCCATAACGAAGGCAAATAATGCCCGACAAACTTCTCTTGAACAAATTTGAGTCCACACCTCAAAAGGAAGCTGCATACCAAATATCAAGTTTCTGCTATTGCTGGTTCTTGAGAAGAAGATTTTTTAAGAAATGGAGCATTTTTGCCCCATCCCTCTGCTCAATATGAGCTGAAACCTAATTTGACAAAAAATCAAAATGCCCTTATATAGCCCCTGCTCACATGAAATTTCATTAATATGCGGCCAGTGGTTTGGGAGAAAAAGGCCCAAACACCACCTTCATGACGGACGCCGGACGCCGGACGACGGACACAAAGTGATCAGAAAAGCTCACCCTGACTTTCAGTCAGGTGAGCTAAAAATTTTGTAACCGATCGAGAATTTACCTCGACTCTCCCCAGTTTTCCTTTGTTTATAGACCTCTTTGGCCTCAGTACATCCAATACAGGCATTTAATCTATTATATCTTGTTTGACAGAGCTCATGGGGCTCTGTCAAACAAGATATAATAGAATAAATGCTAAGTTTTTCTGTAGAATACAGGAAAGTGACAATCCCTGTTAATTGAATACTCCTGTTAATTGAATAATATTAATTGGCAAAATGGCTATTCAATTAACAGGGTTCCACAGTAGTAACAAGACCAATACCATGTCTGGACCTGCGTCGCTGCATGCAATTGATTGAGATATATGTATTAATCTCTTTCGACTCTTTTTGCACGAAGGCAAGAAAAGTTTGACGAAAAATTCAATGTTCAGTGGATCCCTTTCATACAAGCAGAGAAACTTTGACTGAAACTTTCAATATTCAGTTAGTACAGTCAAATTTCAAAGTATCGGCAAACAGGAAGTGGCTGCACGACAGATCTGAAAATTGCATACACGATACAACTAAACTTTATCAAGCTCCAGATGAAATGAAAAATTAATACCTTGCATAGAAGCCGAGAAAAGTTTGACGAAAAATTTCAATGTTCAGTGGGTACAGTAAAATTTCAAAGTATCGGCAAACAGGAAGTGGCTGCACAGCAGATCTGAAAATTGCATACACGATACAACTCATCATTATCAAGCTCCAGATGAAATATAAACTCAATCCCTTGCATAGAAGCCGAGAAAAGTTTGACGAAAAATTTCAATGTTCAGTGGGTACAGTAAAATTTCAAAGTATCGGCAAACAGGAAGTGGCTGCACTGCAGATCTGAAAATTGCTTACACGATACAACTCAACATTATGAAGCAGCAGACCACATATAAAATCATTCCCTTTCATAGAAGCCAAGAAAACTTTGACGGAAGAAGTGTTTCGGACGGACTGACGGAGTCGAACGGTTACTAGACCTGCTCTGCCGCTGGCGACTCAGGTAAAAATCAATCCCTTGCATAGAAGCCGAGAAAAGTTTGATGAAAAATTTCAATGTTCAGTGGGTACAGTAAAATTTCAAAGTATAGGCAAAGAGGAAGTGGCTGCACGGCAGATCTGAAAATTGCATACACGATACAACTCAACATTATCAAGCTCCAGGTGAAATACTGAATGAATCCGTCGCATAGAAGCCGAGAAAAGTGTGACGAAAAATTTCAATGTTCAGTGAGTACAGTCAAATTTCAAAGTATCGGCAAAGAGGAAGTGGCCGCACGGCAGATCTGAAAATTGCATACACGATACAACTCAACATTATCAAGCTCCAGGTGAAATATTGAATGAATCCGTCACATAGAAGCCGAGAAAAGTGTGACGAAAAATTTCAATGCTCAGTGGGTACAGTAAAATTTCAAAGTATCGGCAAAGAGGAAGTGGCTGCAGGGCAGATCTGAAAATTGCATACACGATACAACTCAACATTATCAAGCTCCAAGTGAAATATTGAATGAATCCATCGCACAGAAGCCGAGAAAAGTGTGACGAAAAATTTCAATGTTCAGTGAGTACAGGAAAATTTTAAAGTATTGGCAAAGAGGAAGTAGCTGCACGGCAGATCTGAAAATTAGATACACGATACAACTCATCATTATGACCAAATATAAAATCATTCCCTTTCATAGAAGCCAAGAAAACTTTGACAGAAGAAGTGTTTCGGACGGACTGACGGTTGGACGAACTGACGGAGTCGAACGGTTACTAGACCTGCTCTGCCGCTGGCGACGCAGGTAATAAAATAACTTGCTCCCAAATGTCCTTGGGTCGATTTGTCCATCATTTTTCACCAACGAATCGGTAGCACATAGCTTACAAACCTAAAAGTTATTTAATAAATTTTGACTAGAGGTTAAAAACAACTCTTATCAGTATGTTGTATTTTATTATTCTGATATGAAAGCCTATTTGCTTGGAATGTTTTTAGATAGAATGTTCCAATAAATAATGCAGGTAATGTATACCTAAATACCACAATAATATCAAATGACTTGCACTCACCTGAATGGGAGACTGTTATTAAGTCTGTGCCATTGGGGTTGGGGGTATCCTGACATTAATATTTTGCAGATTTTTTTTTTTCTAAATAAATCTCATAAACATGTTTTTTCTCCCACCACTAAGGTACTGAGACATATAAAGTTGTGTGAGACAGCTGGGAGAGCAATGCCTGTCTCACCCCACCCATGTGACAGCTGTCTCACCCCACCCACGAGACCAACCTATTTGCATATTTAATTAGTGCCGGAAATATTTAATCATCGCGAATAAGTCTGCTCATGTATAAACAAACAAAATGGAATACAGTTTTGCTTCCGTAAATACGACTGACTTTATAAACGAAAATGAAAACCAGAAGATTCTACGAAAAACTTATTGTTCTATCAGTTTATCGGAGAGAAATATATAGATTATCGGAAGTTCGATGAGGTAGAAACCGAAACATTGACAATTACTTGGCTGAATTTATAATTAACGTTCATCAAGAAATTAGCACTGAAGTACATGTCTGGAAATGAGGAGTGCTGACATGTTGATTCCATTTGAGGTCGCTTCAGTGCATTAACCCTCAATAAGTGATGCTAGTCTGTGTGTTTTGAAGTATACCCCTTTGATATGCACCATACTTCTGGACAAGCTTTCCGATTGTCTTATTGGTTTTCTTCTAGAATGAACACACTGAGAATGATTTTTTCTTGGAAAATATGTTATTTTCTTATTAATGGCATTGCATCCCTAAAATGGACAGAGAAAAATCATACTCGAGGGTATCTGGGTGGGCTGGGTAAATCTCACCCTTGGGGCAAATACTGGTGCCTGACCTTTGGCAAGCCTTGTGTGTGACTCAAATATCTTGCCCCTCGGGTGAGATTTCTCCATCCCATCCCATCCAGGATAATAATAATCTCTCTTTAATTCTCTCAGCTTTTTTAAGTTATTTACATGTGAGAAAACTATATAATGGAGCAATCATGCAGAAGCCTATTATTGACACTTCTCCTTCCCTCTCAACTCTCCCTGTTTTCAGTTGAGTTCTCCCAACAGTCTGTAGGGAGAGAAGTGACTTCTCCTTAATTTTACCTCCAAGAATGGTCACTGTTCATGACTGGAACATAAGGAAGAAGTCAAGTTTAGCCAATTATTTATACATATACCACCTATGATGCCCAATTTAGAGGACTTCCACCCCATGTGTTGTTTCCGGCTCCTATTTTTCCAGTAAAGCAAAACTTGTTTACCGCAGTGAACTAGCAATGCTCCACTTCCCAGGTTCCCAGAGGGAGCAGTAAGTTAAAACAGGAAATAACTTTTACCTTTTACCTAATATAATCGCAATATCTGACCTGCAGTATTCACAAAGATTGTCATTCAGATTTTTTGTTTTCTCAAAGTTTGCCAAGAAAACACAGATTATGACCCTTCATTGTAACAACCTCGATGAATTCTATATATTGGCCTCAGTTTCAGATTTGTTTATTTTATTTTATTTTTTTTAGAAAACCAATCAGTCAATTTTGGGGTTAACCCTTTACCCAATGCAGACGATATCAAAATTTATTATTTTAAATATCATTTTTTTTAATTTTTCAAAAAATTTCAACAAAAGCTCATTCCAGCGAGGGGTCACATGATATGGTTTTGTTGAAATTTTTTGAAAAATAATATTTTTTTAACTGCTGAATTTGCATATGCGGATGCTTGCGATTCGTTGGATAAAGGGTTAATCAAACAGCTCTGGTGTATATGTTTATGTCTGACTCATTTGAGTCAAGTTGAAATGTTCCAAGAATTATTACAGATGGTACAAAAGATAGAGCACTTTTATCATGTACTGATCGAAATTAAGTAATAGGCTTTGTTGTCATAATTACTAAAATTATTAGAATTAAATATTATCAGATTTTCTGCATTTGCCCCTAAAACAGATCCGAATGGTGTGATATTGAAATTTCATGCTTGCTATCAGGATAGGCATTTTCTTGAGGTACAGTAGAATCCTCTTAATTAAATATCCATTTTGCCAGTAAAAATTATTCAATTAACAGGAGTATACAGTTAACAGGGATTTGGTCAGTTTCTTGTGTTCTGGAGGTAAACTGAGCATTTATTCTATTATATCTTGTTTGACAGAGCTCATAGAGCTCTGTCAAACAAGATATAATAGAATAAATGCCTGTATTGGAGGTAGTGGGGCCAAAAAGGTTGATAAATAAGGGGAATTTGGTGCACATCTCAGTAATTTTTTTGACATATTACAAAAATTTATATACAATTAACCTGAAATTAACCCTTTACCCAACGTAACGGCCAAAACCAGCCAGCGCTATTCTAAAAAATCGCTAATTAATTTTCATTATTTTTTTTCATTTTTTGTCTCAAAAACATAGGTTATGACCCCTCGTTGGAACGAGCTCGACGAGCTTGTTCCAACGAGGGTTCATAGCCTATGTTTTTGAGACAAAAAATGAAAAAAGTTAAAAAATTTATAGTAATTTATATATTTTTTATACTTACCAATGACCCAGACTTAGCTGGTGCTAACTCCACAAAAACCAGGGCCAAACACAAATTTTGCCCCCCAATCCCCAAAATTTGCATCCAAAACAAAAAGAAATCATGTCCTAAAGGACCTCCATAGTACGACTCTACTGCGCATGCGCAGTGACGCAGTCGTCCCGAAATTGGCGCCAAATATCATTCTTACTGGCAGTGCCTGGTCAGCGCTATGTACTCAGCGGGGAGGCAAGAGTTCCCAACTCAGGGAGGGCCATCCCCGTCTGGGTCATTGGTAAGTATAAAAAATATATAAATTACTATAAATTTTTTAACATTTTTATACTGTACCAATGACCCAGACTTAGCTGAATAGTAAACAGGCTGGAGGGCCTAGGACATAGAGGAAAATCCAATAAGCTCAATTATAAAATAAAGAGGTAACCCCTTAAGGAGAAAAGGAGTATTAGGCTTTACATGTATCTTTCTTATTTAATATTTAAATTAGAAAGATACACTACCCTTAATAATTGAGCACAATAACATTCATGTTCTCTATTAACATCCAGTATAACCCTTATACTAATTATTTTTAAAGCAAGCCAATAAATAAAGTAGTCCAGAGAATTGAGACTCTTTATAATCATTTAAAAGTGTCCGAGTATTGTATATTAAAGCCTGTTTGACACTTGACATATACAAATGCTTCACACCGAGCTACACTTTAAAAATAAGACATGAATGAAATTAAACATTAATATTACACTTTAAAACCATCCCGGAAGCGACTCAGAAATACTGTCTTGGAGGAGGCATTCCCTTGCTTTTCACTATAAAGCAGGTGACCTAAGGGAACACCCGCCCCCCCCCCCCCCCCCCCCCCCCCCCCTTCCCCTTGCCCTGGGTCAAATAGCCCAGAGCGAAGAGGGCAGTCGGACGGAGTCACTGCCGGAACAGAAAGCCTGCATAACTATAGTTGCAACTGTTTAGTGGACGACATTCTGAGCAACAGATAACGGACCTAAACAATGCAGGTCTCCAGAAATGGACTCAATATTTCTGAGATAAAAATTAGTAAATGTGGATGGCTGAGACCAATAAGCAGCCTTCATTAAATCTGTAATAGCAACACTATTAGCATAAGCCCAGGAAGTAGAAAGAGCTCTTACTTCATGAGCAGAAATCTTAAGCACAGACTGCTGAGAAGAAGATAAATCTTCATACGCAGTACGGATAGTTAACTGAATCCATCTAGCAATAGAATGGACTGAAATGTCCTTTCTATTAGGCATCAAAGACAGAAAGAAACGTTTCCGTCCCTTTCTGATAAACTGAGATCTCTGTTTATAGATACGTAGTGCTCTAACAGGACAGAGTAAAGGCCTACGCCCGTCTGAAGACGGAAGAGCCTTAATAACAATAGGTTCCGGATATTTATTAGGAGCCTGATTCTTAGCTAAAAAACCGACATTAGTAGTGAAGGTGATAGTGTTCCCAACACTACGATAATGAGAATCATCCACCGATAGTGCATGAAGCTCACTGACTCTTCTGGCAGAAGAGAAAGCTAAGAGAAAAGCTGTCTTATAAGATAAGAATTTGAAATCTACTGTCCCAAGAGGTTCAAATGGCTTTTCCTTCAATTTAAGGAGAACCCAAGCTAAATTCCACTTAGGAATTAATCTAAGAGTTCTGGGTCTATTTATCGAAAAGTTTCTAACCAATTTCGATAAAGAGACATTAGATCCAATTTGTAAACTATCATGATGTGCATAGGTATCAGATAACATAGATCTATAACCCTTTATAGTAACAGGTTGCAGTTTGATTTCGTCAAACAAGTATACTAGAAAGTTAGCAATGTCTGGTATAGAGGGATCAAATATATCAACAGAATGATCCCTACACCAACGACGGAAAACCTTCCACTTAGCCGCATAGTTTAGCGAAGAGGAGGTCCTCCTACAGTTAGAAATCGCGTCCACTGCTCGTCCTGTAAAGTGCTTGTCATGCAAGAAGGACCGCACAACGGAAAAACGTGAAGGTTGAGACCTTGCGGGTTGTGATGTAGTTGGCGCGATTTCCCCTGCCAAAGAAGATCCTCTCGTGGAGGGAGCTTCCGCGGTAGGTCCCACAACAGACACCTGAGTAGATTTATCCACGGTCTCTGTGGCGACAGAGATGCTACCAACAGAATCTTGCATTGAGATTGTTTTATCTTTAGCAATACTTGTTGAATTAACGGCGCTGGAGGATACGCATATCCTATCATTCCGTCCCAAGGGATCGACAGAGCGTCTACTGCAAATGCTCTTGGATCCGGACACGGGGACACATACGTTTGCAACTGATTGTTGAGATGTGTCGCAAATAAGTCTATCATTGGCCGTTCCCATTGGTAGCAAATCTGATTGAATACTTGTTTGTTGAGAGTCCACTCCGACGGCAACAAGCGACCCTTTCGTGAAAGGGAGTCTGCTAGCACATTCAGACGACCCGGTATGTGACGGACCGAAAGAAGAACGCGATGTTCCAACGCAAACAGAAGGATTCTTTCCGTTAGATTGAACAACGGAACTGAATGAGTGCCTCCCTGATTCCGTATATACGCCACTACTGTCGTATTGTCGGATAGGATTTGGACATGAGCATCGTGAATAATGTCCATCCAGTGACGTAACGCAAGCCAAATTGACATCATTTCCTTGATGTTTATGTGCTTGCACAGGAATTGCGGATCCCAAAGACCCTGGCATCTCGAATCCGTTGGGATCAATGATGCACCCCAACCTGTTTGACTGGCATCCGTCATAATGGTAAAACTCGGATCCGGCAACTGCAGCGGAACTCCTTGAGTTAACCACTGAATGTTTGCCCAAGTCTGAATCTCTTGTTTCACTTGATCTGACAAGAGAACGTCTACATCGAGCGAATGAATTTTCACACTCCAATTCTGAGTCAGGAAAATTTGAAGAGGCCGTGTGCGTAGCCGTCCCATCGGAATGAGATCCGCGGCGGCTCCGCACAGACCTATCAGTCTCATAAATTCTCTCGCCGTGACTTTGTCTGTATTCAGACAATAGCGAGCGTAACAACTGACTAATTTCGCTCTGGTTAACGGCAGACGAACGAGATTGTTGTGCGTCTCGAAGCTCATTCCCAGATGAGTGAATGACTTGGACGGCACCAGATCCGACTTCTCCTCGTTTACTATGAAACCGAGACGTCGGAGCAATAGAAGAAGATTCTGAACATCGTTCTGAAGCGTTAACTCGTTGCCGTACCTCTGAAGAATGTCGTCCAGGTAGGCCGACGTTACCGCAGACGAATGAGCTTGGAAGTAGATCATTACCGAGTTCATTACCCGAGTGAAAGCCCAGGGTGCTAGATTCAATCCGAAGCACATGGCCCGGAACTGATACACCACTCCTAGGACTGCGAAGCGTAGATACTTTCGGAATGTCGGATGTACCATGACGTGAAAGTACGCATCTTTGAGATCTATGCTCGTTGCATAATCGTTCACCCGAATACTCGCTCTGACCGATCGAATCGTCTCCATATAAAACTTCGGAGCGACGATCAGCTTGTTTATCCAGCTCAAATCTATGACTGGACGGAACGAGCCGTCTGGTTTCGGAACCAGAAACAGATGGCTGTAGAATCCCAGCGATTCCTGGTTTTCTACGACCTCTACCGCGTTCTTCATTAAAAGAGACTGCACCTCTGATAGCAGAGCGTCTCTTTTCTGAGGGTTTGACGGAAGATGAGTCCACTTTGGACTTCGAGTTAATGGAGGCTTTCGTTTGAAGGATATCTTTAGACCTTCCGAAGTCACTCCTCTCACCCACGGGTCGTCCGTAATCGACGCCCACTCTTGAGAAAAACTCGACAACCTTCCGCCAACCGGAACGCGATAGAGGTTTAAGCCATCACCTCCTGGATCTGCGAGGCCTGCGGTAGGAGAAACCACGTCTTCCACGACCCGCACCTCGCCTCGTCGACCTCGGGGCGTCCGACCGATTGTCCCGGCCTGAAGGACGTCCCGAACGAGAGTCACTATCCTGACGGTCTCTCGAATAAGAGCTAGAGGACGCACCGTAACCTCTATAGGAACCTCTCTTGGGCGGATAAGACCCAGAAGTGCCCGCCTTATTCGTGTCTGCTGTATCCGACCTTTTAGGAGCGGATCTAAACAACAGAGAATCACTAGCTTTCTTTTTAATATTATCATAAATAGCGGAAAGCTTGCCGTCAAAGAGAAGATCTCCTGAGACCGAAGCGACTCTAAGAGAGTTCTTCACCTTAGAATCCACTAGTGTGGATGTAGACAGGGCTGCGTCACGTCTAACCAACTCCAGATTTGCCACTGAAAGGGCGGAGTTACACGTGGAATAAGCTACTGCCCTTGAAAGAAGTCTTAAGGAGGATTGTATATCCTGAAACTCTTCCCCTTGAAGACGCAGTGATAACGCCTTAGTAAGGTGATCTGCGTAAGATAAGGCATCTAAATTGGCTCTGTTAGACGCAATAGCTGTTTCCAACACTGCGGTTGGAATAGAAGCTGACGACGGTAATGATAGCTCTAAGTCTTCCGCCTCGTCGTCCATACGCAGAGGAACTCTCGGTATACCCTGACCTGCCGTGTCGAATTTATTCCTTGCATTAATGAAAGGCAGGTTGAGAGTATTTGCGGACAAGAAGCCTGCTTTCCCCGTCCTGGAAGCAAGTTTAAAAATAGCGTCGTTCAATAATTCAAATGTTCTTGCAACATTATTGGACTGCGACGGAAACTCGGGAGCGATGTCCCTGAACCGCTCGAAAAAATCAGAGTCCAATGACGCTATAATTCTCCTGTCCGGAAGCGCAGCAGTCTGGCCCGACGGAACAACTTGAGGAAGAAAGTGCCGGATGAAGTCCACGGCAGCTTTGTGTTGTTCCGAAAGGGATAGCTCCAATTCATCCGTATCCCTTTCACCATCCGGTCGGACCTCCCGATGTTCCCGGTCGTCCGCCCCCGATGCTTTGGCGGAGCGTACCGACCCAGCGCCGTCGGATAATTCTCGATCCGACACCGTTTCTGTCGGCTGCTGGGATGCTGCGATAAGCTGTGCTATCTGCACTAGAATGTCCGACGTCGAGACCTGCGGAGGAGTGGTCTTTCGCTGCTTCGCCGAGGGCAGCTCCGCATCAGATGGCTCCCGCATACTTTTCCTATGCGAACGTCCGGAGTCCATCGGTCTCGAATCCTTGGCTGCCGGATGGTGTGACCTGGTCGCCGAAGAATCCTTCATCGGCGAAGCTGGCAAAATATCGGAGGTCACGCAGCCAAGGTGCGGTCGTGTGCGCCGACGAGAAGAGGAAGCCTTAACAGTCTCTGCGGACTGCTTATACAACGGAGCGTCCCGAGCGACGGACGTATGCTCCGCTAAAGACACATTTTGTACCACAACATCTGGTCCCAGATGTTGTTGTACGAGAGAGGGGCCTCTCTCGCTCGCGGCCCGGCTGGACCTGGACGAGCTAGGAACCGGACTAAAAGGCTTCCTCCGTTCTCGTTCACTATCCGCCGTCACTGGGTGTGCATCTATTATTTTTATAGTGCTCGCATCACCCAAAATTTCCTCTTGGACCGCATCGGACGAACCCGGCTGCCGAACCATTCGGTGAATGGACGCTACACCGGGCGAGCTAGCGGACGACATTTGTCTAATCTCCATGAGCACTTTTGCCGCTAGCTCTGTATTTATTTGTGACGACGGACGCACACTTGAAGAAGATAACATGGAAACATCACCCTGTTCTGGTTCCTCTGAAATAGAAACTGAGAGAGTAGAGTGACCTTGTGGAGAAAGAGCCTGCATCGCTCTTTCTCCAGAAACAACATATCGTGACACACGTTTCCAATGTTTCTCATCCCAATGTTCACATACAGGACAGGGATTAATGCGAGAACACTGACTACAATTAATGCAATAATCATGAAAGTCAGAGGAAGATTTCTTCCTATTACAATTTGAACAAAGTCCCTTCATTGTGAAAGAACAACAATAAGTCCTAGTTACTCGCAAAAACCCCTGACACAAAGATACATAATAACATGATCCATTAATAAATGAAAAAACAATTGCAAAACAAAATAATTTTGAAAAAAATATTTTTTCAGAGAAGCCCAAGTTGCTGAAAAGTAACGTTGAGCCCCGATGGATCCGATGGCAAAGCGTGGTCAAAAATTTTAAAATTATATAAAATAATTAATGAGACACTTTCGGATAATATAAATGTATCTTATAATGAGATAAACTACCACAAAGGCAAACAGCCCCCCTCAAAAAAGGCTGTTGCCAATGAAAACAAACAGTGTAAACACAGTAGAAAACATGACTCCAGGCACTGAAAAAACTGGCCCGGAATCAGTCATCAATTACACTCTATCTGATGCAAAACAGAGACTCCCAGGGGAGAATCTGCAGAACATCAGATGGAAGATGCAGAACACAAACGTTATACACCCATGGGTGAAAACGTAACTATGGGGAAAAAAACAGAAAACATTCTGTAACCAAGCAACTCTCCCAGGGAATTTTTAGAAATGAAACTTCTCAAAAATATGCCAAAAGCATGGGAGAATTGCAAGGGGGGACTTTAGAAGGTTAGGGGAGAGGAAACACTGAATAAGCAGTGCAACAATTAGCAAGAATGACAATAAGAGGCGTTTGCCTCGAAAATAGGCAACTTAACATAATTTCAACAAAAAATTTTAAGTACAGCCCTGATTATTTTTTGCCACTTCTTTTTTCCTCTCCTCCTTCTATCCTCCTTAGAATCACATTTTCTCCAAGAATTACGTGTCTGGCATCCTTTAAACTGAGATTTACAAGCACAAAGATCAGTGAGATGTTGACTGATGAAGGGCCAAACAGAGAAAGATATTTGGCGCCAATTTCGGGACGACTGCGTCACTGCGCATGCGCAGTAGAGTCGTACTATGGAGGTCCTTTAGGACATGATTTCTTTTTGTTTTGGATGCAAATTTTGGGGATTGGGGGGCAAAATTTGTGTTTGGCCCTGGTTTTTGTGGAGTTAGCACCAGCTAAGTCTGGGTCATTGGTACAGTATAAAAATATTAGTTATTCAAGAATTCTTTTTGCAAGTGTCGTCTGCTTTTCAGGTTAGGTAAAGGGTTAAAGAACTTTAGATGAATTTTTCATCAAATCTAGTCATGGCTGCTTCTCTGCTGAAAGTATGGTGAATGGTTTGGAGGTTAGCAATAATATGCAAATAACAGGGTTATTCAGCAAATCCTCCACGATATAAAAATTTATTATTTTAATAATTTTTTTTCTTCAAATTTTTCAACATATTTCAACAAAACCATATCATGTGAGCCCAATGAGGGGGCACATGATATGGTTTTTGTTCAAATTGTTTGAAATTTGCTTTTTCGAAATACTTAATTTGTAAATTATGCAGATGGATATGGTCAATTTGTTAGGCCAAACAAAATTAAATAATTGATTCAGGCAATTTTTTTCTAAAACAAATGAGGGAGGGCGGGTTTTATTTTTTATTCCTGATTGAATGGTTGCCAATGCCTAAAATCCAGTTGTGAAAGCCTAAACATAAATACTAGAGTTTTCATGTTGATTTCACCGATAGATTTCTATTTTTGTAACAGTGACCACACAACCCAAAATCAATATAGAACTAAAATGGAGATAAAAATAATGAGTGTTTGAACTGGTTGAGAGCCAGAAGCCACAATTAGGTCTTCCAAAACTAGAGGCTCAAGAGAGCCTAAAAATGCTCACCTGGACCAAGTTGTCCTAAACTGTCAAGGTTATGGGTATGGAGAAAATGTAATCTGAATGAACCATATGACAGATTCACCAGCAATTATTTTGTCCAACTGTTTCAACTGCTCAGAAGAAAGCTTCATACCAAAAACATAATCTCTAGTCCGTGCAGTTTGGGAAATATTGGACATTTCATTTTTTTCTATTTTTAGCGCCAGAAGTTCTGAAAATTTTGGGGGGCATGAATGAAGTACTTAGGGTCAACTAATGCCACATATAAAATGTGGTTCAAATCACTCCACTGGTTCTTGAAATAGAAATTTTCAGGGGAGCTCAAAAGTGAGCACGTCCCCTGGAGAGCCCAAATATGGACCTATCAACTTTCTTTGAATAATTTTTATTCTTGAACACCAGAGGAAGTTTCATACCAAATATCAAAGCATTCTCACTTGTGGTTCATGAGAAGAAGATTTTTAAAGAATTTCATCATATTTGGGCATAAGACCATGCCCAAAAAGGGCGGAGACCCCATTTTAACAAAACTAAAACAGAATGCCACCAAGATGATATGGCCCATATATGTTTCAATTTGGGCCATTGGTTTCTGAGGAGAAGATTGTTTTTCACATTGGCCTCTCAATTCGGGAGATAAAAATTTTGTGTGGGACACAAAATTTGGATCTTCCCGTAGTGAGTTCAATTATTCACCTAGAAACCTTCGTTGGACAAATTGGAATTTTGGGTACCAAAAGAGTTTGCATATCAAATATCAAAGCACTCTGATCTGTGGTTAAGGAAAACAAGTTGTAGTGTACTTACTTATTGGTGTTTAAGGTCACATATTTATGCACAATCGCTAATCGTAACCACAACATGGAGATAAAGTCAAGTTTTGTAAATCGTTTAAACCCATGTTGCCCATTGTAGAGGACGTCCACCCCAAGCATTGGTGACTGGGTCCTATATTACCAGTGTAACGGAACTTGTTTACCACAGTAAACAAGTACTGCTGCACTTCCCGGAGTTCCCACGGGGGAGTAAAAGTGTATGTTAACCCTAACAATTTTTGATACTAAATATAATTTTTTAGTGTTCTGTGATTTCAGAATAAATGGGGAATGGGAAGGCTATGGGTATTGAGTTTGTTTCTATTTTTTGCTCCTGGGGTTCCCACTGGGCACAAAAAATGCCCCCGGAACAAACTTGAATCACACCTCCCTAAGAATGATATACACCAAATATCAAAAGATTCTGACTTGATGGATCTGAACAAAGAGATTTTTAAAGAATATTCCTCATATTGAACAAAGTTACAATTTGTGTTAACCCTAATAATTTTGGATACTAAATATAATTTTTGAGTGTTCTGTGATTTGAGAATAAATGGAGAATGCGAAGGCTATGGGTATTTGAATTTGTTTCTAATTTTTGCTTGAACAAACTTGAACTCGCCCTTCCCTAAGGATGCTGCATACCAAATATCAAAAGATTCTGACTGTTGGATCTGGAGAAGAAGATTTTTAAAGGATATCCCTCATATTGCACTAATTTGAACATTTGGGCTCCTGTAGAGTGCCCAAATATGGACCCAGGGGTTGAATTTCAACAACCATGTGAATCAATCTTCCATAGATGTTATATGTGAAATATGAAAGCTTTTAGAGCAGTGGTTGGGGAGAAAAAGATTATTTTATATTTTTCCCATTACCTTCATTGTTAAATAATGCTGACTCAGCATTTTTTCAAAGTCCTGAAACTGTACCTTAGGCCAAACCGATAGCGATTTTTTTTCACCATTCCTTTCTATTGGTCCTAAGGAAGCTTCACACCAAATAAAAAGTTTCAATGCCGTGCAGTTTTGGAGATATGGGCATTTGAATTTTTTTCTATTTTCAGCTCCTCTGAGGTTCCCACGGGGCAGCAGGAAAAAATTTTTTTGCATGAATGAAGTACTTAGGACCCAATAATATCTCATAGCAAATTTGGTTCAAATCAGCCTTCGGTTCGGAAAATAGAAATTTTGGGTGGGGCACAAAATGGGGATCCTCCCGAAGCGAGCCCAAATATTGACAGAGAAAATTTCTTTGAACAAACTTGAATCTTGAGTACCAAAGGAGCTTACATACCAAATATCACAGCATTCTGACTGGTGGTTCATAAGAAGAAGATTTCAGGAGAAATTGATGCTTTTGGAGCATCACCCCTACCCCAGTGGGGGCACCAAGTTCATTTTAACAAACTGGAAAGAGGATATCCCCAAAATATTGTATGTCAAATTTGTTTGGGTTTGGGCTAGTAGTTTTGAAGAAGAAGATCGAGTCACAAAAGTTAACGGACGACAGACGACGAATGACTTAACACCAAGTGATGGCAAAAACTCACACAGACTTTCAGTCAGGTGGGCTAAAAAAATGAGGGTACCAGTGCAAAAACCAACATTTTCCTTACCCATGTTTCATATTCAGTAAAATGTAAATAAGTTTGTTTGAACAAATTTATTGGAGAGTACCTGATGGTCCTCTCCAATAATTTGTAATAAAACAATTTTTGATGAACAAATTCAGACCACCAAAACTAATCTACCTCTCAGCCAGTTGAATAAATATTTATTTTATACATACATATGAGAATCGTGTCAGATTTCTCGAAGAGAATAACAACGCTGTATCAATGTATACGACATATTACATTGCAAATCGTGATGTGATACTGCTAAAATCCCAATCTGTGATAGTTTTATACATTTTGAATTATTCATCCGAAATAAATATGACGAACACAGGCCGAAAAAACAAATGCACCGTTGCCAGAGAATCGAAAGATTAATTTTCTTTAGCCTTAGAAATGTGTTAAGGAATATCCAATTTAGTATGCTCACTGTAGAAGTCAAACAGAACAAAACTTCCTCAGAAGGCAAGCACTGCTCATCACCATGGCATTCCCTCCTAAGTTGACTGCAAAACTGACAGTGCTATTCTATGATTTGAGGGTAAGAATCATGCTTTCTTGACAATTTTTTTTTAATTGTGAAAGAAAGACAAAAGTGGATGCTAGTTTTGAGTTCAATATCATTTGGCTTACCAAATTTCCAACACCAATTTTCTCTGCCTTGAGCTCCATGGTAGTATTTTTCTCAAAACAGTCTGTATCTGGTCCATGTGGAGTCATCATACTGTGTAAACTAGCACCTCCTGGGCAAAATTCTTCTGCCTGCAAATATAATTTTACAGTAATGCTATGAAAAACAAGAGGCCCCCAGGGGCCTTAATTGTTCACCTGACAAAGTGGTTCAAAGAAGTATCTGGGGTCACATTCAGTTAGACATGGTTCATCAACACTACAAAGGAATGAAGTCATGAAAGGCAAATTTTATGGAAAACACTAAGGAATGGATTAGAACAAACTTGAACCTAACCTGCTCCCCTCCCACCCCACCCCATAGAGAGCCCAAATATTAAGCCAGTGACTCAAATTGAAAAAACTTGAATCTGATCTGCCTTGAGATGTTATATACCATATATGAAAGAATTCTGTCTGGTGGATTTGAAGAAGAAGGTTTTAAAAGAAATGTCCTCACATTGCACTAAGTTAAACTTTGGGTCCAATAGAGAACCAAAATATTAATCCAGGGATCCGATTTGAACAAACCTGAATCTGACCCCTCTAGAGATGTTGTACACCAAATATCAGAAGATTCTACCTGATGGTTCTGGAGAAGATTTTTTAAAGAAATTCCTTCATATTGCACTAAGTTAAAATTGAAGCTCCAATAAAGAGCCCAAATATCAACCCAGATACCAGATTTCAACAATCTTGAATCTGAATTTAAGGGGCCGATTTGAACAAACTTGAATCAGATCCACCCCACAATGTTGCTTACCAAATATGAAAAGATTCTGCCTGCTGGATCTGGAGAAGAAGATTGTTGAAGAAATTTGCCTGAAATGCACTAAGTTCAAATTCGAGCTTCTATAGTGAGCCCAAATATGAATTTAGGGAGCCGATTTGAACAAACTTGAATCAGATCCACCCCACAATGTTGCATATCAAATATGAAAAGATTCTGCCTGCAGGATCTGGAGAAGAAGATTGTTGAAGAAATTTGCCTGAAATGCACTAAGTTCGAATTCGAGCTTCTATAGTGAGCCCAAATATGAATTTAGGGAGCCGATTTGAACAAATTTGAATCAGATCCACCCCACAATGTCGCATACCAAATATCAAAAGATTCTGCCTGCTCGATCTGGAGAAGAAGATTTTTAAGAAATTTGCCTGAAATGCACTAAGTTCGAAATCGGGCTCCTATACTGAGCCCAAATATGAACCCAGGGGGCCGATTTGAACAAACTTGAATCAGATCGACCCTACAATGTTGCATACCAAATATCAAAAGATTCTGCCTGCTGGATAAATAGGATAAATAGCAGGTCTGTCCGCCGATCTAGGGAAGTTCGGGTTGTTGGAACTCCACAGGGGGCCATTTTTAAACAGACTTTTGCCTTATTGAACACCACCCTCATGATCACCTTTATCATCGTGACCATCACCATCCTCATTGGTACTAAGCTGTCTTCTCTCCTCAAATCCGTAACACAAGGCCAGAGGAAAACCATACTTGCTTATGATGGCCCCAACAAGTAAAGTTAAGTGGCAACGTCCACACGTGCTGTGTTGTACATTCAAAATGCTATGCCAACTATTTATTATCTTGTGCTATTTGACACTGAGTAAATATCATTACAGTTATTTTCCATCCCATGTTTTGATGATTCTCAAAGACGATTTGGCCGGCAGACGAAATGTCCGTATCCCCAAAATCTTAGCTCTTCCATTACGAAGGCAAATATTGCTTCACGAACTTCATTTGAACAAACTTGATTCTACATCTCAAAAGGAAGCCCCATACCAAATATCAAGTCACTGTATCCACTGGTTCAGGAGAAGATGATTTTAAAAATATTTTGGAGCATTTTCCCCACCCCCTCTGAGTTTGTTGAGTTGGACAAAAATGCAATGCCCCTTTGGGACCATCACTCACACAAACTTTCACTTGAATTGGACCCGTGGTTTTGGAGGAGAAGACCAAACATGGTGTTGACAGAAAGCAGACGGACGAAGAGCGATTAGATAAGCTCAGCTTCACTTCGTCTAGGTGAGCTTAAAAAAAAGATGCCCCATGGGGACTGAGGCGCTCACATGACAATAGTTTTTTAAAGAAGGCTTTAATTAGCATCTATAGCTAGTTAACACTACAGAGGAATGAAGTTATTTAATTATTTATAACTCTGTTGTCCATGCCAGATGATTTTTTATAGTCCCGGTATGCTACAACAGAAATAATGCCCAGATTTCCAGTAATGCAAAACTAGGGAGTCCAAATATCGACCTAGGAACTTAATTTGAAAAAAAAATGGAGTCTGAGACTGTCCCTTCCACCACAGGATACTGTATATCAAATGTGAAAGCATTCTGACTGGTGAATCTGAAGAAGATTTTTTAAAGAAATTTCCTCATATTGCACCTGATTAAAATTTGGGATACCACAGGGAGCCCAAATGTTGACACAGGCACTCAATTTGAACAAACTTGAATCTCTCCCCCCCCCCCCCCCCCCCCCCCCCCCCCCCCCCCCCCCCCCCCTCTTGATGTTATATACCAAATATGAAAGGATTCTGACTGGTGGATCTGAAGAAGAAGATTTTTAAAGAAATTACCTCATATTGCATGAAGTTAAACTTTTGGGCTCCAATAGAGAGCCCAAATATTAACCCAGGGGCCTGATTTCAACAAATGTGAATCTGACCCTCCTAGAGATGTTGAATACTAAATATGAAAGCATTCGGACTGGTGGATCTGAAGAAGAATATTTTTAAAGAAATTTCCTCATATTGCACAAAGTTAAAATATTAACCCAGGGACTCAATTTGAACAGACATAAATCTGCCCCCCCCCCCCCCCAACTCCATAGAGATGTGATGTTATATACCAAATATCTGAAGATTCTTATGATTCTGGAGAAGACTTTTTAATTTTGGAAAACAATTTATGGGTGATAACAAAGTAATGCCCCTTGTGCTGCCCCCTGTGGGCGTGGCAACTTTATTTGAATAAACATGAATTGACATATAAGAAGCATGCATATCTAATTTAGTTCAATTTAGTCCAGTGGTTTATGAGGAGAAGTCGATAATGTAAAGTTCATGCCGGATGGACAACAAGCAAAAAGTGATCACTTTTGCTCCCCGACTTTCAGTAGTAATGTGTGTGAACAAAAAAAAAAAAAGAAGGCCTCCCTCCCTCATCATAAAATTGAGAAAAAAGTGCCTGAGAAACAAGAATTTTTTATAGGCCTAATAACTGAGAATTTTTATAATATCTACTGTTTTTGAGAATGCATTCAATCATTTACCAAACATGAGCAAATGGAATTCGGAATATATTTTTCAAAATAACTAAAAAAATTTGTTTGTTTGTTTAGGGGGTTTAATGACACTTTTGACAGCCAGGTTCATATCATGTCTGATAATTTTACGGTGGTGAAAACTGGAGTACTGCCACTGTACTGAAGAACCGCCATGCAATGGTGAATAAACTTTCCAACTTACTAATCTGGTAAGACTAGGGTTAGCATCAGTTGAACTCAAGTATGCTGTAGTCATGCGGTACACCTTAGTATAAAGTGCCATCATGCTCCCACATAGGCAATTAGGATGAAGTGTCTTACCCAAGGATACAACACAGATGGCATGGGTCAGGATAGACTATCAGCTTTTTGATTTTAACCCCTTCCGATTTCAGTTATCGTGACATTTAACGTCATGAAGAATCAGGTTTTACCAACGTCAAACGCAATCATTAGCCCTTTGACCCTGGTGGTATCTTTCATATCAGTTCAATGACAGCAACAGGAAGAGTCCATATTCATTATTTGGGGGTAGACCAATTAATATTTGCAACGTGCAGCCTTGTGGCTGCATGTTGAAAATATTGATTGGTCTACCACACACATGCACTTAGCATCCATCCTATTTAATGAAAGTTAAAAAATTTATAGTAATTTATATATTTTTTATACTTACCAATGACCCAGACTTAGCTTAGCTGGTGCTAACTCTAACAAAACCAGGGCCAAACACAAATTTTGCCCCCCAATCTCCAAAATTTGCATCCAAAACAAAAAGAAATCATGTCCTAAAGGACCTCCATACTACGCCTCTACTGCGCATGCGCAGTGACGCAGACGTCCCGAAATTGGCGCCAATTATCATTCTTACTGGCAGTGCCTGGTCAGCGCTATGTACTCAGCGGGGAGGCAAGAGTTCCCAACTCCAGGGAGGGCCATCCCCGTCTGGGTCATTGGTAAGTATAAAAAATATATAAATTACTATAAATTTTTTAACATTTTTATACTGTACCAATGACCCAGACTTAGCTGAATAGTAAACAGGCTGGAGGGCCTAGGACATAGAGGAAAATCCAATAAGCTCAACTATATAGTAAAGAGGTAACCCCTTAAGGAGAAAAGGAGTATTAGGCTTTACATGTATCTTTCTTATTTAATATTAAATTAGAAAGATACACTACCCTTAATAATTGAGCACAATAACATTCATGCTCTCTATTAATATCCAGTATAACCCTTATACTAATTATTTTTAAAGTAAGCCAATAAATAAAGTAGTCCAGAGAATTGAGACTCTTTATAGTCATTTAAAAGTGTCCGAGTATTGTATATTAAAGCCCGTTTGACACTTGACATATACAAATGCTTCACACCGAGCTACACTTTAAAAATAAGACATGAATGAATTTAAACATTAATATTACACTTTAAAACCATCCTGGAAGCGACTCAGAAATACTGACTTGGAGGAGGCATTCCCTTGCTTTTCACTTCCCCTTCCCCTTGCCCTGGGTCAAATAGCCCAGAGCGAAGAGGGCAGCCGGACGGAGTCACTGCCGGAACAGAAAGCCTGCATAACTATAGTTGCAACTGTTTAGTGGACGACATTCTGAGCAACAGATAACGGACCTAAACAATGCAGGTCTCCAGAAATGGACTCAATATTTCTGAGATAAAAATTCGTAAATGTGGATGGCTGAGACCAATAAGCAGCCTTCATTAAATCTGTAATAGCAACACTATTAGCATAAGCCCAGGAAGTAGAAAGAGCTCTTACTTCATGAGCAGAAATCTTAAGCACAGACTGCTGAGAAGAAGATAAATCTTCATAAGCAGTACGGATAGTTAACTGAATCCATCTAGCAATAGAATGGACTGAAATGTCCTTTCTATTAGGCATCAAAGACAGAAAGAAACGTTTCCGTCCCTTTCTGATAAACTGAGATCTCTGTTTATAGATACGTAATGCTCTAACAGGACAGAGTAAAGGCCTACGCCCGTCTGAAGACGGAAGAGCCTTAATAACAATAGGTTCCGGATATTTATTAGGAGCCTGATTCTTAGCTAAAAAACCCACATTAGTAGTGAAGGTGATAGTGTTCCCAACACTACGATAATGAGAATCATCCACCGATAGTGCATGAAGCTCACTGACTCTTCTAGCAGAAGAGAAAGCTAAGAGAAAAGCTGTCTTATAAGATAAGAATTTGAAATCTACTGTCCCAAGAGGTTCAAATGGCTTTTCCTTCAATTTAAGAAGAACCCAAGCTAAATTCCACTTAGGAATTAATCTAAGAGTTCTGGGTCTATTTATCGAAAAGTTTCTAACCAACTTCGATAAAGAGACATTAGATCCAATTTGTAAACTATCATGATGTGCATAGGTATCAGATAAAATAGATCTATAACCCTTTATAGTAACAGGCTGCAGTTTGATTTCGTCAAACAAGTATACTAGAAAGTTTGCAATGTCTGGTATAGAGGGATCGAATATATCTACAGAATGATCCCTACACCAACGACGAAAAACCTTCCACTTAGCCACATAGTTTAGCGAAGAGGAGGTCCTCCTACAGTTAGAAATCGCGTCCACTGCTCGTCCTGTAAAGTGCTTGCCATGCAAGAAGGACCGCACAACGGAAAAACATGAAGGTTGAGACCTTGCGGGTTGTGATGGAGTTGGTGCGATTTCCCCTGCGAAAGAAGATCCTCCCGTGGAGGAAGCTTCCGCGGTAGGCCCCACAACAGACACCTGAGTAGATTTATCCACGGTCTCTGTGGCGACAGAGATGCTACCAGCAGAATCTTGCATTGAGATTGTTTTATCTTTAGCAATACTTGTTGAATTAACGGCGCTGGAGGATACGCATATCCTATCATTCCGTCCCAAGGGATCGACAGAGCGTCTACTGCAAATGCTCTTGGATCCGGACACGGAGACACATACGTCTGCAACTGATTGTAGAGATGTGTCGCAAATAAGTCTATCATTGGCCGTTCCCATTGGTAGCAAATCTGATTGAATACTTGTTTGTTGAGAGTCCACTCTGACGGCAACAAGCGACCCTTTCGTGAAAGGGAGTCTGCTAGCACATTCAGACGACCCGGTATGTGACGGACCGAAAGAAGAACGTGATGTTCTAACGCAAACAGAAGGATTCTTTCCGTTAGATTGAACAACGGAACTGAATGAGTGCCTCCCTGATTCCGTATATACGCCACTACTGTCGTATTGTCGGATAGGATTTGGACATGAGCATCGTGAATAATGTCCATCCAGTGACGTAACGCAAGCCAAATTGACATCATTTCCTTGATGTTTATGTGCTTGCACAGGAATTGCGGATCCCAAAGACCCTGGCATCTTGAATCCGTTGGGATTAATGATGCACCCCAACCTGTTTGATTGGCATCCGTCATAACGGTAAAACTCGGATCCGGCAACTGCAGCGGAACTCCTTGAGTTAACCACTGAATGTTTGCCCAAGTCTGAATCTCTTGTTTCACTTGATCTGACAAGAGAACATCTACATCGAGCGAATGAATTTTCACACTCCAATTCTGAGTCAGGAAAATTTGAAGAGGACGTGTGCGTAACCGCCCCATCGGAATGAGATCCGCGGCGGCTCCGCACAGACCTATCAGTCTCATAAATTCTCTCGCCGTGACTTTGTCTGCGTGCAGACAATAGCGAGCGTAACAACTGACTAATTTCGCTCTGGTTAACGGCAGACGAACGAGATTGTTGTGCGTCTCGAAGCTCATTCCCAGATGAGTGAATGACTTGGACGGCACCAGATCCGACTTCTCCTCGTTTACTATAAAACCGAGACGTCGGAGCAATAGAAGAAGATTCTGAACATCGTTCTGAAGCGTTAACTCGTTGCCGTACCTCTGAAGAATGTCGTCCAGGTAGGCCGACGTTACCGCAGACGAATGAGCTCGGAAGTAGATCATTACCGAGTTCATTACCCGAGTGAAAGCCCAGGGTGCTAGATTCAATCCGAAGCACATTGCCCGGAATTGATACACCACTCCTAGGACTGCGAAGCGTAGATACTTTCGGAATGTCGGATGTACCATGACATGAAAGTACGCATCTTTGAGATCTATGCTCGTTGCATAATCGTTCACCCGAATACTCTCTCTGACCGATCGAATCGTCTCCATATAAAACTTCGGAGCGACGATCAGCTTGTTTATCCAGCTCAAATCTATGACTGGACGGAACGAGCCGTCTGGTTTCGGAACCAGAAACAGATGGCTGTAGAATCCCGGAGATTCCTGGTTTTCTACGACCTCTACCGCGTTCTTCATTAAAAGAGACTGCACCTCTGATAACAGAGTGTCTCTTTTCTGCGGATTTGACAGAAGATGAGTCCACTTTGGACTTCGAGTTAATGGAGGCTTTCGTTTGAAGGATATCTTTAGACCTTCCGAAGTCACTCCTCTCACCCAAGGGTCGTCCGTAATCGACGCCCATTCTTGTGAAAAGCTCGACAACCTTCCGCCAACCGGAACGCGATAGAGGTTTAAGCCATCACCTCCTGGACCTGCGAGGCCTGCGGTAGGAGAAACCACGTCTTCCACGACCCGCACCTCGCCCCGTCGACCTCGGGGCGTCCGACCGATTGTCCCGGCCTGAAGGACGTCCCGAACGAGAGTCGCTATCCTGACGGTCTCTCGAATAAGACCAAGAGGACGCACCGGAACCTCTATAGGAACCTCTCTTGGGCGCATTAGACCCAGAAGTGCCTGTCTTATTCGTGTCTGCTGTATCCGACTTCTTAGGAGCAGATTTGAACAACAGAGAATCCTTAGCTTTCTTAGTAATTTTATCATAAATAGCGGAAAGCTTGCCGTCAAAGAGAAGTTCTCCTGAGACCGAAGCGACTCTAAGAGAGTTCTTCACCTTAGAATCCACTAGTGTGGATGTAGCTAGGGCTGCGTCACGTCTAACCAACTCCAGATTTGCCACTGAAAGGGCGGAGTTACACGTGGAATAAGCTACTGCCCTTGAAAGAAGTCTTAAAGAGGATTGTATATCCTGAAACTCTTTCCCCTGAAGGCGCAGTGATAACGCCTTAGTAAGGTGATCTGCGTAAGATAAGGCATCTAAATTGGCTCTGTTTGACGAAATAGCTGTTTCCAACAAGGCGGTTGGAATAGAAGCTGACGACGGTAATGATAGCTCTAAGTCTTCCGCCTCGTCGTCCATACGCAGAGGAACTCTCGGTATACCCTGTCCTGCCGTATCGAATTTATTCCTTGCATTAATGAAAGGCAGGTTGAGAGTATTAGCGGACAAGAAACCTGCTTTCCCCGTCCTGGAAGCAAGTTTAAATATAGCGTCGTTCAATAATTCAAATGTTCTTGTGACATTATTGGACTGAGACGGAAACTCGGGAGCGATGTCCCTGAACCGCTCAAAAAATTCAGAGTCCAATGACGCTATAATTCTCTTGTCCGGAAGCGCAGCAGTCTGGCCCGACGGAACAACTTGAGGGAGAAAGTCCACGGCAGCTTTATGTTGTTCCGAAAGGGATAGCTCCAAGTCATCCGTATCCCTTTCACCATCCGGTCGGACCTCATGATGTTCCCGGTCGTCCGCCCCCGATGCTTCGGCGGAGCGTACCGACCCAGCGCCGTCGGATAATTCTCGATCCGACACCGTTTCTGTCGGCTGCTGGGATGCTGCGATAAGCTGTGCTATCTGCACAAGAATGTCCGGCGTCGAGACCTGCGGAGGCGCAGTCTTTCGCTGCTTCGCCGAGGGCAGCTCCGCATCAGATGGCTCCCGCATACTTTTCCTATGCGAACGTCCGGAGTCCATCGGTCTCGAATCCCTGGCTGCCGGATGGTGTGACCTGGTCGCCGAAGAATCCTTGATCGGCGAAGCTGGTAATATATCGGCGGTCACGCAGCCAAGGTGCGGTCGTGTGCGCTGACGAGAAGAGGAAGCCTTAACAGTCTCTGCGGACTGCTTATACAACGGAGCGTCCCGAGCGACGGACGTATGCTCCGCTAAAGACACATTTTGTACCACAACATCTGGTCCCAGATGTTGTTGTACGAGAGAGGGGCCTCTCTCGCTCGCGGCCTGGCTGGACCTGGACGAGCTAGGAACCGGACTCAAAGGCTTCCTCCGTTCTCGCTTACTATCCGCCGTCACTGGGTGTGCATCTATTATGTTTATAGTGCTCGCATCACCCAAAATTTCCTCTTGGACCGCATCGGACGAACCCGGCTGCCGAACCATTCGGTGAATGGACGCTACACCGGGCGAGCTAGCGGACGACATTTGTCTAATCTCCATGAGCACTTTTGCCGCTAGCTCTGAATTCATTTGTGACGACGGACGCACACTTGAAGAAGATAACATGGAAACATCACCCTTTTCTGGTTCCTCTGAAATAGAAACTGAGAGAGTAGAGTGACCTTGCGGAGAAAGAGCCGGCATCGCACTTTCTCCAGAAACAACATATCGTGACACACGTTTCCAGTGTTTCTCATCCCAATGTTCACATATAGGACAGGGATTAATGCGAGAACACTGACTACAATTAATACAATGATCATGAAAGTCAGAGGAAGATTTCTTCCTATTACAATTTGAACAACGTCCCTTCATTGTGAAAGAACAACAATAAGTCCTAGTTACTCGCAAAAACCCCTGACACAAAGATACATAATAACATGATCCATTAATAAATGAAAAAACAATTGCAAAACAAAATAATTCTGAAAAAATATTTTTTCAGCGAAGCCCAAGTTGCTGAAAAGTAACGTTGAGCCCCGATGGATCCGATGGCAAAGTGTGGTCAAAAATTTTAAATTTATATTAAATAATTAATGAGACACTTTCGGATAATATAAATGTATCTTATAGTGAGATAAACTACAGCAAAGGCAAACAGCCCCCCTCAAAAAAGGCTGTTGCCAATGAAAACAAACAGTGTAAAAATACCAGAAAACATGACTCCAGGCACTGAAAAAACTGGCCCGGAATCAGTCATCAATTACACTCTATCTGATGCAAAACAGAGACTCCCAGGGGAGAATCTGCAGAACATCAGATGGAAGATGCAGAACACAAACGTTATACACCCATGGGTGAAAACGTAACTATGGGGAAAATAACAGAAAACATTCTGTAACCAAGCAACTCTCCCAGGAAATTTTAGAAATGAAATTTCTCAAAAATATGCCAAAAGCATGGGAGAATTGCAAGGGGGGACTTTAGAAGGCTAGGGGAGAGGAAACACTGAATAAGCAGTGCAACAATTAGCAAGAATGACAACAAGAGGCCCATGCCTCGAAAATAGGCAACATAATTTCATCAAAAACTTTTAAGTACAGCCCTGATTATTTTTTGTCACTTCTTTTTCCTCTCCTCCTTCTATCCTCCTTAGAATCACATTTTCTCCAAAAATTACGTGTCTGGCATCCTTTAAACTGAGATTTACAAGCACAAAGATCAGTGAGATGTTGACTGATGAAGGGCCAAACAGAGAATGATAATTGGCGCCAATTTCGGGACGTCTGCGTCACTGCGCATGCGCAGTAGAGGCGTAGTATGGAGGTCCTTTAGGACATGATTTCTTTTTGTTTTGGATGCAAATTTTGGGGATTGGGGGGCAAAATTTGTGTTTGGCCCTGGTTTTGTTAGAGTTAGCACCAGCTAAGCTAAGTCTGGGTCATTGGTACAGTATAAAAATTTATGAAGTGTCATGTTCCTGGATGAAAAAGTGGCCGCTCAGGTTCAAAGTCAGATATTACGTACCGTAGTCGCAATGAACGTCAATTTTCGTATGTAATATTATGTACCGTAGTTGCAAAGGGTTAAGTTCAATGCTTTAACTCTTAATCCACTGAATATTTTCAAGATATTTTTCATCAAATCCAGTCATGGCTGCTCTAATGAAGCCATGACTAGATCTGATGAAAAAACCATGCATGTTTAACTTAAGAAATCACTGATGAAAAAAACCCATTCAATTTACAATGGCCAGATTTAATTAAATGCACCAAAATTATACTTAATTCTGTGGCAAGGGAAATCCTGTCCTGGCTAGGAATATCTGCCAGCAGAATGCAAGGAGTTAACCAATGTGCCACTGCTCTCCCTAACTAGTAGATCTGAAGAAGATTTTTAAGGAAATTCCCTCATATTGCACTAAGTTAAATTTCAGGTTCCCATATGGAGCACAAATATAACCCAGGCACTCAAATTGAATAAACTTGAATCTGACCCCCTAGAGATGTTGTATACCAAATATAAAAGCATTCCGACTGGTGGATCAGAAGAAGAAGATTTTTAAAGAAATTTCCTCATATTGCACTAAGTTAAAATTTAGGCTATCATAGCGAGCCCAAATATATACCTAGGGATCCGATTTGAACAAACTTGAATCTGGCCCCTCTAGAGATGTTGCATACCAAACATGAAAGCATTCTGACTGGTGGATCTGAAGAAGAAGATTTTTAAAAATTATCCCCCATACTGAACTAAGTTACAATTTGGGCTTCCGTACGAAGCCCAAATATTAACCTAGGAACTTGGTTTGAACAATCTTGAATCTGAACCTCATAACAATGATGTACACCCAAATACGCCCAAATATGAACCAATGTGCTTTATTTTAACAAACTTGTATCTGACCCCCCTATGAATGCTGTATACCAAATATCAAAAGATTCTGATGATAGGTTCTGGAGAAAAGATTTTACATTTTTGCAAATATGCTGACTCAGCATTTTTTCGATGCCCTCTACAGAACACCCTAACATAACCGATGGCAATTTCTTTTTACCATTCAATCCTACTGGTCCTAAAGATGCTTCATACCAAATAACAGCTTTCTGTTCTGCGTGGTTTGGCAAATATGGCCGTTTGAAAATATTTCTATTTTTAGCTCCTGGGGTTCCCATGGGGATGCTGGATTCTTTTTTTTTTGCACAAGTCAAGTACTTATGACCCAATAATACCACATATCAAATTTGGTTCAAATTGGACCATCGGTTCAGAAAATAGAAATTTGGGGCAGGGCCAAAAATCTTACCCCTAACATTACAAAGCCAAATATATTGCTTCATGAACGTTGTTTGAACAAACTTGATTCTACACCTCAAAAGGAAGCTCCATAACAAATATCAAGTCATTGTACCCACTGGTTCATAAGAAGCTTTTAAAAATATTTTGGAGCATTTTTTCCCACCCTCTCCCTATGGGGATGGGCATGTTGAGTTGAACAAAACTGCAATGCCCCTTTGGGACCATCACTCACACAAACGTTCACTAGAATTGGTCCAGTGGTTTTGGAGGAGAAGACCAAAAACATGGTGTTGACGGACGATGGACGACAGACGGGGAGCGATGAGATTAGCTCAGCTTGACTTTGTCAAGATGAGCTAAAAACTGTGAAATCTAGAGTTCATGAATTTATTGACTCATTTTGCCTCCCATTCCCCATCCCCACTCCACCGAGATGCTGCTCAGGGTGGTCACACCCACCTGATTGCCATTGCATAAAATTGGATATATTACTCAAGCCAGAAACTGGTAAATTGCATTACCTACTGGCCACAGCTGCAAAAATATATAATGCAGTATAATCCTGTTCACTTGAAAGCCAATTTGCCAGTGAAAAGTACTGAATTAACAGGAGTATTTAATTAACTGTTAAGAGTGCGGAAGCTGATATTTGAGCTTTATTCTGAAGTGTAAGTACCGCAACTTTATTATTATGGTCAATATTATTTAGTCAGGAAGGATTTGCCTTGTTACAAATTATGGGAAAGTGCCAATAGGCAATCTCCCATAAACTGTAACAAAGTGAAGACATGTGAACACATTTTGATGGTCAAAAATAATTTAGCACTCGACCAGTTAACATAAATTTGATCATTTTCCTGTATTCCAGTGAAAAACATAAACATTTATTCTATTACAAATTATCTTGTTTAGTTCCAATTATCTTGTTTAAGTTCCAATTCGAGCTTCTATAGTGAGCCCAAATATGAATCTAGGGAGCCGATTTGAACAAACTTGAATCAGATCCACCCCACAATGTTGCATACCAAATATCAAAAGATTCTGCCTGCTGGATCTGGAGAAGAAGATTTTTTTAAAGAAATTTGCCGGAAATGCACTAAGTTCGAATTCGGGCTTCTATAGTGAGTTCAAATATGAATCCAGGGGGCCGATTTTACCACACTTGAATCAGATCCACCCCACAATGTTGCATACCCAATATGAAAAGATTCTACCTGCTGGATCTGGAGAAGATGATTTTTGAAGAAATCTGCCTGAAATGCACTAAGTTCGAAATCGGGCTTCTATAGTGAGCCCAAATATGAATTTAGGGAGCCTATTTGAACAACTTGAATCAGATCCATCCTACAATGTTGCATACCAAATATCAAAAGATTCTGCCTGCTCGATCTGGAGAAGAAGATTTTTTAAGAAATTTGCCTGAAATGCACTAAGTTCGAAATCGGCTCCTACACTGAACCCAAATATGAACCCAGGGGCCGATTTGAACAAACTTGAATCAGATCCACCCTACAATGTTGCATACCAAATATCAAAAGATTCTATCTGCTGGATCTGAAGAAGAAGATTTTTTAATGTTTTTCCCATTGCCTACAGTGTTAAAAAGTGCTGACTCAGCACTTTTTCAAAGTCCTGAAAAAGTACCTTGTGATCAAACCGATAGAGATTTTTTTTTAACCATTCAATTCTCCTGGATAAAAGTAAGCTTTATACAAAATAAGAATTCTCTGTGCCGTGTATTTTTGGAGATATGGCAGTTTTAAGGTTTTTCCTATTTTTACCTCCCAGGTTCCCATGGGGCAATGAGAAAAAATTTTTTGGCATCAATCGACTACTTATGACCCATTATCATCTCATATCAAATTTGGTTCAAATCGACCTCACAGTTCAGAAAGTTAAAAAATTTATAGTAATTTATATATTTTTTATACTTACCAATGACCCAGACTTAGCTGGTGCTAACTCTTAAATTCTGGGGCGAAACACAAATTTTACCCCCCCAATCCCCAAAATTTGCATCTAAAACTGAAAATTACATGTCCTATATGGTCCTCCATACCTTTCCTCCACTGCGCATGCGCAGTGTCAAGGAGGTCTCGAAATTGGCGCCAAAAGTCATTCTTACAAGCAGTGCCTGGAAAAGCATTATGTACTCAGCGGGGAGGTATGAGTTCCTAACTCATGGGAGGGCCATCCCCGTCTGGGTCATTGGTAAGTATAAAAAATATATAAATCACTATAAATTTTTTAACATTTTTATACTGTACCAATGACCCAGACTTAGCTGAATAGTAAAAAGGTTGGAGGGCCTAGGACATAAAGCAATCCAATAACTATATATGTACAGAATTATCCTCTCAAGGAGAAGGGAGAAATAGGCTTTACATGTATCTTTCTATTCTGCATCAAAACGAGAAAGACACAACACCATTCTGTACTTGAGCATAATAACATCACTGATGTCTATTAACCTCCAGTATAATCCATTATGGTAATTATTTTTAAAGGAAAGCCAATAAATAAAGTAGTGCAGATAAATGAGACTCTTAAATTCATTAAAAGTGACCGATAATTGTATATTAACGTCTGCATGATATGCGACATATACAAATACTACACACCGAGGTACACTTGAAAATATTACATGGGTGAGTAAAAAATTATCTTTACACTTTTTTTTACACGGTACCGACTAGAATTACTGACTCTAGGGGAGGTATTCCCTTGCTTTGCACTATAAAGCAGGTGACCTAAGGGAACCCCCCCCCCCACCCCTATTCGTTCAAATACCCCAGAGCGAAGAGGGCGGCAGCACAGAGTCACTGCCGGAACCAAAAGCCTACACAACTATAGTTGCAACTGTTTAGTGGACGACATTCTGAGAACAGATAACGAAACTAAACAATGCCGGTCTCTAGAAATGGACTCAATATCTCTGAGGTATAAATTTGTGCAAGTGAAAGGCTAAACCAATATGCAGCCGTCATTAGAACTGTAATAGCAACGCTATTAGCATAAGCCTCTGAAGTAGAAAGAACTCTTACTTCAAGAGCTAAAATCTTAATCGCAGACTGCCGTGTTGAAGATATTATCATAAGCAGTACTGAACGCCAATAGAATCCATCTAGCTATAGAATGGACCGAAATGTGGAGGAAGCTTCCACAGCATAAGCCACAACAGACACCTGAATAGATTAATGCACGGTCTTTGTGGAGACAGAGGTGCTACCAACAGAATTGCATTGAGATTATTTAACTTAAGCAATATCTGCTGAATCAATAGCGCTAGAGGATACCCATATCCTAATATCCCGTCTCACGAGATGGATAGAGCGTCAACTGCAAACGCTCGAGGATCTGAACATGTTGACACATACACTTGCAACTGATTGTTGAGATGCGTCGCAAATAAGTCCATCATTGGCCGCTCTCATAGGTAGCAAATCTGATATAAATACTCGTTGTTAAAAGTCCATTTGACTGCAACAAGCGGCCCTTTCGTGAAAGGGAGTCTGCTAATACGTTCAGACGACCCGGAATACAATGGACCGATAGGAGAACTTGATGTTCTAGTACCAACAGAAGGATTCATTCCGTTACAGTGAATAACAGAATGGAATGAGTACGGCAATTGCAGTGGAAGTTATTTCCCTGAATAAACCACTGAATATCTGCCCAAGTCTGAATCTGTTTCACTTGACTTACAAGAGGATGTACGTAACGAGCGAAAGAATCTTCACCCTCCAACTCTGTTTTTTTTTAGTCAAAAAGATTTGGAGAGGACAAGTGCGTAGCTGCCCCATTGGAATAAAATCCGTGGCAGCTCCACACAACCCATCAGTCTGATGAATTCTCTCGCTGTAACTTTGTCTGAGTGAAGACAATACCGAGCGTAACAACTGATTAATTTCGCTCTGATTAACGGCAGACGAACAAGATTGTTGTGCGTCTCGAAGCTCATTTCCAGATGAGTGAATGACTTGAATGGCACCAGAACCGACTTCTCCTCGTTTATTGTAAAACCGAGATGTCGGAGTAATAGAAGCAGATTCTGCACATCGTTCTGATGCGTAAAGTCGTTGCCATATCTCTGAAGAATGTCGTCCAGGTAGGCCGACGTTACCGCAGACGAATGAGCTCGGAAATATATCGTTACCGAGTTCATTATTCGAGTGAAAGCCCAGGGCGCTAGGTTCAAACCGAAGCACATCGCTCGGAACTGATATACAACTCCTAGGACTGCGAAGCGTAGATACTTTCTGAATGTCGGATGTACCATGACGTGAAAGTACGCATCCTTGAGATCTATGCTTGTAGCATAGTTGTTCACCCGAATACTCGATCTGACTGATCGAATTGTCTCCATATAGAACTTCAGAGCGACGATCAGTTTGTTTATCCAGCTCAAATCTATGACTGGACGGAACGAGCCGTCCGGTTTCGGAACCAGAAACAGATGGCTGTAGAAACCTGGTGATTCCTGGTCTTCTACGACCTCTACCGCGTTCTTCATCAGAAGAGACTGTACTTCAGATAAAAGAGCGTCTCTTTTCTGCAGATTTGACGGAAGCTGAGTCCATTTTGGACTTCGAGTTAATGGAGGCTTTCGTTTGAAGGATATTCTTAGTCCTTCCGAAATTACCCCTCGAACCCAGGGGTCGTCCGTAATTGACGCCCAATCGTTTATAAAACTCGATAATCTTCCGCCTACCGGAACACGATAGAGGTTCAAACCATCACCTCCTGGACCTGCGAGGCTTGCGGAAGGAGAAACTGTGTCCTCCATGACCCGCACCTCGCCCCGTCGACCTAGGGACGTCTGACCGGTTATCTCGGCAAGAATAACGTCCCTCACGTGAGTCGCTGCCTTGACGGTCTCTAGAATAAGACCTAGAGGATGCATAGGAACCTCTATAGGAACTTCTCTTGGGCGTACTTGTCCCAGAAGTGCCTGTCTTACTCTTTTCTGCTGTATCCGACTTTTTAGAAGCGGATTTGAATAGCAGAGAATCCGAAGCTTTCTTAGTTATCTTATCATAGATTGCTGAAAGCTTGCCGTCGAAGAGAAGCTCTCCGGAGACCGAAGCGACTTTGAGAGAGTTTTTCACCTTACCATCCATGCGCGTGGATGTAGCTAGGGCTGCGTCACGTCTAACCAACTCCAGGTTTGCCAATGAAAGGGCGGAGTTATACGTGGAATAAGCTATTGCCCTTGAAAGAACTCTTAATGAGGATTGTATATCCTGGAATTCTTTCCCTTGAAGACGTAATGATAACGCCTTAGTAAGGTGATCTGCGTATGACAAAGCATCTAAGTTAACTCTGTTAGACATTATTGTCGTTTCCAACGTCGTGGTTGTAACTGACATAGACGACGGTATAGACAATTCTAAGTCTTCAGCCTGGTCGTCTAGACGCAGAGGAACTCTCGGTATGCCCTGCCCTGCCGTTTCGAATTCATTCCTTGAATTGATGAAAGGCAGATTTAGAGCATTTGCGGACAAGAAACCAGCCTTGCTCGTTTTGGTAGCAAGCTTATATATAGCGTCATTCAATAATTCAAATGTTCTTGTGACATTATTGGACTGTGTCGGAAACTCAGGGACGATGTCCCTGAACCGATCAAAAAATTCTGTGTCCAATGACGCTATCAGTCTCTTATCCGGCATCGCAGTATTCTGGTCCGACGGAACAACCTCTGGAAGATAATGCCGGATAAAATCTACGGCAACTTTATGTTGTTCCGAAATGGAAAGCTCCAAATCCTCTGAATCCCTTTCGCCATCCTGTCGGACCCTATGAAGTTCTCGGTCGTCCGTACCTGATGCTTCAGCGGAGCGTACCGACCCAGCGCCGTTGGATAATTCCTGATCCGACAGAGATTCTGTCGTCTGCTGGGATGCTGCGATAAGTTGTGCTATTTGGGATAGCACGTCCGTCACTGAGGCGTGTGGAGTAGCGGTCTTACGTTGCTTTGCCGCTGGAAGCTCTGTGTACGTTGACTCCTGCATACTTCTTTTATGCGAACGTCCGGAGTCTACAGGCCTCGTGTCCCTGGGTACCGGATGGCGTGACCTGGTCGCCGTGGAATCCCTGATCGGCGAAGCTGGCTGGATATCCGTGGTCACGTAGCCAAGGTGCAGTCGTGTGCGCTGCCGTGAGGATGAGGAAGCCATATCGACAGTCTCTCCGGACTGTCTATATAACGGAGCGTCCCGAGCGGCAAACGTATGCTCTGAATGCGAAACGTTTTGTACCACAACAACTGGTCCCAGATGTTGTTGTACGAGAGAGGGACCTCTCTCGCTTGCAGCCCGGATGGACCTGGACGAGCTAGGAACCGGACTAATAGGCTTCCTCCGTTCTCTCCTCTGATCCGTCGTCACTGGGTGTGCACTTTGTCTTATTATAGTGCTCGCATCACCCAAATCTCCTTCCTGGACCGCAACGGACGAACCCGGCTGCCGAGCCATTCGATGAATGGTCGCTACACCGGGCGAGCTAGCGGACGCCAATGCCGTCGATCCTACTAGGGACCTCTTAGGCAATTGACGTAATATCATGAGCACTTATCCGCTAGCTCTTCATTTGACTGTGACGACGGAAGCACACTTTTGAAGACATCACAGAAAATCACCGCATTCTTATTCCTGAATGAGGCCTGTGGAGCCGTGACTTACATAATATCCACTGTCAGCTCCAGGGACGTTCATTCCTGCATTTATATAATATGTGAACATCCCATCAGGAAAGACCTCATATCCTTGGCAAACAGATGAAGTAACCTGGTCGACAATATTCCCTGGTCGGCAAAGCAGGAGCTCTAGGAACGTTCATTCCTGCATTTATATAATATGCGAACGTCCCTTGAAACTCTGAGGTCACAAGCCAAGGTGCGGTGGTGTGTGTTGACATGAGGATGAGGAAGCCCATAACACAGCCAGTTCGGACTGTGTATGTGACGGAACGTCCCGAACAGGAGGATTGGACGTATGTTCCGACTAACAAACAAACATACAACAACATTGCGGCTCAAATGTAGTTGTAAGAGAGAGGGGGCCTCTCTCGCTCGTGGTCCGGATAGACCTGGATGAGCTAGCTACTAGACTGACAGGCTTCCTCCGTACTATCCTCGGATCCGTCATTGCTGGGTGTGCACGTTCCAAGTTTATAGTGCTCGCATCACCCACACTGCTTCCCAGAACCGTAACGGACAAACCCAGCTGCCGAGCCATTCGATGAATGGTCGCTATACCGGGCGGACTAGCGGACGATCAATGCCTTCGATCCTACTTGGGACCTCTTCGGCAATTGTCGTATTACCCTGAGCACTTAGCCGATAGCCCTAACACTGCAACGACGGAGACACACTTTTTGAAGACATCACGAAAACATCACTCTGAATTCTGAATAATAAAATGATAATATAGAGTGACTCTACGGAGAGAGGACCGGTATGGACCCCTCCCCGCAAACACAATATCGTGACACATGTCTCCAACGTTGTCATTTCAATCAACACACACAGAGCAGGAATTAGTGCGAATACATTGAACATGAGAATTAGAGGAAGATATCCTTGCATTATAAATAAAAAATATTTTTTCATCAATAAAAAAATACACAGTCATATTAGTCGCACTAACCCTTGAAATAAAGATACATAATATAACATAATCCATTATAATCTTTGAAAGAAAATAATTTTCAAAAAAAAAAATTTTTGAAAAAATTTTTCAGAAGAGCCCAAGTTCCCAATGGGAACCCCTAGCCCAAATGGATCCCAAAAAAGCCTAACTGTGGACAAAATTTTTTAAAACATTTCAAAAAATTAATACAACACTTGCATACAATATTAATGTATCTTGCTATGTTTAAACTAATGTAAAGACAAGAAATCACTATCAGCAGTAACCGTTGTCAATGTAAACAAGAAGTTGTACAAAAACCGGAAACATGACTCTAGGCACTAATAAACATGGCCCGAAATCAGTTACCAATTTAAACACTATCTGATGCAAAACGGAGATTTCCATAGAAGAAACTGCAGAACATCAGATGGTAGATGCAGATCACAATGCCTAAACACCTAAGGGTGAGGACGTCAACATGGGGAAAAGAACAGAAATTCATTCTGTTACGAAGCCAAAACTTCCAAGAAATTTTAGTAATAATTATTACAGGAAATATGCCAAAAGCATGGGAGAATAGCAAGGGGGGAATAAAGGAAAGGGAGAGAGGCAACACTGATCAAGCAGTGGAACTTTCATAGCAAGAATGATAACAACAGGCTCATGCCTCGAAATTAGGGAACATAACATAATTTCGTAAAAAAATTTAAGTTACAGCCCTAATTATTTCCTGCCACTGAATTTTCCTCTCTTCCTTCTATTTCCTCTTTAGATCCACCATTTCTCTCATATTTATGTGTCTGGCATCATTTAAACTGAGATTTACAAGCACAAATATCAGTCAGATGTGAACTCAGGGCTCGCCTTTAGTAAAATGGTCGGGGCCTAAAAAAAAGTGCCCCACATATTGAGGTCGGGGCCTTTTCGGGGCTGATTTTCCATTTTGTCCATTATTGTTACTGCTTTTTTGTGGAAAATGTCAGGGCTTGAAAAAAAGCCCCCAGCAAGTGCTCCTCGGGGCTGATCTCGGAGCCTGGGCTGATCAGCCCCGACTCAAGGCAAGCCCTGGAACTGATGAAGGGCCAAACAAAGAATGACTTTTGGCACCAATTTTGAGACCTCCTTGACACTGCGCATGCGCAGTGGAGGAAAGGTATGGAAGACCATAAAGGACATGTAATTTTCGGTTTTAGATGCAAATTTGGGGGATTGGAGGGTAAAATTTGTGTTTGGCCCTAGAATTTAAGAGTTAGCACCAGCTAAGTCTGGGTCATTGGTACAGTATAAAAATGTTAAAAAATTTATAGTAATTTATATATTTTTTATACTTACCAATGACCCAGACATAGCTGGTGCTAACTCTTAAAAATCTGGGGCCAAACACAAATTTTGCCCCCCAATCCCCAAAATTTGCATCTAAAACCAAAAGAAATCATGTCCTGAAGGACCTCCATACTTTGCCCTTACTGCGCATGCGCAGTGTCAAGGACGTTCCGAAATTGGCGCCAATTATCATTCTTACAAGCAGTGCCTGGTCAGCGCTATGTACTCAGCGGGGAGGTATGAGTTCCCAACTCCTGGGAGGGCCATCCCCGTCTGGGTCATTGGTAAGTATAAAAAATATATAAATTACTATAAATTTTTTAACATTTTTATACTGTACCAATGACCCAGACATAGCTGAATAGTAAAAAGGCTGGAGGGCCAAGGACATAGAGGAAAATCCAATAAACTCAACTATATAATATAGAGTCAACCCCTCAAGGAGAAAAGGAGTATTAGGCTTTACATGTATCTTTCTTATTTTATGTTAAATTAGAAAGATACAATACCCTTCATAATTGAGCACAATAACATTCATGTTCTCTATTAACATCCAGTATAACCCTTTATACTAATTATTTTTAAAGTAAGCTAATAAATAAAGTTAGTCCAGAGAATTGAGACTCTTTATATTCTTTAAAAGTGTCCGAGGATTGTATATTAATGCCCGTTTGACACTTGACATATACAAATGCTTCACACCGAGCTACACTTTAAAAAAATGACATGAATGAATTTTTAACATTAATATTACACTTTAAAACCATCTCGGAAACAACTCAGAAATACTGACTTCGGAGGAGGCATTCCCTTGCTTTTCACTATAAAGCAGGTGACCTAAGGGAACACCCTCCCCCCCCCCTTCCCCTTGCCCTGGGTCAAATAGCCCAGAGCGAAGAGGGCAGCCGAACGGAGTCACTGCCGGAACAGAAAGCCTGCATAACTATAGTTGCAACTGTTTAGAGGACGACATTCTGAGCAACAGATAACGGACCTAAACATTGCAGGTCTCCAGAAATGGACTCAATATTTCTGAGATAAAAATTCGTGAATGTGGATGGCTGAGACCAATAAGCAGCCTTCATTAAATCTGTAATAGCAATACTATTAGCGTAAGCCCAAGATGTAGAAAGAGCTCTTACTTCATGAGCCGAAATCTTAAGGACAGACAGCTGAGAAGATAAATTTTCATAAGCAGTACGGATAGTTAATTGAATCCATCTAGCAATAGAATGGACCGAAATGTCCTTTCTATTAGGCATCAGAGACAGAAAGAAACGTTTTCATCCCTTTCTGATAAACTGAGATCTCTGTTTATAGATACGTAACGCTCTAACAGGACAGAGTAAAGGCCTACGCCTGTCTGAAGACGGAAGGGCCTTAATAACAATAGGTTCCGGATATTTATTAGGAGCCTGATTCTTAGCTAAAAATCCCACATTAGTAGTGAAGGTGATAGTGTTCCCGACACTACGATAGTGAGAATCATCCACCGACAGTGCATGAAGCTCACTGACTCTTCTAGCAGAAGAGAAAGCTAAGAGATAAGCTGTCTTATAAGACAAGAATTTGAAATCTACTGTTCCAAGAGGTTCAAATGGCTTTTCCTTCAGTTTAAGAAGAACCCAAGCTAAATTCCACTTAGGAATTAACCTAAGAGTTCTGGGTCTATTTATCGAGAAGTTTCTAACTAACTTAGATAAAGAGACATTAGATCCAATTTGTAAACTATCATGATGTGCATAGGTATCAGATAACATAGACCTATAACCCTTAATAGTAACAGGCTGCAGTTTGATTTCGTCAAACAAGTATACTAGAAAGTTTGCAATGTCTGGTATAGAGGGATCAAAAATATCAACAGAATGATCCCTACACCAACGACGAAAAACCTTCCACTTAGCCGCATAGTTTAGCGAAGAGGACGTCCTCCTACAGTTAGAAATCGCGTCCACTGCTCGTCCTGTAAAGTGCTTGCCATGCAAGAAGGACCGCACAACGGAAAAACATGAAGGTTGAGACCTTGCGGGTTGTGATGAAGTTGACGCGGTTTCCCCTGCGAAAGAAGATCCTCCCGTGGAGGAAGCTTTCGCGGTAGGTCCCACAACAGACACCTGAGTAGATTTATCCACGGTCTCTGTGGAGACAGAGATGCTACCAACAGAATCTTGCATTGAGATTGTTTTATCTTTAGCAATACTTGCTGAATTAACGGCGCTGGAGGATACGCATATCCTATCATTCCATCCCAAGGGATCGACAGAGCGTCTACTGCAAATGCTCTTGGATCCGGACACGGAGACACATACGTCTGCAACTGATTGTTGAGATGTGTCGCAAATAAGTCTATCATTGGCCGTTCCCATTGGTAGCAAATCTGATTGAATACTTGTTTCTTGAGAGTCCACTCCGACGGCAACAAGCGACCCTTTCGTGAAAGGGAGTCTGCTAGTACGTTCAGACGACCCGTTATATGACGGACCGAAAGTAGAACTTGATGTTCTAGAGCAAACAGAAGGATTCTTTCCGTTAGATTGAACAACGGAACTGAATGAGTGCCTCCCTGATTCCGTATATACGCCACTACAGTCGTATTGTCGGATAGGATTTGGACATGAGCATTGTGAATAATGTCCATCCAATGACGTAACGCAAGCCAAATTGACATCATTTCCTTGATGTTTATGTGCTTGCCCAGGAATTGCGGATCCCAAAGACCCTGGCATCTCGAATCCGTTGGGATCGATGATGCACCCCAACCTGTTTGACTGGCATCCGTCATAATGGTAAAACTTGGATTCGGCAACTGCAGCAGAACTCCCTGAGTTAACCACTGAATGTTTGCCCAAGTCTGAATCTCTCGTTTCACTTGATTTGACAAGAGACCTTCTATGTCGAGCGAATGAATTTTCACACTCCAATTCTGAGTCAAGAAAATTTGGAGAGGACGCGTGCGTAACCGCCCCATCGGAATGAGATCCGCAGCGGCTCCGCACAGACCTATCAGTCTCATGAACTCCCTCGCTGTGACTTTGTCTGCGTGCAGACAATAGCGAGCGTAACAACTGACTAATTTCGCTCTGGTTAACGGCAGACGAACGAGATTGTTGTGCGTCTCGAAGCTCATTCCCAGATGTGTGAATGACTTGGACGGCACCAGATCCGACTTCTCCTCGTTTATTATAAAACCGAGACGTCGGAGCAATAGAAGCAGATTCTGCACATCGTTCTGAAGCGTTAACTCGCTGCCGTACCTCTGAAGAATGTCGTCCAGGTAGGTCGACGTTACCGCAGACGAATGAGCTCGGAAATACATCATTACCGAGTTCATTACCTGAGTGAAAGCCCAGGGTGCTAGGTTCAATCCGAAGCACATCGCCCGGAATTGATACACCACTCCTAGGACTGCGAAGCATAGATACTTTCTGAATGTCGGATGTACCATGACGTGAAAGTACGCATCTTTGAGATCTATGCTTGTTGCATAATCGTTCACCCGAATACTCGCTCTGACCGATCGAATCGTCTCCATATAAAACTTCGGAGCGACGATCAGCTTGTTTATCCAGCTCAAATCTATGACTGGACGGAACGAGCCGTCTGGTTTCGGAACCAGAAACAGATGGCTGTAGAATCCCGGTGTCTCCTGGTTTTCTACGACCTCTACCGCGTTCTTCCTTAAAAGAGACTGCACCTCTGATAACAGAGCGTCTCTTTTCTGCGGATTTGACGGAAGTTGAGTCCATTTTGGACTTCGAGTTAATGGAGGCTTTCGCTTGAAGGATATCTTTAGACCTTCCGAAATCACCCCTCTCACCCAAGGGTCGTCCGTAATCGATGCCCTCTCTTGTGGAAAACTCGACAACCTTCCGCCAACCGGCACGCGATAGAGGTTGAAGCCATCACCTCCTGGACCTGCGAGGCCTGCGGGAGGAGAAACCACGTCGTCCGCGACCCGCACCTCGTCCCGTCGACCTCGGGGCGTCCTACCGGTTGTCCTGGCCTGAAGGACGTCCCGCACGTGAGTCGCTACCTTGACGGTCTCTTGAATAAGACCAAGAGAACGCACCGGAACCTCTATAGGAACCTGTCTTGGGCACATTAGACCCAGAAGTGCCTGTCTTACTCTTATCTGCCGTGTCCGACTTCTTAGAGGCAGATTTAAACAGCACAGCAGAGAATCCGAAGCTTTCTTAGTAATTTTATCGTAAATTGCAGAAAGCTTGCCGTCGAAGAGAAGTTCTCCGGAGACCGAAGCGACTCTGAGAGAGTTCTTCACCTTACTATCCACGAGTGTGGATGTAGCTAGGGCTGCGTCACGTCTAACCAACTCCAGGTTTGCCACTGAAAGGGCGGAGTTACACGTGGAATAAGCTACTGCCCTTGAAAGAAGTCTTAAAGAGGATTGTATATCCTGGAATTCTTTCCCTTGAAGACACAGTGATAACGCCTTAGTAAGGTGGTCTGTGTAAGATAAAGCATCTAAACTGGCTCTGTTAGACGAAATAGTCGTCTCCAACACCGCGGTTGGAATAGACGTAGACGACGGTAATGATAATTCTAAGTCTTCCGCCTCGTCGTCCATACGCAGAGGAACTCTCGGGATACCCTGTCCTGCCGTATCGAATTTATTCCTTGCATTAATGAAAGGCAGGTTAAGAGCATTGGCGGACAAGAAACCCGCTTTTCCTGTTTTGGAAGCAAGTTTGAATATAGCGTCGTTCAATAATTCAAATGTTCTTGTGACATTATTGGACTGAGACGGAAACTCGGGAGCGATGTCCCTGAACCGCTCAAAGAAATCAGTGTCCAATGACGCTATAATTCTCTTGTCCGGTACCGCAGCAGTCTGGCCCGACGGAACAACCCGAGGAAGAAAGCGCCGGATGAAGTCCACGGCAGCTTTATGTTGTTCCGAAAGGGATAGCTCCAAGTCATCCGTATCCCTTTCACCATCCGGTCGGACCTCATGATGCTCCCGGTCGTCCGCACCCGATGCTTTGGCAGAGCGTACCGACCCAGCGCTGTCGGAAAATTCCCGATCCGACACCGTTTCTGTCGGTTGCTGGGATGCTGCGATAAGTTGTGCTATTTGAACAAGCACGTCCGACATCGAGGCCTGCGGAGGCGCAGTCTTTCGCTGCTTCGCCGAGGGCAGCTCCGCATCTAGTGACTCCCGCATACTCTTCCTATGCGAACGTCCGGAGTCAACCGGCCTCGTGTCCCTGGCTACCGGATGGCGTGACCGGGTCGCCGAAGAATCCCTGATCGGCGAAGCTGGAAGAATATCGGCGGTCACGTAGCCAAGGTGCGGTCGTGTGCGCTGGTGAGAGGAAGAAGCCTGAGCAGTCTCAGCGGACTGCCTATACAACGGAGCGTCCCGAGCGACGGACGTGTGCTCTGCTTGCGACACATTTTGTACCACAACATCTGGTCCCAGAGAGGGGCCTCTCTCGCTCGCAGAACGGCTGGACCTGGACGAGCTAGGAACCGGACTCGAAGGCTTCCTCCGATCTCTCCTACTATCCGCCGTCACTGGGTGTGCACGTTGAATGTTTATAGTGCTCGCATCACCCAACATTTCCTCCTGGACCGCATCGGACGAACCCGGCTGCCAAACCATTCGGTGAATGGACGCTACACCGGGCGAGCTTGCGGACGACATTTGTCTGATGTCCATGAGCACTTTTGCTGCTAGCTCTGTATTCATTTGTGACGACGGAAGCGCACTTGCGGAAGATAACATGGAAACATCACCCTGTTCTTGTTCCTCTGAAATAGAAACTGATAGAGTAGAGTGACCCTGCGGAGAAAGAGCTGGCATAGCCCTTTCTCCACTAACAACATATCGTGACACACGTTTCCAATGTTTGACATCCCAATATTGACATATTGAATAGGGATTAGTGCGAGTACACTGACTACAATTAATACAATGATCATGAAAGTCAGAGGAAGATTTCTTCCTATTACAATTTGAACAATATCCTTTCATTATGAAAAGTAAACAACAAGTCCTAGTACTCGCACAAACCCCTAAACACAAAGATACATAATAACATGATCCATTAATATTGAAAAAACAATTGAAAATCAAAATAATTTTTGAAAAATATTTTTTCAGCGAAGCCCAAGTTTCTGAAAAGTAACGTTGAGCCTCAATAGATCCCAAGGCTAAGTGTGGTCAAAAATTTTAAAATTATATTAAATAATTAATGCAACACTTACAGATAATAATAATGTATCTTATAGTGAGATAAACTACTCCAAAGGCAAACAGTCCCCCTCAAAAGAGACTGTTGCCAATGTAAACAAACAGTGTAAAAAGACCAGAAAACATGACTCCAGGCACTGACAATACTGGCCCGAAATCAGTCATCAAAATTACACACTACCTGATGCAAAACAGACACTCCCAAGGGAGAATCTGCAGAACATCAGATGGTAGATGCAGAACACAACGTTATACACCCATGGGTGAAAACGTAAACATGGGGAAAATAACAGAATTCATTCTGTAACCAAGCTAATTCTCCCAAGAGAATTTAGAAATGATCTTTCTCAAAATATGCCAAAAGCATGGGAGAATAGCAAGGGGGGACTTGGAAGACCAGGGGAGAGGAAACACTGAATAAGCAGTGCAACTTTATAGCAAGAATGACAACAGGCCCATGCCTCGAAAATAGGCAACTTAACATAATTTTATAAACAAGAGGCCCCACGGGGCCTGAAGCGCTCATCTTGTACAGAACACAATTTAAGCAGAGTCCAAGAATGAGTCTACATTAAGCAAGCCATCTCCATAGGCTACACTGTCAATCCTTGAGTCCCTCAGGAGTGACAAAAACAATCTGGGCATCATGCCTTTTCTTCAGTTGATCATAAGTAAAATGTAGAGCTCCCCTATGAAGCCCTTTGATACAACCTATGTGGATTAATCTTAGTACCTCTAGAAGGTACTGAATACAAAATTTTTCAATTCTTCAGCAAAATGGCCAATTCCGGCTCCCATAGAGAGCCCAAATATTAACCCAGGCTCTTGATTTGAACACAGTTAAATCTGACTTCCCTAGAGATGTTGTGTACCGAATATGAAAGCATTCTGACTGTTGGATCTGAAGAAGAGAAATTGTAAAGAAATTTCTCCGAATTGCACTAAGTTCAAATTTGGGCTACCATAGCGAGCCCAAATATTGACCTATGGATCCGATTTGAACAAACTTGAATCTGACCCCCCTAGAGATGTTGTATACCAAATGTGAAAGCATTCTGACAAGTGAATCTGAAGAAGAAGATCTTTGAAGAAATTCCCTCATATTGTACTAAGTTAAATTTCATGTTCCCATATGGAGCCCAAATATTAACCTAGGCACTCGAATTGAACAACCTGGAATCTGACCCCCCTAGAGATGTTGTATACCAAATATAAAAGTATTCCGACTGGTGGATCTGAAGAAGAAGATTTTTAAAGAAATTTTCTCATATTGCACTAAGTAAAAATTTGGGCTACCATAGTGAGCCCAAATATATACCTAGGGATCTGATTTGAACAAACTTGAATCTGACCCCCATAGAGATGTTGCATACCAAATATCAAAGCATTCTGACTGATGGATCTGAAGAAGAAGATTTTTTTAAATTACCCACCATATTGAACCAAGATAAAATTTGGACTTCCGTAGGAAGCCCAAATATTAACCTAGGGACTTGGTTTGAACAATCTAGAATCTGACCCTCATAACAATGATGTATACCAAATATTAAAAGATTCTGACTGGTGGTTCTGAAGAAGAAGATTTTTAAAGAATATTCCCCATATTACCCTATGTTAAAACTTCGGGCTCCTGTAGAGAGCCCAAATATGAACCAATGAGCTTTATTTCAACAAACTTTTATCTGAACCCCCTATGAATGCTGTATACCAAATATCAAAAGATTCTGATGATTGGTTCTGGAGAAAAGATTTTTAAAAATTTTTGCAAATATGCCGACTCAGCATTTTTTCGATGCCCATTACAGAACACCCTAACATAACCGATGTTAATTTTTTTTTACCATTCAATTCTACTGGTCATAAGGATACTTTATACCAAATAAAAGCTCTCTGTTCCGTGGGGTTTGGGAAATATGGGCGTTTGAAAATATTTCTATTTTTAGCTCCCAGGGTTCCCATGGGGATGTGGGAATTTTTTTTTTTGCATGAGTCATGCACTTATGACCCAATAATACCACAAACCAAATTTGGTTCATACCGGACCATCGGTTCAGAAAGTTAAAAAATTTATAGTAATTTATATATTTTTTATACTTACCAATGACCCAGACTTAGCTGGTGCTTACTCTAACAAAACCAGGGCCAAACACAAATTTTGCCCCCCAATCCCCAAAATTTGCATCCAAAACCAAAAGAAATCATGTCCTATAGGACCTCCATACTACGCCCCCACTGCGCATGTGCAGTGTCAAGGACGTCCCGAAATTGGCACCAATTATCATTCTTACTGGCAGTGCCTGGTCAGCGCTATGTACTCAGCGGGGAGGCAAGAGTTCCCAACTCCTGGGAGGGCCATCCCCATCTGGGTCATTGGTAAGTATAAAAAATATATAAATTACTATAAATTTTTTAACATTTTTATACTGTACCAATGACCCAGACTTAGCTGAATAGTAAAAAGGCTGGAGGGCCTAGGACATAGAGGAAAATCCAATAAGCTCAACTATATAATAAAGAGGTAACCCCTTAAGGAGAAAAGGAGTATTAGGCTTTACATGTATCTTTCTTATTTAATATTAAATTAGAAAGATACAATACCCTTAATAATTGAGCACAATAATATTCATGTTCTCTATTAACATCCAGTATAACCCTTATACTAACTATTTTTAAAGTAAGCCAATAAATAAAGTAGTCCAGAGAATTGAGACTCTTTATAATCTTTTAAAAGTGTCCGAGTATTGTATATTAAAGCCCGTTTGACACTTGACATATACAAATGCTTCACACCGAGCAACACTTTAAAAATAAGACATCAATGAATTTTAACATTAATATTACACTTTAAAACCATCCCGGAAGCGACTCAGAAATACTGACTTTGGAGGAGGCATTCCCTTGCTTTTCACTATAAAGCAGGTGACCTAAGGGAACACCCCCCCCCCCCCCCCCCTTCCCCTTGCCCTGGGTCAAATAGCCCAGAGCGAAGAGGGCAGCCGGACGGAGTCACTGCCGGAACAGAAAGCCTGCATAACTATAGTTGCAACTGTTTAGTGGACGACATTCTGAGCAACAGATAACGGACCTAAACAATGCAGGTCTCCAGAAATGGACTCAATATTTCTGAGATAAAAATTCGTGAATGTGGATGGCTGAGACCAATAAGCAGCCTTCATTAAATTTGTAATAGCAACACTATTAGCATAAGCCCAAGAAGTAGCAAGAGCTCTTACTTCATGAGCGGAAATCTTAAGCACAGACTGCTGAGAAGATAAACTCTCATAAGCAGTACGGATAGTTAATTGAATCCATCTAGCAATAGAATGGACCGAAATGTCCCTTCTATTAGGCATCAAAGACAGAAAGAAACATTTCCGTCCCTTTCTGATAAACTGAGATCTCTGTTTATAGATAGGTAACGCTCTAACAGGACAGAGTAAAGGCCTACGCCCGTCTGAAGACGGAAGAGCCTTAATAACAATAGGTTCCGGATATTTATTAGGAGCCTGATTCTTAGCTAAAAAACCCACATTAGTAGTGAAGGTGATAGTGTTCCCGACACTACGATAGTGAGAATCATCCACCGACAGTGCATGAAGCTCACTGACTCTTCCAGCAGAAGAGAAAGCTAAGAGAAAAGCTGTCTTATAAGATAAGAATTTGAAATCTACTGTCCCAAGAGGTTCAAATGGCTTTTCCTTCAATTTAAGAAGAACCCAAGCTAAATTCCATTTAGGAATTAATCTAAGAGTTCTGGGTCTATTTATCGAGAAGTTTCTAACCAACTTAGATAAAGAGACATTAGATCCAATTTGTAAACTATCATGATGTGCATAGGTATCAGATAACATAGACCTATAACCCTTAATAGTAACAGGCTGCAGTTTGATTTCGTCAAACAAGTATACTAGAAAGTTTGCAATGTCTGGTATAGAGGGATCAAAAATATCTACAGAATGATCCCTACACCAACGACGAAAAACCTTCCACTTAGCCGCATAGTTTAGCAAAGAGGAGGTCCTCCTACAGTTAGAAATCGCGTCCACTGCTCGTCCTGTAAAGTGCTTGCCATGCAAGAAGGACCGCACAACGGAAAAACGTGAAGGTTGAGACCTTGCGGGTTGTGATGGAGTTGGCGCGATTTCCCCTGCGAAAGAAGATCCTCCCGTGGAGGAAGCTTTCGCGGTAGGTCCCACAACAGACACCTGAGTAGATTTATCCACGGTCTCTGTGGAGACAGAGATGCTACCAACAGAATCTTGCATTGAGATTGTTTTATCTTTAGCAATACTTGTTGAATTAACGGCGCTGGAGGATATGCATATCCTATCATTCCGTCCCAAGGGATCGACAGAGCGTCTACTGCAAATGCTCTTGGATCCGGACACGGAGACACATACGTCTGCAACTGATTGTTGAGATGTGTCGCAAATAAGTCTATCATTGGCCGTTCCCATTGGTAGCAAATCTGATTGAATACTTGTTTGTTGAGAGTCCACTCCGACGGCAACAAGCGACCCTTTCGTGAAAGGGAGTCTGCTAGCACATTCAGACGACCCGGTATGTGACGGACCGAAAGAAGAACCTGATGTTCTAGCGCAAACAGAAGGATTCTTTCCGTTAGATTGAACAACGGAACTGAATGAGTGCCTCCCTGATTCCGTATATACGCCACTACTGTCGTATTGTCGGATAGGATTTGGACATGAGCATTGTGAATAATGTCCATCCAATGACGTAACGCAAGCCAAATTGACATCATTTCCTTGATATTTATGTGCTTGCACAGGAATTGCGGATCCCAAAGACCCTGGCATCTCGAATCCGTTGGGATCAATGATGCACCCCAAACTGTTTGACTGGCATCCGTCATAATGGTAAAACTCGGATTCGGCAACTGCAGCGGAAATCCCTGAGTTAACCACTGAATGTTTGCCCAAGTCTGAATCTCTTGTTTCACTTGATCTGACAAGAGAACGTCTACGTCGAGCGAATGAATTTTCACACTCCAATTCTGAGTCAAGAAAATTTGGAGAGGACGCGTGCGTAACCGCCCCATCGGAATGAGATCCGCAGCGGCTCCGCACAGACCTATCAGTCTCATAAATTCTCTCGCTGTGACTTTGTCTGTGTGCAGACAATAGCGAGCGTAACAACTGACTAATTTCGCTCTGGTTAACGGCAGACGAACGAGATTGATGTGCGTCTCGAAGCTCATTCCCAGATGAGTGAATGACTTGGACGGCACCAGATCCGACTTCTCCTCGTTTACTATAAAACCGAGACGTCGGAGCAATAGAAGTAGATTCTGAACATCGTTCTGAAGCGTTAACTCATTGCCGTACCTCTGAAGAATGTCGTCCAGGTAGGCCGACGTTACCGCAGACGAATGAGCTCGGAAATAGATCATTACCGAGTTCATTACGCGAGTGAAAGCCCAGGGTGCTAGATTCAGTCCGAAGCACATCGCCCGGAATTGATACACCACTCCTAGGACTGCGAAGCGTAGATACTTTCTGAATGTCGGATGTACCATGACGTGAAAGTACGCATCTTTGAGATCTATGCTCGTTGCATAATCGTTCACCCGAATACTCGCCCTGACCGACCGAATCGTCTCCATATAAAATTTCGGAGTGACGATCAGCTTGTTTATCCTGCTCAAATCTATGACTGGACGGAACGAGCCGTATGGTTTCGGAACAAGAAACAGATGGCTGTAGAATCCCGGAGTCTCCTGGTTTTCTACGACCTCTACCGCGTTATTCATTAAAAGAGACTGCACCTCTGATAACAGAGCGTCTCTTTTCTGCGGATTTGACGGAAGTTGAGTCCACTGGACTTCGAGTTAATGGAGGCTTTCGTTTGAAGGATATCTTTAGGCCTTCTGAAGTCACTCCTCACACCCAAGGGTCGTCCGTAATCGACGCCCATTCTTGTGAAAAGCTAGACAACCTTCCGCCAACAGGTACGCGATAGAGGTTTAAGCCATCACCTCCTGGACCTGTGAGGCCTGCGGTAGGAGAAACCACGTCCTCCACGACCCGCACCTCGTCCCGTCGACCTCGGGGCGTCCGACCGGTTGTCCCGGCCCGAAGGACGTCCCAAACGAGAGTCGCTACCCTGACGGTCTCTCGAATAAGACCAAGAGGACGCACCAGAACCTCTATAGGAACCTCTCTTGGGCGCATTAGACCCAGAAGTGCCTGTCTTATTCTTGTCTGCTGTATCCGACTTCTTAGAAGCAGATTTGAACAACAGAGAATCCGAAGCTTTCTTTGCAATTTTATCATAAATAGCAGAAAGCTTGCCGTCAAAGAGAAGTTCTCCGGAGACCGAAGCGACTCTAAGAGAGTTCTTCACCTTAGTATCCACGAGTGTGGATGTAGCTAGGGCTGCGTCACGTCTAACCAACTCCAGGTTTGCCACAGAAAGGGCGGAGTTACACGTGGAATAAGCTACTGCCCTTGAAAGAAGTCTTAAAGAGGATTGTATATCCTGAAATTCTTTCCCTTGAAGGCGCAGTGATAACACCTTAGTAAGGTGATCTGCGTAAGATAAGGCATCTAAATTGGCTCTGTTAGACGAAATAGCTGTTTCCAACACCGCGGTTGGAATAGAAGCCGACGATGGTAATGATAGCTCTAAGTCTTCCGCCTCGTCGTCCATATGCAGAGGAACTCTCGGAATACCCTGTCCTGCTGTGTCGAATTTATTCCTTGCATTAATGAAAGGCAGGTTGAGAGTATTGGCGGACAAGAAACCTGCTTTCCCCGTCTTGGAAGCAAGTTTAAATATAGCGTCGTTCAATAATTCAAATGTTCTTGCAACATTATTGGACTGCGACGGAAACTCGGGAGCGATGTCCCTGAACCGCTCAAAAAATTCAGAGTCCAATGACGCTATAATCCTCTTGTCCGGAACCGCAGCAGTCTGGCCCGACGGAACAACTTGAGGGAGAAAGTGCCGGATGAAGTCCACGGCAGCTTTATGTTGTTCCGAAAGGGATAGCTCCAAATCATCCGTATCCCTTTCACCATCCGGTCGGACCTCATGATGCTCCCGGTCGTCCGCCCCCGATGCTTCGGCGGAGCGTACCGACCTAGCGCCGTCGGATAATTCTCGATCCGACACCGTTTCTGTCGGCTGCTGGGATGCTGTGATAAGCTGTGCTATCTGCACAAGAATGTCCGGCGTCGAGACCTGCGGAGGCGCAGTCTTTCGCTGCTTCGCCGAGGGCAGCTCCGCATCAGATGGCTCCCGCATACTTTTTCTATGCGAACGTCCGGAGTCCATCGGCCTCTTGTCCCTGGCTGCCGGATGGTGTGACCTGGTCGCCGAAGAATCCTTGATCGGCGAAGCTGGTAAGATATCGGCGGTCACGCAGCCAAGGTGCGGTCGTGTGCGCTGACGAGAAGAAGAAGCCTTAGCAGTCTCCGCGGACTGCCTATACAACGGAGCGTCCCGAGCGACGGACGTATGCTCCGCTTGCGACACATTTTGTACCACAACATCTGGTCCCAGATGTTGTTGTACAAGAGAGGGGCCTCTCTCGCTCGCGGCCCGGCTGGACCTGGACGAGCTAGGAACCGGACTCGAAGGCTTCCTCCGATCTCGCTTACTATCTGCCGTCACTGGGTGTGCACATTGAATGTTTATAGTGCTCGCATCACCCAACATTTCCTCCTGGACCGCATCGGACGAACCCGGCTGCCGAACCATTCGGTGAATGGACGCTACACCGGGCGAGCTAGCGGACGACATTTGTCTAATCTCCATGAGCACTTTTGCCGCTAGCTCTGAATTCATTTGTGACGACGGAAGCGCACTTGCAGAAGATAACATGGAAACATCACCCTGTTCTTGTTCCTCTGAAATAGAAACTGAGAGAGTAGAGTGACCTTGCGGAGAAAGAGCCGGCATTGCCCTTTCTCCAGTAACAACATACCGTGACACACGTTTCCAATGTTTGTCATCCCAATATTGACATATAGAACAGGGATTAGTGCGAGAACACTGACTACAATTAATACAATGATCATGAAAGTCAGAGGAAGATTTCTTCCCATTACAATTTGAACAATATCCTTTCATTGTGAAAAGTCAACAACAAGTCCTAGTTACTCGCACAAACCCCTGACACAAAGATACATAATAACATGATCCATTAATAAATGAAAAAACAATTGCAAATCAAAATAATTTTGAAAAAATATTTTTTCAGCGAAGCCCAAGTTTCTGAAAAGTAACGTTGAGCCCCGATGGATCCGATGGCAAAGTGTGGTCAAAAATTTTAAATTTATATTAAATAATTAATGAGACACTTACGGATAATATAAATGTATCTTATAGTGAGATAAACTACACCAAAGGCAAACAGCCCCCCTCAAAAAAGGCTGTTGCCAATGTAAACAAACAGTGTAAAACACCAGAAAACATGACTCCAGGCACTGAAAAAACTGGCCCGAAATCTGTCATCAAAATTACACTCTATCTGATGCAAGACAGAGACTCCCAGGGGAGAATCTGCAGAACATCAGATGGAAGATGCAGAACACAATGTTTATACACCCATGGGTGAAAACGTAACTATGGGGAAAATAACAGAAAACATTCTGTATCCAAGCAATTCTCCCAAGAAAATTTTAGAAATGAACTTTCTCAAAAATATGCCAAAAGCATGGGAGAATTGCAAGGGGGGACTTAGAAGGCTAGGGGAGAGGAAACACTGAATAAGCAGTACAACATTTAGCAAGAATGACAACAAGAGGCCCATGCCTCGAAAATAGGCAACTTAACATAATTTCATAAAAAATTTTAAGTACAGCCCTGATTATTTTTTGTCACTTCTTTTTCCTCTCCTCCTTCTATATCCTCCTTAGAATCACCATTTCTCCAAAAATTACGTGTCTGGCATCCTTTAAACTGAGATTTACAAGCACAAAGATCAGTGAGATGTTGACTGATGAAGGGCCAAACAGAGAATGATAATTGGCGCCAATTTCGGGACGTCCTTGACACTGCGCATGCGCAGTGGGGGCGTAGTATGGAGGTCCTATAGGACATGATTTCTTTTGGTTTTGGATGCAAATTTGGGGGATTGGGGGGCAAAATTTGTGTTTGGCCCTGGTTTTGTTAGAGTTAGCACCAGCTAAGTCTGGGTCATTGGTACAGTATAAAAATATAGAAATTTTGGGCGGGGCCAAAAATCTTACCCCTCCTATTACAAAGCCAAATATTACTTCACGAACTTCGTTTGAACAAACTTGATTCTACACCTCATATGGAAGCTCCATAGCAAATATCAAGTCATTGTACACACTGGTTCTTGAGAAGAAGATTTTTAAAATATTTGGGTGCATTTTCCCCCACTCCCTCCCTATGGGGCTGGGCATGCTGAGTTGAACAAAAATGAAATGCCCCTTTGGGACCATCACTCACACAAACTTTCACTTGAATTGGCCCAGTGGCTTTGGAGGAGAAGACCAAAACATGGTGTTGTCGGACGACGGACGACGGACGGGAAGCGATGAGATTAGCTCAGCTTGACTTTGTCAAGATGAGCTAAAAATTTTAAGTACAGCCCTGATTATTTTTTGTCACTCCTTTTTCCTCTCCTCCTTCTATATCCTCCTTAGAATCACCATTTCTCCAATAATTACGTGTCTGGCATCCTTTAAACTGAGATTTACAAGCACAAAGATCAGTGAGATGTTGACTGATGAAGGGCCAAACAGAGAATGATAATTGGCGCCAATTTCGGAACGTCCTTGACACTGCGCATGCGCAGTAAGGGCAAAGTATGGAGGTCCTTCAGGACATGATTTCTTTTGGTTTTAGATGCAAATTTTGGGGATTGGGGGCAAAATTTGTGTTTGGCCCTAGATTTTTAAGAGTTAGCACCAGCTATGTCTGGGTCATTGGTACAGTATAAAAATATAGAATTTTTAGGCGTGGGCAAAATTTTTTTTTCCCATAACGAAGGCAAATAATGCCCGACAAACTTTTCTTGAACAAACTTGATTCTACACTTCAAAAGGAAGCAGCATACCAAATATCAAGTCTCTGCTACTGCTGGTTCATGAGAAGAAGATTTTCAAAGATTTTGGTGCCCCTTGGGGGCGGGGCCCCACCCAGGAGGAGGGGCAACTTCAATTGAACAAATCTGAATTGACATTAGGTAATAAACATTTACCCAACATTTGAAAAATATTGGGCCAGTGGTTTCTTCGGAGAAGTTGGTTTTGTAAAGTTTACGCCGGACGACAACGGACGGACGATGGACGGAAAGCAATTAGTAAAGCTCCCCTTGAGCTTCGCTCAGGTGAGCTAAAAATGACTTCAAGCTCTGGGGTGCCCGTGTAGTGTTTTAGTATTAATCCACATTAAGGCCCTACCCCATGCCCCCCTATTTCAGACTCTCCTGGGAAATTGTCTGATCAACCAAACCACTTCAAACTGCTGGCAAGACCACCTTCAAAATTGGGCTAGACCACCCTAAAAATTGGGCCAGACCACCCTCAAAATTGGCCCAGGTCACTCTAACACTGGACTAGTCTGGCCGATTCCAAACTCCAATTTTTTAAGTTGAAAGTGGCTGCCGTTCTATGGCACAGAGGCCCTAAAATGGATCTGGAATTCCCATCAATAGGTTTCTAGCTTCCTTCGCAAGACTCGGTTATGGCAAATAACTCCACTAAGTTGTCCTTAGCATTTATGAATAAAACCTAATCTACAAGGCTACATAAACAATTTTTTTCTGATGGGTCACTGGCCCATCAGGAAATCCCCCATGGGCCAGACAGCCAATGTAATCCACTAACCCAGGCGAAAGATCTACTACCACACTTTTTTTGTAAAAGAAACTGAATTGTCTTCCTATATTACTTTCCAAAGTGTGATTTACTGGGATTTCCGGGTTTGATTATAAACGATAACTTCACAAGTGAATTATGCAATCAACAATTGGATCATGTATCCATGCGTGCAAACGAAGATGCTTTGCCGTGGGTGTAATGGGGACTTCATTGTTTTTTTTTGTTTTTTTTTTAACCCTTTACCTAACATGAAAAGCAGACGATACTTGCAAAAAAAAAATTCTTGAATAACCATTATTTTAATTTTTTGTCTCAAAAACATAGGTTATGACCCTTCATTGGAACGAGCTCGATGAGCTCGTTCCAATGAGGAGTCATAACCTATGTTTTAGAGAAAGAAAATGAAAAAAATAATGAAAATTAATTGGCAATTCTGATACTAATCAAGAATGAATGTGTCAATGACACTGTAGCTCAACTTGACAAACTTGAACTTGACAAGTTATAAATGAAAAGGCAAAATTGAAGAACAGAGTAATCCATCAATTTTTAAATGTAAACTGTAAGGAACAATGTTGATACACAAATGCAGTATGTTCAGAGGTTACTGTAAATGGCAACTTTTTTCACAGAAATGAATGCTAATCAACAGTTCTTATCGAAAGGTCTTGTCTAATGAGCAAGTTAAACAAGCATACCAGGTTTCAAAGCAATCCAATCATAAATGTGCCCTGTAGGGTGTGCCAAAGAAAAATATTGAGGTCTGACAAAACTAAGTTCTAAGAATGCTGGCCGCAGCAACATTTTCTTACAGAAATGGAAGAAAATCGATAGCTCCCATCCAGAAGTCACCCCAAACAAGCATGCCCGGTTTCAATGCAATCCGATCATAAATGTGACCTGTAGGGTGTGCCAAAGAGAAATATCGAGATCTTCTGACTGAACTAAGTTCTAAGAACGTTGGCCGTGGCAACATTTTTTGACGGAAATTGACGAAAATCGATTGCTCCCATCTAGAGGTCACCCTAAACAAGCATACCAGGTTTCAAAGCAATCCAATTATAAATGTGCCCTGTAGGGTGTGCCAAAGGGAAATATTGTGGTCTGACTAAACTAAGTTCCAAGAACGTTGGCCACGGCAACATTTTCTTACGGAAATTGAAGAAAATCGTTAGCTCCCATCTAGAGGTCACCCCAAACAAGCATGCCAGGTTTCAAAGCAATCCGATCATAAATATGCCCTGTAGTGCGTGCCAAAGAAAAATATCGAGGTCTTCTGACTAAACTAAGTTCTAAGAACGTTGGCCACGGCAACATTTTTTGATGTAAATGGAAAAAAATCGATAGCTCCCATCTAGAGGTCACCCCAAACAAGCATACCAGGTTTCAAAGCAATCCAATCATAAATGTGCCCTGTAGGGTGTGCCAAAGGGAAATATGGAGGTCGGACTAAACTAAGTTCTAAGAACATTGGCCGTAGCAACATTTTTTGACGGAAAATGAAGAAAATCGATAGCTCCCATCTAGAGTTCACCCCAAACAAGCATGCCAGGTTTCAAAGCAATCCGATCATAAATGTGTCCTGTAGGGTGTTCCAAAGAGAAATATTGAGGTCTTCTGACAAAACTAAGTTCTAAGAACGTTGACCGCGGCAACATTTTTTGACGAAAATTGAAGAAAATCGATAACTCCCATCTAGAGGTCTCCCCAAACAAGCATACCCAGTTTCAAAGCAATCCAATCATAGATGTGACCTGTAGGGTGTGCCAAAGGGAAATATTGAGGTCTGACTAAACTAAGTTCTAAGAACGTTGGCCATGGCAACATTTTTTGATGAAAATTGAAAAAAATCGATAGATCCCATCTAGAGATCACCCTAAACAAGCATACCAGGTTTCAAAGCAATCCAATCATAAATGTGACCTGTAGGGTGTGCCAAAGGGAAATATTGTGGTTTAACTAAACTAAGTTCTAAGAACGTTGGCCGCGGCAACATTTTTTTGACAGAAATTGAAGAAATTCGATAGCTCCCATCTAGAGGTCACCCCAAACAAACATACCAAGTTTCAAAGTGATCTGATCATAAATGCAACCTGTGAGGTGTGCCAAAGAACATTGTGGACGTACGTACTAACGTACGTACGCTGACTGACAAGAAGTGATGGCAATAGCTCAGCTTGACTTTGTCAAGTTGAGCTAAAAAATATAATCAGCTAAATGTTACTGGGTTGTACCCGGTGCTTCATTAATTAAATTTTTGATGATCATTCCTATAATTAGTGTGTGGAATCCAATATTATTGCATCCATGGAAAGTGATCAGTCGACGACGCCCGTATTGTACACTCTTATAAAATAAACTGAAATCATATTTGCAACAAGAGAAAGTTTGAAAATCAAGCTTCATGTTCCCATATAGCTAATATCCCGTAGAAATAAACCTTTTGGTGGCATTTAGTTCTTTGAATGTACATGAAAAAAAGATTAAAATCAGATAAAAAAAAATAAAAAAAACTTTAAAAATTTATAGTAATTTATATATTTTTTATACTTACCAATGACCCAGACATAGCTGGTGCTAACTCTTAAAACTATAGGGCCAAACACAAATTTTGCCCCCCAATCCCCAAAATTTGCATCTAAAACCAAAGAAATCATGTCCTGAATGGCCCTCCATACTTCACCTCTACTGCGCATGCGCAGTGTCAAGGACGTCCCGAAATTGGCGCCATTAATCATTCTTACCATCAGTGCCTGGTAAGCGCTATGTCCTCAGCGGGGAGGTATGAGTTCCCAACTCCTGGGAGGGCCATCCCCGTCTGGGTCATTGGTAAGTATAAAAAATATATAAATTACTATAAATTTTTTAAGATTTTTATACTGTACCAATGACCCAGACATAGCTGAATAGTAAAAAGACTGGAGGGTCCAGGACATAGATGAAAATCCAATAAGCTCAACTATATAAAATAGAGTCATCTCCTGGAGGAGAAAAGGAGAATTAGGCTTCACATGTATCTTTCTTATTTATGATAAATTAGAAAGACACAATACCTTCTATAATTGAGCATCATAATATCCATATTCTCTATTAATATCCAGTATAATTCTTATGCTAATTAATCTTAAAGTAAGCCAATAAATAAAGTTAGTCCAGAGAATTGAGACTCTTTATACTCTTTTAAAGTGTCCGAGGATAGTATAATAACGCCCATTTGACACGTGACATATTCAAATGCTATACTTTAAAACTATGACATGAATGAATTTTAAAACATAACTTTTCACTTAAAAAACCATCCCAGTAACAGCTCAGAATTACTGACTCCGGAGGAGGTATCCCCTTGTTTTCATAATAAAACAGGTGACCCAAGGGAACACCCTCCCCCCCCCCCCCCCTTTTTTCTTGCCCTGGGTCAAATAGCCCAGAGCAAAGAGGGCAGCAGGACGGAGTCACTGCCGGAACATAAAGCCTACATAGCTATAGTTGCAATTGTTAAGTGATCGACATTCTGAGCAGCCGATAATGGACCTAAATAATGCAGGCCTCCAGAAATGGACTCGATATTTCTGAGATAAAAATTTGTGAATGTGGATGGCTGAGACCAATATGCAGCCTACTTAAAATCTATAATAGCAACACTATTTACGTAAGCCCAAGATGTAGAAGAGCTCTTACTTCATGAGCCGAAATCTTAAGCACAGACTGCTGAGTTAAGGATAGATTATCCTAAGCAGTACCGATAGTTAACTGAATGCATTTAGTAATAGAATGGACCGTAATGACCTTTCTATTAGGCATCAGAGCCAGAAGAAGCTTTACGTCCTTACTGATAAACTGAGAGCTGTTAATAAATACATAAAGGTCTATCCGGACAGAGTAAAGGCCTATGCCCGTTCGAAGACGGAAGGACCTTAAAAACAATAGGTTCCGGATATTAATTAGGAGCCTGAATCTTAACCAAAAATACAACATTAGTAGTAAAGGTAATAGAGTTTCCGATACTACGAAAGTGAGAATCGTCCACCAATAGTGCATGAAGCTCACTGACTCTTCAGCAGAAGAGAAGACTAAGAGAATTGCTGCCTTAAAAGGCCAGAATTTGAAACTACTGTCTCAAGAGGTTCAAATGGTTGCTTTAGTTAATAAGAACCCAAGCTAAATTCCATATAGGAATTAATCTAAGGATTCTAGGTCTATTATCGAAAAGTTTCAAACTAACTTAGATAAAGAGACATTAGGCTCAATTGTAAACTATCATGGTGTGCATAGGTATCAGATAACATAGACCTATAACCTTTAAAAGTAACTGGCTGCAGTTGATCTCGTCAAACAAGTATACTAGAAAGTTTGCAATGTCTGGTATGGAGGGATCAAAAATATCAACATAAAGATCCCTACACCAACGACGGAAGACTCTCCACTTTAGCCGCATAGAATAGCGAAGAGGAGGTCCTCCTACAGTTAGAAATCGCATCCGTTGCTCGTCCTGTACAATGCTTGCCATGCAAGAAGGACCGCACAACGGAATACGTGAAGGTTGAGACCTTGCGGGTTGTGATGAAGTTGACACGATGTCCCCTGCGAAAAAAGATCCTCTAGTGGAGGAAGTTTCCGTGGTAAGTCCCACAGCAGACATCTAAGTAAATTATAAGTGGAGACAGAGATGCTACCAACAGAATTGTATTGTGAATGTATAATCCTAGCAATACTTGCTGAATCAACAGCGCTGGAGGATATGCATATCCTATCATCCCGTCCTACTAGATCGATAGAGCGTTAACTACATATGCTCGGGATCCGGACACGGTGACACATTCGTCTGCAATTGATTGGAGAGTTGTGTCGCAAATAAATATATCACTGGGCGCTCCCATTGGTAGCAAAACTGATTGAATACCTGTTTGTTGAGAGTCCATTCTGACGGCAACAAACGACCCTTACGTGAAAGGGAGTCTGCTAATACGATCCGACGACCCAGAATATGACGGACCGAAACAGAACTTGGTGTTCTATAACAAACAGAAGGATTCTTTCCGTTAAAATCAATAATGTAACCGAATGAGTGCCTCCCTGGTTCCGGATATACGCGACTACTGTCGTATTATCGGACAGGATTTGGACATGCGTTTCTGAATAATGTTCATCCAATGACGTAGTGCAAGCCAAAATAATATCATTTCTAGGAAGTTAAGTGCTTGCCTAAAAACTGCGGAACCCAAAGACCCTGGCACTTCGAATCCGTTGGGATCAATATTGTGTCCCAACCTGTTTAACTGGCATTCGTCATAATCATAAAAACTCGGATCCGGCAACTACAGTGGAACTCTCTGAGTCAACCACCGAATGTTTGTCCACGTCTGAATCTCTTGTTACACTTGGGAAAGAAAGGGAAAGCTCGAAATCGTCCGAATCCCTTTCGCCATCCTGTCGGACCCTATGAAGTGTTCGGTCGTCTGTACCTGATGCAACAGCAGAGCGCACCGACCCAGCGCCGTTGGATTATTCCTGATCTGACCGAGAATCTGTCGTTTGCTGGGATGCTGCGATAAGCTGTGCTATTTTGGATAGCACGTCCGTCACTGAGGCCTGTGGAGAAGCGGTCTTACAATGCCTTGCCGCTGGAAGCTCCGTGTTCGTTACCCCGTGCATACTTCTATTATGCGAGCGACCGGAGTGTACAGGCCTCGTGTCCCTTGGCTACCGGATGGCGTGACCTGTTCGCTGTGGAATCACTGAATGACGAAGCTGGCCGGATACTCGAGGTCACGTAGCCAATGTGCGGTCGTGTGTGCTGCTGTGAGGATGAGGAAGCATTATCGACAGTCACTCGGACTGTCTATATAACGGAGCGTCCCAAGCGGCGGACATATGCTCCGAATGCGAAATGTCTGTACCACAACATCCGGTCCCATATGTTGTTGTACCAGAGAGGGACCTCTCTCGCTCGCCGCCCGGACGGACCTGGACGAGCTAGGAACCGGACTAACAGGCTTCCCCCGATCTCTCCTCTAATCCGTCGTCACTGGGTGTGTACTAAATTCTATTATAGTGCTCGCATCACCCAAATCTCCTTCCTGGCCCGCAACGGACGAACCCGACTGCCGAACCATTCGATGAATGGACGATAGACCGGGTGAGCTAGCGAATGTCAACTCCGTCGATCCTACTAGGGACCTCTTAGGCGATTGACGTATTCCATGAGCACTAATAGCTGCTAGCTCTTCATTAACTATGACGACAGAGGCACACTTTTGAAAGACATCTCAGTAATTTTGCGAACAAGAAACCAGACATGCTTGTAAATAGCAAGCATATAAAAAATATATATAGCGTCAATCAATAAATCGAAAGTTTCTGAGACATTATTGGACTGTGTCGGAACTGAGGGACGATGTCCCTGAACCAAACCAAAAATTTCTGTGTCCACCGACGCTATCAGTTTCTTATCCGGCATCGCAGCATTCTGGTCCGACGAAGAACCTCTAGAAGATGAAGTCGGATGACATATACAGCAGCTTATGTTGTTCCGAAAGGGAAAGCTCGAAATCCTCCGAATCCCTTTCGGCATCCCGTCGGACCGTATGAAATTTTCGGACGTCCGTACCTGATGCTTCCGCGGAGCGTCCCGACCCAGCGTCGTCGGATATTACATGATGCGACAGAGATTCTGTCGTTGCTAGGATGCTGCGATAAGTTGTGCTATTTGGGATAGCACGTCCGTCACCGAGGCCTGTGCAGTAGCGGTCTTACGATGCTTTGCCGCTGGAAGCTCCGTGTACGTTGACTCCCGCATACTTTTTTATGCGAACGTCCGGAGTCTCCAGGCCTCGTGTCCCTGGCTTTCGGATGGCGTGACCTGGTCGCTGAGGATTCTCTGATTGGCGAAGTTGACTGGATATCCGAGGTCACGTAGCCAAGAGCGGTCGTGTGCGCTACCATGAGGATGAGGAAGCCTTATTGACAGTCTCTAACGGAGCGTCCCGAGCGGCGGACGTATGCTCCGAATGCGAAACATTTTGTACCACAACATCTGGGGCCAGATGTTGTTGTACGAGAGAGGGGCCTCTCTCGCTCGCAGTCCGGATGGACCTGGACGAGCTAGGAACCGGACTAAAAGGCTTCCTCCGTTCTCTCCTCTAATCCGCCGTCACTGGGTGTGCATTGGTTGATTTATAGTGCTCGCATCACCCAAAACTCCTTCTGGACTGCAACGGACGAACCCGGCTGCCGAACCATTCGATGAATGGACGCTACACCGGGCGAGCTAGCAGACGTCAAAGGCCATCGATCCTACTAGGGACCTCTTAGGCAATTGACGTATTATCACGAGCACTTTTCCGCTAGCTCTACATTAATTGCGACGACGGAGGCACACTTTTGGAAGACATCACGGATACATCACCCTGTTCTTGATCGTCTGAAATAGAGATTGAAAAACTAGAGTGACCCTGCGGGGAAAGGACCGGAATGGCCATTTCCCCACTAACATACCGTGACACACGCTTCCCATGTTGTCATCGAAATTAACATATATGGAACAGGAGTTAGTGAGAGTACACTGACTACATTTATACAATGATTATGAAAGTCAGAGGAAGATTTCCTCTTATTACAATTGAACAATATCCTTTCAATGTGAAAAGAAAACAAAGTCCTAGTACTCGCACCAACCCCTGACAATCAGAATACATAATAACATGATCCATTAACATAGAAAAAATAATTGAAATCAAAAAATTTTGAAAAAATATTTTTTCAGAAAAGCCCAAGTTTCTGAAAAGTAACGTTGAGCCCCAATGGATCCCAAGCCTAAGTGTGGGCAAAAATTTTTAAAATATTTAAAAAAAATAATGCAACACTTACGAACAATAATAATGTATCTAGTAATGATTAAACTAACATCAAAATATTATTTTCAAGAAATCCCCCCTCACACAGAGGGCTGTTGTCAATGTAAACAAGAAGTGTAAAAGCACCAGAAACAAGACTCCAGGCACTGATAACCCTGGCCCGAAATCAGTTACCAATAATACACTGTCTGATGCAAAACAGAGACTTCCAGGGAAGAAACTGAAGAACATCAGATGGTAGATGCAGAACACTACGCCTAACCACCCATAGGTGAAGACGTAAACATGGGGAAAAGAACAGAATTCATTCTGTTATCCAGCTAAAACTCCCAAGAAATTTTAGTAATAGTATTACAGAAAATATGTCAAAAGCATGGGAGAATAGCTAGGGGGGACTTAAAGGAAAGGGAGAGAGGAAAACACTGAACAAGCAGTGTAACTTGAAAACAAGAATGACAACAACAGGCTCTTGCCTCGAAAATAGGTAACTTAACATAATTTCATTAAAAAAAAATTTTTAAGTTACAGCCCTGATTATTTTCTGTCACTCATTTTTCCTCTCCTCCTTCTATATCCTCCTTAGAATCACCATTTCTCTAATATTTATGTGTCTGGCATCATTTAAACTGAGATTTACAAGCACAAAGATCAGTCAGATGTTAACTGATGAAGGGCCAAACAAAGAATGATTAATGGCGCCAATTTCGGGACGTCCTTGACACTGCGCATGCGCAGTAGAGGTGAAGTATGGAGGGCCATTCAGGACATGATTTCTTTGGTTTTAGATGCAAATTTTGGGGATTGGGGGGCAAAATTTGTGTTTGGCCCTATATTTTTAAGAGTTAGCACCAGCTTTGTCTGGGTCATTGGTACAGTATAAAAATATGAAAAATCATACCTCTGCTAACAAATTTCACATTTGCTTGCATAATTTATAAACTGAGCAGTTGAAAAAGTTAAAAAATTTATAGTAATTTATATATTTTTTATACTTACCAATGACCCAGACTTAGCTGGTGCTAACTCCACAAAAACCAGGGCCAAACACAAATTTTGCCCCCCAATCCCCAAAATTTGCATCCAAAACAAAAAGAAATAATGTCCTAAAGGACCTCCATAATACGACTCTACTGCGCATGCGCAGTGACGCAGTCGTCCCGAAATTGGCGCCAAATATCATTCTTACTGGCAGTGCCTGGTCAGCGCTATGTACTCAGCGGGGAGGCAAGAGTTCCCAACTCAGGGAGGGCCATCCCCGTCTGGGTCATTGGTAAGTATAAAAAATATATAAATTACTATAAATTTTTTAACATTTTTATACTGTACCAATGACCCAGACTTAGCTGAATAGTAAACAGGCTGGAGGGCCTAGGACATAGAGGAAAATCCAATAAGCTCAATTATAAAATAAAGAGATAACCCCTTAAGGAGAAAAGGAGTATTAGGCTTTACATGTATCTTTCTTATTTAATATTTAAATTAGAAAGATACACTACCCTTAATAATTGAGCACAATAACATTCATGTTCTCTATAATATCCAGTATAACCTTTATACTAATTATTATTAAAACAAGCCAATAAATAAAGTAGTCCAGAGAATTGAGACTCTTTATAATCATTTAAAAGTGTCCGAGTATTGTATATTAAAGCCCGTTTGACACTTGACATATACAAATGCTTCACACCGAGCTACACTTTAAAAATAAGACATGAATGAAATTAAACATTAATATTACACTTTAAAACCATCCCGGAAGCGACTCAGAAATACTGTCTTGGAGGAGGCATTCCCTTGCTTTTCACTATAAAGCAGGTGACCTAAGGGAACACCCGCCCCCCCCCTTCCCCTTGCCCTGGGTCAAATAGCCCAGAGCGAAGAGGGCAGCCGGACGGAGTCACTGCCGGAACAGAAAGCCTGCATAACTATAGTTGCAACTGTTTAGTGGACGACATTCTGAGCAACAGATAACGGACCTAAACAATGCAGGTCTCCAGAAATGGACTCAATATTTCTGAGATAAAAATTAGTAAATGTGGATGGCTGAGACCAATAAGCAGCCTTCATTAAATCTGTAATAGCAACACTATTAGCATAAGCCCAGGAAGTAGAAAGAGCTCTTACTTCATGAGCAGAAATCTTAAGCACAGACTGCTGAGAAGAAGATAAATCTTCATACGCAGTACGGATAGTTAACTGAATCCATCTAGCAATAGAATGGACTGAAATGTCCTTTCTATTAGGCATCAAAGACAGAAAGAAACGTTTCCGTCCCTTTCTGATGAACTGAGATCTCTGTTTATAGATACGTAGTGCTCTAACAGGACAGAGTAAAGGCCTACGCCCGTCTGAAGACGGAAGAGCCTTAATAACAATAGGTTCCGGATATTTATTAGGAGCCTGATTCTTAGCTAAAAAACCGACGTTAGTAGTGAAGGTGATAGTGTTCCCAACACTACGATAATGAGAATCATCCACCGATAGTGCATGAAGCTCACTGACTCTTCTGGCAGAAGAGAAAGCTAAGAGAAAAGCTGTCTTATAAGATAAGAATTTGAAATCTACTGTCCCAAGAGGTTCAAATGGCTTTTCCTTCAATTTAAGGAGAACCCAAGCTAAATTCCACTTAGGAATTAATCTAAGAGTTCTGGGTCTATTTATCGAAAAGTTTCTAACCAATTTCGATAAAGAGACATTAGATCCAATTTGTAAACTATCATGATGTGCATAGGTATCAGATAACATAGATCTATACCCCTTTATAGTAACCGGTTGCAGTTTGATTTCGTCAAACAAGTATACTAGAAAGTTAGCAATGTCTGGTATAGAGGGATCAAATATATCAACAGAATGATCCCTACACCAACGACGGAAAACCTTCCACTTAGCCGCATAGTTTAGCGAAGAGGAGGTCCTCCTACAGTTAGAAATCGCGTCCACTGCTCGTCCTGTAAAGTGCTTGCCATGCAAGAAGGACCGCACAACGGAAAAACGTGAAGGTTGAGACCTTGCGGGTTGTGATGCAGTTGGCGCGACTTCCCCTGCCAAAGAAGAACCTCTCGTGGAGGGAGCTTCCGCGGTAGGTCCCACAACAGACACCTGAGTAGATTTATCCACGGTCTCTGTGGCGACAGAGATGCTACCAACAGAATCTTGCATTGAGATTGTTTTATCTTTAGCAATACTTGTTGAATTAACGGCGCTGGAGGATATGCATATCCTATCATTCCATCCCAAGGGATCGATAGAGCGTCTACAGCAAAAGCTCTTGGATCCGGACACGGGGACACATACGTTTGCAACTGATTGTTGAGATGTGTCGCAAATAAGTCTATCATTGGCCGTTCCCATTGGTAGCAAATCTGATTGAATACTTGTTTGTTGAGAGTCCACTCCGACGGCAACAAGCGACCCTTTCGAGAAAGGGAGTCTGCTAGCACATTCAGACGACCCGGTATGTGACGGACCGAAAGAAGAACGTGATGTTCCAACGCAAACAGAAGGATTCTTTCCGTTAGATTGAACAACGGAACTGAATGAGTGCCTCCTTGATTCCGTATATACGCCACTACTGTCGTATTGTCGGATAGGATTTGGACATGAGCATCGTGAATAATGTCCATCCAGTGACGTAACGCAAGCCAAATTGACATCATTTCCTTGATGTTTATGTGCTTGCCCAGGAATTGCGGATCCCAAAGACCCTGGCATCTCGAATCCGTTGGGATTAATGATGCACCCCAACCTGTTTGACTGGCATCCGTCATAATGGTAAAACTCGGATCCGGCAACTGCAGCGGAACTCCTTGAGTTAACCACTGAATGTTTGCCCAAGTCTGAATCTCTTGTTTCACTTGATCTGACAAGAGAACGTCTACATCGAGCGAATGAATTTTCACACTCCAATTCTGAGTCAAGAAAATTTGAAGAGGCCGTGTGCGTAGCCGTCCCATCGGAATGAGATCCGCAGCGGCTCCGCACAGACCTATCAGTCTCATAAATTCTCTCGCTGTGACTTTGTCTGTATTTAGACAATAGCGAGCGTAACAACTGACTAATTTCGCTCTGGTTAACGGCAGACGAACGAGATTGTTGTGCGTCTCGAAGCTCATTCCCAGATGAGTGAATGACTTGGACGGCACCAGATCCGACTTCTCCTCGTTTACTATGAAACCGAGACGTCGGAGCAATAGAAGAAGATTCTGAACATCGTTCTGAAGCGTTAACTCGTTGCCGTACCTCTGAAGAATGTCGTCCAGGTAGGCCGACGTTACCGCAGACGAATGAGCTCGGAAGTAAATCATTACCGAGTTCATTACTCGAGTGAAAGCCCAGGGTGCTAGATTCAATCCGAAGCACATGGCCCGGAACTGATACACCACTCCTAGGACTGCGAAGCGTAGATACTTTCGGAATGTCGGATGTACCATGACGTGAAAGTACGCATCTTTGAGATCTATGCTCGTTGCATAATCGTTCACCCGAATACTCGCTCTGACCGATCGAATCGTCTCCATATAAAACTTCGGAGCGATGATCAGCTTGTTTATCCAGCTCAAATCTATTACTGGACGGAACGAGCCGTCTGGTTTCGGAACCAGAAACAGATGGCTGTAGAATCCCAGCGATTCCTGGTTTTCTACGACCTCTACCGCGTTCTTCATTAAAAGAGACTGCACCTCTGATAGCAGAGCGTCTCTTTTCTGAGGGTTTGACGGAAGATGAGTCCACTTTGGAATTCGAGTTAATGGAGGCTTTCGTTTGAAGGATATCTTTAGACCTTCCGAAGTCACTCCTCTCACCCAAGGGTCGTCCGTAATCGACGCCCACTCTTGAGAAAAACTCGACAACCTTCCGCCAACCGGAACGCGATAGAGGTTTGAGCCATCACCTCCTGGATCTGCGAGGCCTGCGGTAGGAGAAACCACGTCTTCCACGACCCGCACCTCGCCTCGTCGACCTCGGGGCGTCCGACCGATTGTCCCGGCCTGAAGGACGTCCCGAACGAGAGTCGCTATCCTGACGGTCTCTCGAATAAGAGCTAGAGGACGCACCGGAACCTCTATAGGAACCTCTCTTGGGCGGATAAGACCCAGAAGTGCCCGCCTTATTCGTGTCTGCTGAATCCGACCTTTTAGGAGCGGATCTAAACAACAGAGAATCACTAGCTTTCTTTTTAATATTATCATAAATAGCGGAAAGCTTGCCGTCAAAGAGAAGATCTCCTGAGACCGAAGCGACTCTAAGAGAGTTCTTCACCTTAGAATCCACTAGTGTGGATGTAGACAGGGCTGCGTCACGTCTAACCAACTCCAGATTAGCCACTGAAAGGGCGGAGTTACACGTGGAATAAGCTACTGCCCTTGAAAGAAGTCTTAAGGAGGATTGTATATCCTGAAACTCTTCCCCTTGAAGACGCAGTGATAACGCCTTCGTAAGGTGATCTGCGTAAGATAAGGCATCTAAATTGGCTCTGTTAGACGCAATAGCTGTTTCCAACACTGCGGTTGGAATAGAAGCTGACGACGGTAATGATAGCTCTAAGTCTTCCGCCTCGTCGTCCATACGCAGAGGAACTCTCGGTATACCCTGACCTGCCGTGTCGAATTTATTGCATTAATGAAAGGCAGGTTGAGAGTATTTGCGGACAAGAAGCCTGCTTTCCCTGTCCTGGAAGCAAGTTTAAAAATAGCGTCGTTCAATAATTCAAATGTTCTTGCAACATTATTGGACTGCGACGGAAACTCGGGAGCGATGTCCCTGAACCGCTCGAAAAAATCAGAGTCCAATGACGCTATAATTCTCCTGTCCGGAAGCGCAGCAGTCTGGCCCGACGGAACAACTTGAGGAAGAAAGTGCCGGATGAAGTCTACGGCAGCTTTGTGTTGTTCCGAAAGGGATAGCTCCAATTCATCCGTATCCCTTTCACCATCCGGTCGGACCTCCCGATGTTCCCGGTCGTCCGCCCCCGATGCTTCGGCGGAGCGTACCGACCCAGCGCCGTCGGATAATTCTCGATCCGACACCGTTTCTGTCGGCTGCTGGGATGCTGCGATAAGCTGTGCTATCTGCACTAGAATGTCCGACGTCGAGACCTGCGGAGGAGCGGTCTTTCGCTGCTTTGCCGAGGGCAGCTCCGCATCGGATGGCTCCCGCATACTTTTCCTATGCGAACGTCCGGAGTCCATCGGTCTCGAGTCCCTGGCTGCCGGATGGTGTGACCTGGTCGCCGAATAATCCTTCCTCGGCGAAGCTGGCAAGATATCGGAGGTCACGCAGCCAAGGTGCGGTCGTGTGCGCCGGCGAGAAGAGGAAGCCTTAACAGTCTCTGCGGACTGCTTATACAACGGAGCGTCCCGAGCGACGGACGTATGCTCCGCTAAAGACACATTTTGTACCACAACATCTGGTCCCAGATGTTGTTGTACGAGAGAGGGGCCTCTCTCGCTCGCGGCCCGGCTGGACCTGGACGAGCTAGGAACCGGACTAAAAGGCTTCCTCCGTTCTCGTTCACTATCCGCCGTCACTGGGTGTGCATCTATTATTTTTATAGTGCTCGCATCACCCAAAATTTCCTCTTGGACCGCATCGGACGAACCCGGCTGCCGAACCATTCGGTGAATGGACGCTACACCGGGCGAGCTAGCGGACGACATTGTCTAATCTCCATGAGCACTTTTGCCGCTAGCTCTGTATTTAATTGTGACGACGGACGCACACTTGAAGAGGATAACATGGAAACATCACCCTGTTCTGGTTCCTCTGAAATAGAAACTGAGAGAGTAGAGTGACCTTGTGGAGAAAGAGCCGGCATCGCTCTTTCTCCAGAAACAACATATCGTGACACACGTTTCCAATGTTTCTCATCCCAATGTTCACATACAGGACAGGGATTAATGCGAGAACACTGACTACAATTTATGCAATAATCATGAAAGTCAGAGGAAGATTTCTTCCTATTACAATTTGAACAAGTTCCTTTCATTGTGAAGGAACAACAATAAGTCCTAGTTACTCGCAAAAACCCCTGACACAAAGATACATAATAACATGATCCATTAATAAATGAAAAAACAATTGCAAAACAAAATAATTTTGAAAAAATATTTTTTCAGAGAAGCCCAAGTTGCTGAAAAGTAACGTTGAGCCCCGATGGATCCGATGGCAAAGTGTGGTCAAAAATTTTAAAATTATATAAAATAATTAATGAGACACTTTCGGATAATATAAATGTATCTTATAATGAGATAAACTACCTCAAAGACAAACAGCCCCCCTCAAAAAAGGCTGTTGCCAATGAAAACAAACAGTGTAAACACAGAAGAAAACATGACTCCAGGCACTGAAAAAACTGGCCCGGAATCAGTCCTCAATTACACTCTATCTGATGCAAAACAGAGACTCCCAGGGGAGAATCTGCAGAACATCAGATGGAAGATGCAGAACACAAACGTTATACACCCATGGGTGAAAACGTAACTATGGGGAAAATAACAGAAAACATTCTGTAACCAAGCAACTCTCCCAGGGAAATTTTAGAAATGAAACTTCTCAAAAATATGCCAAAAGCATGGGAGAATTGCAAGGGGGGACTTTAGAAGGTTAGGGGAGAGGAAACACTGAATAAGCAGTGCAACAATTAGCAAGAATGACAACAAGAGGCGTTTGCCTCGAAAATAGGCAACTTAACATAATTTTAACAAAAAATTTTAAGTACAGCCCTGATTATTTTTTGCCACTTCTTTTTTCCTCTCCTCCTTCTATCCTCCTTAGAATCACATTTTCTCCAAGAATTACGTGTCTGGCATCCTTTAAACTGAGATTTACAAGCACAAAGATCAGTGAGATGTTGACTGATGAAGGGCCAAACAGAGAATGATATTTGGCGCCAATTTCGGGACGACTGCGTCACTGCGCATGCGCAGTAGAGTCGTATTATGGAGGTCCTTTAGGACATTATTTCTTTTTGTTTTGGATGCAAATTTTGGGGATTGGGGGGCAAAATTTGTGTTTGGCCCTGGTTTTTGTGGAGTTAGCACCAGCTAAGTCTGGGTCATTGGTACAGTATAAAAATACATTATTTTTCAAAAAATTTCAACCATATCATGTGATTCCTCATTGAAACGAGCTCATTGTTCCAATGCGGAGAGGGGCGTCACATGAAATGTGGTTTTGTTGAAAAGTTTGAAAAAGAACTGAAATAACAAATTTTAATATCGTATGTGTTGGGTGATGGTTTTATGATTAAATGACTATGCATTTTACATGGAGTTTATACACCAAGTTCACTAAATTTGATTCAAGATGAGGTATTGTATTTTTGGAGGACGGGATTGGTAAATTTAGCAAAAAATGGAACAAGGCACTTAATCACTAGTGCCTATGGGGGGGGGGGGGGGGGGGGGGGGGGGGGCACATTGGCACTGTGTACTAAGGCATACTATATAACCTCAGTTCGAATCCCATCTGCGGCAACTGCATTGTGTCCTTGGGCAAAACCCTTCATCCCAGTTGCCCACGTGCAGGCATGGTGGCATTGTGTATTAAGGCATACTGCATGTCGATGGTGCACTTGTCTTCAACCAATGCTAACCCTGCCTGTGTGGAGTTAATAAGTTGGAATGTCTGATAGTTGCTCACCACTGCAGGGTGGTTCTTTCCATTTACTCTAGCTTCCTCCATCCATAAAATTGTCTGGCACGAGGTGTCCCTGGATGTCGAAAGTGTCATTAAACCCCATTACAAAAGATAAATGAAAGTGTCAATGACACTGTAGATCAATTTGACAAACTTGAACTTGTTACGTTATAAATGAAATGGCAAAATTGAAGATCATTGGTACCAATGTTATTTGATGAAATTTCAACATAACAGCATTGTGTGTGTACAACGTCAGAGTAATCCATGCATTTTTAAATTTAAACTGTAAGACTGGCTAAAGGAAGAATGTTGATACACAAATGCAGTATGTTCAGAGGTTATTGTAAATGGCAACTTTTTTCACATAAATGAATGCTAATCAATAGCTCTTATCTAAAGGTCTTGCCTAATGAGCACACCAAGTTCAAAAACAATCCTATGATAAATGTGACCTGCAGGCCATGTCAAAGAATGTTGAAGCACAAATGCAATAAATTCAAAGATTGTTGTTAACAGTTTTTGATGGAAATGAAAAGAAAATCAATAGCTCCTATCTTTGTCACCCTGCATAAGCTTACAAAGTTTCAAAACAACCTGATAATGAATGTGCCCTCGGAGGCATGTCAAAGGAAGATGTTTATGCACAAATGCACTAAGTAGAAGATCATTGCTTGTGGCAATGGTTTTTTTTTATGGAAATTCATAAATATACCCTGCAGAGAGTGCAAAAGGGATAAGTTGATGCACAAATGCAGTAAGTTCAAAGACTGGTGATAACGACAATAATTTTTTATGGAAATGAAAAAAGAGCAATAGCTCACATATAGAGGTCACCCCAAACACACATACCAAGTTTCAAAGTGATCCGATCATAAATGTGCCCTAAAGGGTGTGTTAAAGGGAAATATTGAGGTCTGACTAAACTAAGTTCAAAGGTCAGCGGCAACATTTTTTGACAGAAATGGAAGAAAATCGACAGCTCCCATATAGATGTCACCCCACACAAGCACACCCAGTTTGCAAGCGATCCAATCATAAATGTGCCCTGCAGGGTGTGTCAGAGGGAAATACTAATGCTTAACTGCACTAAGTTTTTACTAAGTTCATCAAAGGTCATTGCCAGTGGAAACATTTTTTGACGAAAACCGATAGCTCCCATCTAGAGGTAACCCCAAACAAGCATACAAAGTTTCAAACCGATCTGATCATAAATATGCCCTTTATGGCATGCCAAAGGAATATATTGATGCCTGACTAAACTAAGTTCAAAGATCGTTGCCAGCGGCAACATATTTTGACGGACGGAAATGGAAGAAAATTGATAGCTCCCATCTAGAGGTCACCCCAAACAAGCATGCCAGGTTTCAAAGCAATCCGATCATAAATGAGCCCTGTAGGGTGAGCCAAAGGGAAATATTGAGGTCTGACTAAAAACTAAGTTCTAAGAACGTTGGCCGCTGCAACATTTTTTGACGGAAATAAAAGAAAATCGATAGCTTCCATCTAGAGGTCACCCCAAACAAGCATACCAGGTTTCAAAGCAATCCAATCATAAATGTGCCCTGTAGTGTGTGCCAAAGAGAAATATTGTGGTCTGACTAAACTAAGTTCTAAGAACGTTGGCCGTGGCTACAATTTTTGACAGAAATTGAAGAAAATTGATAGCTCCCATCTAGAGTTCACCCTAAACAAGCATACCAGGTTTCAAAGCAATCCAATCATAAACGTGCCCTGTAGAGTGTGCCAAAGGAAAATATTGAGGTCTGAATAAACTAAGTTCTAAGAACGTTGGCTGCGACAACATTTTTTGATGGAAATTGAAGAAAATCGATAGCTCCCATCTAGAGGTCACCCAAACAAGCATACCAAGTTTCAAAGCGATCCAATCATAAATGTGCCCTGTAGGGTATGCCAAAGTGAAATATTGAGGTTTGACTAAACTAAGTTCTAAGAACTTTGGCCGCGGCAACATTTTTTGACAGAAATTGAAGAAAATCGATAGCTTCCATCTAGAGGTCACCCCAAACAAGCATACCAAGTTTCAAAGCGATCTGATCATAAATGCGACCTGTGAGGTGTGCCAAAGGAAATTGTGGACGTACGTACTAACGTACTAACATACTAACATACGTACGAGACGAGAAGTGATGGCAATAGGTCAGCTTGACTTTGTCAAGTTGAGATAAAAATGAGGTAACAAATATTTACCTTGGCTTCATAACTTCCTTTGATGAGACCCATAAATTCACTCATACAGTTTCCTGAAAAAAGTCAACAGTTTCTAGTAGTTTAATGCTTCAAAAAATTATTTTCAAAGTTCATAGGAAAGTGCCAACTGGCATTCTCCACTAAACTGGCAGAAATAAATTTTCACTATTGAAGTGCAGTTTTTAACAACTGCTGTGGGCAGCTGCTAGTGACATTAACTGTTTCAGTGGTTGAAGTCACTATCATGGATCTACCAAAAAATACAGAAGCCACTTTAACAGCTTAACAATGAAAGCATGCGCTTGTTGTTTTTGCAGCAGATGAAAAATATTTGTATAAAATTGTTTACAAATTATCTGAGAGTGCCAAAGGGAACTCGTCAATAAATTGTAAGAAAATTTTTTATGATCAAAGTCGTGCCACAATAAGGCTCCCCTTGCTAGTAGCATCGTGTCTTAAAATAAAAGTGTAAATAACATTGTAGCTCAACTTGACAAACTTGAACTTGGTAAGTTATAAGTGAAATGGCAAAACTGAAGAGCTTTGGTTCCAATGTTATTTGGTGAAACTTCAACATAACAGCATTATGTTTGCACAACGTCGGAGCAATCAATGCACTTTTCAATGAATGAATGAATAGTTTATTTACAGTATACACACATAATAAATTGCACATCAAGATAAAAATAAAGGCATCTTTTCAGGATAAAAGACAAATACAAATTTATCATAGAAATACAACAATACCTAAATAAGCATGTATACCGTGGGAGATGACATAGCCAGATTAGCTGCTACCCGTCATCCCCCAAGGACTATCAAGCACTGTTCTGTGTCAGACCATCAATCAATAAGAAAACACATTCAATTTAAACTGTACGGCTGGATAAAGGAAGCATGTTGATGCACAAATGCAGTAAGTTTAAAGGTCATTGTAAACAGCAACTTTTTCACAAAAATGAATGCTAATCGATAGCTCTTATCTAGAGGTATCGCCTAATGAGCAAACCATGTTAAAAAACAGCCCTATGATAAATGTGCCCTGTAGGCCATGTCAAAGAAGAATGTTGAAGCAAAAATGCACTAAATTCAAAGGTTGTTGCTAACAGCAACAGTTTTTGATGTTAGAGCACAAATGTACTAAGTTTGAAGGTTGTTGGTAGTGGCAATGTTTTTTTCTTCTTTTTTTGATGGAAATTCATAAATATTGCCTGCAGGGAGTGCAAAAGGGATGTTATTGCACACAAGCCTGAAAATAAGCAAACTGTCATCTACATAATGAGGTTCCCAGGGGGTGAATCTGGTGATGCTACCCTGCTGTGCGGGGTAACATCACCAATTTTACCCTCTGCGAACCTCAAATCTGAATCAAAGTTCCAAGCATAAACAGAAGGGGGTACCCAGAAGAGAAATTAGCACACTGTATGGGATAGCATCAGCAAATTCACCCTCTGGAGACCTCATTCTGCAAATGACAGATTGCTTATTTTCAGGCTTGGTTGCACAAATGCAATAAGTTCAAATGTTGGCATTAACGACAATAATTTTGACAAAAATGGAAGAAAATCAATAGCTCCCATCTAGAGGTCACCCCAAGCAAGCACACCACATTTCAAAACAATCCGATCATAAATGTGCCTGGTAGGGTGTGCTGTAGGGAAATATTGATGCATAATTAAACTAAGTTCAAAGGTTGTTTGTGTCAAAGGTTGTGTTTTTTGGATGGAAATAGAAAACAAGAGGCCCCTTGGGGCCTGAGGCGCTCACCTGACAATAGTTGTTTAAAGGATTTAATTAGCATCTATAACTAGTTACCACTACAGCAGAATGAAGTTATCTGATCATTTATAATTCTGTTGTCTATGCCAGATGATTTTTTTCTAGTACTGGGATGCTATCACAGAAATAATGCCCAGATTTCCAGTAATGTAAAACTAGGGAGTCCAAATATCAACCTACTAACTTAACTTGAACAAACTTGAGTCTGAGCCCTTCCCTTCCACCATCAGGATGCTGTATACCAAATGTGAAAGCATTCTGACTGGTGGATCTGAAGTTGAAGATTTTTAAAGAAATTTCCTCAAATTGCACTAAGTTAAAATTCTGGTTACCGTAGACAGCCAAACATTAACCCATGCACTTGATCTGAACAAACTTGAATCTCCCACCACCCACCCCCCCCCCCCCCCTAGAGATGTTGTATACCAAATATGAAAGCGTTCTGACTGATGGATCTGAAATAGATTTTTAAAGAAATTACCTCATATTGCACTAAGTTATTTATTTATTTACTGGTGTTTAAGGTCACATACTTATGCACAATGGCTAATTGTGACTGTGACAGTTTTACGGGTGGAGGAAGCCGGAGTACCCGGAGAGAACCACCGAGCGTCGATGAGCAACCTTCAGCTCAACATTCTAACTCTGTTCAAGCTCCGCTCATGCAATTGCATTATCATCATTGATGTGCAGTATGCCTTAGTACACAGAATCATCGTGCCTCCATGCAGGCAATCAATATTGCCCAAATATTAACCCAGGAACAGAGTTGAACAAACTTGAATCTGCTCCACCTAGAGATGTTGTATACCAAATATTAAAGGATTCTCAATGGTGGAACTGAAGAAGATTTTTAAAGAAATTTCCTGCACGGAGATAAATTTTGGGCTCCAACAGAGAACCCAAATATTAACCCAGGGACCCAAATTGAACAAACTTGAATCTGACCCCCTAAAGATGTTGCATGCCAAATATAAAAGCATTCTGCCTGGTGGATCTGAAGAAGATTTTTGAAGTTCATTCCCCATATTACCCTAAGTTAAAAATTTGGGCTCCTCTATTGAGCCCAAATATGAACAAGGGGCTTCATTTTAACACACTTGTATCTGACACCCCCCCCCCCCCCCCCCCCCCCCCCCATGGATGCTGTACACCAAATATCAAGACATTCTGATCAGTGGTTCTGGAGAAAATCTGTTCTTTAATTTTGCAAATATGCTGACTCACCATTTTTTCAATGCACCCCAAGAGAATACCCGGACAAAACTGATGGCAATTTTTTTTTACCATTCAATTCTACTGGTCCTAAGAATGCTTCACACCAAATAACAGTTCTCTGTACTGTGTGGCTTGGGAAATATGGGCATTTGAAAATATTTCTCTTTTTAGCTCCTAGGGTTTTCACAGGCAGGGAATTTTTTTTTGCATGAATCAAGTACTTATGACTATAATTCCACATATCAAATTTCGGAATCGGACCATCAGTTCAGAAAATAGAAATTTTTGGAGGGGCCAAAAATCTTGCCCCTCCCATTACAAAGGCAAATATTGATTCACATACTTCGTTTGAACAAACTTGATTCTACACCTCAAAAGGAAGCCCCATACCATATTTCAAGTCATTGTACCCACTGGTTCATGAGAAGATTTTAAAAGAATTTTGGAGCATTTTCCCCACCCCCTCTCCCTAAGGGGCTGGGCATGTTGATTTGAATAAAAACAAAATAAGGTGTCAGAACAAGCAACCTCCTCAAATTTAACTAAAATTGGTTCAGCAGTTTAGGACGACAGACGGTGAGTGATCACTATAGCTCATCCTGTCTGGCGAGCTAAAAATCAATAGCTCCCATCCAGAGGTTACCCCAAACAAGCATACCAGGTTTCAAAGTGATCTGATCACAAATGTGCCCTGCAGGGTGTGCCAAAGGGAAATATTGATGATTAACTGCATCAAGTTCATCAAACATCATTGCCAACAGAATGTTTTTTGACGTCAATGGAAGAAAATCAATGAACAAGCAGATCAAGTTTCGAAAGCAATCCAATCATAAATTTGGCCAGTGGGATGTGCCAAAGGGAAACTGATGCATAGCTGCACAGCTGCACTAAGATCATCAAAGGTGATTGCCAACTGCAACTTTTTGTGATGGAAATGAAAGAAAATCTATAGCTCCCATCTAGAGGTCACCCCAAATCAGCATACCAATTTCAAAGCAATGTGACCATAAATGGGCCCTGTAGGGCATGTCAAAGGAATATATTGATGACTGACTAAACTAATTTCAAAGGTCATTGCCAACGACAACAATTTTTGATAGAAATAGAAGGAAATCGATAGCTTCCATCTAGAGATCACATCAACAAGAATATCTGGTTTCAAAGCCATCCGATCATAACTGCGCCCTGCAGGGTGCGCCAAACGGAAATATTGATGCCTAACTAAACTAAGTTCAAAGGTCAGAGCCAACAGCAATATTTTTTGACTTAAATGGAAGAAAATCGATAGCTCCCATTTAGAGGTCACCCTAAACAAGCATGCACAACCAAGCGATCCGATCATAAATGCAACCTGTGAACTGTACTGAAGGAAATTGAGGATGTACATACATTCGGATGCAGTACATACGTTCAGACGCACACACAGATGGGAGAGAAGTGATGGCAATAGCTCAGCTTGACTTCATCAAGTTGGGCTGAAAAATTACTCAAGCTTCAAATCACATTTGAAAAACAATTCAACACTCAGGACTCATGTATATTTTGTTAGAAGATTTTCCGCATAATGATGTAAGTTGTTAAATGTTTAATTCCAATTGTTTTCAGGACTGTTTGTTGATTAACAAAAATTAAAAACAAATAAAAAGCCTCTCTCCCTCATCATGAAACTGAGAATTTTAGAGAAAAGTGCTAGAGAAACAAGAATTCTTTTTTAAAAGGCCTAACTTGATCTTGTTTGAATTGGCAACTTCAGTCTTGTGAAATGATCAGTTTTAATGAGCCAAATGAGTGTACAACAGGCGAAATAAATTACAAATAGAAGAATTAACTTATGTTTTTAAATTCACAGGATTGAGGAGACGAGAGGGAAAAAAAAGCCTTCCATCATTGTCTATTTTTCTGAGCAAAAATGCCTGAGAACACAGGTTTTTTTTTGTGCCTTAATTTCTCAAAAATGTTTTGACAAAGATTTAACATTAACTAGTACCAGCTGGCCCACTGGCCACGTACAGAAAAGTAGGCCATTGCAAATCTAGGGAGATAATCACAGAGATTTCAAGAAACAAACTACTTATCTTCACCTCTTTTGATGGATGGTCTGAGAGGAGTGCGGAAACAATTAATACACTCACAAACACACTTAGGCCCCACAAAGTACATCTTCTGTTTCTCAGGCCATTTTTTGTAAAATTGCATGTGGGCAGGCATTTTTTTATTTTATTTTTTTTTGTTGGTAATTATTTCTTTGCTATCAAAAGTTCATGTACTTGGTTTGTTTTATGTTTTAAGCCTCATAATCTACAGAACAGAATGGGCAGTGGTGTATTTCGTCCCTTGAGTGCAAGAAGGCTTTGCAATGTTAAAGCATTAGAAAGCCTTGTTGCACTCAAGGGACAAATTTATCAGTTTTATTAACTTGGGTAAAATGTCAGACATAAAACGTTTATATATTATATTTTTTAAGTTTGTATTGGTTATAAAAAGAGAGTATGTTGCAATCAAAAGGACAATGCGGGAGGGCATGAGAAACAGATTTTTAACCTTGTTAGGCCTTATCGCAAATTATAATACAAATGCATTCAACTAGTTGTTCCTGAATATCTTACTGTGATAATATGGAGGCCTGAATGTGTGTTCAGACACAGACCATCTTGGAGGGAACACAACAAAATCTGCAATTGCTGTGCCTGCTCTCGCAGATTGGCATGTCAGTACAGTAAATATGGAAGGATCCTGAAATGAAAAAAAGAAACATACAGCTGCAAATTAATACAGATTTCGTGATATTAGTAGTTTTATAGAGCAAATAACCAAGTTGTCTGATGAAAGCTCCTTTCAGCATTCTGCACAGTATCTTCTTTATTTCTTACTGGCTTAACCCTTTACCCAATTCAGACAATTTCAAAGTTTATTATTTTAAGGCCATTAAAAAAAATGTCTGTGTTCTCAGACAACGCGCTCGTCAGTTAAAACCCGCCGCATCAAAACAAAAAATTTTATTGCCAAAAAATATAAAGTTTGTTATCATGATTGCGAATCACCGTGCAATGTAATGCCGGTACTTATTTTCCGGTCTTTTGATAGTAGCACCGGGTTTATTATAGTAGCACCATACAACATCTGGATATTTCGTATCTAAAATTAGTAAATTCTTATTTTTAAATGAAGAAAAATATGTTATTGTTCAGTGTTTGTATTACGTTTGGGTTGAAGAAAATTTTAGACTATAGTGTGTATGGGTGGGTGGACGCAGAAACGCCTGTAAATGATATTTTTAATAAACTTTTAACTGATGAACCGTTTGGAAAACTGATGATGCCAAAACAGGCAACAAACTTTTCCCCCAAAATATTCGTCTTGAAATATGATGGGGGGAGAGAACAGCAAGTATTCCCCACAGCTGCAATCAGAGAATTAGTTGATACTTACAGGAAGTATATTGTGGAATAATTACTCATTCTGGGCTTAATTTTAATTGATTATATCATAACCCTTCAATATAAAATATTGAAGGTTTATGATATAATCAATTGAATTAATACCAGAATGAGGTCATTAAACGAAAGACCTGTGGAACACATGTATATGTATACTATAGTACTAAAGAAGTCGGTTGATTAAAAAACATGGACATGTATGAAGCTTTTATATATTAAAAGAAGAGAACAGAATTATGTTAATTTGAGGTATGTTTTTGAGATTTATAAAAAAAAAAATAAAAAGCCTCCCTCCCTCATCATCTTTTTTTGGCATAATTGCCTGCAAACCCAGACATTTTATTTTAATGGCTTAAATATCATTTTTTTAATTTTTTCAAAAAATTTCAACAAAACCATATCATGTGACCCCTCTTTGGAACGAGCTTGTTCCAAAGAGGGGTCACATGATATGGTTTTGTTGAAATTTTGGGAAAAGTAATATTTTTTCAGCTGCTGAATTTGCATATTACGCAGGCAGATGAAGGCGATTCATTGGGGAAAGGGTTAAAAACTCTTTACCTAACATGACTGGCATACAATATTCAAAAAAAAATTATTTTTTTTTAAATCACTATAAATGTCTACTTTTTGCCTTGAAACTAGAGCTTATGATGATGAAGGTGGATGATAAACTATAGTTGAAACTAGAAGTTCTGTCATGTAATGTACACTATTTTTAAATAATAGTGTGTTAGATGAGGCCAAGGGGAAAACTAGAGGCTCTACAGAGCCTGTAATCGCTCACCTGGAACTACATATAAAAATGTGATTTCCCATAGACTTTCCATGGTAACTATGAGCTGCAATTGTGGCCATGTTTGCAACATTACATCAACATTATATGAGGGTCATTGGTAGAAGGTGTCCAAGCCTTCAATGTTGTGAATTTTCAAAACATTTGAATCCATCAAACAGAATCATAGAATGTCTCTGGTAGCCATATTTTCCAACCAACAGGAACAAAAAGAGGATCATTTGTAGAGGGCCTCCTATAGACCATACTTGCCAAGTTTTGGTTCACGTCGGCTCAGCAGTTCCAGAGAGAAGATGAAAATGTAATTTCCCGTAGGGTTTTTCTATAGTAACTATAAACTGCAATTGAAGCCATGTTTGCAACCCGATCAACATTAAATGAGGATCGTTGGTAGAGGGGGTCCCAGTCATCAACCATGCAAAGTTTCAAAACATTTGGACCTGTGGTTTCAGAGAAGATTTTTCAAAATCCACCAATCAGAATCAAAGAATGCCTCTGGTGGCCATGTTTTCAAACCCATGGGATCAAAATGAGGATTGTTTGTAGAGGACCTCCCATAGACTATCCCTGCCAGGTTTGGTTCATGAGAAGATGATGAAAGTTAAAAAATTTATAGTAATTTATATATTTTTTATACTTACCAATGACCCAGACTTAGCTGGTGCTAACTCTTAAAAATCTAGGGCCAAACACAAATTTTGCCCCCCAATCCCCAAAATTTGCATCTAAAACCAAAAGAAATCATGTCCTAAAGGACCTCCATACTTTGCCCCCACTGCACATACGCAGTGTCAAGGACGTTCCGAAATTGGCGCCAATCATCATTCTTACTGGCAGTGCCTGGTCAGCGCTATGTACTCAGCGGGGAGGTATGAGTTCCCAACTCCTGGGAGGGCCATCCCCGTCTGGGTCATTGGTAAGTATAAAAAATATATAAATTACTATAAATTTTTTAACATTTTTATACTGTACCAATGACCCAGACTTAGCTGAATAGTAAAAAGGCTGGAGGGCCTAGGACATAGAGGAAAATCCAATAAGCTCAACTATATAAAATAGAGTGAACCCCTCAAGGAGAAAAGGAGTATTAGGCTTTACATGTATCTTTCTTATTTTATGATAAATTAGAAAGATACAATACCCTTCATAATTGAGCACAATAACATTCATGTTCTCTTTTAACATCCAGTATAACCCATTATACTAATTATTTTTAAAGTAAGCCAATAAATAAAGTTAGTCCAGAGAATTGAGACTCTTTATATTCATTAAAAGTGTCCGAGGATTGTATATTAACGCCCGTTTGACACTTGACATATACAAATGCTTCACACCGAGCTACACTTTAAAAATATGACATGAATGAATTTTTAACATTAATATTACACTTTAAAACCATCCCGGAAAAGACTCAGAATTACTGACCCCGGAGGAGGAATTCCCTTGCTTTTCACTATAAATTTATATTCATTAAAAGTGTCCGAGGATTGTATATTAACGCCCGTTTGACACTTGACATATACAAATGCTTCACACCGAGCTACACTTTAAAAATATGACATGAATGAATTTTTAACATTAATATTACACTTTAAAACCATCCCGGAAAAGACTCAGAATTACTGACTCCGGAGGAGGAATTCCCTTGCTTTTCACTATAAAGCAGGTGACCTAAGGGAACACCCTCCCCCCCCCCTTCCCCTTGCCCTGGGTCAAATAGCCCAGAGCAAAGAGGGCAGCAGGACGGAGTCACTGCCGGAACAGAAAGCCTGCATAACTATAGTTGCAACTGTTTAGTGGACGACATTCTGAGCAACAGATAACGGACCTAAACAATGCAGGTCTCCAGAAAAGGACTCAATATTTCTGAGATAAAAATTCGTGAATGTGGATGGCTGAGACCAATAAGCAGCCTTCATTAAATCTGTAATAGCCACACTATTTGCGTAAGCCCAAGATGTAGAAAGAGCTCTTACTTCATGAGCCGAAATCTTAAGCACAGACTGCTGGGAAGAAGATAAATTCTCATAAGCAGTACGGATAGTTAATTGAATCCATCTAGCAATAGAATGGACCGAAATGTCCTTTCTATTAGGCATCAGAGACAGCAAGAAACGTTTTCGTCCCTTTCTGATAAACTGAGATCTCTGTTTATAAATGCGTAAAGCTCTAACAGGACAGAGTAAAGGCCTACGCCCGTCTGAAGACGGAAGAGCCTTAATAACAATAGGTTCCAGATATTTATTAGGAGCCTGATTCTTAGCTAAAAATCCAACATTAGTAGTGAAGGTGATAGTGTTCCCGATACTACGATAGTGAGAATCGTCCACCGATAGTGCATGAAGCTCACTGACTCTTCTAGCAGAAGAGAAAGCTAAGAGAAAAGCTGTCTTATAAGACAAGAATTTGAAATCTACTGTCCCCAGAGGCTCAAATGGCTTTTCCTTAAGTTTAAGAAGAACCCAAGCTAAATTCCACTTAGGAATTAACCTAAGAGTTCTGGGTCTATTCATCGAGAAGTTTCTAACTAACTTAAAGAGACATTAGATCCAATTTGTAAACTATCGTGATGTGCATAGGTATCAGATAACATAGACCTATAACCCTTAATAGTAACAGGCTGCAGTTTGATTTCGTCAAACAAGTATACTAGAAAGTTTGCAATGTCTGGTATGGAGGGATCAAAAATATCAACAGAATGATCCCTACACCAACGACGAAAAACCTTCCACTTAGCCGCATAATTTAGCGAAGAGGAGGTCCACCTACAGTTAGAAATCGCGTCCACTGCTCGTCCTGTAAAGTGCTTGCCATGCAAGAAGGACCGCACAACGGAAAAACGTGAAGGTTGAGACCTTGCGGGTTGTGATGAAGTCGACGCGGTTTCCCCTGCGAAAGAAGATCCTCCCGTGGAGGAAGCTTTCGCGGTAGGTCCCACAACAGACACCTGAGTAGATTTATCCATGGTCTCTGTGGAGACAGAGATGCTACCAACAGAATCTTGCACTGAGATTGTTTTATCTTTAGCAATATTTGCTGAATCAACGGCGCTGGAGGATACGCATATCCTATCATTCCGTCCCATGAGATCGATAGAGCATCTACTGCAAATGCTCTTGGATCCGGGCACGGTGACACATACGTCTGCAACTGATTGTTGAGATGTGTCGCAAATAAGTCTATCATTGGCCATTCCCACTGGTAGCAAATCTGATTGAATACTTGTTTGTTGAGAGTCCACTCCGACGGCAACAAGCGACCCTTCCGTGAAAGGGAGTCTGCTAGTACATTCAGACGACCCGGTATATGACGGACCGAAAGTAGAACTTGATGTTCTAGAGCAAACAGAAGGATTCTCTCCGTTAGATTGAATAACGGAACGGAATGAGTGCCTCCCTGGTTCCGTATATACGCCACTACTGTCGTATTGTTGGACAGAATTTGGACATGAGCTTTGTGAATAATGTCCATCCAATGACGTAACGCAAGCCAAATTGACATCATTTCCTTGATGTTTATGTGCTTGCTTAGGAACAGTGGATCCCAAAGACCCTGGCATCTCGAATCCGTTGGGATCAATGTTGCACCCCAACCTGTTTGACTGGCATCCGTCATAATGGTAAAACTCTGATCCGGCAACTGCAGCGGAACTCCCTGAGTTAACCACTGAATGTTTGCCCAAGTCTGAATCTCTTGTTTCACTTGATCTGACAAGAGAACGTCTATGTTGAGCGAATGAATCTTCACACTCCAATTCTGAGTTAAGAAGATTTGGAGAGGACGAGTGCGTAACCGCCCCATCGGAATGAGATCCGCGGCGGCTCCGCACAGACCTATCAGTCTCATAAACTCCCTCACTGTGACTTTGTCTGCATGAAGACAATAGCGAGCGTAACAACTGACTAATTTCGCTCTGGTTAACGGCAGACGAACGAGATTGTTGTGTGTCTCGAAGCTCATTCCCACATGAGTGAATGACTTGGACGGCACCAGATCCGACTTCTCCTCGTTTATAACAAAACCGAGACGTCGGAGCAATAGAAGCAGATTCTGCACATCGTTCTGAAGCGTTAACTCGTTGCCGTACCTCTGAAGAATGTCGTCCAGGTAGGCCGACGTTACCGCAGACGAATGAGCTCGGAAATACATCATTACCGAGTTCATTACCCGAGTGAAAGCCCAGGGTGCTAGGTTCAATCCGAAGCACATCGCCCGGAATTGATACACAACTCCTAGGACTGCGAAGCGTAGATACTTTCTGAATGTCGGATGTACCATGACATGAAAGTACGCATCCTTGAGATCTATGCTTGTAGCATAATCGTTCACCCGAATACTCGCTCTGACCGACCGAATCGTCTCCATATAAAATTTTGGAGCGACGATCGGCTTGTTTATCCAGCTCAAATCTATGACTGGACGGAACGAGCCGTCTGGTTTCGGAACCAGAAACAGATGGCTGTAGAATCCCGGTGTTTCCTGGTCTTCTACGACCTCTACCACGTTCTTCATTAAAAGAGACTGCACCTCCGATAACAGAGCATCTCTTTTCTGCGGATTTGACGGAAGTTGAGTCCATTTTGGACTTCGAGTTAACGGAGGCTTTCGTTTGAAGGATATTCTTAGACCTTCCGAAATCACCCCTCTCACCCAAGGGTCGTCCGTAATCGACGCCCACTCTTCTGAAAAACTCGACAACCTTCCGCCAACCGGAACACGATAGAAGTTGAAGCCATCACCTCCTGGACCTGCGAGGCCTGCGGGAGGAGAAACCACGTCCTCCACGACCCGCACCTCGTCCCGTCGACCTCGGGGCGTCTGACCAATTGTCCCGACCCGAAGGACGTCCCGCACGCGAGTCGCTGCCTTGACGGTCTCTTGAATAAGACCAAGAGGACGCACCGGAACCTCTATAGGAACCTTTCTTGGGCGCATTAGACCCAGAAGTGCCTGTCTTATTTTTCTCTGCCGTATCCGACTTTCTGGAAGCGGATTTAAACAGCAGAGAATCCGAAGCTTTCTTAGTAATTTTATCGTAAATTGCAGAAAGCTTGCCGTCGAATAGAAGTTCTTCGGATACCGAAGCGACTCTGAGAGAGTTCTTCACCTTACTATCCATGCGTGTGGATGTAGCTAAGGCTGCGTCACGTTTAACCAACTCCAGGTTTGCCACTGAGAGGGCGGAGTTATACGTGGAATAAGCCACTGCCCTTGAAAGAAGTCTTAAAGAGGATTGTATATCCTGGAATTCTTTCCCTTGAAGACGCAGTGATAACACCTTTGTAAGGTGGTCTGCATAAGATAATGCGTCTAAACTGGCCCTGTTAGACGTGATTGTCGTATCCAACACTGCGGTTGGAACGGACATAGACGACGGTAACGACAATTCTAAGTCTTCCGCCTCGTCGTCCAGACGCAGAGGAACTCTCGGAATACCCTGTCCTGCTGTATCGAATTTATTCCTTGCATTAATGAAAGGCAGGTTAAGAGCATTGGAGGACAAGAAACCAGCTTTGCCTGTTTTGGAAGCAAGCTTGAATGTAGCGTCGTTCAATAATTCAAATGTTCTTGTGACATTATTGGACTGAGACGGAAACTCAGGGACGATGTCTCTGAACAGCTCAAAGAATTCAGTGTCCAATGACGCCATTATTCTCTTGTCCGGTACCGCAGCAGTCTGGCCCGACGGAACAACGTGAGGAAGGAAGTGCTGGATGAAATCCACGGCAGCTTTATGTTGTTCTGAAAGGGATAGCTCCAAGTCATCCGTATCCCTTTCACCATCCGGTCGGACCTCATGATGCTCCCGGTCGTCCGCACCCGATGCTTCGGCGGAGCGTACTGACCCAGCGCCGTCGGATAATTCCCGATCCGACACCGATTCTGTCGGTTGCTGGGATGCTGCGATAATTTGTGCTATCTGAGCAAGCACGTCCGTCATCGAGGCCTGCGGAGAGGCGGTCTTTCGCTGCTTCGTCGCGGGAAGCTCCGCATCAACTGACTCCCGCATACTCTTCCTATGCGAACGTCCGGAGTCTACCGGCCTCGTGTCCCTGGCTACCGGATGGCGTGACCTGGTCGCCGAAAAATCCCTTATCGGCAAAGCTGGTAGAATATCCGCGGTCACGTAGCCAAGGTGCGGTCGTGTGCGCTGGTGAGAGGATGAGGAAGCCTGAGCAGTCTCCGCGGACTGCCTAAACAACGGAGCGTCCCGAGCGACGGACGTGTGCTCCGCTTGCGACACATTTTGTACCACAACATCAGGTCCCTGATGTTGTTGTACGAGAGAGGGGCCTCTCTTGCTCGCGTCCCGGCTGGACCTGGACGAGCTAGGAACCGGACTAGAAGGCTTCCTCCGATCTCTCCTAACATCCGCCGTCACTGGGTGTGCACCTAGTATATTTATAGTGCTCGCATCACCCAACATTTCCTCCTGGACCGCAATGGACGAACCCGGCTGCCGAACCATTCGGTGAATAGACGCTACACCGGGCGAGCTAGCGGATGACAGCGCCGTCGATCCTACTAGGGACCTCTTAGGCAACTGTCGTATCTCCATGAGCACTTTTGCCGCTAGCTCTTCATTCGATTGTGACGACGGAAGCGCACTCTTGGAAGATAACATGGAAACATCACCCTGTTCTTGTTCCTCTGAAATAGAAACTGATAGACTAGAGTGACCCTGCGGAGAAAGGACCGGTATAGCCCTTTCTCCACTAACAACATACCGTGACACACGTTTCCAATGTTTGTCATCCCAATATTGACATATTGAACAGGAGTTAGTGCGAGTACACTGACTACAATTAATACAATGATCATGAAAGTCAGAGGAAGATTTCTTCCTATTACAATTTGAACAATGTCCTTTCATTGTGAAAAGACAACAACAAGTCCTAGTACTCGCACAAACCCCTAAACACAAAGATACATAATAACATGATCCATTAACATTGACAAAAGCAAATGAAATTCAAAATAATTTTTGAAAAATATTTTTTCAGCGAAGCCCAAGTTTCTGAAAAGTAACGTTGAGCCCCAATGGATCCCAAGGGTAAGTGTGGTCAAAAATTTTTAAAATAATTTTAAATAATTATTGCAACACTTACTGATAATAATTATGTATCTTGTAATGAGATAAACTACTCCAAAGGCAAAAAGCCCCCCCTCAAAAGAGACTGTTGCCAATGTAAACAAGAAGTGTATAAACACCAGAAAACATGACTCCAGGCACTGACAATACTGGCCCGAAATCAGTTATCAATATTACACACTATCTGATGCAAAACAGAGACTTCCAAGGAAGAATCTGCAGAACATCAGATGGTAGATGCAGAACACAACGTCTAAACACCCATGGGTGAAAACGTAAACATGGGGAAAATAACAGAATTCATTCTGTAACCAAGCTAATTCTCCCAAGAAATTTTAGTAGTAATCTTACTCAAAAATATGCCAAAAGCATGGGAGAATAGCAAGGGGGGACTTACAGGATAAGGAGAGAGGAAACACTGAATAAGCAGTGCAACTTCAAAGCAAGAATGACAACAATAGGCCCATGCCTCGAAAATAGGCAACTTAACATAATTTTATAACAAAATTTTAAGTTACAGCCCTGAATATTTTCTGTCACTCCTTTTTCCTCTCCTCCTTTTCTATCCTCCTTAGAATCACCATTTCTCCAATATTTATGTGTCTGGCATCATTTAAACTGAGATTTACAAGCACAAAGATCAGTGAGATGTTAACTGATGAAGGGCCAAACAAAGAATGATGATTGGCGCCAATTTTGGAACGTCCTTGACACTGCGCATGCGCAGTGGGGGCAAAGTATGGAGGTCCTTTAGGACATGATTTCTTTTGGTTTTAGATGCAAATTTTGGGGATTGGGGGGCAAAATTTGTGTTTGGCCCTAGATTTTTAAGAGTAAGCACCAGCTAAGTCTGGGTCATTGGTACAGTATAAAAATATGTGATTTCTCATAGGGTTTCTACAGTAATTATAAGCTGCAATTGCGGCCATGTTTGTGACCCAATCAACAATAAATGAGGATCATTGGTAGAGAGGGTCCCAGTCATCATTTATGTGAAGTTTCAAAACATTTGAACTGGAAGTTTCAGAGAAGATTTTTGAAAATCCACCAACCAGAATCAAAGAATGCCTCTGGAAGCCATGTTTTTCATCTGATGGGAAAAAAATGAGGATTGTTTCTAGAGGACCTCCCATAGACCATTCCTGCCAAGTTTGGTTCACACCGGATCAGCGGTTACAGAGAAGATGAAAATGTAAAAAGTTTACGGACGCCGGACGTCAAGTGATGAGAAAAGCTCACATGGCCTTTTAGGCCAGGTGAGCTAAAAAAGAAAATTTGCTCCCGCAACACAAGCATCCATATTTTAGGCTGCAACTGTACCATAATTTTTGTTTTCACCATTCACGCAAATCTCATCATCGTAAAATGATTGGTCCATGTATGAAAATCAGTAATTACATTTCTTTATTAGTCATAAGATTGTACATCTCGTGTATTTACAAACTACCAATAGTGTCCTGTTGACTGTCATCGAACTCAGGTGAATTTATGAGATACCCATAGATCAAAATCACAACCATGTTGTCAGAGACCTTGGTTAGTATTTTATGGTTAAATTTGGTGAGTGGTGTCATGCATATAGCACGACTGTCCCAGTAATGACAATGCTTAGACACAAAATAGTCTGCTATTTTTTGTTAACCATTTACCTAAAGAATCTGCCATATCTGCACGCGTGATATACAAAAATTGCTATTCAAATTTTATTTTTTCATTTTTCTACTCCAAAACATACCTCACGACCTATTAATGGAACATGCTTGATGAACATGTTCCAATATGGACTAATAAACAATGTTTAGAAGTAAAAAAATCTGATGTTTCAGAAAAATAATTTGTACTGTTGGCTTCAACTTGCGTTTGGTAAAGGGTTACAGATGCAATACATAAAACATTCTCTTTCTAAAATCAAAATCTTTTATTATAATACTACTGAAAAATAATTTTAGTAAAAATCGAGAGAAAAAATGTTCTGCCTTTTACATCTTTTTGAAAGAAAGTATAAAATTATGTGTTTTCTGAAAATGTCCAAAACTTTTGTAGTTAGATCATCAGCTGCATAGCTCTGTTGATAAGGAAATAGCAAAAAAAATATACTAAATATCTTTATTATGTGCATCTCAGTTCCTGCTAAAAAGAATGAAAACAAGAGATTGTCACTCGGAGGTGACTATGCCCCTGATGCGGCAATGACCTTGATCTGTGACCTTGACCTCCATGGAACAAAAGAAGAAATTTGTGCACAACACATCATCTGCCCATAAGCAACATGTATGCCAAGTTTCAACAAAATCCATTGAAGCATCTGAGTTATGGAGCGGACACGAAAATCTTCCTGACAGAAGGTGTTCTTTATCTGTGACCTTGACCTTCATGGAACAAAAAAAAAATTTGTGCGCGACACATCGTCTCCCCATAAGCAACATGTATGCCAAGTTTCAACAAATCCAATGAAGCATCTCAGAATTATGGAGCGGACACGAAAATCTTCCTGCCGGACAGTTGACCTTGATCTGTGACCTTGACCTCCATCGAACAGAAAAATTTGTTAAAAAATTTTGTGAGCGACACATCGCCTCCTCATAAGCAACATGTATGCCAAGTTTCAACAAAATCCAACAAAGCATCTCAGAGTTATAGAGCGAATACGAAAATCTTCTTCTTCACAGACAGACAGACAAACAGATGGACGGAAATGACAAACACTATATGCATCCGAAAATTGGGGGGGGGGCATAAAAAGATTACATCTATTTCCAATGTCTTTCTCAGTGACAAATAATTGTAGGAACTATTCAATAACAAAATATCATAATTAGGATACAACAATGAGGAGCCACTGCTATTGTCCTCAGTAGAGTTTGATCTGAGATGGGAAAATTACAAGCAAAAATAATGTGTCATAATGCTGATACTTCAAGATAATGGTTGCAAATACATTAAAATTCATCTATACTAGAAAACAGAAGAAAAGTCATCCAAAAAAACCTCATTCTCTTAATTAGAACTGGATTTATCTTCTGGATAAAATGGGGTGGGGATGGGGTGGATTGATTCCACCCATCTCACCCGAAGTTTTGGAGACAACATCAAAGTCCCTCACTCCCATTTCCTTCCCATCTGTATTGCTTTTTGTAAAACAACAGAAGTATGCTGCAGAAGGCATTTCTTTATATTCCAAACCGTAAAACAGAGGTAATGAAAAAAAAAAGCTGCATACAAGTAAAAGAAATCATTGCTATAAATGTAATTATTAAAGTTGTATTGATCATGCAAGAACAAAAAGTAACAAAGTATGTGGTAGAAGCCTAATTTCAAATTTAAGGAAACTAAGTTCGAAAATCGATTTGAAAAAAGTTAAATTAATGCCAATATTATTTGAAAGCACAGTATACAGCTTCAGCAGACCTTGATGCAAATGAAAAACAATGACGTTGTAACACAGTGTTTGAAGAATGAAAGGTACAACCTTGAAAAACAAAACTTTAATATGAAACTTTAAGCAGAGAATACTAAGTAAAATTTACTGCAAAAACAGGGCTAAATAGTTCCTAAAACCGATAAATGAAATCACTGATGTAAATACAATCATTAAGTTGTATTGAGCATGCAAGAATAAAAGTAACAAAGTATGTGGTAAAAGCTTGGTGTCGGTTATTTAAAAACACCGACCGACCTGAACGTGAGATAACCGTCACAATCTTGAATGCTGTCACTTCATGTAATGTGTTAAATAAAAGGGGGGAACTCACAGACAAAAATCAGAGCCAGGTATTCTTAATAAATATCTTTTTTGGTCCACTAATATAATCATATCTACGTATTAAATAAACTTTCTTTCGAATGACAAATGAATGAAATGATAAAAATCCCCCCATTCAGTGTGAGATTGAAAGCACCAACTGGTTTTGGACAAAAAATAAAACAAACATCGAATTACCAAAATGACCGCACACTTCACTTGAATGCAATATCCATGCATCTGCTGGCCACTGTCAGTAATTTCTACGTATCTGTTTGATTGGAATTAAAAAAAACAGTTGGACACTACATTTGTTCCAATAACTTTTTCAAGACTGCAGGCCAGGATTGGGGGCTTTCAGTATCAATACACGAAACTCAACACGATATTCATTAATTTTCATGACCTTCAACAACAACAGTAAAAGACTGTATCTGTAAAATGATCATTTTATCAAATGTGGTTTCCTTTGCTGAACTGGAACTTACCACTTGCTCCACATCTATACTGTCTGATATATTTATTTTTACATGTATTTTTAAAAGTTTGAACCTGAAAATAGGTTTCAAATTCACAGTGAGGTCCGATAAAAATTAGGGTTACAATGACCTAAATGAGCAACTTTTACTTTGTAAAATTTTTAGGGTCGGCATAATTGTTTAGGGTCGGTCTGGTTATCCTGAACAAATGGATTTTTTTTCTTTGGCCTGACATTTCACATCATTACACCTTCAGTATATTTTCCCCCAAGTTGTGCATTGCTACCACAACATTTTCCTCTTGTCTTGTGTGTGGTGGTGATGGGGGCTTCCCAATTCTATTCAGCTGTATATCTGTGAACAATCTTCATTGTCTTTTGGATTAATGGTTCACTGTACATATGCTGCGCTATATATAATCTTATAATTTAGAGAGATGGGAAGGTACACTTGCACTTTGAACTTTTATTAAAACTAATATTTGGGAAAAACCCAAGTGTTTATAGTGTTTAATACTTGAATATTTTTCTCTAAAAACCAAAACCGGAGTCAACTCTTTTTGAAAAAAAAATGAATAGAAACCGAAACCGTGGAAAAATTTCATAACCTCCCAACTCTAGTAGACAGTAGACAAATGAGAAACAGTGACATTCAACTAAACTTTTTGAAGAATTAAAGGTGCAACTTTGTAAACAAAAAACTTATTAACATGGAAGTTCTAAGTTAAATTGACCACAAAAAAGGGTTAAATATTTCCCAGAATAATATGAAACATAATGAGAATGATACGATCAATAGTAATTAATATTAATTAAAAAGAAAAAAACTTTAACCAAAACTCTAAAAATGTACAGGACTGTTCATCTCACTTTAACATTTCAAGCCAAGGGGCCTAAATCGCTTACCAAATAAAATCGTTTAAAGGAAGGATTTAACCCTTTACCCAACGCAGACGATTTCAAAATTTATTATTTTAAAAATCATTTTTTAAATTTTTTCAAAAAATTTCAACAAAACCATATCATGTGACCCCTCTTTGGAACGAGCTTGTTCCAAAGAGGGGTCACATGATATGGTTTCGTTGAAAATTTTCGAAAAATATTTTTTCAGCTGCTGAATTTGCATATTACGTGGGCGGATGCAGGCGATTCGTTGGGTAAAGGGTTAATGTCACATTCAGCATCTACATATTAATATAGATAATCTGTAATTAAAGCTAGGAGAGTGGAGGTAAACGGAGTAGGGTCTGTGTTGATCCCTCTCACTCTTCCTCTCCTAACAGGGGGGGAAGTTTTTGCATAAAATCACCCAAAATCCTACAAATTTTATTTTCAAGGAAAAAAAAAATTGCCCAATGGACCCTCCTCCCCCAACAGCCCTCAAGTGGACCCAAGGAACCTCATCTGAACAAACGTTGATCTTATGTACTCACATTTACATCTAACTAAAGTTTCCAGCTCGGTCTTTTGTTGGCACAGTTCATTTAAACAAACAGTAAATTCTCCATTGGGTTCTGTGTTAAATTTCAAACCCCTCTGGTGCCCACCAAAATCAGTCAAACACAACACCCTGAACAAACTTAAAACTAGGAGTCACAGTAATGCTATATACCAAATATCAAAAGATTCTGCAAGGTGGGTCTGAAGATCTTTGAAGAATATTCCTCATACTGCACTAAGTTAAAATTGAGGTCCCATAGGAAGCCCAAACATGAGCCCACAAATTTGATTTGAACAAACTTGAATTCACCACACCAAGGATGTCAATACTATGTAACAAACAAAATGAAGATTTTTAAATAATTCTCCTCATAATGCCCTAAGTTGAAATTTGGGTTCCCATAGGGAGCCTAAATATGAACCCAGGAACTTGCTTTGAACAAGCCTGAATTGGACCCCTCTAATGATGTTGTGCACCAAGTATCAAAAGATCCTGATTGGTAGTTCTGGAGGGGATTTTTAAAAATTTTTATGGGATGCTAACAGAATTATGCTCTTTGTGGTTGAAACATGAATTGACATGTAAGGAACATGAATATCAAATTTGGTTCAAAACTGTCCAGTGGTTTACGAGGAGAGAAGTCAATACTTACTTACTTATTGGATTTAATGACACTTTCAACAGCCAGGATCACCTCATGTCGGAGAGAGAAGTCATTAATGTAAAGTTTACATCAGACAGACGGACGTTGGACAAGTGATGAATGAGGAATGGAAAGTGATTACTTAACCCTCTGCACTTTGATGTCACAATGGCAATGTTTTGAGCAGCAAATATTTCCCATAATGCAGTTTAATATATAACCAAATATACCTTGTTTGACTGAGCTCAGTTAGCTCTGTCAAACAAGTATAATTGATTAAATTCATATTTGAACAGGAGAAAAACAGAGTAATTGGAGAAAATTCTGTCTTGTTACCAGAGTGCTAGGAGTTGTGCTCCCCTCAAGCTTCACTGAGGTGAGCTACAAATCCTCTTAGAAAAGTATTTTTATATTGAAGTGCTGTGCTTCTGAAACCATCATACCTGAAGTTCCACCTACAATTTAACGAGTGTAACGCTATAAATAAACAAAGCACAGAGTAGAGTTTATCACTGGAGTATCAGTCGCAAATTTTATGGAAACATAAAAAAAACTCTAAAAAAAAATATTTACCCTCGTGCATACAGCTCACTATTATAAGAGGTTGATTTGGTCTGGGAGCATTTTGGGGTGGTATTCATTCATGATCGTGTCTACTTCTTCAGCAGAGACTGAAGCACTGAGATTATCAATGAAGGAATAGAACAGAAACAAACTTCAAAATGAATTATTCATGTTAGTGGGTATACCAGAATCTCATTGTTCACTGTTCAGCCCAGTGATTATTAATTCATTTATGGTGGATTAAGCCACATCAGCCTGATGAAAGTGCATTACTTGTGTAAAACGGCGACCAAGCAACCAACTTCTTTTCAGCATGTTACCGGAACAATGAATCATTCTTCCTCAGTCTGAGCACACAATATCACCTATAAAACAACATCCAATGCACGGTAGTCTATCACTCTTATCATGCTGACAATAGAAACATCTAGTTTCTGGATAACATTAACCTTTACTTGCAAAAACAATTCTTGAATAACAAAAAATTTTTCATTTTTTATCACCAAAACATATACTCTCCCAAAAAAGAAAGTGTGCATGCTAAAAAATAACACTAAAAAAAGATATATATCATTTTCATTCATGGAAATTTTATTCAATCACAGATGAATCAATTTGTGATCAACACGAGAAATTTCATTATGCTACGATGAATACTCTTGGTGCCATGGAGAGTCAAAGACACTAAGGGTCAAGCACAAAAGTCACACACTCAATATCTGGTATGACCTCTGTCTGCATCGACTACTGCTGTGCATCTATGCCTCATGGAAGCGAACAAGTTAGCATGGAAGTGTTGTGGGACGTTGTTCCATATTCTGATAAGCTGTCTTTGGAGTTCCACAAGCGTTGACGGTGCATGGGGAAACCGGCGTAGCTGACGTTTCATTTTGTCCCATACGTGCTCAATGGGTGAGATATCGGGCGAATTTGCAGGCCAGGGAAGAACATCCACTTGTTGTTGCTGCAGATACTGTTGAACAACACGAGCTGCGTGGGGTCAGGCGTTGTCCTGCTGTAGAATGACACCGGGGGCCATGATGTAACGTCAAAATCGGACAAATTGCAGGTCTTCGAGGACGTAAGCCGTATTCTCTCAGCCGGTTGATTACTGTTTGAGGATGTATCCGTCTCAGGTTAGGGATGTTCCTGGCTGTCGTCATTGCCGTTTGTTGCCGGTTCCGGAGATGGACGACACAGATATACCGATCTTGTGCAGGGGTTGTAACTCGGGGTCTCCCGGAGCGGGGTCGGTCTCGAACGTCATCATGTTGTGCATGTCGATGGACTAGCCTGTCTACAGTGTTACGGTGGCAGTTCAAATGCTGGGTAACCTCTCTGTGTGTTCTGCCAGCTCTAATCATACCCAGGGCAAGGAGACGTTGATTCATTGTCAATCTTGGCATGCTAATGTGGAGTCGTTTTAACAGCAGCGCAAGTTTGAATGTGAACGATAGGAAGGCCTTACTTTAGTGTTTAAATACCCAAGGATTCACACTGCTGCATGAATTTTCAGACTCTCCACGTGCAAAACATGCCTTTTCACAAATGTGCAGCACTTCATTTAACGTTAATGCCATTTTAACGGGGAAAGCTGTTTTTGTGTTCAATATAACTTATTCATGAACAGGTTAACACTCTTTACACCTACAAAATTATTTTTTTGGAGTTTGATCAATTTCTGCAATGCACACTTTCTTTTTTGGGCGAGTATAGCTTATGATCTTTCATTAGAACAAGCTTAATGAGATTGTTCCACTAAGCAGAGGTCACATACTATGTTTTGGTGGCAAAAATTTTGAAAAAAAAAATAATGAAATCTGAATGGTGATTTTGTGAATATTCAGATATTGATGTTTCATTAGAAATATAATTACATATATATACTAATCTTTAAAATACTTACAGCATGGTCATATACTACAGTATTAACTGCCATGAAGTTGTTCAAGTTGTATTTATAAGGTGCATAATTACCATGCCAAGCCACAACATCAAATGGTGAATGTTTCTGAAACAGACCAAAAAAACACATAAATTTACAAAGTCGGTCATGAACTAAGCAAATTAACACAGTGCTGTTTATCCTGAGAAGATATTTGTTATATAACCACTATATCTTGTTTGCAGGCCTGACATTATGAACAAGAGTTACGCCTGGCAATGCATCACCTGCCCGTTAGGCTTTTTTCGAATTGAACATAATCACTGTTTTCATCCAACAAACAGCCTGCATCGCCAAGCACTAAATCCCTCATAGGTTTATAGGAGTCCAATTTTTTCTGCATATAATCACTCCAAATCCTTCAAAATGCATTTTGGGACATTGTTGTAGCAGTACAATTTTTTTTCCCTGCACGTAATAACTCCCAATCTTTCAAAATGCATTTTGGGAAAAGCCAATACCTCTGACAATTTTCATCACATAACGTGGTCATCAAACTTGAGGTAGACATTGTTCACACAGAGATTTATACCCCCAAAGATTGATATTTTGTTACTAGTTATTATTCCATAAACAAGCATTAGACAATATTTATTAACAAAAGGCAATAATTCCCATAATTTTCATTGGATATGGCTGGTCATCGAACTTGACGTAGAGATTATTGCTATAGAGACATATAACAAAAAGAATTGAAATCTGTTGTTCAAGTTATGCCATTAAACAAAGTTCAGACAAAATGTTGATGGAAATATGCAATTTCCAAGTCGAAATGGTTTATAACTCTTGTAAAAATCATCGGACCATGCACCAATTGGAACTTAACCTTCATTTTGATATAACTGAGGCAGAAAGCAAGTTTGGTCCTGATCTATGAATCCAAACATAAGTTATTATCCGGAAACAAAAATGTTGATGGTAATGAGAAATTTCTAAGTCGAAAAAGCCCATAACTCATGTAAAAATAATTGGACGGAGCCCATATTCGAACCTGGCCTGTATTGCTACCTGGGTAATACATGTATCAACTGTGGTTGAGATCAAATAATTCAAACTGGAGTTATCGGTCGGAAACCAAAAATGTTGATAGAGGGTCAAATTGTAAGTCAAAAAAGGGGCATAACTCATGTAAAAATAATTGGACGGAAACCATATTCGAACTTGGCCTAGCTGGGAATACATGTACCAACTCTGGTTGAGATCAAATAATCCAAACTGGAGTTATCAGCCGGAAAGCAGAAATGTTAACAGAAGGTCAAATTTCAATATTTGAACTTGGCCTGTATTACTAGCAGGGAATACACATACCAACTTTGGTTGAAATCAATAATCAAAACGGGCATATAAAAATACAGGAGGGCTAAAAATTGCCCTCCTAAATCCTCCCAGGAGAGCAAAGGCTCTCACAAGGGTACACATCATCACTTGAGTTCCATTCTGTTCTATCTCCCAATTGGGAGATAGAACGAAATGAAACTCAGGTGACATGTTTAAGGAAGTCTTCTTGCTTCATACAGTAAGTGTAAGAATAACAAGATTGACCATATCTATCCCCAGAAGTATTTCTAGAGAGATGTGAACAGTATCTTAAGGAAGAATTGTACTTTCCCCAACAATGTTCAAATATAATTCTACATATAACTGGCGGCATTACCAGAGAGTCACATACCATCAGTACCATGAATGTGACAGGATGTTTGAACGTTTGAACATGAAGCCCAGTAGTGTAGTTGAGTTTTATTTTTTAGCAAATTATATATTTATATATTATATATTTGTCCACATGTTCACCTTGCTACAGTATATGGGAGGGTGTCTGTTAGAGCTTAGAGGCTTTTTATTTTTTGGATTTGGTTTCAGGAAAATACCTCAGTTTTGGTTCAGTTTTTTTGTGTGTTAAGAACACAATATAAATGACACTTCAGTGGAAAAAATCTGCAACAGTTTGTATGACACTGCTTACCACAAAAGCCCAGAATGTACTGGGTTCAGCCTGACTTCCCTTTGGGTTGTAGGGGGTCAAGCCTAGTCAGTAAGAAAAAAACATAAATCAGGGTAACAAATGAATAAGGTTCATCTAAACTATGTTGTATTCTTATTGTCAGATTTTGTTCCGTATTGACTTGTCTATGCCTGACCTCTGAAGGAGGATTTGAGGTATCTAAGTGAAGCCCTCCATCCGTCTGTCCATACAAACATTTTGGATTGTAATTTCAAAGCATCATTTGGATCTCATTTGATATGCTCATAGACCTGCATGGGGGAATGAATATGCACACGGAAGGGTTCCATTCAATAATGTTTCCCATAGTTATGGTCCTTTTTCACATGTACTTGGAAAACTCTGTCCCACAATACCTTTAACCCTTTACCTAACCAAACGGCCAAAACCGGCCAGCACTATTCTCAAAAATCGCCAATTAATTTTCATTATTTTTTCATTTTTTGTCTCTAAAACATAGGTTATGACCCCTCATTGGAACGAGCTCGTCGAGCCTGTTCCAATGAGGGGTCATAACCTATGTTTTTGAGATAAAAAATGAAAATAATAGTTATTCAAGAATTTTTTTTTGCGTCTGCTTTTCATGTTAGGTAAAGGGTTAAGGCTAATTCGAACATGCCTACGGGTTGGGGTCAGAGACCCACGCTTTGCGAAGCCCTTGTTACAAAATATGGATGACTGCCTATATACACTACAGCTGGGCGGTTTTTCAGTTTTCCTGTTTGGTTCTGGTTTTTGCAGAAAACTGAACTGAAAGATGCAGCAAAAAATGGACGAACATCCGGTGGATGAGTTAACTGGTAGAGTGCTAAATTTTATTTGGCTACCAAAATTTTTTCTCATGTCTTTGCCTTGTTACAATTTATAGGAGTGCCCACAGGCACTCTCCTCTAAATTGTAACAAGGCAAATCTTAACAGACTAAATAATATCACTTCAAAGATAATATGATGCACAGCCACAGAATTTGAAGCCTTTTAGTTGCAGTACCTGCACTTCAGAATAAAGCCCAAATATGGGCTTCCAGCACTCTACCAGTTAGTAAGGGAGAAAATGTGACAATGAGAACACAATATATTTTTTGCCCCTTTTTTGCCCCTTTGCCAGAAAGACTAAGTGATAAAATCCAGTTCCCTTCCAGTAAGGTAGTTAGGTCAGTTTATGTACAAACACAGTAAAACCATTTGGCCATTTTATTGCTGGGTCTTTTTCCACAAAAACCAGAACCGAATAACTGAAAACCACTCAGCCCTAGTGTCTGTAGGCAGTCTTCCAAAATTTGTTCATTTAACCCTTTACCCAACGAATCGCCCGCATCCGCCCGCGTAATATGCAAATTCAGCTGTTGAAAAAATATTATTTTTCAAAAAATTTCAACAAAACCATATCATGTGACCCCTCGTTGGAACGAGCTCGACGAGCTCGTTCCAATGAGGGGTCACATGATATGGTTTTGTTGAAATTTTTTGAAAACTTTTAAAAAATGATATTTAAAATAATAAATTTTGATATCGTCTGCATTGGGTAAAAGGTCAAATAAAATCGTCTATCAATGAGACAAGAGATCACTGGGGTGTTGATACCATTTAACTCCAAATACATTCTGAATCCGAACAGAACTGTTTCTGGCTTGTCCAGTAAAAAGCCCTATATTGATACACTAAAGCAGCACAAAATCACCAATAGCCAGATGGTACTCCATGGTAGTATTAAAAGTAAACAGCGAGGCAATGCATCGTTCTGTCGAGTCACAGTTCACAACACTGTTAAGTGGGGAGATGATGCAATAGAAATTAACAATCAGAACCCATCCCACTAAACAATATCAAGGATTTCACCTTTAAAATGTTGCTTCAGCCAGAGAAATATACTACTCAAAGTTTGCTAAGCACCAAGTATATCCAACAACCTGTTTTACGTTTTAGTTGAAATATTGTAATGAAAAGTGTATATATTTTTTATTTTGTTATATCTTTAATGATTTAAGTACAGAAATTAAGATTTTATTTGTGTTTTGCATTATTTTTTAGCTTTTGAATATGATGACCATGGAAAATGGATATTTTTGGTAAAAGAGGAAATTTTTCAATATGCCAAAAAGTTGTCGGAGCAAACTGGTATGGCTTCAATATCGAGTAGGAGACCCATTACTGTTAATTACAGCTTGACAATGCCTTCTCGTGCTCCCAATCAGGTTCCTGATGGTCCTTTGTGAGATGTTGTTCCATTCTTGGACCAGCATAGCACCAATCTCCTGGACACTTCTTGGCTGGACTGGATGGGCTGAAATTGCAAGCTACAACTCATTCCAGACATGTTCGATTGGACTGAGGTCAGGGGATCTTGCTGACCAGTCCATATGCTCAATCCCCTCCCTCTGTCGGTACTCCCGACAGCATGGGCAACATGAGGACGGGCATTATCGTCCATCAGAATAAATCTATCACCCACTGCACTTGCATACAATCTGACGTGGACATCCAGGATCTCATCAATATACCATTGTGCAGTCAATATACAATGTTCAAGGACAGAGAGCTTGGTACGTCCATCCCTGCTGATGCCGCCCCAGACCATAATGGACTCTCCACCATAGTGGTCATGCTCAGCAATGTTGGCTGCATGGAATCTCACTCCTGGTCTTCTCCATACCCTAGAACGCCTATCTGTGTGGTCTAGGCAGTACCTTGACTCATCTGTAAAAAGGACAGGTCGCCAATCTTCTCTGATCCATCCAACGTGGTCCATGGCCCATTCATATCGTGCCTGGCGGTGGTTCTGGACAGCGGAATGTGAATACATGGTCTTCTCGATCGGAGACCATCTTCGTGCAACCTTACCTGGATAGTCTGCATCGAAACATTTACCCTGGATGCATTCTGAAGGTCACTGCGAAGCTGGGTTGCTGTGGCAAAGTGGTTCCTACAGGCCTGAATGATCAAAAACCGGTCTTCAGCTGCAGATGTTGCCCTGTCTCTGCCACCAACATGCCGTCTTACTGGTGTGCCATACTGCTGAAATCTTTCCCAGGCTCTGGTGATCACTGTATGGAGCACACCAAGGGCTTCACCCACCTGACGATGGGTAGCCCCCTGCTCCACCATCCCTTCAGCCCGCCACATTTCTGCTTCAGACAAATGTCTTCTAACAATTGCATTTGCCATATTCAATCATTAAATCACAAGAGTTTGTGTTGAAATGAAGACTGAATACCCTACACATGTCATGTACATGTAGACAGTACACGAAAACATCATGAAAATCAAGGGGTACATGCTTTTCATGAGTGTCACGAAAAGTCTGCCTGTCAAGAGAACTAATGTAAACACTGGGACCATCTCAATACATTCCTCAATCATATCCACCAAAAATATCGCAATTATGTCACAAGCAAATTTCACAATGATGTGTCAAATATTTGGTTCTTAGCAAACTTTGAGTAGTATAATTAAAAATTCATGGTGCCATATGCTTATGGGGCTCATTTGGGTGATTCCAACTACTGCCAAGTGTTTTCCTGAAAGGTAAGATTTCCTAAATGGGTAAACAACCTCTGACAGGGAGGTTGGAACAAGCAGTGAAGGGGTGGGTTCACATGCTTTTTTGACAAAATTCTGAACCCTGCTTCTTGTAATTTCCTGAATAAATGTTTTTTTTTTCAATGTCTGAACATGACTTGTGACTGAAACTATTGGTAAATGGTCTAAGGCAATGTAAACAGCAAATTTTCTTTCTTGGGAGGTATACATTTAAAATATAAAAAAATATAGGAATATGAACTCAAAACCAATACAGAAACGAAAACTTCACCCCCTCCCCACCCCCCCCCCCCCCCCCCCCAAGCTGAAATTTCAACACCACGATCTCTGCTGGAAACAAGCCATTTGGGTGAGCCACATTTACATTGATAAACAGAAATTTGATAAACAAGTGTAATACCAATACCAAGGGTGGCAATGCCTCTGCAACCCCCCTCCCCCACTGCCAAGCAAGAGTTTCTAGTCATTCATTTTTGTTGATATTGAATTAACCCTTTCAACACTGGTGGTATCTTCCATGCCAGTTTAATGGCAGAAATTGGAAGAGTCCATATCTATTATATGGGGGTAGACCAATTAATATTTAAAGTGTGCAGTCTGAAGGCTGCACGTTGAAAATATTATAAATTCACAGTAATTTGTATATTTTTCATACTTACCACTTGTGTGTGTGTGGAGGGGGGAGGGGGGGGAGGAATTCGAAATCATATCAAAATTTCACCCACATTACCTAATCATTCCTTTGCCAGTCATCAAATAATATAGGAACCGCGATGGTTCCCTCACGTCTGCCACTATGGGCGGAGAAGGACGTAAAGAACAAAACTTCCCCTGAAAGAAGGCCCTCTCTTGGAGGAAGCTTGTGGGGAGCATCCCATAACAGACACTGGAGAATACTGATCCAAGGTTTCTGTGACGACAGAGGTGCTACTAGTAGGATTCACAACGAGACTGTTTGATCTTAAACGTAATCTACTGAATCAAATGAATTGGAGGATAAGCGTATCCTATCATTCATCCCCATGAATTCTGCAGAGCGTCTACTGCATGCGCTCAATAGTCTGGGCATGGCGACACAAATGATGGTAACTAATTGTTCCGGTGCATCGCAAACTGAACTATCATGGGGCGATCCCACTGGTAGCAAAACTGTCCAAATACTCGCTTGTTGAGCGTCCAATGCAAATGCAACAGACGACCTTTCCGAGGAGCGAGTCTGCTAGTACGTTCAGATGACCCGGTATATGACGGATAGAAGGATGAACATGATGCTACATGACAAAATAGAAAAATCTTCTCCGTTAGTTGTCATAACAGAAATGAATGGGTGCCGCCCTGGTTCCTGATGTACGCAACCACTGTCGAGTTGTCCAACAATATCCGAACATGCGTGTCTGCAAATAATGTGAATCCATTGATGTAGCGCTAACAATATTGACATCATTCATTGATGTTTATGTGTTTCTCCAGGAACCGAGGGTCCCAAGACCCCTGCATTTCGAGTCTGTCGGACTCAGGGTCGTGCCCCAAACTATTGACTCACATCCGTCATAATCGTGAAAGCAGGATCTGGCAGCTGAAGCGGAACTCTGAGTTAACCACTGAAAATCTGCCCAAATCTGTTTACTAGATCCGTCAAAACAATACTGGTCTTGAGCGAATGCGTTTTCACACTCCAATTCTGGGTAAAGAATAACTGGAGGGGATGTGTGCGTAAGCGACCCATCGGAATAAGATCCGTAGCCACTCCGCACAACCCCATCAGTTGCACATTTATATATTTTATTGTTGTTTATGGTCACATACTTAATCAGTCACATAAAATCCCTCGCTAGTAGACAAAGGCGAGCATAACAACTGACTAATTTCGCTCTGGGTAACGGCAAACGAACCAGATTGTTGTGAGATATTACCGAGTTCATTATTCGAGTGAACGCCCAGGGCGCTAGGTTCAGACTGAAGCACATCACTCAGAACTGAATTACTATCGCTTGGACGACGAACCGTATTTTCTGAATGCTGGATATACCAGGACATGAAAGAACAGATCCTTTGATCTATGCTTGCCGCATAGTCGATCACTCAAACGCTCGCTTTTATCGACTGAATGATTACCATAAATAAACTTTTAGAGCCATGATAAACTTGTTATCCAGCTCCAGTCTATAATCGGTCGGAACGAGCTCTCTGGCTTCTGTACGAGTAAACAGGTGACTGTAGAATCCTAGAGAATCTTGATTCTCGATGACCTCTATTACTTTCATTGTCAAGAGAACATTTACCTCCGATTGGAGAGACTCTTATGCAAGGATTTGACGGAAGCTTTGTCCATCACGGACATCAAATTAGTGGTGGTTTCTCTCGGAAAGATAGCCGTCCAAGACCACACTTCTCACCTACCGGTCTTCTGTAATAGCTATCCAGTTTGATGTGAATCTAGATAACCATCCGTCAACAGCTAAGCAATAGAGGTCCTAACCCACACCTGTAGTACCTGCGAGGCCTATGGAAGGAGAAACTGCGTCTCCTTTGCGAAGAGCCTCGACCCAGCGGTTTAGGGGCGACTGACCGGTAGTCTCGATCAGACCTAAGCACTGTATCCGAGTCGCTGTATGCCAATCCCTAGAGTAATTATAGGATGGTTACCTATACCCTCGCGAAGGGTCCTTTTTAGATAACCTTCTGTCTAGGACGTCCTCCCTTACTCCTTTCTGCTATTGGGTGTCGATTAGATGCCAACTTAAGGAGCAGAGTATTGTTGCTTTCTTTGTAGCTTGGTCATAAACCAATGAAAGCTTATCGTCAAAAACTTAGAGTCTGGAAACCCGTGCGACTTGAAGAGAGTTTTTCACCTTGTCATCTATTAAGGATGATGACGCAAGGACTCTGTCAAGTCTGATTAACTCCAAATTAGCAACTGTTAAGACAGAGTTAAACGTGATAAATATAATAGCCCTGGAAAGGACTCTAATTGAGGTACGAACGTCCTCAAATTCCCTTTCCATAGAGACGTTGCATCACAGTTCTAAAAGGTGATCTGCGTAAGACAGTGAGTCTAAATTCACTCTGAATGAAGAAATGTCATCTCAATTGTGACCGAGTGAATAGTGAATGACGAGGGTAAGGCCATAGCTAGGTCCTTAGCCTACTCATTCAAACGCAGAGGAGCTCTGAATACATCTTCCTCGTTTCCAAAAATCGGTAAAATTACGGAAAAGATGACAAGAAACCACCTTACTTCTTTCCACTGGAAAGTTGAATATGGCGTCGTCTAAAAGGCCAAAGGCCTGTGACACCTGTCTATACTTAACTGGAAAAGACATTTCCTCCTCTTTTTCCGGATGAAGTCAGCGTCCAACAATGTTAGCGATTTCTTGCAAGTAGTCGCAGCATTCTGATTCGTTGGAACAAAATTCAGGGTAGTGTTGATGGATTAAATCCATCTCAACCATGTGTTGTTCTGAAAGGGAAGGGTAATCCCCCTCCATATCCCTTTCATCATTCGTCTGAATCAGTTGAAATTACGGTCAGCGGCATCTGAATGCGCAGATGACTGGACCAACCCAGCACCATCCAACAGCTCAGGATCTGAGACTGCCGTTGGCTGCTTCTGCACATGCTGGGATGAGCTGGCAATCTGCGACAGCAAGTCCGTTACGGAGGCCTGAGGAGCAGTGGTCTTTTGTTGCTTGGCCATGGGCTGATCCTGGGACAGTGTATTCGAGATGGCTTTTTTCTGTGGATGTCCCGATGAATGAGGCTTCGTATCCTTGGCTACTAGATGGTGTGACTTCTTTGACGAAGAGTGGACCTTTCTCGGCGATGCAGGCTGGATATCAGAAGTCACGTAGCCAAGGTGCGGTCGTGTGTGCTTGGTAGACGCTGAAGAAGAAGCTGTAACTGTAGCTGGCTGTGAACTGAATGGAGCATCCCGGACGTAAGGCTTGGAGGTATGCTCCGACTGATGCAAGTTCCGAACCACACCATCTGGCCCCAGATGTTGTTGTGAAAGAGAGGGGGCTCTCTCGCTCGCGGTCCTTCAGACCTCACCGAGCTTCCCGCTGAACTTGTTGGCTTCTTCCTCTCTGTCGTTGCAGGGTGAGCCTTTTTTTCATTTTATAGTGCTCACACTGCCCTTTCTACTCTCCTTGACTGCAACAGACACACCCGGCATCACAGTACCCACTGACAGAGTAACCGCTTCACCAGTCAAGCTAGCTGGCAACGGGGAAGCCCTGCCTAATATTTAAGAGCACTTTTGCCGCTAGCTCTGTTTGACTATCTAAATGCGATGACAGAAGCACACTCTCTGAGGGCGTCACGTAAACATCATCATGTTCTTGTTCCTGAGGGCGTTCACCTGACATGGTAGTCTAAATATCAAACCAGGGACTTGAATAAGCTGCATACGCCCCTCCTAAGAAAAGCATATACCAACTAGATGAAGCGATTGTGCCCACACAATACACAGGATTTTCCTTCTATTTTCAGTTCCTGCACTTTTACGTTCCAAAATGAGATAAATGCATAAAAAACAGATTTTTTTCCCAAACAAAGTATTTTCAGCCTAAATTTTTTTTTTCTTCTTAAAACACATAAAAAAAACAAAAAACTAATTTCCAGATTTTGGTCCAAAATTTTGTAAGTCCCACCCGGATCCCAAATTTTCAGTGTAAAAAAAATTTTTACAGATGGTGTGGTTCGGTAAAAAAAAATAATTTTTTTTTGTCTTAAAATTGACTGAAATGAATAAAAAACAAAAAAATTTCCAGATTTTGGTCCAAAAAGTCCGGAACGGGGCCCCAAATCTTCAGCCTAAATATGAACCCAGGGACTTGGCTTGAACAAACTTGAATCTCACCCTCCTAAGGATGCTGCATACCAAATATCAAAAGATTCTTATTGGTAGATCTGAAGAAGAAGATTTTTAAAGAATATTCCTCATACTGCACTAATTTAAACATTTGGGCTCCCACAAGGTGCCCAAATATGGACAGAGGCAATTGATTTCAATAAACATGTGAAACAATCTTCCAAAGATGTTATATGTGAAATTTGAAAACTTTTGGAGCTGTGGTTTGGGAGAAAAGTAGTCTTACATGTTTTTCCCATTACCCACGGTGTTAAAAATGCTGACTCAGCACTTTTTCAAAGTCCCATAAAAGTATCCCATGATAAAACCGATAGCAATTTTTTTTTACCATTCCATTCTGTTGGTCCTAAGGAAGCTTCACAACAAATAAGAATTCTCAGTGCCGTGTCGTTTTGGAGATGTGGGCATTTTAATTTTTTTCTATTTTTAGCTCCTGCGGTTCCCATGAGGCGACGGGAAAATTTTTTTTTGCATAAATTAAGTACTTATGACCCAATAAGCCCTGGTATCAAATTTGGTCCAAATCTGCCTCTCGGTTTGGAAAATAGAAATTTTGGGAGGGGCAAATATTCTTGCCCCTCCCATTACGATGCCAAATATAGCCCCACAAACTTCTCTTGAACAAATGTGAGTTTACACCTCAAAAGGAAGCTGCACACCAAATATCAAGTCTCTGCTACTGCTGGTTCATGAGAAGAAGATTTTTTAAGATTTCAGCACACTTTTTGGGTGTGGACCTACCAATGGGCAAGGCAACTTGATTTGAACAAAATCAAATTGCGATGTCATAACAAACTATTATCTCAAATATCAATTAAATTGGTTCAGCGGTTTGGGAGGAGAAGACGCAAACACCATTTTCATGGACGATGGACGGTGAGTGATCACAATAGCTCTCCTGACTGAAAGTCAGGTGAGCTAAAAACTAGAGGGACTTTTTGGCGAGAGGACCAGCAGTGGCCTCTCACCGCAAGAGGACCGGCAGTGACCTCTCGCCTCTAACAACGAACCGTGACACCCGTCTCCAATGTTTGTCATCCCATCTGGCACATGTTGTGCAAGAATTAAAGCAAGGCAACCAACATGTAAATCAAGAGGAAAGGATTCCTCGCCTTGCATTTGAGCAATATGCTTTCATAATGAGGCAAGATAAATCGGTCGTACTCCCACCAACTCCACATTAAATATTAGAAAAAGATACATAACAAATAACATTCAAAATATAAATCGAAAAATAATTTAAACAAAAAATTTTTCAGAGAAATTTTGACAAGAGCCCAAGTCCCCAAAGGGAACAATGTGCCCAAATGTATCCCGATAGAGCCTATGTGTGGACAAAAATTATTTTATTATCCAAAAAATTAATTGCTACACTACTGGAATATTTAATGAATCTTACAACAGTCCTACCATAATAATAACAAGGGCAACGCCCTCGGTCCCCTGACCAAGATGGCAAATTCAAGGGAGCTGTTAGGATGCAATTTGTTCGCAGAGCATGGCCATTTTTTAACTTGACCTGTATTTCCGACCAATTAAACCACATACTTAGTTTCGTTTCAATCAAATGATCCAAAGTAAAGTTATCATCCGGACAACACAAAAACCGTATTTTCTAAGTCGAAAAAGGGGAATAAATCCAGTAAAAATCAGTGGAGCGTGCCCATTTTCGAACTTGACCTGCATTTCCACCCAAATAAGTGGCATACTAAATTTCGTTTCAATCAAATGATCCTAACTAAAGTTATCATCCGGACAACACAAAAACTGTATTTTTTAAGTCGAAAAAGGGGAATAAATCCAGTAGACATCAGTGGAGCGTGCCCATTTTCGAACTTGACCTGCATTTCCACCCAAGTAAGACACATACCAAATTTAGTTTCAGTAAAATCATCCAAACTAAAGTTATCATCCGGACAAGGGTGTGATGGACGGACTGACGGATGGACGCACGCACGCACAGACAGACGGACGGACGGACGGACGGACGGACACTGCTGATTACAATAGTCCCCCGAAGGGTCGGGGGACAAATAGGAAACTACATACACAAATAAAGTGTTGTCAATGTAAACAACGTCAGAATGAAAACCGGAAACAAGACCCCAGGCAACATGGCCCGAAGTCAGTAAAAGATTTTCAACTATCCAATTTATTTATTTATTTGTGCTTAATGCCACATCAGCAGCTAAGGTTATATCGTGACGAGAAAGAACTATCCGATGAAAAGCAAGATCTTCACCAGATGAAAAAACGATACATCGGATGTATGATGCATGACCAAAACGCCTAAACACCCCTAGGGTGAGGACGTAACCATGGGGATATACAGAATAAACATACTGTGTAACATGTTAAACTCCCAAAAAATTTTATAAAAAATTTCAATAAAACAAGCCAAAAAGCTTGGGAGTTTAACTGGGGGCTTCAAGGAAGGATAGGGAAGGAACACTTAACAAACAGTGGAAAATTCATTAGCAATAATGATGACGTCAGGCTCATGTCCCGAAATTGGATAACATGAAATAATTTTTATAAATGTTATAAAGTTACAGCCCTGAACGTTTCAAACCACCGTTTCTTCCTTCCTTCATCCTGTTGTGTCCTTGGATCCACCAAATTAACCATTGATTTGTGTCTGGCATCATTAAAACTGAGGTTTAAAAGCACAGATGTCAGTGTGTTGCTATCTGACTGAGGGCCAAGCAAAGAATGATGTTGGCGCCAATTCCGGTCACTTCCTGGTGTCTGAGCATGTGCGAAGAGTAAATGTATGGAGGGCCAGATAGGACTTCTAATTTTCGGTTTTGCATGCAAATTTTGGGGATGGGGGGGGGGAAATTTGTGTTTGGCCCTCAATATTTTTGAGTTAGCACCAGCTAAGTCTGAGCCATTGTGTTATAGTGGAAAAATATTAATTGTTCTACCACACGTTCACTTATTAGCCATCCTACTTAATGAAATGATGACGTATCGTGTTCCTGGATGGGAAAGGTGGCCTCTCGTGTTGAAAGAGTTAATAAATATTTTATCTTTTCTCCATTAAACCATAGCACCAAAACAGCAGGACACCAAATGTGGCCATGGGACACTCATGCCCCCTGGAAACCAATATCAACCTGTCTTCAATGTTGGAAAAGGGCTATATCTCTGCTAAAAAAATATTGGACCAAGCCCACTATCAATCCCAACCTGCATTATGTACATATGTACATAAAACAGGTCGGGATTGATAGTGGGTTTGGGTCTTCTCCAAATTGGTAGGGACATAATAAAATATTTCAAAATCAGTCGTGATCTGATTGAAACTCTTTGTTCACTTTTCTATGCACAGTACTGTAGTACAAATAATATTTGATTACCTGTTTAGCCTCAAACAGATGTCCTTGATATTTATTTATAACTCTGTAGTCTAAATCTTCTCTATCGTCAAACCATGCTGAGGGTGTGAGAAAATCGCGTGGATTTGCCAAACCATTTGCTCCTGTCAAAGAAAACAAAATTTACTTTTTGAAAACAATAACACTGTTTGGGAGTTTAGTGCAAAATCCCATCAATTAACCCTTCATCTAATCAATCGACCACATCTGCCTACTTAATTTACAAACTGAGCAGTTGAAAAGCAAGAGGCCCTATCGGGCCTGAGGCGCTCACCTGAAAATAGTTGTTTAAAGAAGGATTTAACTAGCATCTATAGCTACTTAACACCACAGAGGAATGAAGTTATTTAATTATTTATAACTTTGTTGTCCATGCCAGATGATCTTTTTCTGGTACTGGGATGCTACCACTGAAATAATGCCCAGATTTCCAGTAATGCAAAACTTGGGAGTCCAAATATCAACCTACAAACTTAACTTGATCAAACATGAGTTTGAGCCCTCCCCTTCCACCACCAGGATGCTGTATACCAAATGTGAAAACATTCTGACGGATCTGAAAGAGAACATTTTTAAAGATATTTCCTCATATTGCACCAAGTTGAAATTCGGGCTACCAAAGTGGGCCCAAATATTAACCTAGGGACCCGATTTGAACAAACTTGAATCTCCCCCCCCCCCTAGAGATGTTGTATATCAAATACTTGCGCATTCTGACTGGTTGATCTGGAAAAGATGATTTTATTATTATTTATTTATTTATTGGTGTTTAAGGTCACATATTTCTGCACAATGGCCAATCATGACCTCGACAGTTTTACAGGTGGAGGAGCCAGAGTACCCGGAGAGAACCACCGAGCAACTGTCAGCTCCCCAACATACTAACTCCACACAAGCAGGGTTAGCATTGGTTGAAGACAATGCACCATCGACGAGCACTACGTCTTAGTACACAACATCATGTGGGCAATGGGGATGAAGTGTCTTGCCCAAGGACACAACACGGTTGCCGCAGGTGGGATTCGAACCGAGGACCTCTTGGCTTGCAGTCTGCACCTCTACCTACTGAGCCACCGCACCCAGAAGATGAATTTTAAAGCAATTCTCATATTGCACTAAGTTAAAATTCAGGCGCCCATAAAAAGCCCAAATATTAACTCAGGAACTTGATTTGAACAAACTTGAATCTGACCCCCCCTAGAGATGATGTATACCAAATACCAAAACATTCTACGAGATGGTTCTGGAAAAGAATTGTTTTAAAGAAATTCCCTCATATTGCACTAAGTTAAAATTTGGGCTTGTGAGTCCAAATATTAACCCAGGGACCCAATTTGAACAAACTTGAATCTACCTCTCCCCTCCCTACCCCCGAGATGTTGTATACCAAACACACAAGCATTCTGACTGGAGGATCTGTAGAAGATGATTTTTAAAGAAAGTCCTTCATATTGTCCCTCATATTGCACCAAGTTAAAATTCAGGATCCCATAAAAAGCCCAAATATTAACTCAGGGGCTTGATTTGAACAAACTTGAATTTGACCCCCTTACAGATGTTGTACACCAAATATCAAAACATTCTAAGAGATGGTTCTGGAGAAGACTTTTAAAGAAATTCCCTCATATTGCACTAGGTTAAAGTTCGGGCTCTCATAGGGAGCCCGAATATTAACCCAGGAACCCAATTTGAACAAACCTGACTCTGATCCACCTAGAGATGTTGTATACCAAATATGAAAGGATTCTAACTGGTGAATCTGAAGAAGAATATTTTTAAAGAAATTCCCTCATATTGCACGTTAAAGTTAAAATTAGGCTCACATAGGAAGCCCAAATATGAAACCAGCTACTCAATTTTAACAAATTAAAATGTCACCACCCTAGAGATGTTGTGTACCAATCATGACTGCATTCTGACTGGTGGATCTGAAGAACAAGATTTTTAAAGAAATTTCCTCATATTGTACTAAGTTAAAATGGGGCTACCATAGCGAGCCCAAATATTAACCCAGCCACTCGATTTGAACAAACTTGAATCCCCCCCCCCCCAAGATGTTGTATATCAAATATGTAAGCATTCTGACTGGTGGATCTGAAAGATTTTTAAAGAAATTCCCTAGTATTGCAGTAACTTAAAATTTGGGCTACCATAGCGAGCCCAAATATTAACACAGGAAACCATTTTGAACAAACTTGAATCTGACCCTCCTAGAAATATTGCATACCAAATATGAAAGCATTCTGACTTGTGGGGCTGAATAAGAAGATTTTTAAAGATCAGTCCTTGTATTGCCATAAATTAAAAATTTGGGATCCTGTATTGAGCCCAAAGAAGAACCACAGTTGTATCTGACCCTCCCCCCACCTGCCCCCATGGATGCAAAATACCAAATATCAAAAGATTCTGATCAGTGGTTGTGGAGAAATTAAAAAATTAAAAAATTTATAGTAATTTATATATTTTTTATACTTACCAATGACCCAGACTTAGCTGGTGCTAACTCTTAAATTCTAGGGCCAAACACAAATTTTGCCCCCCCCCCCCCCCCCCCATCCCCAAAATTTGCATCAAAATCCAAAAATTAGATGTCCTATGTGATCCTCCATACTTTTATCTACTGCGCATGCGCAGTGTCAAGGAAGTCCAAAATTGGAGCCAAATCCTCATTCTTACAACCAGTGCCTGGTAAGTGTTATGTAATCAGCGGGGAGGAATGAGTTCCCAACTCATGGTAGGGCCATCCCCGTCTGGGTCATTGGTAAGTATAAAAAATATATAAATTACTATAAATTTTTTAACATTTTTATACTGTACCAATGACCCAGACTTAGCTGAATAGAAAAAAGGCTGGAGGGCCTAGGACATAAAGGATAATCCAATAGACTCAATTACATGTAATGTAAACAGAAATATCCCCTCAAGGAGAAGAGGATTTACATGTATCTTTCTTGTTTATACCAAAAAAGAAAGACATAATACCATTCTGTAATTGAGCACAATAACATCAATGATCTCTATTAACATCCAGTATAACCCATTATACTAATTATTAAAGGAAAGCCAATAAATAAAGATAGTCCAGAGAATGAGACTCTTTATACTCATATAAAAGTGTCCAAGGATTGTATATTAACGCTCGTATGACACATGACATATACAAATGCTTCACACTGAGCTACACATTAAAAATATTACATGAGATAGACATTAGCTTTACACTTTAAAACCATCCTGGCACCGACTCAGAATTACTGACTCCAGAGGAGGTATTCCCTTGCTTTTCACTATAAAGCAGGTGATATAACGGAACACCACCCCCCCCCCCCCCCTCTCCCCTTGCTCTGGGTCCAATACCCCAGAACGAAGAGGGCAGCAGGACAGAGACACTGTCGGAACAGAAAGCCTGCATAACTATAGTTGCAACTGTTTAGTGGACGACATTCTGAGCAACAGATAACGGACCTAAACAATGCAGGTCGCCAGAAATGGACTCAATATTTCTAAGATAAAAATTCGTGAACGCAGAAGGCTGAGACCAGTATGAAGCCTTCATCAAATCGGTAATAGCAACACTATTAGCATAAGCCCAAGATGTAGACAGCGCTTCTTACTTCATGCGCCGAAATCTTAAGCACAGACTGCTGAGATGAAGATCATTTTTCATAAGCAGTACGGATAGTTAATTGAATCCACCCTGCAATACAATGGACCATAATGTTCTTTCTATTAAGAAGCAAAGACAGAAAGAAATGCTTACGTCCCTTTCTGATAAACTCAGATCTACGTTTGTAAATACGCATAGCTCTGACTGGACAAAGCAAAAGCCTATGACAGTCTGAAGACGGAAGAGCCTTAATAGCAATCGGTTCAAAGTACTTATTAGGAGCCTGATTCTTAGCCAAAAATCCAACATTAGTAGTCAATGTAATAGTATTACCAAAACTACGATAGTGAGAATCATCAACAGATCGTGCATGAAGCTCACTAACTCTTCTGGCAGAAGAGAAGGCTAAGAGAAAAGCTGTCTTATAAGATAAGTATTTGAAATCCACTGTATCAAGAGGTTCAAATAGCACTTCTTTTAGCTTCAGAAGAACCCAAGCTAAATTCCACTTAGGAATTAACCTAAGGGTTCTAGGTCATTTTATCGAAAAGTTTTATGCTAACTTAGATAAAGAGACATTAGATCCAATCTGTAATCTATCATAATGAGGATAGATATCCGATAGCACAGACTTATAACCCTTAATAGTATTTGGCTGCAGTTTGATCGCGTCAAACAAGTAGACCCAAAAATTAGCAATGTCTGGAATGGAGGGATCATAAAATCAATAGAATGATCCCTATACCATCGAGAGAAAACCTTCCACTTAGCCGCATAATTAGCTAAGAGGAGGTCCTCCTACAGTTAGAAATTGAGTCCACTACTCGTCCTGTAAAATGCTTGCCGTGCAAGAAGGACCGCACAACAGAAATATGTGAAGGTTGAGACCTAGCGGGTTGTGATGCAGTGTGCGCCATTTTCCCTGTGAAAGAAGGTCCTCCTGTGGAGGAAGCTTCCACGGAATGTCCCACAACCAACACCTGAGTAGATTTATCCATGGTCTCTGGGGTGACAGAGATGCTACCAATAGGATCTTGCAGTGAGATTGCTTGATTTTAACAATATCAGCTGAATCAATGGAGCTGGAGGATACGCGTATCCTATCATTCCGTCCCAAGAGATCGAGAGGGCGTCTACTGCAAATGCTCGAGGATCTGGACATGATGACACATACGTCTGCAACTGATTGTTGAGATGCGTCGCAAACAAGTCGACCTAAGGACGATCCCATAGGTAGCAAATCTGATTGAATACTCGTTTGTTGATAGTCCATTCTGACGGCAACATACGACTTTTCCGAGAAAGGGAGTCTGCTAGAACGTTCAGACGACCAGGAATATGATGGACCGATAGAAGAACTTGATGCTCTAGGACAAACAGAAGGATTCTTTCCGTTAGATTGAACAACGGAATGGAATGAGAGCCTCCCTGCATCCTAAAATATGCTACTACTGTCGAATTGTCGGACAGAAATTGAACATGCGAATTCTGAATGATGTTCATCCACTGACATAGCGCAAGACAATTAACATCATCTTTTGATGTTTATGTGCTTCTTTAGGAACTGCGGATCCCAAAGACCCTGGCACCTCGAATCTGATGGGCTCAAAATTGCTCCGCAACCTGTTTGACTCGCATCCGTCAATATCATAAAAATCAGATCCGGCAGTTGCAGTGGTACTCCCTGAGTTAACCACTAACCACTGCCCAGGTCTGAATCTCATGTTTCACATGATTCAACAAGACGATGTTCGTTTCAAGCGAATGAGTCTTCACACTCCAATTCTGAGTAAAATGTATCTGGAGTGGACAAGTGCGTAGCTGCCCCATCGGAATAAGATCCACAGCAGCTCCGCACAAACCTGTCAATCTCATGAATTCTCTCGCTGTTACTACATCTGAGTGAAGACAAAAGCGAGCGTAACAACTGACTAATATCGCTCTGGTTAACGGCAGATGAACAAGATTGTTGTTTGTCTCTAAGCTCATTCCCACATGGGTGAATGACTTGGACTGCACTAGATCCAACTTCTTTTCGTTTACTATGAAACTGAGACATCGGAGCAATTGAAGCAAACTCTGAACATTGTTCTGAAGCGTTAACTTGCTGCCGTAACTCTGAAGAATGTCGTCCAAGTAGGCCGACGTTACCACAGAAGAATGAGCTCAGAAATAAGTCATTACCGAGATCATTATTCGAGTGAGGGCCCAGGGCGCTCACTCGGAAATAAGTCATTACCGAGATCATTATTCGAGTGAGGGCCCAGGGCGCTAGATTCAGACCAGAGCATCATTGCTCTGAACTGAAAACAACTCCTGGGACAACAAAGCGAAGGTTCTTTCTAAACGCCGGATGTACCATGATGTGAAAGTACACATCCTTGAGATCTACGCTCGCAGCATAATCATTCAATCGAATGCTCACTCTGACCGATCGGATGGTCTCCATATAAAATTTTGGAGCCACGATCAGCTTGTTTATCCAGCACAGATCTATAACTGGACGAAACAAGCCGTCTGGTCTTGGAACCAGGAACAGGTGACTGTAGAAAACTGGAGATTCCTGGTTTTCTACGACGTCTATAGTGTTCTTGTCCAGAAGAGATTGAACTACAGATAGAAGCGAATCTCTCTTCTTAACATTTAACAGAAGCTGAGACCAGTGTGGACTTCGAGTTAATGGAGGTTTATCCTTGAAGGACAGTTTAGACCTTCGGAAATAACCCCTTGTACCCATGGGTCGTCCGTAGTTGACAACCAATTGGTTAAGAATCTCGACAGCCTTCAGCCCACTGGAACGCAATAGAGGTTTAGACCATCACTTTCTGGCCCTGCGAGGGTTGCGGGAGGAGAAACCACGTCCTCCACGACCCGCACCTCGCCCAGTCGACCTAGGGGCGTCTGACCGGTTATCTCGGCCAGCATTACGACCCCTCTCTGAGTCACTACTCTGACGGTCTCCGGAGTAAGATGTAGAGGCTTTCTCAGATCCTCTATAGGAACTTCCTTTGGACGTATTCGCCCCCAAAGTGCCTGCCTTACTCCTCCCTGCTGAGTCCGACTTTTATAAAGTGGATTTAAAAGCAGAGAATCCGAAGCTTCTTAGTAATCTGATTGTAGACTGTAGAAAGCTTACCGTCGAAGAGAAGCTCTCCTGAGACCGGAGCGACTGGAAGAGAGTTTTTCACCTTACTATCCACTCTTGTGGATGCAGCCAGGGCAGCATCACGTCTGACTAACTCCATATTGCCACTGGAAGGGCAGAGTTATACGTAGAAAATGCTATGGCCCTCGAAAGAACTCTCAAGGATGTTTTGAACATACTGAAATTCTTTCCTTCGAGACGTAATGATAATGCTCTGGCAAGGTGATCTGCGTAAGATAATGCGTCTAAACTGATTTTTCTGTTAGACAAGAGAGTCGTCACCAGTGTACTGGATAAATCGACATAGACACCGGCAATGACAATTCCAAGTCGTCTGCCTGGTCGTCTAAACGCAGAGGAACTCACGGCACGCCCTGTCCTGCCGTTTCAAATCTATTTCTATGATTGATGAAAGGCAGCTGTAGAGCATGTGACGATAAGAAACCTGATTTGCCAGTCTTAAAGGCTAGCTTGAATATAGCGTCATTAAGAAGTCCAAATGTCCGTGACATTTCTGGACTGGGTCGGAAAGTCAGGCTCAATGTCCCTATTCCGGCCGAATAAATCTGTGTCCAGCGACGCTTTCAGTTTCTTATCAGGTAACGCAGCATTTTGGTCCGGAGAAACAACTTCTAAAAGGTATTGCCGGATGAAATCTACGGCCACCTTAAGTTATTCAGAAAGGGAAAATTTCAGCTGCGCTGATTCCCTTTTACCATCCGCCTGGACCACATAAGAATCTTGGTTGTCTCTTTCTGACTCTGCAGGGGAGCGAACTGACCCAGCTTCCTCAGACAGTTTCTTTACTGAAAAAGTTTTTGATGGCTGCTGGGATGCTGCGATGAATTGAGCTATCTGTGATAGCAAGTCTGTCATGGAGGCCTGTGGAGCCGCGGTCTTATGTAATTTAGCCGCTGGAAGCTCCTGGGACGTTAATTCCTGCAATCTTCTCATATGCGAACGTCCCGACTGGAAAGGCCTTGTGTCCTTGGCTAGCGGATGGCGTGACCTGGTCGACGTGGACTCCCTGGTCGGCGAAGCAGGCTGGATATCTGCGATCGCATAGCCAAGGTGCGGTTGTGTGTGCTGACGTGAGGATGAGGAAGCCAATAGACAAGCCACGTCGGACTGTCTATGCGACGGAGCGTCCCAAGGAGTGGACGTATGCTCCGACTAACGAACGTACATACAACATCTGGGCTCAGATGTTGTTGTAAGAGAGAGGGGGCCTCTCTCGCTCGCGGTCCGGGTAGACCTGGACAAGCTAGCTACCGGACTGACTGGTTTCCTCCGTTCCATCCTCCGATCCGTCGTCGCCGGATGTGCGTGATCCGAGATTATAGTGCTCGCAACACCCCTTCTCCTCTCCTGGACCGCAATGGACGAACCCGGCATCACAACCATTTCGTGAATGATTGCTTCACCGGGGGAGCTAGCAGGCGACAAGTGACCGTCGATCCTACGTGGAACCTCTTAGGCACTTGCCGCATTCCTTTGAGCACTTTGCCGCTAGCTCATTATTGCGACGACGGAAGCACACTTTTGAAGACATCACGGAAACATCACCCTGTTCTTGTTCCTCTGGAAAAGAGACTGAAAATACTAGAGTGACCCTGTGGAGAGAGGACCGGAATGGACCTCTCATCACTAACAATATACCGTGACACACGTCTCCAACGTTTGTTATCTGAATTGGCACACACTGAGCAAGAATTAGTGCGAGTACACAGACTACAACAAATACAATGAACAAGAGAATCAGAGGAAGACTTCCTTGATATAGAATTGAACAATATTCTTTCATTTTGAAAAAAATATTAAAGAATCATCGTACTCGCACCAACCCTTAAAAACAAAGATACATAATAATAATAATCCATTACAAACATTTCGAAAATTAATTCAAAAGAAAAAATTTTTTTTCGAAAAAATTTCAAGATGAGCCCAAGTTCCCAATGGGAACGATCAGCCCAAATGGATCTCAAAAAAGCCTAAGTGTGGACAAAAAATTTTAAAACATGTTTAAAAATTAATGTTAAAATTGCGGACAATATTAATGATGTATCTGGCTATGAGAAGAACTAATAGAAGACAAGGAATCACTGTCAAAAGTAACCATTGTCAACATAAACAAAAGAGAATAAAAACTGGAAACAAGACTCCAGGCACTGAAAATATGGCTCGAAATCAGTAACCAATTTTAAAACTATCCGATGTAAAACAGAGGCTTCCTGAGAAGAAACTGCAGTACATCGGATGGTAGATGCATGACTGAAACGCTTAACCACCCTAGGGTGAGGACGTAACCATGGGAAAAAACAGAATGAACATTCTGTTACCAAGCCAAAACTCCCAAGAAATTTCAGTAAAAAAATTACAAAAATTATGCCAAAAGCATGGGAGAATAACAAGGGGGGTATAAAGGAAAGGGAGAGAGGAATCTCTGAACAAACTGTGGAAATTTCATAACAAGAATGTAAACATCAGGCCTATGCCCCAAAATTAGAGAACATGAAATAATTTTGCATAAAAATTATAAGTTACAGCCCTGAACACATCCTTCCACTGTTTCTTCCTCTCATCCTCTTATTTCATCCTTAGATCCACCATTTCTTTCATGATTTTGTGTCTGGCATCATTTAAACTGAGATTATAAGCACAGATATCAGCGAGATGTTACTGATTGCAGGGCCAAACAAAGAATGAGGATTTGGCTCCAATTTCGGACTTCCTTGACACTGCACATGCGCAGTGGATAAAAGTATGGAGGAGCACATAGGACATCTAATTTTGGGATTTTGATGCAAATTTTGGGGGTGGGGGGCAAAATTTGTGCATGGCCCTATAATTTAAGAGTTAGCACCAGCTAAGTCTGGGTCACTGGTACAGTATAAAAGTTAAAAAATTTATAGTAATTTATATATTTTTTATACTTACCAATGACCCAGACTTAGCTGGTGCTAACTCTAACAAAACCAGGGCCAAACACAAATTTTGCCCCTCAATCCCCAAAATTTGCATCCAAAACACAAAGAAATCATGTCCTAAAGGACCTCCATACTACGCCTCTACTGCGCATGCGCAGTGATGCAGACGTCCCGAAATTGGCGCCAATTATCATTCTTACTGGCAGTGCCTGGTCAGCGCTATGTACTCAGCGGGGAGGCAAGAGTTCCCAACTCCAGGGAGGGCCATCCCCGTCTGGGTCATTGGTAAGTATAAAAAATATATAAATTACTATAAATTTTTTAACATTTTTATACTGTACCAATGACCCAGACTTAGCTGAATAGTAAACAGGCTGGAGGGCCTAGGACATAGAGGAAAATCCAATAAGCTCAACTATATAGTAAAGAGGTAACCCCTTAAGGAGAAAAGGAGTATTAGGCTTTACATGTATCTTTCTTATTTAATATTAAATTAGAAAGATACACTACCCTTAATAATTGAGCACAATAACATTCATGTTCTCTATTAACATCCAGAATAACCCTTATACTAATTATTTTTAAAGCAAGCCAATAAATAAAGTAGTCCAGAGAATTGAGACTCTTTATAGTCATTTAAAAGTGTCCGAGTATTGTATATTAAAGCCCGTTTGACACTTGACATATACAAATGCTTCACACCGAGCTACACTTTAAAAATAAGACATGAATGAATTTTAACATTAATATTACACTTTAAAACCATCCCGGAAGCGACTCAGAAATACTGACTTGGAGGAGGCATTCCCTTGCTTTTCACTATAAAGCAGGTGACCTAAGGGAACACCCGCCCCCCCCCCCCCCCTTCCCCTGGGTCAAATAGCCCAGAGCGAAGAGGGCAGCCGGACGGAGTCACTGCCAGAACAGAAAGCCTGCATAACTATAGTTGCAACTGTTTAGTGGACGACATTCTGAGCAACAGATAACGGACCTAAACAATGCAGGTCTCCAGAAATGGACTCAATATTTCTGAGATAAAAATTCGTAAATGTGGATGGCTGAGACCAATAAGCAGCCTTCATTAAATCTGTAATAGCAACACTATTAGCATAAGCCCAGGAAGTAGAAAGAGCTCTTACTTCATGAGCAGAAATCTTAAGCACAGACTGCTGAGAAGAAGATAAATCTTCATAAGCAGTACGGATAGTTAACTGAATCCATCTAGCAATAGAATGGACTGAAATGTCCTTTCTATTAGGCATCAAAGACAGAAAGAAACGTTTCCGTCCCTTTCTGATAAACTGAGATCTCTGTTTATAGATACGTAATGCTCTAACAGGACAGAGTAAAGGCCTACGCCCGTCTGAAGACGGAAGAGCCTTAATAACAATAGGTTCCGGATATTTATTAGGAGCCTGATTCTTAGCTAAAAAACCCACATTAGTAGTGAAGGTGATAGTGTTCCCAACACTACGATAATGAGAATCATCCACCGACAGTGCATGAAGCTCACTGACTCTTCTAGCAGAAGAGAAAGCTAAGAGAAAAGCTGTCTTATAAGATAAGAATTTGAAATCTACTGTCCCAAGAGGTTCAAATGGCTTTTCCTTCAATTTAAGAAGAACCCAAGCTAAATTCCACTTAGGAATTAATCTAAGAGTTCTGGGTCTATTTATCGAAAAGTTTCTAACCAACTTCGATAAAGAGACATTAGATCCAATTTGTAAACTATCATGATGTGCATAGGTATCAGATAACATAGATCTATAACCCTTTATAGTAACAGGATGCAGTTTGATTTCGTCAAACAAGTATACTAGAAAGTTTGCAATGTCTGGTATAGAGGGATCGAATATATCTACAGAATGATCCCTACACCAACGACGAAAAACCTTCCACTTAGCCGCATAGTTTAGCGAAGAGGAGGTCCTCCTACAGTTAGAAATCGCGTCCACTGCTCGTCCTGTAAAGTACTTGCCATGCAAGAAGGACCGCGCAACGGAAAAACGTGAAGGTTGAGACCTTGCGGGTTGTGATGGAGTTGGCGCGATTTCCCCTGCGAAAGAAGATCCTCCCGTGGAGGAAGCTTCCACGGTAGGTCCCACAACAGACACCTGAGTAGATTTATCCACGGTCTCTGTGGCGACAGAGATGCTACCAACAGAATCTTGCAGTGAGATTGTTTTATCTTTAGCAATACTTGTTGAATTAACGGCGCTGGAGGATACGCATATCCTATCATTCCGTCCCAAGGGATCGACAGAGCGTCTACTGCAAATGCTCTTGGATCCGGACACGGAGACACATACGTCTGCAACTGATTGTTGAGATGTGTCGCAAATAAGTCTATCATTGGCCGTTCCCATTGGTAGCAAATCTGATTGAATACTTGTTTGTTGAGAGTCCACTCCGACGGCAACAAGCGACCCTTTCGTGAAAGGGAGTCTGCTAGCACATTCAGACGACCCGGTATGTGACGGACCGAAAGAAGAACGTGATGTTCAGAAGGATTCTTTCCGTTAGATTGAACAACGGAACTGAATGAGTGCCTCCCTGATTCCGTATATACGCCACTACTGTCGTATTGTCGGATAGGATTTGGACATGAGCATCGTGAATAATGTCCATCCAGTGACGTAACGCAAGCCAAATTGACATCATTTCCTTGATGTTTATGTGCTTGCACAGGAATTGCGGATCCCAAAGACCCTGGCATCTCGAATCCGTTGGGATTAATGATGCATCCCAACCTGTTTGACTGGCATCCGTCCTAACGGTAAAACTCGGATCCGGCAACTGCAGCGGAACTCCTTGAGTTAACCACTGAATGTTTGCCCAAGTCTGAATCTCTTGTTTCACTTGATCTGACAAGAGAACGTCTACATCGAGCGAATGAATTTTCACACTCCAATTCTGAGTCAGGAAAATTTGAAGAGGACGTGTGCGTAACCGCCCCATCGGAATGAGATCTGCGGCGGCTCCACACAGACCTATCAGTCTCATCATAAATTCTCTCGCCGTGACTTTGTCTGCGTGCAGACAATAGCGAGCGTAACAACTGACTAATTTCGCTCTGGTTAACGGCAGACGAACGAGATTGTTGTGCGTCTCGAAGCTCATTCCCAGATGAGTGAATGACTTGGACGGCACCAGATCCGACTTGTCCTCGTTTACTATAAAACCGAGACGTCGGAGCAATAGAAGAAGATTCTGAACATCGTTCTGAAGCGTTAACTCGTTGCCGTACCTCTGAAGAATGTCGTCCAGGTAGGCCGATGTTACCGCAAACGAATGAGCTCGGAAGTAGATCATTGCCGAGTACATTACCCGAGTGAAAGCCCAGGGTGCTAGATTCAATCCGAAGCACATCGCCCGGAATTGATACACCACTCCTAGGACTGCGAAGCGTAGATACTTTCGGAATGTCGGATGTACCATGACGTGAAAGTACGCATCTTTGAGATCTATGCTCGTTGCATAATCGTTCACCCGAATACTCGCTCTGACCGATCGAATCGTCTCCATATAAAACTTCGAAGCGACGATCAGCTTGTTTATCCAGCTCAAATCTATGACTGGACGGAACGAGCCGTCTGGTTTCGGAACCAGAAACAGATGGCTGTAGAATCCCGGAGATTCCTGGTTTTCTACGACCTCTACCGCGTTCTTCATTAAAAGAGACTGCACCTCTGATAACAGAGTGTCTCTTTTCTGCGGATTTGACGGAAGATGAGTCCACTTTGGACTTCGAGTTAATGGAGGCTTTCGTTTGAAGGATATCTTTAGACCTTCCGAAGTCACTCCTCTCACCCAAGGGTCGTCCGTAATCGACGCCCATTCTTGTGAAAAGCTCGACAACCTTCCGCCAACCGGAACGCGATAGAGGTTTAAGCCATCACTTCCTGGACCTGCGAGGCCTGCGGTAGGAGAAACCACGTCTTCCACGACCCGCACCTCGCCCCGTCGACCTCGGGGCGTCCGACCGATTGTCCCGGCCTGAAGGACGTCCCGAACGAGAGTCGCTATCCTGACGGTCTCTCGAATAAGACCAAGAAGACGCACCGGAACCTCTCTTGGGCGCATTAGACCCAGAAGTGCCTGTCTTATTCGTGTCTGCTGTATCCGACTTCTTAGGAGCAGATTTGAACAACAGAGAATCCTTAGCTTTCTTTGTAATTTTATCATAAATAGCGGAAAGCTTGCTGTCAAAGAGAAGTTCTCCTGAGACCGAAGCGACTCTAAGAGAGTTCTTCACCTTAGAATCCACTAGTGTGGATGTAGCTAGGGCTGCGTCACGTCTAACCAACTCCAGATTTGCCACTGAAAGGGCGGAGTTACACGTGGAATAAGCTACTGCCCTTGAAAGAAGTCTTAAAGAGGATTGTATATCCTGAAACTCTTTCCCCTGAAGGCACAGTGATAACGCCTTAGTAAGGTGATCTGCGTAAGATAAGGCATCTAAATTGGCTCTGTTAGACGCAATAGCTGTTTCCAACACCGCGGTTGGAATAGAAGCTGACGACGGTAATGATAGCTCTAAGTCTTCCGCCTCGTCGTCCATACGCAGAGGAACTCTCGGTATACCCTGTCCTGCCGTATCGAATTTATTCCTTGCATTAATGAAAGGCAGGTTGAGAGTATTAGCGGACAAGAAACCTGCTTTCCCCGTCCTGGAAGCAAGTTTAAATATAGCGTCATTCAATAATTCAAATGTTCTTGCAACATTATTGGACTGCGACGGAAACTCGGGAGCGATGTCCCTGAACCGCTCAAAAAATTCAGAGTCCAATGACGCTATAATTCTCTTGTCCGGAAGCGCAGCAGTCTGGCCCGACGGAACAACTTGAGGGAGAAAGTGCCGGATGAAGTCCACGGCAGCTTTATGTTGTTCCGAAAGGGATAGCTCCAAGTCATCCGTATCCCTTTCACCATCCGGTGGGACCTCATGATGTTCCCGGTCATCCGCCCCCGATGCTTCGGCGGAGCGTACCGACCCAGCGCCGTCGGATAATTCTCGATCCGACACCGTTTCTGTCGGCTGCTGGGATGCTGCGATAAGCTGTGCTATCTGCACAAGAATGTCCGGCGTCGAGACCTGCGGAGGCGCAGTCTTTCGCTGCTTCGCCGAGGGCAGCTCCGCATCAGATGGCTCCCGCATACTTTTCCTATGCGAACGTCCGGAGTCCATCGGTCTCGAATCCCTGGCTGCCGGATGGTGTGACCTGGTCGCCGAAGAATCCTTGATCGGCGAAGCTGGTAATATATCGGCGGTCACACAGCCAAGGTGCGGTCGTGTGCGCTGACGAGAAGAGGAAGCCTTAACAGTCTCTGCGGACTGCTTATACAACGGAGCGGACGTATGCTCCGCTAAAGACACATTTTGTACCACAACATCTGGTCCCAGATGTTGTTGTATGAGAGAGGGGCCTCTCTCGCTCGCGGCCCGGCTGGACCTGGACGAGCTAGGAACCGGACTCAAAGGCTTCCTCCGTTCTCGCTTACTATCCGCCGTCACTGGGTGTGCATCTATTATGTTTATAGTGCTCGCATCACCCAAAATTTCCTCTTGGACCGCATCCGACGAACCCGGCTGCCGAACCATTCGGTGAATGGATGCTACACCGGGCGAGCTAGCGGACGACATTTGTCTAATCTCCATGAGCACTTTTGCCGCTAGGTCTGAATTCATTTGTGACGATGGACGCACACTTGAAGAAGATAACATGGAAACATCACCCTGTTCTGGTTCCTCTGAAATAGAAACTGAGAGAGTAGAGTGACCTTGCGGAGAAAGAGCCGGCATCGCTCTTTCTCCAGAAACAACATGTCGTGACACACGTTTCCAATGTTTCTCATCCCAATGTTCACATATAGGACAGGGATTAATGCGAGAACACTGACTACAATTAATACAATGATCATGAAAGTCAGAGGAAGATTTCTTCCTATTACAATTTGAACAACGTCCCTTCATTGTGAAAGAACAACAATAAGTCCTAGTTACTCACAAAAACCCCTTACACAAAGATACATAATAACATGATCCATTAATAAATGAAAAAAACAATTGCAAAACAAAATAATTTTGAAAAAATATTTTTTCAGCGAAGCCCAAGTTGCTGAAAAGTAACGTTGAGCCCTGATGGATCCGATGGCAAAGTGTGGTCAAAAATTTTAAATTTATATTAAATAATTAATGAGACACTTACGGATAATATAAATGTATCTTATAGTGAGATAAACTACACCAAAGGCAAACAGCCCCCCTCAAAAAAGGCTGTTGCCAATGAAAACAAACAGTGTAAAAACACCAGAAAACATGACTCCAGGCACTGAAAAAACTGGCCCAGAATCAGTCATCAATTACACTCTATCTGATGCAAAACAGAGACTCCCAGGGGAGAATCTGCAGAACATCAGATGGAAGATGCAGAACACAAACGTTATACACCCATGGGTGAAAACGTAACTATGGGGAAAATAACAGAAAACATTCTGTAACCAAGCAACTCTCCCAGGAAATTTTAGAAATGAAATTTCTCAAAAATATGCCAAAAGCATGGGAGAATTGCAAGGGGGGACTTTAGAAGGCTAGGGGAGAGGAAACACTGAATAAGCAGTGCAACAATTAGCAAGAATGACAACAAGAGGCCCATGCCTCGAAAATAGGCAACTTAACATAATTTCATCAAAAAATTTTAAGTACAGCCCTGATTATTTTTTGTCACTTCTTTTTCCTCTCCTCCTTCTATCCTCCTTAGAATCACATTTTCTCCAAAAATTACGTGTCTGGCATCCTTTAAACTGAGATTTACAAGCACAAAGATCAGTGAGATGTTGACTGATGAAGGGCCAAACAGAGAATGATAATTGGCGCCAATTTCGGGACGTCTGCGTCACTGCGCATGCGCAGTAGAGGCGTAGTATGGAGGTCCTTTAGGACATGATTTCTTTGTGTTTTGGATGCAAATTTTGGGGATTGGGGGGCAAAATTTGTGTTTGGCCCTGGTTTTGTTAGAGTTAGCACCAGCTAAGTCTGGGTCATTGGTACAGTATAAAAATATACAAATTTTTTTGAAATATACAGACTGAGCATTTTTTTGATACCCAGTATAGAACACCCTGACACAACCGATGGCAATTTTATTTTACCATTCAATTCTACTGGTCCTAAGGATGCTTCATACCAAATAACAGTTCTCTGTTTTGTGTGGTTTGGGAAATATGGGCATTTGAAAATCTTTCTATTTTGGGCTCCTGGCGTTCCCTCTTGGACACGGAAAACATTTTTTTTGCATGAATCAGGTTCTCATATATGACTCAATAATACCACATTTCAAATTTGCTTAAAATCAGACCATCGGTTCAGAAAACAAACATTTCGGGGAGAGCAAAAAAAATCTTGCCCCTCCTATTATGGAGGCAAATATTGATCTACGAACTTCGTTTGAACAAACTTGATTCTACACCTCAAAAGGAAGTTTCATACCATATATCAAGTCACTGTACCCACTGGTTCATGAGAAGAAGATTTTAAAGAATTTTTGGTGGATTTTTCCCCCACACCCTCCCTATGAGGCTGAGTAAGTTCATTTGAAAAAATGCAAAATGCAATGTCAGAATAAGCAATCACCTCAAATATAACAAAAACTGGTTCAGCGGTTTAGGAGGGGCAGGTGCAAATACCATGTTCATGGATGACAGACAACGGACAGTGAGTGATCACTATAGCTCGTCCTGACTTTCAGTCAGGTGAGTTAAAAAAAGATTTTCAAAATATTTCAACAAAACCATATCATGTGATCCCTCATTGGAACAAGCTCATTGAGCTCATTCCCATGAGGGGTCATGTGATATGGTTTAACTGCAGTTTTTGAAAAATCTGAAAAAAATAATTAAAGTTCGGCTTCACAAAGTTTCTCAACCCATTTTTTGTAAAATTGCATGCCAGCGGACGGTTTGTTATTTTATTTTTAATTTTTGAAATTATTTCTTGGCCATTAAAAGTTCACGTTCTTGGTTTGTTTTATGTTTTAGGTCTCGTAATCTACAGTATGGCATGGGTGGTGGGGTATTTTGTCCATTGAGTGTGAGAAAGTTTTGCAATGCTAAGAAGGCTTTGCAATGCTTCAGCATTGCAAAGCTTTCTTGCACTCAAGGGACAAATTTATCAATTTTATTAACTTGGGAAAAATATCAGACATAAACCATTTAATTTTTATTTTTTTCAAGTTTGCATTAGTTATAAAAAGAGAGGATTCGGCAGCCAAAAGGACCATTCGGGAGGGCTTGAGAAACAGATTTTTAACTTTGTTTTAGACCTAACAAAGTGTGTCGGGACTTCATTGCGATATGATCTTGAAACATTCCACTTTTGCGAACATGATACTGTTTTTGTATTCTGTTTAGCCTTTTAGTGATGTAATAGCTGCTATAGGTAAATACTTTCTCTGTGTTAAACTTAAGGGAAAAATTCATTATCCCAGTATGTTAAGTACAGCTGGAGTTTTCATCCGAAAAGAAATTCTAAGAAAACAATGCAAAGTGTGTGACAATGCCCCGACCCACCAAAAATTTTCTAAGTTGAAAGAATGAAAAAGGACCTTAACTCTGGAAAAATGTGTGGAAGAAACTCACGCTACACAGGTATCGTTCCCCAATGATGCTCTATCACAACACCAAATATTCAAATTGGAGTAGCAGTGGCTGAGATGCAAAGGAAAATGTTGGTATGGATGGACGGGGGTCTTCACTAGATACTGCTTCGACTTTTCAAGTCGGAATAATAATAAAGGGCAATCAGTCCAAAATTGCATGTCACACAAATGTCAAATTGAACTTGATCTACCTTTCACCTAAGTGGATTGGCTATGTTGAGTATAGCTAGAGTTCTCATCCAGAAACCTAAAATCATAGAAATTTTATGAAAATAAAGGTTAATAACTCCCCTACAGAATATTGCACAAACGTCAAAATCAAACTTGATCTGCATTTTACTTGGGTAAGTTTGTTAGGCCCCTGCTAATATTCAGTATTTGAATTGATATTCAATTTGATTATAACATTTGATTCAAATTCGATTCGACAATCAACACCAAATATCTATCAAATACCGTCAATATTTTCTTCAATGTTTTTGTCGTCGAAATGCAATGGATGTCAATGCAAGTTAAATCTTAAATCTCTGTTTAAACTATCTACAAAATTTTTAAAGCAGATCATAAATTGCAATATCAAAACGGGTAAGTCTGCAGTGTTACAACTAGAGGTACTGTGAGCAAGCTCACAAAGTGATACCCCCCGAATGTATAAGTTAGATTATCTCCCCTTGGAAATGTCAGAACGGAATTATATTGCTTCATGCACATCTTCATACGGAGTTCTTCCATTGCGTAAAGTTTCATGAAAATTCTTCAAACGGTTTAGGAGGAGTTGCGCTTATAAAGATGGACAGACAGAAAGACAGACGGACAGACAGGGTGATTCCTATATACCCCCAAACTTTGCGGGGGGGGGGGGGGGGGGGGGGTATAATAACCAACTTATAGAATTGTCTGCAGTTGGTTGAATCATTAAGTCGTAGCGAACATGCAATGTCAATTATCAAAACAATGGTCAGTATCCGATTCTGAGGTGACTGTTTCTATAAATAAACAGGTCATTCCTCCAAATTGGGACATCCTTTGCGATTAGAAAGTTCTGCATTTTAACCCTTTGAACCCTGGTGGTATCGTCCATGGAACTTCAGCGGCTGCAATTAGACGAGTCCATATTCATTATTTGGGGTAGATCAATCAATATTTTAAACGTGCAGCCTCGGGCTGCACGTTGAAAATATTGATTAGTCTATCCCACTCATTTACAGAACAGCAATCCTATTTAATGACATTATGATGTATTATGTTCCTGGCCGGAAAACGGCCGCTTGGGTGCAAATGGTTAAATGAACCCAGACTTGGTTATTTGTGTCATAAATATGGCCACAACAGCAGAATGTTTGTGTGAATCTGTTCACCTGGGAATGCGCTTTATCAAAGACAACTTAATGATATGTCATTTGCAACAGGTTAACTTAACTGTATGTACTGGATTTAAATGTGATTATTTTTTCGTCGATGTTCTACCGATAACAATTTATTCAATATTTCATTTAATTTGCGAATAGTGTGTTGTATTCGAACTTTATCACACACCTATTAGTGTAAAACACAGGATTTCCACCGTTCTGCCTGTACGATAAAAATAAAGCTATATCGCACATGTGGTGACACTAAAACACATTTGATTTCATCTCCAACGTAAACTGAGAAGGAACTTGTCTAAACTAGAGGAACTGTGAGCAAGTTCACAAAGTGATACCCCCCGAGCCTGAAATGTATAAGTTAGATTATCTCCCCTTCGAACTGTCAGAACGGAATTATATTGCTTCATGCATATCTGCATATGGAGTTCTTCCATTGTGTAAAGTTTCATGAAAATTCTTCAAACGGTTTAGGAGGAGTTGCGCTTACAAGGATGGCTGAAATGTATAAGTTAGATTATCTCCCCTTGGAAATGTCAGAACGGAATTATATTGCTTCGAGCACATCTGCATATGGAGTTCTTCCATTGTGTAAAGTATCATGAAAATTCTTCAAAAGGTTTAGGAGGCGTTGCGCTTACAGGGATGGACAGACGGACGGACAGGGTGATTCCTTTTTACCCCCCCCAAACTTTGTTTGCGGGTGTATAATAAATCAAATCATCATTGGTCGAATGACCGGAGTCGAGATTGGTTGGAAATTCCAAGTTCCTCATTTAGATTTGTTTACCTGGGATATTTAAACAATAGATTTGAGTCAAAATTTACAAAATAAAAATAACATTCTGACTTCCTGTTCCTTGACAAAATACTTTCCACAACTGGTCATATATTAATGGAGTGTGCTAAACTTATTAGCTAGTTAAAACTTTTTGATGCGTTATTCCCTACAGTTTAGTCCATATTTGAAGTTCGATCATTGTGACCATGCCACTGATCGGTATCTATTGGTTTTGAACAATTGAATGCTGTAAAACTTAAAAGGCAAATTAAGGTTGGTACCCGACCAACCAACAGTGATGTCTCATTGGTAAAGAAGAAAACGCAGCAATTATCCAGTTGAAGAGTGCTTTTAGTTAAATTTTCGTGTAGTCTGGTTGTTACATGTGAGGTGTGTGATAAATACAAAACCGCACATGTTTGAATGGGTTAAGTACTATCACACTCGATTGCTTTGGCTCTCGTGAAACCCTGAGCCAAAGCAATCTTGTGGGATAATTCTTAACCCATTCAAATGTATATGCAATTCTGAATATTGATCTTCATTCTCTGAGGATATGGTGGGTGGGTGGGTGGGTGGGTTATGGGTTTTTAGATGGATAGATGGATGGGTGGATGGATGGATGCATGGATGGATGCAAGGATGGAAAAATTGACAGACAGGCAGATGGACAAAGCCATTCCATAAAATGCCCCAATCAAATAGGCATACATTAACACGGGCATATAATAAACAAGAAAGAGAGACAAAGCTGACAAATTTAAAATCCGAGTCTTACCTATTGGTCCCAAATTTGGTATTGTGAAATGTCCATTGAAAACTTCCAAAATATAACCTCGACTTTCACCCTCCACATCAACACTGAATCTAATTCCTTGCTGTCAAAAAAAAAAACAACAGAAAAATATTACTGCTGCACAAAGTAGATCTTTTGTTTCACACCCAATTTTTCTTTAAATATATCTTGATGGACATTTCTTTAATTTTTTTAAATTTTCATTTTTTTTCCACCCGAGTTTTATATACATGGTAAATTGATGAGAAGCTAAAATTTAAGCAACAAGTTTCACATATCTCATAGAAAATTGCAAGTTCTTTATACTTTATCAATAAAGCAAAAACAATTCTCCCCCATAAAGTGCTGATAATGCTCTACTATGTTTTAGTTCATAGCCATTTAGTACATACCAGAAAATAAGTGGTCAGACAAGGATAATGTCAGGTACAAAATGGCCAATGTTTGACGGAGATTTAAAATCATCAGTCAAGGTGTCTGATGCCAAAATTATCAATGAAGTTCAGTGATCAGAACACCATACATGCTTGAAATCATGTACATAACTTGCAAGCCTAAAATTAATGATTATTGTGGTTTCTGGTCCTGGCAAGTTGGGAAAAGTGAAAAAAGTGACTGTACAGCTCATCGGTATTAACAGCATGTGAAGGAATACAATTTGATATAGCCAAACATGTATGTAAACTATGTCTGAAGGGTAATTCAATTTAAATTCAAAATGAAACCAATCATACCTTGTTTGGCAGAGCTCACTGAGCCCTGCCAAACACGGTATGGTTGGATGAATTATGAGCAGTTTTAAGATGAAGGTACATGTATACCTAAAACATATCATTTCGAATACTCAAACTCCATTTTGTAAAATGTCAGATATCATTCTTAAATGACAGACATGATTCATTTGGTGTCAGACATTTTGTCTGGAAGTGCAATGAAAATTATTTTCAGGCTTGATTTAGTATGCTCTGTACAGGTTTGAGGACATCCAAGTGAAACCAAGAAACTAACACTTTTGCAGAAGTAAGTCATTAGAATTATTTACAACAAAAATATAACTATCATACCGACCCATTACTTAAGAAAGAAAATATTTTAAAATTTAAAGACTTATATGAAGTTCATGCAAAGTTATTCATGCATGATTGGGTAAGTGGCAATCTTACACAATGTTTCTTTCATTCTTTTCAGACAAGAATACCTAGTATAAACTTGAGGCAACCAGGTCAACTACAAGTGACTTTACCATAGTGTTGAAATGATTTTTCTACTAGTCGACGCCAATGCGATTAGGACTAAACAAATCTGTTAACTGATTAGTGATTCACTCGTTGATTAGTCACCCGAGTGTATTCTCTAAAGCCTTGAAGTTTCCTCTTTCTGTTCCTTAACTTAATATTCCTTGTTTCAAACCTGCATCAGATGACTTGGTTCAAGATGTTCTGTTGGCAGGGGCATTGTGTGCCCAGCATCACTTCTTGGATCTTTGGTTCTTCTACCAATAACCGTTTGAACTTTTATGGCATATGAATGGGGCAGATACACTATAAGATTGAGATACATACGGTCGTCATTTGCGCTTAGTTCAACTGAAGATAGAATCTAGTTGAACATGATAATAAGTTGTGTCACTATCTGTGTGTGTGACTAATTGGGAGAGGAGGGGGATACAAAACAACATGAGTATTGAAGGAAATGGAGCTAATGAGCTATGCCACTATTCAAGTTATTGTGTTTAGATACTTTAGTTAAACATAATATAGTTTCAGGAGTTTGTTCAACAGACAAGTTTTTCAAACTTTTTCCTGTTCATCTGACCTTGAAAGTTAAATAATAAACCCAAGACTCGACTCTTAACAAAACCGACACCAAACTTTCACAACTGAAGAGCTCCAGTTGCTGCCAATGACCACAAACACAGGCACCAATAACAACAATTAAAGCTGTCAAAGACGCCTATTTTTTTTCAAATCGTTACCTGTAAAAAAAATATTTGACGGAACCGAATAGTTTGGGCCCTCTCCTCAATTCCCTTTAGGAAATAGGAACACCAAAGATTTATTATAAGACCAATTTACTTTTTGCAGCACCGGTTGTTTGGTCAAAAGGACATGGATACATTGACTTCCATAATGTTGTGCAGTTAGACCCATTAATTGTATCGTAATTTGGAAGCCACTCTAGCCAATGAATTTAGTTAAAAAAACCCCACACTTTTGTAGACTTTATTGCTTAGTTTAGCACCTGACATTGCAAAACTGACTAGACGATTAATTGTCGACTACTACCTGGCAATTAGTCGACTAATAAAAATTATAAATTTAAAGTAATTAACGATAGAGTCGGAGTTAGTATACATGTCCAACCCTTTTCTTTGGAAGCAACGGTGTCATAAATTACGTTGGTATCAATGATATTTATGGCCCGATCTCTCCAATACTATCTACAAATTTACTCTGAACTGCTACTAGTGTCACTTCTGATATTGACGTGATATTTTGACTGTCTGTAATACTCTGTATTTCTTATTTTCATTTCCTTTCCTTTCCCTCTGTTTATGTTTTTCCGTCCTTTAGTGTTTATCCTACTTTATTAATATCTGCATACAATTATTCTGGGGTCAATGGGAAGACAGCCAATCTGGCTATGTTCTACCCCAACAATATACATGTGAGAGTGTTGAAACTTGATTGTAATGAAATTATTGTACATTCATATAGATGTATATTGTTAAATAAATTCAATTCAGACCAAAAAAAACACACCGTTTATTTTATGCTTTAGGCCACAAAATCGACAGAATAATTTAGAGTTTTTTTTCTAAGTTTGCAAAGCTAGCAAAAAGAGAGCAAGTGGCAGCCAAAGTGACCATGCAGGAGGGCCTGAGAAACTAATTTTTATTTTGGCCTAAAAGGTTTTTTATACTAGGTGCTTCCTGCATCATAATGAAAACTGTTTGAATTCCTGCAAAGTGTCCCACGAATACAGTTTTTTCTTGTATTAGTTTTGTTATGGACTGATCAAATAGCCAGGTAATTGTGAATTAAATTGACTCGGTCCACTGATGAGGAAATATCAAAATCTGAAGCTGCAATTTTTTCCCATAATGCAACTAGGAATTTAACTAATTCAGTCTTGTCTGACAGAGCTCAGTAAGCTCTGTCAGACAAGACCAAATTGGTTAAATTCCTAGTTGCCTTGAGTGGAAAATTTGTTGCTTAAAATTTTGGGTTTTTGACATCACTGTGTAGGGGGTTGACACTGGATCAAAGGTTATTCAATGGCTGTACTCCCACAATATGCCAATGTATCAATTGACCACTGATTCAGAAACTTAATTTAGTAATAAGTATATCACTTGTCACACTCAGTGACTAGCTCAGTTTTTGGCTTTAGTTGATGCACACATCTCACTCTAATGATGGCCTGTAAAGATTTACCCTGAGTGAAAGTTCAAATTTAAGCAAAGTCACCAACCCCAAAATGAAAAACTTAACACCCACATCCTCAACACTGTGGGTAATAGAGAAAATATTTGATAAAAAATCTTCTCCTAAACTACTGATCCAAATGCCTTAATGTTTAATATGTGTTACCTTTCTAAGGATGCATTACAAGTTTGTTCAAACTGATTGATTAAGGAGCATAATGGCACTATGGAGCATAATGGCACTTTGGGTAAATGAAGAAAACATTATAAAAAATTTTCTCTCAAACGCCTGCTCCAAATGTTTTCATGTTTTATATATAACATCTTTGTAATGATGATGTTCAACCTTCTTCAAATCAAGCCCCTGAAGTCATATTTTGACACTATGGATAATGAAAAACACTATATAAAAATCTTCCTCTCCAAAACTACTGCTTCCATGTTGTTATATATTAATATCTGTGTAATGATGGACTGATCCAGTGCCGATTTGCTACCTGTTACAGGTATGGGAGCCCAAACTCTGGAGCCCAAATGTTCCCAAATTCCTGCAGGAAAATATCATTCAACTTTGAAATCTACCAGTTTGAAGCAATTATTTCCAATATTTTGCAGAAATCTTTACACACGCAGTTGATAAAAAGCACTTCAAAAGACATGCAGAGGTCTAATTATCTGTAGAAAAACATCTCAATTTATTCGGGGACATCCTCATTCGAAAAGCTGAAAACCAGGTGTCCCCCCCAAAATTCCTGGATCCATCGCTGAATGATGATTTACTGTTCAGATCCATCCAGACATCAAAATTTAGGGATATCATGGATCCCAGGATCAAATACTATGGGTAATGAAGAAAACATTACAATGTCCTCTCCTCCCCAATAACTGCACCAAATTCTTCCATGTTAGATATATAACATTTCTGGGAGGATGATTTACAAGTTTGCTGATGTCAAGCACCTGGGGGCATATTTAGGGGTGGTTCCTTCATATTTTAACACTGTTAGTAATGCAAAAACATTTACAAAAATCTTGATTAGAGTCAGGATGGTTGGGGGGGGGGGGGGGGAGGGGGGTAGCTTAAAACAAGCCAAGACCAATACCAGGTCTGGACCTGTGCCGCTGCATGCAATTGAAACAGGAAACAGGAAGTGGCTGCACGGCAGATCTGAAAATTGCATACACGATACAACTGATCATTATCAGGCTCCAGATGAAATATAAAATCAATCCCTTGCATAGAAGCCGAGAAAACCTTGACGGAAAATTTCAATGTTCAGTGGGTACAGTAAAATTTCAAAGTATCGGCAAACAGGAAGTGGCTGCACGGCAGATCTGAAAATTGATTACACGATACAACTCATCATTATGAAGCAGCAGACCAAATATAAAATCATTCCCTTGCATAGAAGCCGAGTAAACCTTGACGGAAACTTTCAATGTTCAGTGGGTACAGTAACATTTCAAAGTATCGGCAAACAGGAAGTGGCTGCACGACAGATCTGAAAATTGCTTACACGATAAAACTAATCATTATGAAGCAACAGACCAAATATAAAATCATTCCCTTTTATAGAAGCCAAGAAAACTTTGACGGAAGAAGTGTTTCGGACGGACTGATGGACAGACTGATGGACGGACGGAGTCGAGCGGTTACTAGACCTGCTCTACCACTGGCGACGCAGGTAAAAATTATAAATTTTAAGTAATTTGTATATTTTTTATACTTACCAATGGCCCAGACTGGCTTGTGCTAACTCAAAAATTAATCCAGGGCTAAACACAAATTTTGCCCCCAATCCCCAAAATCTGCATGCAAAACCGAAAAATTGATGTCCTATCTGGTCCTCCATACTTTTCAGATGTGCGAAGGTACAGTATCCAGGAAGGAACCGAAATTGGCGCCAACCATCTTTCTTTCTACAGATTGCCTGTTAAAAGTTATAAACAGCGGGGAGGTAAGAGTGCCGACTCATGGGAGGGCCATGCCCATCTGGGCCACTGGTAAGTATAAAAAATGTACAAATTACTTAAAATTTATAATATTTTTATACAACAACCAATGGCCCAGAATAGCTGAATCGTAAATAGGCTGGAGGGCCTAGGACATAAAGGAAAATCCAATCTCTCAATTACTTCAGTAAAGGATAGTTCCTACAGAGAACAGGAGATGATAGGAATTATATATGTCTTTCTCCTTTACGAGAAAAGAGAAAGGCATAACACTAACAATGTAATTGTGTATTACATAATATATAATTCTCCATTTAATGCCAGCATAACCCGTTATGCAAATTCGGTGAAGGAAAACCAATATATAAAGATAGTCCAGAGAATGAGACCCTTTATACTCATTTAAAAGTGTTCGAGGATTGTTTCTAAACGCCCTCTTGACATGTGACATATATAAATGCTTCACAGTGAGCTACCCTTTAAAAAACAGTACATAAATGAGACATAGTTATTGCTTCACACAGAACTACACATTAAAACCATCCCAGCACCGACTCAGGACTACTGACACCGGAGGTCTTCCCTTGCTTTTCACTATAAAGCCAGATGATCATAAGGGAAAAAACCATCCCCCACTCCCTTCCCCTTGTTCTGAGGTAAATATCCTCAGAACGAAGAGGGCAGCGGAACGGCGTCAACGCTGGAACAGACAGCCTAAATACCTATAGATGCAACCATTAATGGACGACATTCTGAGCAACAGAAAGAGGACCCAAAGATCTAAGGTCACCGGAGATGGACTCTAAATTTCTCAGGTAAAACTTGGTAAATGAAGAGGGCTGTGTCCAGTACGCAAACTTCATGAGATCAGTAATGGTTATACTGTTAGAAGAAGTGGACAGTGCTCTAACCTCGTGTGCTGATATCTTATTAACCGAACGTTGATCCGAAGATAGATTTTCATAAGCAATGTGTATTGCCAACTGAATCCATCTAGTGACTGAATGAACAGAAATATCCTTTCTGTTAGGAATCAATGAAAGAAACGTTTTCTTCCTTTTCTAATAAAATCTGATCGCCGTTTATAAATGCGCATAGCCCTGACTGGACAAAGCAAAGGTCTACGGTTATCTTAGGATGGCAGAGCCTTAATGATAATAGGCTCCGGCTGCTTGTCTGGAATCTGATTCTTAGCCAGAAACCCCACTTCCGTAGTAAGGGTAATGGTATTACCCACACTACGGTAGTGAGATTCATCAACAGATAAAGCATGAGAATCACTGACTCTTCTAGCAGATACAAAGGCTAAGAGAAATCTCTTTGATGTTTTTGTGTTTTTCTAGGAACCAAGGGTCCCAAAGACCCTGACACTTCAAGTCTGCGGGACTTAGGGTCGCACCCCAACCCATCTGACTCGCATCCGTTAAAATCGTGAAAGCCAGATCTGGCAGTTGCAGTGGAACTCTGAGTTAACCACTGAATATCTGCCCAAATCTGAACCTTTTGTTTTACTAGGTCCGTTAATACTGGGTTTGAGCAAATGCGTCTTCACATTCCAGTTCTGAGTGAAGAATATCTGGAGGGGACGTGTGCGGAGACGGCCCATCGTAACAAGATCCGCAGCCGCTCCGCACAGCCCCATCATTCGCATGAATTCCCTCACTGTTAATGCGTCTAAGAGTAGACAAAAGCGAGCATAGCAAGTGACTAATCTCACTCATAACGGCAGACAAACGAGATTGTTGTGAGTCTCAAAGCTCATTCCCAAGTGAGTGAACGACTTGGACGGAGCTAGATCCGACTTTTTCTCGTTTACGATGAAAGTGAGACGTCGGAGTAATAGAAGCAGACTCTGAACATCGTTCTGAAGAATAATTCTGTTGCCGTATCTCTGCAGAATGTCATCCAAGTAAGCCGACGTTACTGCAGACGAATGAGCTCGGAAGTATGACAATTACCGAGTTAATTATTCGAGTGAATGCCCAGGAAGCCAGGTTCAGACCAAAGCACATTGCATTGAACTGATAAACCTTCCCTTGTACGGCGAACCGCAGGTACTTTCTGAATGCCGGATGTACCAGGACATGAAAGTATGCATCCTTTAGATCTATGCTTGCCGCATAGTCGTTCACTCGAATGCTTGCTCTTACCGACCGAGTGGTCTCCATATAGAATTTTAGAGTCACGATAAGCTTGTTTATCCAGCTCAAGTCTATTACCGGTCAGAACGAGCCGCCTGGCTTCGGTACGAGGAACAGGTGACTGTAAAACCCTGAGAATCTTGACTCCCGACGACCTCTATTGCTTCCTTAATAAGAGAGCCTGTACCTCTGCTAGGAGAGACTCTCTTTTGAAAGGATCCGCCGGAAGAATTGTCCAACACGGACATCTTGTTAGTGGGGGGTTTGCTTGGAATGATAGCCGTAGGCTGTCCGAGACTACATTTCTCACCCATTAATCTTCCGTGACTGCTATCCAGTTTCTCACAAAGTTTGATAACCTTCTGCCAACTGGCAAGCAATGGAGGCCTTGAACATCACCTGTATGACTGGCGAGGCTTACGGGAGGAGAAACTACATCCTCCCCAGGAAGAGACTCATCCCGTCGGCCTAGGGCATCTGACCGGTAGTCCTGATCAGATCTATGCCCCTTTCCCGAGTTGCTATATTGACGACTTCCAGAGTAAATGTAAGAGGGTTACTTGTACCCTCGTGAGGAGTTCCCTTTTGACGTTTAGATCTGGAACGTCCTCCTTATTCTTGTCTGCTGAAGCGGGTTGTTGAGACGCCGACTTCAAAAGCAGAGTACCTGACGCTTTCTAAGAAGCCTGTTCATAGACTAACGAAAGCTTGTCAAAAATAGTATGTTCGGAGACCAGTGCTTTTCACCTTGTCATCTATAAGTGATGACGACACAAGGGCAGCATCAGGTCTGATTAACTCCAGATTAGCCACTGTTAGGGCGGAGTTATACATGGTAAACATAATTGCTCTGGAAAGAACTCCAAGAGAGGTACGAACGTCCTCAAATTCCTTCCTGTTGAGACGTTGCGCCATAGCTCTGGTAAGGTGGTCTGCATAAGACACTGGGTCCAATTTCGCTCTACCTGATGATATTGCTGTTTCAATTGTGTCTGAGCGAATAGTGAATGGTGCAGGCAAGGATACATCTAGATCCCCGGCCTGCTCATCAAAACGCAGAGGAGCTCTCTGAACATCTTCTCCGACCGTTTTAAATGAATGTGGTCCAAGAAACGGTATGTTTATGGAAGATGTTGTTAAGAAACCGCTTTTATTCCTCGCACTCGAGAGATTAAATACAGCGTCGTCTACATGGCCAAAGGCCTGCAACACCTGCCTCGACTGAACCGGAAAAGAAAGAACTTCTTCCTTTATCCGTATAAAGTCTGCGTCCAATGACGCCAGCGGTTTCTCCGAAAGGGAAGGGTAATCCTCTTCCTTATCCCTTTCACCATCCGAGAGAATCAGTTGCGAATATCGGTCCATTGCATCTGCGTGAACAGACGACTGGACTGACCCAGCACCGTCTGACAGCTTAGGTTCTGAGTCTGAGGGAGGCTGCATCTGCACTTGCTGGGATGCTGCAATCAGCTGCGGTCGCTTCGACAGCAAGTCTGTCATCGAGGCCTGAGGAGCAGTGGTCTTCTGATTCTTAGCCACTTGCTGCTCCTGGGACGGTGTGTACGAACATCCCATTGATCGAGGCCTCGGCTCCCTAGCTACCGGATGGTCCCGACTTCACAGGCGAAGAGTGGTCCCTTCTTCGTGCAGCAGGCTGGATATCCGAAGTCGAGTAGCTAGGATGCGGTCGTGTGTGCTTAAATAACGTAGTGGAGGGAGCCGTAACTGGCCCCAAATGTTGTTAGGTTAGAGAGGGGCCTCTGCCACTCGCGGTCTATTAGACCTCGCCGAGTACAAGAAACTTGCTGACTTCCTGCCTATTTCCGTCATCGCAGGGTGAGGTTATTTATATTTAAGTGCTCGCTCTACCCACATCTACACTTCCTTCGACCGTAACAGACTTACCCGGTGTCACGGCTCCCACGGATGGAGTAACCACTTCACCGGTCGAGCTAGCTGCTTGCAAGAGATTAAAACCATTAACAAAAGGTCCTAACTCTTGCAATCATGAGCACTGCAGCTAGCTCTATATGCTCAATGGAGCACGACGATGGTAGCACACTTGGATGGGTGTCAGAATATCATCACCATGTTCATGTTCCTCTGAAACAGAAACTGACAAAATGAATTATACACAGTGAGAGGCCTGGCCTCCAAACCTCACCGCCAACAGCATACCATGACACCCTTCTTCAACATTAGTCATCCCAGTGAACACAAGAATGACAAGAGTCCACAGGAGTGCATCGGCTAAAGTCGATATCAGTCCTCCAAACTCCACAACAAAATATATAATTAAGATACATGAATAATAGCAATCAAAATTTAATTCAAAATATTTTTGGAAAAATTTTTGTTGTTGAAAAAACACCCTAAGTTCCCAAAGGCATCCCGTTAGAGCCTAAGTGTGGACAAAATTTATTGAGCTACACTGCCGGAATAATAATCCATGTATCATACAGTAATTCTACAGTAATAGAATATAAAATACTACCTATTTTTGAGGACGTTATCAATGTAAACGTCAACAAAAACGGAAAGAAGACATCAGGCAACAATAAGGCCCAAAGTCAGAAACCAATTTAAATGCAACCAGATGCAAAGCTATATCTTCATTTGAAGAAAAAAACGATACATTGGATAGAAGATGCAAGACTAAATGACCTAACACCCCTAGGTTGAGGACGAAACAATGGGGAAAAAGAGAATAAATATTCTGTAATACATGTTAAACTCTCAAGAAATTTAATAAAAATTTCAATAAACAAGAGGCCCCACGTGGCCTTAAATCGCTCACCTGACAAAGTGGTTCAAAGAAGTATTTTGGATCACATTCAGCTCGTTATGGTTCATCAACACCACAAAGGAATGACATCATGAAATTAAATTCAGGTGTCCATGTCAGATAATCATTATAATAGCATAGGTCTTGCCAACTAGATCCAATTCTCCCAGCTATAGATAAGCATTTCCAAATTTCCAAGCGTTGTTACGCCACTGCAGTTTGAAAGCCATAACTGATGAAACAAGGGACTCAATTTGAACAAACTTGAATCTGACCCCTGACACCCCCTCTCTCCCCCCCCCCCCCCCCTCACCCCCCAGAGATGTTGTATACCAAACCTGAATCATTCTGACTGGTGAATCTGAAGGAGAAGATTTTTAAAGAACAGTCCTCATATTGCACTAAGTTAAAATTCGGGCTCCCATAGGAAGCCCAAATATGAACCCAGAAATTCAATTTGAACAAACTTGAATCTGGTGCCCCTAGATAAGTTGTATACCAAATATGGAAGAATTCTGAATGGTGGATCTGAAGAATAAGATTTTTATGGAATAGACCTGATATTGCACTAAGTTGAAATTCAGGCTCCCACAAGGAGCTCAATTATGAACCCAGGGACTCGATTTGAACAAACTTGAATCTGACCTCCCTAGAGATGTTGTAAACCAAATATGAAATGATTCTGACTGGCGGATCTGAAGAAGAAGATTTTTAAAGCATATTCCACATATTGCACTAAGTTAAAATTCGGGCTCCCATAGGGAGCCCAAATATTGACCCAGGGATTCGATTTGAACAAATTTGAATCTGGCCCCCAGAGAGATGTTATATACAAAATATGAAAAGATTCTGACTGGTGGATCTGAAGAAGAAGATTTTTAAAGAAAATTACACATATTGCACTAAGTTAAAATTTGGGCTCCCATAGGGAGGCCAAATATTAACCCAGGGATTCGATTTGAACAAACTTGAATCTGACCTCCCTAGAGATGTTGTATGCCAAATATAAAATGATTCTGACTGGGGGATCTGAAGAGGAAGATCTTTAAAGAATAATCCTCATACTGCATCAAGTTAAAATTTGGGCTCCCATAGGGAGCCTAAATATGAACCCAGGGACTCGATTTCAACAAACTTGAATCTGAGCTCCCTAAAGATGTTATATACTGAATATGAAATGATTCTGGTTGGGGGATCTGAAGAAGAAGATTTGTAAAGAATAATCCTCATATTGCACTAAGTTAAAATTCAGGCTCCCACAGGGAGCCCAAATATAAACCCAGAAACTCGATTTGAACAAACAGGAATCTGGGACACCTAGATAAGCTGTATACCACATATGGAAGAATTCTGACTGGTGGATCTGAAGAAGAAGATTTTTAAAGAATAGACCTAATATTGCACTAAGTTGAAATTCGGGCTCCCACAGGGAGCTCAAATATGAACCCAGGGACTTGAATTGAACAAACTTAAATCTGACCTCTCTAGAAATGTTGTATACCATATATGAAAGGACTCTGCCTAGTGGGTCTGAAGAAGAAGATTTTTGAAGAATAATCCTCATATTGTACTAAGTTAAAATTTGGGCTCCCATAGGGAGCCCAAATATGAACCCAGGGGCTCGATTGGAACAAACTTGAATCTGACCTCCCTATTGATGTTGCATACCAAATATGGAAGAATTCTGCCTGGTGGATCTGAAGAAGAAGATTTTTAAATAATAGACCTCATATTGCACTAAGTTAAAATTCGGGCTCCCATAGGGAGCCCAAATATGAACCCAAGGACTCAATTTGAACAAACTTGAATCTGACCCCCCTAGAGATGTTGTATACCAAATATGAAAGAATTCTGCCTGTTGAATTTGAAGAAGAAGATTTTTAAAAGAATAATCCTCATATTGCACTATGTTAATATTCAGGCTCCCATAGGGAGACCAAATATGAACCCAGGGCCTTGATTTGAACAAACTTGAATCTGACCCCCCTATTGATGTTGTATACCAAATATGAAAGAATTCTGCCTGGCGGATCTGAAGAAGAAGATTTTTAAATAATAGACCTCATATTGCACTAAGTTGAAATTCGGGCTCCCATAGGGAGCCCAAATATTAACCCAGGGGCTCAATTTGAACAAACTTAAATCTGACCACCCTATTGATGTTGTATACCAAATATGAAAGGATTCTGACTGGTGAATCTAAAAAAGAAGATACTTAAATGTTTTTCCCATTGCCTACAGTGTTAAAAAGTGCTGACTCAGCACTTTTTCAAAGTCCCGAAACTGTAACCTATGATAAAACCGATGGCAATTTTTTTTTACCAATGCTTTCTGTTGGTCCTAAGGAAGCTTCACACCAAATAAAAATTCTCAGTGCCGTGCAGTTTTGCAGATATAGGCGTTTTAAATTTTTTCTATTTTCAGCTCCTAAGGTTCCCACGGGGCTGAGGGAAAAATTTTTTTGGCATAAATCAAGTACTTATGACCCAATAAGTCTTCACATTAAATTTGGTTCAAAACGGCCTCTCGGTTCAGAAAATAGAAATTTAGGGCGGGGCCAAAATTTTTGCCCCTCCCATAACAACGCCAAATATTATCCCTCGAACTTCTCTTGAACAAATCTGAGTCTACACCTCAAAAGGAAGCTGCATACCATATATCAAGTGTCTGCTACTGCTGGTTCTTGAGAAGAAGATTTTCAAAGATTTTGGTGCCCCTTGGGGGGCGTGTCCCCACCCAGGAGGAGGGGCAACTTCATTTGAACAAATCCGAATTGGCATTACGTAATAAATATTTAGCCAACATTTGAATAAAATTGGGCTAGTGATTTAGGAGAAGTCGATAATGTAAAGTTAACGCCGGACGGACGACGGATGACGGACGGATCACGATCAGTAAAGCTCCCGCTGAGCTACGCTCAGGTGAGCTAAAAATAGCCCCAAGAAAGCTTAAGAGTTTAACAGGAAGGGTTCATGGAAGGATAGGGAAGGAATACTTAACTAGGGTTCCCCCAGAATATTGAAAACAAAATTGAAGGACTTTCAAGGACCTTTTTGAAGAGAATTCAAGGATATTCAAGGACCGTCTCGAGGCTGAAACGTCCTAAGTCTGAAATGTCCCAATGGCAATACCCCCTTTACAATAAGTAGTCAATTGTACCTCGGTTCACAAGTTGTGAACCGAGGTAAAATTTACTACTTATTGTTTGTCAAGCAAACAGGTGCGCACGTTTTCATCACTGTGGCAACTCTTTCATCTGCTATGAAAGCCCTCATTTCAGTCGCATCTGTATCCACCCAAGAGCGGGCAAGTGCGAATGGTTTCATGTTTGGGTTTTTTTCAAAGTATTGTTTGGCATACAAATTTGTTTGCGAAGTGCACAGTTCAATAAAATCATTGTCAAAAAATTTACTGAAAAAAAACAAACTCACGCTCGTTGCCATCCACAGAAAACTGAATGCCTGTGCCTCGTCAAATGTTTTTAACCATGGGTGGTGGAATGAATCCCCCAAATTCAATGTTTTGGCAACATGAACACACGTGCTTGATTGATCAGCTGATTCGCCGGCATTTACATTTTCTTCCAAATTGCTTTCACACGACTCGACTTCGTCTGACGAGTCTTCTTTGATATTTCTTATGAAAGAATATCCAGGAAAACCGTACTCATCCGAATCAGAATCTTCAATAATGTCATAGAAAGTTGATAAATTATTTTCAATTGATGACGCCACTTTCCAAACAAAGTCGAACTGGGACGTTTTGTCCCCCTGTCGGACAAAGTATTGGAACACATGCGTTACTTTATATGGAAACTAATGACAATTCCGGTGGAAATGAAAAGGTTTTCATTGGTTGTTAAACATAATTCGACCAGGGAAGCCCCCCCTCTGTACTAATAAACATGAGCCGACCGAGTGTTAAGAGTTAATTAATATTAATAACACCTACTTGTTCGGATTTGTCAACAAATTTATTCGTTCCTTTTCGGACCGCTATTATGCTTGTGATAAATCGGCGATCAAATTCAAGGACATTCAAGGACCTTTTACTGATATACCTCGTTTTCAAGGACTTTTAAGGCCTTGAAAATAGCGTTTCAAATTCAAGGACATTCCAGGTTTTCAAGGACCCGTGGCTACCCTGTTAACAAACAGTGGAATAATCATTATCAAAAATGCTGACGTCAGGCGTATGTCCAAAAATTGGGAAACATGAAATAATTTTATAATTATTATAAAGTTGCAGCCCTGAACGTCTAAAACCACCGTTGAGCACTTCCATTATCCAATAACAGCCCTGGATCCACCAATTCTTGCATTGATTTGTGTCTGGCATCCTCAAAAAATCGCGACAACGACGCCGTAGCTGCGACAGGTGGTGCAATCTGCAAGTCCAAAAAATATTCTCAGTGGCAAATTACAGGTGATGGTGAAAAAAAAAAGAAACATATTTGGAACAACATTTGCATCGGACATGGGCTAGACATGAATGAGATACACTTGCATATCAAATATGAAGTCATTTCACCAGGAAGTTTGAAAGTTATTCTTTTAGAAACTCGTTAGTCACAAAATTCTAAGTTCATCAAGGGCCATAACTCCAAGAAAAATATTTGGAACAACACATGCATTGAACTGTGGCTAGACATCAATAAGACACACTTACATGCCAAATATAAGGTCATTCCATCAAGTATTTCAAAAGTTATTGAGTTTTGAAACTCGTTGGTCACAGACAGACCGACCAACTGACAGACCGACAGACAGACCGACATTGCCACTTATAGAGCTGCTAGTCGCAGCTAAAAAGGAAATTTTAAAGCACAGATGTCAGTTCATTGTTGCTAACTTTAGGGCCAAACAAAGAATGATGTTAGCACCAATTCTGGTCACTTCCTGACGGCTGCGCATGTGCGGAGAGTAAAAGTATGGAGGACCAGATAGGACTTTTAATTTTCGGTTTTGCAAGCAAATTTTGGGGATTGGGGGGTTCAAAATTTGTGCTTGGCCCTTGATACCTTTGAGTTTGCACCAGCTAGTCTGGGCCATTGGGTTATAGTATAAAAATATTTGCAAGGTTCAATTTACAGATTTGTGTTAAATTTCAATGCCTGAATTTTCAATGAGAAACACTGATTTAAAGCACTTACCTGGATGACACAGAACTCAGTTGAATCAACAACCATTTTACCAAACTCTGTAGTAATATGTAAACAACCTTCCTGTGGAACTGCAAAAAATAACCAGATAATAACACAGGGACATAGAATTTCCAGTGCTATGATCCATTTTATATGGATGGTTTATGCTTGGCATTTTTTCAAATTTAATGTTGAGACACTTTTTAAGTGTTTCGCATAACACCATACTGCTGATGTTACAACAGGGAGTCTATAAATGACCTGCAGAATTCTTGGCCACTCAAATCCACCCACTACTTAAATAGTGTATGGATATTCCATACATTAGGAGGACCAGACATTCTATAACTGAGGGACTAATATTTAATTATTGGAGTCTCAGGTCACTTACAGCAGCTAATGATGTATCGTGACCACAGCACATCTGTAAATTCAAGTTTAGCCAATCATTTTCAACTATGCTGTCCATTTTATAAGACTCTCACCCCTAGGTGATTTATTTATAGGAGTTTAATGTCACATATTTCTGCACAATGGCTAATCAAGACTACCACAGTTTTACAGGTGGAGGAAACTGGAGTACCCAGAGAGAACCACCTAGCAATGGCAAGCAACTGTCAGTTCCCCAACATATTAACTCTACACACACAGGGTTAGCATTGGTTGAAGACAGGTGCACTATCGACATGCAGTACACCTTAGTACACAGTGCCACCATGCCCTCACATGGGCAATGGGTGTGAAGTGTCCTGTGCAAGGACATTCGAACTGAGGACCTCTTGGCTTGCAGCCTGCACCTCCACCTACTGAGCCACCACGCCCCCCTTCCCCCAGGCGATTATACCAGTCAAGGCAAAATTCACTGCAGGAAACATGCATTCGACATCTCAGGGTTGGATGGAATAGCAGGATTAATATACCCTGGCAGTAGGAGGGTGTTACCATTCCCATAATCTTCACCTTCTTAGCACATCATGCATCAGAGCAGTCTGCTGCAACAAAAAAGGCTTGACACAGAACAATTAATGCATGCTTGCCAGAAAAAATAAATCTTACCAATTAGAAAATCTCCATCAGAGTTATAGAAACACCTGAAATAAACAGATAAGAAAAATAAAACCATTGGAGTGCAAAATTCAATGCTTTTATACATGTGTCATCAACATAGAACTTACTCCTCACTTAACTCTTTACCTAACAGGACTAACATATACACAGAATGACACACGCATGTGAATGGCTTAATCGCTATGGCATGAATGCCAGTGCGGAAGGTTAAAACGAGAACACATTGGAACTCAGTGGATGAACTATCAACAAAAAGAACGCATTTTATCGTCAACCAAATTTTCGAGGGGAGCCCATGTTACTATGTTTAGCTGTTGCTAGCGACTCAAATTGTAATTGCGGTGCACAATTTCTGGAAAATGCCAGTGAAATTTTGGTTCTATTTGAAAATAGTCTGTCAATGATTTCTGTTCTGCACATATGTGTGGAAAAGATTTTCATTTTCCGCATGACTTAGTGTTATTGTAGATGGGGATTACATAGAACAGGTATGTAATCAAGTTTAGGCTTAATAAAATTAAAAATCTGTTTCTCAGGCCCCCCCCCCCGCATGGTCCTTTTGGCTTCCGCATGCTCTCTTTTTGTGACCAATGCAAACTTGAAAAAATAAAAATTAAATGATTTATGTCTGATATTTTACACAAGTTAATAAAATTGATAAATTTGTCCCTTGAGTGCAACAAGGCTTTGCAATGCTTTAGCATTGCAAAGCCTTGTTGCACCCAAGGGATGAAATACACCACCTTGCTATTCTGTAGATTATGAGGCCTAAAACATATAAAATAAACCAAGAATATGAACTTCTGATGGCAAAGAAATAATTACAAAAATAAAATATAAAATAAAAAAATGCCTGCCTGCATGCAATTTTACAAAATTTGGCCTGAGAAACAAAACATCTACTTTGCGTGGCCTTATTACTCCTCACTGTAGTGACCTTTAAAATCTTGTTCCAATGAGGGTGATAGGCTGTGTTTTGGAGATAAAAAGGTGAACAAAAAGGTCTGAATGGCAATTTTTGTGAATAGCACAGGTCATATAGAGATGGCCTGTTTTTTCTACTTAAATTAATACGAGATGTGGCATTTTCTATCTCATCACCAAATAATAGTGATGGCCAACATTTTTCTCTAAAATTAACAAGGGCTATGCAAAAGGTGGGCCACTGCCCTCGACACGTAGACATATGTTCAAAGTAGCCTTAAAGGTATTATGGGACAGAAAATTTTTTAAAGTCGAATGAGTGAAAAAGAGCCACAGCTCTGGAAAAAATGATTGGACAGAACCCGTTCCTTGTGTATATCTGTTTCCCCCATGCGGGTCTATCAGCATACCAAAGGCGATTCAAATCCGACCCATGACTTTGAAATTAATATCCAAAACATTTGTATGGACAGCTGACATACAGATACAGATGCAGATGGACAGAGGTCTTCACTAGATACCCCGAAATCCTTCAGAGGTCTGGAGCATAATAAAAGTGTCATCACTATAATTCGACAGGTTAGAATACCTAGTGAATTGGTCACATCCATCCACATAATTTGCAAATTGAGAGGCTGAAAATGAAAAAAAAATTTTGGGAAAAATTCCAACAAAACCATATCATGCGACCCCTCATCTGTTCCAATGAGGGGATCACATGAGATATTCTGTTGAAAAGTTTTGAAGAAAAATTAAAAATAAATTTTGATATCTTGTGCATTGAGTAAAGGTTTGTTAACATGTTTATGTCAACAACTCCTGCCCACTACAGCTGATACTATTTAACAGTTTACTTAACACAACTGGTGGGATGTTTATTAGGGATTAGTAAAACTTGTTCAGTGAAGGCCATAGGGTGTAAAACAGACTTGTGCATGTAGGAAGTACAAGTTAGGGCTGTCACGATTTTTTAATTTAGGAATCGATTAATCGTCGCAAATAATCGACGATTAATCGTACCTAAATGACCCCCCCCCCCCTCATCTCCCACTCTTTGAAGTCGATAAAAATGAAGTTCAAGTCAGTTGACCTACCTCAAGGAAACAACGAAGACAATCCTTTTTAGGTGCATTCAAAGCTTTGATGTTCTGAAATTTTGAACCGTCAGTGTAATAATCAAGACCGGTCGGCAGCTGCGAACTTCGCAACTGCCGACCGGTCTTGATTATTACACTGACGGTTCAAAAGTTCAGAACATCAAAGCTTTGATGAATGTACCTGGAAGACTATAGCTTCCAACAGCTTCTTGGGGGTTTAACATCGATGTTCTTAACTCTTTACCTTTAGAAACAATAGTTTTTTCATCAAATTTTCTTTTAATTATTAAACTTCTAGAACGGGATACCATTTACCGATTATTCGACAACGAAAAATACTAATTGATTTCGCCGTGACCGATCAACAGTCAATTAATAGATTAATCGTGACAGCCCTAGTACAACTACCCAGACAATACCCATGTGAAGCATTCAGGATGGGTCAAACATTCCAACTGATAACCTGGTTTCATGCTCAAACAGAGTGTGAGCTCAACTCACAACGGTTCAAAGCATATGCATCATTTTTGGCTTTTCTTGTGGTACTACCACTCTGCAACAGAGCTCTAATGTTGGCCTTATGCACTAAGCACTATTTCAATTTCAGAAGCCAACTTTAGGATATTTTGATACAGTGGAGACCACTTAATTGGATATCTCTTAACTGAATAACCCTGTTAATTGAATATAATTTCCCAACACAAAACCTTTTACCATACCTCCAGTACAAATTTGACCTGTTAATTGAATAGAGTTTATAGAGTAAACTCCTGTTAATTGAATAAAAAATATTGTAACCTGTTGAGAAATTGCCCTGACTCTCTCCAGTTTTTCTTTGTTTATAGACCTATTTGGCCTCAGTACATCAATACAGGCATTTAATCTATTACATCTTCAATGACAGAGCTCATTGAGCTCTGTCAAACAAGATATAATAGAATAAATGCCAAGTTTATCTCTAGAACACAGAAATGACACAATCCCTGTTAACTGAATACTCCTGTTAAAGTAAAATAGCTATTCAATTAACATGGTTCCACTGTACTATTCTCTATTTATTTATTGGTATTTTATTTCTGCACAACGACTAATCATGACCATGACAGTTTTAAGGGTGGAGGAAGCCGGAGTACCCAGAGAAAACCACCGAGCAATGGCAAGCAACTGTCAGCTCCCCAACATACTAACTCCACACGAGCAGGGTTAGCATTGGTTGAAGACAAGTGCACCATCGATGTGCAGTACGCCTTAGTAAACAGCGCCACCTTGCCCCCATGTGAGCAATGGGGGTGAAGTTTCTTGCCCAAGGACTCAACGCGGTTGCCACAGATGGGATTCGAACCGAGGACCTCTCGGCTTGCAGCCTGCACCTTTACCAACTGAGCCGCCGCGTCCCCACTATTCTATATTATTACATTTTTAAAACTATACAAGTCATTAACCAATGCATGTGGTATGGTACATTAAACTCCAACAGTGTGTATGAAATTCAATGGGGAGGATGAAGTTCAGTGGGGTGTATGAGAATATCATGGGACAGTCATTCTAGGGTAAATGTCAGAAGTTTCCTTTTCACCCATCGCCTCAAACATTTTTGTCCATAATAATAAACATTCAGACTAATAAACAAAATAAGAACAGTATTGTTTTATGAGAATTTTCAAAAACTTGAAATAAAACATGTTTACATTCCCCCTCCTTGAAGAAGAAGAAGAAGAAGAAGAAGAAGAATATGCACTAAAACAATATGTCTCCCATCTGGAAAGGGGAGACATAATAACTCTAAATCGTTATTAAAAGAAAGATATGCTTCTTTGTTTCTCTACTTATTATTTTTATCATGGTTTTCATCACTGGGATGCCGTTTGAGGATTATATAATAAAACATAACTGGACACACTGAAGGGGCCAGGTAATAGATTTGTTACACAGTGTCTTAGAAGGGTGTACGGGACTGTACTACCCTTCTGAGATTTGTATTTCAGATCTCAGAAGGGAAGTACAGTCCCTTTTATGGAAAAAAAGCGACTTCAAATATTGACCCCAATATTTTATCTCCTGAACTGAAAGGGTATACAGCACACCAAACCTGCAAGCTACATGCATTTGAAGTTTCATAAAAATTGGCCAAGGAAAACACATTCAGAAAGTAATTTATGAAAATCTTTTTTTATTAACAATGACCCCAATATTCGATCTTCCGGAGGGCAAAAGTGTACAGTAAATCTAAAACCCATAGGATATATGCATGTGAAGTTTCATAACAACAAGCCTGTGAAACTCAAATTATCATCCAAAGATGACATCTAATTTAATGACACTTAGTCCAATATTTGATCTCCTGACCTGAAAAAAATACTGTACATTCAATTTCCAAAGGTTACTTGTGTGTGATGTTTCAAAACAATTAGCTAAGGAAAACACAAGTTCTCATCTCATGCAGAAAACAGATGGATGGATGACCCAACATTCATTTCAGCAGTTTCATCTTATGCTTTTGATGATCAGAAGAAAATGACTCACTTGTCCCCCATTGATGTGTTACAAGCATAGAAATATGAAACACAACCACCTCTTGTCTTTGCATCACCAGCCCCACATATTGTAACAATCCCCTGTAAATTTAAACAGAAAGATAAAATCATTAATAAAGCTTTTCACAAATAAAATTTTCTTTAGATAAAGTTAACCCTTTACCCAAAGTAACGGCCAAAAGCGGGCTGTGCTGTTCACAAAAATCGTCAATTAATTTTCATTATTTTTTGTCTCCAAAACATAGGTTATGACCCATCATTGGAACGAGTTTGTCGAGCTCATTCCAATGGTCATAACCTATGTTTTTGAGCCAAAAATGAAATAAATTAGTTAATCAAGAATTTTGTTTGCAAGAGTCGTCTGCTTTTCATGTTAGGTAAATGTTTAAATAAAACTCATTGGAATTATTTCTCAAAATAGAATTTGTAAGACTGAACTGTAGAGCTGTAGGTTAACCGAAACCGAACCGAGGTTTTTAGTTTTTTTAAAAAACCGAAACCGAAGCCGTTGACATCCCGTAATCTAAGGTTTTTCGTTTTTTATTAAATACTCTCTTGCTGCAGAAATTCACAGAATGTAGCCATCCCAGAGTAGTGAGAGTACCCAGACACTGCCAATGGCAGTGTCTGGGTACTCTCACTACTCTGGGAAGGCTACATTCTGTGAATATCCGACATTTCAGTTCAGTTGTGTTTGCAGCTTTCCTCAAGTTGCGTATAGGTGTCAGACCTCGAAAAATGGCCAAGCACAATAAAAGTTCTGTATATTTAAGTAATTATTATATTGGCCTTCCTGATTCTTCATGTATTATAGCTTATTTCGGGCATTCATTGAGTTTCACTCAATTTCACTGCCATTCAGTTATGACGCCGGACATAAGAATGAGTTTTATTGAATTTTATTTGGCCTCATGATCAAACCGAAAACCGAACCGAGGTTTTACTCCACCTGAAAAACTAAAACCGAAACCGAACAAGAAATTTAAAAACCTACAGCTCTACTGAACTGATGGTAAGATGACACAGACCTTCATGAAACATGGGCACAAGTTCAGTTGTACCTGGCAGTTCTCACCAATTGCAATTAAGAGGAACATTATATTTTGCTCACAAAAAGGTGGACTGTACTACATAATTTTTTCGTTTTGACACATTATATTTTTCATTTGACATGATACAGAATTTGACTGGTGGGCATTATGTGGATACAAAACCATTTTCAAATTTTTACAGGCATTTTTTGCACTAGTGACCCATATTGCAGAAGAAAATTTGTGTACTTGCAATAATTACTCCAGTAAAGGACTAATAACAGAAAGAGGAATCAAAATGCAGTCCTCTTACTTAACCCTTTGAACACGGTTGGGATCTTCCATGCCAGTTAAATGGCAGAAACTGGAGTCCATATCCATTATTTGGGGGTAGAGCAATTAATATTTTCAACGTGCAGCCTTCAGACTGCACGTTGAAAATATTAATTGTTATGCCACACGCGTTCACTTAGTAGCCATCCTACTTAACCCTTTCCCAACGTAATGGCCCAAACCGGCAAGCGCTATTCACAAAAATCGACAATTAATTTTTATTATTTTTTCATTTGTTGTCTCAAAAACATAGGTTATGACCCCTCTTTGGAATGAGCACATCAAGCTGGTACCAATGTTATTTGGTGAAATTTCAACAAAACAGCATTGTGTGTGAGCAACGTCAAGAGTAACCCATGCATTTTTAAATGTAAACTGTAAGACTGGCTAAAGGAAGAATGTTGATACAGAAATGCAGTAAGTTCAGAGGTTATTGTAAATGGCAACTTTTTTCCAGAAATGAATGCTAATCAATAGCGCTTATCTAAAGGTCTCGCCTAATGAGCACACCAAGTTTAAAAACAATCCTATGTTAAATGTGGCCTGTAGGCCATGTCAAAGAAGAATGTTGATGCACAAATGCAATAAATTCAAAGCTTGTTGCTAACAGCAACAGTTTTGGATGGAAATGAAAAGAAAATCGATAGCTCCAATCTTTGTCACCCTGCATAAGCATACAAAGTTTCAAAACAACCTGGTAATGAATGCGCCCTCTGAGGCATGCCAAAGGAAGATGATAATGCACAAATGCACTAAGTTTGAAGGTCATTGCTTGTAGCAATGTTTTTTTCTCTTTTTTTATGGAAATTCATAAATATACCCTGCAGAGAGTGCTAAAGGGATAAGTTGCTACACAAATGCAGTAAGTTCAAAGGCTGGTGATAACAACAATAATTTTTTAAAGAAAATGTAAAAAAAAATCAATAGCTCACATATAGAGGTCATCCCAAACACACATACCGAGTTTCAAAGTAATCCGATCATAAATGTGCCCTGAAGGGTGTGCCAAAGGGAAATATTGAAGCCTGACTAAACTAAGTTCAAAGGTTGTTGCCAGCGGCAACATTTTTTGACAGAAATGGAAGAAAATCGATAACTCCCATATAGCTATCACCCCACACAAGCACACCAAGTTTCCAAGTGATCCAATTATAAATATGCCCTGCAGGGTGTGTCAAAGTGAAATATTGATGCATAACTGCACTAAGTTTTTACTAAGTTCATCAGAGGTCATTGCTAATGGCAACTATTTTTGACGAAAAAGGAAGAAAATCGGTAGCTGCCATCTAGAGGTCACCCCAAACAAGCATACCAAGTTTCAAAGTGATCAAAAAATTAGATATTCAAGAATTTTGTTTGCAAGTGTCATCTGCTTTTCATGTTAGGTAAAGGGTTAATGAAATTATGACGCATCGTGTTGCTGGACCGGAAAAGCGGTCACACATGTTGAAAGAGTTAACTGAATGTTGCTTTATAAAAAACATCGGGAAAAAAAAAATCAGATGTATTAATCAAACACCAAACTATCTACGATACTCCAGAACAATCGTATACCACCTCCATCTCAAATTTAAAAAAAAATCTGGCTGAGGTTTACACTTATAGCTTTCTAAAACTAGTTTGGATAAAAAAAATTGCAAGACCCCAAAATTTTATCCCAGTGAAAAACACTTGTTCTTGATGATCAAAAACAACATTTGGTATCTCTCCAAGGAGGGTATAGAGAAAATCTCAATAAATATTAACCCTTATTGGAAAAATGTTGCCAATTCATGGGTCTAATGAAAAATAGTCTTAGAACTGACTGCATCAAATATCTTTTCTGAGTTCTCTGCCACTTTTTCACAATGAAAATATTAAAATAAATAAGACCTCAGTAGTCTGTAAAACACAGTTTGAAAAAGGCATATTGTTTATAATGACATAGTAAATAATAATAATGGAAATTTGCTCCCTTTTGATCTATTTCTGAGAAAATATGATGTCAGCATCCCCTTTGTAAACTTTTATGGAATAATAAGCAAAATTTCACAGTGACGGAAAAGGTGTGTTACTAAAACAAGAAAGCTAAATGATGTTATTTACAGATCCCGTAATGGCCCTGTTAACAGCCTCCTAAAAAAATTAATATAACATTCTATACTTTACTCCTGGAAAAAAACTGTGGAAATGCAAAATACATTCAGAATTGAAATAGAGTTTTAACCCTGAACAAAGTTTAGACAGAGAGGAGTGGTAACATAGTTACTGTGGCATGTTTAATGCAATTAACTCTTAGAAGAAGGGGAATCAGAATGAATTTATTGAACATGACATACCGCGAAAAACTTACAGTAAGCAGGTGTTTCTAGTCAAGTGCCATCTGCCTATTCAGGCAGACGACACTTGACTAGAATCACCAGCTCAGTGTTTAATTCTCCCCCAGCCCAAAGATAGCCGAACCGCCACAGCCAGATTACCTGCCGTATTACGTCAGAGGCAAGAAACCTAGACTCCCGGCTTCTAAGAGTTAAGGATCACATTGCCAATCTTTACAGTACAAAATTTGACGCTGTACTTTTCAAAAGAGCAAAATAATTAAATGAGGTCTCAACTGGATGAGTGCTAGATGGCTAGTAGATGCAAGCACTCTACATTAATTTATAATAAATAATAAACAAATTTCAAATAAAAAATTCAGACAGCCAAATATAATCTTGCCATCAACCTGTTAAGTAGACAGAGTTGTGTAAATTTTGCAGAAGTGTGAGGGTAACTTCTACCCACAATTTCTGCAAATAATCCATCTCGAAAAACATATTACTGTCACTCTTGGAAAATTTTATGATGAAATTGAATTTATCTTTGACCATATATAGAAAAGCTACCTTTCTGGAGTAGATGTCCATCTACGTATTCAGAAGTCTTGAATACCTGTCTTATGTATTTCAAGAAATTTATATATTTATTCATGCAGTAAAAAAGAGAGTTGTATACAACTTCTCTTGCTTTTAAGGAAACTCTTACATATCAAAAACATATTGAGCTATACTCAACAAATATATATTCAACCTGCAGGACATCCATTACAAGAGAAAGGTGGCAGTACATCACAAATATACTTTTTTGACAATGTTTATAAATCAGATCGTCAGTTCTATTAAACTTTGAGAAAAAGTTTGTATTATTCTCTTTAATTAGAGAGTGAAAACCAGGAAACATTTCAAGTTAAAGATTGCTGTGACCATCACCTTGGGCTTAATGATCCCAAAACAAGGGCTATGCAACATGTGGGCTAATGCCCCCAACCTGTAGGCATGTTCGAAATTGCCTTAAAGGTATTGTGGGACAGAAATTTTTTTTTCGAAGTCCAAAAACTGAAAAAGGGCCATAACTCTAGGAAAAATTGTTGGATGGAACCCATTCCTTGTCATTATCCATTTCCCCAAGCGTGTCTATCAGCATACCAAAGGAGAGCCAAATCTGACCAATGGCTTTAAATTACAATGCAAAACACTTGTACGGATGGATAGACACCCCTTAAATCAGGGTTTTTGTGGGTAAAATATTTGAGGAATTTAAAATGCACAGACAACCACTAAAAACTCCTTTTTGCGTCTAATTTCAGGGTGGCAGCAAACCCTAACCCTTTCAGCTTACTTACCTTAACCCTAACCTTTACCCTAACATAAAATCCCTGATATTACAATACCCACTTTTTGTCACTTAGCAGCCACATAAACCATTTTAGCCACATAACCCACTTTTTAGACACATGAACACCATTTGTTAGTTCAAATATATGTGGCTAGTCATATAAATCAGACTAGACACATTACAGAGCTGTGTTCCAACAACGAGGCACATAAACCTGATTTGTTGATACGGACGGATGGATAGATAGACGGACGGAGAGCTTCACTAGATACCCCTGAATCCTCCATTCATCGGGGGCATAATAAATAGGTTCTTCCCCTCATTTCTAACCTGCATGTCAAGTTTGCTTTTGCTTACCCCAGCAAAACTTTACCTAGAAAGCAAAAACCAGGAACATTTGTAATGAATTTGTTCTTTTACTGTTTTTTTTTTCTACTAATACACAGAACGGCATGCGTGTGTGAATGGGTTAATTGATATGGCATGAGTGCTAGTGCGGAAGGATAGAATGAGAGGCTGCAGGTCTCGAGTTTTAGCCTTCCGCAATGGCACAAGTGCCATATCGATTAACCCTTTCACACACGTGTGTCATTCATGCCTTCACGTCTATAAAAACAGTTATTAGAAGGACACTCAATTATTTATTTGACAACTATCCACAACTAGAGGCTCTACAGAGCCTGTAATCACTCACCTAGAAATACATATAAAAACGTATTTCCCATAGGCTTTCCATGGTAACTATGATCTGCAATTGTGGCCATGTTTGCAACATTACATCAAAATTACATGAGGGTCATTGGTAGAAGCTGTCCCAATCTTCAATCACGTGAAGTTTCAAAACATTTGAATCCATCAAACAGAATCATAGAATGTCTCTGATGGCCACATTTTCCAGCCAATGGGAACAAAAAGAGGATCGTTTGTAGAGGGCCTCCTATAGACCATTCTTGGCAAGTTTTGGTTCACGTCAGCTCAATAGTTCCAGAGAGAAGATGAAAATGTGATTTCCTATAGGTTTTTTTCTTTCGTAACTATAAACCGCAATTGTGGACATGTTTGCAAAATGATCAACATTAAAATGAGGAACAAAAATTGGCCCTGTGGTTTCAGAGGAGAAGAGTTTTCAAAATTGACCAATCAGAACCAAAGAATGCTTCTGGCGGCCACGTTTTTTCACCCAACAGGAATAAAATGTGTATATTTATTTATTTATTGGTGTTTAAGGTCACATACTTATGCACAATGGCTAATCGTGACTGTGACAGTTTTACGGGTGGAGGTAGCCGGAGAGAACCACCGAGCAACGACGAGCAGCTGTCAATAAAATGTGTAACAGTTGTAGAGCACAAACCTCTCATAGACAATGCGTGCTAAGTCTGGTTCACATTGGCTCAGTACTTTCAGTGAAGATGATGAAAATGTGATTTCCTATAGGGTTTCTATAGGAACAATAAGCCACAATTGCAGCCATAATTGCAACCCGATGAAGATTAAAATAAGGATCATTGGTAGAGGGGGTTACAGTCATCAGTCACATTAAGTTTTTTCAAACCATTTGGCCTTGTAGTTTTAAAGAAGATTTTCTTGAAAATGCACACATTCATGAATTCTGTTTCAACAAAAAAAATCAGTAAAAAAGGGTTAAAATATTTTGAAAATTACAATTTTTTCAGACAGTATTCTCTTTCAAAATATCTTTTGGATAGGTAAAAGGTTATAGGAATCTTAAAAGATATACAATAATTACTGTCATCTGAGCTGACATAATTGCAAGATAATAAACAAAACTAACCTAGATTTTCCAAACAATCTGTCAACATGTATCAAACATAATTAGATTACAGCTGAAGATATCAACCTACAGTTGCACTTGTTTTACAGTACAAGTCAAAATAAGTTGTGTAGAATAATCCTATAAACTATGTATCTTTTCTCTTTCCACACTGATAAGACCAGAAACTGACATCATTTTCTGGAAAGCTCTCACTGATAGCTTTTCCAGAAAATGTCAGATTCTGATCTTGTCAGGGCAGAAGCTGAAATCTACTCTTTTATTGCAGTTATGCTACAGCTTATTTTGACTTGTAGTGTATACACAATATTTTGGGGTTTTTTTTCCAGTTCTCAGTGGAGAAAAAACTGGAACCAACCCTTACAAGGTTCTCAAAAAACAAGTATTTTGCTGACAGTACTGATCTTCGTGCAGACAGGAGAGGCATTGGGTTAAGCACTAGAATATAGCCTCTGGTGGCCACATATTTCCATCCTCTCATAGACCATTCCTGTGAAGTTTGGCTCACGTCGGCTCAGTAGTTCCAGAGAAGATGAAAATGTGATTTCCCATAGGGTTTCTATAGTAAATATAAGCCACAATTGTGGCCATGTTTACAACCCGATCAACATTAAATGAGGATCGTTGGTAGAGAGGGCCCCAGTCATCACTCATGTGAAGTATCAAAACATTTGGCCTGGCAGTTTCAGAGGAGAAGATTTTTGAAAATCCACCTATCAGAATCAAAGAATGCCTCTGGCGGCCACGGGAACAAAATGAGCATCGTTTGTAGAGGACCTCCCACAGACCATCCCTGCCAGGTTTGGTTCACGTCGGCTCAGTAGTTCCGGAGAAGAAGATGAAAATGTGATTTCCCATAGGGTTTCTATAGTATCTATAAGCCGCAATTGTGGCCATGTTTGCAACCCGATCAACAACATTAAATGAGGATCATTGGTAGAGGGGGTCCCAGTCATCATTTATGTGAAGTATCAAAACATTTGGCCTGGCAGTTTCAGAGAAGAAGATTTTTGAAAATCCACCAACCAGAATCAAAGAATGCCTCTGGCGGCCATGTTTCTTCAACCCACGGGAACAAAATGAGCATTGTTTGTAGAGGACCTCCCATAGACTATACCTGCCAGGTTTGTTTTCCCATGGCCTCGGTTTTTCCAGAGAAGAAGAGGAAAATGTGATTTCCCATAGGGTTTCTATAGTAACTATAAGCTGCAATTGGGGCCATGTTTACAACCCGATCAACATTAAATGAGGATCGTTGGTAGAGGAGGTCCCAGTCATCATTTATATGAAGTTTCAAAACATTTGGCCTGGCAGTTTCAGAGGAGAAGATTTTTGAAAATCCACCAACCAGAATCAAAGAATGCCTCCGGAAGCCGTGTTTTTTATCTGACGGGAACAAAATGAGGATCATTTGTAGAGGACCTCCCATAGACCATTCCTGCCAAGTTTGGTTCACACCGGCTCAGCAGTTACAGAGAAGAAGATGAAACTGTGAAAAGTTTATGGACGCCAAGTGATGAGAAATGCTCACATGGCCTTTTAAGCCACACATTTTGTCAGCAACCAAATCTGCATGTGGAATCCGTGTTACTCTTTCGTCCCTAGAGTTCCAATGTGTTCTATGTGCCTACTGGCACATAGAACACATTGGAACTCTAGGGGACGATTTTCAGCTATCGCTAAGGATTGAAATTGTAATTGTGGTGTAGAAAATTCCACTAAAATTTCGTTTCTATTTAAAAATAGTCCGTCAATGATTTCCGTTCAGCACAGATGTGCGGATCAGATTTTCATTTTCTGCATAGTTTAGTGTAGCTGTAGATGGGGATTACATAGAACAGGTGTGTAATAAAAAATAATCTAGCACTTAATCAGTTAATACCTGATAAAAATAATAGAGCCATTTTATAGGAAGGAAATTAGGAAAGTGTCTGAAAAAAACATAGTCAGTTTAAAAATCGGTATTGAAGCAAACACTGGAAAACAAGCAACCCTACGGTTTGTCACTGGTAAATACTCCAGTTGATAAATATTCTTCATTGGTAAGGCCACAAAAAATAAATTAATTGATTTTCAGGAATTTTTTTTTCAAATCAGTGAGGGAGGGTGGGTTTTATTTTTAATTTTCTTTTGCAAAACATGAGTAAACACGGAGAGGATTTCGGCTGTCTTTTTACACACAGATAGTTCATATTTACACAAATACATTCATTTTTAATTTGAAAAATAAAATACATTTCTAAAAACAAACTGTAGGTGCTGCAATTCAAAGGCTTCCTATTCATTCAATGCGCTTCATATTATCTTTGAAGTATAAGTATTTAATCTACGGGGATTTGCCTCGTTACAATTTATGGGAGAGTAGGCACTCTCCCATAAATTGTAACAGGGCAAACATATTGGAGACGCAACAAATAAATATGCATCAATCAAAAAATGTAAAAAGTTTCTGGTCTTCCTGAGTTTGTACTAATACAGAGGAAGACACTGAAAGGCAATAAAAATTTCCAATGGGAGGGTTCAAACTTCAAATTCAATGAGGGATTGCCTGAAAATCAAAACTCTATTTTTTTAGCATAATATATCTTATCAATAGATCAGGTTTTCCTGGACACAGCTCATAAAAATAGATGACTTACAGGCTACAAGTGAACAACCGATAGAAAGTGGTTAACTATAAATCATTCTTGTTTTAATTTTAGGAAGTCTACATTTCTCCCTCCTACAAGTAACAATGGTCACATTTCTCCCTCTTACAAGTAACAATGGTCACTTCCACCGCTCTTTAAACATAGCACAAATATATCTCAAAACTTACCGAAACAAAATCTACAGATTTTTCTTCTTTTTTTGGAATGTCAAATGGCTTCCATCTCAACTAAAAAATATGTAAAATAAAATTTTTTCTTAATGCGGGATAAGCATACTCACGTTATATCAATGAGTAAACTAACTGACTCATAATAACATACAGAAACTGAATTTTTATTGCAATAATAGCAGGGGTGTCTAACAAGAAAAAACCCATTGCAAAGCAACCAGCTTCACACTTCCCCTGATGAGCTATGATATAAGTAAAAGTGCGATGAACTAAACATTACTAACATTTCAAAAATTTTTTTGGAAAGGGCAATAAAGCTATCATTTTTAGAAGAATCACCGTAGTCTTAGAATTTTTCCAAGACAATGTTAAAACTAGAGAAACAGAATTTACTGCATCCAGTAAAATCAAGTCTGTGTGAAAAGGGTTAAAGCATCAGGAAAAAACTATATCGAAAGAGAATTTATGGAGGCTTATTTTCGGGAGTAAAATAGTTTTTAACAAATCAGAAATGGGCTTTCGTTAACAGTATTTACAGATATTCATACAGAAATCAGAACAATTTTTCTAAGAAACCAGAAAATACAAAAATGTGCACACCGTTTAAAGGGTTTGATCAAGGAATCAAAAATTGACATTACTGGCTCTGCCATTTATTTGAATTAGATACTTGAATAATCTTCAGAATTTGCATTAGTTGGTATTAAATTCAATTCCTAATAGGTCTGAAAAATATGCTCTTAATGACCTCTGTTGACCGCATTGAGGGGGGGGGGGGCCACATTTTGAACCTCCAGCAAGTTTCAACTCATTCGGTACAGGTTCCATGTCTATGGGTCAAACCAAGCCGGAAGTATGAGCATAAACTACTTTACAAATATTGGCTCCACCAACTCCGGATCTGCCATATTTGATGGCATATATTCATATTAGCTAGAAAATGTTAAGGTACATGGTACCACTGGAAAATATATTGCGAGTAAAAGAGTTCAGTAATGTTGGAATTTCGACGTAAAAAAAGGCCTTAAAGGCCCCCAATAGCCTATCGAAAGACACATTGGCATTGGCAAAATTCCTAGATCCCATCTATGCCCATGAGTGTTCAGAACAACACTGTGAGAATGGAAAGGGTTTTCATTATTCTCGATTTTGCATAAAATAAATTTTTTGGGGCCCATATTAAGATCTTGAGAGGGTTAAAATACCCCCTTTAAATACTCCCATTTTAATCCTTTAAAAGGGGGCGCGGTGGCTCAGTTGGTAGAGGTGCAGGCTTCAAGCCAAGAGGTCCTCGGTTCGAATCCCACCTGCGGCAACCGTGCTGTGTCCTTGGGCAAGACACTTCACCCCACTGCCCACGTGGGGACACGGTGACACTGTGTACTAAGGCGTACTGCATATCGATGGTGCACCTGTCTTCAGCCAATGCTAACCCTGCTTGTGTGGAGTTAGGATGTGGGGGAGCTGGCAGTTGCTCGCTATTGCCCGGTGGTTCTCTCCGGGTACTCCGGCTTCTTCCACCCGTAAAACTGTCGTGGTCATGATTAGCCATTGTGCAGAAACTATGTGACCTTAAACACCAATAAATAAATAAATAATCCTTTAAAAAATCAGCTCATTCCAACATTCCAATGAGGTGTCATAAGCTATGTTTTTCAAGCAAAAATGAAAAAGTAATTAAAACTGAACAGACATTTCTGTGAATAACGCTGACCAGTTTTCATCATTATGTTGGGTAAGGAATTAAGAATGCTCTTACTTTGGAAGGCACACTGAAAAGGTGCTCCATTCCGAATAGAATTAAATGTTACAGAAAAGAAAGCAAAAAACATTCTGCAGCCATGTTATATTAAAGGTGTTTGTACTCACATTGAAGAAGTAAGATGGTTAAAAACAGACCATTCAAATATTTCATTAATTTATAAATGTTACAGGCATTTCGAGAAAGCCACACACCACTTCATCCCAAAACCAGTCGATCCTGAGTATTGACTGAGAATAAGTAAATGTTAAAAATGCTTTGAAAAGTGAAGGGTTCTTTTTTGTTCAACATGATTTGAGAGTGGAGTTTGTAACATGATACTAAATAAACATACACATCTATTCCATGCAAGTTACAGGTTTCTCTCAGACTCTTTGCTATGAGAGATTCTTTTCTGTTTTTGATAATGCATCAGCAAACTCATTTGTCAATATATGTTGTAAACATTTTAACTCTATACCCCAAGGCCCCACATGACCCCAAATCATAGATGACCGAATATTAATTGCAGGCAGTTATCAGTATACCAAAAACATTGAGATAGGATTGATTGTATTCGGGTTATCATGTTGACAAACAGTGCTTAGAAGACAAAATATTACAACCACACCAACAAGGCATGCCTTCTATGAATGTTATTTATTTATTGGGGTTTAATGACACTTTCAACAGCCAGGGTCACAGGCCCCACATGCCTCCAAATTATAGACAGTCTATCAGTATACCAAAAACATTGAGATAGGATTGACTGTATTTGGGTTATCGTGTTGATAAACAGTGCATAGAAGACAGAAATATTCCAACTACACCATCAAGGCATGCCTTCTATGAATGTTATTTGGATTTTCCTAAAGGGAAAATCTATTTGTTATTGCATTGATTATTTTTTTTATTATTATTCTTCCACACTTTTATTTTCACTATTTCTCGAAAACGCTCTGAACGATTTTTTTTAAAGTTTCTGTACTCATAAAGGGTCATAAGTTGTATGCCCTCGTCATATTCCCATTTTTCTGAAAATGTTTTTGTTGACCCTTTAACAAAAATTGTCGGCAGCTCATAGCTTTGGACTGGAAAGGGCGATTGACTTGAAATTTTCGCAGACATGTCAGCAATATACTCCTCTATCAGCATATCATACAAAAATGTATGTAGTTAACACCTTTCTGCCAAAACATTTTTCGAAACGAAAAAATTTTTCAAAATTTGACCATTTTTGAACTCAATCTCGGGACATGGATATGCTGAACCATCCAAAAAGGTTTGGAAATGAAGACTGTATCACCAAATTGTAAAAACCATCGAAAAAATTTCGATTCGAATTTCCGACAATCTAAAATGGCCGCCGAAAAATCATATTTTTATTTTCGGTTATTTATGCGTTTCAGGCCATTTGGAGACGAAAAAAAATTTTTTTTTGCACCAGAAAAATTTTCGGTTTAAGACTTAGAAATTTTCGACCAAAAGTCGGAAATTTTTGTTACGACCGGGCTACTTTGCCGTCACAGTACTCAACAACGGGGATGATTTGGCAGCTACGAAGGTTAGAAATGTTGAAATCACAGTGTACATAAACAGTTATCGTCTTTTGGAAATGGAGTTGTTCTTTGTTTGGCTTCTGCTAGCAGTCAAACATGGCTTCGGGACACTGTGAGCAAAAATTGAAAAAAATTTTCTTGTGTTTGTTTTTTACTTTATTATGTCTAGGTTCATTAGTTCTCATAAATGAAAACTATCAATGATGGCCATGAGTCCTAATAAATAAAACCATCAGTATTTGGGGCAAAATGTTTCTTGTTGGGCAAAAACGCCCAAAAACGCCCAAACATTCATAGGTCAATATCTCATGAAGGAAAAATGCTATCGACTTAATTCCTCGACAGACTTGTCAGAACTACTCTTGTCTAAAACAAACATAATCGGTATTTTTTTCCATTTTTTATGTTTTCTGCCAAAATTTTTCACAAAACGGAAAGTTATATTGAAAATCGGCCATTTTGGATTGAAATATCAAGATTTAAATATAATGAGCCCTCTAAAAGGGATCCAAATTGAAGGCAGTAATACCGCTTTATAAGAAAAACGAAAGAATTTCGTTTCGATTTTTCGTTAATCCAAAATGGCGGCCAAAAAATCAAAAATCTTTTTTTTCGTTTTTTATGCGTTTCGTTCAATTTTGAGACAAAAAATTCTTTTTTTTTCTACACTGAAAATTTTCGGTCCGCTTCAGACTGAAATTTTTTACCATATGTCCAAAATTTTTGTTACGACTGTTCTACTTTGGGGTCAGAGTACACAATAACGGGGATGATTTGAAAGCTTCTGATGTTAGAAATGTTGAATTCACAGTGTACATGAACAGTTGTCATCTTTTGGAATTGGGGTTGTTCTTCGTTTGGCTTCTGCTAGCAGTCAAACATGTCTTCGGGACCCTGTGACCAAAAATTGAAAAAAAATTTCTGGTGTTTTTCTTTACTTTATTATGTCTAGATTCATTAGTTCTGATAAATAAAACTATCCGCATATTGCGGAAAATGTTTTTCCAGCCAAAACCGTCCAAAAACGCCCAAATATGCAGGAGCCGATATCTTTGGACTGGAAGGGGCGATTAACTTGAACTTTTCATGGGAATGACTGTAATACACTTCTCTATTAATCAAGGGCACAAAATGGTAGTTGATTAACGCCTTTCTGCCAAAACATTTCACGAAACCGAAAAAAATTCAAATTTTTATTTGGTATGGAGCTCCCTTAGGACTTGCTGAGTAGAACAGTCAGTAAAAACACAAAGGAAAATCCTGTGTATTGTTCCGAAGGTACAATCACTTCCTCTAGTTTATTTATTGGGGTTTAACGAAACTTTCGACAGCCAGGGTCACCTTGTGTGGTACAGTTTAACGGATGGAGGAAGAGAGAAAACTCAGAGAGAACCATCAAGCAGTGGCAATCAAGTGTCAGGCTCCTCAACATACTAACTCCACACAAGCAGGGTTAGTGCAAGTGCATCATTGATGTGCAATATGCCTTAGTACACAATGTCACCAAGCCCTCACGTGGGCAATGAGGGTGAAGTGTTTTGCCCAAAGACACAAGGCAGTTGCCGCAGATAGGATTCAAACTGAGGGTCTATCAGCTTGCAGCCTGCACCTCTGACTAAAAATAGTTTTAAAGAAATCAGAATTAGATTTTCATTAACAGTATTTAAAGATGTTCATTCAGAAATCAAATAATTTTTTTCAAGAAACCAGAAAAGGCATATATGTATACAGCATTGAAAGGGTCCAATCAAAGGAATGTACTAGGGGGCCCAAAAATTTGATCTCGTGCAATTCTGAAAAAATGCACTCAGTGACCCCTGGGTGACCTCCGTGACCTTGACCCATATTTTAAACCTCAGAGTTTTGACTAATTTGGTTTTGGTCCCAGGTCCATTGGTTGTACCACACTTGAGATATGAGCGTGATCCACTTTCAAAATGTTTGGCCACGCCCACTTTTTTCTTGTAAAAAATGCATGTATGAATGTTGGGAATGCATTATAGAGTTAAAAAATGTGATTTCCAGCAATTATGGAAAATGCACTCAATGACCCCTAGGTGACCTCCATGACCTTGACCCATATTTTGAATCTCCAGCAAGTGTTAACTCATTTGGTGTTAGTCCCAGGTCCATTCATCATACCATGCTTGAGATATGAGCATGACTCACTTTCAAAAATTTTGGCCACGCCCACTTTTTTTTTACGTCAAAATGCAAGTATGGACGTGCGGAATGCTTCAGGGGGTCAAAAAATGTGATTTCCGGCAATTATGAAAAATGCACTTAATGATCCCTAGATGACCGCCATGACCTTGACCCATATTTTGAATCTCCATCGAGTGTCGATTCATTTGGTGTTGGTTCCAGGTCCATACGTCATACCACGCCTGAGATATGGGATTGACCCACTTTCAAAACACCCCTACCGACACCACTAATGCCCCAGGAATCTGAAAAACATAGGTGGCTGAGAACTTGTGACTGTCTATCAGCATGTCAAAAATCAACGAGATAGGGTAATTTGTTTACGAGTTATCTTGCGGACAAAAAAGTGATGTGTGTTTCACACAGACTAATAAAGCAGTCTATAAAATTTTATTGAAATCTGAGGTCTACTGTTCCAAGTCACTGCAGAAACAATGGAATATTGGGCATAATTCAAGAAATAAAGAAGAATAACGCCTTTAATTTTCACTGAATAATGCATGTTATTGAACTTGTCCAAGACATTGTTAACCCTGTACACAACATAATGGCCCAAACCGACAATGCAACTCACAAAAATCACTAATCAATTTTGATTGCTTTTTTCATTTTTTGTCTCAAAAACATAGCTTATGATCCCTCAATGGAACAAGCTCACTGAGCTCGTTCCAATGAGGAGGGCTTATAAGCAATGTTTTTGACACAAAAAATGAAAAAAAACCCGTTATTCAAGAATTCTGTTTGTAAGTGTCGTCTGCCTTTCATGTTAGGTAAATGGTAATATGAAAAAAAACATCACCATAAAAGTTGTTGACAGCCAATAACTACTGTTCAGGTAATCTGATGAACAAATTTCTTGGTGAATTAATGGACAGAAGGATGGATAGAAGGACAGGTGGACAGACAGAGCTCTTTATTATATCTCTTCCCTGAAGGAGGATAATAAATTGTCCACATCGGTAAAGTGCTGTGCACAATTCCTTTTCCCCCATTTTCTGCTTCTGCTTCAATCAGAGTAAGTTGATTGAGCTCAGAGCAGTGAGGAAACACGCCCAATGTTTGCAGGCCTGTATATTGGGTAAACAGCATTTTTTGTTTCTTATTTGCCTAAAATCAAATGGGGCAACCAAGTTTTTGTTTGCCCAGATTTCATACGTCAGATAAATGCCAAGAAATTTTTGTGAAATGCTCTTGATATTCATGTGGTTAACACTTCCAGAACCATGGTCTCTCTTATAATAAACATAAAATTTTTGACACTCTTGCCAAAATGCTGTGATGGAATACATAAAGCCCTTTCGAATAGTGTATTCCATCACTGCATAACAGCTTAATGAAAAAAATCAGTAAAGCAGATTCACTTAAGAATTGAATGCAATTTTTATAATCTTTATTGGAGTATGAACGTGTGGGAATAGGTACAAATTATGTATGAATCCCGAAGGACCTGGAAGGTGGGATGCTTTGCCTTTGGACATAATTTGTACCCATTCCCACACGTTCATACTCCAATAAAGATTATAAAAATTGCATTCAGCTCTTATAATTACATTCCGTAACTGTTTAAACTACTTTTTACCAAACAACAAAATAGAAAGACGAAATAAAACATGTACGAACAAACGAGGCGAAAAACCACCCTCACACAAAAGACAAAGTGCACAACTCTGAGTTGAGCGCCGGTTTTCGGCATTGACCCAAATTTGTGAAATTGCCGTCTTTCGCAACGAAAATTGGAATGTTCAGCTAAAATTTTAAAAACCCGCCCAAACACCGCCCGAATTCCATTCGGTCAACTGCGCTGTACCGTAAATGCGGGTCAAAGTTCGACCAAATGTATTCACTGGAAAATGAATTACATTTGGTCATGACGTTTTCATCCAGCTGACCAATGGGAATTGAGTATTTGGACCCAAAACGTATAACTACATTAACAATGTAATTATAAAACTGTGGTCCCTGCTATGGGAAATCATATGGCACATGTCTTTGAAATGAAAGGACTGTAACTCTGGTGAAAAATAAGGGGGCAACTTTTTTGCAACATGTGCTGGAGCAGATTTTCACAAGAATCCCTCATACCAAATTTCATTGAAATTCATCCATGCACTGTTGAGATATCGCTGTAGATGGATGAACAGACAGACAAATAATGCAGACTACTTTTATAACCTGTGCAGGAGTTGCTTGTCACAAGGATCCCTCGTACCAAATTCCATTCATTTTCATCCACCTACTGCTGAGATATTGCTAGATGGGAAAAATCATGAAAAATTTACAAAGTAAGGACCATAACTCTGATGAGAAATATGCAGTTAACTTTTTTGTAGCATGTGCAGGACCAGTTTGTCACCAGGATCCCTCGTATCAAATTTCACTGAAATCCATCAACTGAATGCTGAGATATTGATTTGGACGGATGGACAGATGGATGGAGAGAGAGACAACTAGCTGCTCCCCCAAAATTTGTCAAGAAGCATAAAAACTCATGAAATAACCTGCTAAAATGTGGGTTTCTCATCTCAGCATTCACACTATTTATTTAATTATTTATTTATTGGTGTTTAAGGTCACATATTTCTGCACAATGGCTAATCAGTTTTACGGGTGGAGGAAGCCGGACTACCCGGAGAGAACCACCAAGCAATGGCGAGCAACTGTCAGCTCCCCAACATACTAACTCCACACAAGCAGCGTTACCATTGGTTGAAGACAGAGCACCATCGGCGTGCACTATGCCTTAGTACACAACGTCACCGTGCCCCCACGTGGGCAATGGGGGTGAAGTGTCTTGCCCAAGGACACAACAGGGTTGCCGCAGGTGGGATTCAAACCGAGGACCTCTCGGCTTGCAGTCTGCACCTCTACCTACTGAGCCACTGCGCCCCCAGAATTCACACTAATAATAAACAAGTGCCTTGACTTTGGATGGCCAATTATCCACCTCCTATATCCAACAAGGGCAATAACTTTTGAAGAAATACTTGGACACAGCTAGTTCACAAACCTTGATATTGTCATCTAACAGCTATTTATTAAAATATATTAAATTAGGAAAAAACATCTGGAACAGTTTTCTTTGGAATGTCTATAAGAAGTGGTATGGTGAGGATAAGAAATTCCAAGTCCAAACAGGGCAATAACTCTCAAAGAAATACTTTTACACAGCTGGTTCACAATTTCAATTCATTCACAATTTTATCATCGAAAATCATTCACAATTTCGTCAACAAGACGGAAAACAACAACACAGATCAATTGACTTGCAGTAATTTGTTTATTATATGACAATTAGTATTTTAAACTGATCAAACCACCTGAAGATTCAAATACAACAAGAACTAGAGAAACAAAATTTACTGCACCCAGTAAATTCAAGTCTATGTGAAAAGGGTTAAAGTATCAGGAATAAACTATACAGAAAGAGAATTTATGGAGGCTTAATTTCAGGAGTAAAATATTGTTAAACAAATCAGAAATGGGTTTTCGTTAACAGTATTTACAGATATTCATACTGGAATCAGAACAAATTATTAAAAAGAAACCAGAAAAGGCATATATGTGATCAGCATTCAAAGGGTTCGATACTCGAATCAGAAATGGACATTTTTGGCTCTGCCCACTAATTTGAGTGATGAAATACGTTCATAAACTTTAGAAATGCATTAAGGTGTAATAAAATTCATTTCCCAGTATTTCTGAATAATACGCATTTGATGACTTTGGTGACCTCTTTCAGGCGGACCCCTAGGTGACCTCCGTGACCTTGACCCATATTTTGAATTTCCATCAAGTGTCGACTCATTTGGTGTTAGTTCCAGGTCCATTCATCATACCACGATTGAGATATGAGCATGACCCACTTTCAAAAATGTTGGCTACGCCCACTTTTTTAACATAAAATTGCATGTATAGACCTCAGGAATACTTTGGTGGGTCAAAAAATGTGATTTCCAGCAATTATGAAAAATGCACTTAATGACCCCTAGGTGACCTCCTTGACCCTGACCCATATTTTGAATCTCCATCAAGTGTCGACTCATTTGGTGTTAGTCCCAGGTCCATTCATCATACCATGCTTGAGATATGAGCGTGACCCACTTTCAAATTTTTTGGCCACGCCCACTTTTTTAACGTAAAAATGCATGTATGAATCTCAGGAATGCTTTGGGGGGCAAAAAATGTGATTTTCAGCAATTATGAAAAATGCACTCAATGACCCCTGGGTGACCTCCGTGACCTTGACCCATATTTTGAACCTCCATTCAGTGTCGATTCATGTGGTGTTGGTCCCAGGTCCGTAGGTCATACGATGCTTGAGATATGGGCGTGACCCACTTTCAAAAATTTTGGCCACACCCACTTTTTTCATGAAAAAATGCATGTCTGAATTTTGGGGAAGCATTTGGAGGTCAAAAAATATGATTTCCAGCAATTATGAAAAATGCACTCATTGACCCCTGGGTGACCTCAGTGACCTTGACCCGTATTTTGAATCTCCATTGAATGTTGACTCATTTGGGGTTGGTCCCAGGTCCATTCATCATACCACGCTTGAGATATGAGCATGACCCACTTTTAAAATTTTTGCCCACGGACACTTTTTTAATGTTAAAAATGCATGTTTGTACGTCAGGAATACTTTAGGGTGCCAAAAAATGTGATTTCCAGCAATTATGAAAAATGCACTCAATGATCCCTAGGCGACCTCCGTGACCTTGACCCATATTTTGAATCTCCACTGAGTGTCGACTCATTTGGTGTTGATCCCAGGTTCGTATGAGATACCACGCCTGAGATATGGGCACAACCCACTTTCAAAAATTTAGGCCACGCCCACTTTTTTAATGTAAAAAATGCATGTGTGTATGTCAGAAATGCTTTAGGGGGGTCAAAAAATGTGATTTCCAGCAATTATGAAAAATGCACTCATTGACCCCTAAGTGACCTCCATGACCTTGACCCATATTTTGAATCTCCATCGAGTGTCGACTCATTTGGTGTTGGTCCCAGGTCCATATGTCATACCACACCTGAGATATGGACGTGACCCACTTTCAAAACACCCCTACAGACACCCCTGATACCCCAGGAATCTGAGAAACATAGGTGGCCGAGAACTTGTGGCTGTCTATCAGCATGCCAAAAATCAATGAGTTAGGGCAATTCGTTTTCGAGTTATCTTGCGGACAAAAAAAGTGATGAGAAGACAGGAGAAGAAGAAGAAGAAGAAGAAGAAGTAGAAGAAGAAGAAGAAAAAAAAAAGAAAAAGAAACCGTGCAAAAACAATAGTCTGCGTGTTTCACACAGACTAATAATGAATTTTAATATCACATGCATTGGATCAAGTATTAAACACTGTGTTGCAGAGAAGAGAAATGGGCAGTGGTCTTCCAAAATCAAATCCCTTATTTTAAAAAAAAAAGTCAATTATTTACCTGATTTGGATTTGGATCAACCTCATCCCAGTTGTTGTGAAATAAGCCGTGATCTATTTTTTTGAATGGTAGATGCATTACTGATGGTCGAATTCGATAAAGCCAGCTAATAATGAAAAACAAAATATGTATGACAAAGGATGAATGGAAAATATAATGCTACATGTGCCGAAAATTTCACTTGCTTATTTGTGGAATAGAATAACCTTTGGCGAGCTCACGCCAATGAGCTTTGTTTTTGAAGCAAAAAATATCAAGATTTTAGTAAATTTTATTTCTTTACATACCTACAACCAAGACTGGAAATTTGCCGTCTGTCATTTGCAGAATGTCTCCAGAGGGTGAATTTGCTGATGCTATCCCATACAGTGGGCCAAATTATGCTCTGGGTATCTCTTTCTGTTTAGGCTTGAGACCTTGATTCAAACTGAGGTTCACAGAGGGTACATTTAGTGATGCTACCCTGTTGAGAAGGGTAGCACCACCAAATTCACCCTCTAGGGACATCAAAGCGAAGTCTTCTTGGTGAATGGAACGGCAAACCAGTCTGAACATTTCCAAATTGAACAGCGGAGCAACATTGGACTTGTTCAGGACACTCAGATCAATAACAGGCTGGAGTTGGTCTTCAGCACCCGAGAACAGTCTTGAGTAAAAACCTGGCAAGAAGAGATTCTCCATGACCTCCACTGCCCCTTTGGAGAGAAGACTGTCAATCTCTCTCACCAAAAGCTACCGACATGCAAGGTCGGGTGGAACCTGGGTTGGAGTAGGAACCCAGGCCAGACTCTGGTGTCGACGAAATGATATCCTGAGGTTGGTTTTGACTACAACGAACACTCACTGGTCTGATGTGATGTTTGAACACCAGTCTGTAGACAAATATCCATTCTTCAATCTGGGCCAGATCGAGGTGGGGACCCTCATTAGCTTAACTTGACATAGTCAAGATAAGCTATTGCCATCACGTGTGCGGAAGTTTGTTAGTCTGTGAGTCGGTTAGTCTGTGATGTCTGTTCACATTTTCCTTTGGCACGGGCTACACCCTGCAGTTCTTGTCTGATCGACACGAAATTTCATATGCAGGTTTGGGGTCGTGTTTAGATGAGAACGTCCCCTTTTGGTCGCGATCGGGCAACCGATATGGCTGCCCGAGCCCAAAACCCGAAAACCATTAGCACAATCTACAGGTCGTATTTATGAAGGGATTTCATTGTAACTTGGTAGGATGCCTCTGTATAATGCCTAGATGAGAACATCCCCTTTTGGGCATGATCTATCAACCGTGATGGCTGCCCAAGCCCGAAACCCCAAAACTTTTAGCATAGTCTGCAGGTCATGTTTAATGTGGAGGGATTTCATTGTAACTTGGTAGTATGACTCCTTATGATGTCTAGATGAGAATTTCCCCCTTTGGGCATGATCTGCCAACCGTGACGACTGCCCGAGCACAAAACCCGAAAACCTTTAGCACAGTCTACAGATCATATTTATTGAGGAATTTCATTGTAACTTGGTGAGTTGACTTCATACAATGTCTAGATGAGAAAGTCCCCTTTTGGATGTGATTGGGCAACTGTGACGGCTACAGGGGCCTGATGCCCGAAAACCTTTAGCACAGTCTACAGGTCATATTTATGAAGGGATTTCATTGTAACTTGGTAGGATGACTCCAAATAATGTCTAGATGAGAATGTCCCATTTTGATCGCGATCATGCAGCCTTGATGGGTGCCCGAGCCCAAAAACCTTTAGCATAGGCAAAAGGTTATATTTGTAGAAGGATTTCATTGTAACCTGTTAGGTTGACTCCATATAATGCCCAGATGATGACATCCCCTTTTGGTCATGATTGGTCAACTGTGATGGCTACAGGTGCCTGAACCTCGAAAACCTTGAGCAAAGTCAACAGGTCATATTTATGAAGGGATTTCATTGTAACTTCGCAGGATCACTCCAGATGATGCCCAGATGAGATTGTACCCTTTGGTTGTGATCATTCAACCATGATGGCTGCCCGAGCCCGAAAACCTTGGCTGCCCGAGCCCGAAAACCTTTAGCACAGTCTACAGGTCATATTTATGAAGGATTTCATTGTAACTTGGTAGGTTGACTTCATATAATGTCTAGATGAGAACGTCCCCTTTTGGACACGATTGGGCAATTGTGACGGCTTCAGGGGCCCAAAGCCTGAAAACCTTTAGAACAGTCTACAGGTCATAATTATGAAGGGATTTCATTGTAGCTTGGTAGGATGACTCCAAATAGTGTCCAGATGAGAACGTCCCCTTTTGGTCATGATCATTCAGCCTTGATGGCTGCCCGAGCCAAAAAACCTTTAGCATACATGTCTGTAGGTCGTATTTATGGAAGGATTTCATTGTAACTTGTTAGGTTGACTCCATATAATGCCTAGATGATGACATCCCCTTTTGGTCGTGGTTGGTCAACTGTGATGGCTACAGGTGCCTGAAGCCTGAAAATCTTGAGCATAGTCCACAGGTCATATTTATGAAGGGATTTCATTGTAACTTCATAGGATCACTCCAGATGATGTCCAGATGAGAATGTCCCCTTTTGGTTGCGATCATTCAACCATGATGGCTGCCCAATCCTAAAGCCAGAAAATCTTTAGCACAGTCTTCAGATCATATTTATGAAGGGATTTCATTGTAACTTGGAAGGTTGACTTCATGTAATGTCTAGATGAGAACGTCCCCTTTGGATGCAATTGGGAAACTGACGGCTACGGGGCCCCGAAGACCAAAAACCTTGAGCACAGTCTACAGGTCATATTTATGAAGGGATTTCATTGTAACTTTGTAGGATCACTCCAGATGATGCCCAGATGAGAATGTCCCCTTTTGGTTGCGATCATTCAACCATGATGGCTGCCAGAGCCCCCTTTTGGTTGTAATTGGTGAACTGGGACGGCTTCAGGAGCCTGAAGCCCCAAAACCTTGAGCACAGTCTACAGGTCATATTTATGAAAAGATTTCATTGTAACTTTGTAGGATTACTCCAGATGATGCCCAGATGAGAATGTCCCCTTTTGGTTGCGATCATTCAACCATGATGGCTGCCAGAGCCCAAAGCCCAAAAACCTTTAGCACAGTCTACAGGTCATATCTATTAAGGGATTTCATTGTAACTTGGTAGGTTGACTTCATATAATGTCTAGATGAGAACGTCCCCTTTGGACGCAATTGGGAAACTGGCGGCGACAGGGGCCCGAAGCCCGAAAACCTTTAGCACAGTCTACAGGCCATATGTATGAAGGGATTTTAATGTAACTTGATAGGATGACTCGTTCTGGAATAATTTCACTGTAACTTGGTAACTTTTGTTGATATACGTTAACTGTGAGGGTCACATACATTAACTGTGAGGTCATATTAACCCACCCCTCAGCTCTTTAGTACAGTGTACACCTCATATTATTTTTATCATAAGCATAGCATACAGGGAACAGAAATGAACATATTCCCAATTATCACAATTCTTGTCTTATTTCATAATCCTTTCATAAACATTGAACATTATCCTTTTCATCAAATACAACACACAAGTTAAGCTACAGTGTCACTGACACTTTCATTTTCATCCCTAATGAGGTTGGTGGGAGGAGAACCTACTCCCTCTACTGGCAATAGGTTCCTGGGACATCCCTTGCCACCAACCATGCTGGCCCCTAGAAGAGGCAGATATTCCTTTCCATACTATACTAATCAAAGCTATTTTAATTATGGAGAGCACAAGTTTAGGACTGTTGGATTGTCAGTATGTTAACATTTGGTTTCTCCTTGCCCTATGTCTGCAGTTAGATTATTGCACATGTTTCACTACCAGAGTGATTAACCCTATGGAAAAATGAGTAATAATTGGACCTAATTTTTATCATGTAATCCTTGTCACTTCAGCCTCATCTGGATCTTTAAACAACTCATTCATCATGTGTAGGCTGCTTGTTTGACATAATATCCCTCCCACCCATTTTCTTCCTATGTGGTTCTCTCTATTGGTTTTATGGGAATGGGAGCTTGATCATCCATTCAATACATCAAGGCATATTCATATGGTTTGGGCGAGTTTTGGCCCAACTATTTTCAGGAGCTTTATTATTATTGCTTGTAAGTGTTGGCTTCACTGTCCTATGAGTCTCTGGAGGCTCCTATTAATAATTTAATAAATATCAGTGCAGCCCTTATCGAAATCAGTGTTCAGGGTTGTTTTATTTCCCATTCCTTCCTTTCACAAATTTATTTATTTGGGTTTAATTCCTTGCATAGTTGCTGGAAGGTATTTCTGTAGAGGACAGGAAATCTCTTGCCACTAAAATAAGTAAATTTTGAGCATATTTAACACGAAAAGCAGACTACACTTGCAAACAAAATTCTTGAATAACTAATATTTTTTCATTTTTTGTCTAAAAAACATAGGTTATGACCCCTCATTGGAACAAGCTCGTTCCAAAGAGGGGTCTTAACTTATGTTTTTGAGGCAGAAAATGAAAATATAATGAAAATTAATTGGCGATTTTTGAGAATAGCACCAGCCTGTTTTGGCCATTACGTTGGGTAAAGGGTTAACCAAAATTTCCTTTGCAAACTGAATTGACTTTTTGACAAGTGATTTCTTGAGTCAAATCTTCATTAATTTTTCATCAAATCTGGTCATGGCTGCTTCATAGCATCAATGACTAGATTTAATGCAAAATATTTTACAAATACTTAGCCAGTTAAGAGTTAACAACACTTTAACCCTCTGCACTCTGATGTCAAAATGGCAAAGTTTTCAGCAGTAAATATTTCCCATAATGCACTTTGATATTTAAACAAATATACCTTGTTTGACAGAGCTCAGTGAGCTCTGTCAAACAAGATATAATTGGCTAAATTCATAGTTAAACAAGAGAAAAACAAAGAGGGATTAGAGAAAAGTCTGTTACACAACCAGAGTGCTAGAGGTTAAACAACCAGGGTCATCTGATGTTGGAATATTATTGTTCAATTCTCAATATGAGACAAACAAATTTTGTGAAGAATAACTTCAATGGCGAAATAGATTTCAAGCATAGTAACTATCTTAACCCTTTACAAAAATGTAACAACTGGCCAATGCTATTGGCAAAAGTAACCCTTCAATTTCCATTATTTTTTTCATTTTTTGTCTCCAAAACATGGATTATGAGTCATTTATTATTATTTATTTTATTTATTCGTTTTTTTTTACACTTTTGACAGCCAGCGTCACCTCATGTCGCACAGTTTTATGGGTGGAAGAAAGCGGAGTACCTGGAGAGAACCACCGAATAATGGCAAGAGACTGTCAGATGCCCCAACATACTAACTCCACACAAGCAGGGTTAGCATTGGTTGAAGACAAGTGCAGCACTGACATGCAGGACGCCTTAGTACACAATGCCACCGTGCCACCACGTGGACAATTGGGATTAAGTTTATGTGTCATTTAGAGAAGGTAATTAAAGCTGACAATTCCAAACACAAAAAATAATTCAGTCAGTGAGAGGGTAAATGGTATTTTAAAATTGTAGGAAAATATAGACATCCTTTATGTCTGTCGAGAAATTACACTTCGTGCTTTACTTACTTGCAGTTTTCAAAACTTAACATGTCTGCTTATGACTTCTTATTGGAATGAAGGGGGCATAAGCTATGTTTTTGACACAAAAAAATGAAAACAATTTAGTTAGCCTAAAAAGTTAAAAATCTGTTTCTCAGGCCCTCTCACGTGGTCCTTTTAGCTACCACATGCTCTCTTTTTATAACCAACGCAAACTTAAAAACACAATGAAAGTGTCAATGACACTGTAGCTTAACTTGTGTGTTGTATTTGATGAAAAGGATAATGTTCAATGTTTATGAAAGGATTATGAAATGAGACAAGAATTGTGATAATTAGGAATATGTTCATTTCTGGTCCCTGTATGCTATGTTTTTGATAAAAATAATATGAGGTGTACACTGTACTAAAGAGTTGAGGGGTGGGTTAATATGACCTCACAGTTAATGTATATGGCCCTCACAGTTAACGTATATTAACGAAAGTTACCAAGTTACAGTGAAATTATTCCAAAACGAGTCATCCTATCAATTTACATTGAAATCCCTTCATAAATATGGCCTGTAGACTGTGCTCAAGGTTTTTGGGCTTCGGGCCCCTGAAGCCGTCACAGTTGACCAACCACGACCAAAAGGGGTTGTCATCATCTAGGCATTATATGGAGTCAAACTAACAGGTTACAATGAAATCCTTCCATAAATATGACCTATAGACTATGCTAAAAGTTTTGGGGTCTTGGGCTCGGGCAGCCATCAAGGCTGAATGACCGCGACCAAAAGGGGACGTTCTCATCTAGACATTATTTGGAGTCATCATACCAAGCTACAATGAAATCTCTTCATAATTATGACCAGTAGACTGTTCTAAAGGTTTTCGGGCTTTGGGCCCCTGCAGCCGTCACAGTTGCCCAATCGTGCCCAAAAGGGGACATTCTCATCTAGACATTATATGAAGTCAACCTTCCAAGTTACAATGAAATCCTTTCATAAATATGACCTGTAGACTGTGCTAAAGGTATCGGGCTTTGGGCTTGGGCAGCCATAATGGTTGAATGATCGCAACCAAAAGGGGACATTCTCATCTGGGCATCATCTGGAGTGATCCTACAAAGGTACAATGAAATCCCTTCATAAATATGACCTGTAGATGGTGCTCAAGATTTTCGGGCACCTGTAGCCATCACAGTTGGCCAATCATGACCAAAAGGGGATGTCATCATCTAGGCATTCTATGGAGTCAACCTAACAGGTTACAATGAAATCCTTCCATAAATATGACCTATAGACTATGCTAAAGGTCTTTGGGCTCAGGCAGCCATAAAGGCTGAATGATCACGACCAAACGGGGACGTTCTCATCTAGACATTATTTGGAGTCATCCTACCAAGCTACAATGAAATCCCTTCATAATTATGACCTGTAGAATGTTCTAAAGGTTTTCGGGCTTCGGGCCCCTGCAGCCGTCACAGTTGCCCAATCGTGTCCAAAAGAGGACGTTCTCATCTAGACATTATATGAAGTCAACCTACCAAGTTACAATGAAATCCCTTCATAAATATGACCTGTTAGACTGTGCTAAAGGCTTTCGGGCTTCAGGCTCGGGCAGCCCTCTTGGTTGAATGGTCGCAACCAAAGGGGCCAATCTCATCTGGGCATCATCTGGAGTGATCCTACGAAGTTACAATGAAATCCCTTCATAAATATGACCTGTAGACTGTGCTCAAGGTTTTCAGACTTTGGGCACCTGTAGCCATCACAGATGACCAATCGCGACCAAAAGGGGATGTCATCATCTAGGCATTATATGGAGTCAACCTAACAGGTTACAATGAAATCTTTCCATAAATATGACCTTTTGCCTATGCTAAAGATTTTTGGGCTCGGGCACCCATCAAAGCTGAATGATCGCGATCAAAATGGGACGTTCTCATCTAGACATTATTTGGAGTCATCCTACCAAGTTACAAAGAAATCCCTTCATAAATATGACCTGTAGACCTGTACTTAAGATTTTGGGCTTCGGGCCCCTGTAGCCGTCACAGTTGCCCAATCACGTCCAAAAGGGGACCTTCTCATCCAGACAATATATGAAGTCAACCCACCAAGTTACAATGAAATTTCTCAATAAATATGACCTGTAGACTGTACTAAAGGTTTTCGGGTTTTGGGCTCGGGCAGTCGTCACGGTTGGCAGATCATGCCCAAATGGGGAAATTCTCATCTAGACATCATAAGGAGTCATCCTACCAAGTTACAATGAAATCCCACCATACTAAACATGACCTGCAGACTGTGCTAAAAGTTTTTGGGTTCCGGGCTTGGGCAGCCATAACGGTTGACGGATCATGCCCAAAAGGGGACGTTCTCATCTAGGCATTATACAGAGGCATCCTACCAAGTTACAATGAAATCCCTTCATAAATACGACCTGTAGACTGTGCTAATGGTTTTCAGGTTTTGGGCTTGAGCAGCCATACCCAGTGACCGTTGGGAGCGGGAGAGCAGGAGAGTGGAAATTCACTCTCCACTTTTAGATTTTACGAGAGTGAAAAAGTTTAGGAGAGTGATTTTTAAAATAATGCCTCGGGCCAATTCGCCCCCAGGTGGAATAACGAGGATTGGTGGTGATTGCTGTTGAGAAATCAGTAGGCCTAAAAACGCGCGATTTCCAAAATAATTGGTTTTATGACGTTTCAGCCTTGAGACGTTTCGGCCCTAAGAGGCCAAAACGTCTTAGAAATTGGGCCGAAATGTCTTCACATTCGGTAATTCTTTTTTAGATGTGATTGTGTGGAGGGGTTAAAGTATGCTATCGGCAGTATCGGCGCATTTCGTTTCTCTCTTCAAGCATCGTGAAAGCGAAACTCGAAATGCACCCCTTCTCAGCAAACCTGTCGTCAGCGACCACCTGTCTTTAACGACCATTTTTGGCAAGTCCCAAGGGTGGTCGCTCATGACCAGGGGTCAGCCTGGCAGCTGATTTTAGGGAGAAGTGACTTCTCCCTTCAGAGACTTTAGGGAGAAGTCAGGACCCAGGAGGGAGAAGTCAGTGGACATGAAGGAGAAATCAGAAAAAAAACAACATAAAACGTATATGACATCGTGACAAAATAAATGAACATAGAGGACACAATTGTGGAGAAAAAAATAAATAAAAGTTTATACAAACACACACAAAACTAAGTCAAGATGGTTACATAACAGAATGTAGGTTAAAATCCCCCACCCCACCCTACAAAAAACTGTCGTTCATGGTTTCTGAATACCCCCTAACTCTTCGCCTAACAGTGATGACTAAGGTTACCGTGCAGTTGATTTTGTATTTGCCTCAACGATGTGGATTTGAAATTTAGTATGACCCATGGTGAGAGTGTTCTTCTCTGTAACAGAAGGTATATTCTTTTTAAAAAAATATTTAAAGTATTTAAAATAAATTTCAAGTTCATATAAGAAGCTGGGTCATTCATGGTTTCTGAATACCCTAACTGAGTTGAAAAGCGTAGTTAAAAAAGTTTTCGATATCCTTCGTAAATTAAGCGTTATTAACAATTTGAGTTAATTAATTTCTTTGGTAAATGACAAAACATTTCAGTTGTCTCCCTTCCCGGCAGCGCTGGGTAAACTAATAATACACTGTTCAGAAAACTGACAATTTCTGCCAACCATCTTTCACTGACACGTGCGATTGGTGCTTTGAAGGTCTGCCATTCTTATCCATCCAAATACCTGTGATTTCTATTGTAGCCTTATTACATTTAACCCCCTTCCAACAAACTTCACAAGTTTTCAAAGAAAAACATTCAATGCAAATTGCGGGGCGAATTTCAATGCAGCCAATTTTTCAGTGGAACAGAGCGTAACCGCAAGCAATTTCGATATGGACGAACTGTCTCCAATACATTTTTTTTGTTTTGAAACGATGGTTAACTTTAATAAATTCTAATTAACTCGATGCGTGTCTTGTGTGATTCGTTGTTGTCTGGTACTTTGTTTTTAAATAGCCATTTTGTGCTGGTTGCTATCAGTTGGGGCAAATTGTTCGAATGACTACGCCATTGCAATTCTTTTCAGAAATATAAAATTGGGCTAGTTTAGGCTATTTTCAAAGCCGTGTGACGGACTTTAACAGCAACCATGTTTACTGTTTTTTGCGGAAGCGTGTGTTTTTAAAAAATAAAACATAAGAAAATACAGTAAACTGCCATGTCTCCCAAGGAAGTTTGGGAGGGCGACTTGAATTTCGCCCCCAATGTAAGCCAAGGCGACTTGAGGAATGACAAGGCAACTTCTTCGCCCAAGTCGCCCACTCGGCTGACCCCTGCTCATGACAGGTTCTTCTGTACTTTGCACTTCTCCGACGAAGGCTTTGAACACGACCGGAAGATAAACGTGCGCGACTAATTACTCGCGGTATACGAAAAAGCGGTGTGCGATGGTGCGCTGGCGTGATCGCTCGCCGTTCCCAACGGTCACTGCATACCAGTTGCCCGATCGCGACCAAAAGGGGATGTTCTCATCTAGACATGACCCCAAACCTGCATATGAAATTTCGTGACGATCAGACAAGAACTGTGGGGTGTAGCCCGTGCTAAAGGAAAATGTGAACAGACTCACAGACATCCGCACGCATGATGGCAATAGCTTATCTTGACTATGTCAAGTTAAGCTAAAAATTAAATGGCTTATGTCTGATATTTTACCCAAATTACAAAATTGACTACCCCTTTCGAGACCATTGCAAAGCCTTCTTGCTCTCAAGAAACAAAATACCCCGCCACCCATCATGCTATACTGTAGATTGTGAAGCCCAAACCAAAAAACAAACCAAGAATATGAACTTTTAATGGCAAAGAAATAATTACAAGAAAAGGCCGCTCGACCACATGTCCTCCGAAAAAACAAGTCGAAAAAGGGGCATAACTCTAGTAAAAATTATCGGTCTGAACCCATATTCAAACCTGACCTGTATTATTACCCCAGAAAGTCACATATCAAAATTCTTTCTGATCAAATAATCCTAACTGGAGTTACCATCCGGACACTGCAAATCTTTAAATTTCTAAGTCGAAAAATTAAAATAATCTGGCTGAACCCATATTCGAACTTGACCTGTGGTTTGGGCCAAGAAGGTCACATACCAAAATTGGTTGCAATCAAATGATTTAAACTGGAGTTATCATGGGGACACCAAGTGGGACGGATGCACAGACGTACGGATGGATGGACGCATGCATGCACGGATACACAGACGGATGGACACCGCTGATTTCTATGGTCCCCCGAAAATTGGGACAAAAATAAAATAAAAGACCCTCCACCTACATGCAATTTTAGAAAAATGGCCTGAGAAACAGAAAAACTACTTTGTAGGGCCTTATGCAAGAATTTTATATGCAAGTATCATCTTTCTCTGATTTCAAGTATCATCTTTCTCTGATTTCAGGTAAAGGGTTAAGGTACTGATGAATTAAGACTGAAAATTCAATAAACATGAATATATTACTAATTTGAATATTATTAGTATTAAAGCGAAAGAATATTTACCTCCTTTCATTGTAATCCCTGGAAGCAGTGAAGGCTGTTCCAGAGAGCTGTTCTGCATATAGACCATATGGACATATTTGAGGATTGTTCTGCAAAGAAATCATGTACAGGTTAGTTTCATAATATTTACAATCAGGGGTGCTAGAAACCCATTCCCAAACGGGGCATCTCTGTCCCGTTCTTCGGTCTGTTTGTGTGAGAGGGGACAGAGAATACATAGTAGCTCTTCAGAGTGGTAAAGTGCTAGAAGCTTCGATCATGGCTCCACTTGAGTGGTTTTATATGTAAACTGGTTGCATAGGCTTGTTATTTTCTTAGCAATAAAAAATAAATGCTTGTATAAAATTACTTCATTACAATTTATTGAGGTGTCAGTGGTAGGGCGGCCACGATTATTGGTTGTCAGTCCGTCAGTCGACTAGTCGATTCGTCGTTCACATATTACGTCCACGTTATGCTGACATACACCAATGTAAAAATTCAAATGTCATCTTGAATTCTGATGCTGTTTTGCATTTTCTGTTAACACGTTGGTTAAACAGAAAGAGTTGGACAAAAGGCTAACAGAAACAGTAAACACCATATGAACACAAGCAAATACAGATTTATTCGAAAAAAAAACAAAACACTTGGGACCATCTTCGAGTCAGTTTGTTGAGCAGAGCTGGGTCAGCATGATTTGTGTGAAAATGGACAAGATTCTTAAAGTTAATCATGTTAATGCCCATGTTACTTAGTGTGACTAGTTAGGCAAATACGGCTTTGTGTCGGGACATGATAGACATTATTCACACTACAATTTCTTACCACTGAATTTCTAACTTGTGGAATATTTAGCGAGGCACAATAAAATGCATTTCAAAACTCCGACAACACAAGTGAAAATCAAAGCACCATCTGGATTCGAAAGTTTTCATTTGCGTCATTTTGGGAATCTAGAAACTGTTATTTGATGAAAATTGCCAGGAATATAGCATGCACAAGCCAGAAAATAAGCAGACTGTCATCTGCAAAATGAGGTCCCAGGGGGTGAATTTGCAGGGTAGCATCACTAAATTTACCCCCTGTGAACCTCAATCTGAATCAGGGTCTCAAAACTAAACAGAAAGAGGTACCCAGAGGATAAATTGTCCCACTGTATGAGATAGCGTCATCAAATTCACCCTCTGGGGACCTCATTCTGCAAATGTCAGACTGCTTATTTTCACGCCTGAGCATGCAGTGTTTATTCAAACCAATTGGATCATCTAAATACTAGGGTTTACTGGGAATTCCTCACTGTCGTATTCAACTTTGTGTCATGTGATGCTGACACTTCAAAGTATGGAAATTCATTTAGTAATTTACTGTCAATAAATTCCAATTCGATATTAAATTTATTGGATTTAAATGGCAACAATTAACATGGATTATCAACAATTTGTTCACAATAGCTTGATCCAGAGCAGAGTTTAGGTATGACAAAGTCCATTTCATGAGATAATATCATTATATGCGAGGGTAAAGTCAAAATTACTGCCTTTTGTCATGATATAAACAATGAATACAAAGAATAATAGATATGGAGAAACATTACGTGCCCCTCCCGGATCAATATTATCATTCAGTGGCAAGATTTACATGGCTAAAAAAAACACAGACTCAGCTTCTGAAACTCTGACATCGTTGACTTAAGTAACTGCTTTTAGTTTTTCCACGTGTGCGATTGATCATTCGCCACAAACAGGCCGGAAAATAAGCTGTGTGACATTTGCAGAATGAGGTCACCAGAGGGTGAATTTGGTGATGCTATTACATACAGTGGGCCAATTTATCCTCTGGGTACCTCTTTCTGTTTAGTTTTGAGACCCTGATTCAGATTGAGGTTCACATAGGGTAAATTTAGTGATGCTACCCTGCTGGGCAGGGAAGCATCACTAAATTCACCCTCTGAGGACCTCATTTTGCAGATGACAGTCTGCTTATTTTCTGGCTTTGCCGCAAATTGTAATTGAGTGAGTGATGGCATGTGAGAGTGGTTGCATGCCATTAAAATGAATGGAAAACGCTGATGTAAAAATCAGCTGCTGGATGACTTTAGTAATGTTCAAACTCAAATATGTTAACTTGGAACGATTTTGGGTAAAATGTTGTGAATCAACAATGTTTTTTATTTTAAATGATGTACACGGCTAAAAAAACAGTCGATTATGAAAAAATAATGGTCGACTATAGAAACTTTTGACGGTTAGTTGATTAATCGAAGTCGCGGCAGGCCTAGCCAATAGACATTCACCAAAAAATTGCAACAAACAATCGTTCATTAACAAACCTGACTAAACTAAGGCTTCCCATTGCATAAAAACTAGAGGTGTGACTGTCCCAGATGGGTCTGTCCATACCCACATCCGCCATGATTATTTTAACACAAAAAGAGGCACAACTCTGACAAAAAAAAGTCTGATCAAACTATAATTGCAGGTGCACAGGTTTCCATGGTAGTAAACATCTATACCATGTTTCAAAAGAATCAACCCACAATCATCTGAGAGAACCTCCAGACAAAATTCTAGTTGAAAAGGGGCATAATTCTGGCAAAAATGATCTGACCAAAACTATAATTGCAGTTGCAGAGGTTCCCATGGTGGTGAACAAGCATACCAAGTTTCGAGCAGATTGGTCTTTAAACGTTGAGAAAATCCCCAGACAAAATTATGTCTTCAGATGGACAGACAGACCAATGGACGGGCAAGGTGATTCCAGTATACCCCCCCCCCCCCCACAACTCATTGCGGGGGGTATAAAACAAGAGGCCCCAAGGAGCCTTAATCGCTCACCGGCCAAAGTGGTTCAAAGAAGTATTTGGGGGTCACATTCAGTTAGACATGGTTCATCAACACTACAAAGGAATGAAGTCATGAGAGAACTATGGAACTAGGGCCATAGCTTGAACAAACTTGAATCTTACCCCCCTAAGGATGTTGCATACCAAATATCAAAAGCATTTATCTGCTGGATCTGAAGAAGAAGATTTTTAAAGAAAATTCCTCATTTTGAACTAAGTTATCATTCGGGCTCCCACAGTGAGCCCAAATATGAACCCCGGGACTTGGCTTGAACAAACTTGAATCTCACCCCCTAAGAATGCTGCATGCCAAATATCAAAACATTCCGACTGCTGAATCTGAAGAAGAAGATTTTTAAATAAAAATTCCTCATATTGACTAAGTTATAATTCGGGCTCCCAAAGGGAGCCCAAATATGGACCCAGGGACTTTGCTTTAACAAACTTGAATCCCCCCCCCCCCCCCCCCCCCCCCCCCCCCCCCCCCCCCGAGGATGCTACACACCACATATCAAAACATTCCGACTGCTGGATCTGAAGAAGATTTTTTAAGAAAATTTCTCATATTGACTAAGTTACAATTCAAGCTCCCACAGTGAGTCCAAATATGAACCTTGCGACATGGTTTGAACAAACTTGAATCTCCCCCCCCCCCCCCCCCCCCCCCCCCCCCCCCCCCCCAAGGATGCTGCACATCCAATATCAAAAGATTCTGTCTGCTGGATCTGGAGAAGAAGTTTTTTAAAGAAATTTGCCTGAAATGCACTAAGTTCAAATTGGGCTCCTATACTGAGCCCAAATATGAACCCAGAGGTCGATTTGAACAAACTTGAATCAAATCCACCCCACAATGTTGCATACCAAATATACCTACTGGATTAGAGATGGGCGGTATTGGAATTTTGAGTTCGGTATCGGTTTCGGTATTTTTGTTTGGGCATACCGCGGTATCGGTTCGGTATTCAATATGTGACTTCAGATTCACTGATAGTAGGGGAATCCATGTCAGAAAAATACAGAATAAGTTGTTCTTGTATCATTCTATCACAGTGCTACACATGCCATTGTTGATGGGCTCAACATTGTCATTCTTTTGTCGAAACAGATCATATCTACAGTAATTTGGTGACTTGTTCTAAATACGCCTTAACTTTTCAAGCTCCACTTAAGGCGTCTGTAATCATAGAATGTGTGTCCTGAAGATGTCATCTTTAGGTGGGCCTGATGACAGTAGTAAAATTATCTGGTCAGTGATTTCTAGCCAAGTCTTGGCTGCCTGTTAAGGCAGCCAAGACTTGGCTAGAAATCACTGCTAAGCAACTGGACATGTACAGATCGTAGACTATTGATAATTTTGTACAACTGCCCTGGTCCTTAAGACTTAACAAAACTGAAAAATAAAATCAGTCACTTCTTTCATGAAAATGAACACTTCAACTGCTATCTGTCCTCATCAAGGCCTTATAAATAGCGAATGCACAGGGAAAATTGAAAATACCGTTGGTTTCGGTATTCAAAGATTGGGTCGGTTCGGTTTTTCGGTGTCCCCATGATAACGGTATCGGTTCGGTTTTTCGGTATATTGCCCATCTCTATACTGGATCTGAAGAAGATTTTTAAAAAAAATTCATCATTTTGAACTAAGTTATAATTTGGGCTACCACAGTGAGCCCAAATATGAACCCAGGGACTTGGCTTGAACAAACTTGAATCTCACCCCCCAAAGCATGCTGCATACCCAATATCAAAAGATTCTGCCTGCTGGATCTTGAGAAGAAGATTTTTAAAGAAATTTGCCTGAAATGCACTAAGTTCAAATTGGGCTCCTATTCTGAGCCCAAATATGAACCCAGGGGTCCGATTTGAACAAACTTGAATCAGATCCACCCCACAATGTTGCATACTAAATATCAAAAGATTCTGCCTGCTGGATCTTGAGAAGAAGATTTTTTAAGAAATTTGCCTGAAATGCACTAAGTTCGAATTTGGGCTTCCATAGTGAGCCCAAATATGAATCCAGGGGGCCGATTTGAACAAACTTGAATCAGATCCACCCCACAATGTTGCATACCAAATATCAAAAGATTCTGTGTGCTGGATCTGGAGAAGATTTTTGAAGAAATTTGCCTGAAATGCACTAAGCTCGAATTCAGGCTTCTATACTGAGCCCAAATATGAATCCAGGGGCCAATTTGAACAAACTTGAATCAGATCCACCCCACAATGTTGCATACCAAATATCAATAGATTCTGCCTGCTGGATCTGGACAGGAAGATTTTTAAAGAAATTTGCCTGAAATGCACTAAGTTCAAATTCAGGCTTCTGTACTGAGCCCAAATGTCAATCCAGGAGGCCTGTTTGAACAAACTTGAATCAGATCCACCCCACAATGTTGCATACCAAATATCAAAAGATTCTGGCTCCTGGATCTGGAGAAGAAGATTTTTTAAGAAATTTGCCTGAAATGCACTAAGTTTGAATTTGGGCTTCCATAGTGAGCCCAAATATGAATCCAGGGGGCCGATTTGAACAAACTTGAATCAGACCCATACCAAGATGCAACATACCAAGTATCCAAAGATTCCACCCACTGGTTCTGGAGAAGATTTTTTAATAATTTTTCTATAATTCATACGGTGCTATCAGAGTTATGCCCCCTATGGAGCCCCAAGTGGGCATGTCCATTTCATTTGAACAAACTTGAATTGACATATGGTAATGAACATTCCATACCAAGTTTCAAGCAAATCGACCTAGCGGTTTCAGAGGAGAAGTCGTTTGAAAAATGTTCACGATGCCGGACGGACGACGACGAACGGCAAGTGATAAGTTTAGCTCCCTTCGGTGAGCTAAAAACCCACTCACCTTTGTAAAAACATTTAGCACTAAGTTCTGCTCAACCATTAATATTACAGGAACTCCATTCAAATGCGAGGACACCAACCTGGCCAATTAGTGTTGCTGTCAGCAGTGCCGAGGCAAAAGTTGAAAAATATATTTTCCTTGGCAATAAAAATGACGACAAAAAAAAATATTTGGTTTGGTTTTGGTATTTAACATATTACCTCAGTCTGAGACCCAATTTCATTATGTTGTTATGGTATCAGACATACAGCAATGGCCCTTTAGTAAATTAATTCATTTTTTTCAATTGCTGAACAATAACAGAAACCACATGGGGCTCCTCTGTGATGCCAAATTTGGTACTGTGAAGAATTAGTGGTCAAAACAGCATCTTTCATCCGAAGTAGTGGTTAGAAATGAAAAAGTGTCAGATTCATCCGACCAGCACTGACTGACTACCATGGGTTAAGTCCCCTGGTTCATTAGTGTGCCAGAGTCTGTGTCTTTTATTTGCTCAAGAAAGGACAAGGTGTAAGCCAGTTACAACATTGAAAACTCACTGTCAGTATTCAAGGATTTGAACCACCTGTCCTGAAGCATAATACATGCACGTGGGCAGGTTGTGTAAATTCATGAATACATCCAACTCAGTTGGTTACTATTACAAATTAAAAAAAAATGGTAAGCATCCTATCTGGGTACCCAATTATTTGATTCACCCTCTGCACACTGTGATCAAAATATAACAAGAAAATAGTGCAACATAAAGCAATGTCAACATGGGCAAAACAAAAATTATTCAATTTTCTGCTGTATTCAACTCAATTATTCCCATGGACAAAACCCAATGCAAAAACTTCAAACTCAGTTTTTTCAAGTTTAAAAAGAGGCATAACCGTGATAAGTGTGGTTAGTATGCATGGGCATAAACTGTAATTATTGATAGACCACTCTAGGGGAAAGGATATCTGCATATCACAGTGTAATATGCAGATATCCTTTCCCCCAAAGTGGTCTATCACCACACCAAAGGAGTCGAAAGGACATCAAAATCCAACATCTGATGCCGTAGTTATAACGCAAAATGTTCGTATGGAAAGTTTTAGGTATCCAGACAAAATACCCTCGGACAAAATACCCTTAGGACATAATACCCTAAAAAAAAATACCCTTAGGACATAATACCTTCAATGGGTAGGACAAAATACCCTCAGACCAAATGTATCTAAAGTTGGATTTAAGGTGTTGAGGTGTTGGGGTGGGGGGGGGGGGGGGGGGGGTGTAATTGCATCTAAGGCATTAGCCGGTGTTTTGTTTGAAATAACAAGTACCAATATTTTAAATTTTTTTTTTTTATTAACCCTTTACCTAACGTAACAGCCAAAACCGGCCAGCGCTATTCTCAAAAATCGCCAATTAATTTTCACTGCTTTTTCATTTTTTGTCTCAAAAACATAGGTTATGACCCCTCGTTGGAACGAGCTCGTTGAGCTCGTTCCAACGAGGGGTCATAAGCTATGTTTTTGAGACACAAAAATTAGTTATTCAAGAATTATTTTTGCAAGTGTCGTCTGCTTTTCAGGTTAGGTAAAGGGTTAAACTAAATAGATATGAAGCACAATACCAATGGCAGATGGCAATTGAATATATACATTTGGTCTGAGGGTATTTTGTCTGAGGGTATTTTGTCCTACCCATTGAGGGTATTATGTCCTAAGGGTATTTTTTTGAGGGTATTATGTCCTAAGGGTATTTTGTCCGAGGGTATTTTATCCTACAATCAAGTTTTATAAGTGTATCAAGGGCCATAACTCTTGCCTGTATGCATCTATATGAAACCTGCAATCTGCGGATGTCTTCTTCACCCAAGCTAGTCATGGTATGCATGGATGTCACGAAACCCACGACATGTGGATATCATGTCACTTATGCTGGTCTGTCATCAAACCCTACAGGTTCTACAAGGGGCATAACTTGGATATAAATGCGTGGACAAAACCTGTGATTTGTGGATATCATTTCCCACATACTGGTCAATCAGCATACCTATGGACTTCAAAATCTAATAACTGATGCCAGAGTTATAATACAAAACGTTTGTATAGATACATGTATATGACTGTACAGACGTACAAACAGGTGGAGACCTCGACTATATACCCAGCAAACTTCATAAGGAGGCTGGATCATAATAAATTTCAGCCAGCCAACCAGATTAACTCTCTGCACACTGATGTCAGAATACCAAAATAGGAAGTTGCAAATTTTCCCATCATTCAACTATGAATGTAACCAATTCTATCTTGTTTGACAGAGCTCATCAAGAGTGATTCAGTTTTCTTGTTGCATTATGGGAAAAAACTGCAACTAGAAATGTTGGTATTCTGCTATGAGTATGCAGATGGCTAATCTGGATGGCTGGCATAAATATTCAGCTCTCTGTTTATACTTACTTGTCCTTCAGGCAGTGAACCTGGACAACGTGGGTCCTCTGATGCAAATTCATTCCCAAAGCCTGTTAGGTACTGAAATATAGAATTTAAATACTAATAAATACTAACCCCTTGAACTCTGGTGGTATCTCACATGAAGTTCAATGGAAGCAATTGGAAGGGTCCATATTCATTATTTGAGGGAGGCCACACAATATTTTCGATTTGCAGCCCTAAGGCTGCAGCTTGAAAATACCAATTGGACTACCCCACACTTTAACTTAGCAACCATCCCACTTAACTAAAGTATGACGAATCCTGTTCCAATGCTGGAAAAACGCTTCTCGTGTTCAAAGGGTTAATTTAGATCTTCTACTAAGAAGGTTCTGCTATCACTTCAAATTGCAGACCTGTCATGTCGAAAATCATAGAGAGCCTCCAAGCGACTGCATCCTCCTTAGAAAAGATGGCGGTGGTGGTGGAGGGTGGGGGGGGGGGGGGGGGGGGGCAGAGCTTAAAATTTATATCAGAATCAATTCTCACAAATGATTATCCCAAGAAAAACAATGAGAATCAACTTTGATTCTCGAAAATGGGCATTTGATCCTAAGGCGTCCTGAAAGACCTGGAAAATTCTACTCATTTTTTGCTTCCTCATAATAAGGTAACATGCTGACATGGCTGTGGGGTCTAGTGAAGTCTTAGCTGCCTTTACAGGGAGCAAAGACCCCAATAGACACCACTGTCAAGATACTGTAACTTACACCAGCAAGACCACCAAAAGCCTGAAAGCTGGAACATACAGGGATTCTTCTGACCTTTTTTGGAAAGGGTCCAGGGTAGGGCTGTCACGATTTTTTAGTTTTGGAATCGATTAATCATACAAATAATCGATAATATCGTATCTAGATTACCCCCTCTCCCTCTTTTTGAAGTCGTTAAAAATGAAGTTCAAGTCAGTTGACCTACCTCAAGTAAACAAGGAAGTCGATATTTTTTTTAGGTACATTCAATGCTTTGATGTTCTGAACTTTTGAACCGTCAGTGTAATAATCAAGATCGGCCGTCAGTTGCAAAGTTCGCAACTGCCGACCGGTCTTGATTATTACACCGATGGTTCAAAAGTTCAGAACATCAAAGCTTTGAATATACCTAACATATAAATGCTTCTATCGGCTTCTTGGGGTTTAACGTCGACGTTCTTGACCTTTCACCTTTAGAAACAATAGTTTTTTCATCAAATTTTTTTTAATTATTAAACGTCTAAAACGGGGTAAAATTTAACGATTCTCAAACAACGACAAATGCTAAAATGATTTGGGCGTGACCAAACGACAATTGATTAATCATGACAGCCCTAGTCCACGGCCTATGTACATGTAATTGGGAAAATGGGAGTGCATTGGCTCAGTAGGTAGAGATGCAGGCTGCAAGCCGAGAAGCCCTTGCTTTGAATCCCACCTGTGCAACCCTGTTGTGTCCTTGGACAGGACACTTAATCCCAATTGTTAACTGAGGCGAACTACACATCATTGGTGCACTTGTCTTCAACCAATGCTAACTCTGCTTGTGTGAAGTTAGTATGTTGGGAAGTCTGACAGTTGCTTGCTGGTTCTCTCCAGGTACTCCGGCTTCCTCCACCCATAAAACTGTCTGACACAAGGTGACCCTGGCTGTCGAAAGTGTTGTTAAACCCCAATAAACAAGGGTAACGCCCCCGGTCCCCCGACCAAGATGGCAAATTCAAGGGAGCTGTTAGAATGCAATTTGTTTGCAGAGCATGGCCATTTTTTAACTTGACCTGTATTTCCAACCAATTAAACCACATACTTAGTTTTGTTTCAATCAAATGATCCAAAGTAAAGTTATCATCCGGACAACAAAAAAAACGTATTTTCTAAGTCGAAAAAGGAGAATAAATCCAGTAAAAATCAGTGGAGCGTGCCCATTTTCGAACTTGACCTGAATTTCCACCCAAATAAGCGGCATACTAAATTTCGTTTCAATCAAATGATCCTAACTAAAGTTATCATCCGGACAACACAAAAACTGTATTTTTTAAGTCGAAAAAGGGGAATAAATCCAGTAGAAATCAGTGGAGCGTGCCCATTTTCGAACTTAACCTGCATTTCCACCCAAGTAAGACACATACCAAATTTAGTTTCAGTAAAATCATCCAAACTAAAGTTATCATCCGGACAAGGGTGTGACGGACGGACAGACGGATGCATGCACGGACAGATGGACGAACGGACGGACACCATTTTTTAACTTGACCTGTATTTCCAACCAATTAAACCACATACTTAGTTTCGTTTCAATAAAATGATCCAAAGTAAAGTTATCAGCCGGACAACACAAAAACCGTATTTTCTAAGTCGAAAAGGGGGAATAAATCCAGTAAAAATCAGTGGAGCGTGCCCATTTTCGAATTTGACCTGCATTTCCACCCAAATAAGCAGCATACTAAATTTCGTTTCAATCAAATGATCCTAACTAAAGTTATCATCTGGACAACACAAAAACTGTATTTTTTAAGTCGAAAAAGAGGAATAAATCCAGTAGAAATCAGTGGACTGAGTGGAGCGTGCCCATTTTCGAACTTGACCTGCATTTCCACCCAAGTAAGACACATACCAAATTTAGTTTCAGTAAAATCATCCAAACTAAAGTTATCATCCGGACAAGGGTGTGACGGATGGCCAGCCGGACGGACGGACGGACAGACACTGCTGATTACAATAGTCCCCCGAAGGGTCGGGGGACAATGAATAATTGGGAAAATTCATGCCATGGAGTCCTATTGGGAATTTGTTTTGAAGGAGAAAAAACACATGCACAATAAGAAATACTACCTTCAAACTGAACTGAGACCATAAAGCTACTACAGTACAGTCGCAATCCACCCGTGGGCAGTGATGTTCATATATGCATTTACCAGCTTATAAAAATCATAATCAACAAAATTTTAATTAATAAGCACTGGGTTGTACCCGGTGTTTCATTAAATAAATTTTTGATGATTATTCCTATAATTAGTGTTTGGAGTCTAATATTATTGCGTCCGTGGAAATATTGTCCACCTGTGGAAAGTGCCCAGTCCACGGTGACCATATTGTACATATAGTAAGATTTATAACAAACAGCCACTGAAATCATGATCAATCCAATCTCTATTACCTCTTTTCAACTTTAATTACACTATTAGCCCTTAAAAGCCTGGGGATATTAGCACTGTTTATTAGCTAAAACAGGCCAGAAAAGCTAAAGATATTAACAATAAGCAAAACTGTCCCAACTGATAGGCTCTTCTGCACTGGAGTTTATTGCAGAACAAAGAGGGTTGGATAGTCAGAAACTAATAGCAAAGCTTATAGATGCATACATAGAAGCAGAGGATCATGAAAGAATTCGAACTAGTACAACTTGTCAGGTCTACATATTTGGGTAAATGGATTGACTCTTGTACAAAGGAACGCATCTTATAGCACTGCATGCGACTCTAATAATCCAGAAATAGGGAAATCCAAAGTGATTTTAGACAGTTTTTGGTTAGGCTCCTACTAAAATTCAAAATTTGATTAAAAATTTGATTCAATTCGATTTTACAAATTCGAATATTTTCAAATATACTTCGGCCATAACCTTGAATGTTTACAGATTGTAACTGATTGCATTATTTTATACTGAGTATTGTTCCGAGTGGAAATGTAACTGACTTGTAGTGGTAACAGTGTTTGTAACGATGTAGTTACAACTGTATGACAACACCTGTAGCTACATTGCTAGAAATACTATTACTGCTACAACTGTTCATTTCAACATATTATGCATTATGACCAGTGACCATTTATAAAACGTTTTGAACTTTGTAAAGTAATTCAGCTGTTCAACTTCATTAAATGATTTGTTCCACAACACGATCACATTATTTTATGTTGAGTATTGTTCTGTTCGATCACAGTTACTGCAAAAGCAACGGTTTTCTAAAAGAATACTCCTGATTATTACATAAATAGACGTAGAGCAGGCTTTAATTTACAAGCGGATCGACTCCATTCGGCGTTGAATTATTGTTTTGTTTTAGTCATTCCACATTTTTATGTAAAACAAATGGCTTCATGAACGAATGGAGAAGATTTTTTCCAAGAAAACGTGATAAAAGTGAGGTATCAGCCCTATCAGCCAGGTGCATTTAAAAATGTTTATTGCTGAAGTTTCGAAGCAAAAAAAGTCAACAATTTGAATATTTTCAATCAATAGCTAGTATATTGGTTTATATCTCAATTTATAATGGGAGAAGTGGTGAGGGCAAAAAATGCACTCTACCTGTGTGTCTTTTAATAATCAGGGTTACTATTTTAGAAAAAAAATTTTCTTTGATGACATATCCATTAACTGTGATTCGATTCAAAGTTCAACTCGAAGTTTGATTTGTTTTCACCAATTCAATTTGATATTCGTTTCGATCAAAATCAGCAAATCGCAGGTCCATATTTTAGGTGAAAGGGAGGATAGTCAGACTGTTTGTTTGTGGTAATTAGATGTATGCCTATTGAATCGAACACACCCAATGAACATATCCTTTTCTTATCAGAGGATTTTCGGTCACATAGCAACCACAAGCTACCATAGAAACCAAGTTGGCAGCTTCCAATATTCAAAATGGATTTCAGAAAAAATGAGGTTTTATAGTACTGAATTAAATGTTACATTGTACAATGAATGCGCCACTCCAGTCTGAAACAACACATAGGGGGGGAAACTAATATGCTGTTCAGAATTGTTTGATTTCAACACAAAGTGTGGAACTCTTTGCATCTACTGTCTGCTCAATGTGTCACCTGAAATGAGAACCGGCCGTTGAACTGATTTCAGAGCTAGTCATACCATTCGTTCAAAATGAATTTATTACTTATTAGGGTTTAACAAAGGTTGTGACAGCCGGGTCACCTCGTATCAGACAGTTTTATGGGTGGAGGAAGCCGGAGTACCTGGAGAGAAGCACCAAGCAATGGCGAGCAACTGTCAGATTCCCCAACGTATTAACTCCACACAAGCAGGGTTAGCATTGGTTGAAGTGCATCATTGACGTACAGTATGCCTTAGAACATAACATCACAGTGACCCCATGTGGGCAATTGGGATTAAGTGTCTTGACCAGGGACACAACACGTTTGCTGCAGGTGGGATTCGAACAGAGGACCTCTCAGCTTCCTCTGCTGAGCCATCGCGCTCCAATTCAAAATGAAAATTAGGAAACGGTTCAGACAGATTTTTCTGTCAGATGCAAAAGTTTACCGCGATTTGAGTGACAGATCAATTTGTACGGAACCTTACTAGTTTGATTTGGTATTTTAAGAACAGAACAATAAGCATTTATTTCCTAATTCCATCGCTAGCTACAAAGCTACATCTGAAATTTGAAAAAGATCCGGTGAGAGATGCGGCCTGTGGAGTGTGCCAATGGAATTGTTGACAATTTACATGTATATGTAAATGTGATAGCTCCCATCTGGACATTGCCCCAATGCCATGTATGAAATTTGGAATTGATCAGGTGAGGGCTGCGTCCTGCAGGATGTGCTAAAGGAATTGTGGACAGATAGAGGAACAGATGGATGTGCAGATGGACGAAGGCTTGCAACCCATCCCAATAGTTCATACTTGACGTGGTCAAGTTGAGCTAAAAAGGTCTGCTTGCCAATGAATTGAAGTCATTGCATGAATACTGCAGTGTGTTTTTGATGGTGATTCTTTCTCCCAAGAAGCACAACACTGCTAGTAAACAGTGCTCTCTTCTGTATTCTGTATATACCTCCTCTGTCAACAATATTCCAGTACTATAAGAATATTGTAAAGTTACTTATTGGAAATAATCTTAATGGGTGAGTGGTAACAGATCTCATCCACTGGCATCAGTCTGATTTAAGGTCTATTGGAACTGACAAATTTTCCTAAATAGACAATGTCACAAAAACAAATGGTTCCAAAACACGATAATTAAACAAGTTTCATACAAGCAATGACAGGCAATGGTACTGTTTTGATCCAAAGAATATTTGGAGTGCTGAAGTTTCAAACTAAAAAATGATTTTATTGTTGAAAATCGACTTTTAAATTACAAATTGCACTAACAACAGAACTAAAAATTCACATTTGGAACACTTAAATTACTGAAACCAAAATTAGTCTGAACCATGTATCTACAGCACTTTACTGTCAAATGAACTTTGATGTGCTTTTTGAATTATTTAAAACAGGTTTTTAATCTCCACTCTGAAAGATTTTTTTAGTATGAATATTAAGATGTGTAACCTTAAGAATGCATGATTAGGATTCACTGGAGCTTCACACTTTTCATTAGTTCTGTTTACCATCAACTGAACAATGATTGTCCATCTAGTGTTAGAGACAAAATAATTAGTGTATTTATCCTTGACCAGTCAGCTGTATCATGTATTGTCATTTCATTAGAAGGTTCAACATTGTACAACTCTGTCAGTGTAAGATGTTTGGATTTAGCAATCAATGTCAACCAACAAACATTCATGCATATCTATACCAAATACATGAGCCAAGGTGTCATGTACATCTTGCATGTGCCATTTGTCTCTTAAGGTGTCACGTTTTGGTGTCATTACTGGAAAAATATTTTGGAATGGACATTAAAAACATGTTTTAATTAATTTTAAAATCACCTCAGAGTTCATTTCTCAGTAAAGTGCTATAGATATATGTTTTGGATTAATTTTGGTTTCATTAATTTAAGAGTTGCGTGTGTGAATTTTCCATTCTGTTGTCAGTGTGATCTACATTTTAAAAGTTGATTTTCAACAATAAAATTATTTTTTAGTTTACAACTTCAGCAAACAAAATATTCTTTAGTTCAAAGCAGTATCATTGCTTGTCACCGTTTGTACGAAAATCTTTTAATTTAGTTGTTTTAGAACTCTTTTGTTTTTGACCATTTGGGGAAATTCGCCGGTTCCTATAGACCTTAAGTACTTTGTTCTATCTAGGTGCAGTTAAAAACTGTTCATAAATCCAATTTCTTGAAAGTTATTCAATGTTGGAAATGAGGGTTTGCTTTTTTGTGGGGGGGGGGGGGGGGGGGTGGGGGAGGGGGCGCCAAAAACAAATAATCCTTCACATTTTAATATATTTTTTTTAACAATCAATCATGGTACATCAATACTGGCGACAGTGGTCAATGTAAAGATATTCTAGTATTACCATTTGGTTTTGCAAACATATCAACCACAGCATATGGATTTTCGAGTAATAAATTACTCCTTTCAGATGACAAATATATGACCCCTAAGTCTGACAATCTTGGTTGGCCATTTTGTTGCTCAGATAATTTTTTATATACTGGAAAGCCGAAAAACTGTGTTCACATTACACGGAAGACACTGGTGGAGTGAGTGCTAGCTTAACTGCTTTTTGTAAATTTGGCAGTGTTGAGTAGGGAATAATTGTCTTTTCAAGTACCAGACATTCTTGTTTGAAATCATTCAAGTCAGTATTAACTGTGTGTATGGGCAGTTTGCGAATGGTAGCGATATAACCAACGCGTGTCACTAAGACGAACGAGTTCTTTAACATGCACGTTATCCCTCTCCTGAATTTCCACAAACAATTTATGCACACGTGAATGGGACATAAACACATGTAAACATTCAACTAGGGCAAAAAAACTCACCTGCTGATTTAACACTTCTACACACATCAGCGAGAACCAGGTTTAATCGATGTGCATAACAATGAACATAGAAAGCATTGGGAAATTGCTCCCTCAAACAGGTTTGAACACCAGATTGGTGTTCTGACATAACACTCTCAACAAAATTAACGCTCTCTAATCCAAGTGATTTTATTTCTCTCACAATTTGTTGGGTGAGAGCTTAGGCGATTAGTCTGTCTGCCCCATGAAACTGGAGAAATTCCTCTTTTACGACATGAATACAATGTGAGATCAAATGAGTTTGCACGCCGAAGGCACGCTGGGATGGTTTGAGGCATTCTGGGGTTTGAACTGGGCATGGCCAAACCATAAAATTAAAATATCGACTACTTTCAGGCCATGTTTGGACTAACCCCAAGGTTCTGACTTCTGCACCAATAGTAACAAGGGGGTTGTATCGTGAATCTGAGGCCTGAAACTTTGTGGGGCTTGGGTTTGGCCCAGGATTCTTGGGTTAGAGCTGCCCCAAGTCCAAAAACTAAAAGACTGTGTTTTAATTTTTGCTTTAGTGCGTACCAAACCATAAAATTAAAACACGGTCTTCTAGGCAATGTTTGGACTACCCCCTCCCCAAGTTCTGACTTCTGCGACAAAGAATGGGGCTGTGTCGTGAATCCAGGGGGGGGGGGGGGGGGGCATTTACAAAAAAGGGAAGAGGCTGCACTCCAGACCAATGCACGCCTCTTCAGTGGTGGATGACCATGACCATGGCGATGGAGTGAAGGATGATCATAGTCCATAATAGTTATGAAATGTCCATAGCGGTTATAATTTGAATAGTTGAATTTAGGGTCTCTGTTGACCTCGAGGTGTTCATTGATGAAGCTATCTTTTGCATGTTTGAACTTGTCGTCATACACGGGGCCTTCATGTGGGTGTTGGGTTTTCTTGAGGAGGTTGGCATCCTGACGTTTGGTCGATGGAAATTTCTTTCTCTGTTTCTATTCCGTTGGCTTTTGTGGTTTCAGTGGTAGTGGTGATTGGTGCTTTCTTTCCATTCCTCTGGTGTGGACCTGTGCGGGCGGGCCTGCAAAAGGTGCTACCTCTCCCAGGGGTGGGTTTCATCCTTGGCAGTGAGTTAAACACAGCCACTCTCAACATGGACATCCCAGTTGAGAAGTGAACAGGCATCCAACATCATCAGGGTATCCTTAATTTTCGTCGGAAGGAAATCCTGGCTAATTAGTTAAAGAATCTAAAATGCACCCACAAGCTTAAATACTCAGTTTCAAAACAAAAGCACAGAAAATGGCAGAAAAGTGGTTGATTTAATTTTAAAAATTGAATAGCAGTTTTCTACTTTAGATAAATTTGGGTTAGCATTTCTTATTATTTACATGATTTTTCTTTTGAAATTGATTAGCTATAGTTGAAAATTGATTCGAAATCTGTTATGCGAATCCAGTTAAATTGAGCCCTGTGGCAGAATGAAATAAATTAAGGGGTCGTCCAACGTAACTTTGTGCATTTTTAAAAAAAATTTGCAAAACATCCTAAATATACTACATAAGGTTTGCTAAGCACCAAATATTTGACACATCATTGTGAAATTTACTTGGGACATATCTGTGATATTTTTGGTGGATATGATTGAGGAATGTATTGAGATGGTCCCCAGTGTTTACATTAGCTCTCTTGACCTGCAGACTTTCCGTGACAGTCATGGAAAGCATGTACCCTTGATTTTCATGACGTTTTCGTGTACTGTCTACATGTACATGACATGTGTAGTGTATTCAATCTTCATTTCAACACAAACCCTTGTGATTTAATGATTGAATATGGCAAATGTAAATGTAAGAACACATTTGTCGGAAGCAGAAATGGGCAGGCTGTAGGATGATGGAGCAAGGGGCTACCCATTGTCAGGTTGTTGAAGCCCTTGGTGTGCACCATATGGTGATCACCAGAGCCTGGGCAAGATTTCAGCAGTATGGCACACCAGTAAGACGACATGGTTGTGGCAGAGACAGGGCAACACCTGCAGCTGAAGACCGGTTTTTGATCATTCAGGCCCGTAAACTACTTTACCACAGCAACCCAGTTTCGCAGTGACCTTCAGAATGCATCCGGGGTAAATGTTTCGACGCAGACTATCCGGGCAAGGTTGCACAAAGATGGTCTCCGATCGAGAAGACCATGTATTCGCATTCCGCTGTCACAGAACCACTGCCAGGCACGATGTGAATGGGCCATGGAGTGGACCACGTTGGATGGACCAGAGAAGATTGATGACCTGCCCTTTTTACAGATGAGTCAAGGTACTGCCTAGACCACACAGATAGGCGTTCTAGGGTATGGAGAAGACCAGGAGAGCGATTCCATGCAGCCAACACTGCTGAGCATGACCGCTGTGGCGTAGGGTCAATCATGGTCTAGGGCGGCATCAACAGGGATGGACATACAGAGCTCTGTGTCATTGAATGTGGTACATTGACTGCACAGCGGTATATTGATGAGATCCTGGATGTCCACGTCAGATTGTATGAAGGAGCAGTGGGTGATTGATTCATTCTGATGGACGATAATGCCCGTCGTCATGTTGCCCATGCTGTCTTGGAGTATCGACAGAGTGAGGGGATTGAGCATACGAACTGGCCAGCAAGATCCCCTAACCTCATTCCAATCGAACATGTCTGGAATGAGTTGCAGCTTGCAATTTCAGCCCATCCAGTCCGTCCAAGAATGGAACAACATCCCACAAAGGACCATCTGGAACCTGATTGGGAGCATGAGAAGGCATTGTCAAGCTGTAATTAACAGTAATGGGTCTCATACTCGATACTGAACTCATACCAGTTCACTCCATCAACTTTCTGGCAAATTGAAAAATTTCCTCTTTTACCAATAATATCCATTTTCCATGGTTATCGAATTCAAAAGCTAACATGTAATATCAAACACAAATAAAATCTTAATTTCTGTACTTAAATCATTAAAGATATAATTAAATAAAAAATATATACACTTTTCATTACAATATTCCAACTAAAACGTAAAACAGGTAGTTGGATATACTTGGTGCTTAGCAAACTTTGAGTAGTATACGAATTAAAGCAGTGAAAAAGGAGGACATATTATATACCAAAATAATGACAAAAGTATACAAACTCAATTTATCCACTTTTTTGAAAGTTTTTTTTATTTTTTTGCTTTTGATGACAAAGAAATTGCCAGCCGCATAAGTGACCGTCAGGATTGACAAGGAATAGATCGGAAATTTGAATGTCTGAGTTGTAAATAAGAGACTCAACACTCCATACTTGGAAAAAGCATATTTATCATTTCATCACCAACGTGGTGAGAACATTCGTGGGAAAATGGATGACTACAAATGCTTGATTCTGTTCGGACAACACATTTGTTATGATCACGTGAGTCTTGGGCAAATTTGGGAAATGATTTGATTTCCCACGATCTGAAATCTTCAAACATTTCACTGCTGTTTTTCGATATGGGAGGCGATGTAGGAAACTTTCAACTAACAATGTGATAATTGCAAGATACAGTCCATAGTAGCGCTGTTGAATTCAGAATCTGTACAATGTGACGCAAGTGTCAGTTGGGGATTAATACAAACATTGATTCAAACTACTATTATTTGGTTGGTGATGATGATGAATATATAAAAGTGGAAAATTATATTTGAAAACAAAAATATGTTCACATCAACATACATAACAGTCCTCACAATTGTATATTTACTAAAATATAATTTTGCTGTCACCGAACTATATTAGTGACGTAAAGAAGGCTTGATGAAGTCTGCTTCGAAAAAAGACCAATGTCAAGGAGAATTATCAGAAAGGTTTCTTCCTGTTCACCAAATATAACAACATGTCGTACCATCATAAATTTAAATATCTCCCTTGCACAACTGCATTGTGTAAGATGGATCAAAATCGACTTTGAGGGCTGTTAGCACCAAAAGGTTGCGAAAATCGATGTGTGTTGACTCTTTGTGAACAGAAATAGAAAAAATTTGGTAGGCGGACAAAACTCACGTGAATTACCGAAATGAGACCACAAAGTGTCATAAATGTTTAGATAAATGAATTTAATAACCAACATAATTCCGATATTGTTCAGGCCGTTAACCCTACACCTATAAAATTAGTATTGGTAAGCAGATCAGTTATTAATGTTCTTAAATGATAACATCTCATGAGAAAACAACAGTCAAGCCTCCCCAAACAGCAACTACAGAGGGCCGTCAAGTATGAATTTGAATTTTCACATTAAGTCTATACGTGTCCAGGCATTAGCACAGATATAATCAATGTGATTAGTCCAGGTACAAGTAGTATTCAATATAACACCTAAATGTTTGTGACTATTAACTTCGGCAATTTGTGTATTAGAAAACATTGGGTGGATGAGAATGGGGATAAGTTTTCTGAGATATGAGAATACTTTCAGTTTTTTGTGGATTGAAGTCGACCAGCCATGATCTAGCCCAATTTTCTATTCTTGCCAGATCGCGATTGATTACACTAGCTGTTTGGGCAGAATTTTCAACAATATGATAAAGAGATGTGTCGTCTGCAGAGATGCAGTTGGCTGCTGATCAAATTTTCCATTATATCATTAATATAGATGAGGAATAAGAGGGGATCAAGAATCGAACTTTGTGGAACTCCAGAACAGACAGCTCTCCAAGAGGAGCACTCATTTGCTATGACAACCCGCTGGGATCTATCAGAGAAAAACGAACTAAGAAAGTCCAGTAATTCACGACTAATTCTGACCTTCACCAACTTGTAAAGCAATCCGGCATGTCATACTTTATCAAACGCTTTACTAACATCACAGAAGACCACTCTGACCTCCTTGCCATCATTCAGTGCATGACAGAATTTGTCGTATACATCTGTTAGTTGGAGAACTGTAGAGTCTCAAGGTGTAAAACCAGATTGAAACGGACTGAGGGTATTATTATCACTCAGCCTAAATTACAATTGGTCTCGCAGTCCGTTCCTTTCAAGAATGATAAAATGATTTCTCCGAGTCTGTACTAGAAGGATTGCAGAATTTAACTATTCAATAAATTTAAGGTATTTTATTGCATCAAATCTGATCTCTTACTTATGCCATAGCAGACTTTCGGGCAGTGCTGTTTGTCACATGGTAATGATTCCATGGCAAATATTAGTTTCCACAAAAATCTATGTTTCATTCCAAACAAATTGATATATAATTTATTGGGCTTTTTCCTTTCTGACCTTCTCTGGACTTTGGAGACAATTACCTGAAATTTTACCAAATTTAAGTTGGACGTCTCCTTAAATAATGGTGCCCATAAGGCCATTTTGTCATGCGAACTGGTGTCGTTTTCGCTAACCTATGGTGCAGTTTTCGCTCACCTGGACTGGTGCCATTTTAACCCATTCCTTTCTGACTTTCTCTGGACTTTGGAGAAAAATTACCGGAAATTTTATCAAAATTGCGTTGGACGTCCCCTTAAGGGGGCTATATAAGTAATGGAATTTTGTTTATTTTGAAATTCTTACCTCTAATATTCCTTAAATCCAGATTAAATATACACAAATTATACATCAAAATGAAGGTTGGGATGAAAAGAACACGAAACACAAATGTAATGAACTCATAGAGATGACAGCAGGCACCACTGGTTCCTGGAAGTCTGCTATTGTATTTGTACCAGAACTGATAATACAATAATATTTTGCAAGAACAACTCGGGGCCGAATGTGCTTCAGATATTCAATAACAAAGCTAGGCATTCAAAACACTTTCGAGTACAGCGATAGGTCTGCATTTTGAAAAACTAAAGGATAACACTGTCTGCATTTTTTTATTGAAGATGGTTTCCATGCTCGACGCACATGCACAAATCACTCAATAGTGACGACAACATGAATTTCCATCGAAAAACAAAATCGTAATTCTAAGAAATTTCAACAGGTATCATGATACCTTGCATTGAATATGGCAACTGTGCAGTCTCTATCTAATAACAGTATACTGTATAAAGGCGATCTTTCTCATTATTTGATTTTAGACAGTGTTGTATATAAATGCTTTTTCCGTCCGATGACGTCGACCGGAAATCGAAAGTAAATTCATACGTAAACAAAAGCAAAGGTTTGGGAATTTACCCCAATGCAGCTCAGTCGCTGTGTTTTGAAGAATTTTGATACCCTAGCTTTGTTCTTGGATATGTAAAGTACATTTGGCCACAAGTTGTTCTCGTGAAATATTATCAAATTATCAGTTCTGGTATGAATACGGTAGCAGACTTCCAGGAACCAGTGGTGCCTACGCCGCTCGACTCTATGCATTGATTACACATGTGTTTTGTGTTCTATACATCTCAACCTTCATTTTGATGTATAATTTGTGGATATTTAATTTGAATTTAAGGGGCTATATAAGTAAGTAATGGAATTTTGTTTATTTTGAAAATTCTCACCTCTGATATTCCTTCAATTCAAATTAAATATACACAAAATGTACATCGAAGAGAAGAATGAGATGTATAGAACACGAAACACATGTGTAGTCAACTCATAGAGTCGACCGTAGGCACCACTGGTTCCTGGATGTCTGCTACTGTATTCATACCAGAACTGATAATTTAATAATATTTCACGAAAACAACTTGTGGCCAAATGTGCTTTACATATCCAAGAACAAAGCTAGGGTATCAAACTTCTTCAAAACACAGCGACAGAGCTGCATGGTGGTAAATTTCAAAACCTTTGCTTTCGTTTACATATGAATTTACTTTCGATTTCCGCTCGATGTCATTAGATGGAAAAAGCATTTATTTTCAACGCTGTCTAAAATCAAATAATGAGAAAGATTGTCTTAATACAGTATACTGTTATTAGATAGAGACTGTACAGTTGCCATATTCAGTGCAAGGTATCATGATACCTGTTGAAATTTCTTAGAATTACGATTTTGTTTTTCGATGGAAATTCATGGTATCGAGTGATTTGCGCATGTCTGTTGAGCATGGAAACCATCTTCGATAAAAATGCAGATAGTGTTGTCCTTTTCCAAAATGCAGTCCTATCGCTGCTACCAAAAGTGTTTTGAATGCCTAGCATTGTTAATGAATATCTGAAGCACATTCAGCCACGAGTTGTTCTTGCGAAATATTATTTTATTATCAGTTCTGGTTCAAATACGATAGCAGACTTCCAGGAACCAGTGGTGCATGCTGTCTAGGCTTGTCGTGATTATGCAAAAAGTCGACTAATCGTCAGTCGTGCCGATTGATCAACTTTAAATTTGAAAGTCAACTTTTTTTACCCCTGCATATATAACGAGATTAACGACACCACTGCCTTGCCAGAGCGTGATCATGCTGTATATACATGGTGGGAACATTTCTGGATGTATAAACGACAGTGGTAGACCATATGGAGGTAAAGGAGGGCAGCCTCAGGATCCCCCCTCAAATAAATCGTCATTTTTCTAAGTCTGATTCGGAAATGTTTGTGGTAATTACCTCCCACTTTAATGATTTTTGGGGGGGAAAATATGAAAGTTATTTTCAAGTGTTACTGCTCTCGTCATGTCAACATGTCCGTATTTTAAACAACATCGTTTCCAATAACCATTCTTTGCTCATAAATCTTTTATTTTGAACAACACGAAATGAAACTTGCTGCGTTTGATGAAATTTCATTATTTTGCATCAAAAAACTAGAGTTAGCTCCCTTGGGTCACTCTTTCGAGTTGGAAATCCGAAAATCACAATGTTTCCCACCACTTATAAATTATTGTGAGTGTGTGTGCAGAAGGGGGGGGGGGGGGGGACCTTTTACATCCTTAGTGCCCTTACAGGGTCCAGCAGAATAGTCCTTGTGAGCTGTAAAATCCCTCTCCCTCGGATCAGGCCTAGTTCCTTCTGGCTGCTCACTGTTATGTTTCATCTGAATTTTGGCGTCAGGGTGTATTACTGTTTAACGGTATGGCAGACGATTGACCAACTTAACAGAATATGGTCAACAAAACGTTCATTCAGATGTTCACCAAGCCTTATAATGTGGGAATGATGGATCGTTAACTATGTCACCATGTTATTTGAAATGTACAGGGCCACACGCCCGGTTATACCTACATTTAGGACCATTCAGCCATCTCGTTTTAGTCGACCCTTTGTTCAAAAACGTGTTCAAAAAAGTTGACTAATCGCCGATTTTGGGCTCTGATTAATCGACTATGGAATGTCATAAACACGGCAAGCCTATAACTCCATGAGTTGATTACATATGTGTTTCGTGTTCTATACATCCCAGCCTTCATTTTGATGTATAATTTGTGTATATTTAATCTGAATTTAAGGAATATCAGAGGTAAGAATTTCAAAATAAACAAAATTCCATTACTTATATAGCCCAAGGAAGGAATGTCAGAGGTGAGAATTTTCAAAATAAACAAAATTCCATTACTTATAATAGTTATATAGCCCCTTAATTCGTATTTAATTTAGGGCATTGACATTGTGAAAATTTTCAAAAAACGTCAAGACAAAAGACTATGTTGCCATTGTTGGACCGCTGAAGGCTGAAGCACTGGTAAACAGAAATTCTGGAATCTACTATTAAATCGAATCAAGTTTACGGTGGATTCACTGAAATCGGCCAGCAATTTAGGTTGGTACTGAGTTATTTTATCAATTTGGCCGGTGACTGAGTACTTTTGTGCAAGATCACAGCTCACGGGAAAGTCCCAAATTCTGTTGAATGAATCTGTCAATCACAAATCTCAGACAGTGTGTCAAATTTGCCTGTTAGCCAATGAAAAAGCTGAAAACTGACACTCCTCCAAATGGTTCTAAAAACAAAAAACAAAGTTGAAAGTCAAATGAACTGAGATAGAAATTAAAGTGATTAGATTCAGTAAAGTCGAGATATTGAATTCTCTAACTCTATATTCAGTTACTCTGCTACAATAATCCCAAATGAAAAAATGTCACGCACAAATACGAGTAAAATACATTTTATCACTTATTTATCACATGGTTTTCCACGTCAACTTCATTCAATTTCAAGGACACTGTGAGTGTGATGCCAACCAAAGAATCTGTCAACATCAATGCGTGTATTTTAACTGTCAGCTATACAAGATGATATAACGGCAATGAAAACATTTCGAAAATTAACTTGTGAAAACATGAGAAAGCTACAAACATCCTTTTAAAACAAAATGTTGTTTAAAACCATCGAAATACCTTAAGCTCCTTCGCAGACATTCTCAAATTGCTCCAGTTTCGTCACAGGGAGAAATCATTAAATTCGCATGTTATCCAATCACAGACACGATTGATCGCCCAGCTGCAATGTGAACTCAGCTAATAACCTTTGACCTCATTTTCATGTGACCGAAAAAGTACTTGGTCGGAATTCGCGCATCGTAAATTCCTGATTGATTTTGTTTTTTGCAAAGAAAACATCGGACGTTAACTGCAGTTGCACCAAACGAAGTTAACCATCTGTATTCCGTGTTAATATCGACTGTTTACTCCATGCAGGTAGTTGAGAACAAAGTGGGAAGATCAACACAATTTTTGACGTCCATTGTCACCTAACTTCGTGTCAATACTAAATGTCACAAAACAGAATGTTGTTTACTATGTTCATACTATCAAGTTGTTTATCGCAGCAACATCGCAACTGATCATCCTTCCATCATCCCACTTTTTCCGGGACATTTCACCTTTTGCCCCGCAGGGCCGTACTCAAGGTAACTTCACCCAGATAATTTCCTTCAGCCCGTGCAAATTAGAAGATAACTTGAGGCCAATGAGGGTTCCCCTAAACACTGGATTGATACAGGATGGCACAGAATAATGCAGAAATAGTTCAGCGATCCGAACGTAGTGGCTACCCCTCTACGTTCAGATTCTTCCCATTCAATCCTATAGAAAAAGTTCCCATCAAGTTTTTATGGGTACTCAAAACTTGAAATTAGGAATATATATCAAGCTTTTGCCCTTATTACCGGCTGCAATCGATAGTATATAGTACACATATTTCCTTACATTTGGGCAGAGTTTATTGGTCCAAACTATGTTTTATCCTTTAATTACCATCATTTGAAGACTTGCAAGGTGTCAACGAAAATTTCGAAATCGGCCATGTTTTTGTTTTAATATAAAACACTAAAAACAATAACCCGATAATGACGCCGAAACGAATGGACCTTTTCATAAATGTGGAGTCAGAAATTCGATCGAATTTGCGCAGAGGGGGGTTCTTAATCTGCTCTGTGCGAATGCGACCTACATGTAGGTTGATGACCTCCTCTGTGCGAATGAGATTGAGATTCCGATTCCGCATCGATGAAAAGGTCTATTCGTTTCGGCGCCATTACCAGGTTCTTGTTTTTACTGTTTTATATTAAAACAAAAACATGACCGATTTCGAACTTTCCATTGACACCTCGCGAGTCTTCAAAAGACGGTAATTAAAGGATAAAACATAGTTTGGATCAATAAACTCTGCCCAAATGTAAGGAAATACGTGTACTATCGATTTCAGTCGGTAATAAGGGTGAAAGCTTGATATATATTCCTAATTTCGAGTTTTGAGTTCCCATCAAAATTTGATGGGAACTTTTTCTATAGGATTGAATGGGAAGAATCTGAACGTACAGTACGTGGAGAGTGGATTGTAACTAAATCACCTGCAGAGTGGAGTTATCACCCAAGCTATAACTTTCAAATTTTGTACATATGGACAAAAAAACACAAGCAATGTTTCAGCCAATGGACCTTCAGGTTTAACCCGGAGGTCCATTGGCTGAAACTTTGCTGGTGCTGGTTATGCTTTGCAACAAATTTGTAATTATTCCTCAGGTGGAATCTCCATTCTGCGGGTGATTTAGTGATAATACACTCTCCACGTACTGTAGAGGGGTAGCCACTACATTCGGATCGCTGAACTAATGCAGAAAGAAACTGAAATGACATAAAAATTGTCGCAGAATGACTTTCACTTTACAAATACTTGACCACATAAATGTATTTTGTTGACTAACTAACAAAAGGTCTGCCCATTCAACAAAATAGATCGATTAGTAACTGAAATTCCAGCGGAGAATAGGTAATTTTCTGATTTTGATATTTATGTGCTATTCTCCGCTGGAAGTTTAAACAAGCTTTTCCTAGCAGTCGTTCGTAACAGATTTTCGGTACGATCGGTTTGCAAGTGCTAAAAGCACTAAGTACCTGCCCTAACAATGTAATTGCGATTCCAATTTGAAGCTGGTCATCCCTTCTACAATTCTGGATAAAATTACTGCTGAGCATGGTGTGTTTCATGCCTTAACGGCAATTATTATCAAAGAACCCCCTCCCTTTTTTCGCAAAACAAAACATGCAAATTGGGGAATACCCGAGAGTTGTGATGTTTTTTTTTACATGCACTGAAAATAATCAAAATATGGAACTCGACAATTTGAAATGGACTGGCACTTCCAAATTATCACACACAACAAAAATGGGACTGTGTTTGAGCCTTGTATTTCTAAATATTGAAGACATTCAGTGCATGTGTGTTTGTAGTGGTAGGGGGGGGGGGGGGGGGTATCACGGGGTGTGTTTGTTATGAGGGCAACATTCACAAACAGTAATGGGGGATTGGGGGTCCCTCCAAGAAAAGTTGAAATCTGCTATTAAATAGAGCCTTTGCAGCTTTTAGGATGAAAATTCACATTATCTTTTGGCCGTCAAATAACTTTTAAGTTGCATGTTTCATATTTACAAATTCATCAGTGATCATGTAGTGACACAGAGTTATAGCTTTTGGCTGCACAATTCTTCTTCTTTATTACGTCAAGCTGACCTAATAAGGTTATTGCCCAAGAACCGTTGGTCAGATGCAGAGAACCATTTGATAGAGACCCTTCCAAACATTTTAGTGCCATATGATGTGGAACTTTGGGGCACCTGAACCTAACCTAGGAGTCATAGACTCCCTGGCCAGGCCCAGGCTGGCAAAAGTTTCGGGCCCTGGGGTTACTAACCCGCACACACTCTCAAATTGGCCCCGGACACAGTTGAAACTATACTTATATGAAGACAATGAATATTAGGCCAAGACGGAGTCAAACTGACCCATCATCACGAAAGAAAATTTTTTTCTTTTCTGCTGCTTTCTCGAAATATCTCCTGGGAACCCCCATCTCCGATGAGCTCCATTGAGAGCATTTCAAGAGAAAGAGGAATAGATTATTGGGCCCATATTGTACTCCCGAAAGATACATGTATGAGTGACAACCACAGACAATATACTGCATGGCTGAGAACGAAATTAATCATTTCTGATTTCCAAAAGCACTCTTGCCACAAAAAAGCCACAACCCCCTTCCCCTCCCCACTCCAACACCATTTCAACTTTTAAGATTTATGGGCAGTTAATATATAAAAATCAGAAATTTATTTCTGCCGACAAATGAGTAAAATGAGCACCAGAAAATAAAGTGTGATAACCCTCCTTCCTCCACAGTACATCTGACAAGCTTTCAAAATACTCTGAGAAACTACAGATTATATACACTATGCGGCAGTTGGATTATCATGCTAGATCGCAGTGGGGTAGATTTTTGACCAGGCCCCAAAAAATCGCAATTTTCTTCTCCAAGAATCACACGGTACACTTGCAGACTATTAGCTATAGACCACCAAGTGCTGCCCGGTGGTCCATAAAATAAGAAAGTTGCTTGTGTTTGTGTTTTGTTTACACGTTCATCTCAATCAGTTATACTCAGGTGCAGATAATACAATTCAGATTCAGGACCGAAATATGAAATACAAAAATGAATGTTAAAAGGCAGAGTTAATTTGTGTTTTCCCAGAATTGTATTTTCTGCATCTGAGTATAATTGATGGAGATGAAATGGATCGATAGCATGTTTGAAAATGTGGCAAATAATTTAAAATGCTTCATCATCTCAATCAATTATACTCAGATGCAGATAATCCAATTCTGGAAAAACATGAAAAACAAAAATGAAAATCACATCAATGATCATACTTAAATCAGATTCAGCACCACAATGAAAGGACTGGACTGTACAGCTTGCCACAGGCTCTGAGAAAACTGGACATTGACCTTGTTCCAAAAGTGTATTCGTCCCACCCAGTACTTGAAAAGTTTGGTATGAACTTTCTGATGAGACTTTCTCTGATGTCACTGTAGCTTTTTCTCCCTTAACAATTTGCATTGTACAACAACAGTCTTGGCCTCACGAAATAACAACAATTGTTGCAAGCCGAGTACAGGCAGGAAAGGAAAGTGTAGGAAAGATTAGGGTGCCAACACAGGAACTTGGGTACAGAGTGAACCAGGTCGTAGATAATCTATCGAACTTCATATGCAGCAAAATTAAAACCGAGGATGTGCGAAAGGTGATTTCAAAATTAAGGAATGGAAAAGTGGGAGGGGTGGATGACATTCCTAATGAGTTTCTCAAAAAGGGGGGGGGGGGGGGGGAGGAACTCTATGAAAGCCAAACTGCCCTATTCAATTTTGCCATAGAAAAACAAGAGGTCCCAAAACAGTGGAGAGAAAGCAAAGTGACATTTATTCACAGGAAAGGGGGGAAAAGACATTTTGGATAATTATCGAGGGGTCTCTGTCAGTAGCAACATTGGAAAAGTTTTCTGTAAAGTCCTGTATGGGAGATTAGAGGAGGTGATTGAGGAGAATGGTTTTTGGGAGAGATTCAGAATGTCTTCAGGAACTGGAAAGGATGGAGAGTTACTGGCCATTTTTTCATGCTATCACAAATGATAGAATCTGCAAAAGGAAAAGATGTTTATGGCCTTTTTTTGGATATTAAAAAGGCATATGATGGAGGATGGGGGAGGTTACAAGTATGTGGCGAAAGCTTGAGGCTCTGGGCTTGGGAGGCGAGTTTCTTGGAATTATGAAAGCATTATATAAAGCAGTACAGAGTGAACTTAGCCTGGGGAACATAACAACAAAACGTGTGCCTAGGGAGATAGGCCTAAAACAGGGGTGTATTCTTTCGCCAATTCTTTTTGCATTGTACATCAAAGGTTTAGGAGACGAACTCCTGCGTAGCGATGAGGGGGTAGCAGTTGGGGACTTGAAGATCCCAGGGCTATTTTTTGCAGATGATATGGAGCTAGTGTCAGAAAGCGAAGAGGGGCTAGCGGAAATGCTGGGAATTGAGGGAAATATGGGAAAAAAATGGAGACTCAAACTAAGTAAAAGCAAAAGTAAAGTTATACCTGCAGGCTGTAAAGTGGACCTTACTCAAAGGTGGAGAGTGGAGGAGTTCTGTATTCCGGAATGTAGCAGCAAACTTCTTAGTGCAGTAGAGACAGGTGACTTCGAGTATCTGGGGGTAAATATAAACATCACAGGAAGAGGCATCTACCGAAACCACACAAATAAATTGATTCTGAAGGGAGGCAAATCCTTAACCAAATGAAACTTATAGGGAGAAACAGTTTCATTAGGGTTTTCGTGTGGAAAACCATTTGGGAAAATGGTGGGTCTGCCAAGTATAAGATATGGTACGGAAGTGGTACCCCTAAACCCTGCAGAACGATGCGGGCCAAAGGATAATGGGGTCGAGCAATGCCGCAGCACTAGGAGCAATCAGTGGCGAGCTTGGGTGGATGAGGATTAAGGACAGGATAAGTAATCTATGTCACCCCTCATAAACAGTATTGGTTCTTACATTTAGCATAAAAAAACAACCATGTTTCTGTTAGCCACAAACTGTCTTCTAACCAGGTTGCACGAATATATGCACATAGATTTTGAAGTTCTTCCATGGTAGCTTTATCTTCAAATTGAGTGAATGCTTCTTCTGTATGGTCACTTGAAAGCATGGTAGGGTAAACTAATGTTTGTCGACCTCATTTGACCACTGCAGGTTCAAGGTTCAATTGCACTTTCTGAGATATTGAACTTCAGCTCTCGAAAAATTGTTTTACTTTCTTTATGATAATTCATGAGACTATTCGGACCTTGCACTAGAAATTTGTACCTATACATTGGACAATTAGTACCTTTATGTGGGTCAATTCAAACATTTACAAGAGACAATTTGTGACTTCATATTAGGGTATGAATTGTCCAGGGTATGAATCATCCAGGGTAGAGTTGTCTATGAACCATTCTTCAGTAATGATCAGTGTTGTGCTGCACAAATACACTGTTGCAGACTGTGTCTGTGTCTCATCTATATGCAAACCACCTGAAGTTGTGCCTAATTGTCAATGTGGTACAGTCAAATTGTCAGATCGTTTCGTGTTATCATGTCAGCTCCATTGGAATGCCTTGACCTGCACTATGGCTTTTGGTACAGTAACCATTATCTGTGAGTGTCACTATACTACTGTACGGATCGGAGCACTTAAGTAAAGATAAAAATCACCTTATATTTTAAATGTTGCAGGAATACATTATGGAAATGAATTGCTTCAAGGAGACAAATTGTATTCTTGATTCAGTAAATTTCAATTGCTGAATCCGATCTGTTCTCGGGTACATGCAGTAGAGTTGTGCAGTTAACCAAAAATTCGGTTCGACTTCAGTTTTGTTATCGAAACAATTATAGAAAACTTAGTATCGCAGTTTTGAACTTCAGTGTTGAAAAACTCTAATCAGGTCTTCACTTCTCAAAATACAGAGCAACAACCTAAAGTTAACCTTGTTTTTAAACTTTAGAGTTGCGACCCCTATTTCAGAACAGCTGCTAAACTAATTGGTATTGAGTTCAAGTGTGGCATTTACCATGGAAATATGTGACAAGATCACTTAGTGATGAACCGGGAATCGGCAATCAGAACCGCTGATTATGACAGCCGGCAGTTAAAAACCGGCTCTTTCCGGTTATTCTATATTTTACACTGACTATTAAAATCTCTTTGATGTCTGGCCATTTCAATAAAGTTTCCTCATTAAAAACGTGTGTAGTGCATATCAGAATATTAGGGATTTGCAGAGCCGAGATATTACGGAATTCACCATCTGCAATCAGTATGAGATTGCCACTATCCCCAGCTGAATGACGTCACTGGTCTCCAGTCATGGTGCTGAACAACGTTGCATTGGATACATGTATAAATAAAACATGTTCAGCCGCTAGTCTGTACATGTAGTACTTCATGACGCAAGCATCACAATACAATAAGAAATTAAAATTGGAGAAAAACTAAAAACACCCTTTTTTTCGATGGAAGATGATTGTTACGCAACATGTAAGTCGCATGGTTGTCACAAACACATTTTCAGTTTGTCACGCTCATTTTTTTAAGTCAGTTGTTTCCCTTGATGTTTCTCTCCAACTGAACATTAAATAATATATTCTGACTTCACATGGGTGGGTGTCTGTAAACAATGTGCCATAAAACTTCACAACACTTATTAACATCAAAGTTATTATTCAATTAAGACACAAAGTATGTGCGCTCAGTATCTTCCTGGTTAATACAGCCAAGTGTATTGTTTCCTTACACAAAACCGTATCAACACTATGTACCGGAATACAACACAATCTTCACGAGAACAATATCATGTGATTGTATTGCTTATAACAATCTTCCCCCACCCCAACACCCAAAAATGCAAATATTATTTTGGCTAATAATATTGCCCAGCACTAAACATGCATACTCTGAGAACTTATGTGATATTAACTTATTAAGCTTTCGTAATTAGTGATTTATCAACAAAATTCTGCAGTCTAACAGACACTAACAGATTTTCTTCTGGGTCCTATTTCAGCCATTGAAATCGGCATAATGGGCAGAGAAATAATCGGTAATCGGTTCATCACTAAAATCACTTCTTACACATCATGCTTTACATGTAAATGTTCATCTGCTTATCAAATGCATTTCCTTTGCAGAACTGGAACTTGTCACTTGTTCCACATTTATATTGACAAATATATTTATTTTTAGTTTTCTATGCGTAATTTTGAAAGCTTGAACTCCAAAGCCAGCATCAAAATCACAGTTGAAATTGGATGGAAATTTTGGGTTACAATGACCTATATGAGTGACTTTTACTCGATAAAATTTTTATGGTCGGCTTACTTTTTTAGAGTCTGTCAGATTACCCTAAACACAGATATTGAGGGGGGGGGGGGGGGACTAATATTTGCAACAGACTGAAGGCAAAAATAATTTTTCTCAAACTTGATACTCTTGAGATTAGTGATGCAAATACTTTGTGCGCAGGAAATCAGAGTACCGGTATATTACACAGGTGCATTGCTCTGGAAAGGGAGTCCCTGTCGACACTCAATGGCACATAAGTGATGAACACCTCATAAGATATTCTACCCGAAAATATATTTAATCTATTTCATAAAAGCACAAGAAGCACTTGTGATCCTTTTATCTCTTGGACCACTGGATTGTATCCGGATACCCATCAAGCCAGATTGCAAATACTTCTTGTGTTTTGTTCTGAATGTTATCAGAAATTTTGAATAATTGCCAGTGGAAAATGTATCTGGCTGCAATTTAGTAGTAATTGACCATCCAGTATCCAGCTACTATATATAGTTCAGTCAGTTGAATAAATTACAGCTTCAAGCAGTTCGTTACAGAGAGCGCTGCTATAAAGGATTGAATTTGACTTGGATATCTCAACAAAGTGTTATGTTCTGTTTTATTTTATGGGTTGATTTGAAGTTTTAAAAATTGTTTGATCAGTGCCAATACATGTACTACGAAATACGTCTTCCTATATGCAAATGCAATTTATTGTAATGTTTGTACAGTTAAAACTAAATGTCCTGTCCTGAAATGCGCACAAATAGCACGTCGATATGCGCATTAATCTACGCGATATGACCATAGTAAGGCTATCAAATTCTGTAAATATGGCCTGTGCACAAGCAATGTTTCTGCCAATGGACCTCTGGGTAACCCGGAGATCCATTGGCAGAAACATTGCCCGTGTTTGCCATGAGTAACCAGGAGAACCTGCCGTGCTTTGGATGCCATTCGATATGGCAACTGCGCGCAATTAAGCCTAGATGAGCGCACAGTTCATGACAGGACTTCTAGTTTTAACTGCACAATGAAAATCAAAACCGAAAACCTGACTCTTTCAGTGAAACCAAAGCCGGAACTAACATGAAATTTGAAAACCGCTCATCTTGAACATGTAGCTTATCTCCTGATACCTCCAATTTAGTGCTATCTTTTCTTGTTTTGCACCCACCCCCCTTGGGGGAATATATGCTGCATCAACTTGGTGTCCTCTTACCCATATTCTGAACTTTTTTCGAATCTCAGCACACAGTTTAAATAATTTGCATTTAATGTTCCCCCAAAAGTTCAGTATTACTTATTTCGAAATTCAAAGACCTGGGGCATTTATAGCAAAACAACCAATATAAGCATTAAGCTTTTTGTTGAATCCTTTCACTATAGTGATTTACCTAGTAATGTTTCTGTATGCTGCCTTCACCGTCTCATAATTATGTCTGTTTCCTTTCTTTATTATAAATCAGGTTGTTTGCAACTTCAGTTTTTTCAGCCTTCAGGCATGTGCAGGCAACCATTTTCCCATTTATTTTTTACTCTGTTTAGTATAAGTACTGATATAATCACTTGCCATGCAGTGTAAGAGTAAAGTCTGATATACAATGTACAAAATATTACACGACCGCTTATTTTCGTTTACGTGATGGTTATGCAGATTTAACCCTTTACCCAACGCAGACGATATAAAAATTTATTATTTTAAATATCATTTTTTTTAAATTTTTCAAAAAATGTCAACAAAACCATATCATGTGACCCCTCATTGGAACGAGCTCAATGACTTGTTCCAATGAGGGGTCACATGATATGGTTTTGTTGAAATATTTTGAAAAATTACATTTTTTCAACTGCTCAATTTGCATATTATGCGGGTGGATACGGGCAATTCGTTAGGTAAAGGGTTAAATCTATTCAAACGGATGACAAGTTAGCTAAAACTTGCATCTTGAATGGTAAAGTCTAAGTAACTTACAGTTAAAACTAGAAGTCCTGTCATGAAATGCGCACAAATAGCACCTTGATATGCGCGTTAACGTACACGTTATGGCCCAAGTAAAGCTATCAAATTCTGTACATATGGCCTGTGCACAAGCAATGTTTCAGCCAATGGACCTCCGGGTAACCCGGAGGTCCATTGGCAGAAACATTGCATGTGTTTGCTATGAGTAACCAAGAGAACCTGCCGTGCTTTGGGTGCCATTCGATATGGCAATTGCGCACAATTCCAACACGCAATTAAGCCTAGATAAGCGCACTATTCGTGACAGGACTTCTAGTTTTAGCTGTAACTGGTAGAGTGCAAAAGTTTTTGTCAGCCTCAACATTTGTTCACACATATTTGTCTTGTTACAATTTATGGGAGAGTGCCTATGGGCACTCTCCAATAAATTGTAACAATGCAAATCGATGGAGATGAAGTAATTTTACTTCCAAGATAATAAGAAAGAAATCCACAAAATATGAAGTCTTCAACTTTAGGTACCTGCAGTTCAGAATAAAGCCTGTATATGGGCTTCCAGCGCTGGACCAATTAACTAGCCTTTCTTGTGCCGGATAGATTTTCATACCCCCTGCAAACAAAGTTGGGGGGGCGGGGGGGGGGGGGGGGGGGTATATAGGAATCACCCTATCCATCCGTCTGTCCATCCATTGTAAGCGCAACTCCTCCTAAACCGTTTGAAGAATTTTCATGAAACTTTACACAATGGAAGAACTCCATATGGGGATGTGCATGAAGCAATATAATTCCGTTTTGACATTTCCAAGGGGAGATAATCTGTCCGTCTGACCATCATTGTAAGCGCAACTCCTAAACTGTTTGAACAATTTTCATGAAACATTACACAATGGAAGAACTCCATATGAAGATGTGCATGAAGCAATATAATTCCGTTCTGACATTTCCAAGGGGAGATAATCTAACTTATACCGTCTGTCCATCCTTGTAAGTGCAACTTCTCCTAAACCGTTTGAAGAATTTTCATGAAACTTTACACAATGGAAGAACTCCATATGAAGATGTGCATGAAGCAATATAATTCCGTTCTGACATTTCCAAGGGGAGATAATCTAACTTATACCGTCTTTCCATCCTTGTAAGCGCGACTTCTCCTAAACCATTTGAAGAATTTTCATGAAACTTTACACAATGGAAGAAGTCCATATGAAGATGTGCATGAAGCAATATAATTCCGTTCTGACATTTCCAAGAGGAGATAATCTAACTTATACATTTCAGGCGCGGGGGTATCACTTTGTGAGTTTGCTCACAGTACCTCTAGTTAGACTTTTGCCGTGAGAGGCTATATATATTTCAACACCACACATTATATGAGTACTTGTTAATGATAAAAAAGCAGCTTTCCAAGAATTTTTACATAGGCTAACATAGCCAAGCATTCAGTTAGCCATCTCCAAACCACGTGAATGGCCAGTCGGTTAGAGTCATTTTTGAAATTTTGTACACTGGATATATGAGCAGTAATGTTGCAGCTCATTTCTATGAAGTTCTTTTATTGATTGAGTCGACGGTGTGTTGTGTAAAATGCTTTGATTCACATTACACCACTTTATCGCCAAAATCAACACTTAAGTTTTATGATCATAAATAGAGCTGAAACGGTTAACCGATTAATCAATGATCAACATCTTGATTGATTCAAAAAGTAATTGATTGATTAACCGTTACTTTTGAACTACTGTATTCAATGAGCTCGTTTCCAATGAGGAGTCATAAGCTATGTTTTTGAGACAAAAATTGAAAACATAATAAATTTAAATGGAGATTTTTAGCTCAACTTTGGCAAAGCCAAATTTGAGGTATTGCCATGGCCCGTCGTCCGTCCGTCGCGCCATCCGTCCATCACACCTTACACACGGCTCGTACTAGAGGCCGTATTTATGAAATGACCTTTACGAAACTTCTTGGGTACCTTTGTTATCACCGTGAGACAAGAACAAGAGTTTTTGGGTCCTGTCGGAAATTCAAGACGGCCGATGGCAGCCATTTTGTACAAAAGTAGGTGCAATCAGATTTTTGCGCAGAACTTCCATATGAAAGCTCCGATTTGAATAATTTTTAGCTTAACTTGACATAGTCAAGATAAGCTATTGCCATCACGTGTGCAGAAGTCTGTGACGTCTGTTCACATTTTCCTTTAGCACGGGCTACACCCCGCAGTTCTTGTCTGATCGTCACAGTCCCATTTACTAAACTACTTTTTAAATTTATTTTATGAAGTGGGACATTTAAAGAATTTGACTCAATACCCGATACTAAAACTTGTGCCCCTGTAGCACTTTCTTCAGAAAATGGCAAAATGCCTTGTAACATTAAAGACTGAGTAGCCCCTGTGTCTCTCAGTATTTTTATTGGTAAGGAACAGTGCTTATCCCCATCAAGGGAAACAAAGCCTTCAGAAATGAATGGCTTATAATTTTCTAAAGCATCTTGCTTTATTACATAATTTTCAGGGCATGGAGCACATGCTAGTGCATTCTGTGAAGTAGAGGACTCATTTTTCCTTTTTAACAGCCATCAGTCAGATAATAAATGACCTGGTTTCTTACAATAATTACAAGTTTTAGTTGAACTGTTGGGTCGTAATGGTGTAGGGCTGGCATTAGATGACTTATTCTCATTAGGCTTACTATTAAATTTGGGTGGTGAAAAGTTTGGAGGATTGGAAGGATGAGTTTTATCAGAAGTTGGTCTAGGTCCACTTTGGAAAGAATTCTTGTGGAGCCAAAAATTTGTGGAGTTACGACTCATTTTATGAGTTAAGGCATAGTCATCTGCTAGTACTGCTGCTCTGTTTAACGTGTCAACTTTTTGTTCATCCAGGTGTGCCTTTATATCTGAATGTATCTTTCCTTTAAACTCTTCAATCAGCATCATTTCTTTTAAGTTAGAGAAATCTTTCCCAATTTCTTTGGAATGGCACCACCTGTCAAATAAATTTTGCATTTCCCTGGCAAATTTGACATGAGTTTGATTTTCACTTTTGTAATAATTTCTAAATTTCTGCCTATAGGCCTCTGAAACAAGTTCATATGCCTTAAGTATAGCCTCTTTAACAGTGTCATAATTATTGCTTTGCTCAGAAGAGAGAGCAGAAGAGATTTCTTGGGCCTTCCCTTTCAAAACACTTTGCAGTAGCAAAGTCCAGACATCCCTTGGCCATTCTAAACTTGTTGCCACTTTTTCAAAATGTGAAAAATATTTATCAACATCTTTTTCTTGAAAGGGGGGAACTAGCCTAACATGTTTAGTTGCATCAAATCTACTTGGGGAAATTACATTTGAGCCTTGACGTTGAGATTCTAATTCTTTTATTTTTATTTCCTTTTGAATTTCTAATACTTTTAAGTGCATTTCTTTTTGAGTTTCAATTTCCCTTAATTTTAATTCCCTATCCTCCTTTTGAGCCTCAATTTCTTTTAATTTAATTGCATTTTCTCTTTCTTCTTTTTCTTTTTGAGCCTGAATTTGTTCCCTTTCTTTTTGAGCCTGAATTTGTTCCCTTTCTTTTTTAGACTGAATTTCAATTTCCCTCATTTTTTGTTGCATTTCTAACTTTTTTAATTCCAATTCTAACTTTTTGACTTCAAGGGCATCAGTATGTTGTGGTTCAGAGGGGGGAGTTTCAGACTGAGGCAAAGACCTTCTTCCATATAATGATTAACAATGAGCTGTTTAAGTTTATGTTTGTTCAGACCAGGGGTGGCAGGTAATTTTAGATAATGAGCAGGTTGGAATAAATCCTCCTTCTTAAGAGATTCTAAAAGGGCCAAACTAGGAGAGCTTTCAAATTCAGAAATAAATTCTGTCACAATAACAATCATGATGAAAAGGTTCTCAGATTATATAAATAATAATACTGAAATTTTCTAAGAAAATTTAAATGCTTCGACTATGAGTCAAACTAATAAATGCAAATAAAGCTTTCTCGTTATCTTATATTCAACCTCGGCAACAAGTCCCCAATTTCTGTTACGGTGTGGAAATATTATTGATATTGGTCACAGAAAGAAATCTGAGAATCAGCAATAATAACTAAATAACTATGCATTTAACTATTCTGAAATTTAATTTCAAAAAAATTAATATAAAAAACGATACAAAGATCTTTTACACTAATTGGTTTACAGAAAATAAAAACAGTGGCACTTATCAAGTATTGAATTAGTCCAAAATACAGTTTGACAGAATTCAGTAATTCAGTGGTGAGGAATCTTGTGAAGAAAGTCACCAGCTGGTAGTATTAAATCCAAGAATGTCTCTTCAGAAACAGTATCCGGTAGATTTGTAATAAAATTTTCACTTAGAAATTTCAGCAGTCTCCAATAAAATATAACAAAATGCTCCGCAAAATTCAAATGGAGTAAAAATCCAAGAAGTATTGACGCCACAGGTAATTTCCAAATAATCCAGTATAATCCTGGCTTTTCACAAAATAATATTCTGTTTCACAGAAAGTATAAATTCTCTTTTTCAAGACGAACAAATTCTCTTCAAAATTCTCTTTTGGAATCAATCTATCAAATTCACTAAGAAGCACTGCTATAATAAATGCACTGTTCTGAAACAATAATAATCTCCAATGGAAACAACTGCTGTGAAAATAAGTTCTTCTGAAATGGCTTTCTAAAAAATGAGTTTTTGAATTCTGTTGACAAACCTTTATATAGTAACCAGATAGAATGTCCTAGAAGAGGAAGTTTCTACCAAGTTCCATTAGTTTCTAGGTGATTCTGTCATAATTCAAGTAAACAAGGTCCGTGACCTACTTAAACAATCAACAGCTATATGTACAATATATTAGTGTAACAAAGATGTAAACAAAGGTCACTCAGTGCAAATGAGTCAGACCAGTCAGAAAATGCAAACAAAATATATCAATCTTGTAGAATTATCAACTAAGGATATATCAATCTCGATATAATATGGGGGCTACATAACATCTGTCATCCAAAATCACTATTTGTGGCAGAGACATGAATTATTGCCATTTCCTGGTTTTGTACCTACCTACATGTATCTTAGATCCTAAGATGGTCATCAGTTTAAAATGATGTTGTCATGAGCATAGGTGTTCGCACTTTGTATCTGCCTGAAATATATATTGCTGCTCTGTTGGTCACAAATTGGCCAATAGAACAACTACATGTATATTCCTCCTTTAATAGTCGTCCAGACATAAAGGAAAAATTCTTACTCTATTATTAGAAAGGGTCGAAAGGGGCTTGCCCCAAACCATCCCTGCGTGCCTTCATTGCACAAAACCTTTGATATTGTACAGCTAACAAAGTGATCTTTCTTAATTAAATATTGCTGAACGGAATTATGTTTGCCTAACGAAAGTTTGTAAGTGACTTAAAAAATTTTTTATTTTAGGCAGTTACCTTACCAATTTAACAAGCAAAATTTTCACGATGAAAGTCCATTTATTAGTTGAAATCTTCAGCAATTTTCTCATGTTCTTTAAATTTAATTTTTTAGCTCAACTTTGGCGAAGCCAAATTTGAGCTTTTGTCATGGCCCGTCGTCCGTCTGTCCGTACGTCAACAATTCGATACGGCTCGGGCTAGAGGCTGTATTTATGAACCGATCTTTACGAAACTTCTTGAGTACCTTTGTTATGACCGTGGGACGAGAACGAGTGTTTTTGGGTGCGGTCCGAAATTCAAGATGGCTGCCAGCCGCCATTTTGTACCGACGATGCAGAAATCTATTTTTTGTACAGAACTTCCATATGAAAGATCTGATTTGAATAATTTTTTGTATGAATGTTTAGTACGATGGGATACATCACATATAATACGTGTTTTTTTCTCGTGCGTAAATTGTGCAAATTAGACTAATTTTGATGTTTTGGGGGTTACTTTCAGCACTGTAAGTGCAAATGCCAATACGGCTCGGGCTAGAGGCCGTATTTATGAACCAATCTTTACGAAACTTCTTGGGTACCTTTGGTATCACCATGGGTCGAGAACGAGTGTTATTGGGTCTGGTCTGAAATTCAAGATGGCCGATGGCAGCCATTTTGTACAAAATTAGGTGCAATCAGATTTTTGCACAGAACTTCCATATGAAAGCGCTGATTTGAATAATTTTTTGTGTGAATGTTTAGTACCATGGGATACATCACATATAATACGGGTTTTTTTCTCGTGCAGAAATTATGCAAATTAGATGAACTTTGATTTTTTCAGTGCGACTTACACACAGTAAGTACACATGTCAATATGGCTCAGACTAGAGTCTGTATTTATGAACTGATCTTCACGAATGTCTTGGGTACCTTTGTTATCACCTTGAGACGAGAACGAGTGTTTCTGGGTGCGGTCTAAAATTCAAGATGGCTGCCAGTGGCCATTTTGTACCGAAATTAGGTCTAATCAGTTTTTTGTACACAACTTCTACACAGCTTAGACTAGAGGCCATATTTATGAACCAATCTTTACGAAACTTCTTGGGTACCTTTGTTATCACCGTGGGATGAGCGCGAGTGTTTTGGGGTGTGGTCCAAAATTCAAGATGGCCACCAGCAGCCATTTTGTACCAAAATTAGTGCAATCAGTCTTTTGTACAGAACTTCTGTATGAAAGTTCTGATTTGAATAAATTTTTGTATGAATGTTTAGTAACATGGAATACATCACATATTGTAAGGGGTTTTTTTTCGTGCAGAAATTATGCAAATTAGATGAACTTTGATTTATTCAGTGCTACTTGCACAATGTAAGCACACATGTCAATACGGCTCAGGGTAGAGGCTGTATTTATGAACCGATCTTCACAAAACTTCTTGGGTACCTTTGTTATCACCTTGGGATGAGAATGAGTGTTTCTGGGTACGGTCCAAAATTCAAGATGGCTGCCAGTGGCCATTTTGTACCGAAATTAGGTCCAATCAGTTTTTTGTCACAAGTTCTATACAGCTCGTATTTATGAACTGATCTTCACAAAACTTCTTGGGTACTTTTGTTTTCACCTTGGGACAGGAACGAGGGTGTTTTGGGGTGCCTTTGTTATCACTGTGCTATGAGAACAAATATTTTGGGGTTCAGTCAGACCCACTCTGGGACTCAAAGATTTTTTTCTAGTTTAGCATCTGACTGTCACCCACCTTTACAATACTTTACCTATACATTTGTTACAGGCTACGGTCAGTATTTTTGTACAGACCGTTACAATACTTTATATGTACCTTTGTTATCAGGTCATTACCTAGATGTTTGTCATTGCTGTGTCACATACTGTACATGTACATGTCTTAACAAGTTGAGCTACAGTGTCATTGACACTTTCATAATAACACAGAAGTCTGATGCTCTTGAAGTGGTGAAGGGCTAAATTACTTTTGGTTATCATAATTGTCACATGGATTTGACTTGTTGCAATTTAAGGGAGAGTGCCTACAGGCACTCTCCCATAAATTGCACAAAGGCAAAATGTTATAGACTAATTAATTCTGTTTCAGTGATGGTATGAAGCACATCCACTGGATACTAGGTCTTAAAGTTATGTTAGCAGTACTTCAGAATAAAGCCCAAATAATGCTTCCAGTGCTCTACCAATTAACATTTCCATTTGCATCCTGTGTTTGCTTGTACGTAACATGTACCTTACAAGTTTGTTTTGGTGTACTTCTTGAGATAAGCGGTCACTCTGCACATTCGATTGCTAAAAATTAATAATCATACAGGGTCATATAAGGATCATACAGGCAAGTATTTTGTTTGAAAAAGAATAATCATACATGTATGATTATTAGGCACTCAAGAGTGACATTTCTGTTGCATCCTGTGTTTGCTTGTGTACCTTTACTAGTATGCTTGGTGAACTTCTTGAGATAAGCAGCTGCTCCACACATTCGACCGCTGAAAATTAATAATCATACAGGTTCAAATAAGAATCATACAGGCAGGAATTTTGATCGAAAAATAATCATACATGTATAATTATTAGGCACTCTGGAGTACTCACTCAGTTTGTGTTGGCCTGTTCCCTCCTCGTTTGAGTCTTATTTTGTGGGACACATTGTAATTCGATGAGAGAGTCAAGGATATCTGGGTCATGTCTGTTGGGTACAGGGGTCGATTTAATTTTTAGAAGTTAAATAGCAGTTTTCTAACTTGGATAAATTTGGATTACCTTTTCCTATTATTTACATGATTTTTCATTTGAACTTGATTAGCTATAGTTGAAAATTGGTTTGAAAACTGCCATGCGAATCCAGTTAAATCGAACCCTGGTGTACCACAATGTAAAGGAGAGATTTATGCTTTTGTAGTGATTTTCAGAAGAAAGATTTACTGGATATCATCAAATAGTTCATTTCTGGGTATTCAGGGGAGGGGGGGGGGGGGGCAGGAGAAAGAAACTTGCATTGGCAGTACTGGAGTAATCAAGTTTTCTAATCTGAGAACAATGAAAAATTAGTTGCTGCTTGAAGGGTTATCATTATTTTTAAAATAAACTGTTGCTCCACTGATTCAAACAAACTACATTTGTACATGTATTAATTGAAAATTGAATATGCTTTCATTTGTGGAATTCACAAAAAAAACCTTTCCATGATCCATTCCAGTGAGGGGTCATAAGCTGAGTTTAAATACTTTTCAGGCCTGTCATTCTGAGGTGGGTGATTGCCCCTAAGGGCGATCGACTGCCTGATTTTCCATCCAGGTGCGTGTTTGATTGCTCGTCACTTGCCTTGACAAGTGACCATCGTTGCCAATGACACTTCAGTCTTATGCAACAGTCATCATGTCATGATCGCACACTATACTGTATTAGAGTCATTGGTGATGTTCAGTTATGATAGCCTTCACTCAGATTTAGGATAATAAGAAATGAAAGTTTTTTTTAAGCTCAACGGAAGATGTTTGAGATGGAACCCCAAACCAGCACAATGCAGAGCATGCATTCCTTCATTTTAGAAAGCTAATCAACTTTTTTTCCCTTTATAAGAAAGTTCTCAGTGCAAAGGTGATATGCTAGGTTCTATCTGTTAACCCTTTACCTAACATGAGAAGCAGACAACACTGGTAAAAAAATTCTTGAATAACTAATTTTTTTCATTTTTTGTCTCAAAAACATAGGTTATGGACCCTCATTGGAACGAGCTCGATGAGCTCGTTCCAAGGAGGTGTCATAAGTTCATAACCTTTGTTTTTGAGACAAAAAATGAAAAAAATAATGAAAATTAATTGGCAATTTTTTTTAGATTAGTGCTGGCTGGCTTTGGCTGTTACGTTGGGTAAAGGGTTAAGCTCTCTTATAAAAGTCAACATTACTGTATGTGTTTAAATTGCATACACCAGCAGTGTTCGAAGGTATGTCACAGCAAATTGTCATGTAATAAGGAAAAGTATTGAATAGAAATAAAGCAAAACTGAACTTTCCCCGAATATTCGCTTGCCCATAACCTGTGTATTGTGTTCTGATAAGAAATATCTGCCCTTTGTTACTGTATTAAAAAACAAACTTTGAAAGCAGAAAAGAAGTGATTGAAGAAAGTAGACACAGTGATCTATTATTACCTCCCTGTACCCATTAACTTTACTTTTTGCCATGGACTTGTGCCATTTTGCCATGATTGTGACTTTGTCAGAAACCGTAAAAAAGGGGACGGAGAAAAGCCCTGATGGAGAAAAGCCCCGAAATTGCATCTGTGGAGAAAAGCCCTAGTCCATTTTTGCAGGGGGTGGAGAAAAGCCCATTTATACTTACATGTAGGGTAGAGAAAAGCCCTGAAAATTATTTAGACTTACATGTATTCTTTTAATTTTATTTAATTTTTTTTTTATTTTAAATTTTTTTTTTACTTTAATTTTTTTTTAGCATAGTCTATAGGTTGTATTTATGAGGGAATTTCAATGTAATTTGGTAGGATGACTCAGCATAATGTGGAGATGAGGACGTTCCCGTTTGGGTGTGATTGGTCAACCGTGGTGGCTACACAGGCCCAAAGCCCAAAAACATTAAGCACAGACTACAAGCCGTATTTATGAAGGGATTTCATTGTAACTTGACATGTTGACTCATTTTGGAATAATTTCACTGTAACTTGGTAACTTTCGTTGACATTAACTGTGAGGACCACATTAACCCACCCCTCAGTTCTTTAGTACAGTCTACACCTCATATTATTTTTATTAAAAACGTAGCATACAGGGAACAGAAATTAACATATTCCCAATTATCACAATTCTTGTCTTATTTCATAATCCTTTCATAAACATTGAACATTATCCTTTTCATCAAACACAACACACAGACAAGTTAAGCTACAGTGCCATTGACACTTTCATTTGAGAATCTGGTAAGGGTTATTTCCAGTTTTCTCCCTTGAGAACTGGAAAAAAACTCCCAAATATTGTTTATACATGTAAACAAGTGTAGCTGTAATTCTTCTTCTTCTTCTTCTTCTTCTTCTTTTTCTTCTTCTTCTTCTTCTTCTTCTTTCTTCTTCTTCACCTGGCTTCTATGCACTTCCTTGTCCTCACGATAACTCGAAATTGAATTGTCCTATCTCGCTGATTTTTGGCATACTGGTAGACAGTCAAAAGTTCTCGGCCACCTATATTTTTCAGATTCCTGGGGCATCAGGTGTTTTGAAAGTGGGTCACGCCCATATCTCAGTAATGGCATGATCTATGGCCCTGGGATCAACAGCAAATACGTCGACACTCGATGGAGATTCAGAATGTGGGTCATGGTCACCTAGGGGTCATTGATTGCATTTCTCAGAATTGCTGGAAATCACATTTTTAGCTCAACTTTGATGTAAGTCAAATTTGAGCTTATGCCATGGTCAGTCGTCTGTCAACAATTCAATACGGCTCGGGTTAGAGGCCGCATTTATGAACCGATCTTTACGAAACTTCTTGGGTACCTTTGTTATCGCCGTGGGACGAGAACGAGTGTTTTGGGGTCCGATCCGAAATTCAAGTTGGCCGCTGACAGCCATTTTGTACAAAATTAGGTGCAATCAGATTTTTGCACAGAACTTCATATGAAAGCTCTGATTTGAATAATCTTTTGTATGAATGTTTAGTACCATGGGATACATCACATATAATAGGTTTTTTTTTCTTGTGCGTAAAGTATGCAAATTAGACTAACTTTGATGTATTTAGTGTTACTTCCAGCACTGTAAGTGCAAATGCCAATACGGCTCAGGCTGGAGGCCGTATTTATGAACCGATCTTTACGAAACTTCTTGGGCACAGTCTACAGGTCATATTCATCAAGGGATTTCATTGTTACTTCGTAGGATCACTCCAGATGATGCCCAGATGAGAATGTCCCTTTTTGGTTGCGATCATTCAACCATGATGGCTGCCGGAGCCCAAAGCCCGAAAACCTTTAGCACAGTCTACAGGTCATATTTTTGAAGGGATTTCATTGTAACTTGGTAGGTTGACTTCTTATAATGTCAAGATGAGAACGTCCCCTTTTGGACATGATTGGGCAACTCTGACGGCTACAGGGGCCCAAAGCCCGAAAACCTTTAGAACAGTGTACAGGTCATAATTATGAAGGGATTTCATTGTAGCTTGGTAGGATGACCCCAAATAATGTCTAGATGAGAACATCCCCTTTTGGTCACGATCATTCAGCCTTGATGGCTGCCCGAGCCCAAAGACCTTTAGCACAGTCTATAGGTCGTATTTATGGAAGGATTTCATTGTAACTTGTTAGGTTGACTATGACATCCCCTTTTGGTCATGATTGGTCAACTGTGATGGCTACAGGTGCCCGAAGCCCAAAAATCTTGAGCACAGTCTACAGGTCATATTTATGAAGGAATTCATTGTAACCTGTTAGTTTGACTCCATATAATACCTGGATGATGACATCCCCTTTTGGTCATGATTGGTCAACTGTGACGGCTTCTGGGGCCTTAAGCCCGAAAACATTGAGCAGAGTCTACAGGTCATATTTATGAAGGGATTTCATTGTAACTTTGTAGGATCACTCCAGGTGATGCCCAGATGAGAATGTCCCCTTTTGGTTGCGATCATTCAACCATGATGGCTGCCCGATCCCAAAGCCCAAAAACCTTTAGCACAGTCTACAGGTCATATTTATGAAGGGATTTCATTGTAACCTGGTAGGTTGACTTCATATAATGTGTAGATGAGAACGTCCCCTTTGGGTGCAATTGGGAAACTGATGGCTACAGGGGCCCGAAGCCCGAAAACCTTTAGCACAGTCTACAGGCCATATTTATGAAGGGATTTCAATGTAACTTGATAGGATGACTCGTTTTGGAATAATTTCACTGTAACTTGGTAACTTTCGTTGATATGCGTTAACTGTGAGGGTCACATACATTAACTGTGAGGTCATATTAAGCCACCCCTCAGCTCTTTAGTACAGTGTACACCTCACATTATTTTTATCAAAAACATAGCATACAGGGAACAGAAATGAACATATTCCTAGTTATCACAATTCTTGTCTTATTTCATAATCCTTTCATAAACATTGAACATTATCCTTTTCATCAGACACAACACACAGCCTACATCCAAGCTATTTCAGACACAGGATCTTATGATTTTTGAGATAAAGGAGGCCATTGATACTTAAAACACGAGGATACATGCAATGTCTGTGGAACCACCAGAAAACCTATCCAAATTATATGCACTGTTTGATGAAAACACCCACATGTTTGATGGGAAAGTGAAGCTAAAAGGCAATCTTCCTGCATTTGCAGCTGATAATGATGTTAAAAAACTGTTAGAATCTGTTAGTACATACATCCTCAAAAGGTTTGAAGATTTCGATGCCCCTCCTCTTTCCCACTTCACAGTGTTTGACTTCAGGGCATGGCCATATTCTCTGGCTGACCTAAGTACTTTTGGGAACACCGAAGTAAAATCACTATGTGATTACTTCATTGATGTGCTAACTGAAGATGAGGTGAAGCTTATTCCTGCCGAATGGCAAAATCTTAAAGTACAAGTATCAACTCAGAGAAAGTTACATCCCGTTGATGTGTATATATCTTTCCTGCAAAGAAAAGCTGACACGTTAAAGCACATTAGTGCCTTAGTTCAGTTGCTGCTTACCATTTCACCATCATCCGCTGTCTGCGAGAGACTGTTCTCCAACATGAACATTGTGAAGAGTGCCCTACGTACCCGACTCACACAGGAAAACTTACAGAATCAAATGAGAATTGTTGCTGATGGTCCATCATTTAAGGATTTTGATCCCAAACCATCCGTCCTTCATTGGTTGAACAGCAAAAATCGTCACATTCAACACAAACATCCTGTGAGGCCAGTGAGGGCCTCTACAGCCTCAGCTGCCTTTGATGTTGACTCAACTTCAAAGGCAGCTGAAGCTGTAGCTTCAGCTACTGAGTCTCAAAACTGACTTAGACTGAAGACTAAAGTTCATAAATTTGGCCAGTTTTGACATTTTCCACACCCCGGCCTGATAATTTTCAGATCTGAATGTTTTTGGTTAATTAAAGCTATAATCACTGTCAAATTTGGCAATTTTCTTTCTGAATCTGGACTCTGAAGCAAGGAAGAGTTTGGTACTGTAGATTGTTAATTTTGTAAACTGTGACTTTTTTGAAATTAATAAAAGTTAAAATTTGGCAAGGTTTTGGACTTTGTCACTGAAAGTTCAAAGTGTAGACTGTAAGTGTTGCAAGCATTTTTTCAAGTTGGCATAAATCACTAAAGCAGTCTAAAGGATATTGGCAGTTTGGCTCTTCTCTGCTAAATTACCAAAACCAACTGATTCAGCTGATTTTGGTATTTTAGCAGAGAAGAGTCTGACTGCCTTAATAGTTACAACTTACAAGTCTTGAACAAATACTTGCAGCACTAACTATAACAGTAAACTTGTAAAAAATAAGACAACACAGTATGATTTAAATTATTTTATTGACTGACTTAACATACTTACCTAGGATGAAAACCATATTCCTCTATTAATCCTCAATGACTTGGGTTTTTTTCAATTTTTTCTCCTAAAACTGGTTAAAATTTGACATCCTTGTGAGGGGTCGACTATTGACTCAGAATGCAGGAAATGGCATCTAAGACCATCGGACAAGTGTTCTCCAGATGCTTACAATTTTCTGGACAAGTGGCCAATATTGACATTTCCACACCCCTGACACAAGTTAAACTACAGTGTCATTGACACTTTCATTTTATTTCAGAACTATGAATGTTCATCTGCATATGGAACTTTGAAGGAGAGCTAATAAAATAACCTGTGACCATGCCACCTAGGATGAAAATTGTTTGTGTCTTGGACACAAATGATGCCTCATCCAATGTGGTGGCAAGTGATGCTCCAGTTAAACCTCAGCCGAGTACAACAAACACCTCAAAGGCTAAGACCAGAAGAAAAGCACAGACAGATATAGAGAAGGCCTGTGGAAGGTAGGTTTACAAATGAAGCTAACAGTTGTGTGCACATACATGTACATGTATGCTTCCTGAAAGCTAACTCTACAGGTAGTTACTGTTAATCCCTACCAGGGTTGTAGAACCAAATAGGAATTTTGGAAGTGCAGTTGTGTGTCCGTGCAGGCATGCTCACATGTGTTATAATCCATTTCTCAGATAGATCTTTTCAAATCGCACAGAGCATCCTTGACTGAATTGGCACAAATACCACCTTTTCTGATTTAGAAATTCCCTGTTCAAAGTTCAAAAAGGCCCCTAATTTATGCCTTGAACTCCACAGGAAAGATACTTGTTGTTTTGGTTTGAAGCATCCGAAGGACTGAATGAAAAAAATGTATGAAAAAACACCAGCAGGTTCCTCAAAGGGCTCATCATATTATAAGGGCTCCCAACCTCCAGACCACCCCCCTCCCCACCCCCCGTTTTAACACTCCGCGGGGAACTGGTAAGTTTTCCTGGCAAACTGGAAAACCAAACTGCAGATACAAGTTTGTTCAAATCAAGTCCCTCAGTTAATATTTGGACTCCCAAATTTTATCTTGATGCAGTATGAGGTGTAATCTTTAAAAAGCTCAGCGAGTCAGCATCTTTAGATTTTGGTATACAGCATCCTTATGGAGGTCAAGTTTGTTGAAATCAAATCTCCGAGTTGATATTTATGCTCCCTAAGGATTCAAACTGACATTTCAAAAATTTCCAAAATGCAAGAAAAATTCTCATTCTGCAAAAAGAAAAATTCTATTTGGCAAATTTTTTTGCAAAATAAGAAAAGCCCTTCTCTTTGTCCTTGATTTGTGACTGTACAATTATAATCAAAGGATTACATCATGCTCCACAAATCTGTGAAAGGTAATTATACTCATAATTTAGTTAACCCTTTACCCAACGCAGCCGATATCAAAATTTATTATTTTAAATATAATTTTTTCAAATTTTTCAAAATATTTCAACAAAACCATATCGTGACCCCTGGTTGGAACGAGCTCGACGAGCTCGTTCCAACAAGGGGTCACATGATATGGTTTTATTGAAATGTTTTGAAAAATAATATTTTTTCAACTGCTGAATTTGCATATTATGCAGGCGGATGCGGGCGATTCATTGGGTGAAGGGTTAATCACCATTGTCCAGTATTGTGGCTTTTGTCGTCAGTCTGACACAGTGACACTGATTATTTTACAGCACCTTATTGTCAGCAATAAAGTTTTATGATCGTATATATACGGTATATATTGTTCTTTGTTACTAGGATTATGGAATTTACAATCCAGTTATCTCTTAAATGCAATTTTGGTAGAATATGATTTTTTAATCACGAAAAGTTTGTGACATTGGATGATGCTATAGCAAATTTCCTGAAAACAAGTTCGTTTTTATTTCAATTGTCATTTGTGTAACATGTTTGGTTTTCAATGTATATTTTTTTCACTGCAACTGTATATTGCAAAACTATAATAAAACTACAAAATAAAAACAAAAAATAATTCAAGTTTGTATGCGTAGAATATAAGCTTTTGTGTAAAAGTGTTTGCGAATGTTTTTGGATTTTGCCCCGATAAACCTTGCTTTCTGCAAAATTGCTAAAAAAGATTTTCAGTCCAGTGCCAACCCTGGGCTCCCTATCCGAGTCTGAATTTTTAACTTGGTGCATCATGAAGAACATTTTTAAAAATCTTCTTCACAACCACCAGTCAGAATCTTTTGATATAATATGGTGTACAGCATCCTTACAGGGGTTAGATTCAAATTTGTTGGAAAAAAGTCCCTCAGTTAATATTTGGCCTTTCTAAGGAAGCCCAAATTTGAACTTAGTGCAATAAGGGGAATAATCTTTTAAAATCTTCTTTAGATCCACCAGTTAGAATCTTTTAATATTTTGTATACAGCATCCTTTGGGAGGTGTGATCAAAGTATGTTAAAATTGGATTCCTGAGTTGATATTTGGGCTTCATATGGCCAGGCCACGCCATTTGCCCTAATTTGAGCACATTAAAACCAAAAATAACAGTCTTATGCCATTATGATTTATTGTCATGCCTTTCTTTATGTTTCTATTGTCATATTTGATGGAAGTTATTCTCAAATGTAGAAAAGGCACAGAGTATATATATATTTTTCTTGATGTCTGTGCAGCTTCTCTAATTTGGGCATACCTGTGGGGTAATCTAAAGGCCTGCATATGGGAGTCTGAATTAATATGGGGAATATTCTTTGAAAATTTTCTTCTTCAGAACCACCAGTCAGAATCTTTTGATAGTTGGTATACAGTATACAACATCATTGGGGGCAGGGTGGGGGGGTTCAAATTTGTTCAAATCAAGTCCCTGGGTTATTATTTGTGCTCCCTATGGAGTCCAAATTTTAACATGGTGCAATATGAGGAATATTCTTTAAAAATCTTCTCACAAACCCCCAGTCAGTATCTTTTTATGAATGTAGGACGTTTCGGCCACGGACGTTTTGACCTAGGATGTTTCGGCCATGGACGTTTCGGCCAGAAATATTGGACATGGTGGACGTTTCGGCCAAAATATATTTGAGGGTACTTTTTGACATTTTTTTTCTTGTTTTCTCTGGAAGAGTTGGAGAGGGGGAAGTGATTTAGGAATGAAGAAAAACCATTTCCATTTTTTATATTTATTGAACGTTATCATAAAAATATAACAAAAACAAGTAATGAAACAATTATAATACATAGCACAAGTAAGCACAATTTTGGAGAATATTCACTTATGTCCACTACATGTATTTTTTATTGTATTTGAAGAAAACAAGTTATATTTTTTTCTGACGGGTGAATCTTCTATCCATTTCTTCGTTATTTGACATTTACAGACAGAATTCATGGCTGTTGATGCCTGGGGTGTCTTCTATCCAAATGATACCTTTTAACCTACACTTAAACAAGCTTAAGGAGCTCATTCAAGTGAGGGGCATAAGGTATAATCTGGAAAGAAGATCCGTCTTCTTCGTTACTACTTGACACTCTATTTACAGACAGAATTCATGGTTGTTGATGCCTGGGGAGTCTTCTATCCAAATGATACCTTTTAACCAACACTTAAACAAGCTCAAGGAGCTCATTCAAGTGAGGGGCATAAGGTATAATCTGGAAAGAAGATCCGTCTTCTTCGTTACTACTTGACACTCTATTTACAGACAGAATTCATGGTTGTTGATGCCTGGGGAGTCTTCTATCCAAATGATACCTTTTAACCAACACTTAAACAAGCTCAAGGAGCTCATTCAAGTGAGGGGCATAAGGTATAATCTGGAAAGAAGATCCGTTGGGCTTATCATTTGTTTTACTAGCCATCTCTTTCATGTTCTGTCTACATTTAGAAATATCTACTTCTATTTCGTCAGATAAATGAGAATGCTCCTTCATCAAAACTGGACATTCATAATTGTCATTTGTTTTCAAGATAGCTGTACAGTTGATAGGGGGGGTCACGTTTCACACAGTGCCATGTTACAGATTTATACTTGTCTGATCTTGACTTCACAGTGTACATATGTCCCTCAACGCATAGTTTTTTCCCACCTCTTTTTGTTGTAATGATTTCCATGTTAGGACTCCTAGCACACCAGAGGCTATGAGGAGAGATCGAACGAAATGATTTTGCGCGCCGAAGGCGCGCAGGGACGGTATGGGGGACAAGCCCCTTTCGACCCTTGGTAACAGTATGTTAGATTTTTTTTTTTTGTATGTTTGAGCGTGGCAAGGGAGGAGAGGGTTCAGGTACTCAGTTGCGCCTGTGCCGTTTCTGTTTCTTTTTCTTAGCTGGTGGTGGCTGTGTAGGAGAAGGCGTTGCAGTTGTTGATTTAGCTGATCTTGCTGTCTTTAGTCGCAGCCATTTGTGGAAGTAGGGATTGCGCACCTTGGCTGCTTCCAAGTGCTCAGGTTTGTTTATGAGAAAGTCATAAGCTCCATCCGCCCATCCTTCCTGAGTTCTTAGGTATTCCCAGAAGTCATCTGTGGTGCCGTCAAAATCCAACTTGAGCTCGCCGGAGCGCTCAATGGCTCGTTCATCCAGGCTTTCAATATACATCCCTATGGACATGTCTGCTGCCTTCACAGTTTCGTACTCGGAGTCCGAGGTCGAACTGGAATTGTGGTCCGGTTGGATAGGGTTGGTTGGAGATCCAGGTACAGTTTGGATAACTTCCATCACCTGCTCCTCCATCTCCATCTCCTGCTTCTCCTCTCCCTCCGACCTCTTTGGTGTAGAGGTACGGTTTGGGATTGGTGATGCAGGTTTAGGAGGTGAGTCGACAGTCGTTACCCTTTCCGTCTCCTGTTCCTCGGTAGCAACCTTTTTCCGCTCGATCCACGCCTCCATTCGTCTGGCATTCCGACGTTTGGTGGCTGGTGACTTCTTCTTTGTCTTTGGCATCTTTGCTTCCACGGGTGTCGAGGTGGTAGTCTCCTTTCCCTTCCTCTGAGGTGGACCAGTGCGGGTTGGCCCGCGAAAGGTGCTACCACTCCCCGAGGTGGGCTTTGTCTCGTACTTAATGGTAAGCTGGACGCAGTCACTCTCAACTTGGACATTCCAGTTGAGAAGTGAGCTGGCATCCAGCACCAGCAAGGTGTTTTTGATTTTTTCAGGCAGGAAATCCATGTCTAATTGGTAGTTCTCACTCTGAAGTCAGAGGTGTGAATGGTGATGAGGAGAGTATGATAACATGGAGTATTTATATATAAAACCAAACCCTCTTTGAAGCCACATAAGGCAGGTATAAAGAAAAGGACAATTTCTTGTCAATTGCTCTAACTACAAAAACACAAGGAGACCTAAAAATTCATTGATCTCAAAAACTCCAGTCCAATTGCTGTAAAAAAAGAACACTCCCTGACAAAAGAGGAAGCCTAAATGAAATATTCTGCTAATAATCAAAAGCTGAAGCTAAATAGTTATGGAAACACACATAAAATGTAGTAAGCTGACAGGTAGGTTGAAGGAATATTACTATAAAAACATAATAGTTAATGATTATAACTATTCCTATGAAAAATCTTTTCATGTTTTAAATAAAAAAAATGAACATTCAAAAGAAAAAAAAAATAAATAAATAAAATAAATAAATAAAAAAAATAAAGTAAAAAAAATTAAAAATAATAATAGAAAAATCTCATATATTGTGAGAAATATCTCCAATTGGCCGAAACGTCCGTGGCCAAAACGTCCTAGGCCGAAACGTCCGTGGCCGAAACGTCCGGTCACCTCTTTTTATATATGGTATACACCATACTTAGGAGAGCCAAATTCAAGTTTATTCAAATCAAGTCCCCGGGTTAATATTTAGGCACCCTAATATGAGAAATAATCTTACAAAATCTGCTTCTTCAAATACACCAGGCAGAATCTTTTGATATTTGAGAGCATCCTCAGAGGGATTAGATTCAATTTGTTCAAATCAAGTCCCTGGATCGATACTTGCTTTCCCTATTCCAAATTTTGACTAAGTGCTATATTCGGGGGTGCAGTGGCATTGCGGTAACCAGTTCTCGTCAGATCACCAAAGTTAAGCAAAATCGAGTCTGGTTAGTCCTTGGATGGGTGACCGTCAGAGCGATTGATTTGGCTCCCACGTTGTGTCCTTGGGTATGGCACGTAACCCTGATTGTCCACATTGGGGCACGATGATGCTATGTACTAAGGCGTACTGCACATCGATGGTGCATATGTCTTCAACCAATCCAACCCTGCCTGTGCTGCAGTGTGGAGTTACAATGTTGGGGAGCTGGCAGCTGCTCGTCGTTGCTTGGTGGTTCTCTTCGGGTACTCTGTCTTCCTCCACCCATAAAACTGTCATCGACACGATATGACCTTGGCTGTTAAAGTGTCGTTACACCTTAATAAATAAATAAATAAATTCTATATTCTCTAAAAATCTTCTCCATTCTCCAAAACAACCAGTCTGAATCTTATGGCATTTGGTATACAACATTATGTGGGAGAGGGGTCATTTTCAGGTTTGTTCAAATAAAGTCCCTGGGTGACATTTGGGCTCCCTTGTTTTGCATTATTGGAAATCTTGGCATTAATTCTGTGTTAGCATCTCAATGTCATCTGACATGGACAACAGAGTTACATGTATTAATAATTACATGCCTTCATTCTTCAGTACTGTTAACTAGACGTAGATGCTAATTAAATCCTTCTTTAAACAACTTTGTCATTTGGTTTTGACTTGGCCTGAAGAAGAGGGGAGAGACCTACTTATCATCATAAAATGGATCCTGAAAGAGTTAACAAATGAATACCAAAGACAATTTGTCTAAGGTCAAATAACGTAGGTGAAGGAAAATCACTCACCTTATCCCTGTTTAGGTAATGGTAAGAAAAGAAAAAATGGTCATTCGCACAATTTGTACAGGCCAGTAGACTAAGGAGATTGAGTGAGTGGGGAAAAACATCTTGATTTAACTTTGTACAGGAAGTGACAGCTAGAGTTGTGTGTTGTATGTACAGTACAGCTGCCATGATGTCCACGCCTGCGTTTACCACATAATAAAAATCATCAGCAGCAAAAGTTTAATTATTGAAGCACTGGGTTTTATCCAGTGCTTCAGTAATAAAATTGATGATTATTCCTATAATCTATAATTACTGTTTGAAAAGTAATATTAATGCGTCCGTGGAATTATCTCCCACCCGTGGAAAGTAACCTGTCCATGGAAGCCATACTGTAGTGATTGATAGTTTTGGAATTTTAAGTTCGCTATCTGTTCCGGTATTTTTAAAGGGATATTATGCAGTATTGGTTCGGCATTCGGTATCTTAGTTGACCATGTTTTTTTAGCCAACCTGACTGAAAGTCAGGATGAGCTATAGCGATCACTCACCGTCAGTCGTCTGGCATCGCTGTCGTCCATGAACATGGTTTTTGCATCTGCCCCTCCTAAACCGCTGAACCAATTTTAGTTATGTTTGAGGTGATTGCTTGTTCTGACATCGCATTTTGTTTTTGTTCAAATCAATTTGTCCAGCTCCATAGGGAGGAGTTGGGGGAAAATGCTCCAAAATTCTTTTAAAACCTTCTTCTCATGACCCAGTAGGTACAGTGGCTTGATATTTGGTATGGAGCTTCCTTTTGAGTTGTAAAATCAAATTTCTTCAAACGAAGTTCGTGTAGCAATATTTGCCTTTCTGATGAGATGGTGAAGATTTTTGGCCCTGTCTGAAATTTCTATATTCCAGACTGATGGTCCAATTTGAATCAAATTTGGTATCTGGTATTATTGAGTCATAAGTACTTGATTCATGCAAAAAAAAAATTCCTGTGTCCCTGTGGGAGCCCCAGGAGCTAAAAATAGAAATATTTTCAAATGCCCACATTTTCGAAACTACATGGAACATATAGAACTGTTATTTGGTATAAAGCATCCTAAGGACCAGTAGAATGTAATGGTAAAAAAAAATTGCCATCGGTTGTGTCAGAGTGTTCTGTAAGGAGGGTTGGATTCAATTTGTTAAACTCAAGTCCGTTGGTTAATAATTGCCGACTTTGAACATGAACATCACTGCAGTGTGTAACAAATTCAAGAATTAGTTTTTAGACTGGAACTATATACTTTGCAAAATGCCACCTGGAGTCATGTGTCAGTTGCCTTTAAACTGAAATGTTTTACTGAAAAACCGTCATATCACAATATTGTTTTTGATATCGTCAGTGGTATTGAAATCTCGGTATCACGAAACCTTCCAAAGTGCAATACTGTATCATTGAATGCATAAATATCAAACGATAAATCAAACATTATAGTGTAGTCCTTAATTGCATACTCTCACCTGTATAAAATTGATGGTTGAATAATAATCCTGGCCTGCAATTCTGCTGAAGTTAATAATAGTGATGTGAGGGCATGTGGCACTGTGCACTATTTAAGGCATACTGCACAACGATGGTGCACTTGCCTTCAACTGCTACTAAATCTCTCTTCTTGTACCAGATTACTAAGTTGGATACTTTGACAGTTGCTCGCTGCTGCTCAGTGGTTCTCTGCAGGTAATGACTCCGCCCATAAAACGTGTCTGACATGATATAACGCTGGCTGTTGAAACTGTTATAAACTCAAGTTCAAAAAAAAAAAAATACTGTACAGTCGCCGCAAACTAGTCGTAATCCCCATGTAGGTGGTGGGGGGGGGGGGGGGGGGGGGGGGGTGTTGGAAAAAAATTAGCTTTTTTCCTCAAACACTTTTGGGCAAAATTGTAAAAATTGTATACCATAATCAGTGAAGTATCATTCAAGAACCAATAAAAAGACACTCAAGTTATCAGGAGGTACCTACCAAGGGTTATATACCATTATAAAACTGTTATTGCGGCTGAGCTATGATTCGGCTTATAGTGATACAATGTATGACATATTGAATAATGCAAGTTAAAATGCATCACTAATTGCAATTATCAAACACTGCAATCTAAGGATAAGTTATCTTGAGGGTGTTCCGTTTGATTAAATTTCTAATATGTTCACCCTGGTGAAATCGGCTGGCTTAGATGAGGAGCAAAGACAATTATGTGAAGTCAGGAACAGTTACAGATTTCAGCTGCAGGAGCAATTCTATACAACGATGTGTCCAGACCGATTACGAAAACACCAATGACACTTATTGCCATTGTAAGAAGTATGTAACACAAAAACTACTAAACATTGAACCTGATTGAACCTGGACATACCTGGACATACCAGCTTTACTCTATATTTGATTTGTTAAGGGAGACCATCTGCCTTAAGAGACCACTTTGGTCTGATAAAACGGATGTTCTTTCAAGACCTGTCCTACTGTACAAGGTCAATCACTCAATACTGTATGATAAAATTGGTTATGGTGCAGTACAGTGGGAAGGATGATGCAGAAGCATGTATTTAGTGGGGGTGGGTGGTTCAGATAACCACAGGAAAAAATTGTAAAACTGGAAAAAAATTACATGGGGTGGGTGGGTGAGTCTGACGACCGGTCAGAAACTGTGTAGGCAGTGATGTCATGCATGCATTTACCAGGTATTAAAAATCATCATCAGCAAAATTTTAATTAATGAAACACTGGGTTGCACAGTCGGCTGTACTGTAGTGATGACATTTCACTTTTTGACTTTTCTAATAATAGTGATGGTCAAAGCATTTTTCCCAAAAATTAATGCTAGTGGCATCACTATTATTTGGCAGGTTAGAGCATGAATTCATGATCCAAGTAGGTTGAATGATGGCACAAAGTTCTTTGTCAGCACTAAGTTCTTTGTCAATATTGCAGTATAATATATTCCCTTTTGATTTGTTACTTTTGCAATAGGTATTTTGAACACCAATTTGCAATAAAAATTAATCATTTATGAGAGGCACAAGATTTATTGAGGACCAATATGTAACCAATACAGTGTTGTGAATTCATATCAGTTCAAGTGATTTGTTGTTGTGAAAATGTTTTATTGCATGATCTAATCCTATCCCAACAATTAATCTCATACATTATTTCCAACATTAATCACATGTTTCTACAATAAAACTGGTGCTTCAACATGTAGTTTTAGGGTAAGCTTGCAAGTTACTTTCAAAGTTCCAAGGCAGTTGTTTCTAAGCAAGTCTTGGCTGCCTACATACATGTAGGCAGCCAAGACTTGCCAAGAAACAACTGCAAAGTCATAGGATGTGGATTGTCAAAAATGTATATAAAATCTTCAGACCCTTAAGGTTTAAAACCAGTTATGCATGATCATTCAAAGACAAGGCTCATTGTGGTCCCTAACCCTTTACCCAATGCAGACGATATCAAAATTTATTATTTTAAATATCATTTTTAAAAAATTTTTCAAAAAGTTTCAACAAAACCATATCATGTGTCCCCTCATTGGAATGAGCTCGATGTGCTCATTCCAAAGAGGGGTCACATGATATTGTTTAGTTGACATTTTTTTTAAAATAATATTTTTTCACCTGCTGAATTTGCATATTATGCGGGTGGATGTGACCGATTTGCTGGGTAAAGGATTAATAACTTTGCAGTTAAAACTAAAAATCCTGTCTTATATTCTTCACTATTTTGAAATAATAGCGTGGGAGGTTCACGCAGCAAATCACCAGAAAATCACATCTCATGCATGGTAGTCTATCACGATTTATGGAGAATTGTCACTCGCAACGGCAGATTGATATTCATTGCTTGTACTTAGCAATCATCAGTAATAAAGTCGAACTTTCTAATGAAATGAGGTGGCAGTTAAATATTAAAATTCAGACACAAAGAGGATGGAATGATTTTTGATCACCATTTTTTCCCCCTTTTATTCATTTATTTCGTGACAATACAGGAAGTATTTTTTACACCTGAAAATTAATTAAGCAGCCCCTGTTTTTATCACTGGTGATAATAGAAACTGTCATTACTTTCATGCTATCTTTCAGATGGCCAAAAGTGTTTGTTTGCGGAAAGAATGGTCTATTGACAAATGAAAGACAACACAATGATGAAACTATGCAGTATTTTAATGGCGCTAATTACACATATCTGTCACTAATGTTTTTGATGGAAAATGTTCTCGACAAGTATGGAGCTAGAACAGTCCATGATGAAACAATGCCAGCAATTACTGACAAAAAATGTAACTTGTGATCTGAACACAATAGCAGTGTCTGACATCAGTAGCAAATGAATCAACCACGAGCCCGGATCACAGTCTGAACCCTCCTCCTAATGCTACCAGTGAGCTTTCTGAGACAGTCCAGATGCAACTGCAGCCACTCCTCATCACTCCTTCCACATCAGCCCGGCCAAATTCTGTACAGGCAACGTCCAAGAAAGTCTCAGATGTGTTCTAAGGTATTCAAATCGTGGCTCCTTGCAGGCCAAGGTAGTGTTGTAAGAGCATTCTGAAGGAATGCTCTCACAGCATGGGAACGTTGTGGCCTTGCATTATCGTCCATGAATACAGGGCGAGTAGCCAACAGGTGGTTGTCAAAATGAGGCACAACAACTGGATTGAGAATGTCCCGGATGTACTGATGACCATTGAGATTCCCATGTACAGTCACTATATCAAGTTTACAATCATGAGAGAGGCATCTCCAGATCATTACTGATCCTCCACCATAAGGAACAGTAGGTCTCATGTTCCTGGGCACATAAGCAGTATTTCTATGACTCCACACTCTCATGCGACCATCTGAGACGTGAAGCAGGAACCTACTCTTATCTGACCATTGGACTCTTCTCCAGGTCCTGAGATTCCAATGTTGTCGTGCCATACACCACTCCAAACACTGTCTTTCGTGCTGATTGGACAGAGCTGGACGTTTGATGACCCTTCAGTGCTTTGAGACAATTTCGGACAGTTCTGTTGCACAAAAGCTTGTTGGGGAGCCAAAGGCATTTCAAAAATCCACTTGAAGCAAAGGGTTCACACCTAATGAGGCATGCCAGACTCTGATCTTCCCTAGGAGAGATCTTTTGGGGTTGTCCAGGCCTTGGTCTGTCCTTAACATCATTGGTTTGTTGATGTTTTTGGACAAGTCTGCTGATGACAGAATGACTATAGCTAAATTGCCTTCCAATAGCTTTGAATGATCATGACACATGCCTGTTGCATGCATGCCAACGATTTGCCATCTTAGTACCTCTGACAATCTCCTCCTTGCCATGTCCACATTTATTGATAAAAGAAGTGACAAATTTTCTTGTTTTTTACCCAGATATTGCATGTGGATGATAGTGTTTTTTGTGGCATTCGTGGGAAGCATTTTCATTCACGTGGACAAGGGGATGTTTTTGGGGTACGCTATCAACCAGAAAGATCATGTTTCACTGGATGAAATGCACTGCAAGACATAGCAATCATTAAAACATAATAATCAGTAACAGCAACTTCACTGTCATGAAACATTTCAGGGGGTGCTTAATTAAGTTCCAGGTGTATATATACATGAACTGCATGATTTTTGTTTTTAAAGACTGATTAGGAGATCATGCAAGTCGAGTCAAGACGGCTGAATATCAAGAAGTAAAGATATTTACATGTACTTCTTGAGCCTACTGCTAATGGTAGCTATTCTAATGGAGCACCTATATGTATTAGTGTTCAACCGATGATCTGAACCGGGCCACCATAATTGGCCGATTGTGGGAAATGAGATGACAACGGCAATGGCTCCTGGAACATCGGTTCAACCGATTGTTGCCAGTCATTTTATGATGATTCATAAACTGCATTTTATTATCTTCAGCAATTGTTTAATTGTTAATATAAAATGATGTCAATCATACCATTCAATAAAGTTGAAAAACCACCACAATGTGTATTCTAACTCTTTGACATCTTTGTTAACTAAATATTGTCAAAAATGTCTCTAGGTGCCCCTTTATGGGATATACAAGTTAAATGACATGCAAAGCTTACAATTGAACATACATTTGGCAATCACCAGTTCATACCGGAAAAGTGAAGGTTGCATGCCATTGACTCAGATCGCGGTAAAAATTAAAAATTACCAGTTGCGTGCACTTGGGTGGTAAACGTGGCTCTGAGAGCCACGTTTACCACCCAAGTGTGCGCGACTGGTAATTTTACTGGACCTGAGTCAACAGAATTTAACACGATGAAATATGTTCAATTTAATGTAGTTCTTTCGAGTCTTGACTTATCTAGTAGTGAGCGGACTATGAACCCGTAAAATAAGTTCAAATTTAATGTAGTTTTTTATGAGCCTCGTCTTGCCTAGTAGTGCACGGTATTACAAACAGAATCGGCATCCGAATCGGCCGATTGTAAGCTCAAATAACCAGAAATCGGTCAGCAGCCATTTTTGGTAATCGGTTGAACACAAATATGTATGGGAGAGGCAGGCGTGATCGGAAAGTCCTTGAATTGAAAAATGTGTTCCAAGGTCTTGAAAGTACTAGAAATTGGTGCATTAACTCTGAAAGTCCTTGATTTTTAAGAATACTTCAATTTAATTTTTTTAGTTTTAATTTCTGTTGCACAGTGTTCAGTGCTGTGCATCAGAAATTAAAACTTTGAAACATTCTCAAAAATCCAGGATTTTGCCAAATAAAAGTTGGTTCTTTGCTTCAGTGTTCTATCCAGTACATCTAGAACAAAATGGTTTGACGCGCCGAAGGCGCACAGGGACGATTTGGGGGACAAGCCCCTTTCAATCCTCGGTGACTGTAGATGGTTGGTTTCATGTCTATGTGTGTCAAAGGAGGAGAAGGTTCAGGTACTCGGCAGGTGTCTGTGATGGTTTTAGCGTCGTCTCTGCCGTTTTTTCTTCTTTTTGGGTGGAGGTAGCTGGGAAGGAGAGACTGTGGTAGTTGTTGGTGTAGTTGGGCTGTTGATAATGGAGAACTGACTGGGGTGGAATGGTCTAGTCCTTGCTGCTTCAGGAGTGTTGGTGCTGTGGCTGTTGCGTTGTTCTATGAGTGCCGTCGTGGTCTTGTTGTGGTCTTTAGTTTCCCTGATGTCTTTTTTTAGGCTGCGAATTTGTTCAAAGAGTATCCGTGCCTGTTCCTGATCCAGAGAGGGGGATGAAATTGGAGAGGGAGACATCAGAGAACCAGTTTTCGATTCCGTCTCCGACGCGCTGGTGACATCGTCATCCTCCAGGTTGCCCCTCAAAGGAGAGGCAGCTGGGGAGTGGATGGGAGTCACAGGAGTTGGAGGGGAGGAAAGGGTAGTGGTCTCCTCCGTCTTCTCTTCCGCTTTCTCTTCCTTCTTCTTTTTCAGGAACGTTTCCAGCCGCTGGGCATCCCGGCGCCTGGTGGATGGGCTCTTTTTCTTCTTGCTCTTCTTTTCCTTTTCAGGGCCAGGTCCAGGCTTCTTCGGCTGAGGACCAGTGTGAGAGGGGTTCCTCTCACAAAAGGTGCTACCTCTAACCCGAAGAAGGTGTGGTGGTGTTGTGCTCTTCAACGATGAACACCAAGTTCAGATGGACTCTCTTGCCTGTCTCCTGGACAGTCCAGGTGACAGGGCAAGAGATGCCCTGAGCTGCAATTGTTCTCTTCAGTCGCGCTGGTAGTTCCAGTGTTTCTATGATTAAGGTGATAATTAGGATGTTCGCACTCTGAGTTCAGAGGTGCGAATGATGGGCCAATGTGTGAGTACATCTATTTTTCATGACTGGTATATATACATACAACATGTAAGATAAAATATAGTTAATTATGGGCTGTGAAATGACGCGGTCGCTTTAAATGCGTTCTTTGTTCATACAGTTCGAATTTCCTGAGGATGGATTAACTTGCATAATATGTGTTTACACAAGACTTAAAAATGGGTGCTTTATTATGTGAAATGTTGTATAGAAAATAGTCTTGTAATATAATTGATAGATTAAAACTAAAGATTGCCCAAGGTGACAATTAATATGAACTTCCCTCACACTTTTGCCAAATTGCATAATTTCGCCTAATTTCGTTTATCAATCGAAGTTGAATTACTTCATTTTTTACACATGAAACAGATACAGCCAAAAAAAATATATACCGTGACAGACGATATACTGGTACTTTTAAATTCAGTCGATATCGACCCGGTATATCGAAAAACCGCGAAGCCCAACGTACATGTATTGGATGCATGCAAACCACATATTAGTACCTACATTAAATCTATGCGACAGGCGGAATGGGATGGGGTGACAAATAACAAGCTCCCTTTATTTATTTATTACTTATTAGGGTTTAAGGACACATTAACAGCCAGGGTCATATCATGTCGGTGACAGTTTTACGGGTGGAGGACGCCAGAGTACCCGGAGAGAACCACCGAGCAATGATGAGTAGCTGTCAGCTCTCCAACATTGTAACTCTGCACCACGGCACAGGCAGTGTGAGATTGGTTGAAGACATTTGCACCATCGACATGCAGTATGCCTTAGTACATAGCATCATCGTGCCCCCATGTAGGCAGTCGGGGTTAAGTGCCCTGCCCAAGGACACAACGTGGGAGCATGAATCAGTCGCTGAAATGGTCACCCATCCAACTGCTAACTGTGTTCGATGTTGCTTAACTTCGGTGATCTGACGAGTACCGGTTACCACGATACCACCGCGCCCCCAACAAGCTCCTTTGCTTTCGACTAACTATTAATGATAAATATTCTTCTTGTAACCCTTTTAGGAAAGGTCATGTAATTCTGACACAATGCCTTATTGGTCATACAAGACTTACTCATTACTCATGGCCACTGTGGAATGGTTACTTTCCACAGGTGGACAATATTTCAACAGGCATAATAATATAAGATTCCAAACATTAATTATAGGAATAATCATAAAAAATTTAATAATTAGTGAAGCACCAGATTTTTATGCCCCCTCCCCCTGAAAATATTTTTGGAGGCATATAGTGTTTGTCATTTCCATCTGTCCATCTGTCTGTCCTTCAGGAAGATTTTCGTGTCGCTCCATAACTCTGAGATGCTTCATTGGATTTTGTTGAAACTTGACATACATGTTGCTTATGGGGAGGCGATGTGTCGAGCACAACAGTTTTTTTGTTTGATGAAAGTCAAGGTCACAGATCAAGGTCATTGCCACATCAGGGGCATAGTCACTTCCGAGTGACAATCTTTTGTTATTACCTGGTAAACACATGCGTGGACATCACTACCCACATGTGGATTACGACCAGCCACAGCAACTGTACTGTAGGATCTTTAAGAGATCTATTTTATCATTTGAGCCTGCACCATATTCTATCATTCCTTAAAGTAATCAACCTGTTTAATAAATTTTTTTAAATTGTGTTTATTCTTTTAAACTAGACTATTCTTCAAGTATCAAATCATCAGGTTGATTTATAGGATATTCTTTAGAGTATCATCACTCATTATTGTTCAGATGTACTACTCCTGTCTTTGGCATTCTGTTGTAATTATCTCCCATTTTTAGCTCAACTTGACAACATCAAGTATGAGCTATTGGGATGGTTGCAAACCGTCGTCTGCCTGTACATTCCTCTGTCCGGCCACAATTCTTTAGCACACTACAGGCCACAGCTCTTACCCGATCAGTTCCAAATTTTATATGTGGCTTTGGTCAATGTCTAGACAGAGCTATGGTATTTTAATTTTCCAAATTTCGTTTAAAAACATGGCAGCTAGTGGCCATCTGTTACGGTATGGAAATATTACTGATATTGGTAACAGAAAGAAATCTGAGAATCAGCAACAATAACTATGAATTTAACTATTCTGAAATTTAATTAAAAAAAAAATTAATATAAAAAAAATGATACAAAGATCTTTTACACTAATTGGTTTACAGAAAATAAAAGCAGTGGTACTTATCAATTATTGAATAAGTCCAAAGTACAGTTTGACAGAATCCAGTAATCCAGTGGTGAAGAATCTTGTGAAGAAAGTTACCAGCTGGTAGTATTAAATCCAAGAATATCTCTTCAGAAACAGTATACCGTAGATTTGTAATAAAATTTTCACTTTGAAATTTCAGCAGTCTCCAATAAAATATAATAAAATGCTCTGTAAAATTCAAATGGAGTAAAAATCTAAGAAGTATTGGTGCCAGAGGTAATTTCCAAATAATCCAGTAGAATCCTGGCCTTTCACAAAATAATATTATTCTGTTTCACAGAAAGTATAAATTCTCTTTTCCAAGACGAATAGATTCTCTTCAAAATTCTCTTTTGGAATCAATCTTCCAAAATCACAAAGAAGCACTGCTTCTATAATAAATGCACTGCTCTGAAACAATCATAATCTCCAATGGAAACAATTGAAGTTAGTCTTTCTGAAATGGTTTTCTAAAATGAGTTTTGGAATTCTGTTGACAAACCTTTATATAGTAACCAGATAGAATGTCCCAGAAGAGGAAGTTTCTGCAATATTCTATTAGTTTCTGGGGGATTCTGTTAAAGTTCAAGTAAACAAGGTCATTGACCTATTTAAACAATTAAACAATCAACAGCTATATGTACAATATATCAGTGTAACAAAGATGTAAACAAGGTCACTGAGTGCAAAAGAGTTAGACCAGTCAGAAAATGCAGAAATAAAAAAAAAATCTTTCTCACATAATTATCAACTTAAGGATATATCAATCTCAATATAATATGGGGGCTATAACACCATCTTAGATTTGGCATATAAATTTCATTAGCACACCCATACAGGCTGTATCTCTCACCCGATCGTTTTCAAATTTCATATGTAGCTTTGGTGTGATGCCAAAATGGGAGCTATCATATTTCTCTGAATTTCCTTATTTTTCTGAATTTCCTTGAAAAACATGGCCCCCGACAGCCATCTTGGATTTGGCACATAAATTGTCAACAATTCCATTGGCTTACCTTATAGGCTGTATCTCTCATCCAATTAGTTCCAAATTTCATATGTGGCTTTAGTGCAATGTCTAGATCGGAGCTATTGAATTTTGCTGAAAAACATGACTGCCAGTGGCCATCTTAAATTTGGCATATAAATTGTCAACAATTCCATTTGCACACCCTACAGGCCACATTTCTCACCCGATCTTTTTCAAATTTCATATGTAGCTTTGGTGTGATGTCTAGATGGGAGCGATCAAACTTTTCTGAATTTTGTTGAAAAACATGGCTGTCTGCACCCATCTTGGATTTGTCACATAAATTGTCAATAATTCGTTTGGCACACCCAACAGGCCACATCTGTCACCCGATCTTTATTAAATTTCATATTTGGCTTTGGAGTGATGTCTAGATGGGAGTTATCAAATTTTTCTGAAATTATTGAAAACGTGGCCACTAGCAGCCATCTTGGATTTGGTATGTAAATTGTCAACAATTCCATTAGCACACTCTATAGGCCACATCTCTCACCCAATTTTTTTCACATTTCATATATAGCTTTGGTTTGATGTCTACACACATGGGAGGTATCAAATTTTTCTGAATTTTGTTGAAAAACATGGCCGCCATTGGCCATCTCGGATTTGGCATATAATGTCAACAATTCCATTTGTTCACCCTACAAGTCGCTTCCCTCACCTGATCTTTTTCAGATTTCACATGTAGTTTTGGTGTGATGTCTTTTCTGTTGAAACTTGATTGAATGACTTGACATTACTCGAGCTTTCTATGGAGCTTACTATTTAGTTCTGTCCCATCTTGGACAAGTTGAGCTGCAGTGTGATTGAATAAATGTATGTCTGTTTCTTATGTATGATTAAAAACAGCTACTCCTTTAAATTTTTAACTGATACTGTACAGTTGCTGTGGTCTGATATTATCCACATGTGGGCATTGATGTCAATGCATGTGTTTACTTGCAGGTAATAAAAATCATCAGCAGCAAAATTTTATTTTATGAAGCACCAGGCTGTACCCAGTGCTTCATTAATTAAATTTTTGATGATTATTCCTGTAATTAGTGTTTGAAATCTAATATTATTATATCTGTGAAAATATTGCCAATCCGTGGAAAGTGACCAGTCGACGGTGGCCGTACTGTATCTATATTCTTTGTCGTAAATTTACTGAAAGCTGTATGAAACTGCATAGAATAGTCTAAAATTGTCTAACGGTCCTTGAAAATAGCTTGAAAGGGTCCTTGAATGGCCATGTATTAAACCCATCATTGTGACATTGAACCCCAAATGTAAAAATTCGGAAGTAGCACAAGGTGTCTGCATATGTACTCTTGCATGAAACTTGACCCTCACCTTTGGTCATTTGCTTACAGTACATGTACTATTATGACAAGTGTGGACAGAGAATTTTGACTTTATAACTCAGGTGAGTGGCCCTGAAAGGCTTGGTTGGGCTCAGCCTTATCAATTTTTTTAGGCAATAACAGGCATTTCAAAAAAGGACATTTTAGCCCTTACATTTCCTAGGCAATAACAGGCATTTCAAATAAGAACATTTTCACTGATAAATCACTCCTGAAATTCAGTCTATTTTTAGGAGTTGTTAATAAAATGCAAATAATAACTTCTACAGAACTATTAGAGACATTGTTCAATCAAGGCAAAATAAGATAGCAATTTTCTTTGGTTCTTATTCAACATTTTTGACTCTGGTTAATGTTTGATGAAACCAAAATTCATTTTTGGGCAGTACATGGTGTCTCATCCATGCAGTCTTATTATAATTGTTTCATCTCCTTGAAAACAGGTATGTCTCAGCAACTCAACTCAAGTACCATACTATTTCAGGATTGCATAACTCAACAAGTGCCTGTCTGGGGAGAGTGCATGGAACACATTGGTTCATTACAGTTGAAACTAGAAGTCCTGTCACAGTTAGCACATAAAATTCTCCTTAGTTAATGTGCTCCTTACTGCATTAGAATGAAGTAGTCAAAAATACATGAGAGCATTTGCATTGTGTAATGCAAAATGTAATGCACTATTAGTGAGGTCAGCAGTGAAATCATTCACTGAGCCCATCTTATTTATATTTATTTATTTGATTTTAACGACACTTTCAACAGCCAAGGTCACCGTGTGTCGGACAGTTTTATGGGTGGAGGAAGCCAGACTGTCAGACTGCCCAACATACTAACTCCACCAGGGTTTATATTTTGACGAGAATCCGAGAATCGATTCGCACAAAGATTTGTGCAATTAAACCGGCGAGAATCCATGTAGATTCTCGCTGCACCTCTGCTAGGATTCGCATGAAAAAAATTGAGTAAGTTTAACCCTTTAACTAACACAACAGATGGCAAACATGACCTGAAATATCCTGACACTTTGTCAATAAACCCTTACAAATATGAGTCATTGGAACCGGCTCATTGAGCCGGTTCCAACGACGGCCATATTTGTAAGATTTTATTGGTAAATATTGTTCATTTAATTATTTTATCATTATACCCCCGCTTCGAAGAAGTGGGGGCTATATAGGAATCGCCCTGTACGTCCGTCCGTCTGTCCGTCTGTCCGTACGTCTTTCCGGACATGAAATTCTTGTGTGCGCAACTCCTCCTACATTTATCAATCAATTTGGACAAAACTTTTCAGACATCATCACTACTAAGTGAACATGCGCATATTCCAAGATTTTTGATCTGCGACAATTTTAACCAGGTTATCTCCTTTTGACTTAGATTTATTATGTCTTTCCGTTCGAACAAATTCTTGTGTGCGCAACTCCTCCTACATTAATGAACCGATTTTGATGAAACCTTTCAAACATCATCTCTACTAAGTGAACATGTGCATATTCCAAACTTTTTGATCTGCGACAATTTTAACCAGGTTATCTCTCTTGAACTTTGATTTAATATGGGTTTCTGCATGAAATTCTTGTGTGCGCAACTCCTCCTACATTTATCAATCAATTTGGACGAAAGTTTACAGACATCATCACTACTAAGTGAACATGCGCATATTCCAAAATTTTTGAGCTGTGGCAATTTTAACTAGGTTATCTCCCTTTAACTTAGATTTATTATGGGTTTCTACATGAAATTCTTGTGCGTGCAACTCCTCCTACATTTATCAATCAATTTGGACAAAACTTTTCAGACATCATCACTACTAAGTGAACATGCGCATATTCCAAGATTTTTGATCGGCGACAATTTTAACCAGGTTATCTCCCTTTGACTTAGATTTATTATGTCTTTCCGTTCGAACAAATTCTTGTGTGCGCAACTCCTCCTACATTAATGAACCGATTTTGAAGAAACCTTTCAAACATCATCTCTACTAAGTGAACATGTGCATATTCCAAACTTTTTGATCTGCGACAATTTTAACCAGGTTATCTCTCTTGAACTTTGATTTAATATGGGTTTCTGCATGAAATTCTTGTGTGCGCAACTCCTCCTACATTTATCAATCAATTTGGACGAAAGTTTACAGACATCATCACTACTAAGTGAACATGTGCATATTCCAAAATTTTTTAGCTGTGGCTATTTTAACTAGGTTATCTCCCTTTAACTTAGATTTATTATGGGTTTCTACATGAAATTCTTGTGCGTGCAACTCCTACATTTATCAATCAATTTTGACGAAACCTTTCAAACATGATCACAACTAAGTGAACATACGCATATTCCCAAATTTTTGATCTGCGACAATTTTAACCAGGTTATCTCCCTTTAACTTGGATTTATTATGGGTTTTCAAATGGGATTCTTGTGTGTGCAACTCCTCCTACATTAATGAACCGATTTTAAATACATGTTGCACATTGTAAATGTGTTTTTCCAAATGTAAACCATACATGTGTGGGCTCTTTAAGTATTCAGTGCTGTTCTGTGGAAGGCCACATGCAAATACAAATTTCAACAACAAAAAATGATCTTTGTGTATACATTTCCTCATGGCGTTCGCCTACATGATCAGAAGTGCATTCCTCTAAAAACCCAAAGCGGGGGTATTAATCACCTTCAGTGATAGTTCTAGTTTATTTATTATTTATTGTTTAGTAATTATCAAACTTAGTTTTAAAAATTAAAAAGGTGTGTTAGGTAAAAGGCTAACAACATCAGTATGCAACAGTGGTTGAACCATGGTGGCGTCATTGGATCCTGTGACAATCATAGTAGGTATGGATTCTCGTAACCATTTTCACGAGAATCCAGATGGATTCTCACAAATATAGACGAAATATAAGCCCTGTCCACACAGGAAGGGTTAGCATTGGTTGAAGACAGGTGCACCATCAACGTAGGGTATGCCTTAATACAGTGCCACAGTGCCCCCGTGTGCAGTTGGGGATTCAGTGCCTTGCCCAAGAAGATAGTGCAGTACCCCATGCGGGGATCGAACCGTGGACCTCTCGGTTTGAAGTTCAATGCCGTAACCACTGAGCCACTGCACTCCCACTGAACCCATCACAACAGAAAGAAAATATTGAGACTGCAGAATGTGGATGGTGGATTACTACAAAATCACTGTTGGAGAGATTTTTATGCTCACCAAAAAAGTTTTGGAGGAGCATATAGTTGCTGCTTTGTCCATCCGTCTGTCCTTCAGTCTGTCTGTCCATCCAAAACAAATGGTTTCTGGATGATAACTCTAGTTTGCTTTGATGTATGACCTTATCATTTTGCAACATTACTACATGTACCTACCATGAAATGCAGGTCAAATTCGATTTCCACTGTTATGGCATTTACGGTTCCAGTTTTATATCTCTTGAAAAGTCGCAAAATGATAAAAAATCAGTGGTTTCTGGATGATGACTTTAATTTGCTTTGATGTACAACCTGTAGGTCAAGTTCTATTTTCACCGTCATGGCATTTACCATTCCAGAGTTAAGCCCTTGAAATGTGGCAAAATGTTAAAATGATAAAACATTTCTTATGGTATCTTATTAAATGCCTAGGGATAGCATTAACCATTCCAGAGTTATGCCCCTTGAAATGTGGCAAAATGGTCAAGTGATAAAACATTTCTGATGGTATCTTATTGAATGCCCAGGACATGTATAATCAAACCTGCTCATACATTCACCATAATTAACCCTTTACCTAACATGAAAAGCAGACGACACTTGCAAAAAAAATTCTTGAATAATTAATTTTTTTCATTTTTTGTCTCAAAAACATAGGTTATGACCCCTCGTTGGAACGAGCTCGATGAGCTCATTCCAACGAGGGGTCATAACCTATGTTTTTGAGACAAAAAATGAAAATATTTTGAAAATTAATTGGCGATTTTTGAGAATAGGGCTGGCCGGTTTTGGCCGTTACGTTGGGTAAAGGGTTAAGTAGTGACCTGTCTTCAAAGGCCAGTTTAATCTCCTTCCCAAGAATCTTTTAATGCAGGTTTACTATGTATTGTTACCCTTGTCCTTTTACACATTTTTTTTTCTATGTGGCTTAAACCTTTTCACAGTTCTGCATTTTGAAAAAAATCAGTATGTTGTTTCCATCAAGTTGCTTTTCGGAGAGCATCTGTTGGTGTGACAACTTTTTACTTGTTCACTTAGTATTTATGCTCAAAGCTAACAACTTGTTCAAGCTGTGTTTTCGCACAATGGTGAGGCTTATTTTATCAATAAACAAAACATAAGATGTGTTGCAGTAAGGACAAGATGTACTATTTTATTGTCTTTTGCTTTTTGATAAAAATGGGAGATATTAAATTCGGGGTGTCCTTTCGTCCTTCCGTGTTTTTTGTTTCCAGCCTCTAACTTTCCTTACAGTGACCGGATTTCGATGAAATTTGGGTAGTAGATCACTTTCATCAATTGTGGGTCCAAGTTCGAATATGGGCATTTTCCTTGCATATTTAATTAGGTTGCTGAAATTTGATTGGCTGACGGTTTCCAGGCTCCAACTTTCCTTAAAATAAACCGATTTCATTGAAATTTCATATATGGATTACTTTTATCAATACCTAGGTACCCACTACACAGCACCTGGAATGTTCATCCCCATGGCTGTGCTCTGAGATTCGGGTGATGCTAACCGATTCCGTATGTGGTTGACCGGATTAGCCACATCATGGGGAAACCCTCTAAACCAGCTTTTCGAGAGGCGGCTGATCATGATGTTGTTGCCGAATAGGGTAAATCAGGTATTCGCATGAATTTGCTGTGAACTTTCTTTCTTTGTATTATTTAAATAAGAAATGGCAAAATTAAAGAGTTGTTTCTGATTCCTGACTTCATTTGTAGCTGCGACTAGCAGCTCTATAAGTGGCAATGTCGGTCGGTCTGTCGGTCGGTCTGTCTGTGACCAACGAGTTTGTCTGTGACCAACGAGTTTCAAAACTCAATAACTTTTGAAATACTTAATGGAATGACTTTATATTTGGCATGTAAGTGTTTCTTATTGATGTCTAGCCACTGTTCAATGCATGTGTTGTTCCAATTATTTTTCTTGGAGTTATTGCCCTTGATGAACTTAGAATTTTGTGAGATTGCACCACCCGTCACAGCTGCGGCGTTGATGTCGCGATTTTTCTAAAGATGAATCATACAGTTGCGAACAAACTGCATTGCCTTTTATAACTGTACTTTAGTTGTCCCAATCTGTACAATTATTCTCAGAATAACATGTAACATACCCAATTGGTGGCTCTGAGCACAAAACTCAATACCAGTGCTAGTATCTCGGTAATTTATTTACAATTTCTGAGGACAAAACACAGGGAGTACTTGCAAACTTCCATTACATGGACCACTGGGTGCAACCACTGAGTTGCACCCTGTGGTCCATGTGATGAAAGTTTGCAAGTGTTTCTTGTGTTGCTATGAACAATTATAAATACTTTTTGAGTGGAGAATATATGACGCTGCCCGAGATTGGGTGGTAATACACTCTCTTCATTCTGTATATGCAGTCAAATTTTAATATCTGTTTACGTTATTTCATGAACATGTATTTCAGTAGAGGTTAGGAACGATCTTAATGAACTCTATTTACTAGTATAGAATTGAACAGAGTTGGGCACAGCATTTTTCTACAGGATGAGAGTCATGCTAATGGTGCAGTTTCCGGCCTTGACAATTCCATGTTTTGATTAACCCATTAAAAGGTTACCCATTTAGCTGTTCATTAACCTATTCTGAAGATTACAGTTAAAACTAGAAGTCCTGTCATGAAATGCGCACAAATAGCACGTTGATATGCGCGTTAATGTGCGCGTTATGACCCAATTAAAGCTATCATATTCTGTACATATGGCCTGTGCACAGGCAATGTTTCAGCCAATGGACCTCCAGGTAACCCGGAGGTCCATTGGCAGAAACATTGCATGTGTTTGCTATGAGTAACCAGGAGAACCTGCCGTGCTTTGGATGCCATTCGATATGGCAATTGCGCGCAATTCCAACGCGCAATTAAACCTAGATAAGTGCACTATTCATGACAGGACTTCTAGTTTTAACTGTAAGTAAATTTGTTTCATTAACCTGTTGGTTAAGCAAAAATCCAAACACGATATGCCACTGCGCTGGTGGGAGGGTTTGGGAGGGAAATGTAGAGTTGTGGCCCTTCTGGTGGCAACATATGATGACTTCTGACGATAAAAATATCAACGAAACAGAAATACGCAATCACTAGAAATATAGAGTTGTGCCTTTTCTGTTGGCAGCATTGCATACAAGAGTTGTGCATCTTCTATTGGCAGCATTGCACATAGCGGTGAATAGGTCCAGAATTAATTTGGCTGTGGCCCTATCATACATCAGGCTGCAGTGCATTTCAATTTCCATAAACTGTAACATGTTTCTAATTATGCTTACAGTAGTCCAAACATGGCCTAAAGTCTGTAATATAATTTTTTGGTTCAGTACGTCCTTTCAAGGACGTACCAAACCAAAAAATTATATTACAGACTTTCAGGCCATGTTTGGACTATGCTTACAGCTGAATAATAAGCACAAATTTAATATTTGTATGTGTACTACTTTCTGTTCAGGCATCTAATATGCCAATTGTAAAAAAGTTGGTTAACTGATGGATCCTTTTGGTTAACCAATAGACTGTTCACCTCAATTTTTGTTTGCATAGCCTCTAGGGGAACTGAACGATCGTTCACTTGAATTGTCGAGGCCTGCTGTTTGACAGGGACAAAAGTGCACTTACTCTGCACATTATTTCTTCAAAGTAGGGAAATACAGTCACAGGACTTTTAGTTTCAACTGTAGATGAAAGATTGGAAGTGCATCCCCCCACATTTTTCTCCTGTGGAATTCTGAATATCAAACCCATGGTCTTTTAGCAATAGTTACCACTTTGCTGTATTAAGAATATAAATATCGTGAGTAACATGTAGATCATGTGTACAAGTCTGATTGAGCTGTGCAAAATTAAATGTGCCTCAGTGTCAGCACAGTACAGAGGAGCCCAATTAATTGTATAACTCTTCATAGAATTCATAGAATAACCCTGTTAATTGAATATAACTTTCTCCATCCTGGGAAGTGAAGCAGTGCTTGTTTACTGTGGTAAACCAGTTTTGTTTTACTGGTAAAATAGGACCTGTCACCAATGCTTGTGATAGAAGTCCTCTGAAATGGGCATCATGGGTGTAAGCGATTGACTGGACTATATTTTATATCCATATTGTGGTAAAAATTAGCCATTGTGCTTGAATTTACTCTATACCGTATTTGCAGTTAACAGGGCAAATTTGTACCAAAGGAGTGGTAAATGGTTTGGTGTTTGAAAATTGTCTTAAGAGGGTTATTCCCCAAGGCAACATCCTGTTAAGTGGAACCCACTGTATATACAATGGAAATAAATACTAGAAATTTTTTTCTTTCAATATCTGTATAACTTTTTTCACCTGCACCTGTATTTTTGGCTGTTTGCAGTATTTATTTGCAGGTAGAAAGAATGTTGTATGAATAAAATTCTGATCTGCTATCTATAAGTACTCAGTTATTGCATGATTTTGTGAAGTATGTCTAACCTCTATCAGGAAGTGCAAAATGTTGAAATTATGCAGGGATTGTGATACTTTATCTTACTTTCTCTTTTTCCTGATCTATTCTCAAAAGAAACTGTAGAATAAGTACATCCCTGTGGAAACTCTGGGAAGTGAAGCGGTGCTTGTTTACTGTGGTAAACAGGTTCTGTTTTACTGGTAAAATAGGACCCAGTTACCAATGCTTGGGAGGTGCAAACCCTCTCTAAAATGGGCAACATGGCTTATTAATGCTCACACCTGGTCTTGAGTTGATACTCATGTTGTGGTCAAGATTAGCCATTGTGCAAAAGTATGTGACCTTAAACACCCATAAATAAACAAATAAATAAATAAATAAATATACTGTGGTAAATAAGCTCTGTTTTGGCTGTCAAAATATGACCCAGTCATCCATGTTTGGGATGGAAGTCCTCTAAAATGGGCAACATGGGTATAAATAAGCCTGAATATAAGCAACCTGTCATTTGCAAAATGAAGTCCCCAGAGGACGAATTTGCTGATGCTATCCCATACAGTGGGCCAATTTATTCTCTAGGTACATCTTTCTGTTTTGGCTTGAGACCTTGATTCAGACTGAGGTTCACAGAGGGTAAATTTTGTGATGCTACTCTGCTGTGCAGGGTAGCATCACCAAATTCACCCTCTGGGAACCTCATTTTGCAGATGTCAGTCTGCTTATTTTCAGGCTTGGTATAAACGATTGACTAAACTTGACTTTATCTCCATGTTGCAGTCACAATTGGCTATTGTGCATTAATATGTGACCTTAAATGCAAACAAATAAATAAATTAGGATAAATACATGTACAAGGTTTCTGTTTGATTCTTTCTTTCTTTATAATTCCATGCCTTGACATTATTTCTTAAAAATCCTGTCTACAAATTCGCACAAAATATCCAGGAATGTGTGCATGCAGGAACCATGAATAACGCCTGGAAACTCCAAAAAAAAAAAGCTCGATAATTTTCGGGACATTTGGGGAATAGAATGTCATATGTTTGAAGATAACACTACAAGCAGGAAGTAGGTTTAGGAATGACTGCAGTATAATCGAGAATTGAAAGTCGGATGTAAATTTGCAAGAAATGCAACTAGCCTATCATTTCATTTTTTAGCTCAACTTTGGCAAAGCCAAATTTGAGCTTATACCATGGCCAGTCGTCCATCTGTCCGTCAACAATTCAATACGGCTCGGGCTAGAGGCCGTATTTATGAACCGATCTTTACGAAACTTCTTGGGTACCTTTGTTATGACCGTGGGACGAAAACGAGTGTTTTGGGGTCCGATCCGAAATTCAAGTTGGTCGCTGGCAGCCATTTTGTACAAAATTAGGTGCAATCAGATTTTTGCGCAGAACTTCCATATGAAAGCGCTGATTTGAATAATTTTTTGTATGAATGTTTAGTACCATGGGATACATCACATATAATACGGGTTTTTTTCTCATGCGTAAATTATGCAAATTAGACTAACTTTGATGTATTTGCACATGTCAATACGGCTCGGGCTAGAGGCTGTATTTATCGACCGATCTTCACGAAACTTCTTGGGTACCTTTGTTATCACCTTGGGACGAGAACGAGTGTTTCTGGGTGCGGTCCAAAGTTCAAGATGGCTGCCAGTGGCCATTTTGTACCGAAATTAGATCCAATCAGTTTTTTGTCACAACTTCTATATACAGCTCGTATTTATGAACTGATCTTCACGAAACTTCTTGGGTACCTTTGTTTTCACCTTGGGACAGGAACGAGTGTGTTCTGGGGTGCCTTTGTTATCACTGTGCTATGAGAACAAATATTTTGGGGTTCAGTCAGACCCATTCTGGGACTGAAAGATTTCTTTTTTAGTTTAGCATCTGACTGTCACTCACCTTTACAATACTTTACCTATACATTTGTTACAGGCTACAGTCAGTATTTATGTACAGACCGTTACAATACTTTATATGTACCTTTATTATCAGGTCATTACCTAGATGTTTGTCATTGCTGTGTCACATACTATACATGTACATGTCTTAACAAGTTGAGCTACAGTGTCATTGACACTTTCATTTTCTTTTTTTCTACTATGTTACTGAGAAAATGCTTACTAATTAGTTTACGGTGTTCTATCAGGGAAATGCCACTACAAAAGACAGTACCCAGCCCTCCCCGCTCCCCCTTTCCCCCTCCCACACACACAAAAAGTAGTTTTATTCACGATATAAAATACCAGTAATACTGGATAGCTTACTATGGCCACGGTCTGTTGAAATTTGATGAGGGTCGTTTTGGGTCAATTAATATTTGATAAACAAAAAGGGTGATTAAAAACAGAGAAGAAAAAAAAAACTTTAATATTTATTTGTCATAATATAAATATTGTTTTTCAGTCCATTGGGCCTGTTCTAATGTGGCCACTGTTGAACATGTGGAGCCGGAATCAGAGACAATTTCTTCCTAACCAGTTTGACGGCGACACTCATATACTTATGCAATAAACTGTTTGACCTGTACTGATGTGCGTCATGGGACTCGTATGTTGGAAATCATATCATGAGAAAGGCAGGTTATCAGAAAACCACTGTAGAGGTTTTCACCCAGCAAGTTCAAGGGATATATAAGCAGCAGTGCTGACAGTCTTTAAAAGACTCATTGTTTCCTGGGTTGTTACAGAATAACTCAGAAAATCAAATTATAAATACTCAAGGGGTGAGAAGTCCACCCACAACCCACTTGCACTAGTTCACTCTTCTCGTACTGTATAAACCAGAAAATTTGATAAAAAATCTATTCCATTTTTGCTGAATGACAGTACCTCACTGGAAATTACAGCATCAGACAACCCTAAATACTGTAGGCTTTCTGATGTTGAACTGGTGCTACTTCTGCTCCCAAAACGCCCAAAGATCGGAGCGCACTCAAGTTCATGTGACTGTCAAGGCTACTTAGTGTAATTCCTTTTGGAAAAGCATTCACAAAACAGGGGAGGAAGGGGGGGGGGATGCAGGGTACATCTGTAACAAGTTATACTGCTGGCCATTCACTCAGCATTGATACCTTTCGAACTGGCAGTTTAAACTACTTATCTCATTCTCCGTTCAAAATTTAATCTTGGGAAGGAAGATTCATTGGAGGTGCCTCTGTGGATGTAAATACAGGGAAGGGAGGAGAGTCATGTTTCAGGAGACGATGTTCCCCACCTTACTAATTTGCATCATTGGGTATTATGACTTTTAGCTACTCAACCCCAAGATTGAATGAAGTAAGAGAAAGATTCTAAAAGTATTTGCCCAACTAAATAAACCCTGTAATCACAAAATGATGCAAGAAAAAATTATGCAGCAGTATATCTCCACCCACCCCCCCCCCCCCCCCCAAAAAAAAAAAAAAGAAGCAAAACTACCTTTCAAGATATAATTTTTCTGTTAAAGGAATTGGGGTATTCAGATTGTTATTTGTTAAGCGGTTCTGTTGGAATGTTAAATTCAAGTTAACACGTCCACATCAATAGACTACTGTACGTGTCAGAATGTTTATATAATGATCAGTAGCTGTTTGAACATTGATTGTGTCCCTGGTCACTAATCTCACTGTAAGTTTCATGAGAAACTGGTTAGAGGGCTAAATTGAATCGCCAGAGGGCACATAAGTATGCAGTTGGCTATAAATCAGTAGACGGCTGATGCCCTAAGTATGGGCTATAATGATCAGTGGGGGGTGGGGTGATGTGTAGTGCTGATGCCCTCTTGATAACACATTGTATATGTCTTGCCAGGGGCATTGCGCCCCCCCCCCCCCCCCTCAACCCTCCCCCCCCCCCCCCCCAAAAAAAAAAAAAAAAAAAAAAATTTTCTAGTCAGGTTGTTGTCCTCTGGATTACAGTCTTAGCTATTGATTCATGCTAGTATGCCAAATCATTTACTACTGTTACCAATTTCATACAATTAATTTAAGAAATATCAAGTTTCATTTGACTCTAATCCTGACAGACTGATATTTCGTCTCTTGTCAAGGGCATGCCTCCCATGAATGCATGCCTCAATGTTGAACTTGGAATATTTCATCAATTGGGACCACATTAGCTGGACAGTTCAGGGTGCTCCATCCCTGTCAATGGGTCATCTTGGCAATGCCTCTGTGTCTTGCTTTTGTTTTTTAATCGATCTTAAGGATCAATGTAATGTTGCAAAATTTGTCAACATCTTAATTGATATTGTTGCTCACATGATGCTTGTGTCTCCAACTATCATTTAATCAGATGTGGCAGTTGAACATGCACGTATTGCACCTTCGGAGTTCTCGAAATGTATGTGTGCCAATACAAGATGTGTGGCTTGGATTTCATGTGCATTTGTTATTTTGCAAGAAAAATGGGACAGGACTTTCACTTATAACTGTAGATGTTAATTAGCTGAAGTCAGTTTACTGGTGAGAATTATTCAATTAATAGGAGTATTCAAATAACATGAATATAGGTTCTTTCCTGCATTCTAGCAATATTATGAGCTCTGTCAAACAAGATATAATAAATTAAATGTCTGTGTTGCATGAACTGAAGCCAAAAAGGTATATTAACAAAGGGAATTTAGTGACTGTGAGGTTAACTTCTCGACATATTACAAGATGCTTTGTTCAGTTAACAGGAGTTCACTCTATAACCTTTTTGCAATTAACAGGTGAAATTTGTAATGAAGGTTTGGTAAATGGTTTTGTGTTTGGAATTTATATGAAGTTAACAGGGTTATTCAATTAAGAGATATGCAGTTAAGTGGGCTCCAACTATATTAACAGAGGAAAATAAGATAAACATTTACTTGGTATATTCCAACAACTTATTTCATCTGGTACTGTGCAAAACTAAATAGTGATGTTCCGATAACAAAATTTGCCATTGGACTGATTTCCGATTATCTGGAGGCGTTATTGGCCGATTTCCGATTCCGATTCCGATGTTCAGGTACATTTTTATCCCTGTGTCGTGTATAGTGAAAGACCACCCTCCCCTTTCTACTATAATACTTTGAACTTCGAAGTAAGATAGATCAAAGAGCTGTAAACACGCTGTCACATTTTATTCCCACTAACATCACAATGTAATCAGTCCTTATGGCGTATTTGATTTATTCTGGGCAGAGAGATCATAGGTGCTGATCAGATTCATGACTACAGAGTAAGATGATTGTCAAGTGCAGAAATCAGACACATGGCAGTGAAGTCATTGGGTCTTTGATTGACTGGTTATTATTTGTCACTTAGCGACAATTCACAGAATCTGTCTGTTGTAAAATAGCTGTCAATCACTTTCTCTGCGAATTTCTTTGGTTTGGCCTTATGACTTTCAGAACGTAATATGAATGTAGTCCCGCCTATCTGATTCCCAAACTACACCACTTGCAATTAGAATGTGACTTATGTCATTGCCTAAATAATTTTATGCTTGGCAGTGTCCTGATGATGTTTATAGTTGACATTCTCAATGAATGCGACAAATTTATCAGATAAATAAAATGCCATGTGTTTTATTTATCTGATACATTCGTCACTATCTTCGAGAATGTCAATCAAAGAAAAATTACCATGACTCTGAAATGTTTAATTTGTCATATTCATGTGGACAAAAACAAATAGCAACACTTTGATACTAAGGTTGCTGAATCGTCCTGACGTAAGTGCCGAAATGCACAAAAAACTCAAAACTGGTGGTGAATTGTTTTGGTTCCGAATTGTCATTCCCCTATTGCATGTCCTTGTCTGTCTCCCACTTATCAACTCTTCCGGTGTGTATTCTCAATTTTTCATACAGAAGCGCATAATTGGAAATACTCTATACACAGATCGAACAATTCTGCAAAATTCAGAACGCATCCCAAATCCATAATCCACATCCAAGCACAACTCAATTTACAATGGTGTATGTCGGGGAAATGCTCTTAGCTGTTCAAATATTAAAAAATGGTCACACTTTCACATTAGGTTGGTAAAAGATCTGTTTTCACTTATATACTTTGATAAATTTTCACTGTTTTTTTTTTTTTTACTAATCGGCAAAAGCCGATATTCAAGTATGAGGTCCGATGTTTTTCCGATGGGCTGTTATCGGCCGATAACCAATCCCGATTCCGATCATCGTAACATCACTGAAACTAAAACACCTTTAGAGTGGGTTTTCTCTGGAATGATAAAAAAAAGCCTTTTCATGAGATGTGCAAGCAAAGTTTCATCCAGTGAACTATTCAGGTTTTATGGTTAGGCCATTCGCTAAATCTTTGTTTGTGCTTCTTTTTGCAGTTTTAACTCGTAGAGTGCTGGAAGCCCATATTTGGGCTTTACTCTGAAGTTCAGGTATCGTAACGTAAAGGCTTCATATATCAAGTGGATATGCTTCATTATACCCTCACAAAACAAAGTTTAGGGGTGTACATAGGAGTCAACTTTTCCATGGGTCTGTCGCCGTCCGCTGCACCTGTAAACTTGTGAAGCGAACCACTTCCACAGTTTTAGCCGCATTTTCATGAAACTTCACAAAAATGATCACCATGATGAGGGGAAGTGTGTGACATAATTTTTTTCCCACTCAGTTTCAAGATGGCCGACTGGCGGCCATATTGGATTTTTTTTTATGTAAACTTGTGGAGCGAACTTATTAATACTTCCACCATTTCAGCTGCATTTTCATGAAACTTCACAAAAATGATCAACATGCATGACATAATTTTTTTTCCTCCTCGGTTTCAAGATGGCCGACTGGTGGCCATATTGTATTTTTTTTTTTACTTAGAAAAATTGAATGCCCCTTTTCAGTCACCCACACTAGGCAGTATGCCATGGTGGTGGTATACTGGGCAACTGACCATCTGTAGTATTTTCTTTGAAGTAAAATTTATTTAGTCTGTATAGATTTGCCTTGTTACAATTTATTTCAGAGTGTCTGAAAGTGCTAGGAGAAGCATTCTCTTGCATTTTCTTCACAATATCTACTCAATTATTTCCATACAATTTGGATAATTTATTACCTGCATTTCTGTGAATATGGTGCATTTTTTCTCCAAAGATAATTTTGACTATGCACCATGATACAGGAAAGACAGGTGGAAAACCAACAAACTAGAACAAGTGGGTTTTTCCTGTATGAATGGAACCTGGTTAGTAATGCAACTACGTACTCTTGCAACCTCCACCAGCGTTGGAGGACCGTATCAAAAGCCTCCCCACGACTTTCAGCCAATCCTGAAAATCAGCAATCTGTCATTTGCAGAATGAGGTCCCCAGAGGGTGAATTTGATAATGCTATCCCATACAGTGTGCAGTTTATCCTCTGGGTACCACTTGCTGTTTAGGCTTGAGATCTTGATTCAGATTGAGGTCCACAGAGGGTAAATTTAGTGATGCTACCCTTCTCTGCAGGGTAGCATCATCAAGTCACTCTCTGGGATCCTCATTCTTCAGATGACAGTCTGCTTATTTTCAGGCTTACTTCAGCTAAGATGTATCGATGTACCTACACTTTTTTAAAACACCAAAAATCCTTGGGCAGCTGCCCCCCCCCCCTTACCCCACCCTCTAGGTGCCAGTAAATAAAAAAAATTCAAAGGGTAAAAATAACCTTCATAGAAAAAAAACTTAGCTCTGCTCTTTAATGGAATTGTTTGTGTACTTTTGTCTGCCAAATAATAGTGATGGCCAAATAATAGTGATTGCTTGCATTTTTGATCGAAATTAATATATAGTGATGGCATTTTCACTCTTTGTTTCATTGCCAAATAATAGCGAAGTAGAAGATTTTTCTCTAAAATTAATAATAGTAATATCACTATTATTTGGCAGGTGAGAGTACAGTGCTGTGTTCACAAAAGCAGTCTCTTTTGTGATCAGATCACAATTCAATCACATCAAACTTCCAAATTAAAATACCTCAAAATCAAGGTTGCATCAAGAAAAACAATCAGGTACATTGTTCTCACATTTCTTTTATGATAAATGGAATTCTATACTGTTTCATGGAAGAAAGTGGATAGAGAATTTCGACTGGAACAGGCTATGGTGTGATCGAAGCAAAATTCTCTTCTGCTTTTGTGATCATAATACTGAAACTTAAATAAATTTTAAAAAATTTCTATTAGGTCCATTAAAAAAATGTCCTCATTTCTCCGGCATTTTCCCCTCAATCCATGATAAGGGATGGAAGCTTTTTTTTTTTTAGCTCACCTGGCCCAAAAGGCCATGTGAGTTATTGCCATCACTTGGCGTCTGTCATTGTCCGTAAACTTTTCACATTTATATCTTTGGAACCCCGGAGCTGGTGTGAACCAAACTTGGCAGGAGTGGTTTATGGGAGGCACACTACAAATGATCGTCACTTTGTTCCTGTCGGATAAAAAAAAGGCATTCTTTGATTCTGCTTGGTGGATTTTCAAAAATCTTCTTCTCTGAAACTACAAGGCGAAATGTTTTTAAACTTCACATGTTTGATAATGGGGGCACCCTCTACCAACATCCCTCATTTAATGTTGATCGGGTTACAAACATGACTGCAATCACATTTTCATCTTCTCCTCTGGAACTACTGAGCCGATGTGAATCAAACATGTCAGGAATGGTCTATGGGAGGTCCTCTACAAACAATCCTTATTTTGTTTCCATACGTAGAAAAACATGGCTGCCAGTTGTATTCTTTGAGTCTGATTGGTTGATTTTCAAAAAAACCCCACAAGGCCAAATGATTCGAAACGTCACATGGTTGATGACTGGGACACCCTCTACCAACTTTCCTCATTTAATGTTGATTGGGTTGCAAACATGGCTGCAATTGCAGCTTATGGTTACTGTAGAAACCATATGGGAAATCACATTTCCAGCTTCTTCTCTGGAACTGCTGGGCCAATGTGAACCAAACTTGGCAGGAATGGTCTATGAGAGGTTCTCTACAGCTGTTCCTCATTTTGTTCCTGTTGGATGAAAAACATGTCCGCAATAGGCATTCTTTGATTCTGATTGGTCGATTTTAAAAACTCTCCTCTGAAACTACAAGATCATATGTTTTGAAATTTCACATGATTGATGACTGTGATACCTTCTACCAAGGATCCTCATGTATTGTTGATCGTGTTGCAAACATGGCTGCAATTGGGGCTTATAGTTACCATGGCAACCCAGGATGGGAAATCACATTTTTATCTTCTTATCTGGCACTACTTGGCCAGTGTGAACCACATACACTTGGCACAAATAATGTGTGGAAAGTCCTCTGAAAACAATCATCATTCTGTTTCGCACAGACGAAATAGCGTGGCAGCCAGCTGCATTCTATGATTTTGATTAGAATAACTGAGGGATGTGTAGTTCTGCCAGGTGAGCGATTACAGGCTCTTGAGGGCCTCTTGTTATTTTTTGTTCATCCACAAAACAGTCCCGATACTCAACAGTATTCTGTGGAAAGACCAATGTTCTGAGCAGTGGAAATTTCCCATAATGCAAATTTAACCAACTTGTTTGACAGAGTTCAGTGAGCTCTGTCAAACAAGATATGTTTGGTAAATTCGTAAAGGTGAAAACTAGTATCATTGAAATGATTTCTTGGTTAACCCTTTACCTAACATGAAAAGCAGACAACACTTGAAAAAAAAATCTTGAATGACTAATTTTTTCAATTTTTGTCTCAAAAACATAGGTTATGATCCCTCATTGGAACGAGGGTCATAACCTATGTTTTTGAGACAAAAATGAAAAAATAATGAAAATTAATTGGAAATTTTTTAGACTTGCTCTGGCCGGTTTTTGACGTTATGTTGGGTAAAGGGTTAAAAAGGCACAGTGAGGCAAATTTTCAGTGCCAAAGGCAGTGTATGACAAACAAGTAAATTTATAACTATAATATTTATTTTTTCTTTTTTTTCCAGTGTAAAGGCTGTCCTACAGAATATTCCTTTCCAGAAGTTGGACTTTGGTGAAACAGCCATACTAGACTTATTTTACAATGCTGATATTGCCATTGTTGACATGACAATTTCAATTCAACAATCATCATTGATTTATCACATCGGAGTTCGACAGAGCATGGGCATGAATCATAATATCGTTTTGTTCAATGATATTGACCCTGAAGTGTCTTTATCGATAAGGGTTTGTAATATTTGTTATTACCTCATAAACAGTCAATATTTTGAATGTAACCTCAGAGATACCTAGTTTTAATTACGAAACAAAATGGGCATGCATCTTTTGACTGTTAGGATTTTGTTAACCATCATTGTGGCTTTATGAAAACATTAGAAAGCCATTTAAAGTTGTTTTTTCAATCCATGCATGTTGCTGATATTCACTCTAAACATACATGTTAATATTTTCATCAATTTTTCAAAATAAGGTCAAAGTTGCTTTAACCCTTGAGAGCCATGGCAATTAACATGACCACAGTCTGTACATGTCCAGTGGCTTGACAGTGATTTCTAGTCATCTCGTGATGGCCTGTTAACCCTTACCCAACGTAGACGATATCAAAATTTTTTATTTTAAATATCATTTTTTCAAATTCAAAAAAATTTCAACAAAACCATATCATGTGACCCCACGTTGGAATGAGCTTGGTGAGCTTGTTCCAACGAAGGGTCACATGATATGCTTTTGTTGAAATTTTTTGAAAAATAATATTTTTTCAACTGCTGAATTTGCATATTATGCGGGGGATGCAGCGATTCGTTGGGTAAAGGGTTAAGGCAGCCCAAACGTGACTAGAAATCACTGCCGGGGTAATTAGCTTAACTTGACAAAGTCAAGATAAGGTATTGCCATCATGTGTGCGGATGTCTGTGAGTCTGTTCTCCTTTTCCTTTAGCACAGGCTACACCCCGTAGTTCTTGTCTGATCGTCACAAAATTTCATATGCAGGTTTGGGGTCATGTCTAGATGAGAACGTCCCCTTTTGGTCGCGAACGGTCAACCGGTATGGCTGTCTGAGCCCAAAACCATTAGCACAGTCTACAGGTTGTATTTATGAAGGGATTTCATTGTAACTTGGTATGATGCCTCTGTATAATGCCTAGATGAGAATGTCTCCTTTTGGTCATGATCTGTCAACCGTGATGGCTGCCCAAGCCTGGAACCCAAAAACTTTTAGCACAGTCTGAAGGTCATGTTTAATATGGAGGGTTTCATTGTAACTTGGTAGGATGACTCCGTATGATGTCTAGATGAGAACTTTCCCATTTGGTCGCGATCTGTCAACCATGATGACTGCCCGAGCCCAAAGCCCGAAAACATTTAGCGCAGTCTACAGGTCATATTTATGGAAGGATTTCATCAGTGACCGTTGGGAACGGCGAGCGATCGCGCCAGCGCACCATCGCGCACCGCTTTTTCGTATACCGCGAGTAATTAGTCGCGCACGTTTATCTTCCGGTCGTGTTCAAAGCCTTCGTCGGAGAAGTGCAAAGTACAGAAGAACCTGTCATGAGCAGGGGTCAGCCGAGTGGGCGACTTGGGCGAAGAAGTCGCCTTGTCATTCCTCAAGTCGCCTTGGCTTACATTGGGGGCGAAATTCAAGTCGCCCTCCCAAACTTCCTTGGGAGACATGGCAGTTTACTGTATTTTCTTATGTTTTATTTTTTAAAAACATATGCTTCTGCAAAAAACAGTAAACACGGTTGCTGTTAAAGTCTGTCACACGGCTATGGAAATAGCCTAAACTAGCCCAATTTTATATTTCTGAAAAGAATTGCAATGGCGTAGTCATTCGAACAATTCGCCATAACTGATAGCAACCAGCACAAAATGGCTATTTAAAAACAAAGTACCAGACAACAACGAATCACACAAGACACTCATCGAGTTAATTAGAATTTATTAAAGTTAACCATCGTTTCAAAACAAAAAAATGTATTGGAGACAGTTCGTTCATATCGAAATTGCTTGCGGTTACGCTCTGTTCCACTGAAAAATTGGCTGCATTGAAATTCGCCCCGCAATTTGCATTGAATGTTTTTCTTTGAAAACTTGTGAAGTTTGTTGGAAGGGGGTTAAATGTAATAAGGCTACAATAGAAATCACAGGTATTTGGATGGATAAGAATGGCAGACCTTCAAAGCACCAATCGCACATGTCAGTGAAAGATGGTTGGCAGAAATTGTCAGTTTTCTGAACAGTGTATTATTAGTTTACCCAGCGCAGCCGGGAAGGGAGACAACTGAAATGTTTTGTCATTTACCAAAGAAATGAATTAACTCAAATTGTTAATAACGCTTAATTTACGAAGGATATCGAAAACTTTTTTAACTACGCTTTTCAACTCAGTTAGGGTATTCAGAAACCATGAATGACCCAGCTTCTTATATGAACTTGAAATTTATTTTAAACACTTTAAATATTTTTTTAAAAAGAATATACCTTCTGTTACAGAGAAGAACACTCTCACCATGGGTCATACTAAATTTCAAATCCACATCGTTGAGGCAAATACAAAATCAACTGCACGGTAACCTTAGTCATCACTGTTAGGCAAAGAGTTAGGGGGTATTCAGAAACCATGAACGACACAGTTTTTTGTAGGGTGGGGTGGGGGATTTTAACCTACATTCTGTTATGTAACCATCTTGACTTAGTTTTGTGTGTGTTTGTATAAACTTTTATTTATTTTTTTCTCCACAATTGTGTCCTCTATGTTCATTTATTTTGTCACAATGTCATATACGTTTTATGTTTTTTTTTTCTGATTTCTCCTTCATGTCCACTGACTTCTCCCTCCTGGGTCCTGACTTCTCCCTAAAGTCTCTGAAGGGAGAAGTCACTTCTCCCTAAAATCAGCTGCCAGGCTGACCCCTGGTCATGAGCGACCACCCTTGGGACTTGCCAAAAATGGTCGTTAAAGACAGGTGGTCGCTGACGACAGGTTTGCTGAGAAGGGGTGCATTTCGAGTTTCGCTTTCACGATGCTTGAAGAGAGAAACGAAATGCGCCGATACTGGCGATAGCATACTTTAACCCCTCCACACAATCACATCTAAAAAAGAATTACCGAATGTGAAGACGTTTCGGCCCAATTTCTAAGACGTTTTGGCCTCTTAGGGCCGAAACGTCTCAAGGCCGAAACATCATAAAACCAATTATTTTGGAAATCGCGCGTTATTAGGCCTACTGATTTCTCAACAGCAATCACCACCAATCCTCGTTATTCCACCTGGGGGCGAATTGGCCCGAGGCATTATTTTAAAAATCACTCTCCTAAAATTTTTCACTCTCGTAAAATCTAAAAGTGGAGAGTGAATTTCCACTCTCCTGCTCTCCCGCTCCCAACGGTCACTGTTTCATTGTAACTTGGTAGGTCGACTTCATATAATGCCTAGACGATTACATCCCCTTTTGGTCGTGATTGGTCAACTGTGACAGCTACAGGTGTCCGAAGCCCGTAAACCTTGAGCACAGTCTACAGGTCATATGTTTGAAGGGATTTCATTGTAACTTCATAGGATCACTCCAGATGATGCCCAGATGAGAATGTACCCTTTTGGTTGCGATCATTTAACCATGATGGCTGTCCGAGCCCAAAGCCCGAAAACTGTTAGCACAGTCTTCAGGTCATATTTATGAAGGGATTTCATTGTAACCTGGTAGGGTGACTTCACATAATATCTAGATGAGAACGTCCCCTTTTGGAGGACATGATTGGGCAACTATGATGGCTACCGGGGCCTGAAGCTTGAAAGCCTTTCGCACAGTCTACAGGTCATATTTGTGAAGGGATTTCATTGTAACTTGGTAGGATGACTCCAAATAATCTCTAGATGAGAACGACCCCTTTTGGTCATGATCATTCAGCCTTGATGGCTGCCCGAGCCCAAAACCCGAAAACCTTTAGCGCAGTCTACAGGTCATATTTATGGAGGGATTTCATTGTAACTTGGTAGGTTGACTCCATATAACGCCTAGATGATGACATCCCCTTTTGGTCGTGATTGGTCAACTGTGATGGCTTCAGGGGCCTGAAGCCCAAAAACCTTGAGCACAGTCTATAGGTCATATTTATGAAAGGATTTCATTGTAACCTCGTAGGATCACTCCAGATGATGCCCAGATGAGAATGTCCCCTTTTGGTTGTGATCATTCAACCATGATGGCTGCCTGAGCTCGAAGCCTGAAAACCTTTAGCACAGTCAGCAGGTTGTATTAATGAAGGGATTTCATTGTAACTTGGTAGGTTGACTTCATATAATGTCTAGATGAGAGCGTCCCTTTTTGGATGCGATTGGGCAACTGTGACGGCTACAGGGGCCCAAAGCCCAAAAACCTTTAGCACAGTTTACAGGTCATATTTATGAAGGGATTTCATTGTAACTTGGTAGGATGACTCCAAATAATGTCTAGGTGAGAACGTCCCCTTTTGGTCGTGATCATTCAGCCTTGATGGCTGCCCGAGCCCAAAACCCCAAAACCTTTAGCATGGTCTATAGGTCGTATTTATTGAAAGATTTCATTGTAACTTGTTAGGTTGACTCCATATAATGCCTAGATGATGACATCCTCCTTTGGTCGCAATTGGTCAACTGTGACGGCATCAGGGGCCCGAAAACCTTGAGCACAGTCTACAGGTCATATTCATGAAGGGATTTCATTGTAACTTCTTAGGATCACTCCAGATGAAGCCCAGATAACGTCCCCTTTTTGTCACGATCATTCAACCATGATGACTTCCCGAGCCCAAAACCCGAAAAAAGCTTGTATTTGTGATATTCCCAATTTATTTATTTATTGATGTTTAAGGTCACATATTTATGCACAATGGCTAATCGTGACCGTGACAGTTTTACGGGTGAAGGAAGCCGGAGTACCCGGAGAGAACCACCGAGCAACGACGAGCAGCTGCCAGCTCCCCAACATCGTAACTCCGCACTGCGGCACAGGCAGGGTTAGATTGGTCGAAGATATGCGCACCATCGACGTGCAGTACGCCTTAGTACATGGCTTCATCGTGCTCCCACGCGAGCAATGGAGATGAAGTGTCTTGCCCAAGGACACAACGCGGTTGCCGCAGGTGGGATTCGAACCGAGGACCTCTCGGCTTGCAGCCTGCACCTCTACCAACTGAGCCACCGCGCTCCCATATTCCCAATTATCACATTTCTTGTCTTATTTCATAATCCTTTCATAAACATTGAACATTATCCTTTTCATCAAACACAATACACAGACAAGTTAAGCTACAGTGTCATTGACACTTTCATTACTTTTGCAATAGGTATTTTGAACACCAATTTGCAATAAAAATTAATCATTTATGAGAGGCACAAGATTTATTGAGGACCAATATGTAACCAATACAGTGTTGTGAATTTATATCAGTTCAAGTGATTTGTTGTTGTGAAAATGTTCAATTGCATGATCTAATCCTATCCCAACAATTAATCTCAATACATTATTTTCAACATTAATCACATTTTTCTACAATAAAATTGGTGCTCCAACATGTAGTTTTAGGGTAAGCTTGCAAGTTACATTCAATGTTCCAGGGCAGTTGTTTCTACATGTAAGCAAGTCTTGGCTGCCTACATAGGCAGTCAAGACTTAATTGCCAAGAAACAACTGCAAAGTCATAGGATGTGGATTGTCAAAAATGTATGTAAAATCTTCAGACCCTTAAGGTCTAAAACCAGTTATGCATGATCATTCAGAGACAAGGCTCATTGTGGTCCCTAACCCTTTACCCAATGCAGACGATATCAAAATTTATTATTTTAAATGTCATTTTTTAAAATTTTTTTGACACTTTCATTTTTCTATTGTCTGCAGAATCTTCTCATGATGGCATGTTAAGAGCACCTGTTCTGATGTCAATATAAGTCAAAATAGGCCTTTAGGAGTTAAAGGGACAATAAGCCACGACTTTTAAAAAACAAAGTTGATCATTTAACTGGTAGAGTGCTAAATTATTTTCAGCCATCAAATCGTGTACACATGTCTTTGCCTTGTAACAATTTATGGGAGAGTGCCAATGAGCACTCTCCCGTAAATTGTAACAAGGCAAACCTGTACAGACTAAATAATATCACTTCAAAGATAATACAAAGCACATCCAGTGAATATGAGCCCTCGAGTTGTGGTACCTACACTTCAGAATAAAGCCCAAATATGGGCTTCCAGCACTCTACCAGTTAACAAAATTACACAGTTTACATTATACAAAAGTACCTTCATGTTTTATGTATCATTTGTATGAAACCATCCATTTCGATTCAATAAATTAACTTAATCTTGAAGGCGTGATTTTATGGGTTATTAGAAAAATGGCATGATATAATTTTTCAACTTAAACTGATTAGCCAGACTGATTAGTCGATCACTCACAGAAAATTCTGACACAGTAGAAACTTGTAAGGATGATCAAAGGGAAGTTAGTCTGAACCAAATTGATATACAGTGGAGCCCACTTAATTGGATATCTCTTAATTGTATATCCCTGTTAATTGAATACAATTTTCAAACACAAAACCATTTATCATAACTTCAGTACAAATTTGATCTGTTAATTGCATATGGGTTGTAGAGTAAACTCCTGTTAATTGTGTCGCAGCCCCACAAAGTGGGGAGCGATATATAGGGATTACTTTTGTCGTCTTGCGTCGTCCGCATCATCGTCCACGTCACACTTTCTATTATCCGCCACGCCTCTTTAACCTATGAATGGATTTTGATGAAACTTTCATTGATTCTTTATCACATAATGGCATTGCGCACCTCCTATTTTATTTTATGATCCGCTGTATTTTTTCCAGAGTTTTGTCGTCTTCGTCCGCGACATCCGCATCGTCCGAGTCACACTTTCTCTTATCCGCCACTCCTCTTTAACCTATGAATGGATTTTGATGAAACTTTCAGTAATTCTTTATCACATAATGGCATTGTGCACCTCCTATTTTATTTTTTGATCCGCTGTATTTTTTCCAGAGTTATGCCCCTTTTCCACTTAGAATTCTGTCTGAAATATTAAAATATAGTGCAGGCGACACACGTCTTCCATCGAAGACTCACATCTAAGTTGTATATAAATTTTTGTAATATATCAAAAAAATTACTGTGACACACACCAAATTCCCCTTATTTATCAACCCTTTTGGCCTCACTACATCCAATACAGGCATTTATTCTATTATATCTTGTTTGACAGAGCTCTATGAGCTCTGTCAAACACGATATAATAGAATAAATGCTCAGTTTACTTCCAGAACACAGGAAACTGACCAAATTCCTGTTAATTGTATACTCCTGTTAATTGAATAATTTTCACTGGCAAAATGGATATTCAATTAAGAGGATTCTACTGTACTTATAGACAGGGCTTTTTGAGGTGATCGGTGTCTTATAAACTGTTGCAGAGCCTGAAGAGTTGTTCACTATATTTGTTTACACATTGAAAAACTGAACCAAAACCAAGGTTTTTTCCTAAAATTGAACCAAAACCGAATCTGAAGAATCCAAACCGCCCAGTTCTAGTACACTGATGACCTTTATTTAGTCAGTGTTGGCTGTGAGATTAATATACATTATGATTTATATTTCAAGCTGTCCTGTGGTGCTGGTGTTCAGTGTTTTCCATATCAATTGGACAGTTGTGATACATGTATGGTTGTAGACTCCGCTTGTCCCAGATCTACCGCTGACTGCTGTGTTCATCCAGATCATGGGCCAACATTGTATAATAAATTGAAAATATCACTGACAGATGTTGACAATGAGGCTTTGTAAGTATTGATTATGTTAGGGCTTCACCAAATTAGATTTTTCACTTGCCTTTCACAGGTCATGACATATTTTTTTTCAGTTGATTTTTGTGAACTGATTCCTGTCTTGTACAAATTTGGTGAATTATTAGCTCACCTAACTGAAAGTGAGGTAGAGCTAGAGTGATCAGCTCTTCTCATAAACAGATGGGTACAATGACTTGATATTTGGTACTGGGCTTCCTTTTGAGGTGTAGAACCAAACTTCTTCAATCAAAGTTCATGGGCAACATTTGCATTTGTAATGGAATGAGAAAGATTTTTGGCCCTCCCCGAAATTTCTATTTTCTGTACCGATGAGCCAATTTGAACCAAATTTGGTATGTGTTATTGTTGAGTCATATGTACTTTATTCCTGCAAACAGATTTTTTTCCAGCTCCCCCATGGGCACCCCAGAAGCTAAAAATAGGAATATTATCAAATGCCCATATCTCCCTAACCACATGGAACAGAGAACTGTTTTTAGCTCACCTTGACAAAGTCAAGCTGAGCTGATCTCATCGCTCTCCGTCTGTCATCCGTCGTCCATTAACACCATGTTTTGGTCTTCTACTCCAAAACCACTGGGCCAATTCAAGTGAAGGTTTGTGTGAGTGATGGTCCTCGAAGGGGCATTGCATTTTTGTTCAACTCAGCATGCCCAGCTCAGTAGGGAGGGGGTGAGGGAAAATGCTCCAAAATATTTTTTAAATCTTCTCATGAACCATTGGGTACAATGACTTGGTATTTGTTATGGATCTTCCTTTTGAGGTGTAGAATCAAGTTTGTTAAAACAAAGTTCGTGAAGCAATTTTTGGCTTTGTAATTGGAGGAGTAAAATTTTTGACCCCACCCAAAATTTCTATTTTGTGAACAGATGTTGCGATTTGAACCAAATTTTGTACATTGTATTAATGGGTCATAAGTACTTGACTCGTGCAGAAAAAAATTCCTGCATCACCATGGGAATCCCAGGAGCTAAAAATAGAAATATTTCAAACTCCCATATTTCTCAAACCACACAGAACAGAGAGCTGTTATTTGGTATGAAGCATCCTTAGGACCAGTAGAATTGAATGGTAAGATAAAATTGTCATCGGTTATGTTTGGGTGTTCTGTAGAGGGCATCGAAAAAATGCTGAGTCAGCATATTTGCAAAAAATCTTTAAAAATCTTTTCTCCAGAACCAATGGTCAGAATCTTTTGATATTCGGTATACAGCATTCATAGGGGGGTCAGATACAATTTTGTTAAAATAAAGCCCATTGGTCCATATTTGGGCTCAATACAGGAGCCCGAATTTTTAACTTGGGGCATTATGGGGAATTTCTTTAAAAATCTTGTTCAGAACCACCAGTCAGAATCTTTTAATGTTTGGTATACATCATTGTTAGATTAAAAATTGTTCAAACCAAGGCCCTAGGTTAATATTTGGGCTTCCAATGGAAGCTGAAATTTTAACTTAGTTCAATATGGGGGATAAGTTTGAAATATCTTCTTCAGATCCACCAGTCAGAATGCGTTCATATTTGGTATACAACATCTTGTGGGGGGTGGGGGGGAGGGTCAGATTCAAGTTTGTTCAAATCGGGTCCCTAGGTATATTTTTGAGCTCACTATGGTAGCCCAAATTTTAACTTAGTGCAATATGAAGAAATTTCTTTAAAAAATTTCATCCGATCCACCACTTAGATTGCTTTCATATTTGGCATACAACATCTCTAAGGGGGTCAGATTCAAGTTTGTTCAATTCGAGTGCCTGGGTTAATATTTGGGCTCCATATGAGAACCTGAAATTTAACTTAGTACAATATAAGGGAATTTCTTCAAAAATCTTCTTCAGATTCACCGGTCAGAATCCTTTTATATTTGGTTTACAATATCTCTAGAGGAGTCAGATTCAAGCTTGTTCAAATTGGTTCCCTGGGTTAATATTTGGGCTCCCTATGGTAGCCCAAATTTTTACTTAGGGCAATATGAGGACATTTCTATGCAACATCTCAGTGGGGGGGGGGGGGGGGGGGGGAGGGGCCAAATTCAAGTTTGTTCAAAATCTGGTCTGTATGTTAATATTTGGTAGCCCAAATTTTAACTTAGTGCAATATGAAGAAATTTCTTTAAAATTTTTGTTCTTCACATCCAACAGTCAGAATGCTTTCATATTTGATATACCATATCTCTAGGGAGGTCAGATTCAACTTTGTTTAAATCAAGAGCTTGGGTTAATATTTGGGCTCCATATGGGAGCCAGAATTGGCCATGTAGATGAAGAATTAGAACTTTTGTATTCAGCACCCTCTAGAAATGGGTAACTAAGATTAATCTGCATAGGTTGTTTCAAGTGGCTTCATAGGGGAGCTCTACTTTTCACATTATAATCAACTGGGAAAAGGCATGATGATTGGACTATTTTAGTCACTCCTGAGGGGTTCAAGGATTGACAATGTATCCTATGGATATGGATTGCTTAATGTAGTTTCATTCTTGGACTATGTTTATATTGTGTTCTGAATATTTGGGCTCTCTATAAGAGCTCAAAGTTTAACTCGATCCAATATGAGGAATAATCTTAAAAACTTTCTTCTTCTTCTTGAGGTACGCTAGTCAGAACCTATTGATATTTGGTATACGGAACCTAAGAGGGGGCAGAATTTGTCTCTGGTTGATCTTATGCCGGTAGGTGGGAATAGTCCCAAATTGTAACTTAGTGTTCTATTGGGAAATTATTCTCAAAATCTTATTCTGCAAAAAACAGAATATTTTGATATTTGGTATACAACATCCTTAGATGGGGAAGGGGGGGGGTGGGTGGGGGGCAGAGGGATGGAAGCAATTTTTGAGTTTGATCAAATAAAGTCCCTAGGTTAATATTTCTTTTCTCTGAGGGAGCCCTAATTTTAACATGATACAAAGGAGCAATATTCTTTAAAATGTTCTTGAGCCACCATTCAGAATGTTTTGATATTTGGTATACAACACTCTAGCCAAACTCAGATTCACATTTGTTCAAATCAAGTCCCTGGATTCATTTTTGAGCTCCCTCTGTGTGATATGACAAATTATTTTAAAAAATCTCCGTATTCAGATACACCAGTATATGTTATGTTTATTTTATTTTATTACCAAAAATTGAAAAGGATATTTATTGAGAAAAACATTCAGACATACAAAGATATTAATAAATATGATTAACAAATTAGATATCCAAATCTGAAAAAAAATTTCCATAAATTTGCATGAAAATGGTCTTTCCAACCATGTTCAATCAAATTTATGTAAATAAATTTTTGGATTTGAATACCTAATAAACTGGAATCGGTCTTTTAACTGTAAAATTATACCCATGCTGTATGTTATGTAATTGTTTTTTTTATTGATCTGTTTTCTTTTTTCTGTTTCATTTTTTGGCATTAATCTTTTGCTGTGTAAAAATTGTTTCTTTCATTCCATTTCTTTTTTTGTGTTTCTTTCTTTTTGTTTCTTCCTACTTACTCCAGAATACAGATACTCTTACATTTTTTGGTGAATTAGCTTGATTAAAATTGTTGGGTAAAGTATTTTCAAATTGACCTCAAATGGAATGTTTATTCAGAATGCTCAGTGCAAAGATACTGCAGTTTTTATTCCCATTATAAAATTATCACCTCAAAAATCTCCACACATCCTGTGAGCCTCGTTTATGATAGGCACGATAGGAAATTGAATAAATTGAGAGTCTTATTTTCTAGTGAGCCAGAAATGATGAGCAAATAGTGGCAGTATTTTAAAGCTTTTGGGGATAATGGTAAATACATATATCTTCTTAGCCCTTTGAACGCAAGTGGCTGTTTTTCCGGCCAGGAACATGATATGTCAAAAGGTCATTAAACAGGATGGCTGTTCTGTAAATATGTGGGTTAGACAAAGCAACATTTTCAACGTGCAGCCCAGAGGCAGCACATTGAAAATATTGATTGGTGTACCCCAAATAATGAATATGGACTCTTTTAATTGCTACTCCTGAACTGGCATGGATGAAACCACCAGAGTTCAAAAGGTTAATTTTCCCATTTTAGGGGCACTGCACCCCCCCCCCCCCCCTCTCCATGCCACTATTTTCATGAACATGAACTCCCACAGTTCTCGTTGAAATTTCAAGGTGCACCACATAAATTAATCATTATCTTGGGTCTCTTCCCTCCCTTTCTATACTGTAAAGCCCACTGTTCTTCTCTTGCATGTTGCATATTATATTTTAGTTCCATTACTTTTATGTCAGATGACTAAAAACATTTATTAACTTTAAGGGTTAAAAAAAGATTTCAAGTATTTGTTTGGTGGAAACTTCCCCTCTCATTGTCTTTGTAGTTATTTTCTCTCTCCATATGGTATCTGTATTGTACTGCAACTTTACTGAGATAACATTTTATTGTATGTTTCAGAGCACACTCTAAAGACAAATTTCTTACTGATTTACGCAAAGCAAGAGAACAGTACAAAGGAGAGAAGCTAACCCAGGTACACCTAGAGGGTATTTGCAATTGTTCAAATCAGTTTCTTTTTTTCATTTTTCTTCATTTTTCAGTTTTTCTTTGGAGAAAAACTGCAGAGAAAATATGTAATTTATTCAGATTGGTTGCATGTGACAGCATGGGGCTAGCCCGAAGCAGACAGCAGTGGCTATAGAAATGTTTGCTCTTAATAAATAAATAAATAATTAAATAGTGAGTGAGTACCAAACAGCAAGTGAGAATAGGCAAGAGTGAGTAAGTATGTGAGCAGTGGAAGTAGTTTTAATATAAATAAAGTAAAAAATAGTCGGTGATTGGGTGACTATGAAACATGCAGTGAGTGGGCAATAGCAATGCATGAATTACACATATAAGATTCTCTGTGTTATTTATTAGATATGTTTTTTTTTTCCAGAATTGCCCATTATCAAGCTCAGCTGATATTACTTCAGATTCTGCTGATCAAGCCTGAAAATAAGCAATCAGTCATTTGCAGAATGAGGTCCTCAGAGTGTGAATTTCCTGATGCTATCCTTTACAGTGGGCCAATTTATCATCTGGGTGCCTCTTTCTGTTTGTGTTTTGAGACCCTGATTCAGATTGAGGTTCACAGAGGGTAAATTTAGTGTTGCTACCCTGCTGTGCAGGGAAGCATCATCAAATTTGCCCTCTGGGGACCTCATTTTGCGGATGACAGTCTGCTTATTTTCAGGCTTACTTTTAGCTAAGATGTATTGATAGGTACCTACAGTTTTTTAAAACACCAAAAATCCTGGGGCAGTTGCCCCCCTCCCGCCCTTACCCCACCCACCCACCCACCCACCCACCAGTGAATAAAAAAAAATTCAAAGGGTAAAAATAACCTTCATAGAAGAAAAACTGAGCTCTGCTCTTTAACGGAATTGTTTGTGGACTCTTGTAAGCAATCAGTCATTTGCAGAATGAGGTCCTCAGAGGGTGAATTTCCTGATGCTATCCTATACAGTGGGCCAATTTATCCTCTGGGTACCTCTTTCTGTTTGGGTTTTGAGACCCTGATTCAGATTGAGGTTCACAGAGGGTAAATTTAGTGATGCTAGCCTGCTGTGCAGGGTAGCATCACCAAATTCACCTTCTGAGGACCTCATTTTGCAGATGTCATTCTGCTTATTTTCTGGCTTGGTGCTGATATGACACTGATCTTATGAACCAAGGCAGAGTTGTTCCCCTTAATACAACATTACTAGGCTCAGAAAATTGTTTACTTCGAAACCGTTAACCATAACTCATCGATCGCCATCAGAAAAGCAGTTGTTGTTGAGTTTTTGAATGATGCAGAATTAATGATGACAATGAATGAGGATTGTGTGGACGAAGAGAAAAAAGAATGGAGTTGTAACAAAATTCAGTGCAAACTAAGATTCAGAGTCATAAGCAGAGATTCGTCGAAGTGAGAATAGAGATCGATCAGTTATCCAAATGTGGCGGCTTCCCCACTGGAAAGCCGAGATGCTGATATAGCTGAACTGGGAGAAGAGGAAACTTCAGACTTTGTGAAAAGAATAAGAAACAATAACACTCTCAGAAAACAGTAACAGATCTGTGAACATTTTGTAATTATTTGTTTTGGTTTAACTGGTTGAGGCTAGAAGCCACTATCAGGGCTCCACTGAAAAATGCTGAGAGCCACTATAGTGGCTTTACAGTCTTTGCACTAATTTGTTGTTGGCTCAGCACAGGAAGAAAAATATTAATACAAAATTGTTTTGTTGCAATTTATTGGAGAGTGCCAACTGGCACTCTCCAATAAATTGCAACAAAACAATTATTTATGAGCAACACCTTGTGAAAATAAGGCTCCTTTGTAGTAGTGTGATATTTTGAAAAAAAATATGTTACAAATGACCATTGAAAAGTAATTTAGGACTCTACCAGTTAATAAATAAATGGGTTATTAGTTTCATATCGACTGAGATATCAGCCCTCAGTAACTTTACATTAGCCTTCATCCTTCGGTCACGGGGCTGATATGAAGTTACCTCAGGCTGATATCTCAGCTGATATAAAACTAACCAGTAATAAACTTTTACGTATCAGTTGGGCATATTTCTTATGTGTAACCTGGGAGGTGAGACAGGGTTTCCACTCAAATAAAAAGTCCTTGAATTTTGACTATGTCCTTGTTTCTATCTTTGAAAAGTACTTGACCTTTCACCACTTCCCTTGAAAAGTACTTAAATTCAGTTTTTCTATAACCTCTGAGACAAAATGTTTAATGACAACCCATCCCATATACATGCAGTGTCACAAAAACAGTCAGGAACCACATCTCTCTATTTCTTCAATGACCAAGGGGCCTTCTGCAATGCTTTAGCATTGCAGATGGCACCTTGTTGCCTTGAAGTACATTATATATCTAGCTAGTTGGGTTTTCCAGAAATCAGGTCCTCGAGACAGCAATTCTTTTGTGTTGTTCATGTTATTGTAAGTTCATATTAAAATTACAGTAGTCCTTAACTGGTTGAGTGCTAGAAGCCACTATCAGGGCTTTCAAAAAATGAGGGTACCAGAGAAAAAAGCCAGCGTTTTCCTTGCTCATTTTTCATATTCAGTCAAACCCAAATAATATTTTGTTTATATAAATTTGTTCTATTACAAAGTACTGGAGAGTGCCTGTAGGCACTCCCCAATAATTTGTAACAGAACACAATTTGAATAACAAATCTGGACCACCAAAAATAATCTAGCCATCTACCAGTTAAAAATCATCGTTCGAGTCCTTGAAAAGTGCTTAACCCTTTACCTAACGTAACGGCCAAAACCGGCCAGCGCTATTCTCAAAAATCACCAATTAATTTTCATAATTTTTTTCATTTTTTGTCTCAAAAACATAGGTGATGACCCCTCATTGGAATGAGCTCGTTCCAACGAGGTGTCATAACCTATGTTTTTGAGACAAAAAATGAAAAAAATTAGTTATTCAAGAATTTCTTTTGCAAGTGTCGTCTGCTTTTCATGTTAGGTAAAGGGTTAAATAGTGCTTGAATAGTGCTTGAATTTGATTTTCTGATATCATTGGGAACCCTGTGAGACCGAGCTTCATTTTTGAGATGAAACAAATTCAGTTTTACTTGTATAATAGAACTCAGTAACTGATGCCTGTTGCTTTTCTATGTGAATCTGAAAATTCTTAAAAATTAAACCTTTTTACTTCAGGTCTTACAATGTATGAGGAGAAGATTGGATGATCCACAACTTCTCTCTGTTGATGTGATTTTGAATATGTTAATTTCATACAGAGATGTTCAGGTAAGCTAATATTAACACTGCAGTTTAGTCAAGTGCAAATAAGATAATTGATAATGAACTTCATATGAATACTTAGGGGTGAACTTATGTGTCACAGGTAGAGGCATATACAGAAACCACACCAGCAAACTTAAGACAAAGGGGAAAAAGAATATTCACCCAGTTAAATCTTATGTGAAGGAATAGCTTTAACAAGGTGCTCGATGGAAAAACTATTTGGGAGAGGGTGGGATTTCCAAGTATAACATTTATGGAATGGATGTGATTCCTTTGAACCAAACGGTAGTGAGATTCTGCAAAATGATGTGGGATTGTGGATAACCAGGTCAAGTAACGCAGCTGCACTGGAAGCAGTCAGAGGGAAACTTGGTTGGATGCCTGTTAAATATAGTGATATGGGAAAACTATGTTACTTGAATTACGTGGTAAACCTTTCAAACAGCAGGTGATGTAGGACAACATTTAACTATGTATGGGATTCAATCATTCAGACAGGATAGACTAGACAGGTTGGGGAGTTAATGTAGAATTATTCCATTGAAACTGGAGATCAAGAAAGGGGAGTGAAGGGGGGGGATCTGCAGTTTTATCAGGGGAAGGGTTCTGGATTGCAATAAAAACTAGAGTTAGGGTCAAGAACTCTTTGGATGGGTTATACAAATAGATGCGTCAGCTTTTGAGGAGTATCTTGATGGATCATTTGTGGGGTCTTTGTTGTTCAAAGTGAGATCAAAGTCACTTGAGTTGATGGGAAAAATTAGGAGAGGTGAGGAAAGAGGGTGTCAAATGTGTAGCTAAGGGCAAACGTGGACCCTGGAATATTTAATTTCAGAATGCCCTATATATTTCCCTAGAAGAATAAGATTCCTTGAAACACTGATGGAAAAATGGGATTAAAGCAAGAGAGATAACTGAATGAGGGAAGATATGAGGGAAAGAGTCAATATCATAGTTGGGGGAGATTGAAAAAGTGCCAGTGGGGGAAATAATAAAACATTTTGTGTCAGAATGCTGGGAAATTCAGAAGGATGGTGGAGAGGAATGGCTAGGTGGGTGACATGGTTAATGTAGGCTTCCTCATTAGAGGACCCAGGCAAATCAGCGGAAATCCAAAGAATTATTATTTTTATTATTAGCTCAACTTGACAAAGTCAAGCTGAGCTACTGCCATCACTTCTCGTCTGTCATACGTACATACATACGTATGTACATACGTACGTACACAATTTCCTTTCGGACACCGCACAGGTCGCATTTATGAACGGATCGCTTTGAAACTTGGTATGCTTGTTTGGGGTGACCTCTAGATGGGAGCTATTGATTTTCTTCCATTTCTGTCAAAAAATGTTGCCACTTACTTAGTGCAGTTATGCATCAATATTTCCCTTTGGCACACCCTGCAGTGCACATTTTTTGACTGGATTGCTTTGAAACTTGGTATGCTTGTTTGGGGTGACCTCCAGATGGGAGCTTTCGATTTTCTTCTATTTCCGTCAAAAAATGTTGCCGCTGGCAACATTCTTGGAACTTAGTTTAATCAGACCACAATATTTCCCTTTCGCACACCCTACAGGGCACATTTATAATTGGATTGCTTTATTGGGTTGACCTCTAGATGGGAGATATTGATTTTCTTCCATTTCTGTCAAAAATTGTTGCCGCTGGCAACAAAGTTTGAACTTAGTTTAGTCAGGCATCAGTATATTCCTTGGGCATGACCTACAGGGCACATTTATGATCAAATTGGTTTGAAACTTGATATGCTTGCTTGGGGTAACCTCCAGATGGGAGCTATTTATTTTCTTCAATTTCTGTCAAAAAATGTTGCTGCTGGAAAAGACCTTTGATGAACTTAGTGCAGTTATGCATCAATAGTTTCCTTCGGCACACCCTGCAGTGCACATTTTTGACCTGATCACAATGAAAATTGGTGTGCTTGTTTGGGGTGACCTCTAGATGGGAGCTATCGATTTTCTTCTATTCCCGTAAAAAAATATTGCAGCTGGCAATGACCTTTGAACTAGTCAGACCTCAATATTTCCCTTTGGCACAGCCTACAGGGAACATTTATGATTAGGTTGCATTGAAACCTGGTATGCTTGTTTGGGTTGACCTCCAGATAGGGACTACTGATTTTCTTCAATGAGCTTTTAGTTAAATCAGGCTTCATTAGATTCCTTTGGCACGCTCTTCAGGGTACCTTTATGATCAGATAGGTTTCAAACTTGCTATGCTTGTTTGGGGTTACCTCTAGATGGGTGCTACTTTGGCACTCCTTGTAGTGCGTATTTATGATCGGATTGCTTTGAAACCTGGTGTGCCTGTTTGGGGTGACCTATAGATGGGAGCTATCCTCTTTCTTCTATTTTCATCAAAACATGTTGCAGCTGGCAATGGCCTTTGAACTTAGTTTAGTTAGACCTTAATATTTCCCTTTGGCACACCCTACAGGGAACATTTATGATCGGATTGCATTGAAACCTTGAATGCTTGTTTGGGTTGACCTCTAGATAGGAGCTATTTATTTTCAACCTTGTCCGTCAAAAAATGTTGCCATTGGCAATGGCCTTTGATGAACTTAGTGCAGTTATGCATCAATATTTCCTTTGGCACACCCTGCAGGGCACATTTATGATTGGATCATTGTGAAACTTAGTATGCTCGTCTGGGGTGACCTCTAGATAGAAACTATTGATTTTCTTCCTTGTCCGTCCAAAAATGTTACCGTTGGAAATGACCTTTGATGAACTTAGTGCAGTTATGCATCAATATTTCCCTTTGACACATCCTGCAGGCACATTTATGATTGAATTTCTTGGAAACTTGATGTGCTTGTTTTAGGTGACCTCTAGATGTTAGCTATCAATTTTCTTCCTTTTCCGTCAAGAATAGTTGCTGTTGGCAATGACTTTTGATGAACTTAGTAAAAACTTTAACTTAGTGCAGTTAAGCATCAATATTTCTTTGACACACCCTACAGGGCACATTTATGATTGGATCACTTGGAAACTTTGTGTGCTTGTGTAGTGTGACATCTGTATGGGAGCTATCGATTTTCTTCCATTTCTGCCAAAAGAAATTGCCGCTGACCTTTGAACATAGTTTAGTTAGACCTCAATATTTCCCTTTGACACACCCTTCAGGGCACATTTATGATCGGTTCACTTTGAAACTTGGTATGTGTGTTTGGAATGACCTGTAGATGTGAGCTATTAATTTCTTTTCATTTCCATAAAAAATTATTGTCGTTATCACCAGCCTTTGAACTTACTGCATTTGTGCAGCAACTTATCCCTTTTGCTCTCTCTGCAGAGTATATTTATGAATCTCCGTAAAAAAAGAGAGAGAAAAACATTGCCACAAGCAATGACCTTCAAACTTCTTGCATTTGTGCATTAACATCTTCCTTGGCATGCCTCATACGGCACATTCATTATCAGGTAATCAGGTTGTTTTGAAACTTTGCAGGGTGACAAAGATAGGAACTATTGATTTTCTTTTCATTTCCATCAAAAACTGTTGCTGTTAGCAACAATCTTTGAATTTATTGCATTTGTGCATCAACATTCTTCTTTGACATGGCCTACAGGGCACAATTATCTTAGGATTGATTTTGAACTTGGTGTGCTCATTAGGCGGGACCTCTAGATAAGTGCTATTGATTAGCATTCATTTCTGTGAAAAAAGTGGAGGTTTACAATAACCTCTGAACTTACTGCATTTGTGTATCAGCATTCTTCCTTTACCCAGCCTTACAGTTTACATTTAAAAATGCATGGATTACTCTGACCTTGTGCACACACAATGCTGTTATGTTTAAATTTCACCAAATAACATTGGTACCAATGATCTTCAATTTTGCCATTTCACTTATAACTTACCAAGTTCAAGTTTGTCAAGTTGAGCTACAGTGTCATTGACACTTTCATTATTATTATTATTATTATTATCATTATTATTATTATGCCTCGGACCTCCGAAGGAGGATTCGAGGGTATGCTGATAGATCTGCAAAGGGGAACAGATATGTACAAGGAACGGGTTCCGTTCAATAATTTTTCCCAAAGTTAGGGCTCTTTTTCACTCGACTTAGAAAATTGTTATCGAGAATATAAGAATATCTACAAGTAACGGGGTCTGTCCCATTATTTTTCTAGAGTTATGGGCCTTTTTTGACTTCGAAAATTAAAATTTTTCTGGTTTCAGTTTGCTCTGGATTGTAATTTAAAAGCCATCAGTTGGATTTGGATCTTCTTTAGTATGCTGATAGACCCGCATGTGGGAATGATATGCACAAGGAACAGGTTCTGCCCAATAATTTTTCCAGACTTATGGTCCTTTTTCACTCTTTCGACATAGAAAACTTTTTTGTCCCACAATACCTTTAAGGCTGCTTCAAACATGCCTATGGGTTGGAGGCAGTGGCCCATGCTTTGCATAGCCCTTGTTATTATTGATGTATATTTATTTGCATGTGTTTGCAACAAAGCATGATTAAATTAGTTTCTGTTTATCATAACTGTTTTGTAAACATTCAGCTGTTTGCTATGTTCTGCAGAAAATAACTCAAATATTATGCAGATGGTTTCATTTTTTGAAAGGTGTATATAAATTTAACTGAACCCAAATGTTTTTGATATTTCTTCATAAGGCCTAAAAAAATAAGAAAATCGGTTTCTCAGGCCCTCCCGCATGGTCCTTTTGGCTGCCGCATGCTCTCTTTTTATAACCAATTTAAACTTAAAAAAATTTAAAATTAAATGGTTTATGTCTGATATTTTACCCAAGTTAAAAAAAAACTGATGAATTTGTCCCTTGAGTGCAAGAAGGCTTTGCAATGCTTTAGCAAGAGATGAAATACACCACCACCCATGCTATTCTGTTGATTATGAGGCCTAAAACTTGAACCAAGAACATGAACTTTTGATGGCAAAGAAGTAATAACTGAAATAAAAAATAAAATAAAAAACCGCTCGCCCGCATGCAATTTCACAAATAATGGCCCGAGAAACAGAAGATCTACTTTATGTGGCCTAATAATAACGCTTTGGCCACATGCAGGGTTGTCACAGTTGTCAGGTAAGAAGGCCTGTTTAATCCTCTGCACTCAAATGCTGCCTCTTCTTTCCTCCCAACACTCAGCAGTTAGCTGGTAGAGTATTAAATTTTTCTTGATTGCCAACATTTGTTCACATGTCTTTGCCTTGTGGCAACTTATTGGAGGGCACTCTCCCGTAAATTGTAACAACATAAATCCATACAGATGAAATAAATTAACTTCAAGACACTGAACTACATCAATCGAATATGAAACATTTAAGCTGTGGTATGTGCACTTAAGATCCAGGTATATAAATATAACAGAACAAAAATGTTTTTCCGATTTCTTTATTAACTGATAGAGTTCTAATTTATTTTTGCTTGTCAAAACTCATTCACATGTCTTTGTCTTGTTAAAATTGTTACAAGACAAAGACATACTGATGAAATGAATTCACTTTAAAGATAATGTGAACCAAATCCACAGAATGTGAAACCTTCAAGTCGTGGTACCTGTTTATAAGAATGGAGCCTGCATTTGGGCTTTCAGCACTCAACCAGTTAATAAACAAAAAAAAATTAAAAATAATTGCCTCCCTCCCTTTATTGATTTGAAAAATTAGTCAGGATGAGCTTTTGTGATCACTCACCATCCGCCGTGCATCTTCTGTGTACATGGTTTTAACTTAGTGCAATATGAGGGAATTTCTTTAAAAATCATCTTCTCCAGATCCACCAGTCAATGCTTTTGTATTTGGTATACAACATTTCTGGGGAATGGGGGGGGGGGGGGGGGGGGGGGGGGGGGGATTCAAGTTTGTTCAAATCGGGTCCCTGGGTTAATATTAGGGTCCCCCCTATGGTAGCCCGGATTTCAACATAATGCAATATGAGGACATTTCTTTGAAAATCTTCTCCTTCTGATCCTTTGATATACAGCATCCTGGTGGTGAAAGCGAAGGGCTCAGACACAATTTTGTCAAGTTAATTTCCTAGATTGATATTTGGATTCCCAAGTTTTGCATTACTGGAAATCAGAGCATTATTTCTATGGTAGCATTCCAGTAATACAGTGGAGCCCACTTAATTGGATATCTCTTAATTGTATATCCCTGTTAATTGAATATAATTTTCAAACACAAAACCATTTACCATACCTTCAGTACAAATTTAATCTGTTAATTGCATATGGGTTGTAAACTCCTGTTAACTGTATATAAATTTTTGTAATATGTCAAAAAAAATACTGTGACACACACCAAATTCCCCTTATTTATCAACCTTTTTTACTTCACTACATCCAATACAGGCATTTATTCTATTATATCTTGTTTGAGAGAGCTCTATGAGCTCTATCAAACAAGATATAATGGAATAAATGCTCAGTTTACTTCCAGAACACAGGAAACTGACCAAATCCCTGTTAATTGTATACTCCTGTTAATTGAATAATTTTCGTTGGCAAAATGGATATTCAATTAAGAGGATTCTACTGTAGAAAAAAAATCATCTGGCTTGGACAACAGAGTTATAAATAATTAAATAACTTCATTCCCTTGTAGTGTTAACTAGCTGTATATGCTAATTAAATCCTTCTTTAAACAACTATTGTCATGAGAGTGTGTCAGGCCCCATGGGGCCTCTTGTTTTTATTTGACCTAACTGTGAATGGAACTAGATTATAAGCCAAGATACCTTGTTCAATGGAGCTGAGAGCACATTGTCAAAGAAAGAAGTAACTGGGTTAGAATATAAAATGTATTTTTTTTAGCTCATCTTGACAAAGTCAAGCTGAGCTAATCTCATTGCTCTCCGTCTGTCGTCTGTCCATCCATCGTCCTTCCGTCGCCCGTCAACACCATGTTTTGGTCTTCCCCTCCAAAGCCACTGGGCCAATTTTTTAGCTCACCTGACTTAAAGTCAGGGTGAGCTTTTCTTATCACTCTTCGTCCGTCGTGCGTCCGTCGTCCGTCGTCTGTCATGCGTCGTCTGTCGTCCGTCGTCCTGCATGAAGGTGGTGTTTGAGCCTCTTTCTCCTAAACCACCAGCCACATTTTAATTAAATTTCATGTAATTAGTGGCTATATAGGGGCATTTTGATTTTTATCCAAAATAGGTTTCGGCTCATATTGAGCAGAGGTGTGGGGAAAAAATGGCCAAATTTTTTGAAAATCTTCTTCTAATGAACCACCAGTAGCAGAGACTTGATATGTGATATACAGAGTCCTTTTGAGGTTTAGAATCAAGTTTGTTCAAGAGAAGTTTGTCGGGCATTATTTGCCTTCGTTATGGGAGGTGCAAAAATTTTGGCCACGCCTAAAATTTCTATTTTCTGAACCGTGGGGTCAATTTGAACCAAATTTGATATGAGATGATAATGGGTCATAAGTAGTTGATTGATGCAAAAAAAAATTTTCTCATTGCCCTGTGGGAACCTTGGGAGCTAAAAATAGGAAAAACCTTAAAACTGCCATATCTCCAAAACTACATGGCACAGAGAATTCTTATTTTGTATAAAGCTTACTTTTATCCAGTAGAATAGAATGGTTAAAAAAAATCCCTATCGGTTTGATTACAAGGTACTTTTTTCAGGACTTTGAAAAAGTGCTGAGTCAGCACTTTTTAACACTGTTGGCAATGGGAAAAAGATTAAAAAATCTTCTTCTCCAGATCCAGCAGGCAGAATCTTTTGATATTTGGTATGCAACATTGTGGGTGGATCTGATCAAGTTTGTTCAAATCGGCCCCCTGGGTTCATATTTGGGTTCCGTATAGGAGCCCGATTTCGAACTTAGTGCATTTCAGGCAAATTTCTTCAAAACTCTTCTTCTCCCAAGCCAGCAGACAGAATCTTTTGATATTTGGTATGCCACATTGTGGGGTGGATCTGATTGAAGTTTGTTCAAATCGGCTCCCTGGATTCATATTTGGGCTCACTATAGAAGCCCGAATTCGAACTTAGTGCATTTCAGGCAAATTTCTTCAAAAATCTTCTTCTCCAGATCCAGCAGGCCAAATCTTTTGATATTTGGTATGCAACATTGTGGGGTGGATCTGATTCAAGTTTGTTGAAATCGGCCCCCTGGGTTTATATTTGGGCTCAGTATAGAAGCTCGAATTTGAACTTAGTGCATTTCATGCAAATTTCTTCAAAAATCTTCTTCAACAGATCCAGCAGGCAGAATCTTTTGATATTTGGTATGCAACATTGTGGGGTGGATCTGATTCAAGTTTGTTGAAATCGGCCCCCTGGGTTTATATTTGGGCTCAGTATAGAAGCTCGAATTTGAACTTAGTGCATTTCATGCAAATTTCTTCAAAAATCTTCTTCAACAGATCCAGCAGGCAGAATCTTTTGATATTTGGTATGCAACATTGTGGGGTGGATCTGATTGAAGTTTGTTCAAATCGGCCCCCTGGGTTTATATTTGGGCTCAGTATAGAAGCTCGAATTGGAACTTAGTGCATTTCAGGCAAATTTCTTCAAAAATCTTCTTCAACAGATCCAGCAGGCAGAATCTTTTGATATTTGGTATGCAACATTGTGGGGTGGATCTGATTCAAGTTTGTTCAAATCAGCTCCCTGGGTTTATATTTGGGCTCAGTATAGAAGCTTGAATTGGAACTTAGTGCATTTCAGGCAAATTTCGTAAAAAATCTTCTTCTCCAGATCCAGCAGGCAGAATCTTTTGATATTTGGTATGCAACTTTGTGGGGTGGATCTGATACAAGTTTGTTCAAATTGGCCCCCTGGATTCGTATTTGGGCTCACTATAGAAGCCTGAATTTGAACTTAGTGCATTTCAGGCAAATTTCTTCAAAAATCTTCTTCTCCAGATCCAGCAGGCCGAATCTTTTGATATTTGGTATGCAACATTGTGGGGTGGATCTGATTCAAGTTTGTTGAAATCGGCCCCCTGGGTTTATATTTGGGCTCAGTATAGAAGCTCGAATTTGAACTTAGTGCATTTCATGCAAATTTCTTCAAAAATCTTCTTCAACAGATCCAGCAGGCAGAATCTTTTGATATTTGGTATGCAACATTGTGGGGTGGATCTGATTCAAGTTTGTTCAAATCAGCTCCCTGGATTTATATTTGGGCTCAGTATAGAAGCTTGAATTCGAACTTAGTGCATTTCAGGCAAATTTCTTCAAAAATCTTCTTCTCCAGATCCAGCAGGCCGAATCTTTTGATATTTGGTATGCAACATTGTGGGGTGGATCTGATTCAAGTTTGTTGAAATCGGCCCCCTGGGTTTATATTTGGGCTCAGTATAGAAGCTCGAATTCGAACTTAGTACATTTCAGGCAAATTTCTTTGAAAATCTTCTTCTCAAGATTCAGCAGGCAGAATCTTTTGATATTGGGTATGCACCATGCTTAGGGGTTGAGATTCAAGTTTGTTCAAGCCAAGTCCCTGGGTTCATATTTGGGCTCGCTGTGGTAGCCCGAATTATAACTTAGTTCAAAATGAGGAATTTTCTTTAAAAATCTTCTTCAGATCCAGCAGTTGGAATGTTTTGATGTTTGATATGCAGCATCCTTAGGGGGGTGAGATTCAAGTTTGTTAAAGCCATGTCCCTAGGTTCATATTTGGACTCACTGTGGGAGCTTGAATTGTAACTTAGTTCAAAATGAGGAAGTTTCTTTAAAAATCTTCTTCTTCACATCCAGCAGTCGGAATGTTTTGATATTTGGTGTGCAGCATCCTTTGGGGGGGGGGGGGGGGGGGGGGAGATTCAAGTTTATTAAAGCCAAGTCCCTGGGTTCATATATGGGCTCCCTGTGGGAGCCCGAATTATAACTTAGTTCAATATGAGGAATATTCTTTAAAAATCTTCTTTTTTTTAGATCCACTGGTCAGAATCTTTGGATATTTGGTATAAGCTTTTCTTAGGAGGAGCAGATGCAACTTGTTGAAATCAATTCTCTGGGTTGATATTTAGGCTACCATGTCAGGTGAGCACCAGGGGGCCTCTTGTTTAAAAATCTTCTTCTTCAGATCCACCAGTCGGAATGCTTTCACATTTGGTATACAACATCTCTAGGGTGGTCAGGTTCCAGTTTGTTCAATTCGAGTGCCTGGGTTAATATTTGGGCTCCATATTGGAACCTGAAATTTAACTTAGTACAATATGAGGGAATTTCTTCAAAAATCTTCTTCTGCAGATTCACTAGTCAGAATGCTTTCATGTTTGGTATACAACTTCTCTAAGGGGGTCAGATTCAAGTTTGTTCAAATCGGATCCATAGGTTAATATTTGGGCTCGCTATGGTTGCCTAAATGTTAACTTAGTGCAGTGTGAAGAAATTTCTTTAAAATTTCTCTTCTTCAGATCCAACGGTCAGAATGCTTTCATATTTGGTACACAACATCTCTAGGGAAGTCAGATGCAACTGTGTTCAAATCGAGAGCCTGGGTTAATATTTGGGCTCCTTGTGGGAGCCAGAATTGGCCATGTTGCTGAAGAATTAAAAATTCTGTATTCAGTACCCTCTAGAGGTGTGTAACTAAGATTAATCCACATAGGTTGTATCAAGGGACTTCATAGGGGAGCTCCACATTTTACATTATGATCAACTGAAGAAAAGACATGATGCTCGGATTATTTTTGTCACTCCTGAGGGACTCAAGGATTGACAGTGTATCCTATGGAGATGGATTGCTTATTGTAGACTCATTCTTGGACTCTGTTTATATTGTGTTCTGTTCAAGATGAGTGCTTCAGGCCCCGTGGGGCCTCTTGTTTAAGTTTGCATTGGTTATAAAAAGAGACCATTCAATAGCCTAAAGGACCATTCCGTAGGGCCTGAGAAACAGATTTTTAACTTTGTTAGGCCATATTTTTTTTAACTCAACTTGACAGCATCAAGTTTGAGCTATTGTGATGGGTTGTGGTCTGTCATCTGTATGTCCATCCAAATGTCCATCTGCACATCCACCAGTATGCCCCTCCGTCTGTCCACAATTCACACAGCCTACAGCCCGCATCTCTCACCCAATCTTTTTCAAATTTCGTATGCAGCTTTGGTGTGATGTCTAGATGGGAGCTGTCAATTTTTTCTGGACTTCGTTGAAAAACATGGCAGACAGTGCCCATGTTGGATTCGACATTTTAATTGTCAACAGTTCCATTAGTACACCCTACAGGCTGCACCTCTCACACAATCTTTTTCAAATTTTATATGTATCTTTGGTGTGATGTCTCGATGGGAGCTATCAAATTTTTCTGAATTTCATTGAAAAACTTGGCTGCCAGTGGCCATCTTGGATTTGGCATATAAATTTTGTCAACAATTCTATTATCACACCCTACAGGCCACTTCGCTCACCTGGTCTTTTTCAGATTGCATATGCAGCTTTGGTATGATGTCTTTTCTGTAGAAACTTACGTGAATGACTGTGCATTACTGGAACTTCCTATTTAGTTCAGTCCCTTCTTGGTCAAGTTGAGCTTCAGTGTCATTGACACATTCCTCTGAAGCTCCACATGTTTTTTGGTTGGAGAAAAATATTTAATTATGCCTGGAAATAAAGGGGTTACACTATATAGCATGGTGGAAGCCCAAAGGTAAGTGTTGTGTATAAATATATTCAACTATATAAATATCAACAACTAATGTGCTATCTCGCCAAAGCGAGATAGCACTTTAGTTGTTGCTATTTATTTTGGCAGAAATTCTTATAACTAATTTTTTTCATTTTTTGTCACAAAAATGTAGGTTATGACCCCTCATTCAAACGAGCTCGTTCGTTCACATATTTTACAGTTGTTGATGTAACTCACACATAATCTAAAGTGTCATTCACGGATTATTGCATGCCTTTTTAAGAACCAATTTTTTTCTCAAAATTGGCCTTTGTTCTAGAGAAGTAAACTTATTCAGCCATATGTTAACCCTTTACCTAACATGAAAGGCAGACAACATTTGCAAATAAAATTCTAAAATAACTAAATTTAAAAAAAAATTTGCATCAAAAACATAGGCTATGACCACTCATTGGAATGAGATTAATGAGCCCATTCCAGTGAGGGGTCATAAGCTCTGTTTTTGAGACAAAAAATGAAAAAATAATGAAAATTGACTGATTATTTTTGTGATTTGCGCTGGCCAGTTTTGACCATTAGATTGGGTAAAGAGATAAAGATCATCATCCACATATATTATCAAAACTCACACATGTGCGAAGCCCATAAAAATACTTTGATTTTTACCATTTGATTCACTATTATTATTTCAATCTTTAATTAATTTAATCAGATGTATGTGAGCTTAAACACCAGTAAATAAATAAATAATAATAATTAAAGATGTTGTTGTAGAGATGTTGGAAGGAAAAATATTTTTAACAGAACAGTTAGGAAATGTATTTCAAAATGGTTGAGTCAGAAAAAAAGAGAACCCAGAAAGTTACCAAATAATAATGGTGAATGTATAGATTTTCATATTATATTTACTATTTTAGGATTATAATTCAATGGTATCTCTTGTACAAGATTTGAAACAAGTACCTCACAACAAGATGGTTTCCACTTTGCCCATCCAGCATTTATATGCTTTTGCCTTGAACAGGTTTGTAAAATTTCAAATTCATTATTCAGACGTATGTTGAACTTTCTTGTGGCAATTGTTAATTCATTAACCAACAAAATGACCAAAATTGACCAGCACTATTCATGAAAATTCAAATTTTATTATTAGCTCAACTTTGACGTAAGTCAGATTTGAGGTTATGCCATGGCCTGTCATCCATCTGTCTGTCTGTCCATCTGTCTGTCTGTCCATCCACAATTCAATACAGCTTGGGCTAGAGGCTGTATTTATGAACTGATCTTTACGAATCTTCTTGGATACCTTTGTTATCACCGTGGGACGAGAAAGAGTGTTTTTGGGTGCGGTCCAAAATCCAAGATGGCCACCAGCAGCCATTTTGTACTGAAATTAGTTCAATCGGTGTTTTGTACAGAACTTATGAAAGTTCTGATTTGAATAAATTTTTGTGTGAATGTTTAGTAACATGGAATACATCACATATAATACAGGTTTTTCTCTCGTGCTGAAATTATGCAAATTAGATGAACTTTGATTTATTCAGTGCTACTTATACACAGAAAGTGCACATGTCAATACGGCTCGGGCTAGGGGCTGTTTTTATGAACCGATCTTCACAAAACTTCTTGGGTACCTTTGTTATCACCTTGGGACAAGAACGAGTGTTTTTGGGTGCAGTCCAAAATTCAAGATGGCTGCCAGTGGCCATTTTGTACCGAAATTAGGTACAATCAGTTTTTTGTACAGAACTTCTATATGAAGGTACTGATTGAATAAATTTTTGAATGAATGTTTAGTAACATGGAATACATCACATACAATATGGGTTTTTTTCTTGTGCAGAAATTATGCAAATTAGATGAACTATGATTTATTCAGTGCTACTTATTCACAGTAAGTACACATGTCAATATGCCTCGGGCCAGGGGGCTGTATTTTTGACCCGATCTTTACAAAACTTCTTGGGTACCATTGTTATCACCTTGGGACGAGAACAAGTGTTTTGGGGTGTGGTCCGAAATTTCAAGATGACCAACGGCAGCCAATTAGACAGACTTTGATTTATTCAGTGCTACTTATACACAGTAAGTGCACATTTCAATATGACTCTGGCTAGAGGTATCTAACTGTCACCCACCTTTACCTGTACATTTGTTACAGGCTATGGTCAGTATTTATGTACAGACCTTTACAGTACTTTACATGTACCTTTGTTATCAGGTCTTTACCTAGATATGTGTCATTGCTGTGTCACATGCTATACATGTACATGTCTTACATAAGATGAGCTACAGTGTCATTGACACTTTCATTTTCAATTCTTGCTCCAAAAAGAAGTATGACTCTTGTTGGAATGAGCTTTTTGAGATGAATGGTAATTAGCCATGTTTTGGAGACACAAAATGAATATTTTTAATTATTCACAAAATTTGTTTGCTTTGCAAGAGCCGCCTTCTGTTCTATTGAGTTAGGTAAAGGCTTAACAGACTTATTTTATTTTGCTACAAAAGAATTCAGGCCTGGCATTCTGAAAAATGCAGGAGGGCAAAAAATCGCTCTCCTCAATCAGCTTAGGGGAACAATTAGCTTTACACAGCATTTTAAGTATCCAGTTGAATGAACTCATTGAAACTGAAACCAACAGACTACATCAGTGATTTTATTAACTTTACTAAGGTAAAGCGAAATCTCTTAGACATTTAGATGTCTCACTCAACAACCGAATACACACTTGACAAGACCTGTGTGTGTACTCAGACCTGTTGTCCAAGAAAGTCATACGCCTATCACTACCACCTTCAACCCCATGGGGGTTGAAGGTGGTAGTGGTAGGCGTATGACTTTCTTGGACAACAGGTCTGCTTGAATCTACAGTCAGATCCTGGTGCAAGTGCATCAAGTGACAGGATAGTAGTAATGGTAGTATATTATAGTGTCAATATTCCTTGAATAATTACCCCTCAAACTGTGATGTCAGTTGTTGAACTTGAAACTGACAGAAAAAAAAATATTGCTGTGACCCATTTTGCTTCAAATGATTGCAACTGTGTTTGGGTATGGTTGCAGCCATTACCTTTTACCACTAAAGCATTTTCAAAATGAAATTACGTGATGTTATGTGACTTCGAAGTTAAATTACATTTTTGCTTTACAACAAAAATTTAATGTGAGCATAATACATGTAATCTCAATCATCCCAGACCAAAATATTTAGGAGGGCAATTTTTCGCTCTCCTTAATTCTTTCAGGAGGGCAGTAAGGAGAGCTAAAAAATCGCTCTCCTGAAATTGCCAAGCCTGAGAATTATCTGCCAGTATAGTTTTGAGACCCTGATTCAGATTGAGGTTCACAGAGGGTAAATTTTGTGATGCTACCCCTCTGGGGACCTCATTTTGCAGATGTCAATCTGCTTATTTTCTGGCTTGGTGCAATGTGGGGAATATTTTTTTAAAGATCAACTTCTTCAGACTCACTAGGCACAATGTTTTGATATTTGGTATATAGCATTGCTGTAACTCCTAAAGTAAAGTTTGCTAAAGACATTAGACTTGAGTGATTTTGGAGGTCACCAGAGTGGTTTTAAATTTAGCATAAAACTCATTGGAGAATATAAATGAATCCTTCCAAGTGAAGGGCCTGATTGTGGTCAAGTCGAGTCAAATGTATATGTGGTTGGATGAGATTAATGACTGTTCAAATGGGGCCCACTGTTGCTTGAGACCCAGAGGTGACTGAAATTAATTTTTAAGGACTGTTAGAGATTTGTGTAAGAAGAAAAGGGGGTGGGTGGAAGGTTTGGGTCTGTGGCCCAAAAGGTGATTTTTCTTTTCAAAAATTTCTAGTGGGATGTCATATCGTCTATATTCTTGCATCTGGTAAATGCAAGGACAATTGGTTTGGATGGTGTGCTACTCCACCACCCATTGGGCTGGACAGTCAGCTTTACACTTACTATGCATGAGGAAACACAAGGAATCAACAAGCAAAATTTTTATACTGTACCAATGACCCAGACATAGCTGGTGCTAACTCTTAAAATATAGGGCCAAACACAAATTTTGCCCCCCAATCCCCAAAATTTGCATCTAAAACTAAAGAAAACATGTCCTGAAAGGCCCTCCACACCTCGCCCCCACTGCGCATGCGCAGTGTCAAGGACGTTCCGAAATTGGCGCCATTTATCATTCTAAGTTTGGCCCTTCATCAGTTAACATCTGACTGATCTTTGTGCTTTTAAATCTCAGTTTAAATGATGCCAGACACATAAATATTAGTGAAATGGTGATTCTAAGGAGGATAGCAAAGGAGGAGAGGAAAAGAATGTGTGACAGAATATTATCAGGGCTGTAACTTAAAATTTTTTTAATGAAATTATGTTAAGTTACCTATTTTCAAGGCAGCAGCCATTTTGTTGTCATTCTGATTATTTAGTTACACTGTTTTTTCAAGTGTTTTTCCTCTCTCCCTGTCCTTTAATTCCCCCTTGCTATTCTCCCATGCTTTTGGCATAGTTTCTGTAATTATTATTACTAAAATTTCTTGGGAGTTTTAGCTTAATAACAGAATGAATTCTGTTCTTTCCCCATGTTTACGTCTTCACCTACGGGTGGTTAGGCGTTGTGTTCTGCATCTACCATCTGATGTTCTGCAGTTTCTTCCCTGGAAGTCTCTGTTTTGCATCAGATGGGGTATTTTTGGTAACTGATTTCGGGCCTGGGTGCCTGGAGTCTTATTTTAGTGTTTTTACACTCATTGTTTACATTTACAACAGCCCTCTGTGTGAGGGGGGGATTTCTAAATAATAATATCTTTATGTTATTTTAATCATAACTAGATACATTATTATTGTTCGTAAGTGTTGAATAAATTGTTTAAAATATTTTTAAAATTTTTGTCCACACTTAGGCTTGGGATCCATTGGGGCTCAACGTTACTTTTCAGAAACTTGGGCTGTTCTGAAAAAATATTTTTTCAAAATATTTTGATTTCAATTATTTTTTCTATATTAATGGATCATATTATTATTATGTATTTTGATTGCCAGGGGTTAGTGCGAGTACCAGGACTTGTTTTCTTTTCACATTGAAAGGATATTGATCAATTGTTTTAAGAGGAAGTCTTCCTCTGACCTTATTATCATTCTATATGTGGTCAGTGTACTCGCATTAACTCCTGTTCTGTATCGTATGATTTCGATGACAATATGGGAAGCGTATGTCACGGTATGTTGTTGGGGATTTGGACACTCCGGTCCTTTCCCCGCAGGGTCACTCTACTTTATCAATTTCTATTTCAGACGATCAAGATTAGGGTGATGTATCTGTGATGTCTTCCAACAGTGTGCCTCCGTCGTCACAATTAATGAAGGGCTAGCGGAAAAGTGCTCATGTAATACGCCAATTGCCTAAGAGGACCCTAGTAGGTTCGACGGCCTTTGACGTCCGCTAGCTCGCCCGGTGTAGCGTCCATTCACCGAATGGTTCGGCAGCCGGGTTCGTCCGTTGCGGTCTAGAAGGAATTTTGGGGTGATGCGAGCACTATAAAATTAACTTAATGCACACCCAGTGACGGCGGATCGGAGGGAGAACGGAGGAAGCCTTTTAGTCCGGTTCATAGCTCGTTCCGGTCCATCCGGACGGCAAGCGAGAGAGGCCCCTCTCTCGTTCAACAACATCTGGCCCCAGATGTTGTGGTACAAATGTGTCGTTAGCGGAGCATACGTCCGTCGCTCGGGACGCTCCGTTGAATAGGCAGTCCGCTGAGACTGCTAAGGCTTCCTCTTCTCGTCAGCGCACACGACCGCACCTTGGCTGCGTGACCGCCGATATATTACCAGCTTCGCCGATCAAGGATTCTTCGGCGACCAGGTCACACCATCCGGCAGCCAGGGATTCGAGACCGATGGACTCCGGACGTTCGCATAGGAAGTATGCGGGAGCCATCTGATGCGGAGCTGCCCTCGGCGAAGCACCGATAGACTGCGCCTCCGCAGGTCTCGACGCCGGACATTCTTGTGCACATAGCACAGCTTATCGCAGCATCCCAGCAGCCGACAGAAACGGTGTCGGATCGAGAATTATCCGACAGCGCTGGGTCGGTAGCCGGGGACTCGAGGCCTGCAGACTCCGGACGTTCGCATAGGAAGTGTGCGGGAGTCAACGTACACGGAGCTTCCAGCGGCAATGCATCGTAAGTCCGCTACTGCACAGGCCTCGGGAACGGACGTGCTTTCCTTAATAGCACAGTTTATCGCAGCATCCCAGCATCAACTGAATCTGTCGCATATATTTTATCCGACGATGCTGGGTCGGGACGCTCCGCGGAAGCGGGTACGGACGTCCGAAAGTTTCATCCGGTCCGACGGGATACCGAAAGGGATTCGGTGGATTTCAAGCTTTCCCTTTCGGAACAACATATGCTGCGATGCCGGATAAGAAACTGATAGCGTTGGTGGATTTAGAAATTTTTGGTTCGGTTCAGGGACATCGTCCCTCAGTTCCGACATAGTCCAATAATGTCACACAAACTTTCGAATTATTGAACGACGCTATATATATTATTATTTTATGCTTGCTATCCAAGCATTTCTGGTTTCTTGTTCGAAGAGTTATGGAGATGTCTTCAAAAGTGTGCCTCTGTCGTCATAGTTAATGAAGAGTTAGCGGCAATAAGTGCTCATGGAATATGTCTATCGCTTACGGAGTGACATTCGCTAGCTCACCCGGTGTAGCGTACATTCATCGAATGGTTCGGCTGCCGGGTTCGTCCGTTGCGGTGTAGGAAGGAGATTTGGGTGATGCGAGCACTTTAATTACTTTAGTACTCACCCAGTGACGGCAGATTGAGGACGGATCGGAGGAAGCCAACAACATAGGGGACCGCATGTTGTGGTTCAGATATTTTACATTCGGAGCATATGTCCGTTGCTCGGGACGCTCCGTTATATTGACAGTCCGAGAGACTGTCTTTATTGCTTCCTCATCCTCACAGCAGGGCACACGACCGCACATTGGCTACGTGACCTCGAGTATCCGATCAGTTTCGGCATTCAGTGATTCCACAGCGAATAGGTCGCGCCATCCGGTAGCCAAAGGACACAAGGCCTATACACTCCGTTCGCTCGCATATTGGAAGTATGCACGGGGTAACGATCTCGGAGCTTCCTGCGGCAATCCATCGTAAGACCGCTGCTCCTCAGGCCTCAGTGACGGACGTGCTATCCGAGTTAGCACAGTTGTTTCGCAGCATCCCAGCAATTGACGGTTTCTCGGTCGAATCAGGAATTATCCGACGGCGCTGGGTCGGTGCGGTCCGCGGTTGCATCAAGCTACGGACGACCGAACGCTTTATAGGGTCCGACAGGATGGTGAAAGGGATTCGAAAGATTTCGAGTTTTCCCTTTAGTAGTATCGGAAGATGCCTTTCATATCTTCTGGCATTTCTTCCAGTGATTATTGTTCGGACTTCATTGCTGCGATCTTGGATAAGAGACTTATAGCGTCATTGGACTCGGATTTTTCGATCGGTACAGGGACTTTGTCCCTGACTTACCGACGCAGTCCAATATTGTCATTACAACATGTGTTTTATTTTTCGACGCTATATATATATTATATATATATACAAGCCTGCTACTAAGCATGATAGTTTAGTTTCTTGTCCGCGTGGCTCATTTCTGCCATTTTATCTTTTTTACATATAGTTTATTTTGGCAGAGCAGGGCATACCGAGAGTTCATATGCGTCTAGACGGTGTGATTAAAGACTGCATATATTCTTTTTCGCCGTTTATGTCTTTTCCAATTTCAATGTTGGGAACGACTTTATGTATAGTAGACTTAACTTAGACGCTTTATTATACGTAATCCACCTTACTGAGGCGTTATCATTACGTCTTCAAGAAAAGATTTACGGGATATTATTCTCAATGTAATTTCTTTTGAGGGCAGTAGTTTGTTCACGTATAACTCCGCCCTTCAGTGGCTGATTGGAGTTGGTTAGACGTGATGCAGCCCTAGCTACATCCACGCGTGGATAGTAGGTTAAGAACTCTCTCAGAGTCGCTTCGTTCTCGGAGGAGCTTCTCTTCGACGGCAACTTTCCGGCAATCCATGAATTGCTTGATTTATACATTCTCTTGTCTATCTAGTGTTACAAGAGATTCAGACTGGGGCAAACATTCGGTGGTTGACTCAGAGAGTGCCGCCGCAGTTGCCGGACCCTAGTGTGGCTGTTATGACGGTTGCCAGTCAAACAGATTGGGATATTCTGATCCCTACGGATTCGAAGTGCCAGGGTCTTTGGGTTCCGCAGTCTTTTAGCTATCAGTTTAACTTCCGCGGAATAATGTTTTTTAGGCTTGCTTTATGTCATTGCATGAACATTATTCAGAAACGCATGCCCAAATTCCTGTCCTTTAATTCGACAGTAGTGGCGTATTTCCGGAACCAGGGAGGCACTCTTTCGTTTCCGTTATTCAATTTAATGGAAAGAATCCGTCTGTTGGTTATAGTACACCAACTTCAGTTTTGGTCCGTCATATTCTGGGTCGTCTGATTGTTTTATCGCACTCCCGTTCTCTTACGGGTCGCTTGTTGCTGTCAGAATGGACTCTCAACAAACAAGTATTTAATCAGATTTGCTATCTATGGGAGCGCCCAATGATGTTTTATTTATGACACAGCTTGCTAATCAATTGCAGACGTATGTGTTGGCTTGTCCAGATCTCTGAGCTAATACTGTTAACGCTCTATTGATCTATAGGACGGAATGATAGGATACGCGTATCCTCCGGCGCTGTTGTTTTAGCAGGTATTGCTAAGATAAACAACCACAATACATTTCTGTTGATAGCATCTCTATCTTCACAGAGATCATGAGTAATTTACTCTCTTGTCTACTGTGGATCTTAACGTGAAATCTTCCTCTATGTGAGGATCTTTTTTCACTGGGTAAATCGTGTCATCTTTATCACAACCAGCAAGGTCGCAACCTTCATGTATTCCGTTGTGTGGTCCGTATTGCATTGTAAGCACTGTACTGGACGAGCTTTGGACGCGATTTCTTACTATAGGAGATCCTCTTCTTCGCTATTCTATGCGACTAAAGTGGAGGCTCTTCCGTCGTGGTGTAGGGATCATTATGTTCATATGGTTGATCCCTCCATACTACGCATTGCTAGTTTTTAGTATACTTGTTTCACAAGATCTACTGCAGCCTGTTGTTATTTAGGTTATAGGTTTATGTTACCTCATACCTATGCACTCTACGATAGTTTACAATTGAGTCTTTTGTCTCTTTATCTAAGTCAGTTAGTAACTTTTTGATAAATAGACTTAGAATCTTTAGATTAAATTCCTATACGGATTTTAACTTCGGTTCTTATTTAGCTATGTAATCATTTGAGCCTCTGGAAACAGTAGTTTTCAAATTCTGACCTTTTAGACAGTAATTCTGTTGGTTTCTCTTTTACTGTAGAGTCAGTGAGTTTCATGCACTATCGATGGATGATTTTCACTTTCATAGTTTCGGAATCAATACTTCCGTTACTATTTAGGTTGGATTGTTGCATAAGTGTTAGGCTCCTATTTCCGGAACCTATTATTTTAAGGTCCTTCCGTCTTCGTATGGGCATAGGCCTTTACTCTTTCCGGGTACAGTTTATGTATTTATAAACAGATATCTGTTTATTACAAGGGCGTAAGCTTCTTCTGTCTTTGATGTCTAGTAGAAGGACGTTACGCTCCATTTTATTTTTAATGGATTCTATTAACTAGCGTACTGCTTATGGTATATCATTGGCTTAGCAGTTGTGCTTAAGATTTCGGCTCATGAAGTAAGAGTTCTTCTACTTCTTGGGCTTACATTAATAGTGTTGCTATTATAGATTTTTGAAGGCTGCTCATTGCGCTCAGCCATCCATTCATGAATTTTATCTCAGAAATATCGAGTCCATTTCTGGAGGCCTCTATTGTTAGGTCTATTATCTACTGCTCAGAATATCATTCTCTTAACAGTTGCTACTATAGCTAGGTAGGCTGTCTGTTTCGGCAGTCTCTCCGTTCGGCTGCCCTCTTCGCTCTGGGCTATTTGACCCAGGGCAAGAAAAAGGGGGGGGGGGGAGGGTGTTCCCTTGGGTCACCTGTTTTTACTATGAAAACAAGGGGATACCTCCTCCGGAGTTAGTAATTCTGAGCTGTTATTGGGATGGTTGTTTAGTGAGAAGTTTAAGTTTATAAAATTCATTCAAGTCTTAGTTTTTAAAGTATAGCTTTTGAATATTGCATATGTCAACGGACATGATTATGCAATTCTCACACACTTTTAGGAGTATAAGAGTCTCTATTCTCTAGACTTACTTTATTATTGGCTTACTTTAAAAATTATTAGTATAAGGATTATTGGATATTAATAGAGTACATGGATGTATGAAGCTCAATTTTTGGAAGGTGTTGTATCTTTCTAATTTATCATAAATAAGAAAGATACATGTAAGGCCTATTACTTCTTTTCCCTACAGGGGATGACTCTATTTTATTTTATTGAGCGTATTCCATTTTGCTCTATGTCCTTGGCCCTCCAGCCTTTTTACTATTCAGCTATGTCTGGGTCATTGGTACAGTATAAAAATGTTAAAAAATTTATAGTAATTTATATATTTTTTATACTTACCAATGACCCAGACGGGGATGGCCCTCCCAGGAGTTGGGAACTCTTGCCTCCCCGCTGAGTACATAGCGCTTACCAGGCACTGGTTATTAGAATGATAAATGGCGCCAATTTCGGAACGTCCTTGACACTGCGCATGCGCAGTGGGGGCGAGGTGTGGAGGGCCTTTCAGGACATGTTTTCTTTAGTTTTAGATGCAAATTTTGGGGATTGGGGGGCAAAATTTGTGTTTGGCCCTATATTTTAAGAGTTAGCACCAGCTGTGTCTGGGTCATTGGTAAGTATAAAAAATATATAAATTACTATAAATTTTTTAACTTTTTACTTCATGGACCTCTGGGTAAATTCTAAATTGGCTTTTGTGTGCAAATTTACATCATGGACATCTGAGTAGAAAAATTTAAATTTGCTTTTTGTGTGTGGACTGTAGCATTGTAAAAACACAATACATAGAACTAAGGATTGGAATTTTTTCTTCACAAAAATTTCTGAACAGATTCCAGTTTTACCTTGGATCTGTATCCTTCGATCTTGTAATGGTATGTTGGTTTATGTCAGTGATTCATTCATTATTTCAAATTTTCAATTTTGTAGGAGGAACCAGAATGGTGATCGCAAAAAGGCTTTACAGGTCATATTGAAGGTAAGTTGAATTGGATTACCCCATTTCCTAGCTCCACTCTGACAGAGTCAGCAAGCTTTTCTGATAACAATTTGTCCGGCGTCCATCCGTCATCAACATTTGTTTGTCCGGTATATTATTTCTTAACAGACAATTTAACAAACATTCAAATTATGTTATTTTTCCATTCAAGTTATATTATTTTTCCATTCAGATTATTGGTGGAGTTTTGGATTATGCGATTATAATTTTGATTGGACTTTTTTTGCTTTTTAGCTCAACTTGACAAAGTCAAGCTGAGCTATTGCCATCACTTCTCGTCCGTCGGCGTACGTACGTACGTCCACAATTTCCTTTGGCACACCTCACAGGTTGCATTTATGATCAGATTACTTTGAAACTTGGCATGCTTGTTTGGGGTGACCTCTAGATGGGAGCTATCGATTTTCTTCAATTTCTGTCAAAAAATGTTGCCGCAGCCAACATTCTTAGAACTTAGTTTAGTCAAACCACAATATTTCCCTTTGGCACACCCTACAGGGCACATTTATGATTTGATTGCTTTGAAACCTGGTATGCTTATTTAGGGTGACCTCTAGATGGGAGCTATCGATTTTCTTCAATTACCGGCAAAAAATGTTGCCACGGCCAACGTTCGTAGAACTTAGTTTAGTCAGACCTCAATATTTCCCTTCGGCACACCCTACAGGGCACATTTATGATCAGATTGCTTTGAAACCTGGTATGCTTGTTTGGGGAGACCTCTAGATGGGTGCTATCGATTTTCTTCAATTTCTGTCAAAAAATGTTGCCGCGGCCAACATTCTTAGAACTTAGTTTAGTCAGAAGACTCAATATTTCCCTTTGGCACACCCTACAGGGTACATTTATGATCGAATTGCTTTGAAACCTGGCATGCTTGTTTGGGGAGACCTCTAGATGGGAGCTGTCGATTTTCTTCAATTTCCGTCAAAAAATGTTGCCACGGCCAACGTTCGTAGAACTTAGTTTAGTCAGACCTCAATATTTTCCTCTGGGCACACCCTACAGGGCACATTTACGATTAGATTGCTTTGAAACCTGGTATGCTTATTTACGGTTCTTAGAACTTAGTTTAGTCACAAGACTCAATATTTCCCTTTGGCACACCCTGCAGGGCACATTTATGATCGGATTGCTTTGAAACCTTTCCTGCTTGTTTGGGGTGACCTCTAGATGGGAGCTATCGATTTTCTTCAATTTCCATCAAAAAATGTTGCCGCAGCCAACATTCTTAGAACTTAGTTTAGTCAGACCACAATATTTCCCTTTGGCTCACCCTACAGGGCACATTTACGATTAGATTGCTTTGAAACCTGGTATGCTTATTTACGGTGACCTCTAGATAGGAGCTATCGATTTTCTTCCATTTTCGTCAAAAAATGTTGCCACGGCCAACGTTCTTAGAATTTAGTCTAGTCAGACCACAATATTTCCCTTTTATACACCCTACAGGGCACATTTATGATCGGATTGCTTTGAAACCTGGCATGCTTTCTGTCAAAAAATGTTGCCACTGGCAAAAAAAATGACATTGGTACCAATGATCTTCAATTTTGCCATTTCATTTATAACTTACCAAGTTCAAGTTTGTCAAGTTGAGCTACAGTGTCATTGACACTTTCATTTGTCTTGGAATGCCTGAATTGTCTAGAATTTTGCCCAGACATTTTCTCAGATGATTATGGGTCAATTTCCTTGAAACTTGGTAAGGCTGTTGTTCACCGCCATGGGAACCTGTTCACCTGCAATTATAGTTTTGATCAGACATTTTTCCCAGAGTTATGCCCCTTTTAATCTTAGAATGACTGAATTTTGTGCAGAAATTCTCTCAGATGTTTATGGGTCAGTTTCTTTGAAACTTGTTATTGATGTTCACCACCATGGGAACCTGTGCACCTGCAAGTATAGTTTCGATCAAACTTTTCTTGCAAATATATTTCACTTGTAGGCATATTTTTTGTTTCAATCGTTTTGATCTGAGTTACAAAGGCCTATGATTTAAGACTAAACATCTTGAAACAGAAAAATATTTGACTCCTATTTTTCGCAATTGCAAGTGAATCTTAATGATGTCTAGCACCATCTTCGATTTTCGATTTAAGTGTTTTTCGGAGATTTTGCCAGAGCTATTGCTCTCGATAGACTTGGCATTTGTTTTATTTTTCCAACTGTCACAGTTCAGGTGCAAACTCACAATTTCTCCAAGGTGACTGACAATATAAAACCAGCTGGCTACATCACCTCTGTAGAACACTAATGTGTATCTTGACAGCTATAAATAGGCATCCAGCCCAATGCATTTTATTTAATGTTATGTACCTTTTTTATTGTATACTTGTACTATGTTTTCATTCATTCATTCATTCATTCATTCATTCATTCATTCATTCATTCATTCATTCATTCATTCATTCATTCATTTGGTTGTTTGTCCTTGCATTCATCCATCCTATATCTATTTCATTCATTCATTCATTCATTCATTCATTCATTCATTCATTCATTCATTCATTCATTCATTCATTCATTCATTTTAGTACAAAGTGGAATTTTTGTTTGGTGCCAAATAAATTTTTCTTTTGCCAAATGAAAGATTTTAGTGCGAAATGGAATCTGGTTGCAATTGAGCATAAATTAAACATGTATCATACCTTAAGTGCAGCAAGGTGCCATCTGCAGTGCTTTCTAAACTTTTGTCCTTTGAGTGGATCAAGGTGCCATCTGCAATGCTAAAGCATTGCAGATGGCATCTTATTGCACTCAAAAGTATGATATTTTAATTAAGTGTTACCTGGCTCTTATAAGTATTTTAATTTTAAAAAAGACAGATAATAAAAAAGTAAAAGGCTTTTTATAAACATTTACAAATAATTTCCAGATTATTATTTACTCACTGTTTATTCACTACAAATAAACTAGTAGCAAATAATTCATTATCTTCCAGAAGGATTATAAAAAAAGATTAAGCAAGATAAAAAAAGATTATGTAACAAAGAAATGTATTGATCTATTTATTTATTGGTGTTTAAGGTCACATACTTATGCACAGTGGCTAATCGTGACCGTGACATTTTTACATGTGGAGGAAGCCGGAGTACCCGAAGAGAACTACCGAGCATCGGTGAGCTACTGTCAGCTCCTCAGCATTCTAACTCTGTTCAAGCTCCACTCAAGCACGGTTACAGTGGTTGAAGACATGTGCACCTTTGACGTGCAGTACGTCTTAGTACACAGCATCATTGTGCCCCCATGTAAGCAGCCGGGATAAAGTGCCTTGCCCAAGGACACATCGCGTGTTGTCCCAGATGGAGATCGAACTCTAGACCTCTAGCATAGAAGTCCAACAGTCTACCACTGAAATGTATTGATAAGGGTCAGAATACTTGTGTAAAGTTAATTTACAAGACCCGTAAAAAGAGTCATGATTATAAATGTTGCCAATAGATTACTTGACAGGCATGAATTCTGTTTCCCTTGTGTCGTCAGACGGAGATTTTATCAAAAGTGACACACTGAAATAATAAACCACAAAGCCTTTGAGACCTACTAGAATTATATTTTTGGTGCCAAATTTTGGTTCCAAATGCTGTATTTTTGGTGCCAGATGAATTTTTTTAGTGCAGTTGGCACCATTGGCATGTGACAGCATGAACACTGTTCACATAACACTTGAGATTTGTGTAGGTCCATATCAGCACCAGGCCTGAAAATAAGCAATCTGACATTTGCAGAATGAGGTCCCCAGGGGGTGAATTTGATGATGCTACCCCAGACAGTGGGCCAATTTATCCTCTGGGTACCTCTTTCTGTTTAGGCTGTGCAGGGTAGCATCACTAAATTCACCCTCTGGGGGCCTTATTTTGCAGATGACAGTCTGCTTATTTTCTGGCTTCAGTAGCACAGTGTGATAATGCATAAGAGACACTGATGGTACACTTGCATTCAACCAATTTCTTTCCAAGTTATTATGCAATGTGATATACAGGGTAGTTGTGGGGCTTTGGATTCTTGGAATGGCCTGAATATAATTAATGGTCATTCAAGGCTTTGAAATCCTGGAAAATATGCCAGGAGGCCATGAAAATCCTTGAATATTCATGAAATAAAAATACTAACAAAGCACGTAAGGCCTAAAAAAATAAAAAAATCTGTTTCTCAGGCCCTCCCGCATGGTCCTTTTGGCTGCTGCATGCTCTCTTTTTATAACCAATTTAAACTTAAACACAGTAAAAATTAAATGGTTTATGTCTGATATTTTACCGAAGTTAAAAAAATTGATGAATTTGTCCCTTGAGTGCAAAAAGGCTTTGCAATGCTTTAGCATTGCAAAGCCTTCTTGCACTCAAGGGATGAAATACACCACCACCCAAGCTACTCTGTAGATTATGAGTCCTAAAACTTGAACCAAGAACATGAACTTTTGATGGCAAAGAAGTAATTACTGAAATAAAAAATAAAATAAAAAACCGCTCGCACGCATGCAATTTCACAAATAATGGCCTGAGAAACAGAAGATCTACTTTGTGTGGCCTAATCATAACTACATAGTTTTATATGCCAGAGTTTGTGAAGGCGCAGTACTGTTTTGGACCCATCAGGTCATTACTCCCTCCTCCCAATTCCCTTAAAGGGAAGTGGTTGGAGGGGGTAATGACTTGCGACTCCTAGTTAGGTCTGTTGAAGGCAGGCTTTGAAAATTCTTGAATTTTACAATTGTATGGCCTTAAAAAATGCTGAAATATGGTGTGAAACGGCCTTGAATAACCTTGACTTTTATTAGTCCTTGCCTGCCGAAACCCTGATATACTTCTGGAATTTTTCAATGATTATTTTTTCCAGGCAATTGAAGTTTCAGAATCTCCTGTGCCTGACATGTTATGCCTCTGTGGTAGAATTTATAAAGATTCATTTGTGGAAACTGACTACGGTGATAAGGCAGCTTTAGAAAATTCAATCAAATGGTAGGTGCACTTTTTTTTTACATTCTATTCAGTACGGTAGTGGTTGGCCTCACAAAATGAAGCAGCTCAGTTTGTAATTAAGTGGGTGGCTACAGCAGATTTGTTAGGTAAACGGGCTAAAAAGAGATAATGACTTGAAATTAGTGGTGGGAATCAACTGGGTAGCTTGCAGATTTAGCTGTTCACTTGGATGGGCACTGCATGGCTTGATAAACAGAGATCATTGATATATATAAATTATCACTACAGTGAAGTTTTCTGGTATGTCAGATTCCAATGAGATCACAGTAGAGGCGAAGTGTGGAGGGCCTTTCAGGACATGTTTTCTTTGGTTTTGGATGCAAATTTGGGGGATTGGGAGGCAAAATTTGTGTTTGGCCCTATATTTTAAGAGTTAGCACTAGCTATGTCTGGGTCATTGGTACAGTATAAAAATATTTATGATTTTCAGCATTGGGTGTTCGGTATATGATAAACAGATCATCACTACAGTGATCTCATTGGAATCTGACATACCAGAAAACTTCACTGTAGTTCCGAAATTGGCGCCATTAATCATTCTAAGTTTGGCCCTTCATCAGTTAACATCTGACTGATCTTTGTGCTTGTAAATCTCAGTTTAAATGATGCCAGACACATAAATATTAGTGAAATGGTGATTCTAAGGAGGATAGAGAAGGAGGAGAGGAAAAATGTGTGACAGAATATTATCAGGGCTGTAACTTAAAATTTTTTTTAATGAAATTATGTTAAGTTACCTATTTTCGAGGCAGCAGCCATTTTGTTGTCATTCTGATTATTTAGTTACACTGTTTTTTAAGTGTTTTCCTCTCTCCCTGTCCTTTAAGTTCCCCCTTGCTATTCTCCCATGCTTTTGGCATAGTTTTTGTAATTATTATTACTAACTTTTCTTGGGAGTTTTAGCTGAATAACAGAAGGAATTCTGTTCTTTTCCCCATGTTTACGTCTTCACCTACGGGTGGTTAGGCGTTGTGTTCTGCATCTACCATCTGATGTTCTGCAGTTTCTTCCCTGGAAGTCTCTGTTTTGCATCAGATAGTGTATTTTTGGTAACTGATTTCGGGCCTGGGTGCCTGGAGTCTTATTTAAGTGTTTTTACACTCATTGTTTACATTTACAACAGCCCTCTGTGTGAGGGGGGGATTTCTGGAAAATAATATCTTGATGTTATTTTAATCATAACTAGATACATTATTATTGTTCGTAAGTGTTGAATAAATTGTTTAAAATATTTTTAAAATTTTTGTCCACACTTAGGCTTGGGATCCATTGGGGCTCAACGTTACTTTTCAGAAACTTGGGCTGTTCTGAAAAAATATTTTTTCAAAATATTTTGATTTCAATTATTTTTTCTATATTAATGGATCATATTATTATTATGTATTTTGATTGCCAGGGGTTAGTGCGAGTACCAGGACTTGTTTTCTTTTCACATTGAAAGGATTTTGATCAATTGTAATAAGAGGAAGTCTTCCTCTGACTTTATAATCATTCTATATGTGGTCAGTGTACTCGCATTAACTCCTGTTCTGTATCGTATGATTTCGATGACAATATGGGAAGCGTATGTCACGGTATGTTATTGGGGAATTGGACACTCCGGTCCTTTCCCCGCAGGGTCACTCTACTTTATCAATTTCTATTTCAGACGATCAAGATTAGGGTGATGTATCTGTGATGTCTTCCAACAGTGTGCCTCCGTCGTCACAATTAATGAAGGGCTAGCGGAAAAGTGCTCATGTAAATACGCCAATTGCCTAAGAGGACCCTAGTAGGTTCGACGGCCTTTGACGTCCGCTAGCTCGCCCGGTGTAGCGTCCATTCACCGAATGGTTCGGCAGCCGGGTTCGTCCGTTGCGGTCTAGAAGGAATTTTGGGGTGATGCGAGCACTATAAATCAACCTAATGCACACCCAGTGACGGCGGATCGGAGGGAGAACGGAGGAAGCCTTTTAGTCCGGTTCATAGCTCGTTCCGGTCCATCCGGACGGCAAGCGAGAGAGGCCCCTCTCTCGTTCAACAACATCTGGCCCCAGATGTTGTGGTACAAAATGTTTCGCATTCGGAGCATACGTCCGTCGCTCGGGACGCTCCGACATATAGTCAGTCTGGAGTAGACTGTCAATAAGGCTTCCTCATTCTCATAGTTGCGCACACGACCGCTCTTGGCTATGTGACCACGGATATCCAGTCAGCTTCGCCAGTCAGAGATTCATCGGCGACCAGGTCACACCATCCGGTAGCCAGGGACACGAGGCCTGCAGACTCCGGACGTTCGCATAGGAAGTGTGCGGGACTCAACGTACATGGAGCTTCTGGCGGCAATGCATCGTAAGACCACTATTGCACAGGCCTCGGGAACGGATGTGCTTTCCTAAATAGCACAGTTTATCGCAGCATCCCAGCATCAACTGAATCTGTCGCATATTTTTTATCCGACGATGCTGGGTTGGGACGCTCCGTGGAAGCGGGTACGGACGTCCGAAAATTTCATCCGGTCCGACGGGATACCGAAAGGGATTTGGAGGATTTCGAGCTTTCCCTTTCGGAATAACATATGCTGTTGTGTTGTCATCTGACTTGGTCTTCTTTCTTTCGTCGGACCAGAATGCTGCGATGCCGGATAAGAAACTGATAGCGTCGGTGGACTTAGAAATTATTGGTTCGGTTCAGGGACATCGTCCCTCAGTTCCGACATAGTCCAATAATGTCACGCAAACTTTCGAATTATTGAACGACGCTATATATTATTATTATATGCTTGCTATAACCAAGCATTTCTGGTTTCTTGTTCGCAAAGTTACGGAGATGTCTTTCAAAAGTGTGCCTCTGTCGTCATAGTTAATGAAGAGCTAGCGGCAATAAGTGCTCATGGAATATGTCTATCGCCTACGGAGTGACATTCGCTAGCTCACCCGGTGTAGCGTACATTCATCGAATAGTTCGGCTACCGGGTTCGTCCGTTGCGGTTTAGGAAGGAGATTTGGGTGATGCGAGCACTTTAATTACTTTAGTACTCACCCAGTGACGGCAGTTTGAGGACAGATCGGAGGAAGCCTGTTAGTCCGGTTCCTGGCTTGTCCAGGTCCGTCCGGGCTGTGAGCGAGAGAGGTCCCTCTCTCGTCCAACAACATAGGGGACCGCATGTTGTGGTTCAGATATTTTACATTCGGAGCATATGTCTGTCGGTCGGGACGCTCCGTTATATTGACAGTCCGAGAGACTGTCCTTAATGCTTCCTCATCCTCACAGCAGGGCACACGACCGCACATTGGCTACGTGACCTCGAGTATCCGATCAGTTTCGTCATTCATTGATTCCACGGCGAATAGGTCGCGCCATCCGGTAGCCAAGGGACACGAGGCCTATACACTCCGTTTGCTCGCATATTGGTAGTATGCACGGGGTAACGATCATGGAGCTTCCAGCGGCAATGCATTGTAGGTCCGCTTCTCCTCAGGCCTCAGTGACGGACGTGCTATCCGAGTTAGCACAGTTGTTTCGCAGCATCCCAGCAATTGACAGTTTCTTGGTTGAATCAGGAATTATCCGACGGCGCTGGGTCGGTGCGGTGCATCAAGTTCGGATGACCGAACGCTTTATAGGGTCCGACAGGATGGCAAAAGGGATTCGAAAGATTTCGAGTTTTCCCTTTAGTAGTATCGGAAGCTGCCTTTCATATCTTCTGGCATTATCTTCCAGTGATTGTTATTTCGGACTTCTTTGCTGCGATCTTGGATAAGAGACTTATAGCGTCATTGGACTCGGATTTTTCGATCGGTTCAGGGACATTGTCCCTGACTTACCGACGCAGTCCAATAATGTCATTACAACATGTGTTTTATTTTTCGACGCTATATATGCATACAAGCCTGCTACCAAGCATGATAGTTTAGTTTCTTGTCCGCGTTGCTCATTTCTGCCGTTTTATCATTTATACGAATAGTTTATTTTGGCAGAGCAGGGCATACCGATAGTTCATATGCGTCTAGACGGTGTGGTTAATGACTGGAATATTCTTTTTCGCCGTTTATGTCTTTTCCAACTTCAATGTTGGAAACGACATGATGTATAGTAGACTTAACTTAGACGCTTTATCATACGTAATCCGCCTTACTGAGGCGTTATCATTACGTCTTCAAGAAAAAATTTACGGGATATTATTCTCAATGTAATTTCTTTTGAGGGCAGTAGTTTGTTCACGTATAACTCCGCCCTTCAGTGGCTGATTGGAGTTGGTTAGACGTGGCGCAGCCCTAGCTACATCCACACGCGTGGATAGTAAGGTTAAGAACTCTCTCAGAGTCGCTTCGTTCTCGGAGGAGCTTCTCTTTAGACGGCAACTTTTCGGCAATCCATGAATTGCTCGATTTACACGTTCTCTTGTCTATCTAGTGTTACAAGAGATTCAGACTGGGGCAAACATTCGGTGGTTGACTCAGAGAGTGCCACCGCAGTTGCCGGACCCGAGTGTGGCTGTTATGACGGTTGCCAGTCAAACAGATTGGGATATAATACTGATCCCAACGGATTCGAAGTGCCAGGGTCTTTGGGTTCCGCAGTCTCTTAGCAACCAATTTTCTTCCGCGGAATAATGTTTTTTAGGCTTGCTTTATGTCATTGCATGAACATTATTCAGAAGCGCATGCCCAAATCCTGTCCGTTAATTCGACAGTAGTGGCGTATCTCCGGAACCAGGGAGGCACTCTTTCGTTTCCGTTATTCAATTTAATGGAAAGAATCCGTCTGCTGGTTATAGTACACCAAGTTCTGTTTTGGTCCGTCATATTCCGGGTCGTCTGATTGTTTTACCGGACTCCCGTTCACTTACGGGTCGCTTGTTGCTGTCAGAATGGACTCTCAACAAACAAGTATTCAATCAGATTTGCTATCTATGGGAGCGCCCAATGATGATTTATTTACGACACAGCTTGCTAATCTATTGCAGACGTATGTGTTGGCTTGTCCAGATCTCTGAGCTAATGTTGTTAACGCTCTATTGATCTATAGGACGGAATGATAGGATACACGTATCCTCCGGCGCTGTTGTTTCAGCAGGTATTGCTAAGATAAACAACCACAATACATTTCTGTTGATAGCATCTCTATCTTCACAGAGATCATGGGTAATTTACTCTCTTGTCTACTGTGGGACTTAACGTGAAATCTTCCTCAATGTGAGGATCTTTTTTCACTGGGTAAATCGTGTCATCTTTATCACAACCCGCAAGGTCGCAACCTTCATGTATTCCGTTGTGTGGTCCGTATTGCATTGTAAGCATTGTACTGGACGAGCTTTGGACGCGATTTCTTACTATAGGAGATCCTCTTCTTCGCTATTCTATGCGGCTAAAGTGGAGGCTCTTCTGTCGTTGGTGTAGGGATCATTATGTTCATATTGTTGATCCCTCCATACTACTTATTGCAATTTTTTAGTATACTTGTTTCACAAGATCTACTGCAGCCTGTTATTATTAAGGTTATAGGTTTATGTTACCTCATACCTATGCACTCTAGGATAGTTTACAATTGAGTCTTATGTCTCTTTATCTAAGTCAGTTAGTAACTTTTTGATAAATAGACTTAGAATCTTTAGATTAAATTCCTATATGGATTTTAACTTCGGTTCTTATTTAGCTAAGTAATCATTTGAGCCTCTGGAAACAGTAGTTTTCAAATTCTGACCTTTTAGACAGTAATTCTGTTGGTTTCTCTTTTACTGTAGAGTCAGTGAGTTTCATGCACTATCGATGGATGATTTTCACTTTCGTAGTTTCGGAATCACTATTCCGTTACTATTTAGGTTGGATTTTTGCATAAGAGTTAGGCTCCTAATATCCGGAACCTATTGTTATTAAGGTCCTTCCGTCTTCGTATGGGCATAGGACTTTACTCTTTCCGGGTAGAGTTTATGTATTTATAAACAGATATCTGTTTATTACTATGGGCGTAAGCTTCTTCTGTCTTTGATGCCTAGTAGAAGGACGTTTCGCTCCATTCTATTGTTAATGGATTCTATTAACTATCGGTACTGCTTATGGTATATCATTGACTTAGCAGTTGTGCTTAAGATTTCGGCTCATGAAGTAAGAGTTCTACTACATCTTGGGCTTACATTAATACTGTCGCTATTATAGATTTTTGAAGGCTGCTCATTGTGCTCAGCCATCCACATTCATGAATTTTTATCTCAGAAATATCGAGTCCATTTCTGGAGGCCTCTATTGTTAGGTCTATTATCTACTGCTCAGAATGTCATTCACTTAACAGTTGCTACTATAGCTAGGTAGGCTGTCTGTTTCGGCAGTGTCTCCGTTCTGCTGTCCTCTTCGTTCTGGGCTATTTGACCCAGGGCAAGAAAAAGGGGGGGGGGGGGGAGGGTGTTCCCTTGGGTCACCTGTTTTACTATGAAAACAAGGGGATACCTCCTCCGGAGTTAGTAATTCTGAGCTGTTATTGGGATGGTTGTTTAGTGAGAAGTTTAGATTTTTAAAATTCATTCAAGTCTTAGTTTTTAAAGTATAGCTTTTGATTATTGCATATGTCAACGGACATGATTTTGCAATCCTCAGACACTTTTAGGAGTATAAGAGTCTCTATTCTCTAGACTTACTTTATTTATTGGCTTACTTTAAAAATTCTTAGTATAAGGATTATATTGGATATTAATAGAGTACATGGATGTATGAAGCTCAATTTTGGAAGGTGTTGTATCTTTCTAATTTATCATAAATAAGAAAGATACATGTAAGGCCTATTACTTCTTTTTCCCTACAGGGGATGACTCTATTTTATATTATTGAGCGTATTCCATTTTGCTCTATGTCCTTGGCCCTCCAGCCTTTTTACTATTCAGCTATGTCTGGGTCATTGGTACAGTATAAAAATGTTAAAAAATTTATAGTAATTTCTATATTTTTTATACTTACCAATGACCCAGACGGGGATGGCCCTCCCAGGAGTTGGGAACTCTTGCCTCCCCGCTGAGTACATAGCGCTTACCAGGCACTGGTTTTTAGAATGATTAATGGCGCCAATTTCGGAACGTCCTTGACACTGCGCATGCGCAGTAGAGGCGAAGTGTGGAGGGCCTTTCAGGACATGTTTTCTTTGGTTTTGGATGCAAATTTTGAGGATTGGGGGGCAAAATTTGTGTTTGGCCCTATATTTTAAGAGTTAGCACCAGCTATGTCTGGGTCATTGGTAAGTATAAAAAATATAGAAATTACTATAAATTTTTTAACTTTCCGGTTATACATTTTTTAGCACTAACACAACTGTTACTGGTGATTTTACTCAACACAAAAGTTACTTTTAACAAGTTTATTCGAGTTATCAAGTTCACACTTCCACTTTTGAATCAAGCCAGAAAATAAGCAGACTGTCATCTAAAAAATGAGGTCCCCAGAGGGTGAACTCAGTGATGCTACCCTGCACAGCAGGGCAGCATCACTAAATTTACCATCTGTGAACCTCAATCTGAATCAGGGTCTCAAAACTAAACAGAAAGAGGTACCCAGAGGATAAATTGGCCCACTGTATGGGATAGCATCATCAAATTCACCCTCTGGGAACCTTATTCTGCAAATGTCAGACTGCTTATTTTCAGGCCTGTTCTGAATAACTTTCAGTAACATAAATTCTTCATTTCGTCGATGGTGGGGCAGCATAATTATAGTTCACTATTATATTGCAATCTTTAAACTGTGCATTGCTGAATATGTCCCTGTTGTTGATGTGTGCGTCCATGCAGCAGGAAAGCTTACTGTTACTGCTAGTGCTACGCATATTATTGTGGTTTTCAAAGGCATTTTTGTCAGAACATTTTGATTATAGTCATTGTGAGTAGATGTTGTCAGATATGGATCATGTGCTTCTACTTCCTGAATGGCATTGTTGCTAATGCTGGTGGTAAGTATTCTATTCATCTCTTTCTGCATTTCCGTTGAGGTAGCTGCGTAGTTATTATGCCCCCGAAACATTTTCAAGGGGGTATATAGTTGAGGTCTCCATCCATCCATCCATCCATCCATCCATCCCCCTGTATGAACATTTTGTATTATAACTCGTGCAGGGGAGGTTGCATGCCATTTTAACCTCTACATATCAATAGATTCATATAAATATGGATGACACAAGAATTATAGTGATTTTGGTTGCAGACCAATTAAAATTGTATCACCGCACTAATCGATTTCAAGTCTTAGTTGCTTATTACTAATGTCAAAATACAGGTCAAGTTCGATTTGGAGGTTCACTCCGATCATTCTTGCAAGAGTTATGCCTCTTTTTGAATTAAAAAATCACAAATTTCAGCTTTATTCTTACTGTCCAGTGCCTATAGGGGAAGTGCTGCCTGATTTTTTTTAAGTCCACTATTTCTGTACTGCCCAGTGCTTGCAGGGGAGGGTGCATGTCATTTTAAACTACATATCAATATAACCATATAAATATGGATGCCAATTTCAGCTTTATTCTTACTGGCCAGTGCCTATGGGGGAAGTGCTGCCCAATTTTTGTTAGTCCACTATTTCTGTGCTGCCCAGTGCTTGGTGGGGAGGTTGCATGTCATTTTAACCTACTACATATTGAAATAACCATACAAATATGGATGCCAGCTTCTGCTTTACTGTTACTGGTCAGTGTCTTATAGGGGAAGTGCTGCCCAATTTTTTTTTAGTCCACTATCCCAATTTTTTCTAGTCCACTATTCTGTACTTCCCAGTGTTTGCAGGGCAGGTTTGCATGTCATTTTAACCTTCTACATATTGATATATTCATATAAATATGGATGACACAAGAATCATAGTGTTTTTTAATTCCGTTCATTCAAAGTTGTTTGGATGAACCAATTCTCTTCAAACATTCATAAGTTATTTATTTACATGCAAGTCTGACTTTGCTACCTTCGGGGGCATCAGCACACGTGTTAGCGTTGCTCTTGTTTATACTTTGAACATTTTTATGTCCACTAAGTTGTTGTATTATGGTTGGATGAATTCCACCATGCAACAGGTGAGTGCACAATGATTTTCTAGCAGTACGGTTTGTCTTGCGCCCAGGCAATTCCGCTTTTTGTGCCATGTCTTTCATAATCAATTGAAACGAATTCTCACCTGAAGCTTGTTCCTTGTACCAGATGCTGCTGTCAGGTTTTCGTTTATAGTTTATAGCCAAATAGAAGGGGGTGTCAGCTGAAAGCATTCTATCAGGACGATAGCTCATGTACTCCTTATAAGCTATAACTGGGCAGTTTTCTTCATCATCAAGAGCAAATTGCTTGGGTTTGAACTTTTGAGCATCAGAAGTCACACCAGTTCTAGTTTTAGTGTCCTGTTCATTGTACTCCAAATACTCTTTCTTGTTCTCATCTCGCTTCAGCTTTATGTCTTCCCATTTGAGTTTACGATATTTTTATACTGTACCAATGACCCAGACATAGCTGGTGCTAACTCTTAAAATATAGGGCCAAACACAAATTTTGCCCCCCAATCCCCAAAATTTGCATCTAAAGCAAAGAAAACATGTCCTGAAAGGCCCTCCACACTTCGCCTCTACTGCGCATGCGCAGTGTCAAGGACGTTCCAAAATTGGCGCCATTAATCATTCTAAGTTTGGCCCTTCATCAGTTAACATCTGACTGATCTTTGTGCTTGTAAATCTCAGTTTAAATGATGCCAGACACATAAATATTACTGAAATGGTGATTCTAAGGAGGATAGAGAAGGAGGAGAGGAAAAAAATGTGTGACAGAATATTATCAGGGCTGTAACTTAAATTTTTTTAATGAAATTATGTTAAGTTATCTATTTTCGAGGCAGCAGCCATTTTGTTGTCATTCTGATTAATTAGTTACACTGTTTTTTAAGTGTTTTCCTCTCTCCCTGTCCTTTAAGTCCCCCCTTGCTATTCTCCCATGCTTTTGGCATAGTTTTTGTAATTATTATTACTAAATTTTCTTGGGAGTTTTAGCTGAATAACAGAATGAATTCTGTTTCTTTTCCCCATGTTTACGTCTTCACCTACGGGTGGTTAGGCGTTGTGTTCTGCATCTACCATCTGATGTTCTGCAGTTTCTTCCCTGGAAGTCTCTGTTTTGCATCAGATAGTGTATTTTTGGTAACTGATTTCGGGCCTGGGTGCCTGGAGTCTTATTTTAGTGTTTTTACACTCATTGTTTACATTTTCAACAGCCCTCTGTGTGAGGGGGGGATTTCTGGAAAATAATATCTTGATGTTATTTTAATCATAACTAGATACATTATTATTGTTCGTAAGTGTTGAATAAATGGTTTAAAATATTTTTAAAATTTTTGTCCACACTTAGGCTTGGGATCCATTGGGGCTCAACGTTACTTTTCAGAAACTTGGGCTGTTCTGAAAAAATATTTTTTCAAAATATTTTGATTTCAATTATTTTTTCTATATTAATGGATCATATTATTATTATGTATTTTGATTGCCAGGGGTTAGTGCGAGTACCAGGACTTGTTTTCTTTTCACATTGAAAGGATATTGATCAATTGTAATAAGAGGAAGTCTTCCTCTGACTTTATAATCATTCTATATGTGGTCAGTGTACTCGCATTAACTCCTGTTCTGTATCGTATGATTTCGATGACAATATGGGAAGCGTATGTCACGGTATGTTATTGGGGAATTGGACACTCCGGTCCTTTCCCCGCAGGGTCACTCTACTTTATCAATTTCTATTTCAGACGATCAAGATTAGGGTGATGTATCTGTGATGTCTTCCAACAGTGTGCCTCCGTCGTCACAATTTATGAAGGGCTAGCGGAAAAGTGCTCATGTAAATACACCAATTGCCTAAGAGGACCCTAGTATGTTCGACGGCCTTTGACATCCGCTAGCTCGCCCGGTGTAGCGTCCATTCACCGAATGGTTCGGCAGCCGGGTTCGTCCGTTGCGGTCTAGAAGGAATTTTGGGGTGATGCGAGCACTATAAATCAACCTAATGCACACCGAGTGACGGCGGATCGGAGGGAGAACGGAGGAAGCCTTTTAGTCCGGTTCATAGCTCGTTCCGGTCCATCCAGACGGCAAGCGAGAGAGGCCCCTCTCTCGTTCAACAACATCTGGCCCCAGATGTTGTGGTACAAAATGTTTCGCATTCGGAGCATACGTCCGTCGCTCGGGACGCTCCGACATATAGTCAGTCTGGAGTAGACTGTCAATAAGGCTTCCTCATTCTCATAGTTGCGCACACGACCGCTCTTGGCTACGTGACCACGGATATCCAGTCAGCTTCGCCAGTCAGAGATTCATCGGTGACCAGGTCACACCATCCGGTAGCCAGGGACACGAGGCCTGCAGACTCCGGACGTTCGCATAGGAAGTGTGCGGAACTCAACGTACACGGAGCTTCTGGCGGCAATGCATCGTAAGACCGCTTCTGCACAGGCCTCGGGAACGGCCTTGCTTTCCTAAATAGCACAGTTTATCGCAGCATCCCAGCATCAACTGAATCTGTCGCATATTTTTTATCCGACGATGCTGGGTCGGGACGCTCCGCGGAAGCGGGTACGGACGTCCGAAATTTTCATCCGGTCCGACGGGATACCGAAAGGGATTTGGAGGATTCGAGCTTTCCCTTTCGGAACAACATATGCTGTTGTGTATGTCATCTGACTTGGTCTTCTACAACTTCTTTCGTCGGACCAGAATGCTGCGATGCCGGATAAGAAACTGATAGCATCGGTGGACTTAGAAATTTTTGGTTCGGTTCAGGGACATCGTCCCTCAGTTCCGACATAGTCCAATAATGTCACGCAAACTTTCGAATTATTGAACGACGCTATATATATTATTATTATATGCTTGCTATAACCAAGCATTTCTGGTTTCTTGTTCGCAAAGTTACGGAGATGTCTTTCAAAAGTGTGCCTCTGTCGTCATAGTTAATGAAGAGCTAGCGGCAATAAGTGCTCGTGGAATATGTCTATCGCCTACGGAGTGACATTCGCTAGCTCATCCGGTGTAGAGTACATTCATCGAATGGTTCGGCTGCCGGGTTCGTCCGTTGCGGTCTAGGAAGGAGATTTGGGTGATGCGAGCACTTTAATTACTTTAGTACTCACCCAGTGACGGCAGATTGAGGACAGATCGGAGGAAGCCTGTTAGTCCGGTTCCTGGCTTGTCCAGGTCCGTCCGGGCTGTGAGCGAGAGAGGTCCCTCTCTCGTCCAACAACATAGGGGACCGCATGTTGTGGTTCAGATATTTTACTTTCGGAGCATATGTCTGTCGGTCGGGACGCTCCGTTATATTGACAGTCCGAGAGACTGTCCTTAATGCTTCCTCATCCTCACAGCAGGGCACACGACCGCACATTGGCTACGTGACCTCGAGTATCCGATCAGTTTCGTCATTCAGTGATTCCACGGCGAATAGGTCGCGCCATCCGGTAGCCAAGGGACACGAGGCCTATACACTCCGTTCGCTCGCATATTGGTAGTATGCACGGGGTAACGATCACGGAGCTTCCAGCGGCAATGCATTGTAGGACCGCTTCTCCTCAGGCCTCAGTGACGGACGTGCTATCCGAGTTAGCACAGTTGTTTCGCAGCATCCCAGCAATTGACAGTTTCTTGGTCGAATCAGGAATTATCCGACGGCGCTGGGTCGGTGCGGTCCGCGGTTGCATCAGGTACGGACGACCGAACGCTTTATAGGGTCCGACAGGATGGCGAAAGGGATTCGAAAGATTTCGAGTTTTCCCTTTAGTAGTATCGGAAGCTGCCTTTCATATCTTCTGGCATTATCTTCCAGTGATTGTTATTTCGGACTTCATTGCTGCGATCTTGGATAAGAGACTTATAGCGTCATTGGACTCGGATTTTTCGATCGGTTCAGGGACATTGTCCCTGACTTAACGACGCAGTCCAATAATGTCATTACAACATGTGTTTTATTTTTCGACGCTATATATGCATACAAGCCTGCTACCAAGCATGATAGTTTAGTTTCTTGTCCGCGTTGCTCATTTCTGCCGTTTTATCATTTATACGAATAGTTTATTTTGGCAGAGCAGGGCATACCGAGAGTTCATATGCGTCTAGACGGTGTGGTTAAAGACTGGAAATATTCTTTTTCGCCGTTTATGTCTTTTCCAACTTCAGTGTTGGAAACGACATGATGTATAGTAGACTTAACTTAGACGCTTTATCATACGTAATCCGCCTTACTGAGGCGTTATCATTACGTTTTCAAGAAAAGATTTACGGGATATTATTCTCAATGTAATTTCTTTTGAGGGCAGTAGTTTGTTCACGTATAACTCCGCCCTTCAGTGGCTGATTGGAGTTGGTTAGACGTGACGCAGCCCTAGCTACATCCATACGCGTGGATAGTTAGGTTAAGAACTCTCTCAGAGTCACTTCGTTCTCGGAGGAGCTTCTCTTCGACGGCAACTTTTCGGCAATCCATGAATTGCTCGATTTACACGTTCTCTTGTCTATTAAGTGTTACAAGAGATTCAGACTGGGGCAAACATTCGGTGGTTGACTCAGAGAGTGCCACCGCAGTTGCCAGACCCGAGTGTGGCTGTTATGATGGTTGCCAGTCAAACAGATTGGGATACTGATCCCAACGGATTCGAAGTGCCAGGGTCTTTGGGTTCCGCAGTCTCTTAGCAACCAATTTTCTTCCGCGGAATAATGTTTTTTAGGCTTGCTTTATGTCATTGCATAAACATTATTCAGAAACGCATGCCCAAATCCTGTCCGTTAATTCGACAGTAGTGGCGTATCTCCGGAACCAGGGAGGCACTCTTTTGTTTCCGTTATTCAATTTAATGGAAAGAATTCGTCTGTTGGTTATAGTACACCAAGTTCTGTTTTGGTCCGTCATATTCCGGGTCGTCTGATTGTTTTACCGGACTCCCGTTCACTTACGGGTCGCTTGTTGCTGTCAGAATGGACTCTCAACAAACAAGTATTCAATCAGATTTGCTATCTATGGGAGCACCCAATGATGATTTATTTACGACACAGCTTGCTAATCAATTGCAGACGTATGTGTTGGCTTGTCCAGATCTCTGAGCTAATGTTGTTAACGCTCTATTGATCTATAGGACGGAATGATAGGATACGCGTATCCTCCGGCGCTGTTGTTTCAGCAGGTATTGCTAAGATAAACAACCACAATACATTTCTGCTGATAGCATCTCTATCTTCACAGAGATCATGGGTAATTTACTCTCTTGTCTACTGTGGGTCTTAACGTGAAATCTTCCTCAATGTGAGGATCTTTTTTCACTGGGTAAATCGTGTCATCTTTATCACAACCCGCAAGGTCGCAACCTTCATGTATTCCGTTGTGTGGTCCGTATTGCATTGTAAGCATGGTACTGGACGAGCTTTGGACGCGATTTCTTACTATAGGAGATCCTTTTCTTCGCTATTCTATGCGGCTAAAGTGGAGGCTCTTCCGTCGTTGGTGTAGGGATCATTATGTTCATATTGTTGATCCCTCCATACTACTCATTGCAATTTTTTAGTATACTTGTTTCACAAGATCTACTGCAGCCTGTTATTAGTAAGGTTATAGGTTTATGTTACCTCATACCTATGCACTCTACGATAGTTTACAATTGAGTCTTATGTCTCTTTATCTAAGTCAGTTAGTAACTTTTTGATATATAGACTTAGAATCTTTCGATTAAATTCCTATATGGATTTTAACTTCGGTTCTTATTTAGCTAAGTAATCATTTGAGCCTCTGGAAACAGTAGTTTTCAAATTCTGACCTTTTAGACAGTAATTCTGTTGGTTTCTCTTTTACTGTAGAGTCAGTGAGTTTCATGCACTATTGATGGATGATTTTCACTTTCGTAGTTTCGGAATCACTACTTCCGTTACTATTTAGGTTGGATTTTTGCATAAGAGTTAGGCTCCTAATATCCGGAACCTATTGTTATTAAGGTCCTTCCGTCTTCGTACGGGCATAGGCCTTTACTCTTTCCGGGTAGAGTTTATGTATTTATAAACAGATATCTGTTTATTACTATGGGCGTAAGCTTCTTCTGTCTTTGATGCCTAGTAGAAGGACGTTTCGCTCCATTCTATTGTTAATGGATTCTATTAACTATCGGTACTGCTTATGGTATATCATTGACTTAGCAGTTGTGCTTAAGATTTCGGCTCATGAAGTAAGAGTTCTTCTACATCTTGGGCTTACATTAATAGTGTCGCTATTATAGATTTTTGAAGGCTGCTCATTGTGCTCAGCCATCCACATTCATGAATTTTTATCTCAGAAATATCGAGTCCATTTCTGGAGGCCTCTATTGTTAGGTCTATTATCTACTGCTCAGAATGTCATTCACTTAACAGTTGCTACTATAGCTAGGTAGGCTGTCTGTTTCGACAGTGTCTCTGTTCTGCTGCCCTCTTCGCTCTGGGCTATTTGACCCAGGGCAAGAAAAAGGGGGGGGGGGGAGGGTGTTCCCTTGGGTCACCTGTTTTACTATGAAAACAAGGGGATACCTCCTCCGGAGTTAGTAATTCTGAGCTGTTATTGGGATGGTTATTTAGTGAGAAGTTTATGTTTTTAAAATTCATTCAAGTCTTAGTTTTTAAAGTATAGCTTTTGATTATTGCATATGTCAACGGACATGATTATGCAATCCTCAGACACTTTTAGGACTATAAGAGTCTCTATTCTCTAGTCTTACTTTATTTATTGGCTTACTTTAAAAATTATTAGTATAAGGATTATATTGGATATTAATATATCTTAAATAAGAAAGATGCATGTAAGGCCTATTACTTCTTTTTCCCTACAGGGGATGACTCTATTTTATATTATTGAGCGTATTCCATTTTGCTCTATGTCCTTGGCCCTCCAGCCTTTTTACTATTCAGCTATGTCTGGGTCATTGGTACAGTATAAAAATGTTAAAAAATTTATAGTAATTTCTATATTTTTTATACTTACCAATGACCCAGACTGGGATGGCCCTCCCAGGAGTTGGGAACTCTTGCCTCCCCGCTGAGTACATAGCGCTTACCAGGCACTGGTTATTAGAATGATTAATGGCGCCAATTTTGGAACGTCCTTGACACTGCGCATGTGCAGTAGAGGCGAAGTGTGGAGGGCCTTTCAGGACATGTTTTCTTTGGTTTTAGATGCAAATTTTGGGGATTGGGGGGCAAAATTTGTGTTTGGCCCTATATTTTAAGAGTTAGCACCAGCTATGTCTGGGTCATTGGTAAGTATAAAAAATATAGAAATTACTATAAATTTTTTAACTTTCGGCACCTCCCTTGAGCCCAAATAACATAGTATTCTGCAGCCACATTTTATTCTGCAATTGTTACGGCGATTTCAGTCCAATGCATGCTTTGTCTTTTAGAATACCTTCCTCATTTTCAGTGAGTGATTCTGCTGCATTTGGATGACCTCCTAACCCCATCTGCTTGAGTTGTTTTCATTTTGATGTTAGAACAGTCTTAACATTTTAAAGTTTGCATCACTTACTATGCTGAGTGGATACTGTTTCTCGGTTAGATATCGACCAATCGACCTGTGGTAGCTGGTAAGAGTATCAGGCTCATACTCTGATCTGTCCGCTTTTCTTATGCTCAGCAAAAATGTTGATATATAGTTATCCAGTTGCTGAGGTTCAATTGTTTCTATCATTTGAATTTCATTTCTTGGATTCATTGCTAACCATGTGGTGAATTGCCTCTTAGCAGACTGGGTTTTCCTCACAGTGTTTTTATTTTTCATCTTATCAACGAATTCAGTCGTTTCACTCTCACCTATTTCTATAAATGATGGAACATTCTGTACTTATGATAGCTTTGGACTACTGCCAGTACTGGTAAAATTTACGGGCATCAAAGTTGAAGCCTTTTGGATATCTTAGCCCAAGTCCTCAACAGTAGTTAAAAAGTTTTCTGTCAAATCTGTCGCAAAAGCGGCAATTTCATGATCAATTGTATAATTTGGCTCCTCTTCAATATCAAAGTCCTCAAGAAACAACAGTTCTAAATTATCCATTCTTCAAAACTCAAACTCAATCGGGCATTTAAAAATAGCATTGTTTAGGCCTCACAAAGTAGATTCTCTGTTTCTCAGGCCATATTTTGTAAAATTGCATGCGTCCGGGCATTTTTTTATTTTATTTTTTATTTTTGTAATTATTTCTTTGTCATTAAAAAGTTTATGTTCTTGGTTTGTTTTATGTTTTAGGACCCATAATCTACAGAATTGCATGGGTGGTGGTGTATTACGTCCCTTGAGTGCAAGAAAGCTTTGAAATGCTAAAGCATTGCAAAGCCTTCTTGAACTCAAGGGACAATTTTATTAACTTGGGTAAAATATCAGACATAATCCATTCGTTTTTTATTTTTTTAAGTTTGAATAGGTTATAAAAAGAGAGCATGCAGCAGCCAAACGGACCATGCGGGAGGGCCTGAGAAACAGATTTTTAATTTTTTTAGGCCTTAACACTGATTGCTTGGCAGCTGAAGCCGACTCACTTGGAAATCCATTGTAGACTGTCACCACTGTTGCATGTGTATGGCCACCCATTGAAGTAAAAAATTTCCTAGTTAGAGAGATACTTTCCATGTATCTATATTAAAAATCGCGAGGTGGAGACATTTTACAATTCAAAGTGAAGTTCTTCATTTTACTAGCGCCTCATTTTGGAAGTTAGGTTGAGGTACAGCAATGGAAAACCACAGTGTGGTTTTCCGAATTTCTATGAACTCAGCACTAAACTGACATTTTCAGTTCATGCAGATTTTAACGCCAGAAAACTACTGGGATTATTGATGCGTATATGATAAGGTTCAATGTTCTGTGTTGCTGTAACATGTGAAATGATAATGTAAAATGGTGCTGATATCTTGGTGCCCCCAACCTTCTCGTTTTTACCATATCTGTCCGTCCGCCATCTGAACGTTAATTTTGTTTCTGTCCAATAACTAAAGAACTGCTTATTTGATCAAATCATAATTTTAGGGATGACTAGACTGTTTTGGTCCAGCTAGCCAGTTCAATATGGTCGTCTGTACATTATGCCACGCTTTGCTTTGCTCTTGTTTAAAACTATAATGAAGGCATTGGGAACTGCTGTAAATAGAACAGTGCTTGTTTACTTTGGTAGATAGTTCTTCGTTAGTGTACAATTGGATTCGACAAACTTTTAAACCTTTAGCTGACTTATCCACCATTTCCCTTCACAAAAATCTTCATTCAAATTTTATATTTTCAATTTTACCTCCAAAACATAGGTTATGATACTAGTAACTACAATGGCGCAAACTCAATGTGATGTTACTTGCAAAGTTGAAATGCAGAACAGTCTAAATTAAATTTTTTCCCTTGTATATCTTGATGAACTAACTATAAAAGGTGCAATGACATCAAACACAGATTACTTGGTATGGAGGTTGTGCACATTTAAGAAGCTTCCAAAAAGGAGCAAAAACAAAATTTGATGAGAAAAATTTTATAATTATGCTACATTATCTGAGAGCATAAGACATTAGTGAGCTCGCTGGCTCATTGGTGAGTGCTTTGGACTTCAGATTGAAGAGTCATAGGTTGATCCTGACCTGCTTTTGCATTGTGTCCTTGGTCAGGCTACTCACCCCAGTATTCCAAGTTGGACCACAGCAGTATAGAGCACTAAAGCATACAGCACATGGTCAGTACACCTGCCTTCAACCAATTCTGACCATGCTTGTGCCAGGTTAGTAAATTGGGAAGTAAAACAGTTACTATAGCCTAAAAAAGTTAAAAATCTGTTTCTCGGACCCTCCCACATGGTACTCTTGGCTGCCGCATGTTTGCTTTTTATAACTGATCTAAACTTGAAAAAATAAAAATTAAATGGTTTATGTCTGATATTTTACCCAAGTTAATAAAATTGATAAATTTGCCTCTTTGAGGGCAACAAAGCTTTGCAATGCTGTAGCATTGCAAAGCCTTCTTGCAATGAAGGGACGAAATACACCATTACCCATTCTATTCTGTAGATTTTGATGCCAAAAACATATAACAAACCAAGAAAATGAACTTTTGATGGCAAAGAAATAAATACAAAAATGAAATAAAAAATAAAATAAAAAACCTCCTGCCCACATTCAATTTGACAAAAAATAGCCTGAGAAACAGAAGATCTGATTTGTGGGGCCTATCTGCTGTTCAGTGATTTTCTCTGGATACTCAGGCTTCCACTTCCCGTAAAACTCTCTGACCTGCTATGGCCCTTGCTGTTGAAAGTATCATTAAACCCTGATAAAACAAATAAATAAACTCAAGAAATTTCGTTTTGGATAAGTGAAATTCAACATTTTCTTAGGAATAATTTTTGTTACACCATGATTGATTGCAGTGATATTCAACATAACATGATCAGCGTTTCCATCTGGGGAAAATAAATGAGACCAAGAGTTGTCTCTACCAGAGGTTGACCATTTTTCAGCCCGCGCTAGGAAAATTTTTAAATTCCAAGATCCCAAAACCCCCGTTTCCTTGCATCTGAGGGATATTTTGAAGTTTTTCACGATATATATATATAGGTTTTCACATTCCGAATGCCGGTAATTGTGGATGAATAAGGACCAATGAGGAAAAATTCAGGTGAAAAATCATCAAAACAGATTACAGTACTTACTTACTGAAATACTGGTCCATGGATGATCCAGTTCAATGATTGCATGTACGGGGGTGGCCGATAAATATGCCTTGAATAATGTAACATCATATCACGTCCTAGCATCGGGCACTTCTCCCTCCAGAGACTTTAAGGAGAAGTCAGGGGCTAGGAGGGAGAAGTTTGTGGACATGCGGGAGAAGTCAGACAAAAAATCATAAAACGTATATGACATTGTGACAAAATAAATGTACATAGAGGACACAACAATAGCTAACATGACAAATTGTGGAGAAATAATAAATAAATAAAAGTTATACAAACATACATACACACACAAAACTAAGCCAGATGGTATATAACAAGAATGTAGGTTAAACCACACAACCCCCCCCCCTTCCACCCCCACCCCCCACACCACCAGCATGCAAAGAAATCCCCAAAAGGCCACAAGAAAGCTCCATTTGATAGTAAATTTTAAAATTTTCCTGGGGATGGGGGGGGGAGTATTCCCCCTCCCTTGTATGCCGTTTCATCAAAGTTCAACCCTGCATTGGAAAAAACAAGTGTAATTGTAATAAACAGTTTTTGTTTAACGGTTTACCAAAACATGAAAAGCAGACAACACTTGCAAAAAATATTCTTGGATAACTAATTTTTTCATTTTTTTGTATCAAAAACATAGGTTATGACCCCTCATTGGAACGAGCTCGTCATAACCTATGTTTTTGAGACAAAAAAAGAAAAAATAATAAAAATTAATTAGCGATTTTTGTGAATAGTGCTGACCAATTTTGGCCCTTACGTTGGGTAAAGAGTTGAACATTTTTTGTGTTTCAACTACTGAGCAAACAAAGTAATGAATACAGTGTACAGCCACTAAAGTGGCCTTTAGCAATATTCAGTAGAACCCTGATGTGGCTTTTACCAGTCAAAAATATCAGCTTCATTGACTTAATAGTGGTATTAATACAGAACACACCACCTCAGGCTGTTGTTTCCGGTCCCCCATACTCCACCCTTGTTGTGTTTTGTCTTATTCCACCTGCTTTTATCTTTGCCCTTTGTGCAATTTCGGTGTCTGAATGTTCAAATTGTGGGTGCACGGTGGTGCTGTGTAGTAAGGCATACTGCACGTCGATAGCACACTTGTCTTCAACCAATGTTAACCCTGCTTGTGTGGAGTTAGTACGTTGGGGAGTCTGGCAGTTGCTCGCCGTTACTCGGTTGTTCTCTCCGGGTACTCTTGTTTCCTCCTCCCATAAAAATGTCTAACATTAGGTGATCATGGCTGTTGAAAGAGTGGTTAAATCCCAATAAATTAATATATAAAAATGAATGTTCAAATCTGGCTCCCATTTTTCAAAGAATAACCCCAAGCTTAAACTCCAACCTGATAAGGCTATGCAGGTTCCTGTCTTGACCATCTTTGTGCACTGCAAGTAATTCCAGAAAATGTGTTTTTCCTTACTGTGGAACACCCAGCAAAGTTTACTCTTGACATTTTTTTGTGTTTGTGTGCAATTTTAAAATAATTTTAAAATAATAATTGTAGGTATAGAAAGGGTTTTGAAGTTCAACCTAATGAATATGCTGGTATCAATCTTGCCACTCTACTCGTAATCTCTGGGAAAGATTTTTCCACATGTCCAGAACTACAGAGAATAGGTATGTTTTTCATGAAACTGGATTTTTTTTATGATTATCCTTCATGCTTTATGAATGCAGTGGAGACCACTTAATTGTATATCTCTTAATTGAATAATCTGGTTGATTGAAAATAATTTCCAAACACCAAACCATTTGCCATACCTTCACTTCTAATTTGACCGGTTTATTGCATATAGGTTAATCCTTTACCTAACGAATCAGCTGCATCCGCCACATAATTTACAAATTAAACAGCTGGCAATAATATTTTTATAAAAACTTTCAACAAAATCATATCATGTGACCCCTCATTGGAACATGCTCACCGTTCTAATGAGAGAGGCACATGATATCATTTTGTTAAAAGTTTTTGAAAAAAACTTAAAAACAATTAATTAAAATAATAAACTTTGATCTCCTCTGCATTGGGTAAAGAGTTAAAGAGTAAATTTCTGTTAATTATATAAAAATTATTGTAATATATCAAAGAATTACTTTGGCAATCACTGAATTCCCTTTGTTTATAGACCTAGCTATTTGGCCTCAATCCCCCATGAAAACCCCGGGAAGTGAAGCAGTGCTTGATTTCTGTTGTTAACAAGCTCTGTTTTACTGGCTGAATATGACCCAGTCACCATTGCTTGGGGTGGAAGTCTTCAAAAATGGGCAACATGGCATAAAGGATTGGCTAAATTTGATTGTGCCTCCATGTTGCGGTCTCAATTTAGCACTAGAATAAAAAAAAATAATCAAATTCATGTTTATTGAAGCTGTTAATTGAAATGTTTTCACAGGCAAATGTGCTATTCATTTATCCCTTTACCCAACATGACAACCAAATCTGGCCAGTGATATTAACAAAAATCGCCATTCCATTTTCATTATTTTTTCATTTTTGTCTCAAAAACATAGCTTATGACCCTCTTGAGCTTGTTTCAATGAGGGATCATAAGCTATATTTTTGACACAAAAAATGAAAAAAAAATAGTTATTCAAGAATTTTCTTTTTAGATCTCGGCAAATTTTTTGTTAATGTTAACGCATCAGGCACCGAAGGTGTCTGACGTACTTACCAAAGGCAGGTTCTCCCCAAGGAAAAGATGCTGAAAAAAAATGTTCCCTCATAAAATTTGATAAATTCATGCCTGGAGATTCTGTCTAATGTTGGATGTCGCCAACTGGTGCCGGTCATATTTTTGTGAGTATGTAAATTAGTACATAACAGCTCCGACCATTGGTGATCTATTTTTGAATTTACCTTTGACTTTATAGATTTTGGCCCACAATTGTCAAAAATAAATAATTCTTAAATATATGAGAAATGACCAGAGCTGCAGAATATGAATTTAAATCGCACAGCCTGGTCTGCAGATTACAGAGCACAATCGTATTTCCACACTGAAGAGTGTGTTTCACATCAGGGGAGCACATTCTATTAGGATTCACTTTACATAGTGGTGAACAAAACAGAATGGCACGCTGCAACGCTTCACAATGAGTCTCGTGTTTTGGAGGTTTGGAAAGGGCTGTCCTGCCTCATAGGAACCAAATGTTTATAAAGGAAATGAATAGTTTTTGTTTGACATTAACAGTCAGAATGTGTGTAATTTATATAGAAATATTCACTCACATTCTGATTCAAGTGCATAACAATATACATCTGCACCATCTAATGGGCAAAATTGGTTTGGTAAGTGGGTCTGTTTCACTGACCCCAAAGCAGGGTCATGGAAGCCCTGCTCCCTCATCATAAAACTGAAGCAAAATTGCCCGAGAAACAAAAAAATATTTTCATAGGCCTTATTTAGTTTAACAACTTCTTATGTGCAAGATGGGCTGATCCATCCAGTTTCATAAATTTTGGAACCCATGTTAACTACATTGCCATTTTGCAAGAAGTATATTTAATTAAAAGAAATATGCATTTTACCAATATTTCATCATTTTTCTGCATTTTGATGATAAATTGACCATTTATTCTGTTATGTCCTGTTAACCCTTTACCCAACGAATTGGCCGCATCCGCCCGCGTAATATGCAAATTCAGCAGTTGAAAAAATATTATTTTTCAAAAAATTTCAAGAAAACCATATCAAGCGACCCCTCGTTGGAACGAGCTCGTCGAGCTCATTCCAACGAGAGGTCACATGATATAGTTTTGTTGAAATTTTTTGAAAAATTTGAAACAATGATATTCAAAATAATAAATTTTGATATCGTCTGCATTGGGTAAAGGGTTAAACAGAGCTCATTGTGCTCTGTCAAACAAGATATATTTAGTAGATTAGATGCTTAATATTTCTGATGCTAAAGTTTCCACTTCGTCAAATTTGTTACATGGAATGGTAAATGGTTTAGTTTTTAAAAGTGATATGTGATTGGCTGGCTTATTCCAGTAAACAATTTCCAGTTAAGTTTGAGACACTGTACCTAATTTCCATATTTCTTTTTCAAACCATAGTTTAGGACATGTTGGAACAGACTTGATGGGACTCAAAACATGGGCTTGGAAAATTGAGAAATAGTGAAATGTTGCTCTGTGATGTTACAGTGGAGCCCTCTTAATTGGATATCTCTTAACTGATTAACCCTGTTAATTGAATATAATTTCACAACACAAAACCATTTACCATACCTCCAGTGCAAATTTGACCTGTTAATTGAATATATGTCAAAGGTTAAACTCCTGTTAATTGAATAAAAAAATCCTGTAACCTGTCGAGAAATTACCCTGACTCTCCCCTGTTTTTCTTTGTTTATAGACCTATTTGGCCTGAGTATATCCAATACAGGCATTTAATCTATTATATCTTGTTTGAGAGAGCTCATGGAGCTCATTCAAAGAAGATATAATAGAATAAATGCTTGGTTTATCTCTAGAATACAGGAATGTGATACACTCCCTGTTATTTGAATACTCCTGTTAATTGAATAATTTTCATTAGCAAAGTGACTATTCCATTAACAGGGTTCCACTGTATAACTTCTTTGAAAAAGACTGCACTGCAATAATGGAAAAGGTTCTGTTGAAGTACAAGGCTTATGCATTGTGCAGTGTAGTTTCAACTTTATAGTAGTGAAAACAGCAGAGCTTGTTTGTTAGATGACAGCAGTTTCAAAACATGATATGTTTTTGACCTGACTTCATCATTACATTCAAGTCCATCTTGGAAAAATTCTGCTACATCATATTTGGATTCAGAACATAGAGTTACTGGTACATGGCTAGGGGTGCTCATCCATTAGTGGTGGAATTTCATCTTTAAACCTTAAAGACGTGGGGATTTGTATACATTTTGCAACATTTTAACAGTACTTTTATGGCTTATTGCTTAGCATTTCTTTGTAGGTAAGTCTTGGCTGCCTATGTAGGCAACCAAGACTTGCATACAAGCAACCATCATGGTACTTGGTATGCATCCTGCAAGTGTATCTAAAGACTTCATGTTGGGCCACCTGTTTTGTTGCAGTAACAGGTGATCAAAGTCGGAATTAGGTCCTTAACCTTTTGAACACTGGTGGTATCTTCCATGCCAGTGAAATGGCATAAATTGGAAGAGTCCATATCTATTATTTAGGGGGAGAGCAAGTAATATTTTCAACGTGCAGCCTTCAGGCTGCACGTTGAAAATATTAATTGTCCTACCACACACGTCCACTTAGTAGCCATCCTACTTAATGAAGTTATGACGTATCATGTTCCTGGACCGGAAAGGCGGTCTCTTGTGTTGAAAGAGTTAAGGGTTGAAGCAGATGAACCTGCCATTCATTTTATGGGTGTTAAGTTGACTTTTCGGCACTTATGGTTGGCTTTGCTTCAGAAAAAACAGCTTGAAAATATGTTTTGAGAGTGAATGTGTTATCCTTTTTTGTAGGTTTAATACTCAACAACTTGATTGGAAAGAAAGGCAGCCTACAGTCTCTGACTGATTACTGGGATATTGCTACTTTCTTTGAAATATCAGTTTTAGCTCAAGATTATGGGAAGGCAGTACAGGCAGCAGAATGTATGTTCAGATTAGAACCTCCCAAGTGGTATGTGTTATATAATTATCACTTACTTTAGATATGTCATTCAAATGTACATTATTTAATTTTCAAATTGATTGCCCCCACTCTCGAAGAGAATGGGTGGGTTGGGGGGGGAGCATATGCAGGATTACATTCATCTGTCCATCCATCTGTGCATCTTTCTTTACATCCATCCATCTGCAGAGGGATGTCAGCACTGAGTGGATGAATTTCTATGAAATTTTGTATGAGGAATTCGTGTGACATGCCGCTTCTTCACATATTCTAAAAATATTGCACAAGTAAAAATCACCAGAGTTACAGTCTCTTCTTTGTCAATTTTACATGATTTTTTCCTTCCACTGCAATATCTGAGCAGGGAATGGATAGATTTCAATGAAATTTGGTACAAGTGATAATGATCTGCAAAAGAACTTTTGTGTCCCATGTTTTTTTTCATTTGAAATCATTCATTTTGATTTAACCCTTTACCTAGGATAATGGGTGCATCTGTCCACATTATTTACAAATTGTGAAGTGGTTAAAAAATTTAAAAAAAATTAAACAGTTTTTTTTAAAACAACCATATCATGTGACCCATTGAGCTTGATCCAATGCAGGGTCACATGATTAAGTTTGGGCGATATTTTTTTTTAATTTGAAAACAAAAGTTTAGGTTGGCAAAATTTCAGAAAAAGCTTACAAAACATTTCAGACATCAGTGATCGAATAATGTTTTATTGACAATGCATCATTTTAATCTATTCTGACTGAATTTCTTGACTTTTTATACCTGCCATGTGACATCACATTTTAAAGATAACCGTTCAAAGTAGTTTACCCACATTTAATATATACGCAGAACAAGTTTTATCCTTCCCCGATGGCACAAGTGCCATACCGATTAACCCATTCACATGTGTCGTTCTGTGTTTATTGCACACCTTCCCATCTATAGAAACAATTATTAGAAGGACACTCAGCAATTCATTTGACAACTATCAACAAAAAGAACACATTTTATTGCCAACCAAATTTGTGAGGGGAACCCGTGTTACTATTTTGTTCCCTGAGTTCCAATGTGTTCTATGTGCCCACTGGCACATAGAACACCTTGGAACTCGGGAGATGACTTTCAACTATCACTAGTGATTCAAATTGTAATTGCGATGTGTGATTTGTAGAAAATGCCAGTGAAATTGTACTTCTATTTAAAAATAGTCTGTCAATGATTTCCGTTCTGCATATATGTGCGGAATGGATTTTCATTTTCCACATGGTTTAGTGTTGCTGTAGAATGGGATTTCAAAGAACAAGTGTGTAATAAATAGCTTTTTAATGATAAAATGTCATGAGTGGGATTGGAAACCAGTGGTGTCCAAGTATTTACTCTTATTGCATTTAGACAGGAGTGCGGTGACTCAGTGGAAAGGTACATGGTTTGATCCCTGTAACGGGTAACTGTGTTGTGTCCTTGAGCAAGGCATTTCATCCCGATTGCCCATGCAGGGGAATGGTGATGCTGTATACTAGGGCATACTGCACTGGGGCACTTGTCTTCAACCAGTACTAACCCTGCTTGTGTGGAGTTAGTACGTTGGGGAGTTTGACAATTCCTTTCCATTGCTAAATGGTTCTCTCCAGGTACTCCGGCTTCTTCCACCTATAAAACTGTCCGACACGAGGAGACCCTGGCTGTTGAAAGTGCCATTAATCCCCAATAAATAAATTGAATTTAGACTTTCTTGTCATCAGCTTGCCATTTCTTGTCATCACATTTCAAAGAAAACTGTTCAATTTTTTTTTTTTTTTCTTCCAAATTTAATATAGAGCTTTTTGATGACAATATCATGAATGGGATTGCACACCAGCTGTGTCCGATTATTTCTTCAAAAGTTATTGCCCTTGTTGGATTTGAAATTTCTTCATGTCATCTCATTACCATTTCTTGTCATCATAACTGAAAGAAAACCGCTTATGATCTTTTTTTCCCGAATTTAATATATTTTCCCTAATTTGGTGAGAATGTCATGAAGGGGAATGTGAACCAGCTGTATCCAAGGATTTTTTCAAGAGTTATTGTCTTTGTTGGACCCAGATGGAGGAGAATTTGCCATCCTATGGCATTGCACATGTTGGAGACTGCTTTTGTATATCCATGGAAAGAGTGATCCAAGTTTAGAGTGAAATCTTTAACCCTTTACCTAACATGAAAAGCAGACGACACTTGCCAAAAAATTTTTTGAATAACTAATTTTGTTAATTTTTTGTCTCAAAAACATAGGTTATGACCCCTCGTTGGAACGAGCTCGTTCCAAGGAGGGGTCATAACCTATGTTTTTTAGATAAAAAACAAAAATATAATAAAAATTAATTGGTGATTTTTGAGAATAGCGCTGGCCAGTTTGGGCCGTTACGTTGGGTAAAGGGTTAAATGTTTCTAGAGAACTAGCATTCTTACAGCTACTTCCTGGAATTAAGAAATCCTTTGCTAAGGACTTGGAAAGTCTTTAAATAGTGGAATGTTCTTTGAAAACCCAGGGAAAAAATATGAGATCAGAGGAGATTCATTTCAGCTAAATGCAGCTAGCTTCTTTGCCAGAGGTCAAAATAGGAAATATTAAGTCCCATCACATTACATGTTCATGTAACTATGTGTGACTCTGGGAGGAGAGTACCTTGTTTTTTGCCCACATAAAATCTTAGGAAATCTTTGAATTTCTCATCTTTTACCTCCTTGAAATCCTTAAAAATATATTTGGAAATTTCTAGAAACTCATTGAATTGACGACTCATGTGAGTGCAGGAACCCTGAAGCAGTTTTATTTTCTGAAGTTTTCCTGCATATGATGTCTCTTTTTTTATAATTAACAAAAATGAAAATATTTATTTAGCAAACTAATAAATTACTTGCTTTACTTCCACAGGTATTTAAAGTCCACTGTTGGCAATATAATTCTTATAAACAGATTTCGTAAACAAAATGAAGATGCTATGAAAAGAAGAGAAAAAGAGGTATTGATTTATGTAACTATTATTACGATTGTTCGTGAGAACGGTGGCTCAATGGTAGACTGTTGGACTTTTATGCTAGAGGTCCCGTGTTCGATCCCCATCTTGGATGACCCGCATTGTGTCCTTGGGCATGACACTTTATCCCGGTTGCCTACATGTGGGCATGGTGATGCCGTGTACTAAGGTTTACTGCACGTCAATGGTGCACTTGTCTTCAACCGCTGTAACCCTGCTTGAGTGGAGCTTGAACAGAATTAGAATGTTGAGGAGCCGACAGTTGCTCGTCGATGCTCGGTGGTTCTCTCCAGGTACTCCGTCTCCATCCACCCATAAAACTGTCACAGTCACGACTAGCCATTGGGCATAAGTATTTGACCTTAAACACTAGTTAATAAATAAATAATTACGATTGTTCTTTTTTAATTTTGAGATAGCGATTTCACTTTCAAATGTACAAATTTGGCCATAATCAAGTGTTTGAAACGTTGCATTTAAGGCTTTAGGGTAAACTCCTGTAAAATGAATAGAAGATCTTGAAATATGTCGAGAAATTAATCTGAATGACCAAATTACTCTTGTTTATAGACCTATTTGGCCTCAAGCAATACAGGCATTTAATCTATTATATCTTGTTTGACAAGATATAACAGAATAAATGCTCAGTTTATCTCAAGAACATAGAAAAGTGGTAATATCTGTGTTAATTGAATTCTCCTGTTAAGTTTCTATGGTGTCCATAACTTCCTTTTTGAGGTTAGTGCATTTGGGTATGGGTATCTTTTTCCAAGTATGAACTTATAACATTAGGAAGCAGTAGTTGAAAATAATAATAATATTTGTATGCTCTGTTTATGTGTTTGACTATTGCGACCTTGATTAATTACTGCAGTAACATTCACATTCAGGGAATAAATGGGCTTTTTATACTGTAGATAATATACAATATTAACATTACGGTTACCCTGCTGACAGCTTTTTCAACCAGCTACATTGTTAATCGCTTTGTAACTGAATATCTTGTCATCCATTTCAGCACTAAACTTTCCCCCCAAAGCTCCATAAAAGGGACACAATGTTTTATCCCTAGTGGAAACACTGACAAATGTTTTAGATTAAATGCTTAACTGCTTGCATGCTGCTGGCGGATACTCTTGCTCAGGTCAGGATTTTTCTTGCCTCTGCAGTATGTTGAATTTGGGCACATTTAATCAAATTTTCCCCCTGTAAATTGCCTGGATTTTTTATGCCCACCGACTTAAGTCGGGTGGCATATAGTGATTGAAGTGTGCGAGTGTCCATGTGTCCAAGTGTGTGTCCGAACCAATAACTCGAAAACTGTTAGGGCCACAGTCATCAAACTTCACACAATTATAAAGGACCATGGGAGGATGTGTCACACACCATAGCCAGGTTCATACCTTCAAGGTCAAGGTCACATTTCAAGGTCACACTAAAAATCGGTCAGTATCCGTGTCTCAGCCATAACTCAGAAATGAATCATAGTACAATTGTTAAACTTTTTACAAATGTTAAGGACAGTCAGAAGGTGTGTCGCGTATAATAGTTTCTGCCGCATCTGCAAGGTGAAGGTCACAAGGGGGGGAGGGGGGGGCATGTGTTACCTTATTTGTTCAACAATGATTTCTTTAGTTGAATTTTTCACCAAATCAAGCCATGGCTGCTTCACAGCAGCCGAGACTAGATTTGATGAAAAGTTAAAAAATTTATAGTAATTTATATATTTTTTATACTTACCAATGACCCAGACTTAGCTGGTGCTAACTCCACAAAAACCAGGGCCAAACACAAATTTTGCCCCCCAATCCCCAAAATTTGCATCCAAAACAAAAAGAAATCATGTCCTAAAGGACCTCCATAGTACGACTCTACTGCGCATGCGCAGTGACGCAGTCGTCCCGAAATTGGCGCCAAATATCATTCTTACTGGCAGTGCCTGGTCAGCGCTATGTACTCAGCGGGGAGGCAAGAGTTCCCAACTCAGGGAGGGCCATCCCCGTCTGGGTCATTGGTAAGTATAAAAAATATATAAATTACTATAAATTTTTTAACATTTTTATACTGTACCAATGACCCAGACTTAGCTGAATAGTAAACAGGCTGGAGGGCCTAGGACATAGAGGAAAATCCAATAAGCTCAATTATAAAATAAAGAGGTAACCCCTTAAGGAGAAAAGGAGTATTAGGCTTTACATGTATCTTTCTTATTTAATATTTAAATTAGAAAGATACACTACCCTTAATAATTGAGCACAATAACATTCATGTTCTCTATTAACATCCAGTATAACCTTTATACTAATTATTTTTAAAACAAGCCAATAAATAAAGTAGTCCAGAGAATTGAGACTCTTTATAATCATTTAAAAGTGTCCGAGTATTGTATATTAAAGCCCGTTTGACACTTGACATATACAAATGCTTCACACCGAGCTACACTTTAAAAATAAGACATGAATGAAATTAAACATTAATATTACACTTTAAAACCATCCCGGAAGCGACTCAGAAATACTGTCTTGGAGGAGGCATTCCCTTGCTTTTCACTATAAAGCAGGTGACCTAAGGGAACACCCGCCCCCCCCCCCCCCCCCCCCCCCCCCTTCCCCTTGCCCTGGGTCAAATAGCCCAGAGCGAAGAGGGCAGCCGGACGGAGTCACTGCCGGAACAGAAAGCCTGCATAACTATAGTTGCAACTGTTTAGTGGACGACATTCTGAGCAACAGATAACGGACCTAAACAATGCAGGTCTCCAGAAATGGACTCAATATTTCTGAGATAAAAATTAGTAAATGTGGATGGCTGAGACCAATAAGCAGCCTTCATTAAATCTGTAATAGCAACACTATTAGCATAAGCCCAGGAAGTAGAAAGAGCTCTTACTTCATGAGCAGAAATCTTAAGCACAGACTGCTGAGAAGAAGATAAATCTTCATACGCAGTACGGATAGTTAACTGAATCCATCTAGCAATAGAATGGACTGAAATGTCCTTTCTATTAGGCATCAAAGACAGAAAGAAACGTTTCCGTCCCTTTCTGATGAACTGAGATCTCTGTTTATAGATACGTAGTGCTCTAACAGGACAGAGTAAAGGCCTACGCCCGTCTGAAGACGGAAGAGCCTTAATAACAATAGGTTCCGGATATTTATTAGGAGCCTGATTCTTAGCTAAAAAACCGACGTTAGTAGTGAAGGTGATAGTGTTCCCAACACTACGATAATGAGAATCATCCACCGATAGTGCATGAAGCTCACTGACTCTTCTGGCAGAAGAGAAAGCTAAGAGAAAAGCTGTCTTATAAGATAAGAATTTGAAATCTACTGTCCCAAGAGGTTCAAATGGCTTTTCCTTCAATTTAAGGAGAACCCAAGCTAAATTCCACTTAGGAATTAATCTAAGAGTTCTAGGTCTATTTATCGAAAAGTTTCTAACCAATTTCGATAAAGAGACATTAGATCCAATTTGTAAACTATCATGATGTGCATAGGTATCAGATAACATAGATCTATAACCCTTTATAGTAACCGGTTGCAGTTTGATTTCGTCAAACAAGTATACTAGAAAGTTAGCAATGTCTGGTATAGAGGGATCAAATATATCAACAGAATGATCCCTACACCAACGACAGAAAACCTTCCACTTAGCCGCATAGTTTAGCGAAGAGGAGGTCCTCCTACAGTTAGAAATCGCGTCCACTGCTCGTCCTGTAAAGTGCTTGCCATGCAAGAAGGACCGCACAACGGAAAAACGTGAAGGTTGAGACCTTGCGGGTTGTGATGCAGTTGGCGCGATTTCCCCTGCCAAAGAAGATCCTCTCGTGGAGGGAGCTTCCGCGGTAGGTCCCACAACAGACACCTGAGTAGATTTATCCACGGTCTCTGTGGCGACAGAGATGCTACCAACAGAATCTTGCATTGAGATTGTTTTATCTTTAGCAATACTTGTTGAATTAACGGCGCTGGAGGATACGCATATCCTATCATACCGTCCCAAGGGATCGATAGAGCGTCTACAGCAAATGCTCTTGGATCCGGACACGGGGACACATACGTCTGCAACTGATTGTTGAGATGTGTCGCAAATAAGTCTATCATTGGCCGTTCCCATTGGTAGCAAATCTGATTGAATACTTGTTTGTTGAGAGTCCACTCCGACGGCAACAAGCGACCCTTTCGAGAAAGGGAGTCTGCTAGCACATTCAGACGACCCGGTATGTGACGGACCGAAAGAAGAACGTGATGTTCCAACGCAAACAGAAGGATTCTTTCCGTTAGATTGAACAACGGAACTACTGAATGAGTGCCTCCCTGATTCCGTATATACGCCACTACTGTCGTATTGTCAGATAGAATTTGGACATGAGCATCGTGAATAATGTCCATCCAGTGACGTAACGCAAGCCAAATTGACATCATTTCCTTGATGTTTATGTGCTTGCACAGGAATTGCGGATCCCAAAGACCCTGGCATCTCGAATCCGTTGGGATTAATGATGCACCCCAACCTGTTTGACTGGCATCCGTCATAATGGTAAAACTCGGATCCGGCAACTGCAGCGGAACTCCTTGAGTTAACCACTGAATGTTTGCCCAAGTCTGAATCTCTTGTTTCACTTGATCTGACAAGAGAACGTCTACATCGAGCGAATGAATTTTCACACTCCAATTCTGAGTCAGGAAAATTTGAAGAGGCCGTGTGCGTAGCCGTCCCATCGGAATGAGATCCGCAGCGGCTCCGCACAGACCTATCAGTCTCATAAATTCTCTCGCTGTGACTTTGTCTGTATTTAGACAATAGCGAGCGTAACAACTGACTAATTTCGCTCTGGTTAACGGCAGACGAACGAGATTGTTGTGCGTCTCGAAGCTCATTCCCAGATGAGTGAATGACTTGGACGGCACCAGATCCGACTTCTCCTCGTTTACTATGAAACCGAGACGTCGGAGCAATAGAAGAAGATTCTGAACATCGTTCTGAAGCGTTAACTCGTTGCCGTACCTCTGAAGAATGTCGTCCAGGTAGGCCGACGTTACCGCAGACGAATGAGCTCGGAAGTAGATCATTACCGAGTTCATTACCCGAGTGAAAGCCCAGGGTGCTAGATTCAATCCGAAGCACATGGCCCGGAACTGATACACCACTCCTAGGACTGCGAAGCGTAGATACTTTCGGAATGTCGGATGTACCATGACGTGAAAGTACGCATCTTTGAGATCTATGCTCGTTGCATAATCGTTCACCCCGAATACTCGCTCTGACCGATCGAATCGTCTCCATATAAAACTTCGGAGCGATGATCAGCTTGTTTATCCAGCTCAAATCTATGACTGGACGGAACGAGCCGTCTGGTTTCGGAACCAGAAACAGATGGCTGTAGAATCCCAGCGATTCCTGGTTTTCTACGACCTCTACCGCGTTCTTCATTAAAAGAGACTGCACCTCTGATAGCAGAGCGTCTCTTTTCTGAGGGTTTGACGGAAGATGAGTCCACTTTGGACTTCGAGTTAATGGAGGCTTTCGTTTGAAGGATATCTTTAGACCTTCCGAAGTCACTCCTCTCACCCACGGGTCGTCCGTAATCGACGCCCACTCTTGAGAAAAACTCGACAACCTTCCGCCAACCGGAACGCGATAGAGGTTTGAGCCATCACCTCCTGGATCTGCGAGGCCTGCGGTAGGAGAAACCACGTCTTCCACGACCCGCACCTCGCCTCGTCGACCTCGGGGCGTCCGACCGATTGTCCCGGCCTGAAGGACGTCCCGAACGAGAGTCGCTATCCTGACGGTCTCTCGAATAAGAGCTAGAGGACGCACCGGAACCTCTATAGGAACCTCTCTTGGGCGGATAAGACCCAGAAGTGCCCGCCTTATTCGTGTCTGCTGAATCCGACCTTTTAGGAGCGGATCTAAACAACAGAGAATCACTAGCTTTCTTTTTAATATTATCATAAATAGCGGAAAGCTTGCCGTCAAAGAGAAGATCTCCTGAGACCGAAGCGACTCTAAGAGAGTTCTTCACCTTAGAATCCACTAGTGTGGATGTAGACAGGGCTGCGTCACGTCTAACCAACTCCAGATTTGCCACTGAAAGGGCGGAGTTACACGTGGAATAAGCTACTGCCCTTGAAAGAAGTCTTAAGGAGGATTGTATATCCTGAAACTCTTCCCCTTGAAGACGCAGTGATAACGCCTTCGTAAGGTGATCTGCGTAAGATAAGGCATCTAAATTGGCTCTGTTAGACGCAATAGCTGTTTCCAACACTGCGGTTGGAATAGAAGCTGACGACGGTAATGATAGCTCTAAGTCTTCCGCCTCGTCGTCCATACGCAGAGGAACTCTCGGTATACCCTGACCTGCCGTGTCGAATTTATTCCTTGCATTAATGAAAGGCAGGTTGAGAGTATTTGCGGACAAGAAGCCTGCTTTCCCTGTCCTGGAAGCAAGTTTAAAAATAGCGTCGTTCAATAATTCAAATGTTCTTGCAACATTATTGGACTGCGACGGAAACTCGGGAGCGATGTCCCTGAACCGCTCGAAAAAATCAGAGTCCAATGACACTATAATTCTCCTGTCCGGAAGCGCAGCAGTCTGGCCCGACGGAACAACTTGAGGAAGAAAGTGCCGGATGAAGTCTACGGCAGCTTTGTGTTGTTCCGAAAGGGATAGCTCCAATTCATCCGTATCCCTTTCACCATCCGGTCGGACCTCCCGATGTTCCCGGTCGTCCGCCCCCGATGCTTCGGCGGAGCGTACCGACCCAGCGCCGTCGGATAATTCTCGATCCGACACCGTCTCTGTCGGCTGCTGGGATGCTGCGATAAGCTGTGCTATCTGCACTAGAATGTCCGACGTCGAGACCTGCGGAGGAGCGGTCTTTCGCTGCTTTGCCGAGGGCAGCTCCGCATCAGATGGCTCCCGCATACTTTTCCTATGCGAACGTCCGGAGTCCATCGGTCTCGAATCCCTGGCTGCCGGATGGTGTGACCTGGTCGCCGAATAATCCTTCATCGGCGAAGCTGGCAAGATATCGGAGGTCACGCAGCCAAGGTGCGGTCGTGTGCGCCGGCGAGAAGAGGAAGCCTTAACAGTCTCTGCGGACTGCTTATACAACGGAGCGTCCCGAGCGACGGACGTATGCTCCGCTAAAGACACATTTTGTACCACAACATCTGGTCCCAGATGTTGTTGTACGAGAGAGGGGCCTCTCTCGCTCGCGGCCCGGCTGGACCTGGACGAGCTAGGAACCGGACTAAAAGGCTTCCTCCGTTCTCGTTCACTATCCGCCGTCACTGGGTGTGCATCTATTATTTTTATAGTGCTCGCATCACCCAAAATTTCCTCTTGGACCGCATCGGACGAACCCGGCTGCCGAACCATTCGGTGAATGGACGCTACACCGGGCGAGCTAGCGGACGACATTTGTCTAATCTCCATGAGCACTTTTGCCGCTAGCTCTGTATTTAATTGTGACGACGGACGCACACTTGAAGAAGATAACATGGAAACATCACCCTGTTCTGGTTCCTCTGAAATAGAAACTGAGAGAGTAGAGTGACCTTGTGGAGAAAGAGCCGGCATCGCTCTTTCTCCAGAAACAACATATCGTGACACACGTTTCCAATGTTTCTCATCCCAATGTTCACATACAGGACAGGGATTAATGCGAGAACACTGACTACAATTTATGCAATAATCATGAAAGTCAGAGGAAGATTTCTTCCTATTACAATTTGAACAAGTTCCCTTCATTGTGAAAGAACAACAATAAGTCCTAGTTACTCGCAAAAACCCCTGACACAAAGATACATAATAACATGATCCATTAATAAATGAAAAAACAATTGCAAAACAAAATAATTTTGAAAAAATATTTTTTCAGAGAAGCCCAAGTTGCTGAAAAGTAACGTTGAGCCCCGATGGATCCGATGGCAAAGTGTGGTCAAAAATTTTAAAATTATATAAAATAATTAATGAGACACTTTCGGATAATATAAATGTATCTTATAATGAGATAAACTACCTCAAAGGCAAACAGCCCCCCTCAAAAAAGGCTGTTGCCAATGAAAACAAACAGTGTAAACACAGAAGAAAACATGACTCCAGGCACTGAAAAAACTGGCCCGGAATCAGTCATCAATTACACTCTATCTGATGCAAAACAGAGACTCCCAGGGGAGAATCTGCAGAACATCAGATGGAAGATGCAGAACACAAACGTTATACACCCATGGGTGAAAACGTAACTATGGGGAAAATAACAGAAAACATTCTGTAACCAAGCAACTCTCCCAGGGAATTTTTAGAAATGAAACTTCTCAAAAATATGCCAAAAGTATGGGAGAATTGCAAGGGGGGACTTTAGAAGGTTAGGGGAGAGGAAACACTGAATAAGCAGTGCAACAATTAGCAAGAATGACAACAAGAGGCGTTTGCCTCGAAAATAGGCAACTTAACATAATTTCAACAAAAAATTTTAAGTACAGCCCTGATTATTTTTTGCCACTTCTTTTTTCCTCTCCTCCTTCTATCCTCCTTAGAATCACATTTTCTCCAAGAATTACGTGTCTGGCATCCTTTAAACTGAGATTTACAAGCACAAAGATCAGTGAGATGTTGACTGATGAAGGGCCAAACAGAGAATGAAATTTGGCGCCAATTTCGGGACGACTGCGTCACTGCGCATGCGCAGTAGAGTCGTACTATGGAGGTCCTTTAGGACATGATTTCTTTTTGTTTTGGATGCAAATTTTGGGGATTGGGGGGCAAAATTTGTGTTTGGCCCTGGTTTTTGTGGAGTTAGCACCAGCTAAGTCTGGGTCATTGGTACAGTATAAAAATATATTTTGGAAATACTCTGCGGGTTAAGAGTTAAACTGGATGCACTGAGGCTGAATAGCTCAAAAATTCTGTGTTTGGGCTGTGTTATCACTTTTTGCAAGACTTTTTATGTTTTATCTAATGTAATCCATATATTTGTATATAATTTTGTATCTAATTAATGCAAAGTACAGAATCTAATCCAATCTATCCTCAACTATTTTTCTGTTCTGCTTTAGTTGTTCGAGTTCTGGATGGATTTCTTTGTAGAAGCTACAAAATGTAAAGTTGAAAGCGTCAATTTTCCTGTAAGTATTTAAACTCAGTTTTATTTTTTATTGAAATTTAGTCAAATCGAATGTATTTCAACGTTTATTTCTTTGGTGTTAAATTTTAATTTTGATCATTTTTAAGTTCTTTGCAAAGTTTTACAAAATAGTTACAAAATAGTAAGTAATTATTTCAAAGTTTGTTTAACCCTCTGCACACTGATATTGAAACACCAGTATTCAAGCAGGAAGATTTTTCCATAATGTAACTAGGAATTTAACAATTTAATTTAATTCAATCTTCTTTGACAGGTTCGAATTCCACCCGCGACAACCACATTGTGTCTTTGGGCAAGACACTTCATCCCCCATTGCCCACATTGCTGCACGGTAATGCTGTTTACTAAGGCTTACTGCATGGCAATAGTGCACTTGTCTTCTACCAATGCTAACCCTGCTTGTGTGGAGTTAGTATGTTGGGGAGCCTGACAGTTTCTTGCTTAGTATGTTGGGGAGCCTGACAGTTTCTTGCTGTTTCTCAGTGGTTCTCTGCAGGTACTCAGGTTTCCTCCAGCCATAAAACTCTCTGATGCAAGGTGACCCTGGCTGTTGAAAGTGCAGTTAAACCCCAATAAATGAATAATTGGGAAAATTCATAAATAAATAAATAAATAAATAAATAAATAAATAAATAAATAAATCTCCCAAAACTTATTGAGCTCTGTCAAACAAGGATGAACTGGTTAAATTTGTACTGGTAGTTGCATTATTGGAAAAATTTGCTGCTTGAAATTTTGGTATTTTGATCAGTATGCATAGGGTTTTTTTCAAGGTTTTTTTAACCAAGGGAAATTTGAACTATTCGGAATATTATTTCTGAATATTCTATAATAGACATGGGTTCTAGAAAAGATGGGTATAACTAGCTTGTCACTTTGAGGCAAGCTATCACCCTCACATTTTATAACCACCTTATTCGAAAAAAAGGAGAACAGCAAAGGCGGTTCTTGTGAATAGCACTGGCTGGTTTTGGCCATTACATTGGCTAAAGGCTTAATTCTTCAAGGTCTTGGTAATTTTCTAAGCTAACTACTACATCTGTGTGGTGATTTCTCGTCACAATTTCTAGAGGCAACCAAGATATGTAGATAACTCCACCAAGGTAATTTGTCTATTTCTACAGTTCCTCTAATTGATTATATGTTAACCCTTTACCTAACGTAACGGCCAAAACCGGCCAGCGCTATTCTAAAATATCGCCAATTAATTTTCATTATTATTTTCATTTTTTGTCTCAAAAACATAGGTTATGACCCATAACCTATGTTTTTGAGACAAAAAATGAAAAAAATTAGTTATTCAAGAATTTTTTTTGCAAGTGTCGTCTGCTTTTCATGTTAGGTAAAGGGTTAAAGTGCCTCTTCACCGATCGCAAAACGTTTCAAAGTTTGATGAAGTCCTTTGAAGGTTAACAGCTACCAATGGATGGTATTGAAGAAAAGCCTATAATAGGGGGTTTCCCATCATAGTGATATGACTGTTATGCTATAGGGGCTGTCACCCTCATGAACCTTTTGCCAGGAGGGTATTAATCACTTTCATGTGATTTTCAAAATGACACAATGGACACCACTTATTGGATATCTCTAAATTGAATAAACCTGTTAATTGAATGTAACTTCCAAACACAAATCCATTTACCATATGTTCAGTACGAATTTAACAGGATCTGTTAATTGCATATAGGCTTCACAGTAAGTTCCCATTAAGTGAATAAAAGATTTTGAAATATCTCAAGAAATTAACCTGACATATCACCAACTTGCCATTGTTTATAGACATATTTGGCCTCAGTTCATGCAAAACAGGAATTTAATCTATTATCTCTTCTTTCACAGAGCTCAAGAGTTCTGTCAAACAGGATATAATAGAATAAATGCTCAGTTTATCTCTGTTGCACAGAAAGTGGCAAAATGTGTGTTAATTGAATACTCCTGTTAAGTGAATAATTTTCACTGGCAAAGTGAGTATTCAGTTATTAGGGTTTCACTGTCTTAGCATTAACACTTACTGTCATTTAGCAAAAATACATTGCAAATAATCATGGGGCATACCAATATATGTTTAATTTTTAAAAAATGCATTGATCTACTCTTGCATACATAAAATCCTTTCTTTTTAAATTCAGTGTACCCCTATTTGTAATCACAGGAGTTTGGCAAGCCTGGAAATAAGTAGACTGTCATCAACAAGGTCAACAAAGGGTGAATTTTGTGATGCCTTCCCAGAAGGGAGACATATTGTTTTAGTGCATATTCTTCTTCTTCTTCTTCTTCTTCTCCTTCTCATACAAACTTTGTCCGGGCCATAACTTTTTTGTCTTTTGACCTACACCTTAGATACTTGGCATGTGGATGTATCACCATGAGCCGGTGTGCAGTGTACCATAGTGACCTTCATGTGACCTTGACCTTTGACCTGAAGGTAAGATTTATGTGTTTTTTTTAAGGGAAACATCACACAAACCTTGTCCGGGCCATAACTTTTTTGTCTTTTGACCTACACCTTAGACACTTGGCATGTGGATGTATCACCATGAACAGTGTACCATAGTGAACTTCATGTGACCTTGACCTTTGACCTGAAGGTCAGATTTATGTGCTTTTTTAAGGGAAACTGTCTAGACCAGAACGTTTTTGTATTTTGAGTCAGGCTTTAGATATTTGGCATGTGGATGTATCACCATGAGCCGGTGTGTAGCGTACCATTGTGACCTTCATGTGACCTTGACCTTTGATCTGAAGGGCAGATTTGTGTTTTTTTCAAGGAAACTTTGTCCGGACCAAAACTTGTTTGTCTTTTGAGCCAGGCCTTAGATATTTGGCATGTGGATGTATCACCATGAGTCGGTGTGTCGCATACTATTGTGACCTTCATGTGACCTTGACCTCAAGGTCAAATTTATGTACTTTAAATAGGGAGTAATTGTCCAGACCAGAACTTTTTTGTTTTTTGACCTAGGACTTAGATATTTGACATGTGGATGTATCGCAATTAGACCGCATGTCACATGTAATCATGACCTTCATGTAACCTTGACCTCAAGGTCAAATTTATGTACTTAAATGGGGAGTAATTGTCCAGACCAGATTTTTTTTTTGGACATGTGGATGTGTCACCATGAAACCGCATGTCCGCTACCTTGATGAACTGCATGTGACCTTGACCTCTGACCTCAAGGTCAAATTTATGTTCTTCAAATAGGGAATAATTGTCCAGATCAGAACTTTTTTTGTTTTTTGACCTAGGACTTAGATGATTGACATGTGGATGTATCACAAAGAGACCACATGTCATCATGACCTTCATGTGACCTTGACCTCAAGGTCAAATTTATGTACTTTAAATAGGGAGTAATTGTCCAGACCAGAATTTTTTTTTTTGTTGACATGTGGATGTGTCACCATGAAACCGCATGTCCGCTACCTTGATGAACTGCATGTGACCTTGACCTCTGACCTCAAGGTCAAATTTATGTACTACAAATAGGGAATAATTGTCCAGATCAGAACTTTTTTGTTTTTTGACCTTGACCTTAGATATTTGGCATGTGGATGTATCACCATGAGCTGGTGTGTTGCGTACCATAGTGACCTTCATGTGACCTTGACCTTTGACCTGAAAGTCAGATTTATGTGTTTTTTAAGGGAAACTTTGTCCGGGGCATAACTTTTTTGTCTTTTGACCTAGACCTTAGATATTTGGCATGTTGATGTATCACCATGAGCTGGTGTGTTGCGTACCATAGTGACCTTCATGTGACCTTGACCTTTGACCTGAAAGTCAGATTTATGTGTTTTTTAAGGGAAACTTTGTCCGGGGCATAACTTTTTTGTCTTTTGACCTAGACCTTAGATATTTGGCATGTGGATGTATCACCATGAGCCGGTGTGTCTCGTACCATAGTGACCTTCATGTGACCTTGACATTTGACCTGAAGGTCAGATTTATGTGCAATTTTTTTTTTCTCTTTTGAGCTAGACCTTAGATATTTGGTATGATTTTCAATATTATTCATGTATATATAATTTGCAGTGCATTAAATAGAAAGGAAGGGGAGACATATGTTTTAGTGTGCTAAAACAGTTTCTAGTTTATTTATTTAGTGATATTTAAGGTCACATATTTCTGCACAATGGCTAATCATGACCACAACAGTTTTATTATGGGTGGAGGAAACCGGAGTGTCCAGAGAAAACAACTGAGCAATGGCGAGCAACTGTCAGCTCCCTAACATACTAACTCCACCCAAGCGTTGGTTGAAGACAATTGCACTATCGATGTGATGTACGCCTTAGTGCACACTGCCACCGTGCTCCCACTTGGGTAATGTGGCTGAACTGTCTTGCCGAAGGACACAACATGGTTGCCGCAGGTGGGATTTGAACCAAAGACCTCTCGGCTTGCAGTCTTCACTTCTACCTACTGAGCCACCATGCCCCCCCTCCCCCCCCCCCCCCCCCCCCCCCCCCCCCCCAGGTAGCATCACCAAATTTACCCTCTGTGAAGCTCAATCTGAATGAAGATCTCAACAGAAAGAGGTACCCAGAGTATAAATTTACCCACTGTATGGGATAGCATCAGCAAATTCACCATGTGAGAACCTCTTTCTGTTTATGACAGATTGCTTATTTCCAGGCATGGTGTTAGGTACAAGGTGAGAAGTTGTAAAATGATATATGTTAACATTTTTTTGACTGCTTAAGCTATTCTGAGCACTTGTGAAAACTGTTGATCTTATAAATACATTGTCACACTAGAATGGGTAAACAGACCTTTGAAAATTTGAAAGTACATATTTTTATACTGTATACCAATGGCCCAGACTTAGCTGGTGCTAACTCAAAAATATCTAGGGCCAAACACAAATTTTGCCCCCCCCCCCCCCCCCAATCCCCAAAATTTGCATGCAAAACCGAAAATTAGAAGTCCTATCTGGCCCTCCATACATTTACTCTCCACGCATGCGCAGACGCCAGGAAGTCACCGAAACTGGTGCCAACATCATTCTTTGTTTGGCCCTCAGTCAGATAACAACAAACTGACATCTGTGCTTTTAAATCTCAGTTTTAATGATGCCCGACACAAATCAATGGTTATTATGGTGGATCCAAGGACACAACTGGATGAAGGAATGAAGAAACAGTGGTTTTAAACATTCAGGGCTGTAATTTTATAATAATTATAAAAATTAGTTCATGTTCCCCAATTTTGGGACATGGGCCTGACGTCATCATTGATTGATAATGATTTGTCCACTGTTCATTTAGTATTCCTTCCCTACCTTCCCTTGATCCCCCAGTTAAGCTCCCAAGCTTTTTGGCTTGTTCTATTGAAATTTTTTTATAAAATTTCTTGGGAGTTTAACGTATTATACAGAAGATTATTCTGTACATCCCCATGGTTACGTCTTCACCCTTGGGGTGTTTAGGTGTTTTGGTCATGCATCATACATCCGATGTATCGTTTTTTCCTCTGATGAAGATCTTGCTTTACATCGGATAGTTTATTTCTGTTACTGACTTCGGGCCGTGTTGCCTGGGGTCTTGTTTCCAGTTTTTGTTTGAAGTTGTTTACATTGACAATGCTCTAGGTAGTTTCCTATTATTTAGAGAAACGTAAAATATTCCGGTAGTGTGGCAGTTAATTTTATTACATATTATTATAATTTTGTCCACACTTAGGCTCTTTTGGGCTCATCATTCCCTTTGGGAACTTGGGCTTTTATATAAGAAAATTTTTTTCAAAATTTTTTTTACTTTTTGAAGGAATTTTTCTTTTGGATGTATTTATTTCCTCGATTATTTTAATGTTATCTTATATTTATGTAGATTTGGTCGTGGTACAATTGACCAATATTAGATCTTGGGTAATAATGTTTCTCTAATAGCAGGGCAAATAAGAGGAAGCCTTTCCTCTATTTACATGGTTGTTGTCTTGTTTATAATGGATGTACTACCACTAATTCTTGTACCATATGTCAGATTTTGACAATGTTGCTGACTAGTGTCATGGTTTGTTGTGGTCCTCTCGCGGCGAGGGGACACTGCTGGTCTTCTCGCCAAAATGTCACTATAGTTTGTTAGTTTTTATTTACAGAGGAACAAGAACATGGTGTGGTTCATGACGCCATCAGAGAGTGTGCTTCCGTCATCGCATGATACTATTAGAGCTAGCGGAAAAGTGCTCAATGATATAAGACAAGGGCCTAGACCTTAGAATATAGGGTTTACGATCTTGTCTCCAGCTAGCTCAACCAGTGCTTCTTTTACTCAGAATATGGGTGTCATGACGCCGGATATGTCCGTAGCGGTCGAGGAGAGAACAAGGGTGTAGCGAGCACTATAAGATCCAATCATGCTCACCCTGTGACGTTGGAAAGGAGGAAGCCGGCAAGTTCCGAGGTACCCTCGGCTAGGTCTCCCTGGACATCGAGCAAGAGGGAGCCTCCTTTCTCTTTTTACAACATCTGGGTCCAGATTCTGTTGGTAGGAACTTGCGTCATTCGGGACTTATGTAAATGGCTTTTTGTCCGGAATGCTCTTTTTAATTCGGCTTCTTCAGCATCTACTAAGCACTCTTGACTGCACCTTGGCTACATATCTAGTCTGCATCGTCAATAGGTCCACTCTTTGCCGAGGAAGTCACATCATCTAGTAGCCAAGGAAACGAGGCATCATTCATTGGGAAATCCGCAGATTAAGAGCCACACTGTCGCAGGAGCAGCCGGCGGATAAGCAATACATGACTGCTGCTCCTCAGGCCTCCGTAACGGACTTGCTGTCGCAAATTGCACAGCTCATCACAGTATTCCTGCTAAGGCAGAAGCACAACGTCAATCTCAAAACTTGAGCTGTCGGATGGTGCTTGATCGGTCCAGTCATCTGCCTGTTCAGATGCCGGTGACCGTGATTCTAAAATCTGATTTAGACGAATGATGAAACGGATATGGAGGAGGATAACCTTCCCTTTTGGAACAACTCATGGATGATATGGATACTATCCATTATCGTTTCCTTGAACTTGTTTCAGTGAATCTCAATGCTGCGAGTAATTGTGAGAAACTGCTAGCATTGTTAGACGCTGACTTCATCTGGACAAAGAGCAGGATAATAAGATCTCTTTTCCGGTTAAGTCTACACGGGTGTCACAGGTCTTTGATTATGTAGACAACGCCATATTTAACTTCCTGTGGGAAGAAGTAATACGGTTTCTTATCATCATCTTCTGTATTTTTAACCGTTTTTTGATCACATACATTTAAAAAACGACCGGGGAAGATGTGTTGAGAGTTTCTCTGCATTGAATGAGTAGGCTAAGGTCTTAGTTGTAACCTTACCTTCATCATTATGCTGTTCGCTCGAACACAATTGAGAAGATAATTTCTTATTCAGAGCGAATTTAGACTCATGGTCTTATGTACTTCACTGTTAAGTACTGTGACCCAACATCTATATGGAAAGGAATTTTGTGGACGTTTGTACCTTTTTAAAAATTCTTTCCAGGCCTATTTATCACATATATCTCTGTCTTAACAGATGTTAAGTGGGAGCTATTCTGATGTGACGAAGCCTTGTGTCGTCATCGTTAATATTTGAATAGATGGAAAACTCGCTACAGGTCACTTTAGTTTTCCAGACACTAAGTCTTTAACGGTAAGTTTTCATTAATGTAGGATTAAGCTACACGAAAGCATAAATTCTCGGCTCTTTAAGTTGGGGTCTAATTGACCAAGGCCAGCAGAAAGAGTAGAAGAGTTTGTCCTAGACGCAGATCATCTATAAGGACTCATAGCGAAGGTATAGCTATCCCTCCTATATATTACTCTAGGGATTGACTTGGATAGGGGGTTTAGGTCTGTTTGAGTTTACTGATCAGACACCCCTGAGCCGGTGGCTCGAGGCTCTTACAGAGCTTGGTCCGTCCGATAATTAACTGGAACTGGATAATGTGTTTATCATGGCTCTAAAGGTTATTTAGGATAATCATTCAGTCGAAAAAGCGAGCGTTCGAATGTTCGACTGTCCGGCAATTATAGTTCTTAAGATCACTTGAAGAATGAACTAGATAATGTCTCATGGGATGAATGATAGAACACATATCCTACAATTCATTTTCAACAAGCTGGCTCGTTTGTTTTTTCATTGACCGAATTAGCCAGTTGTTAGGCTCGCTTTTGTCTTCTATCAGACATAACTGTGAAGATGTGAAGATTTTATGTGTCGGATGGGATTATGCGGAGCGGCTACAAATGTTATTTCGATGGATCTCTTACACACTTGTCGCCTCCAGTTATTCTTAACTGGAGTGGACAGACGTTTTTTCACTCAGGACCTGTATTGTTTTAACTGGTAGAGTGCTGGAAGCCCATATTTGGGCTTTATTTTGAAGTGCCGGCACTGCCATTTAAAGGCTTCATATTCTGTGTATATGCTTCATGTTATCGTTGAATTGAGATTATTTTATCTGTTAGGATTTGCCTTGTTATAATTTATGGGAGAGTGCCTATTGGCACTCTCCCATAAATTGTAACAAGGCAAAGATGCACAAAGAAATTTTAAGGACCAAAAATAATTTAGTACTCTACCAGTTAATGGATCTAGTAAACATAAGGTCAAGTTTGGGCAGATATTCAGTGGTTTGAGTTCATAATTGGGTTACAACCCTGAGTCAGACGGATTCTATATGCAGGGTTCTTGGGACAGTCAGTTCTTGGAGATCATATATTCATCAAGAAAGATGTCTTATTGTTTATGCTACATCATTAGATTATATTATTAGCGAACATGCATGTGGGATCACTCCAGGATAGTTAAGTTTGCAACGCATAGGAACAATAGTTTCCTTCATTTATGTCACCAGTGTTAGACTTTTGAGCGCATACAGATTACATTCAGCTGTATTCAGGGGAATGAATGGTAGGATAAGTGTATCCTTCAATTCATTTGATTCAGTAGATTACGTTAAAATTTAATAATCTCGGTGTGATTCCTACTAATAACATAGCTGTCGTCACAATATCCTTCTATCAGTTTTCTAAAGTGCCTGTTGTTGAACATTCGCAGAAGCTTCCTCCTCGAGAGGACCATCTTCATCAGGGGAAGTTTTGTTCTTCACGTCATTCTCCACCCATAGTGGCATAAGGGAATCTGTTAGACGTGAGGGAGCCTTTAGGGTTCCTATATTTTTGCTGTCTGGACCAGCAATGATCAAGTAATGTGGGTGAGGAGGTTTCAACATGTCTTTGAGTCCCTCTCCCCCCCCCCCCCCCCCATCCCACACTCACACTCTGTCTTGTATATATATATATTTATACATACATACTATGCTTTTGGGGTCGTGTGGAATGGTGCCCTCGTAGGCATATACGTAGTTTTTGTTGCATTAGTTTCCCATGTTTATTTTCTGATTTCTGATATACAAGTGCTTATTAAATCACCATAATTGCTGCTGTTTGAGTTCATAGGTGACTGCATAACCAGTTAGTGGTTTTTAGATGATTACATGCTGGATTTTAATGCACTCGCGCAATATTTTATTAGGCTATCGCTTTGGTGGACCTTGAAATTATTATATATTTCGGGGGCGGTCCGTGTTGGAGCCTGTTAATCATACCTACCTCCATTTCTAGATCCTGGTCTCTATTTTGTTGGTTCTCAAATCGCATATTCTCAAGTGTTTATAGTTGTAGATATCATATAGTACATGTTGGAGAATGTTCTTGCATGATTTTATTGTACAGAGGCCGCCTGTGGATGATCTTTGAAGTTTGATTTCTGTGTAGAGATTGTTCAGTGTATCTCGTTTTAATATGAGTATGTTATATTTTATATCACTGATTTCGTCGTACCAGTAGACGCTGTCTGCAGTGCATATTTTGTAGTGGACAATATTATTTACCCAAATCGTCGTTATTATTCCTGAATTAATTCCTGAGTGCCTGATCGATATTTATTTATATTGTTTCCTGGTACCGCTTATTGATTCCAGAGCTCTCCCCTCTTTCTTTTGAAGATATGTTCAAAAAAAGGGGGGGGGGATCATTTTCTCCACTTCTCTGGCTTATTGGGTATGTAACTATTAAGGAAGCTGTTTTGTCTGCACTATATTCGGCGTTCAGCTGTAGTATTATTGTATGGCATAGGTTTATGAGCAATTTATGGGCAATTTTCTCTCATTCTCAAATATGTCATCCTAATTTTTAGGGCTTAGTCCAGACTAGCCTTAAAAATTTGTGAACTCGTTACATCCTAATTAGCATGATTTCATGCTCAGATTTAGGATTTACATAATTGGGATCCATATTAGGATATGTCTCCTCTGTTATGGTGTAAAGAGACATACATGTAAATTCTAATTATTCTAATTTTCTTCATCATGGATGGAAGGATTTGATCTATGTTGATCTACTATTTCGGAAGTTCTAGGCCCTCCGGCTTTTTACGATTCAGCTAGTCTGGGCCATTGGTATACAGTATAAAAATATGAAAAAATTTAAAGTAATTTATATATTTTTTATACTTAACAATAGCCCAGACGGGAATGGCCCTCCCATGAGTGGGCAGTACTGGGCACTCATACCTCCCCGCTGAATTATTATATTATAATCTTTTTTACAAAGAATGATGTTGGTGCCAGTTTCGGTGACTTTCTGGCGTCTGCGCATGTGCGGAGAGTAAATGTATGGAAGGCCAGATAGGACTTCTAATTTTTGGTTTTGCATGCAAATTTTGGGGATTGGGGGGCAAAATTTGTGTTTGGCCCTAGATATTTTTGAGTTAGCACCAGCTAAGTCCGGGCCATTGGTAAGTATAAAAAATATATAAATTACTTTAAATTTTTTCATTTTGCAGAGTCAGAAGAGATAAATGGCAGACTATTAAGAAAGTTGAAGGGTAACATACACTTTTAGTAATATCGTATTTAGAGCTCAGAGCATTTAAAATTAATTTAACACTGACACAATAAAAAATTGAATCTGTTTTCTTTCAGGTGTTGATATTAGAGCCCACAAGACAATATATGCCAGCATATGTTCAAGTCAATAAAGAAGATGAAAACAGGGTATAAATACAACTTTTAGTGTTAGCAAACCTTTTTTATGCCCCCTGACTTAAGTCGAGTGGCATATAGTGATTGAAGTGTGCATGTGTCTGTCCGTGTGTGCGTGTGTGTGTCCGTGTGTGTGTGTGTGTGTGTCCGAGCCAATGACTCGAAAACTGTTAGGGCCACTGTCATCAAACTTCACACAATTATAAAGGACCATGGGAGGATGTGTCACACACCATAGCCGGGTTCGTACCTTCAGGTCAAGGTCACATTTCAAGATCACACTAAAATTCGGTCAATATTCGTGTCTCAGCCATTACTCAGAAACTAATCAGTACAATTGTTAAACTTTTTACAAATGTTAAGGACAGTCCGAAGGTGTGTAGCGTATAATAGTTTCTGCCGCATCTGCAAGGTGAAGGTTACAATTGACCTTCATATATTCAGGGTCACAAATCATGTCTCAAGCATAACTCCAAAACTATTAGGGCTACAATCATCTGACTTCGGTCAATTATAAAGGACAACGGTGGATGTGTCACACACCACAGCCAGGTCTGTAAGGTCAAGGTCACATTTCAAGGTCACACTTAAAATCATCAATATTCTTGTCTCAGCCATAACTCAGAAACGAACCAAAGTACAAATATTAAACTTTTTATAAATTTTTTTGTTTGATGGAGGTCAAGGTCACAGATCAAGGTCACTGCCACGTAGGGGGGCATAGACACTTCCGAGGGGAATCTCTTGTTGTTAATTACATGTAGTGAAACCATATTAATTATATAACCACTTTGAAGCTTAAAAATATTCAATTAACAGGAATTTGGTAATTTCCCGATATTCTAGTGATGAAGTGATCATTTTATTATATGCTAGCCTGTGAATTATCGCAAATTATGTAAAAGATATTTCTCGATATCCATCAAGTCCTTGAATATCGAGAAAAATCTCACAGTAGCTTCCTAAATGATGACACGCTTTGGCACATGATGTCGCCTTGAACGTTGCCCTGAAAGAACGATCAGCAGATCTTTGTTATTGTCTCGAAATTGTTTGCAGTCGAATTGGGTTGAATATTGCACAGTAACATATCAAATAGCATATAATAAAAAGAAAATCTACGCTTTATAGTGAAGATCAGGATTTATCTCATTCATGAAATAATTCCAGATATTCACTAAAACACAGCATAGATATCCTCTATTTGTTGTCTTTCTGGACTGAGTTCATGAACCTCTAGCAAACAAAGTATATAGAGGATATCTATTGTTTTTCAGTGGATACTGAAAACTATCTCATTAGTGACCGAGACAAATGTTTATTTTTCATTTTTCGCAAGTGTTTGCACACGCAAAAATAACCATTTATCTCAGTCATGAGTGAGATAATTTTCGGTATCCACTCAAAAACATTAGATTTTCTTTTTATTATGCACTTTTTATAAGAATCTGATCATTTCTATTGATAATTCCACTCGTTTCAATCTTGAATTGATGCATCAAAGTAAACAGCTGATGCGCATTGATACACGGAACTGCTTTCATCAAAGCTCGGAGCAGGTAGCATCTTTCAATCTGATTCAGCTGACAGGTTTATGCATCAATTTAAGGTGAATATGTGTTGAATTATTGCTGGAAATGATCGGTATCCCCTCAAAAACAATAGATTTTCTTTTTGTTATATGTTTTTAGAGGAAATTGATCATTTCCAGTGATAATTTGATTCGTATTCACATTGAAGTGATGCTTCGAAAGCCACCATTTTGATTGATACCGTGAAAGTGAAAATTTCTATATCTTCACAGTGGGGGATGTGATTTCTGTCTTTCTGCATTTTTTTCGATAATCTATCGTTTAGTGTATAATAAAAATGATTAAATACACACACTTCATTTATTCAGGGAAGTAACTTTTTGTTAAATTATGTTTTAACGTTGTTTACATCCTCATATTTTTATACTGTACCAATGACCCAGACTTAGCTGGTGCTAACTCTAACAAAACCAGGGCCAAACACAAATTTTTCCCCCCAATCCCCAAAATTTGCATCCAAAACAAAAAGAAATCATGTCCTAAAGGACCTCCATACTACGCCTCTACTGCGCATGCGCAGTGACGCAGACGTCCCGAAATTGGCGCCAATTATCATTCTCTGTTTGGCCCTTCATCAGTCAACATCTCACTGATCTTTGTGCTTGTAAATCTCAGTTTAAAGGATGCCAGACACGTAATTTTTGGAGAAAATGTGATTCTAAGGAGGATAGAAGGAGGAGAGGAAAAAGAAGTGACAAAAAATAATCAGGGCTGTACTTAAAATTTTTTGATGAAATTATGTTAAGTTGCCTATTTTCGAGGCATGGGCCTCTTGTTGTCATTCTTGCTAATTGTTGCACTGCTTATTCAGTGTTTCCTCTCCCCTAGCCTTTTAAAAGTCCCCCCTTGCAATTCTCCCATGCTTTTGGCATATTTTTGAGAAATTTCATTTCTAAAATTTCCTGGGAGAGTTGCTTGGTTACAGAATGTTTTCTGTTATTTTCCCCATAGTTACGTTTTCACCCATGGGTGTATAACGTTTGTGTTCTGCATCTTCCATCTGATGTTCTGCAGATTCTCCCCTGGGAGTCTCTGTTTTGCATCAGATAGAGTGTAATTGATGACTGATTCCGGGCCAGTTTTTTCAGTGCCTGGAGTCATGTTTTCTGGTGTTTTTACACTGTTTGTTTTCATTGGCAACAGCCTTTTTTGAGGGGGGCTGTTTGCCTTTGCTGTAGTTTATCTCACTATAAGATACATTTATATTATCCGAAAGTGTCTCATTAATTATTTAATATAAATTTAAAATTTTTGACCACACTTTGCCATCGGATCCATCGGGGCTCAACGTTACTTTTCAGCAACTTGGGCTTTGCTGAAAAAATATTTTTTCAAAATTATTTTGTTTTGCAATTGTTTTTTCATTTATTAATGGATCATGTTATTATGTATCTTTGTGTCAGGGGTTTTTGCGAGTAACTAGGACTTATTGTTGTTCTTTCACAATGAAGGGACGTTGTTCAAATTGTAATAGGAAGAAATCTTCCTCTGACTTTCATGATCATTGTATTAATTGTAGTCAGTGTTCTCGCATTAATCCCTGTCCTATATGTGAACATTGGGATGAGAAACATTGGAAACGTGTGTCACGATATGTTGTTTCTGGAGAAAGATCGATGCCGGCTCTTTCTCCGCAAGGTCACTCTACTCTCTCAGTTTCTGTTTCAGAGGAACCAGAACAGGGTGATGTTTCCATGTTATCTTCTTCAAGTGTGCGTCCGTCGTCACAAATGAATTCAGAGCTAGCGGCAAAAGTGCTCATGGAGATTAGACAAATGTCGTCCGCTAGCTCGCCCGGTGTAGCGTCCATTCACCGAATGGTTCGGCAGCCGGGTTCGTCCGATGCGGTCCAAGAGGAAATTTTGGGTGATGCGAGCACTATAAACATAATAGATGCACACCCAGTGACGGCGGATAGTAAGCGAGAACGGAGGAAGCCTTTGAGTCCGGTTCCTAGCTCGTCCAGGTCCAGCCGGGCCGCGAGCGAGAGAGGCCCCTCTCTCGTACAACAACATCTGGGACCAGATGTTGTGGTACAAAATGTGTCTTTAGCGGAGCATACGTCCGTCGCTCGGGACACTCCGTTGTATAAGCAGTCCGCAGAGACTGTTAAGGCTTCCTCTTCTCGTCAGCGCACACGACCGCACCTTGGCTGCGTGACCGCCGATATATTACCAGCTTCGCCGATCAAGGATTCTTCGGCGACCAGGTCACACCATCCGGCAGCCAGGGATTCGAGACCGATGGACTCCGGACGTTCGCATAGGAAAAGTATGCGGGAGCCATCTGATGCGGAGCTGCCCTCGGCGAAGCAGCGAAAGACTGCGCCTCCGCAGGTCTCGACGCCGGACATTCTTGTGCAGATAGCACAGCTTATCGCAGCAGCCGACAGAAACGGTGTCGGATCGAGAATTATCCGACGGCGCTGGGTCGATATGCTCCGCCGAAGCATGGGGGCGGACGACCGGGAACATCATGAGGTCCGACCGGATGGTGAAAGGGATACGGATGACTTGGAGCTATCCCTTTCGGAACAACATAAAGCTGCCGTGGACTTCATCCGGCACTTTCTCCCTCAAGTTGTTCCGTCGGGCCAGACTGCTGCGCTTCCGGACAAGAGAATTATAGTGTCATTGGACTCTGAATTTTTTGAGCGGTTCAGGGACATCGCTCCCGAGTTTCCGTCGCAGTCCAATAATGTTGCAAGAACATTTGAATTATTGAACGACGCTATATTTAAACTTGCTTCCAGGACGGGGAAAGCAGGTTTCTTGTCCGCTAATACTCTCAACCTACCTTTCATTAATGCAAGGAATAAATTCGATACGGCAGGACAGGGTATACCGAGAGTTCCTCTGCGTATGGATGACGAGGCGGAAGACTTAGAGCTATCATTACCGTCGTCAGCTTCTATTCCAACCGCGGTGTTGGAAACAGCTATTGCGTCTAACAGAGCCAATTTAGATGCCTTATCTTACGCAGATCACCTTACTAAGGCGTTATCACTGCGCCTTCAGGGGAAAGAGTTTCAGGATATACAGTCCTCTTTAAGACTTCTTTCAAGGGCAGTAGCTTATTCCACGTGTAACTCCGCCCTTTCAGTGGCAAATCTGGAGTTGGTTAGACGTGACGCAGCCCTAGCTACATCCACACTAGTGGATTCTAAGGTGAAGAACTCTCTTAGAGTCGCTTCGGTCTCAGGAGAACTTCTCTTTGACGGCAAGCTTTCCGCTATTTATGATAAAATTACAAAGAAAGCTAAGGATTCTCTGTTGTTCAAATCTGCTCCTAAGAAGTTGGATACAGCAGACACAAATAAGACAGGCACTTCTGGGTCTAATGCGCCCAAGAGAGGTTCCTATAGAGGTTCCGGTGCGTCCTCTTGGTCTTATTCGAGAGACCGTCAGGATAGCGACTCTCGTTCGGGACGTCCTTCAGGCCGGGACAATCGGTCGGACGCCCCGAGGTCGACGGGGCGAGGTGCGGGTCGTGGAAGACGTGGTTTCTCCTACCGCAGGCCTCGCAGGTCCAGGAGGTGATGGCTTAAACCTCTATCGCGTTCCGGTTGGCGGAAGGTTGTCGAGCTTTTCACAAGAATGGGCGTCGATTACAGACGACCCTTGGGTGAGAGGAGTGACTTCGGAAGGTCTAAAGATATCCTTCAAACGAAAGCCTCCATTAACTCGAAGTCCAAAGTGGACTCATCTTCCGTCAAATCCGCAGAAAAGAGACGCTCTGTTATCAGAGGTGCAGTCTCTTTTAATGAAGAACGCGGTAGAGGTCGTAGAAAACCAGGAATCTCCGGGATTCTACAGCCATCTGTTTCTGGTTCCGAAACCAGACGGCTCGTTCCGTCCAGTTATAGATTTGAGCTGGATAAACAAGCTGATCGTCGCTCCGAAGTTTTATATGGAGACGATTCGATCGGTCAGAGCGAGTATTCGGGTGAACGATTATGCAACGAGCATAGATCTTAAAGATGCGTACTTTCACGTCATGGTACATCCGACATTCCGAAAGTATTTACGCTTCGCAGTCCTAGGAGTGGTGTATCAATTCCGGGCGATGTGCTTCGGATTGAATCTAGCACCCTGGGCTTTCACTCGGGTAATGAACTCGGTAATGATCTACTTCCGAGCTCATTCGTCTGCGGTAACGTCGGCCTACCTGGACGACATTCTTCAGAGGTACGGCAACGAGTTAACGCTTCAGAACGATGTTCTATTGCTCCGACGTCTCGGTTTTATAGTAAACGAGGAGAAGTCGGATCTGGTGCCGTCCAAGTCATTCACTCATCTGGGAATGAGCTTCGAGACGCACAACAATCTCGTTCGTCTGCTGTTAACCAGAGCGAAATTAGTCAGTTGTTATGCTCGCTATTGTCTGCACGCAGACAAAGTCACGGCGAGAGAATTTATGAGACTGATAGGTCTGTGCGGAGCCGCCGCGGATCTCATTCCAATGGGGCAGTTACGCACACGTCCTCTTCAAATTTTCCTGACTCAGAATTGGAGTGTGAAAATTCATTCGCTCGATGTAGACGTTCTCTTGTCAGATCAAGTGAAACAAGAGATTCAGACTTGGGCAAACATTCAGTGGTTAACTCAAGGAGTTCCGCTGCAGTTGCCGGATCCGAGTTTTACCGTTATGACGGATGCCAGTCAAACAGGTTGGGGTGCATCATTAATCCCAACGGATTCGAGATGCCAGGGTCTTTGGGATCCGCAATTCCTGTGCAAGCACATAAACATCAAGGGAATGATGTCAATTTGGCTTGCGTTACGTCACTGGATGGACATTATTCACGATGCTCATGTCCAAATCTTATCCGACAATACGACAGTAGTGGCGTATATACGGAATCAGGGAGGCACTCATTCAGTTCCGTTGTTCAATCTAACGGAAAGAATCCTTCTGTTTGCGTTAGAACATCACGTTCTTCTTTCGGTCCGTCACATACCGGGTCGTCTGAATGTGCTAGCAGACTCCCTTTCACGAAAGGGTCGCTTGTTGCCGTCGGAGTGGACTCTCAACAAACAAGTATTCAATCAGATTTGCTACCAATGGGAACGGCCAATGATAGACTTATTTGCGACACATCTCAACAATCAGTTGCAGACGTATGTGTCTCCGTGTCCGGATCCAAGAGCATTTGCAGTAGACGCTCTGTCGATCCCTTGGGATGGAATGATAGGATATGCATATCCTCCAGAGCTGTTAATTCAACAAGTACTGCTAAAGATAAAACAATCTCAATGCAAGATTCTGTTGGTAGCATCTCTGTCGCCACAGAGACCATGGATAAATCTACTCAGGTGTCTGTTGTGGGACCTACCGCGGAAGCTTCCTCCACGGGAGGATCTTCTTTCGCAGGGGAAATCGCGCCAACTCCATCACAACCCGCAAGGTCTCAACCTTCACGTTTTTCCGTTGTGCGGTCCTTCTTGCATGGCAAGTACTTTACAGGACGAGCAGTGGACGCAATTTCTAACTGTAGGAGGACCTCCTCTTCTCCAAATTATGCGGCTAAGTGGAAGGTTTTTCGTCGTTGGTGTAGGGAACATTCTGTAGATATATTCGATCCCTCTATACCAGACATTGCAAACTTTCTAGTATACTTGTTTGACGAAATCAAACTGCAGCCTGTTACTATAAAGGGTTATAGATCTATGTTATCTGATACCTATGCACATCATGATAGTTTACAAATTGGATCTAATGTCTCTTTATCGAAGTTGGTTAGAAACTTTTCGATAAATAGACCCAGAACTCTTAGATTAATTCCTAAGTGGAATTTAGCTTGGGTTCTTCTTAAATTGAAGGAAAAGCCATTTGAACCTCTTGGGACAGTAGATTTCAAATTCTTATCTTATAAGACAGCTTTTCTCTTAGCTTTCTCTTCTGCTAGAAGAGTCAGTGAGCTTCATGCACTATCGGTGGATGATTCTCATTATCGTAGTGTTGGGAACACTATCACCTTCACTACTAATGTGGGTTTTTTAGCTAAGAATCAGGCTCCTAATAAATATCCGGAACCTATTGTTATTAAGGCTCTTCCGTCTTCAGACGGGCGTAGGCCTTTACTCTGTCCTGTTAGAGCATTACGTATCTATAAACAGAGATCTCAGTTTATCAGAAAGGGACGGAAACGTTTCTTTCTGTCTTTGATGCCTAATAGAAAGGACATTTCAGTCCATTCTATTGCTAGATGGATTCAGTTAACTATCCGTACTGCTTATGAAGATTTATCTTCTTCTCAGCAGTCTGTGCTTAAGATTTCTGCTCATGAAGTAAGAGCTCTTTCTACTTCCTGGGCTTATGCTAATAGTGTTGCTATTACAGATTTAATGAAGGCTGCTTATTGGTCTCAGCCATCCACATTTACGAATTTTTATCTCAGAAATATTGAGTCCATTTCTGGAGACCTGCATTGTTTAGGTCCGTTATCTGTTGCTCAGAATGTCGTCCACTAAACAGTTGCAACTATAGTTATGCAGGCTTTCTGTTCCGGCAGTGATTCCGTCCGGCTGCCCTCTTCGCTCTGGGCTATTTGACCCAGGGCAAGGGGAAGGGGGGGGGGGGGGGGGCAGATGTTCCCTTAGGTCACCTGCTTTATAGTGAAAAGCAACGGAATGCCTCCTCCAAGTCAGTATTTCTGAGTCGCTTCCGGGATGGTTTTAAAGTGTAATATTAATGTTTAAATTCATTCATGTCTTATTTTTAAAGTGTAGCGCGGTGTGAAGCATTTGTATATGTCAAGTGTCAAACGGGCTTTGATATACAATACTCGGACACTTTTAAATGACTATAAAGAGTCTCAATTCTCTGGACTACTTTATTTATTGGCTTGCTTTAAAAATAATTAGTATAAGGGTTATACTGGATGTTAATAGAGAACATGAATGTTATTGTGCTCAATTATTAACGGTAGTGTATCTTTCTAATTTAATATTAAATAAGAAAGATACATGTAAAGCCTAATACTCCTTTTCTCCTTAAGGGGTTACCTCTTTCCTATATAGTTGAGCTTATTGGATTTTCCTCTATGTCCTAGGCCCTCCAGCCTGTTTACTATTCAGCTAAGTCTGGGTCATTGGTACAGTATAAAAATGTTAAAAAATTTATAGTAATTTATATATTTTTTATACTTACCAATGACCCAGACAGGGATGGCCCTCCCTGGAGTTGGGAACTCTTGCCTCCCCGCTGAGTACATAGCGCTGACCAGGCACTGCCAGTAAGAATGATAATTGGCGCCAATTTCGGGACGTCTGCGTCACTGCGCATGCGCAGTAGAGGCGTAGTATGGAGGTCCTTTAGGACATGATTTCTTTTTGTTTTGGATGCAAATTTTGGGGATTGGGGGGCAAAATTTGTGTTTGGCCCTGGTTTTGTTAGAGTTAGCACCAGCTAAGTCTGGGTCATTGGTAAGTATAAAAAATATATAAATTACTATAAATTTTTTAACATTCTGTCATTCTCAGTGCAATTGCAATCAGTTTATCTGCATTTCAGTTTATCTCAGGTTCTTTAATACTCAATTATATTTTTAGAAAAAAAATGAAATTTTTCATTATTAAAAATGTTTTTTTTTACCAAGTGTCATCCTCTAGTCATATTAGGTAAAGATTTAACCCTTTACCAAAGGAAAAGCCCTCGTAATTTACAAATTGAGCAGTTGAAAAAAAAAACTTCCACAAAACCAGATCATGTGACCCATCAATGAGCTCATTCCAATGATGGGTCATATGATATGGTTTTGTTGAAAATTTTTGAAAAAACATTAAAAAAAATAATTAAAATATAAATTTCCGTATTGTGTGCATTGGGTAAAGAGATAAACATGTGAGTGGCTAAAATTAAAAGCATTTCTCTTTTTAAGTTCTTGTATTTAGAAACATTTTGTTAACGTAAAAAGTCTTTGAAAGTCCATAAATACAATTATTACACATCCATTAACCCTTTACCTAACATGAAAAGCAGATGACACGTGTAGGAAAAATTCTTGAATAACCAATTTTTTTCATTTTTTGTCTCAAAAACATAGGTTATAACCCTTCATTGGAACGAGCTCATTCCAATGAGGGGTCATAACCTATGTTTGTGAGACAAAAATGAATAAAATAATGAAAATGAATAAGCGATTTTTTTAGAATAGCACTATCCTGTTTTGGCCGTTACGTTGGGTAAAGGGTTAAACTTTAAACCCTTGTATTTAACGGAATCACCACTTTGACATAAATGTTTCTGTATTCAACTGGTGATGTACAAGCCAGAACTTTTTTCCCAGCTCCATTTATACTAGTTACTTTTCCATCGAGTCATTAGTTACGCTTCAAAAAGTTTCCAAATTTTGTTATATAATTATCGATCGTCTGTTGCCTAGTGTAAAAATGAGAATGTCCAAAGCAAGTAAAGTCAGTTCATAAAAAAATTAGTTAACCAAGCTGGTTATATCATTCTCAAAAAACAGACTTACTTTCCCCGAGATCAATCAGGAGACAGTCATTGCCAGACTGCAAGCTTCTTAATCCTTTACCCTTCGTAACTGCCAAAACTGGCCAATGCTATTCACAAAAATCACCTTTCAGTTTTCATTATTTTTTTCATTTTTGTCTCAAAAACGTAACTTGTGACTGCTCATTGGAACAAGATTCAGCTCATTCCAGTGAGGGGTCATAAGCTATGTTTTTGATGCAAAAAATCAAAAAAGATTTGATTATTCAAGAATATTGTTTGCAAGTGTTGTCTACCTTTTGTCTTTCATGTTAGATAAAGGGTTTTTTCTTTAGGCCTTGAAGTTTATATAATTAGGCCTTACATTGTTTATTTATTATATGTGGCTGAATTAAAGAAAATATGCTTTCATCTAACCAACTTCATATTTTTATACTTTACCAATGACCCAGACTTTGCTGATGCTAACTCTAAAATATTTAGGGCCAAACGCAAATTTTACCCCCAATCCCCCAAATTTGCATCTAAAACTGAAAATTACATGTCCTATGTGGTCCTCCATACTTTTACTCCACTGCGCATGCGCAGTGTCAAGGAGGTCTCGAAACTGCCGCCAAAAGTCATTCTTTGTTTGGCCCTCAATACAGATACACTTCACTGTTATTTGTGCTTGTAAATCTCAGTTTTAAGGATGCCAGATGCATAATTATGAGAGAAATGGTGGATATATGGTGGAAATAGAAGGTGGAGAGGAAAAAAACAGTGGAAACAAATGTTCAGGGCTGTAACTTATAATTATTTTACGAAATTGTTACATGTTGCCTATTTTCGTGGCATGACCTTATTGTGGTCATTCTTGCTATAAATTTTCCATTGTTTAATCAGTGTTTCCTCTCTCCATTTCCTTTATTCCCCCCTAGCTATTCTCCCATGCTTTTGGCTTATTTTTTGTAATGTTTATTACTAAAATTTCTTGGGAGTTTTTGGCTTGGAAACAGAATTTTTTTTTCTGTTTTTTCCCCATGTTTATGTCCTCATCCTAGGGGTGTTTAGGCATTTTGGTCTGCATCTACCATCTGATGTTCTACAGTTTCTTCTCTGGAAGCCTCTGTTTATATAGTGTTTAAATTGGTAACTGATTTTGGGCCATGTTTGTTTTAGTGCCTGGAGTCATGTTTCCGGGTTGCAGACACTTTTGCTTATGTTGACAACTGTTACTTCTGACAATGATTACTTGTCTTATGCTTAATTTAGTTTATAGCAAGATACATTAATATTGTCCATAAGTGTTACATTAATTTTTTCAAAATGATTAAAATTTTTGTCCACACTTAGGTTTTTTGGGGGCTCAGGGTTCCCATTGGGAACTTGGGCTCTTCTGAAAATTTTTTCCAAAATTTTTTTTTTAAAAATTATTTTCTTTGGAAATGTTATAATGAATTATAATATATTATGTATATTTATTTCAAGAGTTAGTGTGAGTAATATGACGGTGTATATTTTTTCTGGTTGAAAAAATGTTCTTCAGTCGTAATGCGAGGATATCTTCCTCTAATTCACAAGTTCATTGTGTTTCTTATAGTCAATGTAGTCGCATTAATTCTTGCTCTGTGTATATTGATTGATATGATAACGTTGGAGACGTGTGTCACGATATTTTGTTGCGGTGAGAGGTCCATTACGGTCCTCTCTCCGTAGGGTCACTATATATTATCAGTTTCCTTTTTTAGGACTCACAGAGTGATGTTTCCGTGATGTCTTCAATAACTGTGTCTCCGTCGTTGCAATATTAAGGTATTATGACAATTGCTGGGAGTTAGCTAGTTCTATCGAAGGCATTGTCGCCCGATAGTCCGCCCGGTGTCGCGTCCATTCACTAGGAAATAAGAATGGTACAGCACCCGGGTTAGTCCGTTGCGGTCCAGGGAAGCAGATTGGGTGATGCGAGCACTATAAAATATCAGATGTGCACACCCAGCAACGACGGATCCGAGGATAGTACGGAGGAAGCCTGTCAGTCCGATAGCTAGCTCGTCCAGGTCCCCCGGACTGCGATGTTGATGTATGTTGTTCGCTTAGTCAGAGCTTACGTCCACTCCTCCTCTTCGGGATGCTCCGTCGCATGAGTCCGACGCGGCTGTTATATTGGCTTCCTCATCCTCGTCAACACACACGACCGCACCTTGGCTATGTGACCACAGATTTCCAGGGGACGTTCGCATATTATATAATGCAGGATTGATCGTCTCTGGTGCTCTTGCTTCGCCGACCAAGGAATGCACGTCGACCAGGTCACTCCATCTGCTAGCCAAGGATACGAGACCTTTCCAGTTGGGATGTTCGCATATTATATAAATGCTGGAATGAACATCCCAGGAGCTTCCAGCAGATATTTCACGTATGACCGCGGCTGCACAGGTCTCATAGGGTAACATGAACTAGATATTGTTACCGTGATGTCTTTGTAAAGTGTGCTTCCGTTGTCACAGTCAAATGAAGAGTTAGCGGCAAAAGTGCTCATGTAGATACGTCAATTGCCTGGAGTTTGCTTATACGATAGATGGCATCGGTGTCCACTAGCTCGCCCGGTGTCGCGACCATTCACCGAATGGCTCAGCACCCGGGTTCGTCCATTGCGTTCCAGGAAGGAGATTTGAGTGATGCGAGCACTATAAAATACAATGTGCACACCCAGTGACGACGGATACGAGGATGGTACGGAGGAAGCCTATTAGTCCGGTTCCTAGCTCATCCAGGTCCATCTGGGCTGCGAGTGAGAGAGGTCCCTCTCCTGTATTACAACATCTGGGCTCAGCTGTTGTGGTACAAAACGTTCCTCAGTCGGAGTATATGTCTACTGCTCGGGACGCTCCGTTATATAGACAGTCCGGAGAGACTGCTCTTTCGGCTTCCTTATCCTCATGGCAGCACACGCGACCGCACCTTGGCTATGTGACCTGTGATATTCAACCAACATCGCCGATCAGGGATTCTACGGTGGCCCGGTCACGCCATCCGGTAGCCAAGGATACGAGGCCTTCATTCTCCGGACGTTCGCATATTAGATGTATGCAGGAGTGAACGTCCAAGGAGCTTCCAGCGGCTATATCCTATAAGACCGCAGCTCCACAGGCCTCTATTGTGGATATGCTATCGCAGATAGCACAAATTATCGCAGCATCCCAGCAACCGACAGTAACTCTGTCAGATCAGGAATTATCCGCTGTTGCTGGGTTGGTACATTCCGCTGCCGGTTCATTTACGGATGACCAAGAATTTCAAGTGGTCCGACAGGATAGTGAAAGGGATACGGATGAGTTGTATTTTCCCTTTTCGGAACAACATGATTGCCATAGAGTGCATCTGGCATTATCATCGGACGTTGTTCCTCTGGACCAAAATGCTGCGCTGCTGGATACGAAATGGATAGCGCCACTGGATATAGAATTCTTAATTGGTTTAGGGACATCATCCCTCAGTTTCCAACATAGTCCAGATATGTTTCACGGACATTTGATCTGTTGAATGACGCTATATTTATATAACTTGCTACCTAAATGGGCAGGTCAGGTTTCTTATCGGCAATATGCTCTACATCTGCCTTTCATCATTTCATTGAATATTTTGAAACGGCAGGACAGAGCATTCTGAGAGTTCTCTGCGTCAAGATGACCAGGTCAGGAACTAGTATTGTTTTCTATGTCATTTCTAACCACAATGTTGGAATTAACAATATCGTGTAGCAGGGACAGCTTAGATGCATCATCGTACGCAGATCACCTTACAAGAATGTTATCATTACGTCTCTAAGGGAAAAGAATTCTAGGATGATAATATCCTTAAGAGTTCTTTCAAGGGCCTCACGTAAAACTCCGTCCTTTAGTGGCAATATGGAGTTGGTTAGATGTGACGCGGCCCTGGCTACATCCACGCGTGTAGATAGTAAGGTGAAAAACTCAGAGTCGCTCCGGTCTCCGCAGAGTTTTCTTCGACGACAAGCTTTCTGCAGTTTATGATCAGTTAACTAAGAAAGCTTTAGACTCTCTGCTATTAAATTTTGCTTCCATATAGTCGGATTCAGCAGAGAAGAATAGGACAGGCACTTCTGGGACGTATACGTCCAAGGGAAGTTCCTATAGAGGTTCCTATGCATCCTCTAGGTCTTATTCTAGAGACCGTCAAGGTAGCGACTCAGATAGAGGCCGTAATTCTGACCGAGACATCCGGTCAGACGCCCCTAGGTCGACGAGGCGAGGTGCGGGCAGTGGAGGACATGGCTTCTCCTTCCACAAGCCTTGCAGGACCAGGAGGTAATGGTTTTAACCTCTATCGTGTACTAGTGAGCGGAAGACTGTCAAGTTTCTCAATGATTTGGGATTAGATTACGGATGTACCTTGGATTCAAGGGGTGATTTCGGAAGGATTAAATTGTTCCTCAAATGAAATCCTCTGTTAACTCGGAGTTCAAGTTGGACTCAGCTTCCATCAGTCAGTGCGATAGACGCTCACTTCCATCAGAAGTCCAGTCTCTTCTGGAGTGATTATGATAGAAATCGTAGAAATCCTGGAATTTCCAGGGTTCTACAACCATCCTTTTCTGGTTCCAAAACCAGACGGCTCGTTCCGTCCACTCATATTCTGAGCTGGATAACAAGCTGATCGTGGCTCCAAGTTTCTATATGGAGTCCATCCGATCAGTCAGAGCGAGTGTTCGGGTGTACGACTATGATATATGCATAGATTTCTAGTTGCATACTTACACGTCAGGGTACATCAGGCGTTCAGAAAGTATCTTTGCTTCTTTATCATAGGAATTGTGTTTCGGTCTGAATCTAGTTCCTGGGCTTTCACTCGAATAACGAACTTGGTAATGACTCATTTCCGAGCTCATTCGTCTGTGGTAACGTTGGCCTACCTGGACGACATTCTTCACAACGAGGTAATGCTTCAGAACAATGTGTAGATTCTGCTTCTATTGATCTGACATCTCGGTTTCATAAGTAAACGAGGAGAAGTCGGATCTGGTTTCGTCCAAGTCATTTACCCACCGGGGGATGAGCTTGGAGACGCATAACATTCTCATTCGTCTGCCGTTAATCAGAGTGAAATTAATCAGTTGTTATACTAGCTATTGTCTTCGCTCAGACAAAGTCTCAGCGAGATCTTATGTGACTGATACGTTGTGCGGAACTGCTGCGATTTTATTCCAATGGGGCGGTTACGCATTTGTCCTCTCCAAATTTCTTTTAATTCAGAATTGGAGGGTGAAGATTATTTCGCTCGATACGTACATCTTCTTGTCAAACCAAGTGAATAAGAGATTCAGACTTGGGCAAGTTTTCAGTGCTGAACTCAAGTAGTTCCACTGCAATTGCCGGATCCAAGTTTTACAGTTTTGACGTATGTCAAACACTTTGGGTAGTTTCATTAAACCCAATGGATTTGAAGTGCCAGGGTCTTTTGTTTCCGTAGTTCCTTATCAAGCAGACAAACATCAACAATGATGTCATTTTGGCTTGCGCTACGTTATTGATGAACGTTCTTCAGAATGCTCATATGCTAATTCTGTCCGACAACTCGACGGTATTAGCGTATTTTCGGAATTATGAAGGCACTCAGTCCATCCTGTTATTCATGTTAACGGAAGGATTCTTTGGTTGGTACTAGAACATCAAGTTCTTCTATTGGTTCGTCATATTCCGGGTCGTCTGAATGTATTAGCGGAGGGGCCGTTTGTTGCCACCAGAATGGACTTTCAGCAAACCAGTATTCAATCAGATTGCTACCAAGAAGCGCGGCTAATGATCGACTTTTTCGCAACGCATCTCAACAATTAGTTGCAGACGTATGTGCCACAATTTTTGGATCTTCAAACGTTTGCAGTAAATGCTCTATCGATCTTGTGAACGAAATAATAAGATATACGTATCTTCCAGTGCTGTTGATGTAACAGATATTGCTCAATGTAATTATTTCAATGCAAATTCTGTTGGTAGCTTCTCTAGATCCACAAAGACTGAGGATTAATTTACTTAGGTGTCTGTTGTGGGACATGCCGTGGAAGCTTCCTCCACATTTCGGTCCATTCTATGGTCACTTGGATTCAATCTGCTATCAGTTCTGCTAATAATTATATCTTCATTCAGCAGTCTATGCGTTAGTTTTAAGCTCATGAAGTAAGAGTTCTTCTACATCATAGGCTTAAGCTAAATATGTTGATATTACAGATCTGATGAGGGCTGCATATTGGTCTTAGCCCTCCATTTTCACGATTTTGTATCTGAGAAATATTGAGTCCTTTCTGCAGATCTACATTGTTTAGGTCCGTTATTTTTTACTCAGAATGTCGTCTACTAAACAGTGGCAACTATATGTGTATAGGCTTTCGGTTCCGGCAGTGACTCTGTCCTGCTGCCCTCTTTGCTCTGGAGTATTTGATCCAGGGCAAGGGGAAGGGGGGGGGGGGGCAGGTGTTCCCTTGGGTCACCTGCTTTATAGTGTAAAGCGAGGGAATACCTCCCTTGGAGTCAGTAATTCCGAGTCGGTTCCAAGATGTTTTTAAAGGGTAAAGCCTATGTTTACTCATCTGTGTAATATTTTTTTTAAGCTTTGATTAGTGTGAAGTATCTGTATATATCACGTGATTAATTGGGCGTTAATATACATTCTTCGTACACTTTTAAATGAGTATATAGAGTCTCATTTCGCTAGACTCCTGTATTTATTGGCTTTCCTTTAAAAATATTGGATTTTCTTTTATGTCCTAGGCCCTCAAACCTTTTTACTATTCAGCTAAGTCTGGGTCATTGGTACAGTATAAAAATGTTAAAAAATTTATAGTAATTTATATATTTTTTATACTTACCAATGACCCAGACGGGGATGGCCATCCCAGAAGTTGGGAATTGGTTGTAAGAATGACTTTTGGTGGCAGTTTCGAGACCTCCTTGACACTGCGCATGCGCAGTGGAGTAAAAGTATGAAGGACCTTCTAGGACATGTAATTTTCGGTTTTAGATGCAAATTTTGGGGATTGGGGGGTAAAATTTGCGTTTGGCCCTAAATATTTTAGAGTTATCACCAGCAAAGTCTGGGTCATAGGTAAGTATAAAAAATATATAAATTACTATAAATTTTTTAACTTTCAGAGTATATGCTTATGGCATGTCCAACCGGATACTGCTGATAAATCTCCACATGAATGGGTATTTGCTGAAGCATCAGTCAGAGGCGTAAGGTAAGTTTGAGTTAGTTTAGATTCTTCAAAATATAAATATGACATTGTTTTAATCTATTTAGTTACTTCACATAATATTCTGTTAATCACAGTTGATTTTTAATTTCAGTTATTACCAGGTTCATTGTAGGCACCGAGAGAGTAAGCACATCAATAAAGCACTCATATTCTCCTCTTGTACTTCATCTTAAACTGGAAGCAAATGGTAATTGGTACTTGATCAGTACAATGGAACCATGTTAATTGAGTAGTGACTTTGCTTTGGAAATTATTCAGTTAACAGTAGCATTCACTTAACAGGGATTTGGTCACTTTCCTGTATTCTAGAGATAAATTGAGCATTTATCCGATTACATCTTGTTTGACAGAGCTGTGTGAGCACTGTCAAACAAGTTATAATAGATCAAATGTCTGTATTGGTTGTCCTGAGGCCAAATAGGTCTAATCGGGGAATTCAGTGATTATCAGGGTAATTTCTCGACATATTATAAGATTTTTTATTCAATTAACAGGAATTTACTTTATAATCCATGCAATTAGTAGATCAAATTGATATTAAAGGTATGGGTAAATGGTTTTGTGTTATATTCAATTAACATTGTTATTCAATTAAGAGATATCCAATTAAGGAGACTCCACTGTTCTGATATGTTTTTCTATAATATGTATCTGTAACAAAATAATTATTGGCAACAAATTTTAATTACAAAAAATTGTGTATCACTCTATCAGTTAATATTTGCCTTGTTGACTTGTCTGGAGATTCATTATACCCCCACTTTCGAAGAAAATGGGGGGGGGGGTATACTGGATTATATGCATCCGTCCGTCTGTTCATCCGTCTGTCTATCCATCCATCCGTCCAGGCTTAGCAGAGGTACATTGTGGGGTTTACAATTTAGGGTCAGTGGTAGTTGTGGGATTGGATTAGTACAGCGGCCACTTGTGGGGTTATTTTTTGCACTGTGGGGTTAATTTTTTTACCTTGTGGGGTTAGGGTTTAAAATGGGAAAAACCCCACAAGTAAGAATGTGTAAGAATGTCCATCCGTCCATGTGTGAGTCCGTCCGAGAATATTCATAACTTTCATAATTTTTTTAGCTTAACTTGACATAGTCAAGATAAGCTATTGCCATCACGCGTGCGGAAGTCTGTTAGTCTGTGAGTCTGTTAGTCTGTGAGTCTGTTAGTCTGTGAGTCTGTGACGTCTGTTCACATTTTCCTTTAGCACGGGCTACACCCCGCAGTTCTTTTCTGATCGCCACGAAATTTCATATGCAGGTTTGGGGTCATGTCTAGATGAGAACGTCCCCTTTTGGTCGCGATCGGGCAACTGGTATGGCTGCCCGAGCCCAAAACCTGAAAACCATTAGCACAGTCTACAGGTCGTATTTATGAAGGGATTTCATTGTAACTTGGTAAGATGCCTCTGTATAATGCCTAGATGAGAACATCCCCTTTTGGGCATGATCTAACAACCGTGATGGCTGCCCAAGCCCGAAACCCAAAAACTTTTAGCACAGTCTGCAGGACATGTTTAATGTGGAGGGATTTCATTGTAACTTGGTAGGATGACTCCTTATGATGTCTAGATGAGAATGTCCCCATTTGGGCATGATCTGCCAACCGTGACGACTGCCCGAGCCCAAAACCCGAAAACCTTTAACACAGTCTTCAGGTCATATTTATTGAGGAATTTCATTGTAACTTGGTGGGTTGACTTCATACAATGTCTAGATGAGAAAGTCCCCTTTTGGACGTGATTGGGCAACTGTGATGGCTACAGGGGCCCAAAGTCCAAAAACCTTTAGCACAGTCTAGAGGTCATATTTATGAAGGGATTTCATTGTAACTTGGTAGGATGACTCCAAATAATGTCTAGATGAGAACGTCCCATTTTGATCACGATCATGCAGCCTTGATGGGTGCCCGAGCCCAAAAACCTTTAGCATAGGCAAAAGGTCATATTTATGGAAGGATTTTATTGTAACCTGTTAGGTTGACTCCATATAATTCCTAGATGATGACATCCCCTTTTGGTCGTGATTGGTCAGTTGTGATGGCTACAAGTGCCCGAAGCCCGAAAACCTTGAGCACAGTCTACAGGTCATATTTATGAAGGGATTTCATTGTAACTTCTTAGGATCACTCCAGATGATGCCCAGATGAGATTGTCCCCTATGGTTGCGATCATTCAACCATGATGGCTGCCCGAGCCCAAAGCCCGAAAAACCTTTAGCCCAGTCTACAAGTCATATTTATGAAGTGATTTTGTAACTTGGTAGGTTAACTTCATATAATGTCTAGATGAGAACGTCCCCTTTTGGACATGATTGGGCAACTGTGACGGCTAAAGGTGCCCGAAGCCCGAAAACCTTTAGCACAGTCTACAGGTCATATTTATGAAGGGATTTCATTGTAACTTCATAGGATGACTCCAAATAATGTCTAGATGAGAACGTCCCATTTTGATCGCGATCATTCAGCCTTGATGGGTGCCCGAGCCCAAAAACCTTTACCATAGGTAAAAGATCATATTTATGGAAGGATTTCATTGTAACCTATTAGGTTGACTCCATATAATGCCTAGATGATGACATCCTCTTTTGGTCGTGATTGGTCAGCTGTGATGGCTACAAGTGCCCGAAGCCCAAAAACCGTGAACACAGTCTACAGGTCATATTTATGAAGGGATTTCATTGTAACTTCGCAGGATCGCTCCAGATGATGCCCAGATGAGATTGTCCCCTTTGGTTGCGATCATTCAACCATGTTGGCTGCCCGAGCCCGAAGCCCGAAAACCTTTAGCACAGTCTACAGGTCATATTTATGAAGGGATTTCATTGTAACTTGGTAGGTTGACTTCATATAATGTATAGATGATAACATCCCCTTTTGGACACGATTGGGCAACTGTGACGGCTTCAGGGGCCCAAAGCCCGAAAACCTTTAGAACAGTCTACAGGTCATAATTATGAAGGGATTTCATTGTAGCTTGGTAGGATGACTCCAAATAGTGTCCAGATGAGAACGTCCCCTTTTGGTCATGATCATTCAGCCTTGATGGCTGCTCAAGCCCAAAAACCTTTAGCATGTCTGTAAGTCGTATTTATGGAAGGATTTCATTGTAACTTGTTAGGTTGACTCCATATAATGCCTAGATGATGACATCCCCTTTTGGTCGTGGTTGGTCAACTGTGATGGCTACAGGTGCCTGAAGCCCGAAAATTTTGAGCACAGTCTACAGGTCATATTTATGAAGGGATTTCATTGTAACTTCATAGGATCACTCCAGATGATGTCCAGATGAGAATGTCCCCTTTTGGTTGTGATCATTCAATCATGATGGCTGCCCAAGCCTAAAGCCTGAAAACCTTTAGCACAGTCTTCAGATCATATTTATGAAGGGATTTCATTGTAACTTGGTAGGTTGACTTCATGTAATGTCTAAATGAGAACAGCCCCTTTTGGACACCATTAGGCAACTGTGTTGGCTACAGGGGCCCAAAGCCCGAAAATCTTTAGCACAGTCTACTGGTGATATTTATGAAGGGATTTCATTGTACCTTGGTATGATGACTCTAAATAATGTCTAGATGAGAACGTCCCCTTTTGGTCGCGATCATTCAGCCTTGATGGCTGCCCGAACCCAAAACCCCAAAACCTTTAGCATTGTCTATTGGTCATATTTATGGAAGGACTTCATTGTAACCCGTAAGTTTGACTCCATATAATGCCTAGATGATGACATCCTCTTTTGGTCGTGATTGGTCAACTGTGACTGCTTCAGGGGCCCGAAGCTCCAAAACCTTGAGCACAGTTTACAGGTCATATTTATGAAGGGATTTCATTGTAACTTTGTAGGATCACTCCAGATGATGCCCAGATGAGATGTCCCCTTTTGGCTGTGATCATTCAACCATGATGGCTGCCAGAGCCTAAAGCCCAAAAACCTTTAGCACAGTCTACAGGTCATATTTATTAAGGGATTTCATTGTAACTTGGTAGTTTGACTTCATATAATGTCTAGATGAGAACGTCCCCTTTGGACGCAATTGGGAAACTGACGGCTACAGGGGCCTGAAGCCCGAATCTATAGCACAGTCTACAGGCCATATTTATGAAGGGATTTTAATGTAACTTGATAGGATGACTCGTTTTGGAATAATTTCACTGTAACTTGATAACTTTTGTTGATATACGTTAACTGTGAGGGTCACATACATTAACTGTGAGGTCATATTAACCCACCCCTCAGCTCTTTAGTACAGTGTACACCTCATATTATTTTTATCATAAACATAGCATACAGGGAACAGAAATGAACATATTCCCAATTATCACAATTCTTGTCTTATTTCATAATCCTTTCATAAACATTGAACATTATCCTTTTCATCAAACACAACACACAAGTTAAGCTACAGTGTCATTGACACTTTCATTTTCTCTTGCCATTGTTTTGGCGGTATGTACTGTGGGGGTATGCACCAGGGCGTGGCCCACCTCTTGTTGTTTCTGTATAAAACAAGCTATAAATTGAAAATAGAATATGTTTTCATTTTTGGAATTCGCTGAAAAAATGCAATCCATTCCACTTCTGGGTAGTACTTATATACTTATACAATCAGTATGAGTCATTACAATTTACACCACCCCATTCAGGCTGTGTCAATACTTAGGATGAATTTGCAAAATAATTTATAAACTGTATCTTTAATTAGAGCAGTTTTGGAAATTATTTCTGCGGAAAATTTTTGTGTGTCAGTACAAAAAGTGTGTCAATTCTTGGGATGAATATGTGTACTAAGGCGTACTGCAAGTCGATGGTGCACATGTCTTCAACCAATCTAACCCTGCCTGTGCTGCAGTGTGGAGTTACGACGTTGGGGATCTGGCAGCTTCTTGTCATTGCTCAGTGGTTTTCTCCGGATACTGCTCAACATATTTGCACTGGAAATAATTAGTCATGTGTCTGAAAGTCATGTATATGTAAAAAAGATATTTTCATACAGAGGAAAATGTGATTGAGTTTTCTTCTTTGCTCTAATTATTGAAAAGAGTTTTACCCACTTTTGAAATTTGAAATTAACCTTGTTTGAGCCCTTCCTTTTTTGTTTGAGGAAATCTGTGAAAATGATTTGACTACCTTGAAAGTACTGATTCACCCTGCACGTCTTCAGATGTAAGGTTGACAGTGCTAGCTTGTTGTACATTTTCTTAGCCATTATTACCACTTTAGCAGATGTTCTCTAGTATATTAACTGGTAGAGTGCTGTAAGCCCATATTTGGGCTTTACTCTAAAGTGCAGGTATCAAAACATAAAGGCACCATACTCAGTGGATTTATTTTATATTATCTTGGGAGTAAAATTCTTTAGTCTGTATTGATTTGGTTTGTTACAATTTATGGGAGAGTGCCTGCAGGCACTCTCCCATAAATTGTAACCAGGCCAAGATATGTGAACAAATTTGGATGACCAAAAATAATTTAGCATTCTACCAATTAACAGAGTTTAGCGGAGCATTATATTACAGTATTTGTCTGGTTGAAAATCCACGACAGTAACAGTGTTTTATTTATCATGATAATATTATTGTTTTCTTTGCCCTTTCCTGAATAATATCCTGCAGATACCAAGACAGGAATATCAGCTGGTAGCAGTTGAGGGGTTAACTGTTTTTTATTAGCTTAACTTGACAAAGTCAAGATAAGCTATTGCCATCATGCGTGCGGAAGTCTGTTAGTCTGTGAGTCTGTTCACATTTTCCTTTAGCACAGGCTACACCCCGTAGTTCTTGTCTGATCATCATGAAATTTCCTATGCAGGTTTGGGGTCATGTCTAGATGAGAACTTCCCTTTTTGGTCGCTGTCAGTCCACCAGTATGGCTGACCGAGCCCAAAACCCGAAAACCATTCGCACAGTCTACAGGTTGTATTTATGAAGGGATTTTATTGTACCTTGGTAGGATGCCTCTGTATAATGCCTACATGAGAATGTCCTCTTTTGGTCATGATCTGTCAACCGTGATGGCTTCCCAAGCCCGAAACCCAAAAACATTTAGCACAGTCTGCAGGTCATATTTAATATGGAGGGATTTCATTGTAACTTGGTAGGATGACTCCGGATGAAGTCTAGATGAGAACTTCCCCATTTGGTCGCGATCTGTCAACCGTGACGACTGCCCGAGCCCAAAACCCGAAAACCTTCAGCACAGTCTACAGGTCATATATATGGTGGGATTTCATTGTAACTTGGTAGGTTGACTTTATATAATGTCTAGATGAGAACGTCCCCTTTTGGATGTGATTGGGCAACTGTGACAGCTACAAGGGCCTGAAGCCCAAAAACCTTCAGCACAGTCTACAGGTCATATTTATGAAGGAATTTCATTGTAACTTGGTAGGATGACTCCAAATAATGTCTAGATGAGAACGTTCCATTTTGGTCGCGATCATTCAGCATTGATGGCTGCCCGAGCCCAAAAACCTTTAGCATAGTCTATAGGTCGTATTTATGGAAGGATTTCATTGTAACTTGTCAGGTTGACTCCATATAATGCCTAAATGATGACATCCCGTTTTGGTCGTGATCGGTCAACTGTGACGTCTACAGGTGCCCAAAGCCCGAAAACCTTATGCACAGTCTACAGGTCATATTTATGAAGGGATTTCATTATAACTTCGTGGGATCACTCCAGATGATGCCCAGATGAGAATTCCCTTTTTGGTTGCGATCATTCAACCATGATGGCTTCCCGAGCCTGAAGCCCGAAAACCTTTAGCACAGTCTACAGGTCATATTTATGAAGGGATTTCATTGTAACTTGGAAGGTTGACTTCATACAATGTCTAGATGAGAATGGCCCCTTTTGGACACGATTGGGCAACTGTGACAGCTACAGGGGCCCGAAGCCCGAAAACCTTTAGTACAGTCTACAGGTCATATTTATGAAGGGATTTCATTGTAGCTTGGTAGGATGACTCCAAATAATGTGTAGTTGAGAATGTCCCCTTTTGGTCGTAATCGTTCAGCCTTTATGGTTGCCCGAGCCCAAAAACCTTTAGCATAGTCTATAGGTCGTATATATGGAAGAATTTCATTGTAACTTGTCAGGTTGACTCCATATAATGCCTAGATGATGACATCCCCTTTTGGTCGTGATTGGTCAACTGTGACGGCTACAGGGGCCCGAAGCCCAAAAACCTTGAGCACAGTCTACAGGTCATGTTTATGAAGGGATTTCATTGTAACTTCGTAGGATCATTCCAGATGATGCCCAGATGAGAATGTCCCCTTTTGGTTGTGACCATTAAGCCATGATGGCTGCCCAAGCCCGAAGCCCGAAAACCATTAGCACAGTCGACAGGTCATATTTATGAAGGGATTTCATTGTAACCTGGTAGGTTGACTTCATATAATGTCTAGATGAGAATGTCCCCTTTTGGACGTGATTGGGCAACATTGAAGGCTACAGTGGCCCGAAGCCCGAAAACCTTTAGCACAGTCTACAGGTCATATTTATGAAGGGATTTCATTGTAACTTGGTAGGATGACTCCAAATAATGTGTAGATGAGAACGTCCCTTTTGGTTGCGGTCATTCAGCCTTGATGGCTGCCCGAGCCCAAAAACCTTTAGCATAGTCTTTTCATTGTAACTTGGTAGGTTGACTTTATATAATGTCTAGATGAGAACGTCCCCTTTTGGATGTGATTGGGCAACTGTGACAGCTACAAGGGCCTGAAGCCCCAAAACCTTCAGCACAGTCTACAGGTCATATTTATGAAGGAATTTCATTGTAACTTGGTAGGATGACTCCAAATAATGTCTAGATGAGAACGTTCCATTTTGGTCGCGATCATTCAGCATTGATGGCTGCCCGAGCCCAAAAACCTTTAGCATAGTCTATAGGTCGTATTTATGGAAGGATTTCATTGTAACCTATTAGGTTGACTCCATATAATGCCTAGATGATGACATCTCCTTTTAGTCGTGATTGGTCAACTGTGACGGCTACAGGTGCCCAAAGCCTGAAAACCTTGAGCACAGTCTGCAGGTCATATTTATGAAGGGATTTCATTGTAACTTCGCAGGATCACTCCAGATGATGCCCAGATGAGAATTTCCCTTTTGGTTGCGATCATTCAACCATGATGGCTGCCCGAGCCCAAAGCCCGAAAACCTTTAGCACAGTCTACAGATAGATCATATTTATGAAGGGATTTTATTGTAACCTGGTAGCTTGACTTCATATAATGTCTAGATGAGAATGTCCCCTTTTGGACACGATTGGGCAACTGTGACAGCTACAGGGGCCCGAAGCCCGAAAACCTTTAGCACAGCCTACAGGTCATATTTAAGAAGGGATTTCATTGTAGCTTTTTAGGATGACTCCAAATAATGTCTAGATACGAATGTCCCCTTTTGGTCGCAATCATTCAGTCTTGATGGCTCCCCGAGCCCAAAACCTTTAGCATAGTCTATAGGTTGTATTTATGTAAGGATTTCATTGTAACTTGTTAGGTTGGCTCCATATAATGCCTAGATGATGACCTCCCCTTTTGGTCGTGATTGGTCAACTGTGACGGCTTCAGAGGCCCGAAGTCCGAAAACCTAGAGCACAGTCTACAGGTCATATTTATGAAGGGATTTCATTGTAACTTCGTAGGATCACTCCAGATGATGCCCAGATGACAACGTCTCCTTTTGGTTGCGTCATTCAACCATGATGGCTTCCCGAGCCCAAAACCCGAAAAACTTTAGTACAGACTATAGGTCGTATTTGTGAAGGGATTTCATTGTAACTTTGTAGAATGACTCGGTATAATGTCGAGATGAGGACGTCCCCTTTTAGTAGTAATCGGTCAACCATCATGGCTACACAGGCCTGAAGCCTGAAAACCTTCAGCACAGTCTACAGGCCATATCTATGAAGGGATTTCAATGTAACTTGATAGGAATAATTTCATTGTAACTTGGTAACTTTTGTTGACATACGTTAACTGTGAGGGCCACATACATTAACTGTGAGGTCATATTAACCCACCCCTCCGCCCTTTAGTACAGTGTACACCTCATATTATTTTTATTAAAAACATAGCATACAGGGAACAGAAATTAACATATTCCCAATTATCACAATTCTTGTCTTATTTCATAATCCTTTCATAAACATTGAACATTATCCTTTTCATCAAACACAACACACAGACAAGTTAAGCTACAGTGTCATTGACATTTTCATTTATCTAAGTGTGGATTTATTTTGTTAATGATTATTCCTTTCTATTTTTGCAGTCTCTACAAACGTGATAGCAGAGCAATATTTTTATATGTCCATGAAAATTCAGATGACTTCCATATTTATTTCTCATCAGAAGTACAAAGAATCAGGTATTGTGTATAACCTTTTATCTTAGTCTAAAAATACAATTATTTTTCTTACATGTGGAATGAGAGGCATTGAAAACCTGACGTATTGGAATTGTATTTTTTTATTTTATTTTTTTTCCTTTTCACCACCATTTTTGCCCACTTACACTCCATTGTCGATCATGCCATTTGGCATGCTATTAACTTCTGCTTCCTTCTAGAACATCTCATATTCATGTTATCGAACACGGCCACAAATGTCAAAATGATCTGAATTATGCCATATTTTTACACTGTAAACCAATGGCCCAGACTAGCTGGTGCTTAACTCAAAGTTACTAAGGGCCAAACATAAATTTTGAACCCCCCAATCCCCAAAATTTGCTTGCAAAACTGAAAATTAAAAGTCCTAAGTGGCCCTCCATACATTTATTCTCCACGCATGCGCAGACGTCAGGAAGTGACCGGAATTGGCACGAACATCATTCTTTGTTTGGCCCTAAAGTCATCAACAATCAAATCACATCTGTGCTTTAAAATCTCCTTTTTTGACGATGCCAGACACAAATCAATGCAAGAATTGGTGGATACAAGGCTGTTATTGGATGAAGGAAGTGTTCAACGGTGGTTTTGGACTTTCAGGGCTGTAACTTTATAATATTTATAAAATTATTTTATGTTTCCCAATTTCGGGACATATGCCTAAAATTATTATTCCACTGTTTGTTAAGTATTCCTTCCCTATCCTTCCATGAACCCCTTCCTGTTAAACTCTTAAGCTTTTTGGCTATTTTTTATTGAAATTTTTTTTTACATTTCTTGGGAGTTTAACATTTATTACATAATATTATTCTGTTTCTTCCCCAGGGTTACGTCCTCACCCTAAGGGTGTTAGGCCGTTTAGTCTTGTATCTTCTATCCGATATATCGTTTTTTCTTCATATGAAGATCTAACTTTGCATATGATAGCATTTCAATTGGTTCTGATTTTGTGCCTTTTTGTGTGCCTGATGTCTTGTTTACATTGATGTTGTTTACATCATCAATGTCCTCATCAAAAGGTAGTTTAGTTTTTATATTCTGTTACTGTGATATACTGTAGGATACATGGATTATTATTCCAGTAGTGTAGCTCAAAAAAATTTGGATTTTGTCCACACCTAGGCCCTTGGGCTCTTCATGTTCCCTTTGGGAACTTGGGCGTTTTTCGAAAAAATTTCTGTTTACAAAAAAAAATTTCGAAATTAGTTATGATTGCTATTATTCATGTATCTCAGTTGTATATATATATTGTTGTGGAGTTTGGAGGACTGATATCGACCTTAGTTGATACACTCCTGCGGACTCTTGTCAGTCTTATGTTGCACTGGGATGACTGATTTTGGAGTCGGGTTTCGCGGTACGTTGTTGGCGGTGAAGTTCTGAGGCTCAGAGCCTCTTACCGCATTTTAATTCATTCTGTCAGCTTCTATTTCAGAGGAACATGAACATGGTGATGATATTCTGACACACCCATCCAAGTGTGCTACTGTCGTCGCTCTCCGTGGTGCATATAGAGCTTGCTGCAGTACTCATTATTGCAAGAGCTAGGGCCTTTAGTTAAAGGTTTTAATCTCTTGCAAGCAGCTACCTCGACCGGTGAAGCGGTACTTCGTCCATGGGTGCCGTGACGCCGGGTAAGTCCATTGCGGTCTGAGAGGTGGATTGAGTAGAGCGAGCACTATAATATAAATAGCTCACCCAGCAATGACGGAAATAGGGAGGAAGTCTTGTACTCGGCGAGGTCTGATAGACCGTGAGCGGGAGAGACCCCCCCATCTCTAATATAGCAACGTCTGGGGGCCGATGTTGTTTTGAGAAACTTGCACAAGCCGGAGCATATGTCCGCCCGCCTTTCGGGACACTCCGTCTAGTCTGCAGTCGGGGTCAGCTTCAGTCACGGCTTCCTTCGCTACGTTATTTAAGCACACACGACCCGGATCCTTGCTACCCGACTTCGGATATCCAGTCTGCTTCATCCGGTAGCTAGGAAGACGAGGCCTTGATCATTGGAACATTCGGAGAAAGGATCTGTTTCCGACACACCATCCCAGGAGCAGCAAGCGGCCAAGGAACGGAAATCCGCTGCTCCTCAGGCCTCGATGACGGACTTGCAGTTGCAGATTGCGCAGCTAATCGCAGCTTCCCAGCAAGTGCAGATGCAGCCTCCCTCAGACTCAGATTCTGAGCTGTCGGACGGTGCTGGGTCGGTCCAGTCAATGGACCGAGATTTGCAACTCATTCTCTCGGATGGTGAAAGGGATAATGAAGAGGATTACCCTTCTCTTTGGGAACAGTACATGGTTGCAATGGCTTTCATCCATTAATACTACCCTGATTTTGTTCCACCGAATCAGAATGCTGCGACAGCAAGAGAGAAACCGCTGGCATCGTTAGGCGCAGACTTTATCCAAACAAAGGAGGAAGTCCTTTCTTTTCCGGTTCAGTTTAAGCAGGTGTCATAGGCCTTCGGCCATATAGACGACGCTGTATTTATCCTCTTGAGTGCGAGGAAGAAAACAGTTTCTTATCTTCATCTAGCGTATACATACCGTCTTTTGGACCATGTTCATTTAAAAACGGACGGGGAAGATGTTCAGAGAGTCCTTCTGCGTTTGGATGAGCGGGCCAGGGATCTAGAGGAATCCTTACCTGTATCATTCACTATTCGCTCAGACACAATTGAGACGGCAATTTCTTCAAATAGAGCGAATTTGGACGTTATGTCTTACGCAGATCACCTTACAAGAGCTGTGATGCAACGTCTCAAGGGAATGGAATTTGAGGACGTTTGTACCTCTCTTAGAGTTCATTCCAGGGCAATTAGTTATACCACGCATAACTGCGCCCTAACACTTGCTAATCTGAAGTTAATCAGACGTGATGCTGCCCTTGCGTTGTCATCACTGATAAGATGACGAGGTGAAAAGCTCTCTCCGAGTTGCTCCGGTTTCCGGACATTTTATTTTTGTCGACTAGCTTTCGTTAGTCTATGAACAGGCTACTAAGAAAGCGTCTTGTGCTCTGCTTTTGAAGTCGGCGTATCAACGTCCCGCTTCAGCAGACAAGAGTAAAGGAGGGCGTTCCAGACAAAAATTGTCAAAAGGAAACTCCTCACGAGAGTACAAGAAACCCTCTTGTAATTACTCTGGAGGTTGTCAGTATAGTGACTCGTGAAAGGGGCGTAGGTCTGATTGGGACTATAGGTCAGACGCCCCTAGGCCGATGAGACGAGGTTTTTCGCAGGGAGGACGCGGTTCCTCCTCCCGTAAGCCTCGCAGGTCATACAGGTGATGGTTTAGACTGCTATTGCTGGCCAGTTGGCGGAAGGTTATCAAGCTCCACAGAAAACTGGATAACTATCACGGAAGATCAGTGGGTGAGAAGTGTAGTCTCGGACGGCTTACAGCTATCATTCCGAGTAAAAAACCCACTAACAAGTTGTCCTTGTTGGACAAATCTTCCATCAAATTCTTGCATAAGAGAGTTTCTCCTACTGGAGGTATAAACTCTATTATCAAAGGAAGCAGTACAGGTCATCGAGAATCAGGATTCTCAAGATTTTTACAGTCACCTGTTCCTCGTATCAAAGCCAGACGGCTCGTTCCGACCGGTAACAGACTTGAGCTGGATAACAAGTTTATCATGGCTCTCAAAGTTTATTTATGGAAATCATTCAGTCGGTAAAAGCGAGTGTTCAAGTGATCGACTATGCGGCAATCAAAGATCTGAGGATCCGTACTTTCATGCCCTGGTACATCTGGCATTCTAAAAGTACCTGCTGTTCACCGTACAGGGAAAGGTGTATCAGTTCAGAACAATATGCTTTGGTCTGAATCTGATCCCCTGGGCGTTTCACTCAAATAATGAACTTGGTAATGTCTTACTTAAGAGCTTATTTGTATGCAGTAACGTTGGCTTACTTGGACAACCTTGAACAGGGATACAGCAACAGAATTATTCTTCAGAACGATGTTCAGAGTCTTCTTCTATTACTCCGACGTCTCGGTTTCATCGTAATCAAGAAAAAGTCGGATCTAGCTCTGTACAAGTCGTCTATTCATTTGGGATTGAGCTTTGAGACTCACAACAGTCTGGTTCATCTGCCGTTACCCAGAGCGAAGTTAGTCAGTTGTTATGCTCGCTTTTGTCTACACTCAGACGCATTAATAGTGAGGGAATTCATGCGACTGTTGGAGTTGTGCAGAGCAGCTGTGGATCTCATTCCGATGGGCTGCCCGCGTGCACGTCCCCTCCAGATATTCTTTACTCAGACCTGGAGTGTGAATATGCTTACGCTTGAACCAGTATTTTTTTAACGGACCTAGTAAAACATGGGTTCAAATTGGGCAGATATTCAGTTGTTAACTCAGGGAGTTAGGCTGCAACTGCTGGATCTGGCTTTCACGATTATGACGGATGTGAGTCAGACAGGTGGGGCGCAACCCTAAGTCCCACAGTCTTGAAGTGTCAGGGTCTTTGGGAACCTCGGTTTCAGGAGAAACACATAAACATCAACGAGATGATGTTAATTATAGCTAGCGCTACAACATTGGATTCACATAATAAAGGACGTCCATGTTCAATTTGGTCGGACAACTAACGAAGATTTTCCAAATACATCATGAATCCTCATGTTCATCTTTCTGTACGTCATATACCGGGTCTTCTGAACATACTATCAGACTCGCTCTCTCAAGAAGGTCGCCTGTTGCAATTGGAGTGGACACACAACAAGCAAGTATTTGGACAGATTTGCTACCAGAGGGATTGCCCCATGATAGATATGTTTGTAACGCACTGGAACAATCGTACAATTGTTCATGTCACCATGCCCAGACCATTGAGCATATGCAGTAGACGCTCTGCCGATCTCATGGGGATGGATGATAGGATATGCGTATCCTCCAATTCAGTTGATTCAGTAGATTTTGTTTAAGATAAAACAGTCTTGTTGCGAATCCTACTAGTAGCACCTCTGTCGTCATAGAAACCTTGGATCAGTCTTCTCAAGTGTCTCTTATGGGACGTTCCCCGGAAGCTTCCTCCACGAGAGGCCCTTCTTTATCAGGGGAAGTTTTTGTTTTTCACGTCCTTCTCCGCCCATAGTGGCATAATGGAGTCAGTTAGACGTGAGGGAACCATTGCGGTTCCTATATTATGTTATGTCTAACACAAGAACAATTAAGTAATGCGGGTGAGGAGGGTTCCATGTGACTTTGAATCCCCCCACACCGCCAATGTGTTTAGAGCCGATTACCAGGCAAGACGTAGTTTTCTTCCCGCAAGCCTCGTATGAGTTTAATTACATACATGCATTACTTCACTTCTCGATTGGCGGCTGGGTCGTGTTCTATAGCGACCTCATGGGCACATCCACTTTTTAGTTGGTTAGTTTCCTGTGATTATTCGTCTATATGTCATATACGAGCGCATATTTCATCATAAATAAATTGCTAGTCTTTGGGTACCTCGGATGCTGCATAACTGGTTAACTGGTATTCAGATGATTACATGTGGGATTTTAATGCTCATGCACATAATATTTATTAGGCTGACGCTTATTGTATGTTATGGACCTTAGAAATTATTAATTATTTTGGGGGCGGTCCATGTCGGAGCCTGTTAATCATACCTATTTCCATTTCTAGATCCAGGTTTCTATTAATGTCAGTACTCAAATCGTATATTCACACCTGTATATGGTCATAGATATCGCATAGTACATGTCGGGGAGTGTTGTTACTGAAATTTATTGTACACCTGAATGGGGTTGCCTGTGGGTTACCTCGGAAGTGTGTTTACTCTCCAGGGATCGTTCATTGTGGTTCGATTGGACATGTGCATGTTATATATTATATCACCGGTTTTCGACCTATCTGCGTATGCTGTCCCAAATGTACGTTATATAGCGGGCAATATTAATTACCGGGATCATCGCTATAGCCTTAACTTCTGAAGTGGCATTAAACACCATTTATTAATAATAAATTAATACCTGAGTGCCTGTTCGACAAATATTTATATTGTTTTTTGGTACCACTTTTACTGATTCCAGCGTGCTCCCCTCTTTCTTTTTGAAGATTCCTTCAAAAGAAAAGGAGGAGGAGTGATATTTTACCTCTCCTCCGGCTTGATAGGAATGTAACTATGAGGGAAGCTGTTTTGTCCATAATTATATCCTGCATACAGCTTGAGTTTTATTGTATATGGCGTATGTTTGTGGGGGATATTCACTAAAAATTTTAAAAATTTGTGTTTGACTCTTAATAACTTTGAGTTAAGCACCAGCTTGTCTGGGCCATTGGTAAGAATAAAAAATATATAAATTACTGTGAATTTATAAATTTTTTTCAACTCCCATATCTCCGTAATTATCAAGAGTACATGTATTGTCAATGATATTTTCCAAAATGAGCTTTTTGATGGTGATCATGTAATTAATATTGTTTGTCATAGAGTATAAAGCTGTGTCAGATAAGGTGTAAAATAGTATACATTCTTAATTATGTCCAATGAGCCATATTGCAGATAAAGGAATGAGTTTGATTTTCATGGCTGGGAGTTAAACAAGAATTTAAAAATAAAAACATTGTTGATTCACTACATTTTACCCAAAATCGTTCCAAGTTGACATATTTGAATTTGAACATTACTAAAGCCATCCACCAGCTGATTTTTACATCAGTGTTTTTTAGACCTTCATTTCAATGGCATGCGACCGCTCTTACAATTACAATGTGCGGCCAAGCCAGAAAATAAGCAGACTGTCATCTGCAAAATGAGGTCCCCAGAGGGTGAATTTAGTGATGCTACCCTGTACAGCAGGGTAGCATCACTAAATTTACCCTCTGTGAACCTCAATCTGAATCAGAGTCTCAAAACTAAACAGAAAGAGGTACCCAGAGGATAAATTGGCCCACTGTATGGGATAGCATCATCAATTTCACCCTCTGGGGACCTCATTCTGCAAATGTCAGACTGCTTTTTTTCAGGCCTGTTTGTGATGAACGATCAGTCGCAAACGTGGAATAACTAAAAGCAGTTTCTTTTTAAGTTTAAGTTAACGATGTCTTAGTTTCAGAAGCTGAGTCTGTAAACACTAGGGCTGTCATGTCTATTCAATTAATCGACTAACCGTCAGACGGTGCTATAGTTGACTATTTTTTTTTCATAGTCAACTATTTTTGTAGCCGTATACATCATGCCACTGAATGATAATATTGGTTTGCGAGGGGCACGTAACATTTCTCGGTACCTGTTATCCTTTGTATTCATTGTTTATATCATGAAAATAGGCAGTAATTTTGACTTTCTCCTCACATTTTATCTCATGAAATGGACATTGTCATATCTAATCTCCACTCAGGATCAAGCCATTGTGAACAAATTGTTGATAATACATGTTAATTGTTGCCATTTTAATTTTTAAATCCAATAAATTTAATATCGAATTGGAATTTATTGACACTAAATTACTGAATGAATTTCCAAACTTTGAAGTGTTAGCATGACGTGACACAAAGTTGATAACATCAGTGAGGAATTCCCGGTAAACCTTAGTTTTTAGCTCAACTTGACAAAGTCAAGCTGAGCTATTGCCATCACTTCTCGTCCGTCGGCGTACGTACGTACGTACACAATTTCCTTTAGCACACCTCACAGGTCGCATTTATGATCAGATTACTTTGAAACTTGGCATGCTTGTTTGGGGTGACCTCTAGATGGGAGCTATCCATTTTCTTCAATTTCCGTCAAAAAATGTTGCCGCGGCCAACGTTCTTAGAACTTAATTTAGTCAAACCACAATATTTCCCTTTGGCACACCGTACAGGGCACATTTATGATTTGATTGCTTTGAAACCTGGTATGCTTATTTAGGGTGACCTCTAGATGGGAGCTATCGATTTTCTTCAATTTCCGGCAAAAAATGTTGCCACGGCCAACGTTCGTAGAACTTAGTTTATTTCCCTTTGGCACACCCTACAGGGCACATTTATGATCAGATTGCTTTGAAACCTGGTATGCTTGTTTGGGGTATGCTTATTTACGGTAACGTTTAGATGGGAGCTATCGATTTTCTTCCATTTCCGTCAAAAAATGTTGCCACGGCCAACGTTCTTAGAATTTAGTCTAGTCAGACCACAATATTTCCCTTTTATACACCCTACAGGGCACATTTATGATCGGATTGCTTTGAAACCTGGCATGCTTGTTTGGGGAGGCCTCTAGATGGGAGCTATCGATTTTCTTCGGTTTCTGTCAAAAAATGTTGCCACTGGCCAAAAAAAATGACATTGGTACCAATGATCTTCAATTTTGCCATTTCATTTATAACTTACCAAGTTCAAGTTTGTCAAGTTGAGCTACAGTGTCATTGACACTTTCATTAGATGATCCAATTGGCCTGAATAAACCCTGCATGCTATATTCTTGGCAATTTTCATCAAGTGACCATTTCTAGATCCCCAAAATGACCCAAATGAAAACTTCTGAGTCCAGACGGTGCTTTGATTCTCACATGTGTTTTCAGGATTTTGAACTGTATTTACTTGTGCCTTGCCTGTCTGTCGCCCAGCGTCCGTAAACTTTTCACATTTTCATCTTCTCTGTAACTACTGAGCCGGTGTGAACCAAACTTGGCTGGAATGGTCTGTGGGAGGTCCTCTACAAATGTTCCTCATTTTGTTGCTGTTGGATGAAAAATTTGGCTTCCAGAGACATTTTTAGCTCAACTTGACAAAGTCAAGCTGAGCTATTGCCATCACTTCTCGTCCGTCGGCGTGCGTATGTACGTACGTCCACAATTTCCTTTGGCACACCTCACAGGTCGCATTTATGATCAGATCGCTTTGAAACTTGGTATGCTTGTTTGGGGTGACCTCTAGATGGATGCTATTGATTTTCTTCCATTTCCGTCAAAAAATGTTGCCGCGGCCAACATTCTTAGAACTTAGTTTAGTCGGACCTCAATATTTCCCTTTGGAACACCCTACAGGGCACATTTAGGATCGGATTGCTTTGAAACATGGCATGCTTGTTTGGGGTGACATTTAGATGGAAGCTATCGATTTTCTTTAATTTCCGTCCAAAAATGTTGCCACGGTCAACGTTCTTAGAACTTAGTTTAGTCAGACCTCAATATTTCCCTTTGGCACACCCTACAGGGCACATTTATGATCAGATTGCTTTGAAACCTGGTATGCTTGTTTGGGGTATGCTTATTTACGGTAACGTCTAGATGGGAGCTATCGATTTTCTTCCATTTCCGTCAAAAAATGTTGCCACAGCCAACGTTCTTGGAATTTAGTCTAGTCAGACCACAATATTTCCCTTTTATACACCCTACAGGGCACATTTATGATCGGATTGCTTTGAAACCTGGCATGCTTGTTTGGGGAGGCCTCTAGATGGGAGCTATCGATTTTCGTCGGTTTCTATCAAAAAATGTTGCCACTGGCCAAAAAAATGACATTGGTACCAATGATCTTCAATTTTGCCATTTCATTTATAACTTACCAAGTTCAAGTTTGTCAAGTTGAGCTACAGTGTCATTGACACTTTCATTAGATGATCCAATTGGCCTGAATAAACCCTGCATGCTATATTCTTGGCAATTTTCATCAAGTGACCATTTCTAGATCCCCAAAATGACCCAAATGAAAACTTCTGAGTCCAGACGGTGCTTTGATTTTCACATGTGTTGTCAGGATTTTGAACTGTATTTACTTGTGCCTTGCTAAATATTCCCCTGTATATTATGCTTAAAAGTTAGATATATAGTGGTAAGAAATTTTGGTGTTTGTATCATTAAGCCGATTTGCAATTTATTCCAATGCTTCATATTATTATTTCATAATTGACATTGGATCGAAATTATATCTCCTTTTTCCTTTTTAGCTCACCTGGCCTAAAAGGCCATGTGAGCTTTTCACATGACTTGGCATCCTCCGGCGTCCGTAAACTTTTCACATTTTCATCATCTTTTCTGTAACCGCTGAGCTGGTGTGAACCAAACTTCGCAGGAATGGTCTATGGGAGGTCCTCTACAAACAACACTCATTTTGTTCCTGTCGGATGAAAAACATGGCTTCCAGAGGCATTCTTTCATTCAGGTTGGTGGATTTTGAAAAAATCTTCGCTGAAACCCCTCTACCAACGATCCTCATTTAATGTTGATCGGGTTACAAACATTGCCACAATTGTGGCTTACACTTACTATAGAAACCCTATGAGAAATCACATTTTCATCTTCTTCTCTGGAACTACTGCACTGACGTGAACCAAACCTGGCAGGGATAGTCTATAGGAGGTCGTCTATAAACGATCCTCATTTTGTTCTCGTGGGTTTAAAAACATGGCCGCCAGAGGCATTCTTTGATTCTGGTTGGTGGATTTTCAAAAATCTTCTCTGAAACTTCCAGGCCACATGTTTTGATACTTCACATAAATGATGACTGGGACCCCCTGTACCAACGATCCTCATTTAATGTTGATCGGGTTGTAAACATGGCCGCAATTGCAACTTATAGTTACTATAGAAACCCTGTGGGAAATCACATTTTCATATTATTCTCTGGAACTACTGAGCCAACGTGAACCAAACCTGGCAGGGATAATCTATGGGAGGTCTTCTACAAATGTTCCTCATTTTTAGCTTACCTGGCCTAAAGGGCCATGTGAGTTTTCACATCACTTGGCATCTGTCGTCGTCCATCGTCCTGTCTGTCGCCCAGCGTCCGTAAACTTTTCACATTTTCATCTTCTCTGTAACTACTGAGCCGTGTGTGAACCAAACTTGGCTGGAATGGTCTGTGGGAGGTCCTCTACAAATGTTCCTCATTTTGTTGCTGTTGGATGAAAAAATTGGCTTCCAGAGACATTTTTAGCTCAACTTGACAAAGTCAAGCTGAGCTATTGCCATCACTTCTCATCCGTCGGCGTGCGTACGTACGTACATCCACAATTTCCTTTGGCACACCTCACAGGTCGCATTTATGATCAGATCGCTTTGAAACTTGGTATGCTTGTTTGGGGTGACCTCTAGATGGATGCTCTTGATTTTCTTCCATTTGCGTCAAAAAATGTTGCCGCGGCCAACATTCTTAGAACTTAGTTTAGTCTGACCTCAATATTTCCCTTTGGAACACCCTACAGGGCACATTTAGGATCGGATTGCTTTGAAACCTGGCATGCTTGTTTGGGGTGACATTTAGATGGGAGCTATCGATTTTCTTTAATTTCCGTCCAAAAATGTTGCCACGGTCAACGTTCTTAGAACTTAGTTTAGTCAGACCTCAATATTTCCCTTTGGCACACCCTACAGGGCACATTTTTGATCGGATTGCTTTGAAACCTGGCATGCTTGTTTGGGATGACCTCAAGATGGGAGATATTGATTTTCCAATTTCCATCAAAAAATGTTGCCACGGCCAACGTTCTGAGAACTTAGTTTAGTCAGACCTCAATATTTCACTTTGACACACCCTACAGGGCACATTTATGACCGGATTGCTTTGAAACCTGGCATGCTTGTTTGGGAAGACCTCTAGCTTGGAGCTATCGATTTTCTTCTATTTCCATCAAAAAATGTTGCCGTGGCCAACGTTCTTAGAACTTAGTTTAGTCAGACCTCAATATTTTCCTTTGGCACACCCTACAGGGCACATTTATGATTGGATTGCTTTGAAACCTGGCATGCTTGTGACCTCTAGATGGGAGCTATCAATTTTCTTCCATTTCCGTCAAAAAATCTTTGAACTTAGTTTAGTCAGGCATCAATATATTCCTTTGGCATGCCCTACAGGGCACATTGTATGCTTGTTTGGGGTTACCTCTAGATGGGAGGTATCGATTTTCTTCGATTTCCATCGAAAAATGTTGCCACTGGCAATGACCTTTGATGAACTTAGTGCAGTTAAACATCAGTATTTCCCTTTGACACTCCCTGCAGGGCACATTTATGATTGGATCACTTGCAAACTTCTTGTGCTTGTGTGGGGTGACATCTATATGGGAGCCGTCGATTTCCTTCCACTTCTGTCAAAAAATGTTGCCTCTGACCTTTGCACTTAGTTTAGTCAGACCTCAATATTTCTCTTTAACACACCTTTCAGGGCACATTTATGATTGGATCACTTTGAAACTTGGTATGTGTGTTCGGGGTGACCTCTAGATGTGAGCTATTGCTTTTTTTCATTTCCATAAAAAATTATTGTCGTTATCACCAGCCTTTGAAATTCCTGCATTTGTGCATCAACTCATCTTGCACTCTCTGCAGGGAATATTTATGAATTTCCATAAAAAAACACCAAAAAACCCCCACTTCTACTTAGTGCATTTGTGCATTAACATCTTCGTTTGGCATGCCTCAGAGGGCACATTCATTATCAGGTTGTTTTGAAACTTGGTATGCTTATGCAGGGTGACGAAGATAGGAGCTATTGATTTTCTTTTCATTTCCATCAAAAACTGTTGCTGTTAGCAACACTCTTTGAATTTATTGCATTTGTGCATCAACATTCTTTGACATGGCCTACAGGCCACATTTATCATAGGATTGTTTTTAGCGCACCAACTTTAGTTGTGTGAGCTTATGACATGGCTCGATCGGTCGGCATCAGCGTACATGTCCAAAAATCTTAAAGCTTCTGTTTAGGTCACTTACTCACCCTATTTCCATATCATGGCTTTTATAATGCTGCTATATGATGATTATTATCATTTTACCATGATTTAACCCCTCATACCCTACATTTTAGACATTTTTCTTGACATTTTTAGTTGCGTTTAGTTTTGTTTAGCTCAGAATTTCATGTTTAGCTAAGTGTTTAGGTCAGCTGCTGTGCTCCTTCTCTTCCCATGGCACTTATATTCATCATACATGTTCCACAGTATCATTGTTCCATGACTAACCCCTCATACCCTTCATTTTAAACATTTTTCTTGACATTTTTAGTTGCGTTTAGTTTTCTGTTTAGCTCGGAATTTCATGTTTAACTTAGTGTTTAGGTCAGCTGCTGTGCTCCTTCTCTTCCCATGGCACTTATATTCATTATACATGTTCCTCAGTATCATTGTTCCATGATTAACCCCTCATACCCTGCATTTTAAACATTTTTCTTCACATTTTTAGTTGCGTTTAGTTTTCTGTTTAGCTCAGAATTTCATGTTTAACTAAGTGTTTAGGTCAGCTGCTGTGCTCCTTCTCTTCCCATGGCACTTATAGTCATCATACATGTTACTCAGTATCATTGTTCCATGATTAACCCCTCATACACTGCATTTTAAACATTTTTCTTGACATTTTTAGTTTCGTTTAGTTTTCTGTTTAGCTCAGAATTTCATGTTTAACTAAGTGTTTAGGTCAGTTTAAGAGGTTGTGTTTAGGTAAGCTTTGTTGCATGTTATGAGCCTGTTTGATACAGTTCTTGTGTTTGCCAAAGTTACTATAAAAGAGGAATTTTTGTGAGCTGTAGGGCGTTGGCGTCCTTCTTGTTGAACTTGGTGTGCTCATTAGGCAAGATCTTTATATAAGAGCTATTGATTAGCATTCACTTCTGTGAAAAAAGTTGCCATTTACAATAACCACTGAACATTCCTCATTTGTGTATCAACATTCTTCCTTTAGCCAGTCTTACAGTTTACATTTAAAAATGCATTGATTACTCTGACGTTGTGCACACACAATGCTGTTATGTTGAAATTTCATCAAATAACATTGGTACCAATGATCTTCAATTTTGCCATTTCATTTATAACTTTCCAAGTTCAAGTTTGTCAAGTTGAGCACAGTGTCATTGACACTTTCATTTGATTCTGGTTGGTGGAATTTATAAAATCTTCTCCGTCGAAACCGCCAGACCAAATATTTTAAAACTTCACATAAATGATGACTGGGACCCCCTCTACCAACGATCATCATTTAGTGTTGATCGGGTTGTGAACATGGCCGCAAATGCAGCTTATAGTTACTATAGAAACCCTATGGGAAATCACATTTTCATATTCTTCTCTGGAACTACTGAGCCAACATGAACCAAACCTGGCTGGGATAGTCTGTGGGAGGTCTTCTACAAATGCTCCTCATTTTTGTGACCGTGCATCGAAAAACATTGCTTCCAGAAGGATTTTTTGATTCTGATTGGTGGATTTTGGAAAATCTTCTCCACTGAAACCACAGCTCCAAATGTTTTGAAACTTTGCAGGTCTGATGATTGAGACACCCTCTACCAACGATTTTCATTTAATGTTGATCGGGTTGCAAACCTGGCTGCAATTGCAGCTTATAGTTACTATAGAAACCCTATAGGAAATCACATTATCATCTTCTTCTCTGGAACTACTGAGCTAATGTGGACCAAACCTGGCAGGTATAGTCTATGGCAGATCCTCTACAAACGATCCTCAGTTTGTTACCGTGTATCGAAAAACATGCTTGCCAGAAGCATTGAAAAATCTTCTCTGAAACCAGAGGGCCAAATGTTTCGAAACTTTGCATGGTTGATGACAGGGACACCCTCCACCAACGATCCTCATTTAATGTTGATCGTGTTGCAAACATGGCCACAATTGCAGCTTATAGTTACTATAGAAACCCTATGCGAAATCACATTTTCATCTTCTCTGGAACTACTGAGCCGACGTGAACCAAACTTCACAGGAATGGTCTATATGAGGCCCTCTACAAACGATCCTCTTTTTGTTCCCGTTGGTTGGAAAATATGGCCATCAGAGACATTCTCTGATTCTGATTGATGGATTTTGAAAGCTCTTCTCCTCTGAAACTACAAAGTCAAATGTTTTGAAACTTCACATTATTAAGGACTTGGACACCTTCTACCAATGATCCTCATGTAATGTTGATGTAATGTTGCAAACATGGCCACAATTGCAGCTCATAGTTTCCATGGAAAGCCTATGGGAAATCACATTTTTATATGTAGTTCCAGGTGAGTGATTACAGGCACTTTAGAGCCTCTAGGTATGCACTTAGAGGCGTTTTCCCAAATCGGTGCATCACCAAAGAAACCGTGTGCCTTGGGATCATCTTGGGCACACAATGTGTAGAGCGCCTGGATTTTTTTTAAATGAAGGTGTGTGTTTTCATCATATTTAATGCTTATCAAAGTTTTAAAAGAATCAGCATTAGTGTATATATCCAAATACAGTGAATAGCCACTTTAACAGAGAAAAAAAATCAATTAACCCTCAGCACACTGGCAGCGTAACAGAATTTTCTTCAGTAACTCTGTTTTACTCTTGTTTAACCTTCATCCTACCAATATATTTTGCCTACAAATCTTACTGGCTGGGGTCCATTTTGACCCCAGTAAAAGCACAAAAAATAAAACACAAAAGGTGTCAAAACTTTCAAATTTGTATTTTATGATACCCATTGGACATTATTTGAACAAGTTATAATTCTTACTGATTAGCCCTCAACTATAAGATCCATCATGACATGGTGTTCAAGTGTACTACAGTCTACAGCATTAGTGATACCTGGATGTTGTCTTGTGATATTCTGAAGCTGTCGTCTTCCAACATTCAGTGGATTCCAACCCCAAACTGTTCTATTTCTCCCTTCAAAGGAATTGTCAATGACCTGTTCAGTATGTTGTTGCTGATTCATATGGATGCAAACCCATCCAAGACTACATCCACGCCCCTTACGTCTTGCTGTAGTTCTCTCCCAATATTTTGATTTGAGGGTTGCTTGGAGAGCTGGTTTCCATTAGTTTGGTTGTCGAGTATTGTGTCAATTGTTTCTATGTCACTGGTTGGATGTGCTGGAAATGTGGTTAGAGCCTGTGTCCAAGGTGTCAGAATCTTCCACTTCTTACTCTTCCTAGTCCTCAAATATGGCCTTTAGAACCTCAGCAGTGTTGAATTTTGCATTTCTAGCATTTTCAGCCATCATTTATCGAAAAACAAACAAAAGCTGTTAACACAAATGGAACTAAGTTCAATCTCTTTAACTGGGGTCCACTTGGACCCCAAATAAAATGTATCTCACAATTGATGTCTAACAATCAGGTATCTGAGTGACAAAGCAGCTAACCAAGCCTTGGCATTTACCTAATTTCAAGGCTGTAACAAAAAAATACGAGTGGGTTCCATTTATAGTCTGCTCGGTAGGATATGATGGTTAACTATGAATTTAACCAATTATACATTGTTTGACAGAGTTCACTGAGCTCTGTCAAACAAGGTATATTTGGTTAAATATCAAACTACATTATGGGAAATATTTGCTGCTGAAAACTTTGCTGTTTTAACTTCATAATGCAGAGGGTTAACAGGAGTATACAATTAACAGGAATGAAATCATTTCATACCTTCAAGTTAAGAATATTCAGCATTTATTTTGTTATATCTTGTTTGACAGAGCTCACTGAACTCTGTCAAATGAGATACAATAGATTAAATGCCAAAATTGGGTGTACTAAGGCCAAAAATGACTTTAAAGGTGAGAGATTCAAAAACAAGAATTTAATTTTTTCAATTTCCTGATTGCTCACTGTAGGAAAATGTTCCGGAACTGTAAATCTTTTGTTGCAAACTGCATCACTCATGATGTTGAAATATTGAACCACATTGTATGAACATTTCCTTGAAATCATAAACTTTAGGTGGTTATCATTTCCAGTTGTTTTTTTTTTATTTTTCTGCCATGAACTGTCGTAAATTACATATTTCCTTGTAGGTTTTTTGACCTAGTCAGTCAGGTTGTTGTTAGCCATAATACTATGATGGATTTAGAAGAATCTCAGGAAATGGTGGAAGTAAGTTCTTTCAAATTTAAGTGATCATATTTTATTTTTCTCCTCATATTTTTTTTCTTCATTAACTCTTAACTCACTTAGTATTTTCAAAATATTTTCATCAGATTTAGTCCACAGCATCCATGAGTAGATTTGATAAAAAATTCACCTAACTTTAACTTGAGAAATCATTGATAAAATGGTCCATTCAATTCACACGGCAGATATTTGGTTAAATGTGTCCAAATTATACATACATCTATTTCAGTGGCAAGATATTTTGTGTTCTGGGAAGTAATATCTGTCAGCAGCTTGCAAGAAGTTAAATGCAATAACTTATTAAAAATTTTTTGTTTTAGTATAAATTGTCATGAATTTTATCATAAAAGAATTTTTTGTTGGACAAACTGACTTCTACTGAAAACCATGTTTATAAAACATTGTATAACATCAGAACTCTATTAATATTCTGTAAAGAGAATTCATTTAACAAATTTTGGACACTTTTCTCTTTTATTGTAGTGATAATTTATTCTACAGTAGAACCCTGTTAATTGAATAGCCACTTTGTCAGTGAAAATTATTCAATTAACAGGAGTATTCAGTAAAGAGGGATTTGTCATTGTGCTGTATTCTAGAGATAAAATGAGATGATCATTTATTCTATTATATCATGTTTGACAGAACTCATGGAGCTCTGTTAAACAAGATATAATAAATTAAATGCCTGTAATGGATGTGCTGAGGCCAAGTATGTCTATAAACAAAGAACATTTGGTCATTGTCCTGGTATTTCCATGATATATTGCAAGATTTTTATTCAATTAACAGGAGTTTACTCTATAACCTATATGCATTTAACAGGGCAAATTTGCACTGAATGTATGGCAAATGGTTTGGTGTTTGGAAATTATATTCAATTAACAGGATTATTCAGTTAAGAGATATACAATTCAGTGGGCTTCATTGTATTATATCTTGTTTGACAGAGCTCATGAAGATCTGTCAAACACGATATAATGTATTGTCCTTTTATCAGCATTGAACACATCTTCTGATTTGTGAATAGTGCTGATTGGATATGGAAATTAACTTAGGTGATGGTTTAAACGGAAAGTTTTATCTCTCGTTTCTTAAACATAACTTTTTGTTGGTAGTTTGAATATGAAACAGATGAGAAAGGTAACAAAATGGTGTTAGGAAGAGGAACATATGGAGTTGTATATGCAGGGAGAGATAAGAAAACACAAGTCAGGATTGCTGTAAAGGAAGTTCCAGAAAAAAATACTCAGTAAGTTTTTTTGCTGTTTGCTGCAACAAGCAGCTTTATATGTTTCAATCAAGCCAGAAAATAAGCAGACTGTCATCTGCAAAATGAGGTCTGCAGGGGTGAATTTAGTGATGCTACCCTGCATAGCAGGGTAGCATCACTAAATTTACCCTCTGTGAACCTCAATCTGAATCAGGGTGTCAAAACTAAACAGAAAGAGGTACCCAGAGGATAAATTGGCCCACTGTATCGGACAGTGTCATCAAATTCACCTTCTGGGAACCTCATTCTGCAAATGTCAGACCGCCTTTTTTCAGGCCTGGTTGCAATGTTGGTCGTTGGTCAGTTGGTCTGTCAGTCCGTGACTATGGAGCTTTGAAACTCTGTAAATTTTAAAGTACTGTGAGGAATGAAATCATATGTGGTATGCAAGTGTATTTTATTGATGGCTAGCCACATGTTCAATGCATGTGTTATTCATAGAATTTTGGTGGAGCTATTGCACTTGAGGGTACTTAGAATTTGTTTAATATTTACCATCCATCACTGCTTATATGCAAACTTGCAATTTGTATTTATCACTTTATTGATTTTTATTAGCCCGACTGTTTACAGTCAGGGGTATAGTCATGTCCGTCTGTCCGTCTGTCTGTTAACATTTAGAGCATTGGTTAAAGTTTGTGGTTAAAGTTTTTTAGTGAAGGTTAAAGTTTTTTTTCTTTTATATTAACATTAATTACTATTGATTGTATCATTCTCATTATGTTTCATGTTATTTTGGGAAATATTTATACCCTTACCCCACTCCAAGCCCCCCACCCCCCCCACCCCCCACCCCCCACCCCACCCCCAGTGCCAGTTAGACACTTTTTTTTCGTGGGTCCAAAATGCATTTTGAAGGATTTAGAGTGACTACATGCGGAAGAAATTTTGACTCTTATAACACACACCCCTCTCAATTAGGCATTTTTAGCCAGACTGTTTACAGTCAGGGCTATTCATGACTTTCGTTCGTCCATCTGTCTGTTCGTCCATCTGTTAACATTTCGAGTTTTGGTTAAAGTTTGTGGTTAAAAGTTTTTTTTAGCTCTACTTGACAAAGTCAAGCTGAGCTATTGACATCACTTCTCATCCGTCGGCGTACATATGTACGTACACAATTTCCTTTGGCACACCTCGCAGGTTGCATTTATGATCAGATCGGTTTGAAACTTGGTATACTTGTTTGCGGTGACCTCTAGATGGGAGCTATCGATTTTCTTCAATTTCTGTCGAAAAATGTTGCCGTTGGCAACGTTCTTAGAACTTAGTTTAGTCAGACCTCAATATTTCCCTTTGGCACACCCTACAGGGCACATTTATGATCAGATTGCTTGGAAACCTGGCATGCTTGTTTGGGATGACATCTAGATGGGAGCTATCGATTTTCTTCCATTTCCATTAAAAATGTTGCTGCTGGCAACGACCTTTGAACTTAGTTTAGTCAGGCATCAATATATTCCTTTGGCACACTGTACAGGGCACATTTTTGATCAGATCGTTTTGAAACTTGGTATGCTTGTTTGGGGTTACCTCTAGATGGGAACTATCGATTTTCTTTGATATCCGCCAAGAAAATGTTGCCGCTGGCAACGACTTTGATGAACTGTTACTTTAATTCTTGCATGGTCAGTACAACTTAATGATTGCATTTACATCAATGATTTCTTTTATCGGTTTTAGGAAATATTTAACCCCTTTTAGCTCACCGAAGGGAGCTTAACTTATCATTTGCCGTCCATCGTCCGTTGTTGTCCTTCGTGAACTTTACATTATCGACTGCTCCTCACAAACTACTGGATCAAATTGAACCAAATTTGGTGTGCCTGTTCCCCATCATATGTCAATTCAAACTAGTACAGATAAACTTGCCGCATCCACAGGGGCCACCACAAGGGGCATAACTCTGATAGCACCCATGAATTTCTTTCCAAAATTCAAAAAAATCTTCTTCTTCAGATCCACCAGGCAGAATTCTTTCCTATTTGATATACATCATCTTTACGGGGGGCAGATTCAGGTTTGTTCAAATCGGTCCCCTGGATTCATATTTGGGCTCACTATAGAAGCCCGAATTTGAACTTTGCATTTCAGGCAAATTTCTTAAAAATCTTCTTCTCCAGATCCAGCAGGCAGAATCTTTTGATATTTGGTATGCAACATTGTGGGGTGGATCTGATTCAAGTTTGTACAAATCGGCCCATTGGGTCCATATTTGGGCGCAGTATAGGAGCCTGAATTCAAACTTAGTGCATTTCAGGCAAATTTCTTTAAAAATCTTCTTCTCAAGATCCAGCAGGCAGAATCTTTTGATATTTGGTATGCAACATTGTGGCATTGATCTGATTCAAGTTTGTTCAAATCGGCCCCCTGGATTCACATTTGGGCTCAGTATAGAAGCCTGAATTTGAACTTAGTGCATTTCAGGCAAACTTCTTAAAAATCTTCTTCTCCAGATCCGGCAGGCAGAATCTTTTGATATTTGGTATGCAACATTGTGGGGTGGATCTGATTCAAGTTTGTTCAAATCGGCCCCCTGGATTCATATTTGGGCTCACTATAGAATCTAGAATTCAAACTTAGTGCATTTCAGGCAAATTTCTTAAAAAATCTTCCTCTCTAGATCCAGCAGGCAGAATCTTTTGATATTTGGTATGCAACATTGTGGGGTATATCTGATTCAAGTTTGTTCAAATCGCCCCCCCCCCCCCCCCCAGGTTCATATTTGGGCTCAGTATAGGAGCCCAAATTTGAACTTAGTGGATTTCAGGCAAATTTCTTTAAAAATCTTCTCAAGATCCAGCAGGCAGAATCTTTTGATATTGTGTATGCAGCATGCTTAGGGAGGTGAGATTCAAGTTTGTTCAAGCCAAGTCCCTCGGTTCATATTTGGGCTCACTGTGGAAGCCCGAATTAAAACTTAGTTCAAAATGAGGAATTTTCTTTAAAAATCTTTTTCTTCAGATCCAGCTTTCGGAATGTTTTGATATTTGGTATGCAGCATCCTTAGGTGGTTGAGATTGAAGTTTGTTCAAGCCATGTCCCTAGGTCCATATTTGGGCTCACTATGGGAGCCCGAATGATAACTTAGTTCAAAATGAGGAATTTTCTTTAAAAATCTTCTTCTTCAGATGTAGCAGTCAGAATGCTTTGATATTTGGTATGCAGCATCCTTAGGGGGGTAAAATTCAAGTTTGTTCAAGCCATGTCCCTAGGTCCATATTTGGGCTCACTTAGTTCAAAATGAGGAATTTTCTTTAAAATCTTCTTTTTCAGATCTAGCAATCAGAATGTTTTAATATTTGGTATGCAGCATCCTTGGGGAGGGGGGGGGGGATTCAAGTTTGTTCAAGCCAAGTCCCTGGGTTCATATTTGGGCTCACTGTGGGAGCCTGAATGATAACGTAGTTCAAAATGAGGAATTTTCTTTAAAAATCTTCTTCTTCAGATCCAGCAGATGAATGCTTTTGATATTTGGTATGCAGCATCCTTAGGGGGGTAAGATTCAAGTTTGTTCAAGCCATGTCCCTAGTTCCATAAAATTTGTCTCTCATGACTTCATTCCTTTGTAGTACTGATGAACCATGTCTAACTGAATGTGACCCCAAATACTTCTTTGAACCACTTTGGCCGGTGAGCGATTAAGACTCCTTGGGGCCTCTTGTTTTGCAGTCAATTTTACTTAGTATTCCTAGCTTAAAGTTTCGGATTAAAGTTTTGCTTTTCAAGGTTGTACCTTTTATTCTTCAAACACTGTGTTACAACGTCATTGTTTTTCATTTGGGGCAAGGTCTACTGACACTGTATACAGTGGTTTCAATTAATATTTGCATTAATTTAACCCTTTTTCAAAACGGTTTTCGAATTTAATTTCTTTAAATTTGAAATTGGGCTTCTAACACATACTTTGTCACTTTTTGTTCTTACATGATCAATACAACTTTTAATAATTGCATTTACAGACCTGATTTCTTATACTTGTATGCAGCCTTTTTTCTCATTACCTGAGCTTCACAGTTTGAAATATAAAAAAATGCCTTCTGCAGCATACTTCTGTTGTTTTACATAAGTAATACAGATTGGAAGGAAATGGAAGTGAGGGACTTTGATGCTGTCTCCAAAACTTTGGGGGAGATGAGTGGAATCAATCCACCCCTCCCACCTCCCCATGTTATCCAGAAGATAAATCCAGTTCTAATTATCAGGGCTTGATTTAATCTGAAAATTTTGAATAGCAATTTACTATTCACCCTGGAAAATTGATTAGCAGTTGATCCAAAAGCACTTGAAACTAATAAATCTTGAATAGCAAAATTCAGAAATTGGAGAGCAAAGTGCTATGCTAATCCAGTTAAATCAAGCCCTGCTAATTATAAGATTCTCTTCAAATTTGATATTATTTTTTGTACGCCCATTTGTAAAAACGGTCATATTATGTAAATGGCCGGGGGCGCGGTGGCGTTGTGGTAACCGGTTCGCGTCAGATCACCGAAGTTAAGCAACGTCGAGCCCAGTTAGTCCTCGGATGTGTGACCGTCTGAGCGATCGATTCAGACTCCCGCGTTTTGTCCTTGGGCAAAGCACTTAACCCAGATTGTCCACATGGGAGCACGATGACGCCATGTTCTAAGGTGTACTGCACGTCGATGGTGCGCATGTCTTCATCCAATCTAACCCTGTCTGCGCTGCAGTGCGGAGTTACAATGTTGGGGAGCTGGCAGCCGCTCGCCATTGCTCGGTGGTTCTCTCTGGGTACTTCGGCTTCCTCCACCCATAAAACTGTTACGGTCATGATTCGCCATTGTGCATAAGTATATGACCTTAAACACAAATAAATATGTAAATGGTCTGTCTGTCCATCCGTCTGTCCTCCATCCATCTGCCTGTCACTCCGTCCATCCATCCGTCCATCAACAATTGGTTTCCGACCGATAACTCCAGTTTAAGTAATTATTCCCAAAATGCATTTTGAAGGATTGGGAGTTTTTACTTGCAAAAAAAAAAAAAATTGACTCCTATAGCCCAACAGTGTTTTATGTACTGCATCTTTAACTCTTTACCTAACGCAAGTTGAGGCCAATAGTACAAATTGTTTTTCTGAAACATCAGATTTTTTCATTTTTTACTTCTAACCTTTGCTTATTAGTCCTTATTGGAACAAGCTCATCAAGCTTGTTCCATTAATAGGTCATGAGGTGTGTTTTGAGGAAGAGAAATGAAAAAATAAAATTTGAATAGCAATTTTTGTATATATCACAAATGCAGATATGGCAGATTCGTTAGGTAAACGGTTAACAAAAACTGGCTCAGACTATTTTGTGTCTAAGCATTGCCATTGCTGGGACAGTCGGGCTGTATGTGTGACATCACTCTAGTTTAATTACTATATCATTTTAATTTTTATTAAAAATAATTTAGTAGGTATTTTCTCAGGGGGTATTGATAGTGCTGAAACATTCTTAGTGCCATTAATGAGTCTGTAACTAGAGATGTTTAATCTTATGCACACTGGTGTCAAAATACCAGAATTTTAAGTATCAGTTTTTTCCAATTATACAGCTAGAAATTTAACCAATCCCAATAAGTACTGTCAAACAAGATTAAATTTGTAGTTCCATTGTGGAAAAAAATGACTTTTTAATGTTTTAATATTTCGACATCTCTGTGTTTTAAAATAACATATGTTTAGGAAGGTTTCTTACTTTTACTTTTGTTTTCCACTGAATACATATTCAATGCTTAGGCTATCTGTACCATTGCATCAAAATTTTACCACGCTTGTTAATCTCTGAAAGAAGAAAAACCCGCTTTATTCCTAACCAGACATGTTAAATGTCATGATTTTAGATGGGGTTCACTAAATTTTAGAATAATTTTTTGTTAAATCTGCCCTAAAATTCAAAATTTTAACCAAATCTCATTATAAAAGTCATCAGATTACCCTTTTGAGCCATATCAGAATAAAATCTCAATGCATTTTGCATTTCATCAGCTTAACATGTCTGTTCACAATTGGAGTAAAGAAAAAATTTTCCCACTGAAAATTTTACTACTTTGTCACCAGAGGGCAGGGAAATAATTTCCAGAAAAATAAAACTATTTTATTATATGCTAAACGATAGATATCTGAAGTAATTTCAGAAAGATAGAAGAAATCGTATCCCCCGCTGTGAAGATATAGAAATTTTCACTTTCATGGTTTCAATCAAAATGGCAGCTTTCAAAACATCACTTCAAGGTGAATATGAGCCAAATTATCACTGAAAATGATCAATTTGTTCTAGAAACATATAATGAAAAGAAAATCTAGTGTTTTTGAGTAGATACCGATTATTTCCAGCAATAATTCAACACGTATTCACCTTGAATTGATGGATGAAACCCACTAGTCCAAACATGGCCTGAAAGTATGTAATATAAGTTTTGGGTTTGGTACATCCTTTCGAAGAGGATGTACCAAACCCAAAACTTATATTACAGACTTTCAGGCCATGTTTGGACTAGAAACCTGCCAACTGAATCAGATCGCAAGACACTATCTGTTCTGAGTATCGATCAAATCACTTCCACGTATCAATGATTCAATGTGCTTTCACTTTCATGCATCAACTCATGGTTGAAACGAGTGGAATTATCAGATTCTTATAAAAAGCGTATAATAAAAAGAAAATCTAGTGTTTTTGAGTGGATACCGATCATTTCCAGCAATAATTCAACACGTATTCACCTTGAATTGATGGATGAAACCCGCTAGTCCAAACATGGCCTGAAAGTCCGTAATATAAGTTTTTGGTTTTGTACATCCTTTCAAAGGACATACCAAACCCAAAACATATATTACAGACTTTCAGGCCATGTTTGGACTAGAAACACGCCAACTGAATCAGATCGCAAGACACTATCTGTTCTGAGTATTGATCAAATCACTTCCACTTATCAATGATTCAATGCGCTGTTCACTTTCATGCATCAATTCATGGTTGAAACAAGTGGAATTATCAGATTCTTATAAAAAGCGTATAATAAAAAGAAAATCTAGTGTTTTTTGAGTGGATACCGAAAATTATCTTGCTTGTGACAGACAAATAAACATTTGTATCGGTCACACATGAGATAATTTTCGTTATCCACTCAAAAATACTAGATATCCTCTATTTGTCACATCATAGCAAATGCTGCCAGCTCACTGGTTAGTTGTGCTTTTCATGATCTTCAAGACGTTGGGCAGATCTTCCCAATTTGTCAGGTAAAACATTAAAAATGTGGGCGTACGGAAAAATCTAGACCGGGTACTTCAAAAACTGTAGATGCTGGCAAATAACAGTTTATTGCTACTTCTTGTAATGTTTCCCCCATGAAAATTTTAATGGCCTCTGATAAATTGTAATGATGTCTCTTATAAAGTATGATCATAGGTTTAGCTGGGTATCAAATGCAGTGTCCAAAATTTTCAGACAGAATTGTGTGCATGTCTAAACCATGGCTTTCAAAAACACCATTTGCACTTTTGTAGTGGCACTCTAATGGTTCAGTGTCTGCTTTCTTGAAAAATGATGCAGAACAATATTGGTTGGTTATTATTTTTGTAGTTGTTTTGACATATTTACCATTGCAAATTAAGTTGCCAGTACATATGCATTTATTGCGCATCAGCATGTAGGTATTTAATTTTCAATTGATATAATTAAATGTATTGGTTTTGCCACAATAGATTGCATTGGGTTCATTCACATTACCACCTCCCACATTTATGTCTGTCTAGTCTTAACATGGACTGTAAAGCCATAATTTATTTTTTATTCACCCGTTTGAAAAATGGTCACATTATGTAATTAGTCTGTCCATCCATCCATACATCCGTCTGCCTGTCTGTTGATCCATCCATCAGTATGTACATCACCCATCCGTCCATCTGTCCATTTCCATCCTTCTGTCTTTTGACATTTTTGGTTTCTGACCAATAACTCCAGTTTGGATTATTTGATCTCAACCAAAGTTGGTATGTGTATTACACAGATGGTGATACAGGACAGGGTCGAATGTGGGTTCCATCCAGTTATTTTTACATGAGTTACAGTCGTTTTTCAACTTAGAATTCAATCGTCTATTAACATTTTTGGTTTCTGAACGGTAACTCCAATTTGGATAATTTGATCTCAACCAAAGTTGGTATGGGTATTTCCAAACTAATAATACAGACCAAATTCTAATATGGCTCCCATCCAATTATTTTTACATGAGTTACGGCTAACAGGCGTATTTTGCCATGCCTGGTGGTGCTCTTGTTTTAGTTTGGTACAACCTTTACTTAAAACATAAATTATGACCTTTGGGTCAATGTTTGGACCAACAACTCCTAAACCTTAGAGATGGGCAGTTAACCCAAAATTCTGTTCGGTTTTGGTTTTGTTATCAAAACCGAAACAATTACAGAAAACCTGTCATCTTGGTTTTCAATTTCATTGCTCGAAAACTCTAATCAGGTCTTCACTTCTCAGATTAAAGAGAGAAACAACCTAAAGTTAACCTTGTTTTCAAACTTCAGAGTCGCGATACCCATTTTTTCAGAACAGCTGCACTGATTGGTATTGCGTTCGTTCGTGGCATTTACCGCGAAAATAGGTGACAAAATTACTTCTTATGCATCGTGTTTTAAACATTCATCTGTTTATCAAATGTGATTTCCTTTCTAGAACTGGTACTTGGCACTTGTTCTACATTTATAATCACAAATATATTTATCTCAACACATAATTTTGAAAGCTTGAACCCCAAAGACAGCATCCAAATCACAGTTGAAGTTGGATGGAAATTTAGGGTTACAACGACCTATAAGAGCGACTTTTACTCAATAAAATTTTATGGTCAGCACAGGTTTTTAGGGTGTGTAGGGTTTCCCTAAACACAGGTATTTGGGGGTGGGGGGGGGGACTAATTTTGCAACAGACTCCAGGCAAAAATCATTTTTCTCAAACCTGAAACTCTTGAGATAATTTATGCAGATACATTGTGCTCAGGAAATCAGAGTACCAGTATATTACGCAGATGCATTGCCCTAGAAAGGGAGTCCCTTTGACAATGACTGGTGCCAAATACGTCTTATATGCAAATATAACGTAATGTTATGTTTGTACAATGAAAACCGAAACCCAAAACCAGACTCTTTGAATGAAACCGGAACAGACATGAAATTTGAAAACCACCCATGTCAATTAACTTTTTACCCAATACAGATGATATAAAAATTTATTATTTTAAATATTATTTTTTTTAATTTTTCCAAACATTTCATCAAAATCATATCATGTGACTCGCATTGGATTGAGCTCATGGGGCTCATTCCAATGAGGGTTCACATGATATGGTTTTGGTGAAATTTATTTGAAAAATGATTTTTTTCTTCCGCTTAATTTGTAAATTAAGTGGGTGGATGTGGCCAGTGCCTTGGGTAAAGGATGAATTTAAAGCAAAGAAGAAAATATGTCCATCCATGACATGTCTGAGCATGATATAATTAGTGAATTTTGTAGTTAAGAAAAAGATCTTTTACTGTGATTGCATATTAACACTCATCATCTTTTCCCAGAGAAGTTCAGCCTCTTCATGAAGAAATAAAGCTTCATTCAAGATTAAGTCATAAAAACATTGTGAATTACCTAGGCTCACTCAGTGAGGAAGGATTCTTTAAAATTCTCATGGAGCAGGTTCCTGGAGGTTTGTAAAATTGTTTTTTATTCATTATACAAGAATTGTTAAGCAAGCTCTATAACTCTTTTTAACCTCGTTTTTTTTTTGCTCTTGCTGAGGGCATCTGTGAATAACTGATTCCTTTGAATGTGAAACCTTTCTGGTTATTTTTTTCAAAATTAAAACTTTTGAATAAATTTTCTTTAACCCTTTACCCAACGTAACAGCCAAAACCGGCCAACGCTATTCTAAAAAATTGCCAATTAATTTTCATTATTTTTTCATTTTTTTTTCATTTTTTGTCTCAAAAACATTGGTTATGACCCCTCATTGGAACGAGCTCTTTGAGCTCATTCCAATGAGGGGTCATAACCTATGTTTTTGATACAAAAAATGAAAAAATTACCTGTTCTAGAATTTTTGTTGCGAGTGTTGTCAGCTTTTCATGTTAGGTAAAGGGTTAAAACAGAAGATAATTTAAAAACCAAGATTCAATTTTATATCCCCCAAGTGCTATGAGTATTGAACTTTACTTGATACAATACAGACATTGGGAAAATATTCTAGATACACCAATCTGGATTACGCTCAAGAATGTCATGTAAGAATGTATCTGATTGGACATTACATATCAGTATCATTATGATGTGAATGATATGCTTCAGTACCAAAAAGTGTCAAGCAAGAAAGATATCGGCCCACCGAAGGTTATATTTTTCTTTAAAAATATCATCTTCATTCACTTAACTTGCAGAGTGCTGGAAGCCATATTTAGACTTTATTCTGAAATGTCAGTACCACAATTTGAAAGGCTTCATATTCTCTGGATGTTCTACATATCACCTTTGAAGTGAAATTATTCACTCTGTTAGGATGTGCCTTGTTACAATTTATGGTCGAGTGTCTGTTGGCTCTCTCCCATAAATTGTAACAAGGCAAAGATATGTGAAAATATTTTGATGACCAAAAATAATTCAGTCCTCTACCAGTTAATTCAAGTTTAATCATGGTGTAAATACAAAAAGTATGGAGATCACGAATCAGTGATCCTTAGAAAGTAAATACAGGAAAAACTCTTGTGTCATTGATTCCAATCCCCGTACTCCATCCTCATTGTGTTCTGTCTTAACCCTTTGAACCCTTGTTTCCTGGAATGGTATCACCTTTGTGTACACTTACAGTGATATGAGTCAGTCCAATATCAGTATACAGAGAGGATAAATTAATAACTGCAGTCTGCTTCCGTGTGGCTGCAGACTGCAGTTATTATATGTATAGACCTCACATAATAAGACAGCTGGGATGAAATTTATACCTTAGCCCGAAAAATCGGCCTTATGAGTTGAGAGGGTTAATATCTCTTATATGCATTCACAGCATTCCTATAGCTCCTTGAACATCACTCCTTGAAAATCCCTGCCAAAGGTCAGAATAGTTCTTGAATATTGGAGCCTTCTTGGAAAACCCTTGAAAGATGAGATATCAGTTTATCTAAGAAAATTCATTTCAGCAATATTCAATTCGCCTCACAGCACGTTGAAGATTGCTGAAATGAATCAATTCTACTAAATAGAATGTCAACTGAATAGAATGAGAATAATGCTTAAAACTGTGAGTATGATTGTGTTGTGGCATAAAAATAGTACAAATTGGGCCTCGCGAATCTCAAGTTTTGAGTTGAATCGAATCAGGCATAGGATTTTTTAATTGAATCTCAAATCGAATCTCATCACTTTTAAAGTTGTAAATATTGTATTTACAACCGTGAAATATAGTATATTTTGTCAATGTCCACTCAAGTACTGTATTCAATGGTGACTCGTCTGTTGGGCAAGTCAATTAAAAACATGCTATTAATTGAAAATAGAATATGTTTTCATTTTTGTAATTCATTAAAAACAAACCCAACGAGGACTCCTAAGCTGAGTTTGAATAGTACTGGCTGGTTTTGACCATTACATTGGGTAAAGAGTTGATATAGATGACATTTACACTAAGGCTGTACAGTGTACAGGGATAGTTATTCAGTTAGAAATGAAATTTTTTTTATAACCAGAAAGTGTGACTAACCCTGTGCAGTGCACAGGGCTAGTCACACTTTCTGGTTATAAAAAATTGGTAAGGCCACACAAAGTAGATCTTCTGTTTCTCAGGCCATTATTTGTGAAATTGCATGCGGGCGAGCGATTTTTTATTTTATTTTTTATTTCAGTAATTTCTTCTTTGCCATCAAAAGTTCATGTGCCTTAGCATTGCAAAGCCTTCTTGCACTCAAGGGATAAATTCATCTATTTTATTAACTTGGGTAAAATATCAGACATAAACCATTTAATTTTTATTTTTTTCAAGTTTAAATTGGTTATAAAAAGAGAGCATGCGACAGCCAAAAGGACCATGCGGGAGGGCCTGAGAAAGAGATTTTTTATTTTTTTAAGCCTAACTGCCATATCCAAACATGTTAAGCTGATGAATTGTAAAATAGTGAGATTTCTGATCAAAAATAGTGAGATTTTAATTTTAAAATGGCTTAAAGAGTAAAATTTAATCATTTTAATAGTGAAATTCTGCTAAAAATCCCAATTTTAGGCTCATTTAACAAAAAATCATTCAAGAAAATAGTGAGTCTCCCTCCAAAATAGTGAGACTTAACATGTCTGGCCATATCACATGCTACATGAAAATATGTAATGACCAAGGCTGTAAAAATGCTTTGGGTAAGTTGGTTACATGTCATTACATAGGGTGCTGGATTCAAGGAACTTTTGGAAATACTTATACTGGATTGTGGAAATTTTTTAAAGTGAATTCCAAAAATGAAAACATATTCTATTTTCAATTAACAGTGTGTTTAAAGAGGATACATACGCTTTTGAATCAAATCGAATCTCACTGCTTTTCAAGTTGGAAATATTGCACTTTATTTCGACAATGGAATATACATATTGTCAGTCTCAACTCTAGTATTTTATTCAGTGGTGCCCCATCTGTTGGGCAAGTCATTAAATAAGGAGAACTGTTCCAGAATCTGATCAAAGTAGTTTGGGAACTGAAGCATATGTGAACTTTCTTCTTTTCTCCCCCCCCACTGCATGTGTAACATATGTGTGTCCCGGGTGAGATAGCATGGAGAGACAGATGTATCCCACCCCACCCACGTGACGTTATACATTTATAACATTATTATGACGTTATGCATATCGTATCAGTTTCTTGCTCCCAACTAATTCATATTGACGTCATCGGAATGCCGTGTGATCAAAGTTTGATGCTCTAAAACTCTTTAAACCCCAAGATGCCACCGTTCCTAATTGATTTTGTGGTATATACCATTGGTATATACATAACTTTTGCATGCTCTTTCCGATGGTGTCATTAGTTTTTCAAAACAATGAATACCAAATGAGTTGATTATATCAGCACATGACCGCCGATTACCTATATCAGCACATGACCGCCGATTACCTCTAGCTAACGTAACCATTGTATGGTGGGGGGAGAAAAATAATCCCTGATGGGTACGGGTGTGGGATGGGAAAATCTCACCCTCGGGACAAGGTATTTGGTCCAGACACTCGGCAAGCCTCGTGTCTGGCCCAAATATCTTGACCTCGGGTGAGATTTTCCCATCCCACACCCGTACCCATCAGGGATTATAATTCTCTCATCAGGTCTCCTGTGGAGGAGACCTGATGATTGAAGAGTTCAAGACAAGACACTTGGCATTATATTGAAAACATATCAATGATTCTAAAATTTCTGAATCAACTCTGCTTGACTCAAGTCAATAAATCAGGATTAAATTTAATTGAATTGGAAGCTTTGCAGGGTTCTAAGTACTAATTCCTTCAGTTTTTATGTACATGTTACTTTGTGTACTTGTTGGAAGGGAATGCATTTATTTTTGACCCAGAACAGTCTTGAAATCTTTGAATTTTTCTTCTCCGGCTCCTTCAAATCCATTAGACCCATACCAGAAAGGCCATTGAAGACCCTTAAATTGACTTCTTCATTTGCGGGAATACTTGTTCACTTTGAACATTTCATGATGCTGATTGGTTACCAGTGTTACCTTTGTTGATTTGTGGAGTCATGTGTCAATTAGATTTTCCATACAGAGGTATTGGTATGAACTATTCTCTCACCTATTGAGATACATGTGTCCCGGTTACAAGCCAGAAAATAAGCAGACTGTCATCTGCAAAATGAGGTCCCCAGAGGGTGAATTTAGTGATGCTATTCTGCATAGCAGGGTAGCATTACTAAATTTACACTCTGTGAACATCAATCTGAATCAGGGTATCAAAACTAAACAGAAAGAGGTACCCAGAGGATAAATTGGCCCACTGTGTGGAATAGCATCGTCAAATTCACCCTCTAGGGACCTCATTCTGCAAATGTCAGACTGCTTATTTTCAGGCCTGCCCTGGTAAGATACCTGTCTTACCCACCTCCACAAGATCATCCTAATTTGAATATTTAATGATGCAGCAGCCAAAAGGACCAAGCGGGAGGGCCTGAGGAACAGATTTTTAACTTTTTTAGTCCTTATGCTATTTATTGGGAATGGGAAACTATAAAACAAACAGTACATGTATTTAGTTTCTCCCTGGAAATGTTGGAAGCATGCCATGCATTGTTTTGCTGTTTATTGGGAATGTGGAAACTATGAAACAAACAGAAAACAGTACATGTTTTTAGTTTCTCCCTGGAAACGTTAGAAGTATACATGCTATGTTATGCTGAGTCTGAAGCAAACTGAAAACAGTTTCTTCTCAACCTACTCACAATTGTTTACAATTGGCTGTGATGTAAGTGCAAGCCTTACTTCGGAAACTAACTCAAGCTTAAGAAACGTTTCCAAACAAGTTGGAAAAGTAATAGAGTGCAAAAGCACGAAAAAGATAAAAAAAAAGGGTCGAGCGAGACCGGTGCTCGACATTACAGGTACTCTCTCTGCACACCTCTTGTGTTTACTGAGCGCATACGTAACAACCGTGACGTCAATTCCTTTTATTTCCGCCATTGTGATGGTCGGAAATCTTGTGACTTGTGCTATTATTTAGCTGTTATCTTCGTGAAAGGGAGTGTGGTAGCTTAGTAGGTAGAGGTGCTGGCTGCAATTCGAGAGGTCCTCGGTTCGAATCCCAACTGCGGCAACCGCATTGTGTCCTTGGGCAAGATACTTCATCTCCATTGCCCGCGTGGAGGCACGGTGGCATTGTGTACTAAGGCGTACTGCACGTCGATGGTGCACTTGTCTTTAACCAATGCTAACCCTGCTTGTGTGGAGTTAGTATCTTGGGGAGCTGACAGTTGCTCGCCGTTGCTCAGTGGTTCTCTCCGGGTACTCCGGCTTCCTCTACCCATAAAACTGTTGTGGTCATGATTAGCCATTGTGCATAAATATGTGACCTTAAACAGCAATAAATAAATAAATCTTTGTGAACAACTTATATTTGTATGGTGCTTCTTGTCTGTTTATGTGCAAGTGGACTGTATCCTTTTCAAGCTCTAAATTGATTTCTATTTGATGATATTTTTTATCATTATACCCCCGCTTCGAAGAAGTGGGGGCTATATAGGAATCGCCCTGTATGTCCGTACGTCCGTCCGTCCGTCCGTACGTCTTTCCAAATTCTTGTGTGCGCAACTCCTCCTACATTAATTAACCGATTTTGATGAAACCTTTCAAACATCATCACTACTAAGTGAACATGTGCATATTCCAAACTTTTTGATCTGCGATAATTTTAACCAGGTTATCTCTCTTGAACTTTGATTTAATATGGGTTTCTATATGAAATTCTTGTGTGCGCAACTCCTCCTACATTTATCAATCAATTTGGACAAAACTTTTCAGACATCATCACTACTAAGTGAACATGCGCATATTCCAAGATTTTTGATCTGCGACAATTTTAACCAGGTTATCTCCCTTTGACTTTTATTGTGTCTTTCCATCCGAACAAATTCTTGTGTGCGCAACTCCTCCTACATTAATGAACCAATTTTGATGAAACCTTTCAAACATCATCTCTACTAAGTGAACATGTGCATATTCCAAACTTTTTAATCTGCGACAATTTTAACCAGGTTATCTCTCTTGAACTTTGATTTAATATGGGTTTCTACATGAAATTCTTGTGTGCGCAACTCCTCCTACATTTATCAATCAATTTGGACAAAACTTTTCAGACATCATCACTACTAAGTGAACATGCGCATATTCCAAGATTTTTGATCTGCGACAATTTTAACCAGGTTATCTCCCTTTGACTTAGATTTATTATGTCTTTCCGTTCGAACAAATTCAAATCCAAAATTTTTGAGCTGTGGCAATTTTAACTAGGTTATCTCCCTTTAACTTAGATTTATTATGGGTTTCTACATGAAATTCTTGTGCGTGCAACTCCACCTACATTTATCAATCAATTTTGACGAAACCTTTCAAATATTATCACAACTAAGTGAACATACGCATATTCCCAAATTTTTGATCTGCGACAATTTTAACCAGGTTATCTCCCTTTAACTTGGATTTATTATGGGTTTTCAAATGGGATTCTTGTGTGCGCAACTCCTCCTACATTAATGAACCGATTTTGATGAAACTTCTCAAACATGACCACTAATGAGTGAAATGCGCATATTTCCAAACTTTTCTTCTGCGGAGATTTTTACCAGGTTATCTTCTCAAACATGCTTATGTGATAACATTAAAACAAATTTCGCGTGTTGCGTTTTAGAAGATTTCATGTTTGATCCTGCGTGAAAGAAGTATTGGAAAATTGCTTATAGGGTAACTAATATCATGGCTTCAGACAGCATGTGAAATCATATACTCACAGATTTGGAAATAGTTTGGACTATATTTATTTCAATCGAGACATATCAAACACAGTCATCCTTTCCTACAACCCTGTTCACTATACAGACCATATACATGTTCAGCTTGCAGTTGCTTTACCTGAATTATTCAATAGAGATTTGGTTCTGTAGTTCCAGAAAAGCAGAGAATGAAACATTCATAAATAATGTAAGGATTTTTTTTTATTTTAGATGATTACTTTCAGGGGTTACCATTGAAACTTCATGGTCCAAACTCCAAGAAAAATTTTATTTTAAGGAGTGTTTGCCCATTAATAGTGTTTTACTGTACATAATAATTTGAGGGTCTATTGCAGAAAGATACCAACCAACTCCATACTGCTAGAGAATTGAGATGGCAGCACTTTTCTCCATCAGCCCCTCAAATTATATTTTAACCTTTTCTGGGTGATTTACTTATTATGGTTTTGTGTCATTATCAAAGCTCATCTTTCTCACTAAAAATCGTTTAGTTAGAAATCATTAAATTTTATTTAATAACATTTTTCTATCAATTATCTAAAGAATCAAAGAATTTTATTTTCAAACTTGCTTTTTCATATCTTGCTCTCTTGCATTCATGTCATTACAAAAATGGTTGGGTTCTTTTTGAAAACATTAGCATTACATGTAATATACATGTTGCACATTGTAAATGTGTTTTTCCAAATGTAAACCATATATGTGTGGCCTCTTTAAGTATTCAGTGCTGTTCTGTGGAAGGCCACATGCAAATACAAATTTCAACAACAAAAAATGATCTTTATGTATATATTTCCTTATGGCCTTTGCCTACATGATCAGAAATGCATTCCTCTAAAAACCCAAAGCGGGGGTATTAATCACCTTCAGTGATAGTTCTAGTTTTTGTTTTTGCTTGTTTTCTCATACATAGTCTTGTTTTCCCCCTGCGTGTTAACACAACCATTGTTTTTCTGTTTTCCGTCAGCGGGAAGCTTGATTTCATTGATAATATTCATATTATGCCTAAAACAATTCCTTGTACCTCTTGTTTGCAGGTGAAACATGTGAACGACTGTCATTCTACATGTGTCGCTTGCAACAATTGTACACTTTTGTTGCTGTGGTATTTGTGGGTTTTGGTCCTCAAAATTCTGGGCATCCATTAACAAGGTGGTTCTTTCCAGAGCTAGAACCCCTTGTTCTCGGGGTAAGGGTAGCCGTGCCTCATCAGACATTTCTGTGAGCGCACGTGGTGACTCTGTCACACAGGATGTTGATCAGTCTCTTTCTGTGGCGAGTTCCTCTGCAACTGTTGACGGTGCTGGTGCTGTGATGCCTGAAGTGGAGACTGTGGTCTCTTTGGCTTCTGATGTCACTCTTGAGGCGGCTGTTTTCGTTGAGAGCTTCTCCGAGGTCAGCTCGGTGACACTCTCCGATTTGCCTCCTGCAGTTGCTGAGGAAGTTGTTACTACTGATCCTATCTTGTATGATAGTGGCTCTTCCATCTCTTCTGGGGATGGTGTAAAGTCTCGGGGGTCCGAGACCGTATCTGCTGGTGTGTCTCTGAGCTCTCAGCCTCCCCTGGCTTCGAGGCGAAACTGTGCGGGTTTGCTGTCTGCTCCGTCTCATCTGGCTAGGTTTGCTCCTGTTTGGTTGGGCCGTTTGGTCACTACAGGAGCGATTCCTAGTCCCTCGAGTGAATCGTTTGTTGTTCCACCTTCCCCTGCTGGTGTGCCGACTAGCAGGATGGGGCTGGTGCATTGGCATCCAGGGCCTGCTGTTCGGCAGAGGTCAGTGACAGCTCTGGTTAGCTGTAACTCTTGGAACCTTCCTCCGGTGATTCCTTACTGTGTTCCGAGTTTGGTTGTCGATCGATGCTTGTCGTCGGTCTCAGAGGATTGGCAGTTGGGGTCTTCTGCCGTGCAGAGGCCAATGACAGGTTCCTGTCGTTCTTGGGACAATCCTCCGGTGTCTTCTCATCGTGTCCCAGGTCCAGCTGCCAATCGACGTATGCCGTCGGTCTCTCTAGAGGATTTGCAGGCAGGGCCTTCTGTTCCGCAGAGGCCAGTGATTGCCCCTGGGCGTCACTCTTGGGACTATCCTCCGGTGTCTTCTCACCATCTCCCTATTTTGTCTGCTGATCGACGTTCGTCGTCGGTCCCTTCTGAGGATTTGGGTTCTTCTGCCAGAAGAGTCCATTGGGAAGACACTCCATCGGGCGATGCTGCTACGACGGATTCTCAGGGTGAGCTGCGTCAGGCCGTTTTGGTGCTCACCCGGTTGCTTTCTAGCAAGTTGGCTTCCCTGTGCCTCCTGAGGCACAACCTCCTTTGGTCGGTTGCTGAGATTCCTCGCCTGGCCCTTTGGATACTGTTCAGTATTCACAGGAGGTTCCTGCTGGTCAGCTCGAGTTGGGCTACGTCTCTTCTGCTACAGAGGATGACGATTTTCTTGAAGGCGACTGGCCCCCTCGTCAGTCTTAGGACAGGCTTTGGATTTTGTCTTTGGCTTATTGCCAAACATTCAGCCTTTAGACCAGCCATCAGTGACCGTCCGGCCACGGTCCACTGTGGAGTGCCGTAACCCTGTTGAGCCTTCTAGCTCTGGGGTTTTGTGTCCTCTGCAATTAGCTCAGGTTGTTGAGTCCTTCCAGGGCTTAGACGCCAAAATTCATTCTAAGGCCCTCAAGGGTTCTTTCTTTTCACAAGTGATGCTTTTCTGCCTCCGTCACGGGTTCGTGTTTACGATTCCGTCTGTCCACCAGTCTTCCAAGGGATGACTCCTGTGAACGAAGATTCTTCTTCCCTCGGGTTCACTAAGCCTAAGTCGGCAGTTCTCCCGATGTCGGTCATTGAGTCTATGGTGGGCCTGTCCCGTGAGATGCTGGGTATGTTATCTCTCGCGGACCATGTCGTCGCTGCCCTGGCTGCATATTTTCCACCAGGGGAGTTTGATGATGCTCAGGTGCCTTTTCGCATTTTGTCACAGGATCTTATGAACTTGACGCCGACAGGCTGGCAGACTCAGGGAGGAAAGTCTCAGAACTCTGTTGCTTCCGAAAGGGGTGGTTTCTCCTCTCGGGGGCCTCATCGAGGCCGCAAATGAAGGTCCTCACCTCGATTCACCTCCAGTCGGGGGAAGGCTGTCGCTGTTTTTTGACCGTTGGACAGAGATAACGTCGGACACTTGAGTCCTCGACGTCATCCAGTCCGGTCTGCGACTGTCCTTCTGTTGACATCCCTGTTTATCTCGGATGCCCCTCCTGACTCAGGTCCCTTCTGATTCTCTGCATCGGGACCTTCTGGTGCAGGAGATCGACAATCTCCTCTCCAAAGGGGCGATCGAGGTGGTCAGGAACACCCTTTCACTGGGGTTTTACTCGAGACTTTTCTTGGTGCCGAAGAAAAATGGCCAGTTTCGTCTTGTCATCGATCTGAGTATCCTGAACGAGTCCATTATAGCACCTCGTTTCAGTATGGAGACTTTCCGGTTGGTTAGACGTTCAGTTCATCTGGGTGACTTTGCGGCCAGTATCAACCTGAAGGATGCCTACTTCCATGTACCCATTCATGTGCGTCACGGAAATACTTTCGGTTCTCGTTTCAGGCTTGAGTCTATCAATTCACAGCTCTCCCGTTCGGCTTGAACCTGGCTCCTTGGGCCTTCACCCGACTGATGTCGGAGTACATGGAGTACATGTGCTTGCTTTTCACCGTACTCAGTCGGCTGTGACTTTGTCAGCCTACCTGGACGACATCCTCCAACGGCACCACAATGCTGCTGTTCTGGAGTGCGATGTCCGGCGGTTGCTTGGCCTACTAGCGTCGCTGGGTTTAAGAGTCAATCACGAGAAGTCGGATCTCCTTCCTTCTCAGCAATGTCGTAATTTGGGAATGGATTTCGACACCCTTCACAATGTGGTGTCGGTTCCCAATGCTCGGGCGACGATTCTTTCCGCCAGTGATTGGGGCTGGGGTGCGACATTGGATCCTCTCAGTCTGTCCACTCATGACCTTCATATCAACCAGAAGGAGCTCCTTGCTCTTCTGTTGAGTTTTCAGCTTTGGATCTCTCACCTGTCGGACCACATTATCCTACTTCTTTCGGACAATTCGACGGTGGTGGCTTACATACGGAATCAAGGAGGCACACATTCAATGCCCATGTATCGGCTATCTCGGGATCTTCTACTGTTGGCACGGGATATCAACGCTCGGGTGACCATTCGGCACATTCCCGGGCGTCTCAACGTCCTAGCAGACTCCCTGTCCCAAGGCGACAGTGTCCTTCCAACCGAATGGATGCTGCATCGGTCAGTGTTTCAGGCGATTTGCGACCTTTTCGCCACTCGCTGGAATCATCAGGTAGAGACCTTTATCTCTCCTTGTCCAGATCCACTGGCATTTGTGATAGATGCTCTGTATCTGGACTGGACAGGTTGGATTGATTATGCCTTCCCTCCTGCACCGATTCTTCCTCAAGTATTGGCGAAGATTCATGCTTGCAGTTGCAGGATCATTCTGATCGCACCTCTTTCTCCACAGAGGGTGTGGATCAATCTGCTGCGGCCTCTGTTGGCAGATCATCCGATTCGTCTACCTCTACGTCGTGATCTTCTTTCCCAGGTTCATCCCAGGAAGTATCACAACAACCTGGCGAGCCTGTCCCTTCACGCCTGTCTTGTTATCAGGTCCTGTCTCCGACATAGAGGTCTTTCGAGACAAACAGTGGAGTGCATTTCTGCGGCGACATTCCACTGGCATGACTTATGCTGCTAAGTGGATGGTTTTCTGCCGCTGGTGTACAGCTCAAAATGTGGATTACCGTAATCCGTCTATCGCTCAAATTGCGGATTTTCTGGTATACCTTTTTTGACTCCAAGGGCCTCCAGCCTATTACGATAAAGGGCTATCAGTCTATGCTGTCTGATACTTTCTCTTATATGGGAAAGCAGTGCATCGGTCATAATCTTTTTCTCTCCAAACTCATTCGGCACTTTTCTTTCAAGAGGCCTCGAGTTTTGCATCTTACACCCAAGTGGAACTTGCATGGGTGTTGCATCGTTTGGAGGGGGCCCCATTCGAACCTTTATCTGAGACTGATATGCGTTTTCTCACCTATAAGATGGCTTTCCTTCTAGCGTTTGCTTCTGCCAGACGTGTCAGTGAGCTCCATGCACTATCTGTTGATTCAGCTTTCTTCAGAAATGAGGCTAACAGTGTCACCTTCACTACTGCTTGCTCTTTTCTGGCCAAGAATCAACTTCCTGATTCTGTACCTCCTCCCATCTGCATTTGGGCTCACCCTGCTGTCGATGGCCGGAGGTCTCTTCTTTGTCCTGTTCATGCGATCAAGACTTACATTAATTGCACTCAGTTCATTCAGAGGGGTCGGAAGAGATTCTTTCTGTCTCTCATTCCTAGGAGGCAGTCTATCTCTTCCCATTCTATTTCCAGATGGATCTGTCTTGCCATCAAGTTGGCTTATTCCAGCTTGTCTGCTTCGGATCTTGTTTCGAACCAGTTTAATGCTCATGAGGTTCGTGCCATTTCTACATCCTGGGCATTCGCCAATTCTGTTTCGCTCCGGGATGTTATGAATGCGGCTTACTGGAGGAATGCTTTTACCTTCTCCTTCTTTTATCTCTGCCACTTACAACAGCAATCTGACCTTTTTCTTTAGGCTCTCTCGTTGTGCTCAGGCTGTTGTGCACCCTTGTTAACTTTTTTATCAGGTTTGTGCTCCGCTCAGCCTTGTTCTTTTCAGGTGCCTTCTCTCTTTCTTCATTATAGGTTTCGCTATTCTCTGCCCTCCTTGCTTTTCTTTCTGCTGCTCTTGTTGGTATTGGTTATGTGACTCACCTCCTCCTATTGTTTATTCAGCCGATTGTAAACAATTATAAGTAGGTTGAGAAGAAATTTTAATTTTTTAGTAAATTTTGTTTCTTAACGTACCTACCGCAATTGTTTATCGGAGGCCCACCCTCCTTGGGGATATCTTTGATATTAATGCCTTTCTGCTAAATCACAAACTTCTCGTTGGCGGAAATATGGAATTGACGTCACGGTTGTTGTACATGCGCTCGGTAAACACAAGAGGTGTGCAGAGAGAGTACCTGTAATGTCGAGCTCCGGTCTCGCTCGACCCTTTTTTCGATCTTTTTCGTGCTTTTATACTCTATTATTTTTCCAACTTGTTTGGAAAAGTTTCTTAAGCTTGAGTTAGTTCCGAAGTAAGGCTTGCACTTACATTACAGCCAATTGGAAACAATTGTGGTAGGTATGTTAAGAAACAAAATTTACTAAAAAATTTTAATATTCAGTTTCCCCACAAAACCAGGTAAAATTGAGGTTTAAAAATGTAATATCAGAATGTGTCAATGTTCCGATATTTTAAAAGAGTCTTGATATTGAAATCAGTTCATATTTTGAAAACAAATGTATTGAAAAACTGGTATATATCACTGGGAAGTTGGTTGTGAGCCATATGGGAGTTTATGGATCGACGAGCATATTGACCTCAGCTTTGCCTTGGCGAATACAAACATTACAGGTTGACTGGCTGGTCCATAAACTGCCATATGGCTCACAACCCTGTGCAGTATTTGTTAAAAACAATAGTTTCTATTTCACATTATTTTACAGGAAGTCTGTCACAGCTGCTCCACTTAAAATGGGGACCTCTCAAAGATAATGAGACAACAATTGCTTTCTATACAAAACAGATACTTGAAGGCCTGAAGTATCTGGTAAGTACTTTGTCACTGAATTTTTTACTCAGCTGTGATTGTTATGATTAATGTTTTTATACCTGTTGTTGAGATCAGTGCAAAGCTGGCATGTTTTATCCAGTTTTTTTTAGTGTCTTGCATATATTTAAATGATCAGTAAACATCATTTTTTTACCCCATAAACTTAGGTAAGAACCCAAATGGGAACAAGATTTATGAAGCTGTATCTCAAAAAGGTCATAAATAGTGTTGAACCGATTACCCAAAATGGTCGCTGACCAATTACCGGTTATTTGAGCACATAATCGGCCGATTCTGATGCCGATTGTAATACCATGCACTACTAGACAAGTCAAGGCTCGAAAGAACTACATTAAACTGAACATTTTTCACAGTGTTAAACTTTGTTCGCAGTAAATTTACCAGTCGTGCACACTTGGGTGGTAAACATGGCTCTGAGAGTGACGTTTACTGCCCAAGTGCATGCGATTGGTCATTTCACTGCGACCTGAGTCAATGGAGTGCAACCTTCACTTTTCCGGTATGAACTGGCAATTGCCGCAAATGCGCGCAATTGTAAGCTTTACACGTCGTTTAACTTGTATATCCCGTAAAGGGGCGTCAAGAGATATTAAGAATGCACATTGTGGGTGTTTCTCCACTTTATTGAATGGTATCATTGACATCATTTTACATTAACAATTGAGCAGTTACAGAAGATAATAAAATGAATCATCACAAAATGCTTGTCAACAATCGCTTGAACCGATGTTCCAGGAGCCATTGCCATTGTCATCTGATTGTCCACAGTCGGCCGATTGTGCTGACCAGTTCTGATCATCGGTTGAGCACTAGTCATAAACTACATTTTGGCGTAAAAATACAAAATTCAAATTATTAACTGCTAGGGCCTTACAAAGTAGATCTTCTGTTTCTCAGGCCATTTTTTGTAAAATTGCATGGGGGTGGGCATTTTTAGCTCACCTGACTGAAAGTCAGGGTGAGCTTTTCTGATCACTTTTCGTCCGTCGTCCGTCGTCTGGCGTCCGTCGTCCGTCGTCCGGCGTGAAGGTGGTGTTTGGGTCTTTTTCTTCCAAACCACTGGCCGCATGTTAATGAAATTTCATGTGAGTAGGGGTTATATAGCGGCATTTTGATTTTTGGGCAAATTAGGTTTCGGCTCATATTGAGCAGAGGGGTGGGGCAAAAATGCTCCAATTCTTAAAAAATCTTCTTCTCAAGAACCAGCAATAGCAGAGACTTGATATTTGGTATGCAGCTTCCTTTTGAGGTGTAGACTCAAGTTTGTTCAAGAGAAGTTTGTAGGTCTATACTTGGCGATGTTATGGGAGGAGCAAAAATTTTGGCCCCACCCCAAATTTCTATTTTTTAAACCGAGAGGCCAATTTGAACCAAATTTTATGTGAGGGCTTATTGGGTCATAAGTACCTAATTTATGCAGAAATTTTTTTTCCTGTAGCCCCGTGGGAACCACAGGAGCTAAAAATAGAAAAAAATTAAAACGCCTATATCTCAAAAACTGCACGGCAGTGAGAATTTTTATTTGGTGTGAAGCTTTCTTGGGACCAACAGAAAGGATTGGTAAAAAAAAATTGCTATCGGTTTTATCATAGGGTACTTTTTCGGGACTCTGAAAAAGTGCTGAGTCAGTATTTTTTAACACAGTAGGCAATGGGAAAAAAATAAAGAATTGTTTTCTTCCAAACCACTGCTCTAAAAGCTTTCATATTTTACATATAACATCTTTGGAACATTGATTCACATATTTGTAGAAATCAAATTCCTCGGTCCATATTTGGGTTCCCTATGGGAACCCAAATGTTCAAATTAGTGCAATATGAGGGATATATTTTAAAAATCTTCTTCTTCGGATCCACAAATCAGAATCTTTTGATATTTGCTATGCATCATCCTTAGGGGGGTGAGATTGATGTTTGTTCAAGCCAAGTCCCTGAGTTCATATTTGGACTCCCTTTGGGAACCCAAATTGTAACTTAGTGCAATACGAGGTATATTCTTTTAAAATCTTCTTCTTCGCATCCACCGGTCAGAATCTTTTGATATTTGGTATACAGTATGCTTAGGGAGGTGAGATTCAAGTTTGTTCAAGTCAAGTCCTTCGGCTCATATTTGGTCTCCCTGTGGGAGCCCAAATTATAACTTAGTTCAATATGAGGAATATTCTTTAAAAAAAATTTTTTTTTCAGATCCACCAGTCAAAATGTTTTGATATTTGATGTACAGCATTCTTAGGGGCTGAGAGTGAAGTTTGGTAAAGCCAAGTACCTGGGTTCATATTTGGGCTCACTGTGGGAGCCCAAATTATACCAAAATTTTTATTTTCCAAACCAAAAAGTCGATTTGAACCAAATTTGATATGAGGGCTTATTGGGTCATAAGTACCTAATTTATGCCGAAAATTGTTTTCCTGTCCCCCACGGGAACTGCAGGAGCTAAAAAATTTTTTTCTTTTTAAATGCCCATATCTCCAGAACTACATGGCACTGAGAATTTTTATATGGTGTGAAGCTTCCTTAGGACCGGAAGAAAAAAATGGTAAAAATTTTATCATAAGGTTCTTTTCTAGGACTAAAAGTGCCGAGTCATCATTTTTTAACAGTGTAGCTAATGGGAATAACGTTGAAGAATCTTCTTCTCCCAAAACACTGCTTCAGAAGCTTTTATTTTTGGGCTCCCTATGGGAGCCCATGTATAACTTAGTTCAGTATGAGAAATATTCTTAAAAAATCTTTTTTTTCTGTTACTCCTGTCAGAATCTTTTGATATTTGATTTTTGATTTTCTTAGAAGTGGCAAATTGAAGTTTGTTCAAGTTCTGCTTTATTGATAAAATTGGGCCCAGTAGTAACCAATTCCTGCGTTGAAAGCCCTGTAAAGTGGGCAGTAATAGGCATAAACGATTGACCAAACCTGATATTATAATTATGCCTCTGTAATGATGTAGCCTTAGAAAGTGACCTTAAATTCCAATAAATAAATAGATAAATTATTGAGTACCCAATATGGGGATCTAACATATGAACACTCTGGGTTACTAAGTAGAGAAAACACTTTTATGTTGAAAAACTGATAATAACCACAAGGCAGAATCCCTTGCTATTTTGGTGATATGACTCGGCCAGTATCAGGTGAGCGCCCTCAGGCCCCGTGGGGCCTCTTGTTTTATTTTATTTTATATTTTTGTAATTATTTCTTTACCATTAAAAAGTTCATGTTCTTGGTTTGTTTTATGTTTTAGGCCTCATAACCTACAGAATAGCATGGGTAGTGGTGTATTACATCCCTTGAGTGCAAGAAGGCTTTGCAATGCTAAAGCATTGCAAAGTCTTCTTGCACTCAAGGGACAATTTTATTAACATGGGTAAAATATCAGACATAAACCATTTGATTTTGATTTTTTTAAGTTTGGATTGGTTATAAAAAGAGAGCATGCCGCAGCCAAAAGGACCATGTGGGAGGGCCTGAGAAACAGATTTGTATTTTTTTTAGGCCTAGAGTGTTCAATTTTTTGGTCAACAGTATTTGTTCACAAGTCTTTGCCTTGTTACAATTTATGGGAGAGTGCTCATAGGCATAATTAAATTTTTCTCACGGGAAAACACAAGGCAAATCTTTACAAACCATATAGTTTCACTTCAAAGATGATACAAAGAACAACTAAAGACTATGAAGTCTTCAAGTAGCTAAGCCTGCTCTGGGGACTGCAATGGCTCAGTGGTTATGGTATTGAAATTCAAACCGAACGGCCCACGGTTCAATCCCCACCAGGGGTAACTGCATTGTGTCCTTGGGCAAAGGCACTTAATCCTGATTGTCCACTTCTGGCATGGTGGTGTTGTGTTCTGCATGCCAATGTCTGCAACCAATTCTAAACCTGCTGGTGCGGATTTAGTATGTTGGGAAGTCTGACAGTAGCTCGCCGTCGCCTGCTGGTTCTCATCAGGTACTCCAGCTTCCTCCACCCATAAAACTTCCCAACATGAAGTGAACCCAATAAAAAAATAAATATATATTTGCAGGACCCAATTTGTGTTAGGCTTCATAAGTATCAAACCTATCCCATAATAGTCTGTTCACATTGTAAATGTTTTAGAACATTGCTATCAATGGGCTTTATTATCAAAGGTTTAACTCGAGGAAGCTGACAGAAGAGCAGTGAATTTATTCCATGTAAAATCTAATCAACACTCATTGCCTAGCAGTTGTTTCTCGTCAAGTGTCATCTGCCTATTCAGACACGCTTGACTAGACACAACTCTACAGGTTACAAAGCTTTTTCTTCTCACAAAAATGCATGCCATATATATAAAATCTCCTGCAATATAACATCACTTCCCCTTGGGAAGTGAAGTATTGTTTGTTTACTGTGGTAAACAAGCTCTGTTTTACTGGTAAAATAGGACCTGGTAACCAGTGCTTTGAGTGGAAGTCCTCTAAAATGGGCAACATGAGTATAAATAAGTTGTTGGACTTGACTTTATATCCGTGTTGTGGTCATGGTTAACCATTGTGCAGAAATATGTGACCTTAACTCTTTTGCTGCCATACAGCACCACAGCAGTACATGTCACTGCCATGCACTCAGTGGATTAGCACTATATTAACAGTAATAATACATATATTTTGGACACAGGGGAATAAATTTTTTTTTAGAGGAATATCTTGTTAAAACTTGGTATGCTGATAGGTATAGGTCCGGAAGCTGAATTGCATATGACACTCGGTCATATAAAGTCACGTGACCATGGCACCAAGATGGCCACCAAAGTAAGGAAATATTTATATATTCTGGTGTTTTGTGTGATAAGAGTCAAAACTATTTGTAGCCAAATAATGGATTTTTATACCCCCCGCAAACAAAGTTTGGGGGGTATATAGGAATCACCCTGTCTGTCCATCTGTCTCTCCATCTGTCCATCCATCTGTCCGTCTGTCCATCCTTGTAAGCGCAACTCCTCCTAAACCGTGTGAAGAATTTTCATGAAACATTACACAATTTAAGAACTCCATATGGAGATGTGCATGAAGCAATATAATTCCGTTCTGACATTTCCAAGGGGAGATAATCTGTCCGTCTGACCATTCTTGTAAGCGCAACTCCTCCTAAACCGTGTGAAGAATTTTCATGAAACTTTACACAATGGAAAAACTCCATATGAAGATGTGCATGAAGCAATATAATACCGTTCTGACATTTCCAAGGGGAGATAATCTAACTTATACCGTCTGTCCATCCTTGTAAGTGCAACTCCTCCTAAACCGTTTGAAGAATTTTCATGAAACTTTACACAATGGAAGAACTCCATATGAAGATGTGCATGAAGCAATATAATTCCGTTCTGACATTTCCAAGGGGAGATAATCTAACTTATACATTTCAGGCGCGGGGGGTATCACTTTGTAAGTTTGCTCACAGTACCTCTAATTATACTAAATGTTGTACCACTATTGTGATTATAGTACATATTGATCAACAGTTTTAAAAAAAATATTACCGTTAATCCTTATATTGATTTGGGAGGGGCATATTAAAAACCAAAATGCCTTGTCGTGGTCGGTATGGATGAATCCAGCATAGATCAAACAGATCTCCTAAACCATATATTTGCCAGTCAAAACTAATTGGGTCAATTTGCTGACTCTGATTACTCCTCAACCTCGAATCCTGCAGAATTTCTGACAGCACCAACATTTTGAACCAAATCTTGTCCTTGATGGGTTATTATGTCCATATCTTGACCTTGAGGGAGTAATATGGCCATATTGTTGAGATATTCCCCATCTTCAGTTTCAGAACCACATTCACTATCTGAGTCTTGAAAAATACACTCTATAACCTCATTTCTCTTGAAACATTACCGAGTAGAATTCCTCACAGACATTTTGTCTGAAACATGTGCCAAAACAAACCAACATACGTTTTGATCCAACCCGCATTCCCATCCGTGGGCAGTTGTAGCACAAATTTTCCTTGACCTTTAACATCAGCATAAATAGAATACCACGATATCGTAAAACGCAAAAATTAATAGAGTTACTTTCCCTAGAACACTCGTAGTACCATCTGGTTTCAAATTTTGACTTCAGTCGTGATCGGCAGCGATTGGGTAATTTTACTTTAGTCACGTTTGGCAGCGAAAGAATTAAACGCCAATAAATAATAATAGTAATATAATGCGTGCAGTATCTACAAATTGAAGAGTGGTGAGATTTGAGATTCTATTTGATTCAAAATTCTCTGCCAGGTTTGATTTGAAATAGGACTGTCACGGTTAATCGATTGTCATTTGGTCACACCAAAATCGATTAGTATTTTTTGTTGTCGAAGAATCGGGTAAATTTTACCTCATTTTAGATGTTTAATAATTAAAAAAAAAATTGATGAAAAAACTATTGTTTCTAAAGGTAAAAGGTCAAGAACGTTAGTTCTCAACTGTTGACTGTCTTGATTATTACACTGACGGTTCAAAAGTTCAGAACATCAAAGCTTTGAATTCACCTGAAAGAGGATCATCTTCATTGTTTAGTTGAGATAGGTCAACTGACTTGAACTTCATTTTTAACGACTTCAAAGAGGGTTGGGGGGAGGGGGTCTTCTAGGTATGATTAATCAATTATTATCGATTATTTGCGATGATTAATCGATTCCTAAAAAATTGTGACAACCCAAAATTTGAGATTTGCAGGGCTCTTCCATATTTCTTAATATAAATTCACTGATTCGGTACTTTCTTAATCTGGACAGAATACTTAGTTTCAAGGATATCGAGATAATGTCCATGGTTTTAATTAAAAGCACAGCTTATGATTCTTTAGTGCAATGAATTTGCCTTGTTACCTAACAGGACCAGAAGATGACACTTGTTCAAAGTTTTTGCTTTCAAACATAGCCTCATTGGCACAAGCTTTATATGCTCAAATGAGAAGTTGTAAGCTTTGTTTTGGAGTCAAAAACTTGCGAAAAAAAGTAATGAAAGTCGTTGAGTTGCAATTTTTATAAATAGCACTGTGTATATAACCAGTTGTGTTAGGTAAAGTGTTAGCCCTTTAGCGTATGGAGATTTTTAGGCAATTTTGCAACACTTCCACAGTCTACATCATGTACTTTGGAGTTGCTTCTAAGCAAGTCTTGGCTGCCATTATGGGCAGCCAAGGCTTGCCTATAAACTACTCGCATGTTACTTAGAGTGTAATTTCCAAATTCACCAATAGATTGTAGGTTGGAGCACCTGTTTTGTTGCAGTAAAAAGTGATCAAAATCGGAATTAGGCCCCTAAGGGTTGACCAACTCACTTCATGTAGAGGTTGTTAGCTTTAATAAGAGTAGAAGAAAAAGTGAAAAAAATAACAGGGTCAGTACGTCATGCTGGTAGACTGGCAAATGCTGGAAAAATGGTTTTGCATTTTCCAGTCCTGGAAAAATATTGGAGAAATGACCTCACGTTCGTAAATACTGGAAACATACTTGAATTACAATTTTTGCTACTCCTACATAAATTTACCATCACAAGCTCTTTCCGATTTGATAAATTGAAGTTGTTTGGCACAGGTAATGTTTGGTACTATTTTGAAGACCTGTTCATTACTTCTGCATCTTCTGAAATATGGTATATGCCTTTGTTATCACAAGTTTAACCCTTTACCCAAAGCAGACAATGTCAAAATTTATTATTTTAAATATCATTTTTTAAATTTAAAAAAATTTTTTATGAAAGTCATATCATGTGACACCTCATTGGAACGAGCTTGACGAGATCGTTCCAAAGAGGGGTCACATGATATGGTTTTGTCGAAATTTTTTGAAAAATAATAGTTTTTCAGCTGCTAAATTTGCATATTACGTGTTCTGATGTGGCCAATTCGTTGGGTAAAGGGTTAAGTAATTGTATAGTTAAGAACTTTGAATACGTTACTGGAAAATTCTCAATGGACACTGGAAATATACTTGAAAAGTATTGGAATTTCAACCAAGTTTGAGTGTACTAACCTTAAAATAATTGAGTAATTTTACTTTTGTTTGATGGTTTTGTTTTATCAAATGATAGTGTAACTTTTCTTCAGGTATGTTAACCCTTTACCTAACATGAAAAGCAGACGACACTTGCAAAAAAAATTCTTTAATAACTAATTTTTTTCATTTTTTGTCTCAAAAACATAGGTTATGACCTCTCGTTGGAACGAGCTCATTCCAATGAGGGGTCATAACCTATGTTTTTGAAACAAAAAATGAAAAAATACTGAAAATTAATTGGCGATTTTTTAGAACATCGCTGGCCGGTTGTGGCCGTTACGTTGGGTAAACGGTTAGTCATTATGAACTATCCATTTCAAAATCCCAATCTGGGAATTGTGTTTGGTAATGTACACCTGTCACTTTGATATTTCGTGCCAAAGTCACTATAAACTGAAATACTGTAACAGAGTTTCATTTCAATTTCAGCATGACAACAAAATTGTTCATAGAGATATAAAGGGAGACAATGTCTTGGTCAATACCTACAGTGGTGTTCTGAAAATCTCAGATTTTGGCACATCAAAACGATTATCAGGAATTAACCCATGTGCTGATACATTTGCAGGTAAGGAGTTGTGTATGCTGTGTTATAGAACCAAATATTGTGCCAGATATTTTCATTTGTGAGGGGAGAGATTCATTTCCAAGTAAAAAAAATTTTTTTAAAACTGATTCATGTTTTAACCTCTTTTTTAGTGATTTCATTTACACAGATTTTTTTAAAATCTGTTATCAGATCTAGTTATGGTGGCTGAAAAGCAGCCATGATTTCATTTGACAACAAATTGAAAAAAAAATCATCAGGTTATTTCAGAAATCTGCATGAATTTCTTTTTTAAAATTATTAGGTGACAAAAATGACTGCTTTAAATTCATTTTTTAACACTATATATGGCCCTCGCTGATGAAATTTTTCTGCCATTTCTTTATATACAACCATATTGGATGGAAAGGTTGTATAACCTGAAAATATTTTCGATAATATGTGTAAAGCATCATACAACAAGCTTATTGGACTAAGGCCTATAAAAATTTCTTGTTTCTCTGGCAATGTTTCCTCAATTTTATGATGGAGGAAGGATGCCTTTTTTTTCTTGTGTTTTGTTGTTGATTCCACCAAACAGTCCTGAATATATACACCTGGAACTTAATTAAGCACCCCCTGAAATGTTTCATGACAGTGAAGTTGCTGTTACTGATTATTATGTTTTAATGATTGCTATATCTTGCAGTACATTACATTTAGTGAAACATGATGTTTCTGGTTGATAGCATACCCCAATCACCTCCCCTCGTCCACGTGCAGCATACTTCCCACGGATGCCACAAAAAACACTATCATCTACATGCAATATCAGGGAATAAAACAAGACAATTTGTCACTTCTCTTATCAATAAATGTTGATATGGCAAGGAGGAGACTGTCAGGGGCACTAAGATGGCAAATCATTGGCATGCATGTAACAGGCATGTCATTCAAAGCTATTGGAAGGCAACTTAGCTATAGTCATTCTGTCATCAGCAGACTTGTCCGAAAACATCAACAAACCAACGATCTTAAGGACCGATCAAGGCCTGGACAACCCCAAAAGACCTTTCCTCGGGAAGATCATAGTCTGGCATGCCTCGTTAGGAGTGAACCCCTTGCTTCAAGTGGGGGTTTTGAAATGCCTTTGGCTCCCCAACAGGCGTTTGTGCAACAGAACTGTCCAAAACCGTCTCAAAGCACTGGTATGAGGTCCAGAAGGATCATCAAGTGGTCAGCTCTGTCTGATCAGCATCAAAGATGACATTTGGAGTGTTGTATGGCACGACAACATTGGAATCTCAGGACGTGGAGGAGAGTCCTGCTTCATGTCAAAGATTGTCACATGAGAGTGTGGAGGCATAGAAATACTGCTTACTTGCCCAGGAGCATCAGACCTACTGTTTTATATGGTGGAGGATCAGTAATGATCTGAGGATGCCTCTCTCATGATTGTAAACTTGATATGGTAACTGTACGTGGGAATCTCAGTGGTCATCAGTACATCCGGCATATTCTCAATCCGGTTGTTGTGCCTCATTTTGACAACTACCCATTGGCTACTCACCCTGTATTCATGGACGACAATGCAAGGCCACATCGTTCCCATGCTGTGAGAGCGTTCCTTCAGAACAATGCTATTACAACACTACCAATGAGCCCCGATTTGAATCCCTTAGAACACATCTGGGACTTTCTTGGACGTCATGTGCAAGCACGCTATCCGCCTGCACAGAATTTTACCGATTTGGAGGCTGCATTGCATGAGGATTGGCAGCAGTTGCTTCTTGTCCATATCAGAAGGCCCACTAGTACTGGTAGCATTAGGAAGAGGGTTCAGGCTGTCATCTGGGCACGTGGTGGATACACTCGCTTCTGACGTCAGACACTGCTATTTTGTTCAGGAGATCACAAGTCACATTTTTTGTCAGTAATTACTGGCATTGTTTCATCATGGACCGTTCCAGCACCATGCTAGTCGACAGAACATTTTTCCATCAAAAACATTAGTGACAGATATGTGTAATTAGCATGATTAAATTACTGTATATGTTCATCATTGTGTTGTCTTTCATTTGTCAATAGACCATTTTTTCCACAAACAGTCACTTTTGGCCATCTGAAAGATAGCATGAAAGTAATGACATTTTCTATTAACACCACTGCAAAAAAACAGGGGGTGCTTAATTAAGTTCCAAGTGTATAGATGGGATAAGAAATTTAACTTCTCACACTATCCTGTTGAAAAGACAATGTTTTCAACAGTGAAAATTTCCTGTAATGCTATTGCAAATTTAACCAACTATATCTTATTTGACAGCTCAGCGGCTTTGTCAGACAAGATAAAGTTGCTGAACTTTTTAGTCCTACAGGTGCACTTAATTGGATATCTCTTAACTGAATAACCCTGTTAATTGAATATAATTTCCCAGCACAAAACCATTTACCATACCTCCAGTACAAATTTGACCTGTTTATTGAATATAGGTTATAGAGTAATCTCCTGTTAATTGAATAAAAAATCTTGTAACCTGTTGCGAAATTACCCTGACTGTCCCCAGTTTTCCTTTGTTTATAGACCTATTTGGTCTCTGTACATCTAGTACAGGCATTTAATCTATTATATCTTGTTTGACAGAGCTCATGGAGCTCTGCCAAACAAGATACAATAGAATAAATGCTAAGTTTATCACTAGAATACAGGAAAGTGACACAATCCCTGTTAATTGAATACTCATGTTAATTGAATAAATTTCATTGACAAAGTGGCTATACAATTAACAGTGTTCCACTGTATCATCAAAAAGAGTTCCAGGTAAAATTGAAAATTTGATGTTTCATGTTGGAGAATTACTGTTAATACATGTTCGGAAATATTGTGGATTTTTACCTTTCCACAACAACCGCACTGTAGGTACTTTCCCCATAAATTGCAACAGGGTATTTCCTTTCAGACTAAATAATTTCTCTTCAAAGTTAAAATGTTAAGCACATCCACACAGTACAAGCCGTTTGAGATCAGTTACCTGTTCTTCAGAATAAAGCCCAAATGCTGGCTTCCAGTACTCTAACAGATAACTCTTAACCCACTGAGTTTTTTATATCCCCAGCGGGGGTGTATAGGAATCACCTTGTCCATCCATCCATCTGTCCGTCCATCCGTTCGTCCATCTGTTCGTCTATCCATCCATACCAAAATTCAATCATGAATAACTTGCAAAGTACTTGGTTGAGTGACTTGATATCTGTTATGCAAGTGTATCCTATTGCTGTATACCCATAGTGAAATGCAGGTGTCATTCAAGATTCTATTGCCAGAGTCATTGCCCTTTATGACTTAGAATTTATCGGCCTTGAAATTAATTCATGAATAACTAGAAGAGTACTCAATGGAATGACTTCATACTTGATGTGCAACTCTATCTTATTGATGTCTACCCACAGCACTAGGTCCATCCATCAGTCCATCCATCCATCCTGAAATTCAATCATGAATAACTTGTAAAGTACTTGATTGAGTGACTTGATATTTTGTATGCAAGTGTGTCCTATTGGTGTATAACTATAGTGAAATGCATGTGTCGTTCGAGATTTTTTTGCCAAAGTCATAGCCCATCAGTCCGTGTGTCCATCCCTCCCCAAATTCTATGAATTACTTGTAAAGTACTTGGTTGTCTGACTTGATATTTGGTATGCAAGTGTATCCTGTTGCTGTGAAATGCAGGTGTCGTTCAAGATTTTATTGCCAGAGTCATTGCCCTTTATGGACTTAGTATTTGTATATACCCAAAAACTGTATCACCTATAGTCTGGCTTGCATTGTTAAATAAGCAGGTGTATCTTTTTGTGTCAGCGTATAGTGACACTTTTTTTTCCTTTCCTTTTCTGAGTATCAAAATGAAGCACCTATACAATGTGCTGAGATATTTTTTAAAATTGACTTGATAGCAATCTTTATTTTGGGTTGGCCTGCACATTGCGAGGGTATTTTGTTAGCTGTGCTTACAAAAAGGTCTACTTTTAAATATTATCATCAAATGTAGTCATGGCTGCTGTAAAGCAGCCAAGACTAGATTTGATGAAAAAGTCATCTAATTTTATCTAGAGAAATCATTAGTGAAAAAATCCATTCATTTTACCTGTGGAAAATTTGCTCAAATCTTAACCCTCCAAGTATTTTTTAATATTTTTTATCAAATCTAGTCATGGCTGCTATGAAGCAGCCATGTCTAGATTTGATGAAAAATTAATTAAAGTTTGACTTGAGAAATCACTAATCGAAAAGTTGTTACAATTTGTATGAGAAAATTTGGATATGTGTGCTTAGATTTCACTTATGTTAGTGATAAAAGATTTCCTGTCTTGGGCAGGAATATCCACCAGCAGCATGCAAGATTTAAATGAGTCGAAATTATCCTTATTTCAGTGGCAGTAGAAATTCTTACCTGGGCGGGAATATCTGCCAGCAGTATGCAAAGAGTTGATACTATTCAGTGATTTATTATAGTTTACATTAGTGAGATAAATTAACTTGTGTAAAAGGAGTTAAAAAGAACTCCTCATTTCTTATGCTGTATATAGAGGATCTCCAACAAGTTCCCAGTTTATATCAAAATTTATTGACCAAGTTTTGTAAATTTTTATATAAGCTGGGGACGAGTTGGAGATTCCATTAATTATATGATACAAAACCCCCAAAAAGACACTTAATTACATTAACACTTATGCTGCTGAAAGCGACTATTGTCACCTATTTTATGATGATTATCTATGCGTTCTGGTATGCCAGGCCTTTAAATTAATTTATTTTGGGGACAGCGTTTTGCCTCAATTTGGGCATATTAAAACCAGAAATAACAGCCTTGTCCTGTTATGTTTTATTGCCATGCCTTTTCTTTGTGTTTCTATGGTTATATTATGATTGAAGTTAGTGTCAAATGTAGTAGAGGCATAGAAATTTTATATATTTTTCCTGATGTCTTCACACCTTCTCTAATTTGGGGACGGGGCATGGTGGCTCAGTAGGTAGAGGTGTAGGCTGCAAGCCGAGAGGTCCTCGGTTCGAACCCCACCTGCGGCAACTGCGTTGTGTCCTTGGGCCAGACACTTCACCCCCATTGCCCATGTGGGGGCACGGTTGCGCTGTGTTCTAAGGTGTACTGCACATCGATGGTGCACTTGTCTTCAACCAATGCTAACACTGCTTGTGTGGAGTTAGTATGTTGGGGAGCTGACAGTTGCTCGGTGGTTCTCTCCGGGTACTCCGGCTTCCTCCACCCGTAAAACTGTCATGGTCATGATTAGCCATTGTGCAGAAATATGTGACCTTAAAAACACCAATATATAAATTTGGGGACACCTGTAAACGGTGTGAAATTAGAGGAAATCTAAAGCCTGGTATGCGCAGATCAAACCTATCATTTGATTACTTGTTGGAAAGGGCTCAGAGAGCCCTTTCCAACAATTAATCAGATGATAGAGTTTCAAGTATGTCATAAATTTTATTAAACTTCCTCGCATACAGGCTTACATAAACGTCCTCCATATATGGCTAAAGTGGGCGGGGCCGTAAAAGGGTTAAAGTACTCCTGTCACTATTTCTGTTAATATATGGTCATGCATTACCATTTTCAATGAACAGGCTTAATAATGGAAGAAGGGTGAGAACATATGATAAAAATTAATCTCATATTTTTTTCTTTTTTCCAGGTACAATACAGTATATGGCCCCAGAAGTAATTGATAAAGGAGTCAGAGGTTACGGACCACCAGTAAGTAAATCAGACCTTAAAATTTGTCCTGATTGACGACAGTCAGTTTTAATTCTCATGAACTTCTGTGCGAGAATCAATTTTCAGTGCTTAAATAATTTAGAATTTAGTACTGTTATACCCTTCCGAGTACAACCAGTACGCATTCCACAGTGAAAAAACAAATCTCATATTTATTTGTGCTAATAAGACTAAAATCCTCGCCCTCTGATTGGATGAGAGCTTCCCTTTTTTTCCTATGTTTCCTGATGCTTTAGCATATGTTACCATTTGGCATCACCACACAAAATGTTTGAAATAAAGTTGCCTGTTTCGCAATTATTTCATCCAAGAGTGAATTGCGAACCATTTCATTTTTCCAGATTTTTCACATGTGCAGAAAATGTTGTTCTGAATGAAGTGTTGTTTTTAATTACAAATCAGCTTTTGGTTTGAACTAAGATGGAGAGACCTCAGCCTTTATCTGATTTATTATTTATTCAGTGAAGCTGTGGGATACACAAGAGGTTTATTTACTAAAATTGTTAGTCTTGGGGTACATGAGAGTTTTATTTTCTATACTTGTTATACCCCCACTTTTGAAGAAAATGGGGGTATACTGGTTTACATGCGTCTGTGCGTCCATCTGTCCGTCCATCCATCCATCCGTCCATCCATCCATCCATCTGTGCGTCCGTGTGTGAGTCCATCCGAGAATATTCATAACTTAAGTAAATTATTATTTTCTATAATATTTGTTGGTCATAGATATGCCCACACTAGTTCACTTAGAAATTGTGTCAGTCCGAGCCAAATTTTGTCTGTTCAGCCTGTATCTCGGGGTATCAAATGTTCTATTGCAATGAAATTTGCCATGAACACTGCTTATGGTATAGGCTTTAAAAAAGGATTCAACGATATTTCTCACATTCTCCTTTTTAGAGTTATCCCCCCTTTTTGACTTAGAAATTGTAGGAAATAGACATTATTTGTCTGTTCAGCCTGTAACTCAGGTATGGGGTATCGGATTTCAGTGAAATATGGCATGCAGTTTGCCTATGACAAAGGCTTCTGCCTCATTGCATAAAAATTCCAAACACCAAACAATTTACCATACCTTTTGACTTAGAAATTGTTGAAAACTTTCGAAGAAAAGGGGGGGGGGGATACTGGATTGGGGTTATTGGATTTCAGTGAAATATGGCAGGCAGTTTGCCTATGACAAAGGGTTCTGCCTCATTGCATAAAACTTCCAAACACCAACCAATTTACCATACCTTTCGACTTAGAAATTGTTGAAAACTTTCGAAGAAAATGTGGGGAGGGGGTATACTGGATTGTGTCCATCCATCTGTGCATCCGTCTGTCAGTCCGTACGAGAATATTTATAAATAATATTCGTTGGTCATAGGTATGCCCACACTAGGCGGTACAGCACTTGGGGGTATGCACTGGACGACAGTCCAGCTCTTGTTATCATTAACTCTTAACCTGTTAAGTAATTTTAAAATATTTTTCAGCAAATCTAGTCATGGCTGCTTCACAGATTTGATTTGATGAAAATTGTATTTTGATTTAACTCAAGAACTCATTGATCAGACAGGTGATCCAATATACAAGGGACAATTTGGATAAAGGTGCTCAAATTCTACTGATTTCATTGGCAGCTATTTCTTGTCCTGGGCAGGAATATCTGCCTGCAGCATGCAAAGAGTCAAGTTGCCTTGTTCATTTTACGATGTATTTTTGGGGCTATGGGTAGGGTCTTATTGGAACAAATGTTATTGTGATGAATTGACAGTAACATGGGCTGAGGTTTGCCACTCAAAGCATATGTTCAACCACGAGCTGCAATTCTCAAACCACATAACCATCAACTCATCATAATAACTTGACTTACATGTACATGTCAGCCATGACTAGATTTTATGAAAAATATCTTAAAAATAACTCAGCAGGTTAAGGGCAGTTTAAAACATGGCGACAGACATATTATTTTTTCTGTTTTCAGGCAGATATATGGTCTCTTGGTTGTACTGTGATAGAGATGGCAACAGGCAATCCTCCATTTATTGAGGTATGTGGGAGAAATTTCTTAATACTTACGTCATCTTTCAGTATTGGCTTTGAACAGTTGGTCATGACAGTTATAAATATTTAGTTGCAGTTTTCTTTTGCCCACTCTATCAAATGAGACTGATGTAATTAGTGCTGAAATGGTTAGCCGGATAACCGGTTTGTAACCGGTTATCAGCATGACTGGTTGAAAAAGCTGTCAACCGGATAACTGCTATACCTATAGTTTACAGGATAGCATCAGAGAAAATAAATAGTATTTGACCGCGAGACGTTAGAATTCTTTTGCTGATGCAAGCATTGTCAAAGCAGTCAAACATTTGTTGATTTACAAGGATGTGTACTCCATGTAACATGAAAGGGTTAAGGTGTTAGAATGTTCAGTGAACAGCTATTTTGGTCGCTTGGGCTGTCAAGTCGTGGATAAATGTTTGTAACAAACTGCCAACAGTCAAGTGCCCTGCAAGTTGTTTTCTGAATGGGCAGCAGTGAGCACGTGCCTGTCAGTGTTACATGTTCTTCTACAGACAAATTTGACATTCTTCTCTTTCATGAGTTATTATTAATTGAAGATTATAATGCTGAAAAAATCCCTCATTGCAAGTAATCATGCTTCCAAAATATACTGTTTGCTTCTTTACCAACATGTTTAAGAAAAACCATGTTTTGATTTTATTGAACTGTTTAAAACGGACGGATTAGTGTCATTTCGTACACAGGTGTTTCGTACACTGACTGTTTCGTATACAAAAAAAGATGTTTTGTGCATATATCAAAGGACGTTTCGTACACAGGCAAAATTTTTATACTGTACCAATGACCCAGACATAGCTGTTGCTAACTCTTAAAATATAGGGCCAAACACAAATTTTGCCCCCCAATCCCCAAAATTTGCATCTAAAACCAAAGAAAACATGTCCTGAATGGCCCTCCACACTTCACCTCTACTGCGCATGCGCAGTGTCAAGGACGTTCCGAAATTGGCGCCATTAATCATTCTTAGTTTGGCCCTTCATCAGTTAACATCTGACTGATCTTTGTGCTTGTAAATCTCAGTTTAAATGATGCCAGACACATAAATATTAGTGAAATGGTGATTCTAAGGAGGATATAGAAGGAGGAGAGGAAAAATGTGTGACAGAATATTATCAGGGCTGTAACTTAAAATTTTTTAATGAAATTATGTTAAGTTACCTATTTTCGAGGCAGCAGCCATTTTGTTGTCATTCTTGTTATTTAGTTACACTGATATTTTTATACTGTACCAATGACCCAGACTTAGCTGGTGCTAACTCCAACAAAACCAGGGCCAAACACAAATTTTGCCCCCCAATCCCCAAAATTTGCATCCAAAACAAAAAGAAATCATGTCCTAAAGGACCTCCATAGTACGCCTCTACTGCGCATGCGCAGTGACGCAGTCGTCCCGAACTTGGCGCCAATTATCATTCTCTGTTTGGCCCTTCATCAGTCAACATCTCACTGATCTTTGTGCTTGTAAATCTCAGTTTAAAGGATGCCAGACACGTAATTTTTGGAGAAAATGTGATTCTAAGGAGGATAGAAGGAGGAGAGGAAAAAGAAGTGGCAAAAATAATCAGGGCTGTACTTAAAATTTTTTTGATGAAATTATGTTAAGTTGCCTATTTTCGAGGCATGGGCCTCTTGTTGTCATTCTTGCTAATTGTTGCACTGCTTATTCAGTGTTTCCTCTCCCCTAGCCTTATAAAGTCCCCCCTGGCAATTCTCCCATGCTTTTGGCATATTTTTGAGAAGTTTCATTTCTAAAATTTCCTGGGAGAGTTGCTTGGTTACAGAATGTTTTCTGTTATTTTCCCCATAGTTACGTTTTCACCCATGGGTGTATAACGTTTGTGTTCTGCATCTTCCATCTGATGTTCTACAGATTCTCCCCTGGGAGTCTCTGTTTTGCATCAGATAGAGTGTAATTGATGACTGATTCCGGGCCAGTTTTTTCAGTGCCTGGAGTCATGTTTTCTAGTGTGTTTACACTGTTTGTTTTCATTGGCAACACCCTTTTTTGAGGGGAGCTGTTTGCCTTTGTGGTAGTTTATCTCATTATAAGATACATTTATATTATCCGAAAGTGTCTCATTAATTATTTTATATAAATTTAAAATTTTTGACCACACTTTGCCATTGGATCCATCGGGGCTCAACGTTACTTTTCAGCAACTTGGGCTTCTCTGAAAAAATATTTTTTCAAAATTATTTTGTTTTGCAATTGTTTTTTCATTTATTAATGGATCATGTTATTATGTATCTTTGTGTCAGGGGTTTTTGCGAGTAACTAGGACTTATTGTTGTTCTTTCACAATGAAGGGACATTGTTCAAATTGTAATAGGAAGAAATCTTCCTCTGACTTTCATGATCATTGTATTAATTGTAGTCAGTGTTCTCGCATTAATCCCTGTCCTATATGTGAACATTGGGATGAGAAACATTGGAAACGTGTGTCACGATATGTTGTTTCTGGAGAAAGAGCGATTCCGGCTCTTTCTCCACAAGGTCACTCTACTCTCTCAGTTTCTATTTCAGAGGAACCAGAACAGGGTGATGTTTCCATGTTATCTTCTTCAAGTGTGCGTCCGTCGTCACAAATGAATTCAGAGCTAGCGGCAAAAGTGCTCATGGAGATTAGACAAATGTCGTCCGCTAGCTCGCCCGGTGTAGCGTCCATTCACCGAATGGTTCGGCAGCCGGGTTCGTCCGATGCGGTTCAAGAGGAAATTTTGGGTGATGCGAGCACTATAAACATAATAGATGCACACCCAGTGACGGCGGATAGTAAACGAGAACGGAGGAAGCCTTTTAGTCCGGTTCCTAGCTCGTCCAGGTCCAGCCGGGCCGCGAGCGAGAGAGGTCCCTCTCTCGTACAACAACATCTGGGACCAGATGTTGTGGTACAAAATGTGTCTTTAGCGGAGCATACGTCCGTCGCTCGGGATGCTCCGTTGTATAAGCAGTCCGCAGAGACTGTTAAGGCTTCCTCTTCTCGTCAGCGCACACGACCGCACCTTGGCTGCGTGACCTCCGATATTTTACCAGCTTCGCCGATGAAGGATTCTTCGGCGACCAGGTCACACCATCCGGCAGCCAGGGATTCGAGACCGATGGACTCCGGACGTTCGCATAGGAAAAGTATGCGGGAGCCATCTGATGCGGAGCTGCCCTCGGCGAAGCAGCGAAAGACTGCGCCTCCGCAGGTCTCGACGTCGGACATTCTTGTGCAGATAGCACAGCTTATCGCAGCATCCCAGCAGCCGACAGAAACGGTGTCGGATCGAGAATTATCCGACGGCGCTGGGTCGGTACGCTCCGCCGAAGCATCGGGGGCGGACGACCGGGAACATCGGGAGGTCCAACCGGATGGTGAAAGGGATACGGATGAATTGGAGCTATCCCTTTCGGAACAACATAAAGCTGCCGTGGACTTCATCCGGCACTTTCTCCCTCAAGTTGTTCCGTCGGGCCAGACTGCTGCGCTTCCGGACAAGAGAATTATAGCGTCATTGGACTCTGATTTTTTTGAGCGGTTCAGGGACATCGCTCCCGAGTTTCCGTCGCAGTCCAATAATGTTGCAAGAACATTTGAATTATTGAACGACGCTATATTTAAACTTGCTTCCAGGACGGGGAAAGCAGGTTTCTTGTCCGCTAATACTCTTAACCTGCCTTTCATTAATGCAAGGAATAAATTCGATACGGCAGGACAGGGTATACCGAGAGTTACTCTGCGTATGGACGACGAGGCGGAAGACTTAGAGCTATCATTACCGTCGTCAGCTTCTATTCCAACCGCGGTGTTGGAAACAGGTATTGCGTCTAACAGAGCCAATTTAGATGCCTTATCTTACGCAGATCACCTTACTAAGGCGTTATCACTGTGCCTTCAAGGGGAAGAGTTTCAGGATATACAATCCTCTTTAAGACTTCTTTCAAGGGCAGTAGCTTATTCCACGTGTAACTCCGCCCTTTCAGTGGCAAATCTGGAGTTGGTTAGACTTGACGCAGCCCTAGCTACATCCACACTAGTGGATTCTAAGGTGAAGAACTCTCTTAGAGTCGCTTCGGTCTCAGGAGAACTTCTCTTTGACGGCAAGCTTTCCGCTATTTATGATAAAATTAAAAAGAAAGCTAATGATTCTCTGTTGTTCAGATCGGCTCCTAAAAAGTCGGATACAGCAGACACGAATAAGACAGGCACTTCTGGGTCTAATGCGCCCAAGAGAGGTTCCTATAGAGGTTCCGGTGCGTCCTCTTGGTCTTATTCGAGAGACCGTCAGGATAGCGACTCTCGTTCGGGACGTCCTTCAGGCCGGGACAATCGGTCGGACGCCCCGAGGTCGACGAGGCGAGGTGCGGGTCGTGGAAGACGTGGTTTCTCCTACCGCAGGCCTCGCAGGTCCAGGAGGTGATGGCTTAAACCTCTATCGCGTTCCGGTTGGCGGAAGGTTGTCGAGTTTTTCACAAGAGTGGGCGTCGATTACGGACGACCCTTGGGTGAGAGGAGTGACTTCGGAAGGTCTAAGGATATCCTTCAAACGAAAGCCTCCATTAACTCGAAGTCCAAAGTGGACTCATCTTCCGTCAAATCCACAGAAAAGAGACGCTCTGTTATCAGAGGTGCAGTCTCTTTTAATGAAGAACGCGGTAGAGGTCGTAGAAAACCAGGAATCTCTGGGATTCTACAGCCATCTGTTTCTGGTTCCGAAACCAGACGGCTCGTTCCGTCCAGTCATAGATTTGAGCTGGATAAACAAGCTGATCGTCGCTCCGAAGTTTTATATGGAGATGATTCGATCGGTCAGAGCGAGTATTCGGGTGAACGATTATGCAACGAGCATAGATCTCAAAGATGCGTACCTTCACGTCATGGTACATCCGACATTCCGAAAGTATCTACGCTTCGCAGTCCTAGGAGTGGTGTATCAGTTCCGGGCCATGTGCTTCGGATTGAATCTAGCACCCTGGGCTTTCACTCGGGTAATGAACTCGGTAATGATCTACTTCCAAGCTCATTCGTCTGTGGTAACGTCGGCCTACCTGGACGACATTCTTCAGAGGTACGGCAACGAGTTAACGCTTCAGAACGATGTTCAGAATCTTCTTCTATTGCTCCGACGTCTCGGTTTTATAGTAAACGAGGAGAAGTCGGATCTGGTGCCGTCCAAGTCATTCACTCATCTGGGAATGAGCTTCGAGACGCACAACAATCTCGTTCGTCTGCCGTTAACCAGAGCGAAATTAGTCAGTTGTTACGCTCGCTATTGTCTGCACGCAGACAAAGTCACGGCGAGAGAATTTATGAGACTGATAGGTCTGTGCGGAGCCGCCGCGGATCTCATTCCGATGGGGCGGCTACGCACACGTCCTCTTCAAATTTTCCTGACTCAGAATTGGAGTGTGAAAATTCATTCGCTCGATGTAGACGTTCTCTTGTCAGATCAAGTGAAACAAGAGATTCAGACTTGGGCAAACATTCAGTGGTTAACTCAAGGAGTTCCGCTGCAGTTGCCGGATCCGAGTTTTACCGTTATGACGGATGCCAGTCAAACAGGTTGGGGTGCATCATTAATCCCAATGGATTCGAGATGCCAGGGTCTTTGGGATCCGCAATTCCTGTGCAAGCACATAAACATCAAGGAAATGATGTCAATTTGGCTTGCGTTACGTCACTGGATGGACATTATTCACGATGCTCATGTCCAAATCCTATCCGACAATACGACAGTAGTGGCGTATATACGGAATCAGGGAGGCACTCATTCAGTTCCGTTGTTCAATCTAACGGAAAGAATCCTTCTGTTTGCGTTAGAACATCACGTTCTTCTTTCGGTCCGTCACATACCGGGTCGTCTGAATGTGCTAGCAGACTCCCTTTCACGAAAGGGTCGCTTGTTGCCATCGGAGTGGACTCTCAACAAACAAGTATTCAATCAGATTTGCTACCAATGGGAACGGCCAATGATAGACTTATTTGCGACACATCTCAACAATCAGTTGCAGACGTATGTGTCTCCGTGTCCGGATCCAAGAGCATTTGCAGTAGACGCTCTGTCGATCCCTTGGGACGGAATGATAGGATATGCGTATCCTCCAGCGCCGTTAATTCAACAAGTATTGCTAAAGATAAAACAATCTCAATGCAAGATTCTGTTGGTAGCATCTCTGTCGCCACAGAGACCGTGGATAAATCTACTCAGGTGTCTGTTGTGGGACCTACCGCGGAAGCTTCCTCCACGAGAGGATCTTCTTTCGCAGGGGAAATCGCGCCAACTCCATCACAACCCGCAAGGTCTCAACCTTCACGTTTTTCCGTTGTGCTGTCCTTCTTGCATGGCAAGCACTTTACAGGACGAGCAGTGGACGCGATTTCTAACTGTAGGAGGACCTCCTCTTCGCTAAACTATGCGGCTAAGTGGAAGGTTTTTCGTCGTTGGTGTAGGGATCATTCTGTAGATATATTTGATCCCTCTATACCAGACATTGCAAACTTTCTAGTATACTTGTTTGACGAAATCAAACTGCAGCCTGTTACTATAAAGGGTTATAGATCTATGTTATCTGATACCTATGCACATCATGATAGTTTACAAATTGGATCTAATGTCTCTTTATCGAAGTTGGTTAGAAACTTTTCGATAAATAGACCCAGAACTCTTAGATTAATTCCTAAGTGGAATTTAGCTTGGGTTCTCCTTAAATTGAAGGAAAAGCCATTTGAACCTCTTGGGACAGTAGATTTCAAATTCTTATCTTATAAGACAGCTTTTCTCTTAGCTTTCTCTTCTGCCAGAAGAGTCAGTGAGCTTCATGCACTATCGGTGGATGATTCTCATTATCGTAGTGTTGGGAACACTATCACCTTCACTACTAATGTGGGTTTTTTAGCTAAGAATCAGGCTCCTAATAAATATCCGGAACCTATTGTTATTAAGGCTCTTCCGTCTTCAGATGGGCGTAGGCCTTTACTCTGTCCTGTTAGAGCACTACGTATCTATAAACAGAGATCTCAGTTTATCAGAAAGGGACGGAAACGTTTCTTTCTGTCTTTGATGCCTAATAGAAAGGACATTTCAGTCCATTCTATTGCTAGATGGATTCAGTTAACTATCCGTACTGCTTATGAAGATTTATCTTCTTCTCAGCAGTCTGTGCTTAAGATTTCTGCTCATGAAGTAAGAGCTCTTTCTACTTCCTGGGCTTATGCTAATAGTGTTGCTATTACAGATTTAATGAAGGCTGCTTATTGGTCTCAGCCATCCACATTTACGAATTTTTATCTCAGAAATATTGAGTCCATTTCTGGAGACCTGCATTGTTTAGGTCCGTTATCTGTTGCTCAGAATGTCGTCCACTAAACAGTTGCAACTATAGTTATGCAGGCTTTCTGTTCCGGCAGTGACTCCGTCCGGCTGCCCTCTTCGCTCTGGGCTATTTGACCCAGGGCAAGGGGAGGGGGGGGGGGGGGGGGGGGTGTTCCCTTAGGTCACCTGCTTTATAGTGAAAAGCAAGGGAATGCCTCCTCCAAGTCAGTATTTCTGAGTCGCTTCCGGGATGGTTTTAAAGTGTAATATTAATGTTTAATTTCATTCATGTCTTATTTTTAAAGTGTAGCTCGGTGTGAAGCATTTGTATATGTCAAGTGTCAAACAGGCTTTAATATACAATACTCGGACACTTTTAAATGATTATAAAGAGTCTCAATTCTCTGGACTACTTTATTTATTGGCTTGCTTTAAAAATAATTAGTATAAGGGTTATACTGGATGTTAATAGAGAACATGAATGTTATTGTGCTCAATTATTAAGGGTAGTGTATCTTTCTAATTTAATATTAAATAAGAAAGATACATGTAAAGCCTAATACTCCTTGTCTCCTTAAGGGGTTACCTCTTTACTATATAGTTGAGCTTATTGGATTTTCCTCTATGTCCTAGGCCCTCCAGCCTGTTTACTATTCAGCTAAGTCTGGGTCATTGGTACAGTATAAAAATGTTAAAAAATTTATAGTAATTTATATATTTTTTATACTTACCAATGACCCAGACGGGGATGGCCCTCCCTGGAGTTGGGAACTCTTGCCTCCCCGCTGAGTACATAGCGCTGACCAGGCACTGCCAGTAAGAATGATAATTGGCGCCAATTTCGGGACGACTGCGTCACTGCGCATGCGCAGTAGAGGCGTACTATGGAGGTCCTTTAGGACATGATTTCTTTTTGTTTTGGATGCAAATTTTGGGGATTGGGGGGCAAAATTTGTGTTTGGCCCTGGTTTTGTTGGAGTTAGCACCAGCTAAGTCTGGGTCATTGGTAAGTATAAAAAATATATAAATTACTATAAATTTTTTAACTTTTCAGTGTTTTCCTCTCTCCCTTTCCTTTAAGTCCCCTCTTGCTATTCTCCCTTGCTTTTGGCATAGTTTCTGTAATTATTATTACTAAAATTTCTTGGGAGTTTTAGTTGAATAACAGAATGAATTCTGTTCTTTTCCCCATGTTTACGTCTTCACCTATGGGTGGTTAGGCGTTGTATTCTGCATCTACCATCTGATGTTCTGCAGTTTCTTCCCTGGAAGTCTCTGTTTTGCATCAGATAGTGTATTTTTGGTAACTGATTTCGGGCCTGGGTGCCTGGAGTCTTATTTTAATGTTTTTACACTTATTGTTTACATTTACAACAGCCCTCTGTGTGAGGGGGGATTTCTTGAAAATAATATCTTGATGTTAATTTTATCATAACTAGATACATTATTATTGTTCGTAAGTGTTGCATAAATTGTTTAAAATATTTTAAAATTTTTTGTCCACACTTAGGCTTGGGATCCATTGGGGCTCAACGTTACTTTTCAGAAACTTGGGCTGTTCTGAAAAAATATTTTTTCAAAATATTTTGATTTCAATTATTTTTTCTATGTTAATGGATCATATTATTATTATGTATTTTGATTGTCAGGGGTTGGTGCGAGTACCAGGACTTTGTTTTCTTTTCACATTGAAAGGATTTTGATCAATTGTAATAAGAGGAAGTCTTCCTTTGACTTTTATAATCATTCTATATGTAGTCAGTGTACTCGCACTAACTCCTGTTCTGTATCTGATGATTTCGATGACAACATGGGAAGCGTATGTCACGGTATGTTAGTGGGGAATTGGACATTCCGGTCCTTTCCCCGCAGGGTCACTCTACTTTATCAATTTCTATTTCAGACGATCAAGATTAGGGTGATGTATCCGTGATGTCTTCCAACAGTGTGCCTCCGGCGTCACAATTAATGAAGGGCTAGCGAAAAGTGCTCATGTAAATACGCCAATTGCCTAAGAGGACCCTAGTAGGTTCGACGGCCTTTGACGTCTGCTAGCTCGCCCGGTGTAGAGTCCATTCATCGAATGGTTCGGCAGCCGGGTTCGTCCGTTGCGGTCTAGAAGGAGTTTTGGGGTTATGCGAGCACTATAAATCAACCAAATGCACACCCAGTGACGGCGGATTAGAGGGAGAACGGAGGAAGCCTTTTAGTCCGGTTCCTAGCTCATTCAGGTCCATCCGGACGGCGAGCGAGAGAGGCCTCTCTCTCGTACAACAACATCTGGCCCCAGATGTTGTGGTACAAAATGTTTCGCATTCGGAGCATACGTCCGCCGCTCGGGACCCTCCGACATATAGTCAGTCCAGAGAGACTGTCAATAAGGCTTCCTCATTCTCATGGTAGCGTACACGACCGCTCTTGGCTACGTGACCTCGGATATCCAGTCAGCTTCGCCAGTCAGAGAATCATCGGCGACCAGGTCACACCATACGGTAGCCAGGGACACGAGGCCTGCAGACTCCGGACGTTCGCATAGGAAAGTGTACGGGAGTCAGCGTACACAGAGCTTCCGGCGGCAATGCATCGTAAGATCGCTACTGCACAGGCCTCGGGGACAGACGTGCTCTCCTAAATAGCACAGCTTATCGCAGCATCCCAGCAACAACTGAATCTGTTGCATAATGTTTTATCCGACGATGCTGGGTCGGGACGCTCCGCGGAAGCGGGTACGGACGTCCGAAAATTCCATCTGGTCCGACGGGATACCGAAAGGGATTCGGAGGATTTCGAGCTTTCCCTTTCGGAACAACATATGCTGTTGTGTATGTCATCTGACTTGATCTTCTACAGGTTCTTTCGTCGGACCAGAATGCTGCGATGCCGGATAAGAAACTGATAGCGTCGGTGGACTTAGAAATTTTTGGTTCGGTTCAGGGACATCGTCCCTCAGTTCCGACATAGTCCAATAATGTCACACAAACTTTCGAATTATTGAACGACGCTATATATTTATTATTATATGCTTGCTATTACCAAGCATTTCTGGTTTCTTGTTCGCAAAGTTACGGAGATGTCTTTCAAAAGTGTGCCTCTGTCGTCATAGTTAATGAAGAGCTAGCGGCAATAAGTGCTCATGGAATATGTCTATCGCCTAAGAGGTCCCTTGTAGGATCGACGGAGTGACATTCGCTAGCTCATCCGGTGTAGCGTACATTCATCGAATGGTTCGGCTGCCGGGTTCGTCCGTTGCGGTCTACAAAGGAGATTTGGGTGATGCGAGCACTATAATAACTTTAGTACTCACCCAGTGACGGCGGATTGAGGACAGATCGGAGGAAGCCTGTTAGTCCGGTTCCTGGCTTGTCCAGGTCCGTCCGGGCTGTGAGCGAGAGAGGTCCCTCTCTCGTCCAACATCATAGGGGACCGCATGTTGTGGTTCAGATATTTTACATTCGGAGCATATGTCCGTCGCTCGGGATGCTCCGTTATATTGACAGTCCGAGACACTGTCGATAATGCTTCCTCATCCTCACAGCAGTGCACACGACCGCACATTGGCTACGTGACCTCGAGTATCCGATCAGTTTCGTCATTCAGTGATTCCACGGCGAACAGGTCACGCCATCCGGTAGCCAAGGGACACGAGGCCTATACACTCCGTTCGCTCGCATAATAGTAGTATGCATGGGGTAACGATCACGGAGCTTCCAGCGGCAATGCATTGTAGGACCGCTTCTCCACAGGCCTCAGTGACGGACGTGCTATCTGAGTTAGCACAGTTTTTTCGCAGCATCCCAGCAATCGACAGTTTCTCGGTCGAATCAGGAATTATCCGACGGCGCTGGGTCGGTGCGGTCCGCGGTTGCATCAGATTCGGACGACCGAACGCTTTATAGGGTCCGACAGGATGGCGAAAGGGATTCGAAAGATTTCGAGTTTTTCCTTTCGTAACATCGGAAGCTGCCATACATATCTTCCGGCATTATCTTCCAGTGGTTGTTATTTCGGACTACATTGCTGCGATGTTGGATAAGAGACTTATAGCGTCATTGGACACGGAATTTTGGATCGGTTCAGGGACATTGTCCCTGACTTACCGACACAGTCCAATAATGTCATTAGAACATGTGTATTATTTATCGACGCTATATATATATAAGCCTGCTACCAAGCATGATAGTTTAGTTTCTTGTCCGCAATGCTCATTTCTGCCTTTTTTCATTTATAGGAATAATTTATTTTGGCAGAACAGGGCATACCGAGAGTTCATATGCGCTAGACGGCGTGGTTAAAGACTGGAAATAATCTTTTTCGCCGTCTATGTCTTTTCCAACCACTATGTTGGAAACGACAATGATGTCTAATAGACTTAACTTAGACGCTTTATCATACGTAATCCACCTTACTGAGGCGTTATCATTACGTCTTCAAGAGAAAGAATTCCGGGATATAATCCTCAATGTGATTTCTTTTGAGGGCAGTAGTTTGTTCACGTATAACTCCGCCCTTCAGTGGCTGCTTGGAGTTGGTTAGACGTGACGCAGCCCTAGCTACATCCACGCGCGTGGATAGTAAGGTGAAGAACTCTCTCAGAGTCGCTTCGTTCTCGGAGAAGCTTCTCTTCGACGGCAACTTTTCAGCAATCCATGAATTGCTCGATTTACACGTTCTCTTGTCTATCTAGTGTAGCAAGAGATTCAGTCTGGGGCAAACATTCGGTGGTTGACTCAGAGAGTGCCACTGCAGTTGCCGGATCCGAGTTTTATAATTATGACGGTTGCCAGTCAAACAGGTTGGGATATAATATTGATCCCAACGGATTTGAAGTGCCAGGGTCTTTGGGTTCCGCAGTTTCTAAGCAAGCACTTATCTTCCACGGAATAATGTTTTTAGGCTTGCTTTATGTCATTGGATGAACATTATTCAGAAACGCATGTCCAAATCCTGTCCGTTAATTCGACAGTAGTGGCGTATCTCCGGAACCAGGGAGGCACTCATTCGTTTCCGTTATTCAATTTAATGGAAAGAATCCTTCTGTTTGTTATAGTACACCAAGTTCTGCTTCGGTCCGTCATATTCCGGGTCGTCTGATTGTATTACCGGACTCCCTTTCACTTATGGGTCGCTTGTTGCCGTCAGAATGGACTCTCAACAAACAAGTATTCAATCAGATTTGCTATCAGTGGGAGCGCCCAATGATAATTTATTTACGACACAACTTGCTAATCAATTGCAGACGTATGTGTTTACATGTCCGGATCTCTGAGCTTATGTTGTTAATGCTTTATTGATCTAATAGGATGGAATGATAGGATATGCGTATCCTCCTGCGCTGTTGTTTCAGCAAGTATTGCTAAGATAAACAACCACAATACATTTCTGTTGATAGCATCTCTGTCTTCACAGAGACCGTGGGTAAATTTACTCTGATGTCTACTGTGGGACTTAACGCGAAATCTTCCTCCATGAGAGGATTTTTTTTTTTCGCTGGGTAAAATCGTGTCATCTTTATCACAACCCGCAAGGTGTCAACCTTCACGTATTCCGTTGTGTGGTCCTTATTGCGTTGTAAGCATTGTACTGGACGAGCTTTGGACGCGATTTCTTACTATAGGAGAACCTCTTCTTCGCTATACTATGCGGCTAAAGTGGAGGCTCTTCCGTCGTTGGTGTAGGGATCACTATGTTGATATTGTTGATCCCTCCATACTAGTCATTGCAACTTTTTAGTATACTTGTTTGACAAGACCTACTGCAGCCTGTTATTATTAAGGTTATAGGTTTATGTTACCTCATACCTATGCACTCTATGATAGTTTACAATTGAGTCTTATGTCTCTTTATCTAAGTCAGTTAGTAACTTTTCGATAAATAGACTTAGAATCAATAGATTAAATTTCTATACGGAATTTAACTTCGGTTCTTATTTAGCTAAATAATCATTTGAGCCTCTGGAAACAGTAGTTTTTAAATTCTGACCTTTTAGACAGTAATTCTGTTGGCTTCTCTTTTACTGAAGAGTCAGTGAGTTTCATGCACTATCGGTGGATGATTTTCACTTTCGTAGTTTCGGAATCACTACTTTCTTTACTATTTAGGTTGGATTTTTGCATAAGAGTCAGGCTCCTAATAAATATCCGGAACCTATTGTTATTAAGGTCCTTCCGTCTTCATACGGGCATAGGCCTTTACTCTGTCCGGTTAGAGTTTATGTATTTATAAACAGATATCTGTTTATTACTACAGGGCGTAAGCTTCTTCTGTCTTTGATGCCTAATAGAAGGACGTTACGCTCCATTCTATTGCTAATGGATTCAATTAACTATCGATACTGCTTATGGTATATTATTGACTCAGCAGTTGTGTTTGAGATTTCGGCTCATGAAGTAAGAGTTCTTCTACATCTTGGGCTTACATTAATAGTGTCGCTATTATAGATTTTTGAAGGCTGCTCATTGCGCTCAGCCATCCACATTCATGAATTTTTATCTCAGAAATATCGAGTCCATTTCTGGAGGCCTCTATTGTTAGGTCTATTATCTACTGCTCAGAATGTCATTCACTTAACAGTTGCTACTATAGCTAGGTAGGCTGTCTGTTTCGGCAGTGACTCCGTTCTGCTGCCCTCTTTGCTCTGGGCTATTTGACCCAGGGCAAGAAAAAGGGGTGGGGGGGAGGGTGTTCCCTTGGGTCACCTGTTTTACTATGAAAACAAGGGGATACCTCCTCCGGAGTTAGTAATTCTGAGCTGTTATTGGGATGGTTGTTTAGTGAGAAGTTTATGTTTTAAAAATTCATTCAGGTCTTAGTTTTTAAAGTATAGCTTTTGAATATAGCACGTGTCAACAGACATTATTATACAATCCTCAGACACTTTTAAGGAGTATAAAGAGTCTCTATTCTCTAGACTTACTTTATTTATTGGCTTACTTTAAAAATTATTAGTATAAGGATTATACTAGATATTAATAGAGTACATGGATGTATGATGCTCAATTTTGGAAGGTGTTGTATCTTTCTAATTTATCATAAATAAGAAAGATACATGTAAGGCCTAATACTTCTTTTTCCCTAGAGGGGATGACTCTATTTTATATAATTGAGCGTATTCCAACTTGCTCTATGTCCTTGGCCCTCCAGCCTTTTTACTATTCAGCTATGTCTGGGTCATTTGTACAGTATAAAAATGTTAAAAAATTTATAGTAATTTATATATTTTTTATACTTACCAATGACCCAGACGGGGATGGCCCTCCCAGGAGTTGGGAACTCATACCTCCCCGCTGAGTACATAGCGCTTACCAGGCACTGGTTATAAGAATGAATAATGGCGCCAATTTCGGAACGTCCTTGACACTGCGCATGCGCAGTAGAGGTGAAGTGTGGAGGGCCATTCAGGACATGTTTTCTTTGGTTTTAGATGCAAATTTTGGGGATTGGGGGGCAAAATTTGTGTTTGGCCCTATATTTTAAGAGTTAGCACCAGCTATGTCTGGGTCATTGGTAAGTATAAAAAATATATAAATTACTATAAATTTTTTAACTTTTATAGGGTTTTTAGGTATTTTTTATATGGAATAATAGACTACTTACTTTTATAAGGTATTATAATCCAATATAAAAAAAAATCCACATTTGAAATATCACGGAACAGAATTTAATACATCCAACACCACCACAATATGTCGTACATTTGAAAATGTTGTTAGGAAATAAAACGAATCGCAGACTGTAAAAACAGTTTTCTTTGATGAAAAATCATAACATTATGATGTGAGCTCATTGATGATTAATCAGCTTTGATCAGTTCTTATGATATGTAATTGCAGCATTGGTATTACACTGGAGTCATAATTAGCACACGAACACATTAAAACGATTAATTTTCAGTACATGTACGACACTTTTTTATTACTGCAATGTTAAATACCCAGTATATCATCATGTAGGGACCCTCCCCCCTGGCCTTACCCCTAGTTTAAGTAAGACAACTTACAGAGACATCATGTAAGGATTACAGCACCTATGCTAAGGAGGCGACTTGGGAATTCAAAGTCCTAAACCCTATCCTTAGCATAGGCCTACTAAAAATTATAATAAATATTTTCCAGTGTGTTCTATTTGTATACTGCACAAAGTCAGACTTAATCTTTGTAGAACTTTATATTTGTATCATTCCAGGATGTTTTGTATTTATATGAACATGTTATTGCAATATATTTGTTATTTTCACTTATGGGTTGTTATCTTTACTTGGCTCAAGACAGTCATAACCCCATGTACGAAACATCCTAGCTTGTGTACAAAACGTCCTAAATGGTTTGTGTACGAAACGTCAGAAATTGCCGTGTATGAAATGCCCATGTACAAAACGTCCAGCTCCTCTCTCAGACAATGAGACATATAATAATTTCTTAACACACCCCTTTTCATGACTCGGAACATATTCCCGCCAGAATTTCATTGTGAGGAATAGGTAAATGTAAACGTGTAAATGTTTGTGACATTTGTCTTAGCAGAGAACAGAAAAAGAGACTCAAAAAATTAGGAGTACATGTTCACCCTATGAACACATCATATTCAAGTCACTCACGGTAAGGGGCTCTTTGCTAATACAGTTAACTATGCCTAACTACAATTTACAAACTGGTTGGAAAATTTGTACCTTATATCAACGACAATCATCCCTCACCTCAAATGCACGCCTTGTTTCAGGTGTGTGGCATGCCATGTGCCTGTGATTTTCAAATGGCAAGCAAGGTGACCAGTTACGATGTATCATCACTATTATGTCAAACCACAGCAGTCATATAAATGCAGTCATAAACTGTTAACAATTGTTTGCACAACGGCAATTTCCGTTGGCACTCGATGGTGTTCATTTGTTTATGTTTTGTGGAAAACAAGTGGCGGTGTTTTTAACTGTTTTCTCTCCATTCTTTACTGATTTTGCATTGTAGACAATGCAATAATATCAACGATTGAAATTAACGCATATCCGGTTGAAATCCTGTTATGCCCGACGGTTAGCTGGTTACAAAAATGGGCCAACAGTCTCGGCACTAGATGTAATGGCAACAAATTAATAATCTTAAGCCATTTTTAGCTCACCTGGCCTAAAAGACCATGTGAGGTTTTCTCATCACTTGGCGTCCGTCGTCTGACGTCCGCTGTCCGTAAACTTTTCACATTTTCATCTTCTCTGTAAACGCTGAGCCGGTGTGAACCAAACTTGGCAGGAATGGTCTTTGGGAGGTCCTCTACAAACGATCCTCATTTTGTTCCCGTTGGATGAAAAACATGGCTTCCAGGGGCATTCTTTGATTCTGGTTGGTGGATTTTCAAAAATCTTCTCTAAAACTGCAAGTCCAAATGTTTTGAAACTTCACATAAATGATGACTGGGACCCCCTCTACCAACAATCCTCATTTAATGTTGATCGAGTTACAAACATGGCTAAAATTGTGGCTTACAGTTACTATAGAAACCCTATGAGAAATCACATTTCCATCTTCTTCTCGGGAACTGCTGAGCCGACGTGAACCACACCTGGCAGGGATAGTCTATGGGAGATCCTCTACAAACGATCCTCATTTTGTTCCCATGGGTTTGAAAACATGGCCGCCAGAGGCATTCTTTGATTCTGATTGGTGATTTTGAAAAATCTTCTTCTCTGAAACCACAGGGCCAAATGTTTTGAAACTTTGCATGGTTGATGACTGGGACCCCCTCTACCAACGATCCTCATTTAATGTTGATCGGGTTGTAAACATGGCTTCAATTGCAGCTTATAGTTACTATAGAAACCCTATGGGAAATCACATTTTCATCTTCTTCTCTGGAACAACTGAGCCGACGTGAACCAAACTTGGCAGGGTCTGTGGGAGGTCCTCTACAAACGATCCTCATTTTGTTCCCATGGGTTGAAAAACATGGCCGCCACAGGCATTCTTTGATTCTGGTTGGTGGATTTTCAAAAATTTTCTCTGAAACTGCCAGGCCAAATGTTTTGATACTTCAAATAAATGATGACTGGAACCCCCTCTACCAACGATCCTAATTTAATGTTGATCAGGTTGTAAACATGGCCACAATTACGGCTTATAGTTACTATAAAAACCCTACAGGAAAACACATTTTCATCTTCTCTGGATCTACTTAGCCGATGTGAACCAAACCTGGGATAGTCTATGGATGGTTTTCTGCAAATGCTCCTCATTTTTGTTACTGAGCATCGAAAAACATGGCTGCCAGAAGTATTTATTGATTCTGATTGTGGATTTTGAAAAATCTTCTCCTCTGAAACCACAGGGCCAAATGTTTTGAAACTTTACATGGTTGATGACTGAGACACCCTCTACCAACGATCCTCATTTTATGTTGATCGGGTTGCAAACATGGCTGCAATTGTGGCTTATAGTTACTACCAAAACCCTACGGGAAATCACATTTTCATCTTCTTCTGTGGAACTACTGAGCTGATGTGAACCAAACCTGATAGAGATAGTCTATGGCAGGTCCTGTACAAAAGCTCCTCATTTTGTTACCGTGCATCGAAAAACATGGCTGCTAAAAGCATATTTTTATACTGTACCAATGACCCAGACATAGCTGGTGCTAACTCTAAAAAATCTAGGGCCAAACACAAATTTTGCCCCCCAATCCCCAAAATTTGCATCTAAAACCAAAAGAAATCATGTCCTAAAGGACCTCCATACTTTGCCCTTACTGCGCATGCGCAGTGTCAAGGACGTTCCGAAATTGGCACCAATTATCATTCTCTGTTTGGCCCTTCATCAGTCAACATCTCACTGATCTTTGTGCTTGTAAATCTCAGTTTAAAGGATGCCAGACACGTAATTATTGGAGAAATGGTGATTCTAAGGAGGATATAGAAGGAGGAGAGGAAAAAGGAGTGACAAAAAATAATCAGGGCTGTACTTAAAATTTTTTATGAAATTATGTTAAGTTGCCTATTTTCGAGGCATGGGCCTGTTGTTGTCATTCTTGCTATAAAGTTGCACTGCTTATTCAGTGTTTCCTCTCCCCTGGTCTTCTAAGTCCCCCCTTGCTATTCTCCCATGTTTTTGGCATATTTTTGAGAAAGATCATTTCTAAATTCTCTTGGGAGAGTTAGCTTGGTTACAGAATGAATTCTGTTATTTTCCCCATAGTTACGTTTTCACCCATGGGTGTATAAATGTTGTGTTCTGCATCTACCATCTGATGTTCTGCAGATTCTCCCCTGGGAGTCTCTGTCTTGCATCAGATAGAGTGTAATTTTGATGACTGATTTCGGGCCAGTATTGTCAGTGCCTGGAGTCATGTTTTCTGGTGTTTTTACACTGTTTGTTTACATTGGCAACAGTCTCTTTTGAGGGGGGCTGTTTGCCTTTGGAGTAGTTTATCTCACTATAAGATACATTATTATTATCCGTAAGTGTTGCATTAATTATTTAATATATTTTTAAAATTTTTGACCACACTTAGCCTTGGGATCCATTGGGGCTCAACGTTACTTTTCAGAAACTTGGGCTTTGCTGAAAAAATATTTTTCAAAAATTATTTTGACTTTCAATTGTTTTTTCTTTATTAATGGATCATGTTATTATGTATCTTTGTGTTTAGGGGTTTGTGCGAGTACTAGGACTTGTTGTTGACTTTTCACAATGAAAGGATATTGTTCAAATTGTAATAGGAAGAAATCTTCCTCTGACTTTCATGATCATTGTATTAATTGTAGTCAGTGTACTCACACTAATCCCTGTTCTATATGTCAATATTGGGATGACAAACATTGGAAACGTGTGTCACGATATGTTGTTAGTGGAGAAAGGGCTATGCCGGCTCTTTCTCCGCAGGGTCACTCTACTCTATCAGTTTCTATTTCAGAGGAACAAGAACAGGGTGATGTTTCCATGTTATCTTCCGCAAGTGCGCTTCCGTCGTCACAAATGAATACAGAGCTAGCGGCAAAAGTGCTCATGGAGATAAGACAAATGTTGTCCGCTAGCTCGCCCGGTGTAGCGTCCATTCACCGAATGGTTCGGCAGCCGGGTTCGTCCGATGCGGTCCAGGAGGAAATGTTGGGTGATGCGAGCGCTATAAACATTCAACGTGCACACCCAGTGACGGCGGATAGTAGGAGAGATCGGAGGAAGCCTTCGAGTCCGGTTCCTAGCTCGTCGAGGTCCAGCCGGGCCGCGAGCGAGAGAGGCCCCTTTCTCGTACAACAACATCTGGGACCAGATGTTGTGGTACAAAATGTGTCGCAAGCGGAGCACATGTCCGTCGCTCGGGACGCTCCGTTGTAAAGGCAGTCCGCGGAGACTGCTCAGGCTTCTTCCTCTCACCAGCGCACACGACCGCACCTTGGCTACGTGACCGCCGATATTTTACCAGCTTCGCCGATCAGGGATTCTTCGGCGACCAGGTCACGCCATCCGGTAGCCAGGGACACGAGGCCGGTGGACTCAGGATGTTCGCATAGGAAGAGTATGCGGGAGTCACCAGATGCGGAGCTGCCCTCGGCGAAGCAGCGGAAGACTGCGTCTCCGCAGGCCTCGATGTCGGACGTGCTTGTTCAAATAGCACAACTTATCGCAGCATCCCAGCAACCGACAGAAACGGTGTCGGATCGGGAATTATCCGACGGCGCTGGGTCGGTACGCTCCGCCGAAGCATCGGGTGCGGACGACCGGGAGCATCATGAGGTCCGACCGGATGGTGAAAGGGATACGGATGACTTTCGGAACAACATAAAGCTGCCGTGGACTTCATCCGGCACTTTCTTCCTCAAGTTGTTCTGTCGGGCCAGACTGCTGCGGTTCCGGACAAGAGAATTATAGCGTCATTGGACTCTGATTTCTTTGAGCGGTTCAGGGACATCGCTCCCGAGTTTCCGTCTCAGTCCAATAATGTTGCTAGAACATTTGAATTATTGAACGACGCTATATTCAAACTTGCTTCCAAAACAGGAAAAGTGGGTTTCTTGTCCGCCAATACTCTCAACCTGCCTTTCATTAATGCAAGGAATAAATTTGATACGGCAGGACAGGGTATCCCGAGAGTTCCTCTGCGTGTGGACGACGAGGCGGAAGACTTAGAATTATCATTACCGTCGTCTGCATCTATTCCAACCGCGGTGTTGGAGACGACTATTTCGTCTAACAGAGCCAGTTTAGATGCTTTATCTTACGCAGACCACCTTACTAAGGCGTTATCACTGCGTCTTCAAGGGAAAGAATTCCAGGATATACAATCCTCTTTAAGACTTCTTTCAAGGGCAGTAGCTTATTCCACGTGTAACTCCGCCCTTTCAGTGGCAAACCTGGAGTTGGTTAGACGTGACGCAGCCCTATCTACATCCACACTCGTGGATAGTAAGGTGAAGAACTCTCTCAGAGTCGCTTCGGTCTCCGGAGAACTTCTCTTCGACGGCAAGCTTTCTGCAATTTACGATAAAATTACTAAGAAAGCTTTGGATTCTCTGCTGTTCAAATCTGCTTCTAAGAAGTCGGACACGGCAGATAAGAGTAAGACAGGCACTTCTGGGTCTAATGCGCCCAAGAGAGGTTCCTATAGAGGTTCCGGTGCGTCCTCTTGGTCTTATTCAAGAGACCGTCAAGGCAGCGACTCACGTGCGGGACGTCCTTCGGGCCGGGACAACCGGTCGGATGCCCCGAGGTCGACGGGACGAGGTGCGTGTCGTGGAGGACGTGGTTTCTCCTACCGCAGGCCTCGCAGGTCCAGGAGGTGATGGCTTCAACCTCTATCGTGTGCCGGTTGGCGGAAGGTTGTCAAGTTTTTCACAAGAGTGGGCATCGATTACGGACGACCCTTGGGTGAGAGGGGTGATTTCGGAAGGTCTAAAGATATCCTTCAAACGAAAGCCTCCATTAACTCGAAGTCCAAAATGGACTCAACTTCCGTCAAATCCGCAGAAAAGAGACTCTCTGTTATCAGAGGTGCAGTCTCTTTTAATGAAGAACGTGGTAGAGGTCGTAGAAAACCAGGAGACATCGGGATTCTACAGCCATCTGTTTCTGGTTCCGAAACCAGACGGCTCGTTCCGTCCAGTCATAGATTTGAGCTGGATAGACAAGCTGATCACCGCTCCGAAGTTTTATATGGAGACGATTCGATCGGTCAGAGCGAGTATTCGGGTGAACGATTATGCAACAAGCATAGATCTCAAAGATGCGTACTTTCACGTCATGGTACATCCGACATTCAGAAAGTATCTACGCTTCGCAGTCCTAGGGGTGGTCTATCAATTCCGGGCGATGTGCTTCGGATTGAATCTAGCACCCTGGGCTTTCACTCGGGTAATGAACTCGGTAATGATGTATTTCCGAGCTCATTCGTCTGCGGTAACGTCGGCCTACCTGGACGACATTCTTCAAAGGTACGGCAATGAGTTAACGCTTCAGAACGATGTGCAGAATCTGCTACTATTGCTCCGACGTCTCGGTTTTATAATAAACGAGGAGAAGTCGGATCTGGTGCCGTCCAAGTCATTCACACATGTGGGAATGAGCTTCGAGACACACAACAATCTTGTTCATCTGCCGTTAACCAGAGCGAAATTAGTCAGTTGTTACGCTCGCTATTGTCTGCACGCAGACAAAGTCACAGCGAGGGAGTTCATGAGACTGATAGGTCTGTGCGGAGCCGCTGCGGATCTCATTCCGATGGGGCGGTTACGCACGGGTCCTCTACAAATTTTCTTGACTCAGAATTGGAGTGTGAAAATTCATTCGCTCGACATAGACATTCTCTTGTCAGATCAAGTGAAACGAGAGATTCAGACTTGGGCAAGCATTCAGTGGTCAACTCAGGGAGTTCCGCTGCAGTTGCCGGATCCAAGTTTTACCATTATGACGGATGCCAGTCAAACAGGTTGGGGTGCAACATTGATCCCAACGGATTCGAGATGCCAGGGTCTTTGGGATCCGCAATTCCTGGGCAAGCACATAAACATCAAGGAAATGATGTCAATTTGGCTTGCGTTACGTCATTGGATGGACATTATTCACAAAGCTCATGTCCAAATCCTATCCGACAATACGACAGTAGTGGCGTATATACGGAATCAGGGAGGCACTCATTCAGTTCCGTTATTCAATCTAACGGAAAGAATCCTTCTGTTTGCTCTAGAACATCAAGTTCTTCTTTCGGTCCGTCACATACCGGGTCGTCTGAACGTACTAGCAGACTCCCTTTCACAAAAGGGTCGCTTGTTGTCATCGGAGTGGACTCTCAACAAACAAGTATTCAATCAGATTTGCTACCAATGGGAACGGCCAATGATAGACTTATTTGCGACACATCTCAACAATCAGTTGCAGACGTATGAGTCTCCGTTACCAGATCCAAGAGCATTTGCAGTAGACACTCTGTCGATCCCTTGGGACGGAATGATAGGATATGCGTATCCTCCAGCACCATTGATTCAGCAAGTATTGCTAAAGATAAAACAATCTCAATGCAAGATTCTGTTGGTAGCATCTCTGTCTCCACAGAGACCGTGGATAAATCTACTCAGGTGTCTGTTGTGGGACCTACCGCGAAAGCTTCCTCCACGGGAGGATCTTCTTTCGCAGGGGAAATCGCGTCAACTCCATCACAACCCGCAAGGTCTCAACCTTCATGTTTTTCCGTTGTGCGGTCCTTCTTGCATGGCAAGCACTTTACAGGACGAGCAGTGGACGCGATTTCTAACTGTAGGAGGACCTCCTCTTCGCTAAACTTTGCGGCTAAGTGGAAGGTTTTTTGTCGTTGGTGTAGGGATCATTCTGTTGATATTTTTGATCCCTCCATACCAGACATTGCAAACTTTCTAGTATACTTGTTTGACGAAATCAAACTGCAGCTTGTTACTATTAAGGGTTATAGGTCTATGTTATCTGATACCTATGCACATCATGATAGTTTACAAATTGGATCTAATGTCTCTTTATCTAAGTTAGTTAGAAACTTCTCGATAAATAGACCCAGAACTCTTAGGTTAATTCCTAAGTGGAATTTAGCTTGGGTTCTTCTTAAACTGAAGGAAAAGCCATTTGAACCTCTTGGGTCAGTAGATTTCAAATTCTTGTCTTATAAGACAGCTTTTCTCTTAGCTTTCTCTTATGCTAGAAGAGTCAGTGAGCTTCATGCACTGTCGGTGGATGATTCTCACTATCGTAGTGTCGGGAACACTATCACCTTCACTACTAATGTGGGATTTTTAGCTAAGAATCAGGCTCCTAATAAATATCCGGAACCTATTGTTATTAAGGCTCTTCCGTCTTCAGACGGGCGTAGGCCTTTACTCTGTCCTGTTAGAGCGTTACGTATCTATAAACAGAGATCTCAGTTTATCAGAAAGGGACAAAAACGTTTCTTTCTGTCTCTGATGCCTAATAGAAAGGACATTTCAGTCCATTCTATTGCTAGATGGATTCAATTAACTATCCGTACTGCTTATGAAAATTTATCTTCTTCTCAGCAGTCTGTGCTTAAGATTTCGGCTCATGAAGTAAGAGCTCTTTCTACTTCTTGGGCTTACGCTAATAGTATTGCTATTACAGATTTAATGAAGGCTGCTTATTGGTCTCAGCCATCCACATTCACGAATTTTTATCTCAGAAATATTGAGTCCATTTCTGGAGACCTGCATTGTTTAGGTCCGTTATCTGTTGCTCAGAATGTCGTCCACTAAACAGTTGCAACTATAGTTATGCAGGCTTTCTGTTCCGGCAGTGACTTCGTTCAGCTGCCCTCTTCGCTGTGGGCTATTTGACCCAGGGCAAGGGGAAGGGGGGGGGGGGGGAGGGTGTTCCCTTAGGTCACCTGCTTTATAGCGAAAAGCAAGGGAATGCCTCCTCCGAAGTCAGTATTTCTGAGTCGTTTCCGGGATGGTTTTAAAGTGTAATATTAATGTTAAAAATTCATTCATGTCATATTTTTAAAGTGTAGCTCGGTGTGAAGCATTTGTATATGTCACGTGTCAAACGGGCATTAATATACAATCCTCGGACACTTTTAAAGAATATAAAGAGTCTCAATTCTCTGGACTAACTTTATTTATTGGCTTACTTTAAAAATAATTAGTATAAAGGGTTATACTGGATGTTAATAGAGAACATGAATGTTATTGTGCTCAATTATGAGGGTATTGTATCTTTCTAATTTAACATAAAATAAGAAAGATACATGTAAAGCCTAATACTCCTTTTCTCATTGAGGGGTTGACTCTATATTATATAGTTGAGCTTATTGGATTTTCCTCTAAGTCCTAGGCCCTCCAGCCTTTTTACTATTCAGCTATGTCTGGGTCATTGGTACAGTATAAAAATGTTAAAAAATTTATAGTAATTTATATATTTTTTATACTTACCAATGACCCAGACGGGGATGGCCCTCCCAGGAGTTGGGAACTCTTACCTCCCCGCTGAGTACATAGCGCTGACCAGGCACTGCTTGTAAGAATGATAATTGGTGCCAATTTCGGAACGTCCTTGACACTGCGCATGTGCAGTAAGGGCAAAGTATGGAGGTCCTTTAGGACATGATTTCTTTTGGTTTTAGATGCAAATTTTGGGGATTGGGGGGCAAAATTTGTGTTTGGACCTAGATTTTTTAGAGTTAGCACCAGCTATGTCTGGGTCATTGGTAAGTATAAAAAATATATAAATTACTATAAATTTTTTAACTTTTTTATTTTGATTGGTGGATTTTGAAAAATCTTCTCTGAAACCACTGGGTGAAATGTTTTGAAACTTTTCATGGTTGCTGACTGGGACACCCTCTACCAATGATCCTTAATGTTGATCGTGTTGCAAACATGACCACAATTGTCGCTTATAGTTGCTATAGAACCCTATGGAAAATCACATTTTCTTCTTCTTCTCTGGAACTACTGAGCCGACGTGAACCAAACTTCGCAGAAACGGTCTATAGGAGGCCCTGTACAAACGATCCTCTTTTTGTTCCCGTTGGTTGGAAAATATGGCTATCAGAGACATTCTCTGATTCTGACTGATGGATTTTGCAAAAATCTTCCCCTCTGAAACTACAAAGTCACATGTTTTGAAACTTCACATAATTGAGGACTGGGACACCTACCAATGATCCGCATGTAATGTTGATGTAATGTTTCAAACGTGGCCACAATTGCAGCTCATAGTTACCATGGAAAGCCTATGGGAAATCACATTTTTATATGTAGTTCCAGGTGAGCGATTACAGGCGCTTTCAAGCCTCTAGTTTGCTGATTCTATACAATATTACCATGGCTTTAGAAATTATAACTAACTCCTGCTGATAGCTTAGAAGTGATTTCTAGTAAAGTCTTGATTAGAAAATTCAGCCAGGGTAATTTTACTATTGTCAGGACTTCCACAATATTGCATGTTGAGGCAAATCTTTGGAAACCAGAAAACTCATCACTATCAGAAATAGACCTTTTGAACCCTTCAGGTGGTAGTTTATACCCAATTGTGTGCACACAGTTGGGATTAGAGTACATGATTCTCCCCATCCATTATGTAATCCCATAGCCATATAATTGCATTCAGTTTGTGAATGTTGTTCAGTATTGTTATCTGACAGGAGCACAGTAGTTACAGCGTTGAACTGCAAACCAAGAGATCCATGGTTCAATCAAGTGTAACAGCATTGTGTCCTTTGGCAAGGCACTTAATTCTCATTGCCCACATGGGGGCATGGTGGCACTGTGTACTAAGTCATACTGCACGTTGCTGGTGCACCCGTCTTCAACCACTGCTAACCATGCTTGCGTGGAGTTAGTATGTTGTGGAGTCTGACAGTTGCTTGTCGTTGCTCAGTGGTTCTCTCCAGGTACTCTGGCTTCCTCCACCCATAAGACCTCTCTGATACCAGGTGACCCTGGCTGTTGAAAGTGTCGTTAATCTCCAATAAATAAATAAATTGTTATCTGACCTCACTTATGTTGGTTATAGATGTATTTCAGCCTTAGCTTATGAAATGCTGTTGTCTGATATTTGAAAGTGTTTCTTCAACTTAATTGTTTTAGGACCAAGACCATTCTGGCTTGTCAAGAGTATCTTGTTATTTTATTAGCATGTCTTTTAATTTGAGCTGATGAAGTCCTGTTATGTGGCACATTGTTGGAAAGGGCTTTATGCACCCTTTCCAACGGAGTGGCTGATACAACTGCATTTTTTTCTGTGCATGCAGAGAGTCACACAAATTTTCTAGTGTTAGTTTACATTGATTCTATCGCCAGAATAGTTATGACAAGGTACCAGTTATGAACAGCATTTTGTATACTGAGTCAAAAAAGAAAGTATAATAGAAACAAATGTGAAAAAATAGCACAAAGGATGAAATATAATAGTTCAAATGTTGCATGTTTGTGGACAAGAAGTCATGCAAAGGGTTTAATGACATGTTGTTATTGTCCACCCAGCCATATACAATTTTGCTACGGATTTCAAAATAGCACGTGCTTCCCAAAAATGTCAAATTGAATGGGTCACCGATGATTTTCGTTGTGCTAGAGAGCTATTAGAGGGTTATTGAGAAAACATGCTAGTTTTGTCTAAACCAAAAATCAGAGGTTTCGTGCCATTGGTATGCATGAGACTGGGATACTTCCAGATGAGCTCGCTGCTGAGTTCGGAGTCACTGTGGCCATTATTTACCATCTCATTGAAAGGTATAGAACCACTGAATCTACTGCCGACCGACCACATTCAGGTCGACCAACAGTTACAACCTCTGCACAAGACCAACACATCGGTGTGGAATCGGTACATCAGTGTGTTCAGTGTGTTCACTGAACTCGGCAGCATTGGAGCACAGTTCTTTTTAGTGATGAATCATGATTTTGTCTACGGCGTGCTGATGGTAGGGCAAGAGTGTATCGCCGACAAGGAGAATGGTTTTCTGATGCTTGCGTGCGGGAATGCAACCATTTTGCTGGGGGTAGCGTAATGGTTTGGGCAGGAATTTCCTTGCACCATCGAATGCAGTTGATCTTCATTGATGGTAATCTGAATGGACAGCTATATAAGGACGAATTCTTAATGCTATTGTTGTCCCGTTGTTCAGCACTAACGTCGGATTGCAGTTATTCCAGCAAGACAATGCACGATGTCATGACTTTCTTGAGAAGCGGAGCATCGAACTTCTTCCCTTGCCCCCACTTTCCCCAATTTGTTGCCAATCGAGCATCTTTGGGATCAATTGGACCATTGACTACAACTTCATGATCTTCAGATGTTAGGCAATTTACATAATGTTCTAAGGCAGGAGCGGAACGCAATACCACAGGGTAACGTCCAAAGACTTATCAGGTCCATGCGCCGTCAATGCCTTGCCATCCAAGAGGCAAACGGTGGATATACACGCTATTGATAGCATGTGTGAACTTTTCAGTTCACCCCATGTCTGAATTGCATCATCCTGACATGACATTGGCAACAGTAAGAACATGAAATTATGTAAATTCATACAGCTAGACTTGAAATATGAATTTACAATAATTTGTTTGGGATTAAAGTCGATAATACTAAAAAAATTGCACCTCAAAAGTTTATTATACTTTCTTTTTTGACTCAGGATATTTTTGTGTGGTTGTTCAAAATCAGCCTTGGCCGTCAGGCAGTTAATATCAAGTTCTCATTTTAGTTTTATTATTTTTGTAGCTTGGGAGCCCACAGGCAGCGATGTTTAAAGTTGGATTCTATAAAATTCACCCTGAAATACCTGAGACTATGTCTGAACATGCTAAAGATTTCTTACTGAGGTAAAACAATTGTTTTTGTATTTTATATTTCGATTTCTGTGAGCAAGCGAGAGGACTGAAGTAACTGACTCTTGAGGCTTGAAGATATGAGAGATATTAAATTTCAAAATGATTCATACACTTTAAAGAGAGAAAAATTTCATGGCTTTTCAGACATTTATTAATTCACGCACTTTCCAAGACCTCGACCTAAAATTATTTGCATTATTTTTTATGTTCATACACAGAGTACAGGTTCAAATTTTTTATTAAACTTGGCAGCTGTGAGTACCTGCGTGTGAGCAGCTTTCTAATTGTAACAGGGAAAAGTGTAGTTATTTGCCCTTGTTTCATGTTGGGTATTACCAAAAATTAATTAACCCTTTACCCAACGTAACGGCCAAAACCGACCAGCGCGATTCACAATTATTCCCCATTCAATTTTTAGTACCTTTTCATTTTTTGTCACAAAAACATAGCTTATGACCCCTCATTGGAACGAGCTCAACGAGCTCGTTCCAATGAGGGGGTCATACGCTATGTTTTTGATGCAAAAAATTAGTGCTTCAAGAATTTTATTTGCAAGTGTTGTCTGCTTTTAGGTAAAGGGTTAATGGAATTAATGCCCTCACTTAAATACATTCAGAGTTATTTGCCCTTGTTTCATGTTCGTACTTTACATATTATTTCCATCCGATATGCGTGCTACTCGAACTCTACTACTGCTGGTTGGATTTAAATAACTTTTGGCACACTTCTACCTAATCATGGAGGAATAGATCCCACGGTAGAATTATTTTCCTTGCTTAAAAACATGCATAATTATTTGCCCTTGTTTCACATAAGGCATTATTGAAAATATGTCTGTACAACATTTTTAGCTTAACTTGACAAAGTCAAGCTAAGCTATTGCCATCATGTGTGCAGAAGTCTGTTAATCTGTGAGTCTTTGAGTCTGTTCACATTTTCCTTTAGCACAGGCTACACCCCCACAGTTCTGGTCCGATCATCTCAAAATTTCATATGCAGGTTTAGGGTCATGTCTTGATGAGAACGTATCCTTTTGGTTGCGATCGGTCAACTGTGAGGGCTGCCCGAGTCCAAAACCTGAAAACCTTTAGCACAGTCTACATGTCGTATTTATGAAGGGATTTCATTGTAACTTGGTAGGATGCCTCTGTATAATATCTAGATGAGAACGTCCCCTTTTGGTCATGATCTGTCAAATGTGACAGCTGCCTAAGCCTGAAACCCAAAAACTTTTAGAACAGTCATATTTAATATGGAGGGATTTTATTGTAACTTGGTAGGATGACTGTATGATGTCTAGATGAGAACTTTGGTCGTGATCTGACGACTGCCCGAGCCCCAAACCCCAAAACCTTTAATTGTAACTTGGTAGGTTGACTTTATATAATGTCTAGATGAGAACATCACCTTTTGGTCGTGATTGGTCAACTGTGATGGCTACAGGGGCCCAACGCCCGAAAACCATTAGCACAGTCTACAGGTCATATTTATGAAGGGATTTCATTTCAACTTGGTAGGATGACTCCAGATAATGTCTAGATGAGAACATCCCCTTTTGGTTGCCTTCATTCAGCCGTGATGGCTGCCCAAGCTGAAAACCTTTAGCACAGTCTATAGGTCGTATTTATGGAGGGATTTCATTGTAACTTGGTGGGTTGACTCCATATAATGTCTCGATGATAACATCCCCTTTTGGTCATGATTGGTCAACTGTAAGGGCTACAGGGGCCTAAAGCCCAAAAATCTTTAGCACAGTCTGCAGGTCATATTTATGCAGGGATTTCAGTGTAACTTGGTAGGATGACTCCAGATAATGCTCAGATGAGAACGTCCCCTTTTGGTCGTGATCATTCAACCATGATGGCTGCCCGAGCCCAAAACCGAAAAACTTTAGCACAGACTACAGGTCGTATTTATGAAGGGATTTCATTGTAACTTGGTAGGATGACTCAGTATAATGTCTAGATGAGGACGTCCCCTTTTGGTTGTGATTGGTCAACCGTGATGGCTACACAGGCCTGAAGCCTGAAAACCTTTAGCACAGTCTACAGGCCATATGTATGAAGGGATTTCATTGTGACTTGATAGGATGACTCGTTTTGGAATAATTTCACTGTAACTTGGTAACTTTCGTTGACATACATTAACTGTGAGGGCCACATTAACCCATCCCTCAATTCTTTAGTACAGTCTACAGCTCATAATATTTTTATTGAAAACATAGCACACAGAGATTAACATATTCTCAATTATCACTATATTTCCAATTATCACAATTCTTGTCTTATTTAATAATCCTTTCATAAACATTGAACATTATCCTTTTCATCAAACACAACGCACAGACAATTTAAGCTACAGTGTCATTGACACTTTCATTATTATTCCTGCCCTGTCGCTTTTTGTTGGTTTGCAGTGAATCGTCTCACCATTCTACCTTGGTATGGGAGAACATATTTCATGACAAGATGGATTCCCTTGCTGGAATAGTTTCAGAGTTACTTCCCTTTGAATAGTTTGGGTGTTTATCCAAAAATCTGTCTTCCCAACATGTTTGCTGTTCTAGTTCTGCCATTGTTTATTGGATTCAAATAATTTTTGGCATGCTTGTTCCTTAACAAAGAGATCCTATGGTGGAATTAATGCCATCACTTTAATACATTCAGAGTTATTTGCCCTTGTTTCATATTCATACATTAGAGGTCATTTCTCTCCAACATGCTTGCTACCCTAGCTCCACTTCTGGTGGTTGAATTAAAATACTTTTTGGCATACTTCTACTTAATGATGGAGGAATAGATCCTATGGTGGAATTAATGCCCTCACTTAAACATGTACATAGTTATTTTTCTTTACATGTTTATTACTCCCGCTATGTCACTGTTTGTTAGTTTGAAGTGAATTGTCACACCATTCTCCTTGGGTTGTGGGAACATATTTCATGACAAGATGGATGTCCTCGCTGGAATAGTTTCAGAGTTACTTCCTTTTGACTAGTTTGCATGATTATCAAAAAATCTCTTTCCAACATGTTTGCTGTTTTAGTTCTGCCACGGATTCAAATAATTTTTGGTATGCTTCTTCCTTAAGGAGATCCTGTATGATGGAATTAATGCTCTCGCAGAAAAACAGGATACAGGTAGGATGACTCAGTATAATGTCTAGATGAGGACTTCCCCTTCTGGTTGCGATTGGTCAACCTTGATGGCTACACAGGCCCGAAGCCCAAAAACCTTTAGCACAGTCTACAGGCCGTATTTATGAAGGGATTTCACTGTAACTTGATAGGATGACTCCTTTTGGAATAATTTCAATGTAACTTGGTAACTTTCGTTGACATACATTAACTGTGGGGGCCACATACATTAACTGAAAGGGCCACATTAACCCACCCCTCAATTCTTTAGGGATGTGAAGCAGTGCCTGTTCAATGCGGTAAACAGGCTCTGTTTTTCTGGTAAAATAGGACCCAGTCACCAATACTTGGGAGGTGCAGACCCTCTCTAAAATGGCCAACATGGCTTATTAACGCTCACCCCTGATCTTGAGTTGATACTCATGTTGTGGTCATGATTAGCCATTATGCAAAAATATGTGACCTTAAACTCCAATAAATAAATAAATAAATCAGTTCTTTAGTACAGTCTACATCTCATATTATTTTTATTGAAAACATAGCACACAGGGAACAGAAATTAACATATTCCCAATTATCACAATTCTTGTCTTATTTCATAATCCTTTCATAAACATTGAACATTATCCTTTGCATCAAACACAACACACAAACAAGTTAAGCTACAGTGTCGTTGACACTTTCATTCTTTCTTTTTGTCTTTATTTTTGCTCTTTAATTTCTTTTTACAGATGCTTTGATCCAAATCCTGACAGCAGAGCTAATGCTTCTGAGCTTCTTCAGCATCCATTTTTGTTAGTGTAAGTACTTGAAATTTTTTAAATTTTCAGATATTTTTATACTGTACCAATGACCCAGACTTAGCTGGTGCTAACTCTAACAAAACCAGGGCCAAACACAAATTTTGCCCCCCAATCCCCAAAATTTGCATCCAAAACAAAAAGAAATCATGTCCTAAAGGACCTCCATACTACGCCTCTACTGCGCATGCGCAGTGACGCAGACGTCCCGAAATTGGCGCCAATTATCATTCTCTGTTTGGCCCTTCATCAGTCAACATCTCACTGATCTTTGTGCTTGTAAATCTCAGTTTAAAGGATGCCAGACACGTAATTCTTGGAGAAAATGTGATTCTAAGGAGGATAGAAGGAGGAGAGGAAAAAGAAGTGACAAAAAATAATCAGGGCTGTACTTAAAATTTTTTGATGAAATTATGTTAAGTTGCCTATTTTCGAGGCATGGGCCTCTTGTTGTCATTCTTGCTAATTGTTGCACTGCTTATTCAGTGTTTCCTCTCCCCTAGCCTTCTAAAGTCCCCCCTTGCAATTCTCCCATGCTTTTGGCCTATTTTTGAGAAATTTCATTTCTAAAATTTCCTGGGAGAGTTGCTTGGTTACAGAATGTTTTCTGTTATTTTCCCCATAGTTACGTTTTCACCCATGGGTGTATAACGTTTGTGTTCTGCATCTTCCATCTGATGTTCTACAGATTCTCCCCTGGGAGTCTCTGTTTTGCATCAGATAGAGTGTAATTGATGACTGATTCCGGGCCAGTTTTTTCAGTGCCTGGAGTCATGTTTTCTGGTGTTTTTACACTGTTTGTTTTCATTGGCAACAGCCTTTTTTGAGGGGGGCTGTTTGCCTTTGCTGTAGTTTATCTCACTATAAGATACATTTATATTATCCGAAAGTGTCTCATTAATTATTTAATATAAATTTAAAATTTTTGACCACACTTTGCCATCGGATCCATCGGGGCTCAACGTTACTTTTCAGCAACTTGGGCGTCGCTGAAAAAATATTTTTTCAAAATTATTTTGTTTTGCAATTGTTTTTTCATTTATTAATGGATCATGTTATTATGTATCTTTGTGTCAGGGGTTTTTGCGAGTAACTAGGACTTATTGTTGTTCTTTCACAATGAAGGGACATTGTTCAAATTGTAATAGGAAGAAATCTTCCTCTGACTTTCATGATCATTGTATTAATTGTAGTCAGTGTTCTCGCATTAATCCCTGTCCTATATGTGAACATTGGGATGAGAAACATTGGAAACGTGTGTCACGATATGTTGTTTCTGGGGAAAGAGCGATTCCGGCTCTTTCTCCGCAAGGTCACTCTACTCTCTCAGTTTCTATTTCAGAGGAACCAGAACAGGGTGATGTTTCCATGTTATCTTCTTCAAGTGTGCGTCCGTCGTCACAAATGAATTCAGAGCTAGCGGCAAAAGTGCTCATGGAGATTAGACAAATGTCGTCCGCTAGCTCGCCCGGTGTAGCGTCCATTCACCGAATGGTTCGGCAGCCGGGTTCGTCCGATGCGGTCCAAGAGGAAATTTTGGGTGATGCGAGCACTATAAACATAATAGATGCACACCCAGTGACGGCGGATAGTAAGCGAGAACGGAGGAAGCCTTTGAGTCCGGTTCCTAGCTCGTCCAGGTCCAGCCGGGCCACGAGCGAGAGAGGCCCTTCTCTCGTACAACAACATCTGGGACCAGATGTTGTGGTACAAAATGTGTCTTTAGCGGAGCATACGTCCGTCGCTCGGGACGCTCCGTTGTATAAGCAGTCCGCAGAGACTGTTAAGGCTTCCTCTTCTCGTCAGCGCACACGACCGCACCTTGGCTGCGTGACCGCCGATATATTACCAGCTTCGCCGATCAAGGATTCTTCGGCGACCAGGTCACACCATCCGGCAGCCAGGGATTCGAGACCGATGGACTCCGGACGTTCGCATAGGAAAAGTATGCGGGAGCCATCTGATGCGGAGCTGCCCTCGGCGAAGCAGCGAAAGACTGCGCCTCCGCAGGTCTCGACGCCGGACATTCTTGTGCAGATAGCACAGCTTATCGCAGCATCCCAGCAACCGACAGAAACGGTGTCGGATCGAGAATTATCCGACGGCGCTGGGTCGGTACGCTCCGCTGAAGCATCGGGGGCGGACGACCGGGAACATCATGAGGTCCGACCGGATGGTGAAAGGGATACGGATGACTTGGAGCTATCCCTTTCGGAACAACATAAAGCTGCCGTGGACTTCATCCGGCACTTTCTCCCTCAAGTTGTTCCGTCGGGCCAAACTGCTGCGCTTCCGGACAAGAGAATTATAGCGTCATTGGACTCTGAATTTTTTGAGCGGTTCAGGGACATCGCTCCCGAGTTTCCGTCGCAGTCCAATAATGTTGCAAGAACATTTGAATTATTGAACGACGCTATATTTAAACTTGCTTCCAGGACGGGGAAAGCAGGTTTCTTGTCCGCTAATACTCTCAACCTGCCTTTCATTAATGCAAGGAATAAATTCGATACGGCAGGACAGGGTATACCGAGAGTTCCTCTGCGTATGGACGACGAGGCGGAAGACTTAGAGCTATCATTACCGTCGTCAGCTTCTATTCCAACCGCGGTGTTGGAAACAGCTATTGCGTCTAACAGAGCCAATTTAGATGCCTTATCTTACGCAGATCACCTTACTAAGGCGTTATCACTGCGCCTTCAGGGGAAAGAGTTTCAGGATATACAATCCTCTTTAAGACTTCTTTCAAGGGCAGTAGCTTATTCCACGTGTAACTCCGCCCTTTCAGTGGCAAATCTGGAGTTGGTTAGACGTGACGCAGCCCTAGCTACATCCACACTAGTGGATTCTAAGGTGAAGAACTCTCTTAGAGTCGCTTCGGTCTCAGGAGAACTTCTCTTTGACGGCAAGCTTTCCGCTATGATAAAATTACAAAGAAAGCTAATGATTCTCTGTTGTTCAAATCTGCTCCTAAGAAGTCGGATACCAGACACGAATAAGACAGGCACTTCTGGGTCTAATGCGCCCAAGAGAGGTTCCTATAGAGGTTCCGGTGCGTCCTCTTGGTCTTATTCGAGAGACCGTCAGGATAGCGACTCTCGTTCGGGACATCCTTCAGGCCGGGACAATCGGTCGGACGCCCCGAGGTCGATGGGGCGAGGTGCGGGTCGTGGAAGACGTGGTTTCTCCTATCGCAGGCCTCGCAGGTCCAGGAGGTGATGGCTTAAACCTCTATCGCGTTCCGGTTGGCGGAAGGTTGTCGAGCTTTTCACAAGAATGGGCGTCGATTACGGACGACCCTTGGGTGAGAGGAGTGACTTCGGAAGGTCTAAAGATATCCTTCAAACGAAAGCCTCCATTAACTCGAAGTCCAAAGTGGACTCATCTTCCGTCAAATCCGCAGAAAAGAGACGCTCTGTTATCAGAGGTGCAGTCTCTTTTAATGAAGAACGCGGTAGAGGTCGTAGAAAACCAGGAATCTCCGGGATTCTACAGCCATCTGTTTCTGGTTCCGAAACCAGACGGCTCGTTCCGTCCAGTCATAGATTTGAGCTGGATAAACAAGCTGATCGTCGCTCCGAAGTTTTATATGGAGACGATTCGATCGGTCAGAGCGAGTATTCGGGTGAACGATTATGCAACGAGCATAGATCTCAAAGATGCGTACTTTCACGTCATGGTACATCCGACATTCCGAAAGTATCTACGCTTCGCAGTCCTAGGAGTGGTGTATCAATTCCGGGCGATGTGCTTCGGATTGAATCTAGCACCCTGGGCTTTCACTCGGGTAATGAACTCGGTAATGATCTACTTCCGAGCTCATTCGTCTGCGGTAACGTCGGCCTACCTGGACGACATTCTTCAGAGGTACGGCAACGAGTTAACGCTTCAGAACGATGTACAGAATCTTCTTCTATTGCTCCGACGTCTCGGTTTTATAGTAAACGAGGAGAAGTCGGATCTGGTGCCGTCCAAGTCATTCACTCATCTGGGAATGAGCTTCGAGACGCACAACAATCTCGTTCGTCTGCCGTCAACCAGAGCGAAATTAGTCAGTTGTTACGCTCGCTATTGTCTGCACGCAGACAAAGTCACGGCGAGAGAATTTATGAGACTGATAGGTCTGTGCGGAGCCGCCGCGGATCTCATTCCGATGGGGCGGTTACGCACACGTCCTCTTCAAATTTTCCTGACTCAGAATTGGAGTGTGAAAATTCATTCGCTCGATGTGGACGTTCTCTTGTCAGATCAAGTGAAACAAGAGATTCAGACTTGGGCAAACATTCAGTGGTTAACTCAAGGAGTTCCGCTGCAGTTGCCGGATCCGAGTTTTACCGTTATGACGGATGCCAGTCAAACAGATTGGGGTGCATCATTAATCCCAACGGATTCGAGATGCCAGGGTCTTTGGGATCCGCAATTCCTGTGCAAGCACATAAACATCAAGGAAATGATGTCAATTTGGCTTGCGTTACGTCACTGGATGGACATTATTCACGATGCTCATGTCCAAATCCTATCCGACAATACGACAGTAGTGGCGTATATACGGAATCAGGTAGGCACTCATTCAGTTCCGTTGTTCAAACTAACGGAAAGAATCCTTCTGTTTGCGTTAGAACATCACGTTCTTCTTTCGGTCCGTCACATACCGGGTCGTCTGAATGTGCTAGCAGACTCCCTTTCACGAAAGGGTCGCTTGTTGCCGTCGGAGTGGACTCTCAACAAACAAGTATTCAATCAGATTTGCTACCAATGGGAACGGCCAATGATAGACTTATTTGCGACACATCTCAACAATCAGTTGCAGACGTATGTGTCTCCGTGTCCGGATCCAAGAGCATTTGCAGTAGACGCTCTGTCGATCCCTTGGGACGGAATGATAGGATATGCGTATCCTCCAGCGCCGTTAATTCAACAAGTATTGCTAAAGATAAAACAATCTCAATGCAAGTTTCTGTTGGTAGCATCTCTGTCGCCACAGAGACCGTGGATAAATCTACTCAGGTGTCTGTTGTGGGACCTACCGCGGAAGCTTCCTCCACGGGAGGATCTTCTTTCGCAGGGGAAATCGCGCCAACTCCATCACAACCCGCAAGGTCTCAACCTTCACGTTTTTCCGTTGTGCGGTCCTTCTTGCATGGCAAGCACTTTACAGGACGAGCAGTGGACGCGATTTCTAACTGTAGGAGGACCTCCTCTTCGCTAAACTATGCGGCTAAGTGGAAGGTTTTTCGTCGTTGGTGTAGGGATCATTCTGTAGATATATTCGATCCCTCTATACCAGACATTGCAAACTTTCTAGTATACTTGTTTGACGAAATCAAACTGCAGCCTGTTACTATAAAGGGTTATAGATCTATGTTATCTGATACCTATGCACATCATGAAGTTGGTTAGAAACTTTTCGATAAATAGACCCAGAACTCTTAGATTAATTCCTAAGTGGAATTTAGCTTGGGTTCTTCTTAAATTGAAGGAAAAGCCATTTGAACCTCTTGGGACAGTAGATTTCAAATTCTTATCTTATAAGACAGCTTTTCTCTTAGCTTTCTCTTCTGCTAGAAGTGTCAGTGAGCTTCATGCACTATCGGTGGATGATTCTCATTATCGTAGTGTTGGGAATACTATCACCTTCACTACTAATGTGGGTTTTTTAGCTAAGAATCAGGCTCCTAATAAATATCCGGAACCTATTGTTATTAAGGCTCTTCCGTCTTCAGACGGGCGTAGGCCTTTACTCTGTCCTGTTAGAGCATTACGTATCTATAAACAGAGATCTCAGTTTATCAGAAAGGGACGGAAACGTTTCTTTCTGTCTTTGATGCCTAATAGAAAGGATATTTCAGTCCATTCTATTGCTAGATGGATTCAGTTAACTATCCGTACTGCTTATGAAGATTTATCTTCTTCTCAGCGGTCTGTGCTTAAGATTTCTGCTCATGAAGTAAGAGCTCTTTCTACTTCCTGGGCTTATGCTAATAGTGTTGCTATTACAGATTTAATGAAGGCTGCTTATTGGTCTCAGCCATCCACATTTACGAATTTTTATCTCAGAAATATTGAGTCCATTTCTGGAGACCTGCATTGTTTAGGTCCGTTATCTGTTGCTCAGAATGTCGTCCACTAAACAGTTGCAACTATAGTTATGCAGGCTTTCTGTTCCGGCAGTGACTCCGTCCGGCTGCCCTCTTCGCTCTGGGCTATTTGACCCAGGGCAAGGGGAAGGGGGGGGGGGGGGGGGGGGGGGGGGCGGGTGTTCCCTTAGGTCACCTGCTTTATAGTGAAAAGCAAGGGAATGCCTCCTCCAAGTCAGTATTTCTGAGTCGCTTCCGGGATGGTTTTAAAGTGTAATATTAATGTTTAAAATTCATTCATGTCTTATTTTTAAAGTGTAGCTCGGTGTGAAGCATTTGTATATGTCAAGTGTCAAACGGGCTTTAATATACAATACTCGGACACTTTTAAATGACTATAAAGAGTCTCAATTCTCTGGACTACTTTGTTTATTGGCTTGCTTTAAAAATAATTAGTATAAGGGTTATACTGGATGTTAATAGAGAACATGAATGTTATTGTGCTCAATTATTAAGGGTAGTGTATCTTTCTAATTTAAGATTAAATAAGAAAGATACATGTAAAGCCTAATACTCCTTTTCTCCTTAAGGGGTTACCTCTTTACTATATAGTTGAGCTTATTGGATTTTCCTCTATGTCCTAGGCCCTCCAGCCTGTTTACTATTCAGCTAAGTCTGGGTCATTGGTACAGTATAAAAATGTTAAAAAATTTATAGTAATTTATATATTTTTTATACTTACCAATGACCCAGACGGGGATGGCCCTCCCTGGAGTTGGGAACTCTTGCCTCCCCGCTGAGTACATAGCGCTGACCAGGCACTGCCAGTAAGAATGATAATTGGCGCCAATTTCGGGACGTCTGCGTCACTGCGCATGCGCAGTAGAGGCGTAGTATGGAGGTCCTTTAGGACATGATTTCTTTTTGTTTTGGATGCAAATTTTGGGGATTGGGGGGCAAAATTTGTGTTTGGCCCTGGTTTTGTTAGAGTTAGCACCAGGTAAATCTGGGTCATTGGTAAGTATAAAAAATATATAAATTACTATAAATTTTTTAACTTTTCTGCAGCATGTACTTTTCTCCTGGTCATGTGGTGTCAGTGGAAGTTCTTTGGAAGATAAATAAAAGAAATTTTAATATCCATTGAAAATACCAGCACCTGGCATTGTTTCGTTTTTTTGACAAATCGGAAAACTGAACCACCAGATCCAGCAAAAAGCAACCAAACAGTTTTACTGTGTTCATGCATAAACGGATTAAACTATCTTACTGTGAGGGAACTGGACTCAAGAAAACATTACAACACCAGAACTCACCTACCAGAAAATAGAGGCCCATAAAATTCAGAACCAGAGAGAGACCTTAGACACCAGCTCCTTTTCCTCCTTTACCATATCCGGACATATGACAAAAATATAATATACTGCTAACAAAGGTCTCAAGGGGCTTGCCCCTCAGTACTGTCCCTACCAGCCTATGGCACGCGAAAGGAGATAAATTTGGATTTTTGGATTTGCACAGTCAAGCCTGAAAATAAGCAGTCTGACATTTGCAGAATGAGGTCCCCAGAGGGTGAATTTGATGATGGTATCCCATACAGTGGGCCAATTTATCCTCTAGGTACCTCTTTCTGTTTAGTTTTGAGGTCCTGATTCAGATTGAGGTTCACAGAGGGTAAATTTAGTGCTGCTACCCTGCTGTGCAGGCTAGCATCACTAAATTCACCCTCTGGGGCCCTCATTTTGCAGATGACAGTCTGCTTATTTTCTGGTTTGAGCACAGTATTCTCTAAAAGCACTCTATTCCATGTTCGTGGTTCAAGATGAAAATGAATCCCCACGAGAAAGTAAAAGCTATTGACATATTGATCGTTAGATCCCCGAGTTTCAAGTCAATATATCCATATCATTCCAACACACCTTCTGAATGCTGTGCTGTACCCAATAATGTTGTGGTTGTGCAATAAAATTTATCTTATCTTATTTTACTTTCCATGCAAAAACTACATATCCACTAGTACTACTGTTGATTTCTGTAAGGCTAAAAAAAAATAATGTTTTGATTCTCAGGCCCTCCCTCGTTGGATTTGAACCTCCTCATTAGACATTTTTATTATGTCATGTTTTTTAAAGAATTTGTGAAAACTTGGAATGATCATTTTTTCACATTTCTCGACATATAATTATTTAGCTGTGTTTGCAGTAAATTGTTTTGTCTTGTTGCAGTTTATGGGAGAGTGCCCAGAGGCACTCTCCCATAAACTGTAACGAGGCAAATTCTGATATACTGGATCATGATATAATTATTTATTTATTTGCTGGTGTTTAAGGTCATATATTTCTGCACAATGCCTAATAATGGCCGCAACACTGATATAAACTCAAGTTTAACCAATCATTTAGAGCCATGTTTCCCATTTTAAAGGACTCCTACCCCAAGCATTGGTTACTGGGGCCTATTCTAATGGATCATGATGCATGACAGATCTATACCATTAAAAAGAACAATAAAATACAAATCCTTTTAGCTGTTGTTATGGCAGTTAGTTATAAAATGTACACTATAATTACATTAAAATACAACCTTTTCTCTTTTTCAAGTGGAAAGACAGCAAAAAGATTTACTGAGTATACTCAACCCTTTACACGAAAAAAAAAAATAAAAAAAATAAAAATAAAAATAAAATCCTCCCTCCCTCACTGATTTGAAAAAAAAATTGCCTGAGAATCAATTCATTTTTTTTATTTGGCCTAATGGATGTTTTGTTATTTTGTTAGAAAAATTCAACAACGAAAATGTCATGAAACAGAAAATCGGTACCGTCAGTATTAATTTAGCCTTACGATAATGACACTGAAACGGGCCGATGGTTATCGTGAAAAATTAAAGCTTGTATTTTGTGTGGGGTAAAAGGTTAAAGTAGTTCTGATTGAATGAAATAATGTTGTTTTTCAGTACATTAGGTTCCAAAGGTTCAAGAAGAAAAAAAAAGAAGGTACACCCAGAGTTAGATTTTCATAGAAGCACATCAGGTAAAACCTTTCTTGTTTAAGAATTCATATATCTGTTTATTATTCCATTATCAGTAAATTTCATTTAATTTTCATCAATATCATTGTTTTTATTTGCTTAGTGTTTGAAAGATAATTTTGCATATAACTTGAAAACTCTTTAACCCTTTACCCAACGAATCGGCCGCATCCTCCCGTGTAATATGCAAATTCTGCAGTTGAAAAAAATATTATTTTTAAAAAAATTTCAACAAAAACATATCATGTGACCCCCTCACCGGAACAGGCTCGTTGAGCTCATTCCAACGAGGGATCACATGATATGGTTTTGTTGAAATTTTTTGAAAAATTCGAAAAAATGATATTTAAAATAATAAATTTTGATATCGTCTGCGTTGGGTTAAGGGGCTGGACAATTGTCCTGAATTCACAGCCTGATCATAGCCTGTATATGTTCAGTGGCTTAGCAGTGATTTCTTGTCAAGTCTTGGCTGTCTGTTCAGGCAGCTAAGACTTGACTAGATGCCACTGCCTAGGTAAATTGTCTTCTGTCAGAAGGAACTCCACATGATGGCATGTTAAGGGCACCAGCACTGAAATCGTAAAAAGTCAGAAATGGGCCTTTAAGGGTTAACTGGTTGAGTGCTACAAGCCACTATTGTGGCTCTATTGAAAAATGCATGAATCCACTTTAGTGGCTTTACACTGCATTAGCTTGCTGTTTGCTCGACAGTGGAAAAACACTTTCTATTATTTAAAAACGCTTTGTTACAATTTAACAAAACAATTATTATTATTATAAATTGTAACAAAACAATTATATAGGAACCAAAATCTTGCTAAATTTCGGCTACTCTTGCTGGTAGTTGGTATCTTTGAGAAAAGTTCCCATATGCATGTTTCAAATCATCTTTGAAAAATAATTTAGCACATAATCAGTTAAATTTACCAATAACTTCCACATTGAAGCCCTGAAGCTAATATTGTTTGGGAGATATGTCTTTATGTATGTATTTCATTTCGGGACTATCACAGCCCAAAAACTGGGCAAAAGTATCAGTTCTTCTCCAAGGGATACAAGGGCATAGATTTGAGTGGGTTTGTATGTGTGGGCAGGGTCTGTATTTGCTGTAACTGCAATTTGTGTGTTAGCAGCTTTGTCGGTAAAGTTTTGATCATGTAGTTTTGAAGGGTATTGATTAAATTAAAACAAGTGGAGGTACTTGTAAGTTGCCAGTTAGAATCAAGAAGATAGGATCTTTTAGACATCCATGTTTCAACAATTCTCCATGTAAGAGGTGCATACACCCCCTATTAATGCAGATGCACTTTCCAAGTACCCCAGTGATTTAAACTTTGCTGTTGAAAGTGTCCGTAAAGCCCAAATAACTAAATAATACAGCTCATTCTAGGAGTTTTTTTTAATTGTGGGGATGGTGGAGTGGTATTCTAACAGCATTGCTGTGCCAAGTAAAAAAAAAAGTTCCGTTCTGCACAACAGTATTGTTTCAAAATACCCAGTTAATCTTGGGTAATACCCTGTAGACCAGACAACTTCAGGATGATACATGGTGTCCCATAGTTTTTTTTCACAAGGAGAGATAAAGACATCTACTGTGTGTGCTGGAGGTGCAGTTATCAGAATCAAGGATTCAGAGTCCCCATCCCAAGTAATTTTTATTCCCCCCAAAAGATTTTGAAGGGATATAGCCACATCACTATCCATCTGTATGTCCATCCGTAGATGCAGTTGGTTTCTGCTCTCTAATTGGTGTTCTGCTTGGCCAAACAGAACCCAATTTGACATGTGGGTTGGGCATGATGAGAGGAAGAACTATTTAGTTTATTGTCATTGCATCAAAGGTCACATTGACCTATAACATACACATTTTCTGTTTTCTCTCTCTAAAGTACTGCTAGGCTGTATCAGGTTGTTTTTTTTTAAGGGAGATTAACCCTCACTGACATCCTGCTCTAGTTGTTAAATCTGGTAGGTCTTCTCTTGAATCTGTGTTTTTACTCTAAAAATGAAATAGGATCACGTTAATGGGGAGAGGGGCAGGGGCAGGGTGGCATGCATGTGTGAAGTGCACTTATATATTTGTTGAATCTGAAGATACTTTAACTCAAAGAAAAATAGCTCATGTAAATAGTGTTGTTGGGGGGGGGGGGGGGGGGGGGGGGGGATGGGGGCGCATATATATATACTGAAATTACTTTTACTGGGAGACATATGAGAAAAAATTATATATTTCGTAACCATATCACCTTTTTTGGGAAGGAATTCTTAATAATTTCACCCATATTTGTGAGGAATCAAGTACATATTGCCCTCCCCCTTTCTCTCTCTATGATCCACCATGATCTGCACTCATGGTTGAGATAATGATCTGAAGTTATATGACAGGCTCGGAGATGGTTCAAGAGCCTTTTCCAACAGTGTGTTAATTGGTGGAGTGCTGGAAGCCCAGATTCTCACTCTGAAGTGTGGGTACCACAAGTTAAGAGCTCCATATTCTGTGGATGCTCTTCATATCATCTTTGAAGTGAAATAATTTGGTCTGTAAGGATTTGCCTTGTTGCATTTTATGGGAGAGTGCCTATACACTCTCCCAAAGTTTGTAACAAGGTAAAGACATGTGCACAAAATTTGCTGACCAAAAATAATTTGGCACTCTACCAGACCTGTTAACCTCTGGAGGTGACTGTCAGTGAGATTTTGGTGAGCTCTCAGTGAGATTTTTGCACGCGGACAGCACATCAGTAATTTCCATGTTACCCCACCCCCCACTCCCCCCACACACAAAACATTCCACCCTAATGTGTTTTATTTGAACAATTTGTCTTTTCAAAAGCCAAAACATAGAAATATAGAGAAAAACAGAAATATTGATATGACCATGTGACAATATCTGAGCTTGTTCCAATAACATCCATATTTCAATGGTTTTATGTACAAAATTTTTGGAGATATTTTCGACCTTTTCAGCCCTATATCAGTCTTGACGCTGTGTTGAAAGTTTTGGATCCATTTGGGTACCCCACTGTGGGTATTTGCGGCGACCTGTGGTGATCTGCGGTGTTTAGGCACACCCCAGAGCCCGGTTGTTGTGGTTATTCAACCTTCCAAAGCTCAGCGCCTCACCTAACCACGCCGGTTACTCACTGGAAGTAGTTGGTCATTTACGAAGGGAATTTTGAAAAGGGTGATCATTTTTCAGTGAAACGTGAAAATTATGCCACAGTCACAGCCCAGGACGAATCGTCTCGGGGATTTGTTGTTGTTGTCCATTTATCACTACGGATGAAAAACGTCCAAGTGCCGTAAATTACCAACTTTTTAGAGATTTTTTTCGCCCAAAACAGAATTTTTTTCACAGCTTCCTTTAGAAAATCGCGAATCGGAATTTTTTCCCTATATATTGAAAATTACCGCAACTCATATGTTTGAGCCGTTCAACTACAAAATATAATTATCTGGTATCAGAAATGCACAATAAATTTGTGAGTATTTTTGCACAATTTCGATTGTACAAAATTTATGGTATGGAATTTATTTTTCGTTGTGACTGCTACATCGATATCAAGCAAAGGTGTGCATTTAATAAAAAATCATATAAATACATAAATCAGAAATGGTTATCAGTTCTGACGTAAGTGGTGACGTTTCACACAAACTTAATGACCTTGCCAATGAGACCAGAGCACATGCTTTTGTATTTGTAAACAAAAGCTTTCAGTGATGAATTACCGGCACTGAATAACTAATTTTGGAAAGTGTCAAAGCTGGAGAAAACAGGACGATGCCGTGAGGGCGGGAGATTGGGTACCAAACCGGGAGTCTCCCGGTGAAAGCGGGAGAGTTAACAGGTCTGCACTCTACCATTTAACCCTTTACCTAACATGAAAAGCAGACGACATTTGCAAAAAAAATTCTTGAATAACTAATTTTTTTTCATTTTTTGTCTCAAAAACATAGATTATGATCCCTCATTGGAACGAGCTCGTTCCAATGAGGGGTCATAACCTATGTTTTTGAGACAAAAAATGAAAAAAATAATGAAAATTTATTGGCAGTTTTTTAGAATAGCACTGGCCGGTTTTGGCCGTTACATTGGGTAAAGGGTTAAATGACACCAACAGGTCATTCAGTAAGTAGTTTTTCAAACTGATTTTGTATGAACTCTTGACAAAATTTCTTCCAAGGGGCAGGAGACTCCTTTGACAGCATCATTCCCCAAGCCATTTTTGCTACAGATCCCTTTCGTCCAATATAAATATCCAGGCCCACTGGGAGAGGTGTTGAGGTGGAATGTATATTCAAAGGTGTGGGCACCAAGGCCAACGATTGTAAATCAAGATTATGATGTTCGCAACACGCATGCATGTGTAATCAATTCCAAACAGTATTTGTCTTTATCTGGAACAGATAATATTGTAAGGACTTTGATCTTGATATTAAAAGCACACAATTTCACTTTTGTTTGTGCAAAACATCAGAGCTTTTATGAAAATCTCTGAAGTTTGGGACACATAACAATCTATTAATTGAAACTAGAATCTGTTCTCTTTTTGAGTATTCACTGAAAAAAAAACTTTTCACAATCCATTCCAATAAGGGGCCATAAGCAAGCTAGAAAATAAGCAGACTGCCATCTACAAAATGAGGTCCCCAGAGGGTGAATTTAGTGATGCTACCCTGCACAGCAGGGTAGCATCACTAAATTTACCCTGTGTGAACCTCAATCTGAATCAGGATTTCAAAACTAAACAGAACCAGAGGATAAATTGGCCCACTGTATGAGATAGCATCATCAAATTCACCTTCTTGGGACCTCATTCTGTAAATGTCAGACTGCTTATTTTCAGGCCAGGCCATAAGCTAAAGTTTAAATGCTTCCTGAGAATATTACTGGCTGGTTTTGACCATTTCGCTGGATAAAGAGTTACGATAGATGAGATTTACGCTAATGCTGTACAGTGTTCAGGGTTAGTTATTCAGTAATGAATATTTTTTATAAAAAAGAGTGTGACTAACCCTGTGCACTGCACAGGGTTAGTCACACTTTTTGGTTATAAATTAATGGTAACTGCCATTTCACATACTACATAAAAATGCACGCCCACCTAGGCTGTACATGCACTGGATTAGTTACATAATAGATACGATCTTGTTTATAACCCAAAAGAAATGAATGACTAACCCTTTGTAATGCACAGACTTAGATTGTACGCTAACTTACACTGGCTGACTACAGGCACTGCACAGGATTAGTTGATAGGCTATCATAATGCACACTAAATGGAAATATACACTGACGTACAGGGTTAGTTTTGTTACATGTTACATAGGGTGTAGGATTCAAGGAACTCATAGGAATACTTCTACAGTGGATCCCACTTAATTGGATATATCTTAATTCTATATCCCTGTTAATTGAATATAATTTCCCAACACAAAACTATTTACCATACCTCCAGAAATAATTTGACCTGTTAATTGAATATAGGTTATAGAGTAAACTCCTGTTAAATTAATAAAAAATCTTGTAACCTGCCAAGAAATTACCCTGACTCTCCCCAGTTTTCCTTTGTTTAAAACCTATTTGGCCTCAGTACATCCAATACAGGTATTTAATCTATTATATCTTGTTTGACAGAGCTCCTGGAGCTCTGTCAAACAAGATATAATAGAATAAATGCTAAGTTTATCTCTAGAATACAGGAAAGTGACAAATCCCTGTTAATTGAATACTCCTGTTAATTGGATAATTTTTATTGGCAAAGTGGCTATTCAATTAACAGTGTTCCACTGTACTGGATTGTGAAAATTTTTTTGATGTGAATTCCAAAAATGAAAATGCATTCTATTTTCAAGTAATAGCTTGTTACATGCTCTTCTTGTTACAAACCATATCATTTATTAGCTCACCTGACTGAAAGTCAGGGTGAGCTTTTCTGATCACTTTTCGTCCGTCGTCCGTCGTCCGTCGTCCGGCGTGAAGGTGGTGTTTGGGTCTTTTTCTTCCAAACCACTGGCCGCATGTTAATGAAATTTCATGTGAGTAGGGGTTATATAGCGGCATTTTGATTTTTGGGCAAATTAGGTTTCGGCTCATATTGAGCAGAGGGGTGGGGCAAAAATGCTCCAATTCTTAAAAAATCTTCTTCTCAAGAACCAGCAATAGCAGAGACTTGATATTTGGTATGCAGCTTCCTTTTGAGGTGTAGACTCAAGTTTGTTCAAGAGAAGTTTGTAGGTCTATACTTGGCGATGTTATGGGAGGAGCAAAAATTTTGGCCCCACCCCAAATTTCTATTTTTTAAACCGTGAGGCCAATTTGAACCAAATTTTATGTGAGGGCTTATTGGGTCATAAGTACCTAATTTATGCAGAAATTTTTTTTCCTGTAGCCCCGTGGGAACCACAGGAGCTAAAAATAGAAAAAAATTAAAACGCCTATATCTCAAAAACTGCACGGCAGTGAGAATTTTTATTTGGTGTGAAGCTTTCTTGGGACCAACAGAAAGGATTGGTAAAAAAAAATTGCTATCGGTTTTATCATAGGGTACTTTTTCGGGACTCTGAAAAAGTGCTGAGTCAGTATTTTTTAACACAGTAGGCAATGGGAAAAAAATAAAGAATTGTTTTCTTCCAAACCACTGCTCTAAAAGCTTTCATATTTTACATATAACATCTTTGGAACATTGATTCACATATTTGTAGAAATCAAATTCCTCGGTCCATATTTGGGTTCCCTATGGGAACCCAAATGTTCAAATTAGTGCAATATGAGGGATATATTTTAAAAATCTTCTTCTTCGGATCCACAAATCAGAATCTTTTGATATTTGCTATGCATCATCCTTAGGGGGGTGAGATTGATGTTTGTTCAAGCCAAGTCCCTGAGTTCATATTTGGACTCCCTTTGGGAACCCAAATTGTAACTTAGTGCAATACGAGGTATATTCTTTTAAAATCTTAGAAAGTGACCTTAAATTCCAATAAATAAATAGATAAATTATTGAGTACCCAATATGGGGATCTAACATATGAACACTCTGGGTTACTAAGTAGAGAAAACACTTTTATGTTGAAAAACTGATAATAACCACAAGGCAGAATCCCTTGCTATTTTGGTGATATGACTCGGCCAGTATCAGGTGAGCGCCCTCAGGCCCCGTGGGGCCTCTTGTTTATTTATTTATTTATTTATTTATTTATTAAGGTTTAATGACACTGTAACAACCAAGGTCATACTGTGTTGATGACAGTTTTACGGGTGGAGGAAGCTGGAGAGAACCACTGTGCAATGACGAATAGCTGCCAGTTCCCCAGCATCGTAACTCCGCACTGGAGCACAGGCAAGGTTAGATTGGTTGAAGACATGCACACCACTGACATGCAGCAGTTCGCCTTAGTACATGGCATCATCATGCCCCCAGGTGGACAATCAGGGTTAACCCTTTACCTAACCTGAAAAGCAGACGACACTTGCAAAAATAATTCTTGAAAAACTATTTTTTTTCATTTTTTGTCTCTAAAACATAGGTTATGACCCCTCGTTGGAACGAGCTCGACGTGCTCGTTCCAACGAGGGGTCATAACCTATGTTTTTGAGACAAAAAGTTTAAAAAATAATGAAAATTAATTGGCGATTTTTGAGAATAGCGCTGGCCGGTTTTGGCCGTTACGTTGGGTAAAGGGTTAAGTGCCTTACCCAAGGACACAATGTAGGAGTCCAAATCGATCGCTCAGACGGTCACACATCCAAGGACAAACTGGGCTCAAAATTGCTTAACTTCGGTGATCTGACGATAACCGGGTACCGCAATACCACAAACCATATCAAATGTACTGGCCAATTGCTCTCTTGTGTTTATCCACATGGACCAGATATAACACTTTTTCCCTAGTGGATACTCTGACTCTGAGCTGTATGTTTGTTGTTGAAAAATTATTTAAAAATTTGATTGTTTGAACAGGTAAAAATTATTCTGTTTAGCAGTCCTGGAAATGAGATGGGTGCGAGTGCAATTGCTCCCGTCTGCACCTATGATTTCTATTTTACGGGAGCTGAAAAACGCAGTCGTTGAAAAATATTGTGGAGCACTAATATACTGTGAGGGCATATAAATGTGTGTTGTTTTGAGAAAGCAGCACACTGTGGTCAGTAGCAAGTTACTGTCATAATTCAGCAATTCCTTTAACGTTAACCCTTTAGACACTAGTGGTATCTGTCATGCAGTTCAATGACAGCAATTAGAAAAGTCCATATTCATTATTTGTGGTAGACCAATCAATATTTTCAACGTGCAGCCTTGGGGCTGCACGTTGAAAATACTGATTGGTCTACCCCACACATTTACTGAACAGTCATCCTATTTAAGGACATTATGACGTATCATGCTCCTGGCTGGAAAAGCTGCCGCTCAGGTTCAGAGGGTTAAGGTTTCTGGTGTTTGGTGACAGTATTTCCTCGAAAATTAATATACTAACATTTTACGGGTGCAAATTACTATAGTCTCTGATTTCGCAGGAGCTTAAAACTGCACCTGTCAATTTTGTTCATTTCCAGCACTGTTTAGTATCATGTGCATTTATTTTAATGTAAAGTAAATGTTTTGATCAATTGCATTTTTTTCTGTTTGCACAGTTCCTGTTGAGCACACAGATGGTGTTTTATCTCCCATACACTTGAAAATTCCAAAGTCAAAGTATGTATATTAATTTTTTTAGTTTATACAGTAAATAGGGGTGAATTGCGACTAGTGGGGTAATTTTTCCACCCAAGAAACATAAAAACATTTTCTTGAAATAAAATGCAAGAAGCTGCAGAAAATTTAAAGCCCATGGGCCATCAGGTTGTACCCAATAGTCCCTGAGCTGAAAATTTGAGAGTTCTGTCTTATGCATTTATCATTGGTCTAGGAAAGAGGCTTAGATTTTTCAGATTTGGTTTTGGTTCATCTTCAGGAAAAAAAAGTTTTTCCATGTATTAAGAACATATTGTAAATCATTAAGTATTTGCATTGGGTTCAACCTAACTTCCTTTTATCATTCTTAGGGGTTCTAGGAATCAGTTGCTAAGCCTATTGAATCAGAAAAAAACATAAATTAGGCTAACAAATGAGTAAAGTTATTTTAATCTCTGTTGCATTCTCATTGTCACATTTTCTATCTTATTGTCTCTTCCAGTTCATGAGTCAATAAGGAAGAAAATGTAACCATGAAAACATAACATATTCTCCCCTTTGCCAGATAGACAAAGTGATGGGTGTCCACAGGGGTCACTAATCCAGTTTCCTCTCAGTAAAATAGTTTGACCAATTTATGCACAAACACAGTAAAACTGTTTGGCTGGCTTTTACGGAGTCTTATTGTCCTTTTTATGTGTACCCATACTATGTATGGTACACATAATGCCGGCATCCGAGGTGACCATCCATCGTTCATCCATCCTTTGTCCGTCCGTCTGTCTGTCCGTCTGTCCGTCCGTCCATCTGTCTGTCCGGCATCCATATCCATTTCTTTGGCATTCGATAACTTGAAAAATATTGCTTGGATTGTCAAGTTACTTTATATTTGTGTTCAGGTTGCTGATGTGCCGAGCTGTATAGTTTTTGGTGTAAATCTGATAATTTAATCCTGAGATATTAACCCTTTATCTTTCAAATTGAAAATTCCTCCAATCCCTTTGGCATTCAATAACTTGAAAAATATTGCATGGATTGTCAAGTTACTTTATATTTGTGTTCAGGTTACTGATCTGCCGAGCTGTATAGTTTTTGGTGTAAATCGGATAATTTGATCCTGAGATATTAACCCTTTATCCTTCAAATTGAATATTCCTCCAATCCCTTTGGCATTCGATAACTTGAAAAATATTGCTTGGATTGTCAAGTTACTTTATAATTGTGTTCAGGTTACTGATGTGCTGAGCTGTATAGTTTTTGGTGTTAATCTGATAATTTGATCCGGAGATATTAACCCTTTATCCTTCAAATTGAAAATTCCTCCAATTCCTTTGGCATGAGATAACTCAAAAAATATCAATCCGATTGTCATGTTACTTTATATATTTATTATACGCCCGTTTGAAAAAACGGGACGTATTATAGTATGGCGTTGTCTGTCCGTCCCTCCATCCGTCCGTCCATCCGTCCGTCCGTTTGGTTTCCGAACAATAACTTTAGTATTTGTTTTCCGATCGGCTCCAAATGTGGTATGTGGTTTAATCACAACAAAATACAGGTCAAGTTCGAATATGGGGTCAGTCCGAACATTTTTCGCCTGAATTATGGCCCCAGTTGGACTTAGAATTCGTCAAATATTTGGTTTCCGGATGATAACTTTAGTATTTGTTTTCCGATCGGCTCCAAATGTGGTATGTGGTTTAATCACAACAAAATACAGGTCAAGTTCGAATATGGGGTTGGTCCGAACATTTTTCACCTGAATTATGGCCCCAGTTGGACTTAGAATTCGTCAAATATTTGGTTTCCGGATGTTAACTTTAGTATTTGTTTTCCGATCGGCTCCAAATTTGGTATGTGGTTTAATCACAACAAAATACAGATCAAGTTCGAATATGGGGTCGGTCCGAACATTTTTCGCCTGAATTATGGCCCCTGTTGGACTTAGAATTCGTCAAATATTTGGTTTCCGGATGATAACTTTAGTATTTGTTTTCCGATCGGCTCCAAATTTGGTATGTGGTTTAATCACAACAAAATACAGATCAAGTTCGAATATGGGGTCGGTCCGAACATTTTTCGCCTGAATTATGGCCCCTGTTGGACTTAGAATTCGTCAAATATTTGGTTTCCGGATGATAACTTTAGTATTTGTTTTCCGATCGGCTCCAAATTTGGTATGTGATTTAATCACAACAAAATACAGGTCAGGTTCGAATATGGGGTCGGTCTAAACAATTTTTGCCTGAATTATGGCCCCTGTTGGACTTAGAATTCGTCAAATATTTGGTTTCCGGATGATAACTTTAGTATTTGTTTTCCGATCGGCTCCAAACTTGGTATGTGGTTTAATCACAACAAAATACAGGTCAAGTTCGAATATGGGGTCGGTCTGAACAATTTTTGCCTGAATTATGGCCCCTGTTGGACTTAGAATTCTTCGTCAAATATTTGGTTTCCGGATGATAACTTTAGTATTTGTTTTTCAATTGGCTTCAAACTTGTTAGTCTTTTTCTCAAATGACTGAAAAATTTAGTCATTTCACAAAATCACTGATTTCAAATTTTCACCGTAACATATATATATATGCCAGTATAAATTTCTCACACTCTAAAAAAATTGCAAATGTGTTAAAATGGTACAATTTGAACAGTTCACGGGCGTATGATGCAATGCCCAGCGGTGCTCTTGTTGGCTTGTTCAGGTTACTGATGTGCTGTGCTGTATAGTTTTTTATGTAAATCTGATAATTTGATCCAGAGATATTAACCCTTTATCCATCAAATTAGACTCTCCTCTAATCCATTTCTATATGTACTCATACCTTGTATGGTGTACATAATGTCGGCATCCGTGGTGGCCCTCCATCATACAGCTTTCTACTAGTTGCGTGTATGGGTACACATATGACGATTTCATCGGCCTATTTTTCCAGTTTGCTGCAAAACCCAGAATTGAGCTGGAAAACCCCTAAAATGCCTAGCTCAATTTGTAGAGAGTAACTCATTGTTGGGGGGAAAATCAGTCCCACTCAGGCCTGTGATTCTAGAAAATGCAGGAGTATAAAAAATCATTAAAATTACCTAGGAGTGTGATTGCCCTCCTAATTCTGTCTCTAATGAGGACATGCTTTTTGAATATTTAATTGCAACAATTAACTGGTTGAGTGCTAAATTATTTATTAATCGTGATTTGCATTACGTGTACGTCTCATTTAAAACTGACACCAGTATTGCTGATTGCTGTTATGTAACAGTTGTGCCTGACTGACTGTGCTGGAACTTTTTCTGGGTCACCACGATGATTATTTAAACAAAAACAAATCAGATATAAACTTAATTACAATCTCTCTCTCTCTCTATCTCTCTCTCTCTCCATATATGAAATATTTCACATGTAAATTTGCTATTACTCACCCCCAGCCAACAAGCTGAATGTCAAAATTGGTCATCTCAACAAGACGAATCCCAACAAAACGAATTAATTAAAATGACTGCATAGCCCATTTATTTTGAGGTTTTGGGCAAAAATGTACACGAGAATTTTATTTTTCAAGAAAAAACCTACTTGCGATAATATAAACCGGGTAGAAAAACTCAATAAATTATCAATGGAGTAACAAAACATAAAGGAGTTTACATCTTGTACCATATAATATAATAATTTAGCCCCTTTTTTATACGCCCGTTTTGAAAAAACGGGAGTATTATGTTATGGTGTTGTCCGTCCATCTGTCTGTCTGTCTGACCGTCTGTTAACAATTTTTGTGTTGCCTACTCCTCCAAAAGTTTACATGCTACATTGTTCAAACTTTGCACACATGTGTGAACACCAATTGCCGTTGTGCATGTGACAAGGGCAGATAACTCCATTTTGTATTTCCAGAGTTATGCCCCTTTCAATACTTGAAACATTACACTATTGTCGCCTACCCTTTTTGTATTTAAACATTACAGTATTGTGTCGCTTACTCCTTCAACATTTTACATGCTATATTGTTCAAACTTTGCACACATGTTGACCACTAATTGCCATTGTGCATGTGACAAGAGCAAGTAACTCTCTTTTGTATTTCCAGAGTTATGCCCTCGTTTAGAACTTGAAACATTACAGTTATGTGTCGCCTACTCCTCCTAAAGTTTACATGCTACATTGTTCAAACTTTGCACACAATTTTGATCAGTAATTGCCGTTGTGCATGTGACAGGTGTAGGTAACTCCATTTTGCATTTCCAGAGTTATGCCCCCTTTTAGTACTTAAAACATTACAGTATTGTGTCGCCTAATCCATCAACATTTTACATGCTATATTGTTCAAACATTGCACACATGTTGATCACCAATTGTTGTTGTGCATGTGACAAGAGCAGTTACCTCCATTTTGTATTTCCCGAGTTATGCCCCTTTTTGTACTTAAACATTACAGTATTGTGTCGCCTTCTCCTTCAACATTTTACTTGCTATATTGTTCAAACTTTGCACACATGTTGACCACCAATTGCCGTTGTGCATGTGTCAAGAGCAAGTAACTCTCTTCTGTATTTCCAGAGTTATGCCCCCATTTAGAACTTAAAACATTACAGTGTTGTGTCGCCTACTCCTTCAACATTTTACATGCTATATTGTTCAAACTTTGCACACCTGTTGATCACCAATTGCCGTTGTGCATGTGACAAGGGCAGATAACTCCATTGTGTATTTCCAGAGTTATGCCCCCTTTCAATACTTGAAACATTAAACTATTGTGTCGCCTACTCCTTCAACATTTTACATGCAACATTGTTCAAACTTTGCACACGTTGATCAGTAATTGCCATTGTGCATGTGACAAGAGCGGGTAACTCTGTTTTGTATTTCCAGAGTTATGCCCCCTTTTAGTTCTTGAAACATTACAGTATTGTATCACCTTCTCCTTCAACATTTTACGTGCTATATTGTTCAAACTTTACACATATGTTGATCACCAATTGTCATTGTGCATGTGACAAGAGCAGGTAACTCTGTTTTGTGTTTCCAGAGTTATGCCCCCCTTTAGTACTTAAAACATTACTGTATTGTGTCGCCTACTCCTTCAACATTTTACATGCTATATTGTTCAAACTTTGCACACATAGTGATCACCACAGGCGTATGTTGCCCTGCTAGGCGGTGCTCTTGTTTTTTTATCTATTTGCACAGTATTTATGCTTCATAAAATTGCAAGGAAATTTTCCATTCGCCAGCGATAAGTTGTGGTAAGGTTCGGTTTTGAACTGTGAATTATCCTCTCAATACTATAAAGCGTAAATTACATGGGGATGGAAATTAGGACAAGGAATATACAAGAAGTCTATTAAAATATTAAAATATTTTACCAGAAATGTATTAACTTTTTTAAATAAAAATCTCGTTTTGAGCATGTTTTTTCAACTATGTCGGCAATATCTTTTTTGTAAAATGTGTTTTTCGTGTCATAAGTGAGTTTTCATAAAAATAGCCGTCTGAAAGTTTGTACAGCATTGAGTGAACACAAAGTATTGACAAAGTAAGTTATTTATTGATGTTTAAGGTCACATATTTCGGCACAATGACTATTCATGACCACGGCAGTTTTACGGTTGGAAGAAGTCGGAGTACCCATAGAGAACCACAGAGCAATGGCGAGCAACTGTCCGCTACCCAACATACTAACTCCACACAAGCAGATTGAGCATTGGTTGAAGACAAGTGCATCATCGATGTGCAGTACACCTTAGTAAACAACGCCACCATGCCCCTATGCAGGCAATGGGGGAGAAGGGTCTTTCCCAAGGTTGCCCGATAAAGTAAGACTAAAGGATATAACAACTGAACTCATTATGGAAGTGCACTCCTGCTAAAGTCCGACAGTGAATGTGGGCGATCAAGAGATGAAAAATAGAAATATTAATAATAACTGCTCAGCAACTACTGAAGCATGTGAAACAACCATCCCAAAAGAGTGTAATTATACACTTTATAAATCTCTTCTTATGAATTTCCCCTATAGTTAATGAAAAAGGAAGTTTTCATCCTGTCTGGATTCGTCTTCAGCCATTCGACTTGTTGGGATGACACCCCCTCATACATCATACAGGTATAAATATCTAGATATTAAAATTTCTTGTCTGATGTTCCCTCTATGGGGTAACATGTGTGTGTGTGGGGGGGGGGGGGGGGGGGGGGGGGGGCAATTTTTTTTGGGGGGGAGGGGGGGCATGTGCCCCCTCATCCCCCAGGTATGCCACCGATTCCTACCCATGATCACCGTAACAATCCCCTAGAAAAAGCATAGTAAGCCTAATGCAAGCACTACAGTGGAAATAAAGGCAATATTCCCATGCTGTTGGGGTTTCTTACTTTTTAACATGTTTCCTTTTTATAATGATTACCTCTTCCTTTAAACCCACTTCTACTGAATACCCATCTACATGTACATCCATCCATAGTGTATTTCAAACTGAGAAAAAATGCCAATCGCGCGGCAATTGAAAATGCCGTAAAACATATCTGGTTGGCTTCACACCAAGCTCACTGACATTTTACAGAATGAGGCTCGTGGGCAAGGGTGGCACTACAGGAGATGGTCGTCCCTCGTGAAACAGGGTTTTATCCCACTTCCCTTCCTCACCCACCTGCTTCCTTGAGTGTCCCCATTCAAATAAAAAAAAAATCTGTTCACCCCCCCCCCCCCCCCCCCCTCCCCCCCTCCACACACCCACACATGCTTGACTTTTTATTGTTTTCAATAGCAAATCTGGAGAAGGGGTATGCCCAGCATACATCAACAGTCAATAAAACAACAGGGAACAAAAACAATAAAGAAGAAAAGAAATCTTTTTTCGGAATAGTTTGGGCCTCAGTTTCATTGGTTGGGTATAAAGTGGAAGAAAGGTATTTATTCAATCTCTTACTAGCTTCATGGGCCATTTCTTGTAAGAAAAATACAAATAAACGTAGCAATGTCATCGTAGTGGAATAATGTTGTGTTTTCAAACATATTTTTTTGTTTATTGGTTGAGTTTGCGATCAGGAGTTTATTTGCATAACTATATTATAACGCTGCACCACTCGCTGCTATCCGTTGATGCATGTCATCGGCGTTCTGTTTGAAGTCTGATTTTCTCACTCATCTATAATTAGCCTTGACCCATAATGGAAACATGGGTATTTTTTTCAAAGATACTATGCTACCAGAATGAGTAGCCTAAGTTTAGCAAGATTTTGGTTCATAAACAATAGGCACTCTTAAATTGTAACCAAATCATTTTATATAAAAAAAAAATTTCTACTGAGTGGCTTTACACTGTATGCATTAGCTTGTTGTTTGCTTGGCAGTAGAACATTTTTAGCTCAACTTTGGCGAAGCCAAATTTGAGCTTTTGTCATGGCCCGTCGTCCGTCTGTCCGTACGTCAACAATTGGATACGGCTCGGGCTAGAGGCCGTATTTATGAACCAATCTTTCCGAAACTTCTTGGGTACCTTTGTTATGACCGTGGGACGAGAACGAGTGTTTTGGGTGCGGTCCGAAATTCTAGATGGCTGCCAGCCGCCATTTTGTACCGACAATGCAGAAACCTGTTTTTTGTACAGAACTTCCATATGAAAGCTCTGATTTGAATATTTTTTTGTATGAATGTTTAGTACCATGGGATACATCACATATAATAAGGGTTTTTTCTTGTGCGTAAATTGTGCAAATTAGACTAATTTTGATGTTTTTTGGTGTTACTTTCGGCACTGTAAGTGCAAATGCCAATATGGCTCGGGCTAGAGGCCGTATTTATGAACCGATCTTTACGAAACTTCTTGGGTACCTTTGGTATCACCGTGGGACGAGAACAAGTGTTTTGGGGTCCGGTCCGAAATTCAAGATGGCCGATGGCAGCCATTTTGTACAAAATTAGGTGCAATCAGATTTTTGCACAGAACTTCCATATGAAAGCGCTGATTTGAATAATTTTTTGTGTGAATGTTTAGTACTATGGGATACATCACATATAATACAGGTTTTCTTCTCGTACAGAAATTATGCAAATTAGATGAACTTTGATTTTTTTAGTTCAACTTACACACAGTAAGTACACATGTCAGTACGGCTCAGACTAGAGTCTGTATTTATGAACTGATCTTCACGAAATGTCTTGGGTACCTTTGTTATCACCTTGGGACGAAAATGAGCGTTTCTGGGTGCGGTCTAAAATTCAAGATGGCTGCCAGTGGCCATTTTGTACCGAAATTAGGTCTAATCAGTTCTTTGTACACAACTTCTATACAGCTCAGACTAGAGGCCATATTTATGAACCAATCTTTACGAAACTTCTTGGGTACCTTTGTTATCACCGTGGGATGAGAGCGAGTGTTTTTGGGTGTGGTCCGAACTTCAAGATGGCCACCAGCAGCCATTTTGTACCAAAATTAGTGCAATCAGTCTTTTGTACAGAACTTCTGTATGAAAGTTCTGATTTGAATAAATTTTTGTATGAATGTTTAGTAACATGGAATACATCACATATTGTAAGGGTTTTTTTTTCGTGCAGAAATTACACAAATTAGATGAACTTTGATTTATTCAGTGCTACTTACACAATGTAAGCACACATGTCAATACGGCTCAGGGTAGAGGCTGTATTTATGAACCGATCTTCACAAAACTTCTTGAGTACCTTTGTTATCACCTTGGGACGAGAATGAGTGTTTCTGGGTGCGGTCCAAAATTCAAGATGGCTGCCACTGGCCATTTTGTACTGAAATTAGGTCCAATCAGTTTTTTGTCACAAGTTCTATACAGCTCGTATTTATGAACTGATCTTCACAAAACCTCTTGAGTACCTTTGTTTTCACCTTGGGACAGGAACGAGTGTGTTTTGGGGTGCCTTTGTTATCACTGTGCTATGAGAACAAATATTTTGGGGTTCAGTCAGACCCACTCTGGGACTCAAAGATTTTTTTCTAGTTTAGCATCTGACTGTCACCCATCTTTACAATACTTTACCTATACATTTGTTACAGGCAACGGTCAGTATTTATGTACAGACCGTTACAATACTTTATATGTACCTTTGTTATCAGGTCATTACCAAGATGTTTGTCATTGCTGTGTCACATACTATACTTGTACATGTCTTTGTCTTGACAAGTTGAGCTACAGTGTCATTGACACTTTCATTTTATACTAAAGTGGCTTTCAGCACTTATCGATAGAGCCATTTTAGTTGCTTCTAGCACTCAACCAGTTAAACTAGACAGACAAGATGAGTAACCTTTGGTGACAAGCATTTGATCTTCCAGTATTACAGAGCTTGACACTATAACGACCAAATCAGACTCAACTCAAATCCTAACAATCTGGGACTTGTGGCACGTTGTATCTCTGGGACTTGTGGCACGCAAAAATTACCCTACTAGAAAATTTTTAGGTGGGTATTAAACATGCAGCATGTCTGCTCGCCTTGAAAATATCAAGCCTGCTCACTGTGATTTTGTAGGAATCCACCCTCTTTGTACTGTACCTCACCTCAGTACAGTACAGCAGCCGTGAACTGGTCACTTTCCATGGGTGGGCAATATTTCCACTTACGCATTATTATTAGATACCAAACACTAATTAAAGGAATGATCATCAAAAATTTAAGTAATGAAACACTGGGTACAACCCGGTGCTTCATTAATTAAAATTTTGTTGATGGTCTTTTCTATTACCTGGTAAATGCAGGCATGGACATTGTTTCCCACATGTGGATTATGACCAGTCCATGGTGGCTGTACTATAGCTCACCTGAGTGAGCTCAAGGGGAGCATTAGTGATCATTTTCCATCAATTATTTGGCGTGAACTATACATTATCGCCCTCTCATAAACTACCAGACCAAACTGAACCGAATGTTCCTTATATGTCAATTCAAATCTGTTCAAATAAAGTTGACATGCCCACAGGGAGCACCAGAGAGGCATACCTCTGTAAGCACCAGTAAGCAGCCTTCAATTTTTTTTAAAAAATTAAAAAATCAAGTTCTCCAGAACTACAAATCTGAATGTTTTGATACGTGGTATACAGCATCCATAGAGGGGTCAGATTCACCTTTGGAACCCCAAACTTTAACTTAGTGCAGTATGAGATTTCTTTACAATTCTTCTTCAGAGCCACCCTTGATATTTGGTATACAGCATCCTTGGGAGGGAAGCAGATTCAGGTTTGTTCAAAGCAGGTCCCTGGAGTTGCATTTGGGCTCCCTGTACATGGCAAATTTTAATTTAGTGTAAGGCTTAAAAAAAGAAAGTTAAAAATCTGTTTCTCAGGCCTCCCGCATGGTCCTTTTGGCTGCCGCATACTCTCTTTGTGATAACCGATGCAATCTTAGAAAAATTAAAATTAAATGTTTGTCTGATGTTTTATATTATGATGTTAATAAAATTGATACATTTGTCCCTGGAGTGCAAGAAGGCTTTTCAATGCTTTAGCATTGCAAAGCCTTCTTGTACTCAAGGGACGAAATACACCACCACCCATGCTATTCTGTAGATTTTGAAGCCTAAAAGATAAAACAAACCAAGAACATGAACTTTTGATGGCAAAGAAATAATTACAAAAATAAAAAATAAAATAAAAAAACGTTCACCCACATGCAATTTTACAAAAAATGGCCTGAGAAACAGAAGATCTACTTTGTGGGGCCTAATATGGGTAATATTCTTTAAAAATCTTCTTCAGATATACCAGTCAGTGTCGTTTGATCTTTCATATGCAGCATCCTTGTGAGGGTCAGATTAAAGTTTGTATAAATCAAGTCACTGGGGTCATGTTTGCTCTCCCAATGTGAGCCCAAATTTTAACTTAGTGCATTATGAGGAATATTCTTTAAAATCTACTTCTTCAGATCAGATAGTCAAAATCTTTGGATATTTGATATGCAACATCCTCAGTAGGTTCAGATTGAATTTGATTTTAAAATCAAGTTTCTGGGGTTACATTAGCATGGAGTCCAAATTTTAACTTAATGCAATATGAGGAAATACCAGCTGCTGCAACTTAAAAAAAAATGTGACGTTTCCATTCAGCCTCCATTCTGTTAAATCATTCAGACAAGAAACTATTTTATCGATAGCTTTTGACAAATTACCTAGACTTGCAATAACAATAGTTATGAAACAGACATGCTATAATTTTACCAAAAACAAGCTGGAAAAAGAATTCATGTTCAGAACAGATCATTCTGTAACATAACTTTAATCTGTTACTCAACTTAAAATTATATCCTTACTTGGTCTTAGTAAGAGATTTTATTATACGTTAAACGATAGATTATCGAAGAAATTGTGGAAAGATTGAAATCGTATCCCCACTGTGAAGATATAGAAATTTTCACTTTCACGGTGTCAATCAAAATGGCGGCTTTCAAACCATCACTTCAATATGAATATGAGTCAAATTATCATTGGAAATTATCAATTTGTTCTAAAAACGTATAATGAAAAGTAAATCTAGTATTTTAGAGTGGATACCAATCATTTCCAGCAATAATTCAACACATATTCACCTTGAATTGATGCATGAAACCCGCTAGTCTAAACATGGCCTGAAAGTCCGTAATATAAGTTTTTGGTTTGGTACGTCCTTTTAAAGGACGTACCAAACCAAAAACTTATATTATGGACTTTCAGACCATGTTTGGACTAGAAACCCACCAACTGAATCAGATTGCAAGATGCTATCTTTTCCAAGTATTGATCAAATCATCTCCGGTATCAGTGATTCCATGCGCTGTTTACTTTCATGCATCAATTCAGGGTTGAAACAAGTGGAATTATCAGATTCTTATAAAAAGCGTATAATAAAAAGTAAATCTAGTGTTTTTGAGTGGATACCGAAAATTATCTCACAGTTTGTGATCGAGACAAATGGTCATTTTCACTTGCGCAATCGCTCGCGAAAAATAAACATTTGTCTTGGTCACTCATGAGATAATTTTCGGTATTCACTCAAATACGCTAGATGTCCTCTATAAACTCAACTTAAAATTGTATCCTTACTTGGTCTTCTGTTAGTAAGATATTGTACCTGGTTTTGCTGACACAATCTAGTGAATCCCTCAACTTTCGATTTTGGAAACTTGGGTACACTGTATTATGCATAAGGGACCATGGTGGCTTAGTGGTTACAGTACTGGACTTCAAACCTATAGGTTCACAGTTTGATCCTCACCAGGGGAAACTGCATTATGTCCTTGGGCAAGGCAGGTAATCCTGATTGCCCACATGAGGGCATGGCGACACTGTGAACTAAGGCATGCTGCCTGTTGGTACTGACACTAGGTGACCCTGGCTGATGAGAGTGGCATTAAACCCCAATTTAAAAAAAATAAATTTGCTTAGCTTTTCAGATTTACTTGCACAATTTTTCTTCTCAAGAAGCATTACCTCTTTGAATTCTTACTGACAAGAGAATAATAATAATTCTCAAAATGATTCTATCGATGGTCAGTGATGTTTAATACTGTCAAGTTGAACAATTATACATACTGATAAATAAAGGCAAATTTGTGCATAACCAATGGTAACAACAGGGGTGCATTTTATTACTCTCTCCAGAAGATCTTGTGGCTAAGTAAGACCATAACACTTATCCACTCGGCCACCACACTCATGGAGAGTGGTGGCTAAGTGTGCTGGTCTCTCATGTCTGAGGTCCCGAGTCTGATCCTTGGTCAGGGATAATACTTGATCTGTCTGAACACTCTCTGTCAGCATAAATTGTTGGTTTGCTGCTGTCACAGTGTACCATCCTATCAGATGGGGATGTAAACTGGTTGTTCTCTGTGTGGAGAGAGACTCACTCCATGCAGACTAAAGATCCCTTCGTAGTATTTGAGAAGAGCGAGGCAGTGAAGAGCCTGCACCACTTTGCCAAGCAGAGACATTAATAAAAGTTGCATAACTTGCTTGCCAATCCTTGTAAAATGAATAAGCTAAAACAAACAAAAAAAACAAAAAACAAGATCTTGTGGAAATCTCCAAGTAGAGGTGTCAAACAAATGCAGAAAGAGTTTTTCTGGGGTTATCCCATATAGTTTACTTGATTCAATGACTGATTTCCTCTCCTCTCCAGCTTCTACATGTATCTGGATGAGGAGATGCGACAAAGGTCCAGGAGATCATAGACCAAATAAATGCAAATAAAGATCTTCTGGAAAGCAAGAAACTACACCCCATGTCATTATTTTTGGAGCCCACCTGACTGAAGGTCAGTGTGAGCTATTGCCACCACTTGGTGTGCATTGTCCATCATCCATCGTATGTCGTCCATAAACTTTTCATATCAGTCTTCTTAAAACCACTGAACCAAACCTAACGAATCTTGGTGCAAATTATCTGTGGGGAATACCCCTCTAAGTTTATTCAATAGTAGATGTTAAATCCGATGGGCTGGGCACAGTGCCCCAAAAGCCAAAATTCTTTAAAAATCTTGAAATGTGGTATGCAACATTCTTATATACTCAAGATCTCAAGATTCAAATTTGTTCAAAGAATTTGCCCCTAATTTTTATTTTCCGAACCAGTTTGGCAATTTAAATCAAATTTGTTATACACTCCTGTAAAAAAATATGTTCACATACCTGTGGGAACTCAAGGAGCTAAAAGCATATAACATTTCTAATACCCATATTTTCCAAACTGCATGAAACAGAATTGTCATTTGTTATAAAGCATCCTTAGGACCAATAAAATTGATTGGGTTAAAAAACTGCAATCGGTTGTATCATGGGATACAATATAGGGGGGGGGGGGGGGGGAAGTGGTAATAGAAAAATGTTGAGTCAACACTTTCAAAAATGTTTTTTTTTTATTTTCTTCCCCAGAACCATCAATCAGAATCTTATATTTAGTATACAATATCTTTAAGGTTGAATAAGATTCAAATTTGTTCATGTAAAGTCCCTGGATTGTTTTTTGGGGCTTCCTCTGTCTGCATAATTTACAAATTGAGCAGTTGAAAAAATGTATTTAAAAAAATTTCAAGAAATCCATATCCTGTGACCCTCTGTAGCTCATTGGAAAAATATTTTGGAAAAAAATAATAAAAATAACAAATTTTGGTATTGTGTAAAAGGTTAACCCTTCACGCAATGAATCGGCCACATCCATCCGAGTAATATGCAAATTCAGCAGCTAAAACAATATTATTTTTTACAAAAATTTAAACAAAACCATATCATGTGACCCTGCTTTGGAACGAACTCGTTCCAGTGAGGGGTCACATAATATGGTTTTCTTGAAATTTTTGGAAAAATTTTAAAAAATATTTAAAATAATAAATTTTGATATTGTCTGCTTTGTATAAGGGGTTAATACAGTATTTTATTTGCTTTTAGAATAATGAAAGAAGTCAGAAGCTCTGGGAGCTTGGAAAATGTATTTGAAGAGACTGAGGAAGAGAAAGAAGATAGGTAAGTACAATAGTGTGAAGTAGTATTTTGTATGATAATTGTAGGTTTTGATTGGTCAGGTTTATTGAGTGTTCATTTCTCATTGGATATGCTTTTAGTTTAAAAATGATGTGGTGAACTAATCTATGGAATTTCATTTTGAGATGGTGGTTATTGTTGAATAACATTGTACTTTGAGAATATATTTAAAAAATATTTGTCATTTAGCATCCAAACTAACCCTTTACCTAACACAACTAAGAAGAAAAAGATATGCCAAAAAAATTTTTTTTAGCTTATGTCTCCCTCATCAGAATAAGGTTGTCAATCTTGTTCCAATGAGGTGCTGGAAGTTGTAGTTTGAAAGCAAAAATTGAAAAAATTTTAGTACTGAAACAAGTACTTGCAGGCCTGGAAATAAAGAACTCACATGTTAACCCTTTAGTAGGTCACACTATTTATAACACACTATTTATAACATGATGGTAACCTATATGAGAAAAGATTTGTGATACTTCTCTGCTTTCTTTGCTTTAGTATGCCAGCCACACCTGTTTGCGTCTTAACCTGTGGAGTGCTGGAAGCCCATGTTTGAGTTTTCTCCTTAAGTGCAGATACCTCAGCTTAAAGGCTTCATTTTATGTGGATGTATTTAATATTATCTTTGAAGTAAACTTATTTCATTGTTAGGGATTTGCCTTGTTACAATTTATGGGAGAGTGCCTGTAGGCACTCTCCCATGAATTGTAACAGGTCAAAGGTCAGGTCAAAGACATGTTAATAAATTTTGACAATGCAAAATAATTCGGCACTCTACCAGTTAAAAGAATTTGGCAAAAACTCTTTTCAAGATGTAAATGGCATTTCATTCTGTTCATATGTGGGTGCAGTATGCAACCTTTGAGTTGAAAGGACAGTTTTGCAGGTGGAGGAAGATTGTTAGGTCTGTTAGGCAAAGGAGGAATTTAATTTATATTGTATTATTTTGTGTTGTAATATGTACTTTGTTTGCATATTTTATAAATGCTGTAATCTAAACGCTCATTTGTGGGTTATATCCAATTTTGTACTTGAATATCTATGTATGGAAGTCACAGAGTCCTTGGGTTCAAGGAAAGGCCTTGAATTTGACCAAATGTCATTCAAGGCCTTGAAATCCTGGAAAATGTGCCAAGATGCCTTTAAAAGTCTTGAATATTCACGAATAAGAATTCTAACGAAGTACATAATCATAACTATATAGTTTTATATGCCAGAGTTTGTGAAGGCTTAGTCCTAACTAGTATCCTCTGGTCATTACCACCTCCTCCCACTACCCCCAAAGGGAAGTGAAAGTGTGGGGGGGGGAGGGGGAAATGACTGGAGGGTCCTAGTTAGAACCAATGAAAAGCAGGCCTTGAAGATCCTTGAATTTAGCTATTGTACTGCCTTGAAAAATGGTGAAATATGTTGAGAAATGGCCTCGAATATCCTTGAATTTATCAGTCCTTGCCTTCAGGAATCCCAAGTCAGTATTTGAATATTAAATAGACTTTTGGATATGTGTCGCCATCTTCTAAAGAACTAACAATGGTTACATCTGTTACTCCTTGTGGAACCATAATTAACATGAACACATCTTTTGAGAATATGCATACACATATTTTTCTACATTATAATTAAAACACATTATTGATTTCACACTCTCCACTTCTTATTCTGCATGATTGGGAGTGTGGCATTGAACTTCAAACCAAAAGGTCCACAGTTCGATCCCCCCAGGGGTTACTGTGTTGTGTCCTTCATCAAGGCACTTCATCCCAAGTGTACTAAGGCATACTGCCTATCCTTGGTGCACTTGTCTTCAATCAATGCTAACCCTGCTTGTGTGGAGTTAGTACTTTGGGGAGTCTGGCAGTTGCCTGCCTTTGCTCTGTGGTTCTCTCCATGTACTCCGGCTTCCTCCACCTGCAAAACTGTCTGACACTAGGTGACCCTGGCTGTCCGAAGTGTTAAATCCCAATAAATAAATTCCACATGATGTTTCCATCATTACAACTGTGCCAGGAAACATGCATTTGCAAACATTTCCTGAACATTTCAGTGTGGAATAATTTTTTGTCTCAAAAACATAGGTTATGACCCCTCTTTGGAATGAGCTCATTCCAATGAGGAGTCATAAACTATTGAGCTCGTTCCAATGAGGGGTCATAACCTATGTTTTTGAGACAAAAAATGAAAAAAATTAGTTATTCAAGCATTGTGTTTGCAAGTGTCGTCTGCTTTTCATGTTAGGAAAAGGGTTAACACAACCAATAGTTTATGGATTACTGAATGAAAGAAGACACTTAATTTAGTGAAATATGTTTCCAATTATGAATAACCAGGTAAAAGTGTGACAACTGACAGTTCCTTGTCACACACAAGCGACTAACAATATAATATGCATTTTACTTAGGTAACAAATTTGGCAACAATACCTGACTTATGGCATAATTAACCCTTAAGCCCCCATATAGCCCCAAACCACCACTTTTATATTGTATTGAAGCAGGTGCTCCCTTGTGTAATCTTTTTTATTACTCTTGTGTGTAGACTGACTTTTCCCTGGCAGTGGTTCTACATCACTGCTGGCTGCCTGTATAGGCAGCCAGCAGTGATGTAGAACCACTGCCAAGTCATCAATAACTATGTAAGCAGAAAAAGGCCATAAATAAATTAATCTGAGGACTTAAGGGTTAACATTCCATTCTTTTGAATTCAATTCTTCATTCTTCAATTCTTCATTGTTTTGATTACAAACACAAGAAAATTTCATGAATTACTGTTGACTAGGAATGGTTTACTACACTTACACATCACCTTGCTGTCTTACCCATGCAAAAAGGAGATGAATGTTTGAATAATATTCCAATATTTGAACGAATGTTTGAACCCTATTTACTTGTTGGTGTTTAATGACACTTTCAACAGCAGGGTCACCTTGTGTCAGACAATTTTATAGGTGGATGAATCTGAAGTAGCTGGAGAGAACCACCAAGCAACAGCAAGTAACTGTCAGGCTCCTCAACATACAAACTCTGCACAAGCAGGGTTAGCATTGGTTGAAGACAAGTGCACCATCGATGTGGAGTATGCCTTAGTACACATTGCCACCGTGCTCCCACGAGGGCAATCGGGATGAGGTGCCTTGCCCAAGTACACAACGCAGTTACCCCTGCGGGGATCAAACCATGAACCTTTCGATTTGAAGTTCAATGCCATAACAACTGAGCCACCACGCTTCCTGTTTGAACCCTAAAAACTGCCATTTGTTTCAGCACTCAAAAAAAAATATAATTTGAATGCCGATTTTTGTGAACAGCTTTTGCTGAATATTTCAGTTTGTTAGGTAAAGGGTTAAACTATTGTATGTTGTGTATTACACATGTAGACATAATTTAGGATTGTTTCTTAGTTATCCTTCAACCTTCAAGGGTCTGGAGAATTGCCAAAATGTTCACTGGCCCTTGCACTCTACAGGTCCAGTGCCTCAGCAGTGATTTCTAGTCAAGTGTTGGCTGCCTGTTTTGGCAGCTAAGACTTGACTAGAAATCACAGCCTAGGTAATATTTCTATTGTCATTAGAACCATCTCATGATGGCATGTTAAGGGCACCTGTTCTGAGGTCGTAAAAGTAAGAAATAGGCCTCTAAGGGTTAATGGCATAATTATAGCTTGAAACACTGCAATGAAACAGGTGTAACAACATGCAGTCTTTGGGTTCACTTGCAAGTTGCATTCTTAGTACCATGGCTGTTGTTCCTAAGTAAGTGTTGGCTGCCTATATTGGCAGCCAAGACTTTCATAGAAACAACTGCAAAGCCACAGGTTGTTGACTGTCAAAGTGCAGCAGAAATGTATAAAAATCTCCAGCTCCTTATGGGTTAATTTAAATCGGTAATATCACTTTGTAATTCAAAAGTCCCATTGGTGAAATCAGATCACAACACTGCCTCTTCACTGTATTTGTGTCTGGTTCTAATTTTACCTAAGCTGTGTACATGTTTTCTTCTTTAGGATAGAAGTAATATAATGCATGTCTTTGTAGAAATAGATTAAAAAGCTGTTACAATAAAGGTAGAGGTGACTAAAATATTGCAGAAAATGTGATAGATTTGGAGTATATAGACATTAAGCCCACTTATTCTGTCATAATTCTGAATAACAAAAACAATTTTCGTGCAGGAATAATAATACTATTATCCTAATGTTTTTGTTCAGATCAAACAAAATTAACAAATTAAACTTATTCCACAAATGAAGAGTGATTTTATAACACTCAGGTTCTATCTTTGAAGCAAATATTTCTTGCATGACGGCTGCTAATTTCTTAAAAATACGAATAAATTACCAATTTGAACACAATTTTTATCTATATTTTTCTGTTGACGTATCAATCTGTCTCACCTGCTTGCCAATTGCACCTGAGTTTTATCTTTGTTTTTATTTCAAGCTGACGTCAGAACTTAAAGTTTGAAATTTTCTGTGTGTAATGTTTCAAGTTTTAAATTAATTGATTCTGTATCATAGAGGCATGTGGTAAACACAAAAGACCAAGAATGCATTAGTCAATACGGCACTCATGCCATCACAGAAGGATAGAACTTGAGTCTGTGCTTCTCGATTTATCCTTCTATGCTGGCCTTAGTGCTGTGTTAACAAATACATTCACACATTGTGACGTTCTGTGTATTTATGTTGTATTGTTTTGTCATAACCTTTACCTAGTTTGTGTAGTTTACATTTGAAGAAACCAACTTTTTTCTCTACCTTTCTCCCCCCACCTCAGTCAGATATTTTTCTCCCAAATTTTTTAACTTTACTATCAAAAGTGTTGAAAGGGATAAGCTGTTCCAGTATGGTGCCAGTACTTTCCCTATGTGCCTTCGGTGTGCGCAAACCATTACCTCACTGGTGATGATATTGCAACAGGTGCTTAAAGTGACCTTAAATACCAATAAATATAAACATTCTGACTTTTTTGAGGCAAGTCATATATAGGATATTTCACCATCGATTTATTCATGGATAGACCTGTAGTACTTTTGAGATGAGCAGTATACAGTAAATACCGTTTGGTATCAGTATCGAGCCAATACCAATTTAGCCTACTGAGGGAATCTCAAAATATTGAATTTTCAGTATTGAAAAATATTCCCTACATAAGTTGGTAAATGAAATGGCAAACAACAGAACATTATGCAAAATTCATAACAAGAAGACCCCATGGACTGTGTATTTCTAAATGCAGCCACCACCAGTTATTTGATGTAACAAAAAAGCTGAGAGAAAATACCTAGGTGGTGTTTTCTCTCAGTCTTTTTTTTTTTTTTTTTTTTCATCAATATGACCAATGCTGAGTGCCTGTTTTACTTCCAACATTCTGTCAATTCGGTGGCTTTGTCTGCTGTAAAACGGGGATCTACAGCTGGTCAGTATATAAAAAATACATGTGATTTGTATCAGATTCGAGGTGGTGTCCAGAATGGGATCTCAACAAGCCGACTTTGCCGGCGAGTTGTGATCCTATTTGTGGACACCACCGAGAATCTGATACAAATCACAGGACATGCACATTATCATGATAATTCATTTATCTAACAATTCTGTCACATAAACAGATTAAATCTTAACCCTTTACCCAACGTAACGGCCAAAACTGGCCAATGCTATTCTAAAAAAAATCACCATTTAATTTTCATTATTTTTTTATTTTTTGTTTCAAAAACGTAGGTTATGACCCCTCATTGGAATGAGCTCGTCGAGCTTGTTCCAATGAGTGGTCATAACCTATGTTTTTGAGACAAAAATGAAAAAAATGAGTTATTCAAGAATTTTTTTGCAAGTGTCGTCTGCTTTTCATGTTAGTTAAAGGGTTAAATTATTTTTAAACATTTTTGGGACATAATGTTCAGTCGATCACTGAAACGCACTTAGATTGTATCCATGTGCCTGTTATGATAGCCCATAGCGCTACTGGAAATGAGTCGTCTATATGATACGGAATCAAAATGAGTCGTCTATATGATACGGAATCAGAACACATTATGTGATACGTACCATTTCTCGTGGTTTTCAGGCCAAAATCTATATGAATGTTAGATAAAATTCAATATTGGTATTGGTGTGAGTACTTGAATGTTGTTGCCTCCATATACCATACCGATACTGAGGTAAATCATTCTAAAAATACTGATACCAAAACCGAACTTGACATTTGAATACCGCTTAGCTCTGTGGTACGTTAGGAATTTATAGATTGATGAACATGCCAGAAAATAAGCAGACTATCATCTGCAAAATGAGGTCCCAGGGCCGCAGGGTAGTATCACTAAACTTACCCTCTGTGAACCTCAATCTGAATCAGGGTCTCAAAACTAAACAGAAAGAGTTACCCAGAGGATAAATTAGCCCACTTTATGGGATATCATCATCATCAAATTCACCCTCTGATGACCTCATTTTGCAAATGTCAAACTGCTTATTTTCAGGCTTGTTGATGAAAAATATCAGTGTGCAATAACAATGTTTTTCAAACTAGATTGATAGTGTTTGTGGACTTTAGTTCAGGTTTGCAGGTGGAAATTTTAAAAAAAGTACATGCTCTTGTTTACATGTGTTTTAAGGTGCATATTATTTTTAGATTTTAACCGGACGTGTTATTTTTCTTTCTGTTGTATATAACAGTGGATTTTTCAAAGGAAAACGATCCAGAAGTTTTAATGATATGACATTCCTGAGAGTTCCAAGGTAGCATTTTCTCGAATCACTCACGTCTTTGCAAATGCATGACTAGTAAATATTTTTTACTAAAATATTCTGAATGGAAATTCTTTTTAATATTGTCACCAAAGCTGTTTTCAACAGAATATAACCCACATTGGTTCTCTCAATTACAGACCAAAATTCTCATGTCCACAACATGGTGAAAGTTCACTCTTTTTATGTCTTTTACTTTTAACCCTTTACCCGACGCAATTGCTAAAACCGGCCAGCGCTATTCACAAAAATCACCACTCCATTTTCATTATTTTTTCATTTTTTTTGTCTCAAAAACATAGGTTATGATGCCTCCTTGGAACAAGCTTGTTCCAATGGGGGTCACAAGCTGTGTTTTTGATGCAAAAAGTGGAACATTTTTAGTTATTCAAGAATTTTGTTTCCAAGTGTCGTATGCTTTTCATGTTAGGTAAAGAGTTAAAGAGACACTGCTCGGATGAGTGGCATGTGATGCCATCACATTTTCTCAGTTAAAGTAATAGTGACTAGGTGACAGTATGTACTGCAAAATTTCTTTTACTGGAATAACAGGACTGAGAATCAATCATCTGGGATGAGTGTCCATAAAGTTGGAGGCATAAGCATAAATGATTGGCTAAACTTGACTTGATACTTGTGTTAGGGTTATGATATATGCTCAGATGTTGAAAATGATCAGCATAAATAAGCAAATAACTAGCAGTAATTTTTGCTGAACAGATTAACTGACATGATAATTTGAAAACAAGGTCATCTGTTGATTTTTAAATAATGGGTCATGTAGGGCCTTGGATTCAAATAATGGCCTTGAATTTGACAAAGGGTTATTTACAGCCTTGAAATCTTGGAATATTTGTCAGGAGGCATTGAAAAGTTTTCAATATTCATGAAACAAAAATGCTGAGGAAACACGTAATCATAATGATATAGTTTTATTTGCCCGCATTCGTGAAAGCATTGTCCAAACTGGGACCTCCGGTCATTACCCCATCCTCCCACTTCCCTACAAGGGAAGTGGGAGGATGCGGTAATGACTAGAGGTCTTAGTTAAAACTATTGAAGCAGGGCCTTGAAAATCCTTGCATTTGTCTAATTTTGGGTCTTGAAAAATGCTGAAATATATCGCAAAACTGCCTTGAATAGCCATGAATGTTGTCAGTCCTTGCCTGCAGGAACCCTGTAAATGTATGATACACACCCATTAGTGTGCTCATTATGGATAACTCTGGTAAATCCAGAAAAGAATGTTCCCTGGATCTCACCCCTTTTTTAGCTCACTTTGGCGAAGCCAAATTTGAGGTATTGTCATGGCCCGTCATCCGTCCGTCTGTCTGTCTGTTGCGCCATCAACACGGCGCAGGCTAGAGGCCGTATTTATAAACCAATCTTTACAAAACTTCTTGGGTACCTTTGTTATCACCGTGGGACGAGAATGAGTGTTTTGGGGTCCAGTCTGAAATTCAAGATAGCAGCAGGCAGCCATTTTGTACAAAATTAGGTGCAATCAGATTTTTGCGCAGAACTTCCATATGAAAGCGCTGATTTGAATAATTTTTTGTGTGAATGTTTAGTACCATGGGATACATCACATATAATACAGGTTTTTTTCTCGTGCATAAATTATGCCAATTAGACTAACTTTGATGTATTTAGTGTTACTTTCAGCACTGTAACTGCAAATGCCAATACGGGTCGGGCTAGAGGCCCTATTTATGAACCAATCTTTATGAAACTTCTTGGATATTTTTGTGTGTCATTGCTGTGTCACATACTATACATGTACAAGTCTTACACAAGTTGAGCTACAGTGTCATTGACACTTTCATTTTATCCTGTCTTCAGTGCAATGAAACATTTGCTCAGATGGAGAGAATCTTACATTCACATCTTCAGAACATTGAACAACATAAGTAAATGTTATTTACATGTAGAGCTTAAACAATTATGGATTTTTTTTGTAATTAGTTAACCCTTTACCCAACGCAGACGAGACCAAATTTATTATTTTAAATATCATTTTTTAAAATTTTTCAAAAAATTACAACAAAACCATATCATGTGACCCCTCGTTGGAACGAGCTCCATGAGCTCGTTCTAACGAGGGGTCACATGATATGATTTTGTTGAAATTTTTTGAAAAATAATATTTTTTCAACTGCTGAAATTGGATATTACGCGGGCGGATGCGGGCGATTCGTTGGGTAAAGGGTTAACCATTTACTTTAACCAGGTAATGGTGGGTTATCCATTATTTTGACAGTTATTGAAGTTAATAGCATCACATACTGCATCACCATACTAAACACAGCGAAAGGTGATAAGTAAGAAAAATTAAAGCAGTCCAGACCAAGGCAAGCCTGGATGTAAGCAATCTGTCATCTGCAGAATGAGATTCCCAGAGTGGGAATTTGCTGAATCTGTCTCATATAGTGGGCCAATTTATCCTCTGGGTACCTCTTTCTGTTTAGGCTTGAGACCTTGATTCTGATTGTGGTCCTCAGAGGGTAAATTTAGTGATGCTACCCTGCTGTGCAGACGTAAAATGAAAATTGAATGGTGATTTTTTGTGAATATTGTGGCCAGTTTTGGCAGTTACTTTGGGTAAAGAGTTAAAATTTTGCAATTCCAATTCATCACGTTTGTGAATCGAACATTTTTTATCCATTTTGAACTGGAAAATGAGTAATCTGGTTAATAAATACAGATGCATGAAACCTTTCACTCATAAAAAGCTGGAGTGAAAAAAAACATTCTGATGAAATTCATGTAATGTTTTTTAGTTATGAATCAACCTGCCCTGGGCCCATTCGTGTAAAGTAGTTGGGGAAAGTTTTGGGACTGAAAAAGCTAATGAAGCTGTGCATCTGTATCCCTTTTGACAGCTCACATCTATATCCATAACATTTTCATTATAGTGTAATGGAATGTGACTGCAGATACTTCAATACATTGTAATATATATAAGTGTTAAATGATAAAGTAGTGCTCAGTCACATTGAGAATATCGAGTTTGAAGTTCTAAGATTTCAGTTTAGGCCACACAAAGTAGATCTTCTGTTTCTCAGGCCATTATTTGTAAAATAGCATGCGGGCGCACGATTTTTTGTTTTATTTTTTTTTCTGTAATTATTTCTTGGCCATCAAAGTTCATGTTCTTGGTTTATGTTTTAGGCCTCATATTCTACGGAACAGCATGGGTGGTGGTGTATTTCATCCCTTGAGAGCAAGAAGGCTTTGCAATGCTAAAGCATTGCAAAGCCTTCTTGCACTCAAGATACAAATTTATCAATTTTTTAACTTGGGTAAAATATCAGACATAAACCATTTAATTTTTATTTTTTAAAGTTTACATTGGTCATAAAAAGAAAGCATGCGGCAGCCAAAAGGACCATGCGGGAGGGCCTGAGAAACAGATTTTTTATTTTTTTAGGCCTTAGTTATACTATTTTATCATCTTACAAAACTTACTATATTTTGGCTCACTAGTTCATGAAGTATTACTTTATTCGTCAAACAGACACACTTCGCAAAGTAACCACCCTTTTTTTTTTTAACTCTCAGCACTCTGATGTCTAAGTATCAAAATTTCAAACAGAAAATTTTTCCATAAATGCAAATAGAAATTTAACCAATTCAGTCTTGTTTGACAGAGTTCCATTGAAATTTTGATATTTCGACATCACTGCAAAGAGGGTTAACCACATTTTGGATCTGCCCTTGGGCACCTCTATGATTATGTTGTCTTTGAGGCTAGGTTAATGAATAACTCTTTGAGTGGCTAATTATTCCATATTAATTTAAGAACACTGTGATTTTAACTTCTTACATTCTTACAAAATGTCATACACCTTTCAAACTCTTGAATGCACTTTAGTCAGACGTTTTCTATTACAAGAATGGCTTATTTCAGATATTTTGTAAAGAAATATTTTCTGTTCACTCATTTTTATCTAATGATTTGGGAAAGGTTGTTTTTTGATAATGTGTAGAATTTAATAAATGAAATCCACCTTCATATTAATAATGATTTTTTACTTACACAGGTATAATAACACTGTAAACTTTATACTTGTTTTAATTTGTGTTTAATATGGTGTTCAGATTTTAGTACTCATTTCTAACTTTTTCTTTTAATATATTTTACTAAATTTAGTCATGTGCCATAAAATAAAGGTTTTAATCGAGATAGTTTTAAGAATATTTTTCCATTACATTTCACAATTGTAGTTTTTAGCTCACCTGACTGAAAGTCAGGGTGAGCTTTTTTTATCACTCTTCGCCCATCGTCTGTCGTTCGTCGTCCATCGTCCTGCATGAAGGTGGTGTTTGAGCCTCTTTCTCCTAAACCACCGGCCACATTTTAATTAAATTTCATGTAAGTAGTGGTTATATAGGGGCATTTTGATTTTTATCCAAATTAGGTTTCGGCTCATATTGAACAGAGGTGTGGGGAAAAAATGGCCAAATTTTTGGAAAATCTTCTAATGAACCACCAGTAGCATAGACTTGATATGTGGTATACAGCGTCCTTTTGAGGTTTAGAATCAAGTTTGTTCAAGAGAAGTTTGTCGGGCATTATTTGTCTGCGTTATGGGAGGGGCAAAAATTTTGGCCACGCCTAAAATTTCTATTTTCAGAACCGTGAGGTCGATTTGAACCAAATTTGATATGAGATGATAGTGGGTCATAAGTAATGGATTGATGCAAAAAAAATTTTTTCATTGCCCTGTGGGAATCTCGGGAGCTAAAAATAGGAAAAACCTTAAAACTGCCATATCTCCAAAACTACACGGCACAGAGAATTCTTATTTTGTATAAAGCTTTCTTTTATCCAGTAGAATAGAATGGGTAAAAAAATCCCTATTGGTTTGATCACAGGGTACTTTTTTTAGGACTTTGAAAAAGTGCTGAGTCAGCACTTTTTAACACTGTAGGCAATGGGAAAAAGATTAAAAAATCTTCTCCAGATCCAGCAGGCAGAATCTTTTGATATTTGGTATGCAACATTGTAGGGTGGATCTGATTCATGTTGTTCAAATCAGCCCCCTGGGTTCATATTTGGGCTCAGTATAGGAGCCCGATTTCGAACTTAGTGCATTTCAGGGAAATTTCTTAAAAAATCTTCTCCAGATCCAGCAGGCAGAATCTTTTGATATTTGGTATGCAACATTGTGGGGTGGATCTGATTCAAGTTTGTTCAAATCGGCTCCCAAGATTCATATTTGGACTCAGTATAGAAGCTTGAATTCGAACTTAGTGCATTTCAGGCAAATTTCTTTAAAAATCTTCTCCAGATCCAGCAGGCAGAATCTTTTGATATTTGGTATGCAACATTGTGGGGTGGATCTGATTCAAGTTTGTTCAAATTGGTCCCCTGGATTCATATTTGGGCTCACTATAGAAGCCCGAATTCGAACTTAGTGCATTTCAGGCAAATTTCTTAAAAAATCTTCTTCTCCAGATCCAGAAGGCAGAATCTTTTGATATTTGGTATGCAACATTGTGGGGTGGATCTGATTCAAGATTGTTCAAATCTGCCCCCTGGATTCACACTTGGGCTCAGTATAGAAGCCCGAATTCGAACTTAGTGCATTTCAGGCAAATTTCTTAAAAAATCTTCTCAAGATCCAGCAGGCAGAATCTTTTGATATTTGGTATGCAGCATCCTTAGGGGGGTGAGATTCAAGTTTGTTCAAGCCATGTTCCTAGGTCCATATTTGGGCTCACTGTGGGAGCCCGAATTATAACTTAGTTCAAAATGAGGAATTTTCTTTAAAAATCTTCTTCTTCAGATCCAGCAGTCAGAATGTTTTGATATTTGGTATGCTGCATCCTTGGGGGGGGGGGGGGGGGGGGGGGGGGAGGTGGGGGGGGGGGGGGGAGATTCAAGTTTGTTCAAGCCATGTCCCTAGGTCCATATTTGGGCTCACTGTGGAAACTTGAATTGTAACTTAGTTCGAAATGAGGAATTGTCTTAAAAAGTCTTCTTTTTCAGATCCAGAAGTCAGAATGTTTTGATATGTGGTGTGTAGCATCCTTAGGTGGGTGAGATTCAAGTATGTTAAAGCCAAGTCCCTGGTTTCCTATTTGGGCTCACTTTGGGAGCCCGAATGATAACTTAGTTCAAAATGAGGAACTTTCTTTAAAAATCTTCTTCTTCAGATCCAGCAGATGAATGCTTTTGATATTTGGTATGCAGCATCCTTAGGGCGGTGAGATTCAAGTTTGTTTAAGCCATGTCCCTAGTTCCATAAAATTTGTCTCTCATGACTTCATTCCTTTGTAGTGTTGATGAACCATGTCTAACTGAATGTGACCCCAAACACTTCTTTGAACCACTTTGGCCGGTGAGCGATTAAGGCTCCTTGGGGCCTCTTGTGTTAAAAAAGAAATATATTCAGCTGTGAAAATTTCCCATAATCCAGTTGCAAATTTAAGAGGAACAGTGTTAATTGAGTAGCCATTTTGCTAGCGAAAATTATTCAGTTAACAGGAGTATTCAATTAACATGGATTTGTGAACTCTTTAGCATTCTAGAGATAAACTCTGCATTTATTCTATTATATCCTGTTTGACAGAGCTCAGTGAGCTCTGTCAAACAAGATATAATAGATTAAATGCCTCTGTTGGATTTAGTGAGGCCAAATAGGTCTATAAACAAAGGGAATTTGTGATTGTCAGTGTAATTTCAAAACATATATAAAGATTTTACATTCACTATATGCAATTAATGGGTCAAATTTGTATTGAAATTATGGTAAATTGTTTGGTGTTTGTAAAGTATATACAATTAACAAGGAGTTTCAATAAAAGATATTCAGTTAAGTGGACACCACTGTATATCTTGTTTGACAAAGTTCGGTGAGCAGTTTCAAACAATATAACTACATTTTTAATCCAACAAGTGTAAAATAGTTTTACCGAAGAGATTTCCAGGTAAAAAGAAAACAGTGATGAGGCAGCTTTTCCATGATGAGGGAGGAGCCCGTGAAACAAGAATTTTTTCTCAATAGCCTTAAGGTTGGCATATTAAAATATGTATCAGACAAGACATTGTGAATAAATGCAGATGAATTTGCCACTTTTAGCCATAATATATATTATATTTCAAAAATCCTTGTTATCAAAATGCAATATTTTTAATACCATTAGTGTCCAGGACATAAATACATGTGCCCATGAATGATATTATTATGCTTAACTTTTGCCTGCTGCAGGCTGATTTTCTTTCCCAGGAGAAAAAAAATGTTTTTAAGTTAAAGTAAAATCCTGGCCCTTGTTAACAAAATGTACCACTATAAATAGTAGTTAATAGTAGTCTTCTCATCAATAATTTCTTGACTTCAAACTCCATTAAATTTTTCATAAAATTAAGTTATGGCTGCTTTATAGCAGCCATAAATTAATTTTATGAGAAACATAGGAAAATACTTGGCAGAGTTAATGATCTGAAATGCTTTGCCTAGAAATGAAAAGTGAGAAAAAGACATCCCTGTAAAAACCTTGAATGCTGAGCACTGCTTGTTTACTGCGGTAAACAAGTTCTGTTTTACTGGTACAGTGGAACCCTGTTAATTGAATAGCCACTTTGCCAATGAAAATTATTCAATTAACAGGAGTATTCAGTCACTTTCCTATATTCTTGAGATAAACTTAGCTTTTATTCTATTATATCTTGTGTGACAGAGCTCCATGAGCTCTGTCAAACAAGATGCAATAGATTAAATGCCTGTGTTGAATGTACTGAGGCCAAATAGGTCTTTTAACAAAATAAATTGGGGAGAGTCAGGGTAATTTCTCAACAGGTTACAAGATTTTTTATTCAATTAACAGGAGTTTACTCTATAACCTACATTCAATTAACAGGTCAAATTTGTACTGGAGGTATGGTGAATGGTTTTGTGCTGGGAAATTATATTCAATTAACAGGGTTATTCAGTTAAGAGATATCCAATTACGTGGGCTCCTCTGTATAATAGGATCCAGTAATTAAGACTCGGGAAGCAAGTCCTCAAATGTGGACAGCCTAAGAATAAATGATTGGCTAAACTTGAGTTAATACAGTACAGTCGTCGCAGACTTGTCGTAATCAACATGTGGGCAGTAGTGATGTCCATGCATCAATATGCCAGGTAAAAAAATTAGCAGCAAAATTTTAATTAATGAGGCACCGGCTGGAACATTTCTAGGGCATGTTGTGGTCTTTTTCATCATCCATCAACAGTTTCTCTGGTATTGACCATACCTAAATAATTAATCCCATTCCTTGTAAACTTTGTATTGAGAAGTATCTGAAACCTCTGCACACTGATGTCTAAGTACCGGAATTTCAACCTGCCAATTTTTCCCATGATGCAACTAGGAGTTAACCAATTCAATCTTATTTGAGTTGAGTTTGAGCTTTGCAAACAAGAGTGAATTTGGTTATTGCAAGTTGCATTTTGGGAAGGATTTGCTGCTTTAAAATTTGATATTTTGACATCTGTATGCAGAGTGTTAAAGGAAGAAAGGGTCTTGATCATGTTTGCTAAACAAATACTAAAGAGCCCCATTTCAAATGTGCAACAATTAATCTTCTGTCTTTTTCATTCTCTCTTAATTGGCTGTCACACTGGTCTAAATGGTGCTGTTTAGTCATTTTTCCTTTTTTTTTTTTGCATGTTGGTGAGACATCTCCTGATATGAAAACAGTATTGAAAAATTTATATGAAATAATGCACAATTCCCCCAAAACAAAAATGGACCCATTTTCATTTTTCAGACAGAACAGTATATCACATCTGTCTGTTACATTTCTTTTGTCATACAGATTACATGGTATTGTATGACACTTGTGGGAAGGGCTCAAAGAGTGCTGTTTAACAACACAGTTTATTTTATTTTTTATAGGATTTGTTCATCCTCAGATCAATTCCTTTATTTGTTCACACTACCAAAATTAACGTAATGGACATTGATGTCAGAATCCCAAAATTTCAAACAGCAACTTTTTCCCATATTGCAACACAGAAGTTAATTCAATCTTGTTTGATAAAGCTCAGTGAGCTCTGTCAACCAAGACTAAATTGGTGAGGTTTCAAATTGCATAAAGGGTAAAATTTGCAGGTTGAAGTACTGATATTTTGACATCAGGGTGCAGAGGGTTAACCCTTTAAACAACGTAACGACCAAAACCGGCCAGCGTTATTCTAAAAAATCGCCAATTAATTTTCATTATATTTTCATTTTTTGTCTCAAAAATATAGGTTAGGACCCCTCTTTAGAACAAGCTCGTTCCAATGAGGGGTCATAACCTATGTTGTTGAGACAAAAAATGAAAAAAATTAATTATTCTGGAATTTTGTTTGCAAGTGTCGTCTGCTTTTCATGTTAGGTAAAGAGTTGACAAAGCACACTACTAGTGAAGGGTTTTAGGAATGAAAGCATCACTGCAGCAGTGAGCTTATCACCAAAACGTATAATCATTTTAATTTTGTCTGTTTCACAGACCATTCCGGCCAAGGGCCAAGTCAGAATCTAAATCAGCGTCATCCTGCAGGTTCGTCTTTCCACGGTAAATTATATTCTAACTCACTTCACTTTGACAGTGAATGATTTTAACATGCTTTATCATAGTGAGCTGGTTTCATGTGCTTACAGTAGTCAGCTGGTATTTATTCCCTTAACCACTTTTCTGTCAGTTCCTTTGTGTTGAAATTAGAAGGATTAGCCTCTTTTATTATTTACTGGATCCAGAGTGGTTTGGATTGGATTACACTCTAGTTGAGGAGAATCAGAATGAGTTTTTATAGATGAGAGTAAAATTTTGGAAAAATGTGGAGTAATATTAAGTCTGTGCTTACTGCTAGTGATTATTCCTGCCGAGGTCTGAAAAACTCTTGCCACTAAAATAAATAGAATTTTTGCACATTTAACAAAATTTTCTTTTATAAGTTGCTTTGGGGTTTTGGCCAATGATTTCTTAAGTAAAATTTTCATGAATTTTTCATCAAATCTTGTCATGGCTGCTTTTCAGCAGCCATGACTATATTTGATGTAAAATATTTAAAAAAAAAATTTTGCAAGTTAAGTTAAATTAATTATTTTTTAATGGAAAAAGTATGTGATCGGCAGATAATATCTCCCACTGTTCTGGTTCAGTTACATTTCAGTTACATCATAGTTCTTAACCTTTTAAATTCACCTTAGCTCTTTGCATGCTGCTGGTGGATATTCCTGCCGAAGACAGCACAAGACACTTGTCACTGCAATAGGTAAAAACAAGGCAGTATTCAGTCACTTTTTTGGGTAAAACTGAAGAATAGGGAACTCAGCAATTTATTTAAAAAGTACTTGGTCTCCTCAATTTTTCTCTGTTTCTTTTCATTTCATATCATATTCCCAACAAATAATAAATGTTTTTGAAACAAAAATGTCATATTTATTAGTCATTTACGTTCTGTAAACTTAACATACTGAGAAACCAAACCTCCATCTTGAAGTGGACGATCTGGTCAAGATTCTCTGTCCATTTTTAGCTTAACTTGACAAAGTCAAGATAAGCTATTGCCATCACGCACGCGGAAGTCTGTTAGTCGGTGAGTCTGTTCACATTTTCTTTGGCACAGGCTACACCCCGTAGTTCTTTTCCGATCATCACAAAATTTTGTATGCAGGTACGAGGTCATGTCTAGATGAGAACGTCCCCTTTTGGTCCCGATCAGTCAACCGTGATGGCTGTGGGAGCCGAAAACCCAAAAACTTTTAGCACAGTCTACAGGTAGATTTTTATGAAGGAATTTCATTGTAACATAGTTGGATGACTCTGTATAATGTCTGGATGAGAACATCCCCTTTTGGTCACGATCGGTCAACTGTGATGGCTGTGAAAGCCCAAAACCCGAAAATCTTTCTACAGGCCATCGTATTTATGAAGGGATTTCATTGTAACTTGGTAGTATGACTTCATATAATGTCTAGATGAGAACTTCCCCATTTGGTCATGATCGGTCAGCCATGACTGCTCCGAGAGCCCAAAACCTTTAGCAAAGTCTACAGATCGTATTTATGAAGGGATTTTATTGTAACTTGGTAGGATGACTCTATATAATGTCTAGAGGAGAACGTCCTATTTTGGCCGTGATTCGTCAATCGTGACAGCCTCACAGGCATGTGACCTAGATTTGTTTCGCTCAGTCTACAGTTCATATTTATGAAGCAATTTCATTGTAACTTGGAAGGATAAAGAGGTATGATGTCTAAATGAGACTATCATATTTTGGTCACAATCGGTCAGCCATTACCGCTGCCTGGTCCCATGACCTAGACTCATTTAGCACTGCTTACAGGTTGTTTTTATGAAGGGATTTCATTGTAACTTGGTAGGATAACCTGGTATGATATCTATGTGAGACTCTCCTATTTTGGTCATGATCGGTCAATCGAGACCGCCGAACCATCAGGTGAACTAGATTCCTTTAGCAAAGTCTATGAGTTATATTTATGAAAGGTTTTTATTGTAATTTGGTAGGATCACTCATTTTGGAATGGTTTTACAGTAACTTGGTAACTTTGGATGACATTCGTTAACTGTTAGGGCCACATCAACCCAGGTCTTAATTCTTTAGTAACGTCTACACTCAAATTATTCTTATTGAAAACATAGCATACAGGGAACAGAAATTAACATATTCTTAATTATCAGTCACAATTCTTGTCTTATTTCATAATCCTTTCATCAACATGGGAACATTATCCTTTTCATCAAACACTACACAGTCAATTTAAGCTACAATGTCATTGACACTTTCATTTTGTAATCATTGTACTGTAGGTGCTGAATGTGACACCATTAAATAATAAGATTAGTTATACAGGCTATTATTGTGGCATGTTGTGTTTCCTAACAGCCATCACAACAATTTCTATGGCATTTGCTACAGCTTTATTATCTGATTCTTATTAATCATTGTATTGAGGTGTATCCAAAGGAATGAAATGATTTTTAGTATTTTTTATTGCCCCCCTCCCCTCCCTCCCTCCCTCGCATTCTCCCTGCCTGCCGACTTCGGTTGGGTGGTATATAGTGATTGAAGTGTGCGTGTGTGAATCTGTGTATGTGTTTGTTTGTCCAAGTCAGGAACATGAAAACCATTGGGGCTACAGTCATCAAACTGCACACATTTTAAAGGTAAGTGCACGCATGCCAACTGGTACCTGTCCCAGTACCGGTACTGCCGGTTCCCTTATACTCCAACTGGTACTGGTACTGAAGTTTTGGTCCCGCCAGTACCGGGGCAAAATTATTAGGGAAATTCCTAATTGAACGAGGGTAAATGGGCTGATAATCGTGTATGGTATACTTGCGCGACATACTTTCAACTTATTTGTGAATGAACATACCAAACCATTCAAACGGTGCATGTTCTGCCTGCACCACGACCTCGATCAGGCTGACCATTTTAACTTTTCAAACGTGGCATCAAAGACAAAGAAAGTGCTGTCATCGGCTACTTCAAAGAAATTATTCTGTGGCGACATCAAAGTAATCATAAAGCACGATCTTCGTGCTTTATGATTACTTTGATGTCGCCACAGAATAATTGGCACGATGCCATGTTTGTCTTGCGATCTTGGGGAATGGGGTGGTTTGAATATGAATTTCTCCTATCTGATTCTGATATGTCATCCTATTGTTGATTTGTCCCAGTACCGGTTTTTGATTGGATTGGCTCGGTCCCATCCCACTACCAGTTATGTTGGTACCGGCAGTACCTTGACATGCCTGGATTAGTGGGAGGATGTGTCACACATCTTAGCTGGGTCAGTAATGCTCTTTTAAAATCGGTCAATATTTGTGTCTCAGCCATAAGTCAGAAATGAATTAAACTACTATTTTCAAATTTCACACAAATGGTAAGGACAGAAGGTGTGTTGCATGTAATAATCACTCATGCATATTCAAGGTTGAGGTCATATTTGTTCAAGGTCATGAATGGTGTCTCAAGCATAATTCAGAAACTATTGTGGCTATAATGATCCAACTTCACACAATTATATAGGACAATGAGAGGATTTGTCACGCACCAAAGCTGGATTCATAACTTCAAGGTCAAGCTAACATTTTAAAGTAACGCTTAAAAGCAGTCAATATTTGTGTCTCAGCCATAACTCAGAAACACATCAAGCTACTATTATCAAACTTCATGCAAAGATCGATGAGAAGCTGTGGCGTGAATAATAGTTGCATGTGCATCTTCAAGGTCACGCTTGACCTCCATATGCTCAAGGTCACAAATCTTGTCTCAAGCATCATGCAGGAACTGTTTAGGCTACCATCATTAAACTTCACACAATTATAAAGGACAATGGGAGGATCTGTCGCACACTGTCACACACCTTAGCTGGGTCTGTAACTTCAGTGTCTGGAGTGTGGTGGCTGAGTGGTTATGGCATTGGACTTTAAACTGAAGGTTCTTGCCTTGATCCCTGCCAGGGTAACAGCATTGTGTCCTTGGCCAAGGTTCTTAATCCTGATTGCCCACATGGTGGCATGGTGGCACTGCATTAAGACATACAACATATCGATGGTGCACTTGTCTTCAACCAATGCTAACCCCCCTGTTAGGGTTAGCATTGGTTGGAGAGTATGACGGTTGCTCACTATTTCTCTTCTCTGTTTCTCTTCAGATACTCTGGCTTCCTCTATAATGTAAAACTGTCCGATGTGAGGTGACTCTGGCTGTCAAAAGTGTCATTAAACCACAATGAATGAATATATAAATGACTTCAAGGTTGAGGTCACACTTCAAGGTCAACATTAAAAATGGTCAGTAATAGTGTGTTGGCCATGACTCAGAAATGAAGCCAACTACAATTATCAGTCTTTATATAAATGTAAAGGACAGTTTGAAGATGTGTCATGTATAATAGTTGCTTGTATATCTTCAAGGTCAAGGTCACTTTTGCCTTATTGATCACGTATCAGGCATAACACAAACTACTGGGGCTACTATCATTATTTATTTATTTATGAAGGTTTAACGACACATTAACTGCCAATGTCATATCGTGTCTGTATCAGTTTTACGGGTGGAGGAAGCTGGAGTGCCTGGAAGGCTACTATCATTAAACTTCACACAATTATAATGGACAGTGGTAGGATGTGTTACACATTACAGATGGGCCTGTAACTCTAGGATCAAGATCACACTTAATCATGTCTCGGCATTAAGGTTTTTTGGGGGGAGAGGAGGCATGTGTGACCTTGTGAACTCACGAAAGTGGAGCATTGCTTGCTTACGAGATTGACCAGTTTTGCAATGCTGGCTTAACTGGTAGAGTGCTGGAAGCCAGAATTTGGGCTTTACTCTGACATGCAGTGACCATAATGTAAAGGCCACATGTTCAGTGAATATGCTTCATATTATCTTCGAAGTGAAATGATTTAGTCTGTATAGGTTTGCCTTGTTACAATTTATGGGAGAGTGCCTTTAGGCACTCTCCCATAAATTGTAACAAGGCAAAGACATGTGAACAAATTTTGATGGTCAAAAATAATTTAGCACTCTACCAGTTAATAGAAAAGGTTGCCAACATCAGTGGCAAAAGTCAATGGAAGTGTGTATGCAGTAGAATCATAAATGATTGATGTAATATGACTTTATAAATTAAGGTTTCAGTGGGAGGTCGCAATATGGTCATGGAGAAGCCTGGAATTGAGCAATCTACCATTTGCAGAATGAGGTCCCCAGAGTGTGAATTTGCTGATGCTGTCCCATACAGCTACCCTGCTGTGCTTGGAAGTATCACCAAATTCACCCTCTGGGATCTCATTCTGCAGATGACAATCTGCTTATTCCCAGGCTTGGTCATGGATGCTAAACGTGACTATGAATTGTAGAAAACAAACAATTTCCAGCCCTGTCTTATCCAGACTTAAATGTATTTATCTCTGTTTTGGAAACCCATGGTGCATGTAGTTAACTCTGGGTTTTAAATGGATAAATTTCAGGATGGATTCAAATTAACATAAAAATCAACATTGTTTTATTATTTTAAGCTCAATAACTCTTAAAATACTTGATGGAATGGCATCATTTATTGGTATGCAAGTGTATCTTATTGATGCTTATCCTCATGTTCAGAGCATGTGCCATTCAGAGTATTTTTGTCAAAGTTATTTCCCTTTATAGACTTGGAATTTGTTTCATTTTTACCATCCGTCACAGCTTAGGTGCAATCTTGCTATTTTTTGTTGTCTTTTTCTTCCCAATCAGATCATCAGAAATATTTAACTTTTACCGCTGTGTCAGTGCAAGAAACCACTATCGTCGCTCAGTTCAAAAGTTTTGAAAGCCCCTTCAGTAGCATTGCATTGGAATATTGTTCACTCAATATTAGGAAAAATGTCCTTATTAAAAGTTTTATCATGATTTATTAGAGTTCCAGGAGGCACTCCCCAATAAAATATAACAAAACATTTATTATCAAAATCTGGCTAAACTAAGCCCCTTGATGTTAACATGATATCTTTGGAAAAGAAATACACTTGTTACAAATCACCTTTTGAAAAATAATTTAGCACTCAACTGGTACCAGTCAAGTTACTCTAAATGAATACTTAATGTACATTAACCCTTTACCAAACACGAAAAGCAGACAACACTTGCAAATAGAATTTCGAATAACTATTTTTTACTTTTTGCATCAAAACCATAGCATATGACCCCTCATTGGAATGAGCTCACTGAGCTCATTCCAATGATGGGTCATAAGCTGTGGTTTTGAGACAAAAAAATTTTTAAAATAATGAAAATTGAATGGTGACTTTTGTGAATATCGCTGTCTGGTTTTGGTTGTTACGTTGGGTAAAGGGTTAACAGCACCTGACTACTCTGGTGCATGTAACCTTCCATTTACAAAACCTCAAATACATATTTAATAAAAGTCTTGTATGTTGTCTCTTGTTCTAAATTACAACCTTTTGCTTCTGATTTCCAGAATTATGCTGATTTTTGATAAACCAGTTTACTCTGAATGCTTGTTTGTAATTGCTTGATCAGAAATGATGTTATCATTGACTTTGCATGATTTTATAACAAGGCTTCTGCATGTTTTGAAATTCTTGGAAAAATGATGTAATTCCAAGCTTATATTCATTGTTTGAAAACTCTTTTTATCTTATACCTGTTGAAGATATAGCCCATGTGTTATAGATTATCTATAACACATACCCCTATGTCATATAGATTGGAGAACAGACTATAGTCTTTTTCTATATTATAATATAATGATGACATTTGCAAAATTGTTTATAAATCGTGTCAAATCTGGTGAAATTGATTATCAAACATATTTTTGTCATAAATCATAAGAATTGAGGCGTAAGTATATTTTCTGTAATTGTTTTCCCAGTTACAGGGCCACTTTCTAAGGGGAACTATACTCTATCATTCACTTGAATTTGTAGCCTTGTTACGCACCAACAGCTTTTCTGGGCACATCACATGTATTCATGCCCAACAAGAGAAAGCAGTCGACTCCACTCCAGATGAGTCGACATTTTGACGCGAAATCATCCCCAAAACCCTTTTAAAAATGCAGAAAAGAACAAAAATGGTCGGTATAAGATAAATACAACAATACCATAGTGTGTTTTGATATCTTTGATATCTCAACTCGTTGAAAGTGAGTTTTTTTCGCTCGGCAAGCCTCGCAAAAAAAACTCACTTTCAACTCGTTGAGATATCAAACATATCAAAACACACTATGGTATTATCGTATATGTTTCTTGATTTTCTGCTTATAATATCAACAAAACTCATGGAATTTTTGTGGAGCATGGTGGCTCAGTGATTAGAGCACTGAGCAATACACTTAACCCTTTACCCAACGTAACGGCCAAAACCGGCCATCGCTATTCTCAAAAATCGCCAGTTAATTTTCATTATTTTTTCATCTTTTGTCCCAAAAACATAGGTTATGACCCCTCATTGGAACGAGCTCGTCGAGCTCGTTCCAATGAGGGTCATAACCTATGTTTTTGAGACAAAAATGAAAAAAATTAGTTATTCAAGAATTATTTTTGCAAGTGTCGTCTGCTTTTCATGTTAGGTAAAGGGTTAATCCTTATTGACCACATGGGGGCACAGTTGCACTGTACTAATGCATACTGCGTGTCGATGGTGTACTTGTCGTCAACCATTGCTAGCGTTGCTTGTGCTGAGTTATTAACCCTTTACCCAACGTAACGGCCAAAACCGACCAGTGCTGTTCTAAGAAATCCCCAATTAATTTTCTTTATTTTTTGTCTCAAAAATATAGGTTATGACCCCTCGTTGGAACGCGCTTGTTCCAGTGAGGGGTCATAACCTATGTTTTTGAGACAAAAAATGGAAAAAAAGTTATTCAAGAATTGTGTTTTGCAAGTGTCGTCTGCTTTTCATGTTAGGTAAAGGGTTAAGTTGGTGAGTCTGACAGTTGCTTGCTGCTGCTCTATGGTATTCTCTGTGTACTTCGGCTTCCACCACCTGATAAAACTGTCTGACATGATGTGACCCTGGCTGTTGAAAGTATTGTTAACCTCAATAAACAAACAAACATGGACTTTTTATTATATTGTTAAACCAGAGTTTAAGATAGTGTCTCTCTGGCTTCATTAACCCGACCCATTCCCCTCATCGATCATAGTTGGTCCTAAAATTGATTTATCATGCTCAGTGATTTTAGACACATATTTGGGAGACCGATATTTCCATAGAACTTCTAGTTGGAATTGCATCCAATATGGATATATTTACCCATGCACATCATTTTGTTAACCCCTAAAAGTGTCCTTGAGTAATGCACTTCATCCCGATTAGCCCCCGTCTGGACACAATGATGCTGTGAACTAAGGCATACTGCTTGTCGATGGTGCACTTGTCTCCAGCCAATGCTAACCCTGCTTGTGCGGTATAAGTATGTTGAGGAGTCTGATGCTCAATGGTTCTTTTGATACTCGGGCTTCCTCCACCATATAACTGTCCAACACAAGGTGATCCTACCTGTAAAAAGTGTCATTAAACCCCGATAAATAAATAAGTTACCCTTAAATGCCTAATTTTGATCTAGATAGATTTTCTTGCCTTTGAACAGGTTCCACAAATGGCATTCTTGAGTTAGTTTTTCAGACATAGTTGATGCACCCTGATAATGGTTCGTGGTCATGTCTTGGCGTCCTCTGCTGGCAGCCAACACTTGATCAGAAGCCACTGTGAAACAACTGGACTTACAGGTTGTAATATGGTGGAATCTCTGAAAAATTGTCCAGGCCATTTAGGGTTAAGAATCTTTCAAACGACTATGGCATACTTTGACTAAACCTCCCAACAATGTACATGCATAATCCTGTCTGTTGATTGATTGATTGATTGATTCTTTATTTCACAATAAAACATATACACAATAATAAACAATAATGACAATGATAAAATTACATGAAAACACATCTGTTTATTGTGGGGAATAACATAGCCAGATTGGCTTCTTCCTGTTATCCCCAATGGCTTTCTGCCTGTTAGGACTTGGTGACCAGTGCCTCATTTGTGAGTTCTCCAAAGTGTGCAACATGTTCATAAATGATTGGAAAAAAAATAATGACTTCAAACCTGTGATTGGGTTTTAATCTAACCATTGGTGCTGAAAGTAAATTGACCCTCTGTAATGGGAATGCAGCAGCTCAGTGGTTACAGCACTGGACAGTTATCCCTAGTGTGGATCAAACCGCAAGAATCACAGTTCGATCCCCACCAGGGTAAACTTCATTGTGTCTTTGGTCAAGACTCTTAATCCTGATTGCCCTGGTGGGGGCATTGTGGTGCTGTGTACTAAAGCATACTGCATTTCGTGTGAAAAGATTTGAAAGGAAGCAAATTGGGCAGCCAGTTTCAAATGGAAGCGAATAGCAACTTAAGGTTCGAAATTGAATCAAATATTGAATTTGCAGGCAAGCCAGAAAATAAGCAGACTGTCATCTTTAGAATGAGGTCCCCAGAGGGTGAATTTGGTGATGCTACCCTGCACAGCAGGGAAGATTCTCTAAATTTACCTTCTGTGAACCTCAATCTGAATCAAAGTTCCAGGCCTAAATAGAAAGAAGTACCCAGAAGATAAATTGGCACACTGTATTGGATAGCATCAGCAAATCCACCCTTTGGGGACCTCATTCTGCTTGTTTGCTGGGCCCTTCTCAGGCAATGATGTGGAATTCCCACTTTTCAGGGGAATTCCTCTTTTTTGCACACCTAGGAAGCATAGTTATTTCATTGCAATAAGCAGAAATATTTATCGAGAGGGTAACCAATCACATCTTTTTCGAGAATAAAGAAAAAGATGACACAAAGTTTGTTATTTTTTTTCTCCAATATATATAGTTAGACTGTTACTATAGTTGAGCAATCATTGGTTTGAGTAAATTACAAAATCAACATGAGATCAATAATAAATTTAAGCATGTAATTAATTACACCTCTGTTTTTAAGAAGTAGTGACCATATAAGAATCACTTCTGCCATTCATCCAACAGAACATTTTGATGCCCATATGCACATCCATCTATCATTGAGGGCATTACCAATCAGATGAACTGTGATCCAGTTAGTATAAACACTGTTCTTGTTGGGAGTGAACACTGATTAGATGCCAACAGTTATTTAGAAAGAAGTTGATTTTGAGGGGTTTTTTTTTTCAAAAAGCTGACCTGCACATTAGTCATGACAGCCATTTATAAATTCAAAACGATATTAAAATTTGAATGTCAATTTCTGTGAAAAGTGCTGGCTTTACTTTAGGTAAAGGTTTAACACTTTAACTAATGAAGCGGCTTTATTCGCCCGTGTAACTTACAAATTGAGCAGTTGAAAATAAAAATTTGTAGCAAAACCATACCTTGGGACCCCATCATTGGAACGAATTCACCAAGCTCGTTTCAGTGAGGGATCACATGATATGATTTTGTTGAAATCTTTTTTAAAAATTTGAGAAAAGTATAAATAAAATAACAAATTTTGATATCATGTGCTTTGGTTAAAGGGTTAAGGAGAGATATAAATTAATCTGTGATAATGTAACAGTTCATAAATTCTGTTACGACTTTATTATAGTGCTCATGCAAATGAGGAAATGATCAGTTAAAGAGGACCAGTACTCGCATTGGTCAAATGTTGCTGCATAGAAAATGTTATGGGTGGATAACTAATAAAATGTCTGCAGAATGCAGTTTCCCCCCTGGCTATATAATACAAGCACTTGTGGGCTGAAACACTTCTTGTTTTTATGTTTTATTCACAGAATTTAAGAGTTATTGTTGTTAGTGAAATGGATTACTGCCTTTTTACTGTGATAAACAAGTTCTGTTTCAGTGGTAAAATTGGACCCAGTAACAACTGCCTGTCATGTGAGTTGATCCTCTGAAGTAGGAGGCATAGGTATATATGTTTGGCTAAGCTTCACTTCATGTTTGTGTTGCATTCATGGTATAGCCATAGGATATGGAAAGTGATCTAAACACCATTAAATAGATAATTAATTAAGAGTTATTATTATGCCAGTAATTGTTATTGATCAATCAGCTTCATTATCTAGTGACCGTATATGAGACTGTGTATCATCGAGCTGACCGTATATAGAGCTCATATACGGTCAGTTCCGACATTTTGTTTTTGACATCCAATGCTCACTTCGATGTTTTTCCTAATTTCGCGTGTTCAATGAACAACAAATAATTTTGCATGTATGTCTGTTGAGCAACTTACAACTATAATACATTTCTTCCAGTCTTTGAGAAATTTTAATAAAGAAATGTAAATGAATACAATAAATAAACCACTAAAACGACATGTATAGAAGCCAACTGGCACTGTCTGAGACGAGAACTCAAGCGAGAATCCTTACCCAAATAATCTGCCCTTCTCAGTCAAGCAAATATTTTCGAGTTACTCCCCCTGGACTGTAAATTTTATCATCTGTTTTGTTTTGATTTAAATGATTGAACTTGAAGATTGATCGATATCGAACATAATTTACACTTATGGTTGTGTCTCTTTCAAAGGACTGGCATAATAAATACGTTATGGGGCTTTCAGGGGACGGATATGGTGTGATATAAGGCTCAGTGAGATCAATATTAGGCTCGGCCTTCAGCCTCGCCTAATATTGATCTCACATCGCCTTATATCACACCATATCCACGCCCTAAAAGCCCCATAACTTATATGGATTGAAACTCCACTCTGTGAGTGTTTTAGAAGAAATTCATTGTTCTTGTATTATAGCTAGTTCTGGCTTTAACCTCTTAAGTCCCCACACAGCCTCAAATTGTCCCTTTTATATTGTTCTGAAAACACTGTCCCAAGTTTATTCTTCCTTGAGAACTCTAGGATGCATTTCTCTTGACAGTGTTTTTACATTATTGTTGGCTGCCTGTACAGGCAGCCAACAATGATGTAGAAATACTGTTAAGTCATCTGCAGTTGTGAACATGTGTATACAGTAGTTCTTAACATAAAATTAATATGAGGACTTGCAGTACGGCCGCCGTGGACTGGTCACTTTCCACGGGTGGACAATAATTCTACAGATACAATACTATATCATTCCAAATAATAATTATAGGAATATTCATTGGGAATTTAATTAATGCAACACCAGGTACAACCCTTTTGCTAATGATGATTTTAATTACCTGGAAAATGCATGCATGTACATCACTGCCCACATGTAGATTACGACCAGTGCATGGCTGTACTGTAAGGATTAATCACCCCCTTGGGAACCTCAGGAAGTGGACATGTTTTTTTTTTACTGTGGTAAACAAGCTCTGTTTTACTGGTAAAATAGGACCCAAACACCAATGCTTGAGGTGGAAGTCCTCTAAAATGGGCAGCATGGATATAAATGATTGACTGAACTTGACTTTATTTCCATGTTCTGGTCAGGTTTAGTCATTGTGCAGAAGTATGTGACCTTAAACCCCAATAAATCAATAAGGTTTATAATCATGAAAAATTTTGCAAATGACCTTCACTTTTACAGATTATCATCATACTTCTTACGGTCCAGATGCAAAATCATGCGGAGGTAACATATTTATAGAACATTCTATTAGTAACATTTCAGTTTTATTTTTCTTTTCTGTCAGAATGAAGAGTGTGTGCTTTGAGGACAGCTTGTCTGATGCTTGATAATAATATTCTTAAAAGAACTGCACTCCAAAAAAAAAGAACTTGTTCATCTTTCCCAGACTTTCTTTCCACTGTCAAGTTGATATCTCTCTTACTCAGTCATTGACATATTTCTTAATGCCCAAGTCATTGTGAGGAAGGCAGTTTTTGTCCATCCAAAACGATCTCTTAAAAGCATAGGGTGCCATCTGCAATGCATAGGGAAGAAAGTTTTAGTCACAAATTGTCCCTTGAAAGCATAAAGGTGCCGACTCCAATGTGTGAAGAATCAAGTTTTGTGGTCCCAAATCTTTCCTTGACAACATAAAGATTCTATCTGCAGTGTATGTGGAAGAAAGTTTTAGTCACAAATCATCCCTTGTAAGCTTAACCCTTTATCCAATGTAACAACAAAAACTGGACAGCACCATTCTAAAAAATCGCCAATTAATTTTCATTATATTTTCATTTTTTGTCTCAAAAACATAGGTTATGATCACTCTTTGGAATGAGCTCATCGAGCCCGTTCCAATGAGGAGTCATAACCTATGTTTTTGAGACAAAAAATGAAAAAATTTGTTATTCAAGAATTTTTTTGCAAGTGCCGTCTGCTTTTCATGTTAGGTAAAGGGTTAAAGGTGTCAACTGCAATGTTTGAGCAAGAAAGTTTGGCCACAAATATCCCTTGAATGCACAAAGGTGCCAACTGCAATGTTTGAGCAGGAAAGTTTAAAATGTCCCCTGAATGTATAAAGGTGCCAACTGCAATGTTTGAGTAGGAAAGTTTGGCCACAAATATCCCTTGAATGCACAAAGGTGCCAACTGCAATGTTTGAGCTGGAAAGTTTAAAATGTCCCCTGAATGTATAAAGATGCCAACTGCAATGTTTGAGCAAGAAAGTTTTGGTCACAAATGTCCCTTGAATGCATAAAGGTGCTAATTGCAGTGCTTTAGCATTTTTGGCCCCTCCTTAAATTTCTATTTTCAAACCCAATAAGCTGATTTAAACCAAATTTGGTAAGTGCAGTTATTGGATCATAAGTGCATGATCCATACCAGAAAACCTTCCATTTTTGCTGCATTTCCATGGGAACCACAGGAGCAAAAAGTAGAAAGTTTTTCAAACCCCCCATGTTTCCAAAACTGAACAGAACAGAGAAATGTTATTTGGTATGAAGCATCCTTAGGACCAGTTGAATCAAACGGGCAGAAAAAATTGCAATCAGTTGTATCATAGGGTAGCTTATGTTTGGGAATTGAAAAAATGCTGAGTCAGTATATTTTCAAAAAATTTTTAAATCTTCTTCTCCAAAGGTTCTGGTCAGAATTGTTTGATATTTGATGTACAACATTCATAGGAGGATCAGATTCAAGTTTGTTGAAATCAAGTCCCTGTGTTCATATTTTCAGAGCCCAAACTTTCCCTTAGTTTAATCTAAGGGAAAATTCTTCTAAAATCTTCTTGTGATCCACCAGTGAGAATCTTTTGATACTTAGAATATAGCTTTCTTATGTGGGTCAGTTTCAAGTTTGTTCAAATCAAGTACCTGGGTTCATAGTTGGGTTCCTTGTGGGAGCCCTGATTTTAACTTTATGCAATATGAGGAATACTCCTTGAAAATCTATTTCTTCTGCTCCACAGGAGAGAATTTTTTAGATTTTTATATTTAGTATTCTGCATCCTTATTGGGGGGGGGGGGGGGGGGGGGGGGGGGGGGGGGCGGGCAGATTCAAGTTTGTCTGTGGATTCATATTACCACTCCCATGTGAGCCCAAATTTTAACTTGCTTCAATATGAGAAATACTCTTTTTCCAGAAATACTAGCTGGAATCTTTTGATATTTGGTCTTCAACATACTTAAGAGGGTCAGATTTAAGTTTATTCAAATCAAGGGCCTGGCTTCATATTTGGTGCTTTATCAGAGCCCAAACATTATCTTGGTGTAATATACCACTCAAAGTTTTCTAAGCATCAAATATTTGACACATCATTGTGAAATCTGCTTGTGACATGTTTGCGATATTTTTGGTGGATATGATTGAGGAATGTATTGAGATGGTCCCCAGTGTTTACATTAGCTCTCTTGACAGGCAGACTTTTTGTGACAGTCATGGAAAGCATGTACCCATTGATTTTCATGATGTTTTCGTGTACTGTCTATGTGTACATGACATGTATAGGGTATTCAATCTTCACTTCAACACAAACCCTTCTGATTTAATGATTGAATATGGCAAATGCAAATGTAAGAAGACATTTGTCTGAAGCAGAAATGTGGCGGGCTGTAGGGATGGTGGAGCGAGGGGCTACCCATTGTCAGGTTGGTGAAGCCTTTGTTGTGCATCATATGGTGATCACCAGAGCCTGGGCAAAATTTTAGCAGTATGGCACACCAGTAAGACGGCATGGGGGGTGGCAGAGACAGGTCAACATCTGCAGCTAAAGACCGGTTTTTGATCAGTCAGGCCTGTAGGAACCGCTTTGCCACAGCAACCCAGCTTCGCAGTGACCTTCAGAATGCATCTGGGGTAAATGTTTCGAAGTAGACTATCCGGGCAAGGTTGCACGAAGGTGGTCTCCGATCGAGAAGACCATGTATTCACATTCCACTGTCCCAGAACCACCACCAGGCATGATATGAATGGGCCATGGACCACGTTGGATGAACCAGAGAAGATTGGCGACCTGTCCTTTTTACAGATTAGTCAAGGTACTGCCTAGACCAGACAGGTAGGCGATCTTCGGGTACTAAAACAGCTTGTGTCTGTCAAGAATTACTTTTAACAGCCATTGAATTCTCAATGTTGATAAACCTAATCAGCTTCAATGCAGCCAATGAATGTGTCCTTAACAAAATCTGATTCTTGCTTTGTCAGAATGAACCCTCCTCTTACACAGCATAGATATTATAGTCACATCCTGTGGTATTTCGTAAAGCTTTTGGCACTCTACCAGTTAATTGATGATAAATATCCAGCTAGTTGAGTTTTTCAGAAAGCGGTTTCTTGAGAGTGAATTTCTTTGTATTGTTCATGGTGTTGTGAGTTTATATGAAAAATATAATAGTCCTTGAAAATCATGGTCTGAGTCCTTGAAAAGTGCTTAAATAGGTTTTGTCCATTTTTTTTTCCAGAGTTATGGGCCTTTTTCCACTTTTTTCAACTTAGAAACCCTTGGCAGGGGATACCTGTGGCACTGCACCTTGTTCATATTCTATATGTTACAAAACTAAATGTACATCTAGGGGGTGTGGTACAGACTATAAGTAAACCATGGTGACCCAGCATTTTAGAAAATAGGTCATATTTTCTTGTGGATGATGCATACTTCAGACAGTAAATAATATTTTTACAATTTTTTTTGTTTTCTTTTTATTCATTTTCTGTTTCTTAGTGAATTGAGTTTTCAGTGCTCCTTAACTTTTTACCTAACAAATTGGCCACATTTGAATGTGTAATATGCTAACTCAGTTGAAAATTTTTTCTAAAAATTTCACCAGAGCCATAGCATGTGACCTCCTTATTGGAACGAGCTCGATGTGCACATTCCAGTAAGGGTCACATGATGTGGTTATGGTGAAATTTTTTGAAAAATCTGAAAAAATAATATTTAAAATAATAAATTTTGATATTGTCTGCATTAGGTAAAGGGTTAATTATTCTTTTGAATGGTTAGCATGCTAGGCACTGCTTGATTGAGTTTACTACTAACCATCTGTGAAGAAATCTCATAGTCCAGTTGGAGAACCATAGGGCCTGATTATGTGTGACAGTGCAATCTGTTTCATTTTTAACTTTTACTGGGCAAAGAAGTATGGTTCCACTTCACAGTTTTCTGGGCATTGCCAAAAATGACATGTCATACCCTCTCTTCAAATGCAAATATTCCTTAACTTAGCTAAGTAACCCATAGCATGTATTACATTTTCCAAATCCACTAAGAACATACTGCACTATCAAAGTAGAAACAGACAAGCTAAATTTGGTTGAAATAATTTACTGCCAAATGTAAGGCTTCAACCTGGAAAAAAGCTTTAAAAAATGCCCAAATCAGTCATTTTCAGCTACCCTGTACCATCGAAAGCAGAATTTTCGTATTTCCACCACTTAACTACCCCTGGAGCATATCATCCCATGTTTCTAAAATGTGAAAACAATTATTTGTTTCTGTCTCCTTTTTTAGTTACATGCCTGGTAACAACTCAGTGTAACAATGACATTTTAAAAAACAGTCAATTATTTGAAGCCACTGTTTCCAATAATTCCTCTGGTATTTTACCTGTAAGCATCAAACTCCCAACTCTGTGACCAAAACTTCAAATTGTGTTGTACAACAAATATCTCAACATAATCATATATCTGATATTAAACATAGATTTCTGATTTACATGGCGTTAGTTTCACATGCTCTCAGTTTAGAATTTTACCTCTGTGCAACACTGCAAAACTGTAACGCAGAACCTAAAAAGATTTGTAATGAGTGTTTACAAGGTGCTCATTTTCATTTGAAGATATTTTCACTGAGAAATAGTAATAGTATTTTGGGAAATTTTGTTTCAGAAAGTTCTGTTACAGTTTATTCTGGAGGGGGCCTTGGGAAGCGTTAACTTTTTGAAACTGATTATATTAAAAAGGCAGTCTATCACTCACTGATATGCAATAAATTGTATAATCCTGCATTAAGTTGGTCCAAAGTTATTCAAAATTTTGTAGGATAACCTTTTTTTTTATCCTCAAAAACCGCCCGGTTCAGATGAGAGTTTCAAGCAAATTTATCTTAACCCTTTGAGACTTTAATTATCCTGACGTTCAAACGTCACTGGAAATTCAGTTTCTTCAAAGTTTTTTTCAAAATGCGACATCAAATGTAGGAAAGTACAAATAACAAGATATTTTTCACATTAGTGATTATCTGGTTGATGGCTAGATCATTTTTGGTGATCTGAATTTGTTATTCAAAACTTGTTTTATTGGCACTCTCCAATAATTTGTAATAAAACAAGTTTGTATAAACAAAATATTATTTGTGTTTGAATGAATATGAAATATAAGCAAGGAACATTTTGGCTTTTGCTCTGGTATCCTCATTTTTTGAAAGCCCTAATAGTAGCTTCTAGCACTTAACCAGTTAAGAAGACTTGACAGCAGGATTATTAGCTCACCTGACTGAAAGTCAGGGTGAGCTTTTCTGATCACTTTTCGTCCGGCGTCCGTCATCCGTCGTGAAGGTGGTGTTTGGGCCTTTTTCTCCCAAACCACTGGCCGCATATTAATGAAATTTCATGTGAGCAGGGGCTATATAAGGGCATTTTGATTTTTTGTCAAATTAGGTTTCAGCTCATATTGAGCAGAGGGATGGGGCAAAAATGCTCCATTTCTTAAAAAATCTTCTTCTCAAGAACCAGCAATAGCAGAAACTTGATATTTGGTATGCAGCTTCCTTTTGAGGTGCAGACTCAAGTTTCTTCAAGAGAAGTTTGTCGGGCATTATTTGCCTTCGTTATGGGAGGGGCAAAAATTTTGGCCACGCCTAAAATTTCTATTTTCAGAACCGTCAGGTCGATTTGAACCAAATTTGATATGAAGTAATAATGGGTCATAAGTAGTTGATTGATGCCAAAAAAAATTTTCTCATTGCTCCGTGGGAACCCCGGGAGCTAAAAATAGGAAAAACCTTAAAACTGCCATATCTCCAAAACTACATGGCACAGGGAATTCTTATTTTGTATAAAGCTTACTTTTATCTAGTAGAATAGAGTGGTTAAAAAAAATCCCTATCGGTTTGATCACAAGGTACTTTTTTCAGGACTTTGAAAAAGTGCTGAGTCAGCACTTTTTAACACTGTAGGCAATGGGAAAAAGATTAAAAAATCTTCTTCTCCAGATCCAGCAGGCAGAATCATTTGATATTTGGTATGCAACATTGTGGGGTGGATCTGATTCAAGTTTGTTCAAATCGGCTTCCTGGATTCATATTTGGGCTCACTATAGAAGCCCAAATTCGATCTTAGTGCATTTCAGGCAAATTTCTTAAAAAATCTTCTTGTTCAGATCGAGCAGGCAGAATCTTTTGATATTTGGCATGCAACATTGTGGGGTGGATCTGATTCAAGTTTGTTCAAATCGGCCACCTGGGTTTATATTTGGGCTCAGTATAGAAGCTCGAATTCGAACTTAGTGCATTTCAGGCAAATTTCTTAAAAAATCTTCTTCTCCAGATCCAGCAGGCAGAATCTTTTGATATTTGGTATGCAACATTGTGGGGTGGATCTGATTCAAGTTTGTTCAAATCGGCCCCCCTGAATTCATATTTGGGCTCACTATAGAAGCCCAAATTCGAACTTAGTGCATTTCAGGCAAATTTCTTAAAAAATCTTCTTCTCCAGATCCAGCAGGCAGAATCTTTTGTTATTTGTTATGCAACATTGTGGGGTGGATCTGATTCAAGTTTGTTCAAATAGGCCCTCTGGGTTTATATTTGGGCTCAGTATAGAAGCTTGAGTTCGAACTTAGTGCATTTCAGGCAAATTTCTTAAAAAATCTTCTTCTCCAGATCCAGTGGGCAGAATCTTTTGATATTTGGTATGCAACATTGTGGGGTGGATCTGATTCAAGTTTGTTCAAATCGGCTTCCTAGGTTCATATTTGGGCTCACTATAGAAGCTCGATTTTGAACTTAATGCATTTCAGGCAAATTTCTTTGAAAATCTTCTTCTCAAGATCCAGCAGGCAGAATCTTTTGATATTTGGTATGCACCATGCTTAGGGGGTAAGATTCAAGTTTGTTCAAGCCAAGTCCCTAGGTCCATATTTGTACTCACTGTGGGAGCTTGAATTGTAACTTAGTTCAAAATGAGGAATTTTCTTTAAAAATCTTCTCAAGATCCAGTAGGCAGAATCTTTTGATATTTGGTATGCACCATGCTTAGGGAGTGAGATTCAACTTTGTTCAAGCCAAGTCCCTAGGTCCATATTTGGACTCACTGTGGGAGCCCGAATTATAACTTAGTTCAATATGAGGAATATTCTTTAAAAATCTTCTTTTTTTTTTTAGATCCACTGGTCAGAATCTTTGGATATTTGGTATAAGCTTTTCTTAGGAGGAGCAGAAGCAACTTGTTGAAATCAATTCTCTGGATTGATATTTAGGCTACCATGTCAGGTGAGCGCCCTCAGGCCCCTTGGGGCCTCTTGTATTACTAATTTAAGCTGCGATAATATTTGGCTCAATCGTTGTCACTGAACACTATTTGGAAAAAAATAGGAATTGAGGTAAAAACTTGAAAAAATTGAAAATAATAACAAAACAAATGACCATAAAGTATAAACGCGCTGTTTGATTTCGTATGTCATAAGACATATAAAAGTACTAGTCAGGGATTACTTTGAATGTAAAAGATTATGCTTTCACTTGCCCTCACAGGTGGTGTATTTTGTAAAACAAAGTTATATAGCTGACCAGTTATTTAGTCAATAAAGGTTGATTGGGTAGGTGGTGGAGACCTCACAATGTTCTCACAGAAGGAACAGTTGAACAATGCCAAAGATACACATTTTATTTTTGTATTCATTAAAAAAAACACAGATAAATGAGAGTACAGTGGGATTGGAGTCACCTTGGCTGAAAGAGGTTATGAAGATTGGTGGCAGAGTGGATAATTGTGCTGGTCTCTTATTCCAGAGATCCTCGGTCGGGGGAAGTTCTCGAGGTGTTTGAACACTCTCTGTCAGCATTAATTGTGGGATTGATGCTGACATGGCGTACTGTCCTATCAGGTGGGGAATGTAAAATGGCTATCTTCTGTGAGAGAGACACACTCTGTGCAGGCTAAAGACCCTTCACAGTATTTGAGAAGGGCAAGGCCACAAATGCTGCTATGTAGGTCGTCCCACGCACCCATGCCACTGGGCCAAGGAGAGGTGTTAATTAAAGTTGTAAAACTTGCTCGCCAATCCTTGTAAAACAAAATCAGCTTAAAACAAAATAAAACAAAGGGTTAGGCCACACAAAGTAGACCTTCTGTTTCTCAGGCCATTATTTGTAAAATTACATGCGGGCGAGCGTTTTTTTATTTTATTTTTTATTTCAGTAATTACTTCTTTGCCATCAAAAGTTCATGTTCTTGGTTCAAGTTTTATACCTCATAATTTACAGAATAGCATGGGTGGTGGTGCATTTCATTCCTTGAGTGCAAGAAAGCTTTGCAATGCTAAAGCATTGCAAAGCCTTCTTGCACTCAAGGGACAAATTCATAAATTTTTTTAACTTGGGTAAAAATATCAGACATAAACCATTTAATTTTTATTTTTTTAAAATTTAAATTGGTTATAAAAAGAGAGCATGCAGCAGCCAAAAGGACCATGCGGGAGGGCCTGAGAAACAGATTTTTTTATTTTTTTAGGCCTTATGAAATTTTTTTTTTTTAACCTTTGTGCATATATCTTAAATTTTCAATTTGTACATCCCTGTGCACAATTGAAGTTGGAAGCCTGTCTATCCTGAGCATATGGATGCATTCAGACTGGAAGATAAAAGAATTTGTTTACACAGCACGGCTGTTCATTAAATTTAGTGTATTAAAGGAAAATCCACTGATCAGGTAGAAGTTCAGTAAGTGCAGTGGTTGCAAAAGTAATCTCTTTCTAGATCACATGTTCCATTCGAACCCTCAGAAGTGAAGAAGCAGTGCTTGTTTTCTGTGTTAAAGAAACTTTGTTTTACTGGTAAAATAGGACCTGGTCACCAATGCCTGAGGTGGAAGTCCTCTAAAAGAGGCAACATGGGTATATACAATTGGCTGGACTTGCCGTAATATCCTGGTGATGTTCTGGTCCCAGTTAGCCATTGTGCAGAAATATGTGACCATAAACACCAGTAAATAAATAAATAAATTCCTTGTTCAAATCACTATAGGATTGCGATCTCAGCATGATACCTTTACACAGTGAACCGAGATTTAACCCTTCAGTGCCTGGTTATTTTTATATATTTTTGCTGCACTTGGAAATTTCACATTATATGGCATATCAGCAGCCAAGACTTACATAGAAATAACTGCCTAGGTTCTTAGAATGTAACTTGCAAGTTTATCTAAGGACTTCCAGTTAGGGCACCTGTTTTGTTGCTGTAAAAGTAATCAGAATTTGGTTCCAAAGGGTTAAAAAATATATTGCAATGTCAACACTGAATCACGAAAAACAATAGAAAATAGTAGGTTTTTCTTTTTCAACAGGTGTGATTCTACAGTGATGTGGGCAGCAAAACAGAGAATTTGGTCCAGATCATGATTTGGCCAAAATTCTCTTATGAAATCAAAATACTTATGAAATCAGAATACTGTATGGCTAGTTAGTCAGGGTTCCTGCTGGGCCTTGGATTCAAGGAACTGACTTGAATTTGACTGAGGGCCATTCAAGGCCTTGAAAGCCTGGAGGCCTTGAAAATCCTTGAATATTCATGAAATAAAAATACTGACAAACTAAATAATCATAACTACATAGTTTTGTATGTCAGAATTTGTGATGGTTCTGTACTATCTAGAACCCTCTGGTTATAACCACCTCCTCCAGCTTCCTTTCAAGGGAAGTCGAAGAAGGTGGTAATGACCAGAGGAGCCTAGTTAGAATTATTAAATGCAAGGCCTTGAAAAGCCTTGAATTTGGCTATTGAAGGTTTTGAAAAATGCTGCAAAATGTTGAGAAATGGCCTTGAATAGCCTTGAATTTTATCAGTCCTTGCTTGCAGGAACCTTGATAGTGTAATCAATTCTCTGAACTGGTTTTAAGATGGGGTGCTGGTTTGATTGGTGTTTTAATTTCAGGGCTGATCTGATTGGCCTATATTCATGGTTGATCATTCAGTAACCTGGTGATATTATGTGGCATGTTATTGGATGGGGCTCTGGAAATGTTGGAACCTTTGAGAAGATCTATCCATCTGTGCCTGCATCTATCCATCTGTGCATCCATCCATCTGTGCATCTGTCCATCCGCAGCGATATCTTAAAAGTGAGAGAATGGATTTCAATTAAATTTGGTAGGGATTCTTGTGACCATCCACCCCTGCACATGTTTTAAAAATGTTGCTTGCATATTTTTCACCAGAGTTGTGGACCTTACTTATGCTTCATTGCTCCAGCTCTGCTGTAGGGGTATAATTGCCTTAACAATAGCTCTTGTTTTCTTTTGTTTTACTTCTGATGATACTGGTTGCAAGTTGATGGAGTGTGCATGTTTTTTTTCTTCATAAGTCATATTTCATGCAGTTTAACTTTATATCTTGATCCATCATGCTATCTAGTATGACTGCAAAAAAAAGAAGTACCTGCTTCCACACAAACATATTATTTCTTATTCAAAACAAAGTGCCTGGTCCACACTTTAACAAGTCAAGAAATCTTGTTCTACTTTAAGATTATTACTTGTACTTAAAAGAAAAGAAGAACAAATTTAAGTTGTTGATGATTTTTTCTGCAAACCTGCATACTACAGAATCAATTTGGCCAATATGCCAATGAGGTTTTAATTTTGATAACTTCATTTTCAGAGAAACAATATTGCATTGCCTTTTTTTCCTCTTTAATTTTGTTGTTGGAGAGTTTACCTTGTTTTCAGTGAAAAACTGAAGAAGTCTTCAGGATATTGTACACAACAACAATCTTTGGTGTCCATGTACTTTTTGGGAGTGCTTATGTCTTGAATTTGTTTGAATTCTAATAATTGTTGTACTAATATTTCTCATTCACTCATTAACCCTGTACTTAAAACAAATAGAAGATGATGCTTGAATATTTAATAATTTTAATTTTTGGCCTCAATGCATAGCTTATGACCCCTCATTGGAACTTCCTCAATTAACTTGTTTCAGTGAGTGGTCATAATAGGGTCCTGCAAGTCACATAATGTCGATTCAAAATCAAATCTTGAATTAAATCAAGTCTATTATTCAAAGTCGAATCAAACCTCAAATCGAATACAGGCATCTTGGAAGTCCTGATTGATAAAATATTCCAACTACATCATCAAGGCATGCCTTCGTTGAAGGCATGCCTTGATGATGTGGTTGGAATATTACCAAGTAAGGATTTTTGTTTCCAAAACAGAAACGGGTGTGAGAATTCTGTACTGGGCACTGCACAGGCCTAGCCATTAGCAAAAGTGAGCTGATCATCGATATTGCCTGGGAACCTTAAATTTGCTTTCAACAGTGGTAGTGACAAGTGAAACTGGAATTAATATGGATGCTTTTTATGTTAATATAGTGGAAACTGTACTGAGTCTTTCTTTTCAAAATTATTTATGTATAATTTCTATCTCAGCTATACATTCTGTGAGATGACTAAGATGAGTGATACCAAGCGGAATTCTATGAAAAGATTCAAAGGAAAATGAATCGGACAGCTGATTTCAAATAAAACCAAATACCAACTTAAGATCCGACATCAAATCGAATCTCGAAGCTTAGCTGGGCCCTAGGTCATAAGCTATGTTTTGGAGGCAGAAATTAAAAAAAGAAATTTGATTGGTCATTTATGTGAATAACATTTGCCAGTTATGGAGATTATTTTATGTAAAGGGTTAACAGCATCTTTTATGTTCTGATTTTAATTTAATGTTGTTTTTTTTTATATTTTGCTTGGTGAGTGTGCTTTGGTGCAAAGCTTGTTGGGAAGATTGCTCCATTGTTTGATTTTATCAGTGCTTCAGAAATAGAGAGTGTTATATTTGGATTCTGTTAGAAATTAGATCTGGCATTGAAACTTATCTTTTTCAGGGATAGATACACATTTGTGGGTTGTGTGGATAATTGGAATTAATTATGTGTCCTTACTTTGTAACTAATTGACTAAATGTAAATGTTTTGTGTATTAAAATTATTTCTTCACAATAAGTAAACTGTACATTTTTTGAATCTACATTAAATTGTCAGACAATGATTTTGTATGAACAGAGTTTAATTTCGAGATAATGTAACTGTTTCTATATAGATGTATAATACATTAATTAGAGGATCTATGTTTAGTCCCCTTTTTATTGTGAAATTTGTGAAACGATAGACCTAATTTATTTGTCAAGTTTATTTTACCCCATTTTACATCAGAAATTAAACTGCTAAATCTTTCATAAAAATACCTGACAACAAGCCTGGAGATAAGCAGACTGTCATCTGCAGAATGAGGTCAGCAGAGGGTAAATTTGGTGATGCTACCTTACACAGCAGGGTTGCACCACTAAATTTACCCTCTGTGAACCCCGATCTGAATCAAGGTCTCAAGCTTTAACAGAAAGAGGTACCCAGAGGATAAATTGGCTCACTGTATGGGATAGCATCTGCAAATCACTCTCAGGTGATGTCTTTCTGCAAATGACAGATTGCCTTTTTCCAGGTTTGTCCACCAAATCATAGAATGCAGGGCGACAGATATTTTTTAATGTATTTTAGAAAATTTTGAGTGTACAGCATCTGAAATTTGAATTTTTACCACCAATATAATGTATCTTACAGTAGGAAAGTATTTTCCCCAATATAAATAAAACATCTCTGGACAAAATACAAATCTGCATTGAGGGTAGCCACCGCATGTGTGATCATTTGATTAAAAAAAAAGGTTTTTCCACCTCCACTTAATTGGCATAGAGTTATTAAAAATGTCAAGGCCACTGTTTTTGATAACAGTAATTAAATGATAAATAAATCACCAGCTCAGTGAAATAAATTAGACAAGATCATTTTTTGCAATGATGATATTTTTATATAGGCCAACCATGCGTTAAACCTGAAAAATGAAGCACACATTTGAGACACTACCATAAACTTTAGCATTTTAATACAGTGGAGCCCACTTAATTGGATATCTCTTAACTGAATAACCCTGTTAATTGAATATAATTTCTCAACACAAAACCATTTACCATACCTCCAGTACAAATTTGACCTGTTAATTGAATATAGGCTATAGAGTAAACACCTGTTAAGTGAATAAAAAATCTTGTAACCTGTCAAGAAATTACCCCGACTCCCCCAGTTTTCCTTTGTTCATAGACCTATTTGGCCCCAGTACACCCAATACAGGCATTTAATCTATTATATCTTGTTTGACAGAGCTCATGGAGCTCTGTCAAACAAGATACAATAGAATAAATGCTAATTTTATCTCTAGAATACAGGAAAGTGACACAATCCCTGTTAATTGAATACTCCTGCTAATTGAATAATTGTCATTGACAAACTGGCTGTTCAATTAACAGGGTTCCACTGTATAGTACAAGTAGAACATTGAACGAGAATTACGTCATGCTCAGTGCTAGAGTGCAATACCATGATATCATGATCTTCATTCATAAAAAATCATTTCATAGATGTTGAATGATTGTGAAAACAGGCACTGTTAAAAACTGTACCCAAACAGGTCCTGGGTTTCTGAGATGGTTTACTGAAGTTGAGACCTTGTCGCTGGGCATACATCGACAAGTCTGTTAGGACGAGTCGATGTATGACCCAGAATCAAGGTTGAGACGTTAATACAACATCTTGGAAACCCACATGGTGGCAGCAAACTATATAGAACAGTTTTGTTTTCACACTTTATAGTAATGCAAAAAAATGTACTTCAGTAGGCAGAGTGATAGGCTATCCTGATCAGGACAGCTTTTCCCCTCACTTCAAATATTCCTGTACAAAAAGTCTAAATAATTGGTTCAAAGAGTCTTAAGATCTTCTGATTCTAATTCACTGTTTGAAATTCAGTAGTTTTGCAGCCAGTGAAATAAACCTTTTTAAAGTTATCTTTTTTATTTTGCCATTGGTGGGAGGGGGAAGGGGGAGACAAGGGGAAAATTAGCCCCCCAAAAATTAGCAATATATCTGAAATAATACTGAGAAGTTTTCAACAGTCCCCAGCTGCTTCCCTTCCTAATTCTTATATATAGTAGCATAGGATTCAGTGAAACCTTATTTATTTTATCATATTTCCTTCAGATTTTTACATGTGTGAAGATGAAGCTATCCAAGCCAAGCTACCTCTTCCCCTCCCCCCCCCCCCCCCTCTATCTTCCCACCATGTTGAAGTCCTAAAATGTTCTCAGAAACTAAAAGAAACTTGAAACTTTTAAAATCATTATCTTTTCCTTGTTTTAATTTATTTGTATATTTATTATACCCCCGCTTCGAAGAAGTGGGGGCTATATAGGAATCGCCCTGTACGTCCGTACGTCCGTCCGTCCGTCCGTCCACCCCCGCTTCGAAGAAGTGGGGGCTATATAGGAATCGCCCTGTACGTCCGTACGGACATACGTCCGTCCGTCCGTCCGTCCGTACGTCTTTCCGGACATGAAATTCTTGTGTGCGCAACTCCTCCTACATTTATCAATCAATTTGGACAAAACTTTTCAGACATCATCACTACTAAGTGAACATGCGCATATTCCAAGATTTTTGATCTGCGACAATTTTAACCAGGTTTTCTCCCTTTGACTTAGATTTATTGTGTCTTTCCATCCGAACAAATTCTTGTGTGCGCAACTCCTCCTACATTAATGAACCGATTTTGATAAAACCTTTCAAACATCATCTCTACTAAGTGAACATGCGCATATTCCAAAATTTTTGAGCTGTGGCAATTTTAACTAGGTTATCTCCCTTTAACTTAGATTTATTATGGGTTTCTACATGAAATTCTTGTGCGTGCAACTCCTCCTACATTTATCAATCAATTTGGACAAAACTTTTCAGACATCATCACTACTAAGTGAACATGCGCATATTCCAAGATTTTTGATCTGCGACAATTTTAACCAGGTTATCTCCCTTTGACTTAGATTTATTATGCCTTTCCGTCTGAACAAATTCTTGTGTGCGCAACTCCTCCTACATTAATGAACCGATTTTGATGAAACCTTTCAAACATCATCTCTACTAAGTGAACATGTGCATATTCCAAACTTTTTGATCTGCGACAATTTTAACCAGGTTATCTCTCTTGAACTTTGATTTACTATGGATTTTGGCATGAAATTCTTGTGTGCGCAACTCCTCCTACATTTATCAATCAATTTGGACGAATATTTACAGACATCATCACTACTAAGTAAACATGCGCATATTCCAAAATTTTTGAGCTGTGGCAATTTTAACTAGGTTATCTCCCTTTAACTTAGATTTATTATGGGTTTCTACATGAAATTCTTGTGCGTGCAACTCCTCCTACATTTATCAATCAATTTGGACAAAACTTTTCAGACATCATCACTACTAAGTGAACATGCGCATATTCCAAGATTTTTGATCTGCGACAATTTTAACCAGGTTATCTCCCTTTGACTTAGATTTATTATGTCTTTCCGTCTGAACAAATTCTTGTGTGCGCAACTCCTCCTACATTAATGAACCGATTTTGATGAAACCTTTCAAACATCATCTCTACTAAGTGAACATGTGCATATTCCAAACTTTTTGATCTGCGACAATTTTAACCAGGTTATCTCTCTTGAACTTTGATTTACTATGGATTTTGGCATGAAATTCTTGTGTGCGCAACTCCTCCTACATTTATCAATCAATTTGGACGAATATTTACAGACATCATCACTACTAAGTAAACATGCGCATATTCCAAAATTTTTGAGCTGTGGCAATTTTAACTAGGTTATCTCCCTTTAACTTAGATTTATTATGGGTTTCTACATGAAATTCTTGTGCATGCAACTCCTCCTACATTTATCAATCAATTTTGACGAAACCTTTCAAACATTATCACAACTAAGTGAACATACGCTTATTCCCAAATTTTTGATCTGCGACAATTTTAACCAGGTTATCTCCCTTTAACTTGGATTTATTATGGGTTTTCAAATGGGATTCTTGTGTGTGCAACTCCTCCTACATTAATGAACCGATTTTGAATACATGTTGCACATTGTAAATGTGTTTTTCCAAATGTAAACCATATATGTGTGGGCTCTTTAAGTATTCAGTGCTGTTCTGTGGAAGGCCACATGCAAATACAAATTTCAACAACAAAAAATGATCTTTATGTATACATTTCCTTATGGCCTTTGCCAACATGATCAGAAGTGCATTCCTCTAAAAATCCAAAGCGGGGGTATTAATCACCTTCAGTGATAGTTCTAGTTTTTTTAGATATCCAACTTGGGGCTTTGATTTGAAGGTACATGTAGAGGTGGGCAGTATTGGAATTTTAAATTTGGTATCGGTTTTGGTATTTTTAGGGGGTATACCATGGTATCAGTTCGGTATTCTGTATCTGACTTGACTGAGATTTGCTGTTAGGACCAATTTGCACCAGGATAATACAGAACAGGTTTTTCTTGTATTATTCTATTGCAGCGCCACAAATGCCACTGTTAATGAGCTCAACATTGACATTCTTTTACCTCCACAAATTATATCTCCAGTAATTTTGTGACTCGTCCCAAACACACCTTAACCTTCAAAACCCTATTTCAGGCTTTTGCGATCTCAAAACATGTCATCATTACGAGGTTCTACTGACAATAGACAGATCACCTAGGCAGTGATGTCTAGTCACGTCTTGGCTGCCTGTTAAGGCAGCCAAGACTTGACTAGAAATCACAGCTAAGCAACTGGACACATACAGGTTGTAGTCTACTTGGAATTCAGGACAATTTTCCTGTCCCTTAAGGGTTTAACAAAACTGAAAAGAAAATCAATCACTTCTTTCATGAAAATGAACCCTTCAACTCCTATCAAGCCTCAACAAGATCTAATAAGTTGCAGATGTAAGAAAATTTGAAAATTCAGACAGTTTTGGTATTCATTGATGGGTTCATTTCAATTTTTCGTTATACTCGTGATATCGGTATTGATTCAGTTTTTCGGTATATTGCTCATCTCTGTTTGGAGATATCCTGTACCATCTTTTTTTAGGAAAGAAATTGGTTTGGGGGAGGGGGTGTGATGGATGAAAAGGGTGAAATCGTGGTACACCAGTCTCTATAGAATCTGTCTTAGCAAATTATACTGAATCACATTTTCTCCAATGCTTTGATTCTTTGCATTATCAGATATAGGGCATATTTTGTTCTTTGAAAATGAAAAATGCATTTAAAAACGTGTCATTCTCGATAATACAAACTCTCCGTGTTTTGCCATGGATGCTGACAGTTATTCTAGTGAATCAATTATGTTCAATCATTTTAATATATGTTATTCTAATTGTTTTGACTTTTTCTGCAGCAGCCCAGAATCCACCCAGTCTGCGAGTGGTTCGCAATCTCCAGTGACTACTGAAAGCTTTGTCAGCCATAATTCTAGTGACAGTTCAACATCTTTTGCGGAAGGTGGTTTCTACTTGCTGAGGAAGGACACTGAGAGAAGAACAAATATCATTCAAATTCTCAATGAGGATTCAGATAAGGTAATACAGTGGAATCTAGAGCTTAACGATATTTCAATTTGTAATACCGAGTACAGTATTTTTTTAAATACTGCGATATGAGTAAATATCGAGTATTTATGAACTGACAATACTTGTTTGACATTACAATGCAGAATCCCAAACACACACAATACTGCCTGTACTTTGCAATAGTTCTCGGTTGGTATGAATAGTACCAAGTGTATTTGCTTTTGCAGAAGAACCATATCTAAATTAAATAAAAGCAATTGTAGTTTGTAACAAAGAAGAAATGATAAACTGTCCTTTATATCAAGAATGGGAGGTCTCTTTGCAGTAATAAAGTATTATCCAACTTGTCCATTGACTTACATGTATTTCGAACTACATTCTACACTGCACAAACGAAGAATGTGTACAAAGCTACACACTGTTTTTCCCATAGTTCCGTATAAGGAATTGAGGCACAGGTAATGGACACTTGGATCATACTAATAACTGTCATGGTCAAGAACAAATAAAAACACCATTGTTTTATTTAGTTTATTAAGTCTTGAAATAATTCAATAATTCGAGCAATAAACAAAACAATATAAAGCACTTTTTATGCAAACTGTCAAAAGGGCACATGGTGGCAAAAAGACGATATATACAGTTTCAATGAACATTAAGCAAAGTACAGGGTCACACAAAGAAGCTAACATTGTTCAGTAAATAAATCGCAAAACAGTCATGAGCCAATTTTTAGCTCAACTTTGGCGAAGCCAAATTTGAGCTTATGCCATGTCCGGTCGTCCGTCTGGCCGTCTGTCCGTCAACAATTCAAGACAGCTCGGGCTAGAGGCCGTATTTATGAACCGATCTTTACGAAACTTCTTGGGTACCTTTGTTATGACCGTGGGACGAGAACGAGTGTTTTTTGGGTCCGATTTGAAATTTAAGTTGGCCGCTGGCGGCCATTTTGTACAGACTTAGGTGAAATCAGATTTTTGCTCAGAACTTCCATATGAAAGCGTTGATTTGAATAATTTTTTGTATGAATGTTTAGTACCATGGGATACATCACATATAGTACGTTTTTTTTTCTTGTACGTAAATTATGCAAATTAGACTAACTTTGATGTATTTAGTGTTACTTTCAGCACTGTAAGTGCAAATGCCAATACGGCTCGGGCTAGAGGCCGTATTTATAAACCAATCTTTACGAAACTTCTTGGGTATCTTTGGTATCACCGTGGGACGAGAACGAGTGTTTTTGGGTGTGGTCCAAAATTCAAGATGGCCGCTGACAGCCATTTTGTACAAAATTAGGTGCAATCAGATTTTTGCACAGAACTTCCATATGAAAGCGCTGATTTGAAAAAATTTTGGTGTGAATGTTTAGTACCATGGGATACATCACATATAATACAGGTTTTTTTCTCGAGCAGAAATTATGAGAACGGGTGTTTTTGGGTGTGGTCCGAAATTCAAGATGGCCACCAGCAGCCATTTTGTACCAAAATTAGTGCAATCAGTCTTTTTTGTACAGAACTTCTGTATGAAAGTTCTGATTTGAATAAATTTTTGTATGAATGTTTAGTAAAATGGAATACATCACATACAGTACAGGTTTTTTTCTCGTGCAGAAATTATGCAAATTAGATGAATTTTGATTTATTTAGTGCTACTTATACACTGTAAGTGCACATGTCAATATGGCTCGGGCTAGAGGCTGTATTTATCAACCGATCTTCACGAAACTTCTTGGGTACCTTTGTTATCACCTTGGGACGAGAACGAGTGTTTCTGAGTGTGGTCCAAAATTCAAGATGGCTGCCGGTGGCCATTTTGTGCCGAAATTAGGTCCAATCAGTTTTTTGTCACAACTTCTATACAGCTCGTATTAATGAACTGATCTTCACGAAACTTCTTGGGTACCTTTGTTTTCATCTTGGGACAGGAATGAGTGTGTTTTGGGGTGCCTTTGTTATCACTGTGCTATGAGAACAAATATTTTGGGGTTCAGGCAGACTCACTCTGGGACTCAAAGATTTCTTTTCTAGTTTAGCATTTGACAGTCACCCACCTTTACAATACTTTACCTATACATATGTTACAGGCTACGGTCAGTATTTATGTACAGACCATTATAATACTTTATATGTACCTTTGTTATCAGATCATTATCTAGATGTTCGTCATTGTTGTGTCACATACTATACATGTACATGTCTTGACAAGTTGAGCTACAGTGTCATTGACACTTTCATTTATGTGTTTCGGTCAATTTTAAGGCAAAAAAAAAAATTTTTTTTTTTACACTGAAAATTTGGGGTCCGGGTGGGACTTGGAAAATTTTGGACCAAAATCCAGAAATTTTTTTTTTTGTTTTTTATGCGTTTCTGTCAATTTTAAGACAAAAAAAAATTTTTTTTTACACTGAAAATTTGGGGTCCGGGTGGGACTTGGAAAATTTTGGACCAAAATCCGGAAATTATTTTTTTGGTTTTTTATGCGTTTTAAGAAAAGAAAAAAAAAATTTAGGCTGAAAATATTTTGTTTGGGAAAAAAATCTGTTTTCTATGTGTTTATCTCCATTTTGGGACGTAAAAGTGCAGGAACTGAAAATAGAAGGAAAATCCTGTGTATTGTGTGGGCACAATCGCGTCATCTAGTTGGTATATGCTTTTCTTAGGAGGGGGCGTATGCAGCTTATTCAAGTCCCTGGTTTGATATTTAGACTACCATGTCAGGTGAGCGCCCGCAGGCCCCCTGGGGTCTCTTGTTTCAAAGAAACTCAGTAAGTCAAAATTTGGGCTCCCAAATTTTGGGCTACACTCAAAATTTCTATTTTCAGATTTAGTGGGCAGATGTGAACCACATTTGTCATGTAGAATATAACTGGGTCATAAGTACTTCATTTATGTCGGCATAGAGAGAACCACAGTAATTGAAAACAAAACAAAAATTTCATTCGGTTGTTGTTTTTAATACTTCACAGAACAGAGCTTGCTAGAAAGCTTTCCTAGTACCAGCAGAAATGAATGGCCAAAAAAGTTGCCTTGGGTTGTGTCATAGCAAATAAAAAAATTGCTCTTGCTGCTGATCACTTACTGATACACTCATCTCTTTTGACAACTTGAGCCAGATGAGCATTTTAGGCTCACTTGAGCCTCTCGTTAAATAATGTCAGCAATACTTGACTTAAATATTTTGTAGGATAATCACAAGAAAATGTTGATGTCATTGAAGAGATTAACATTTTCTTGTAGTCATCCCACAATTGATTTCAGCTGATACTGTAATTTGATGTGTTTATGGATAATGTCAGTGACCTGAGAAAGAAGGATTTATAAAAAGGTATTGAACTAGTTTGTGATTGGGTATACAATAAAATTATTAGCTCAACTTTGACGAAGTCAAATTTGAGCTATTGTCATGGCCCGTCGTCCGTCCGTCCGTCTGTCCATCTGGCCGTCTGTCCGTCTGTCCGTACGTCAACAATTGGCTATGGCTCGGGCTAGAGGTGGTATTTATGAACCGATCTTTACGAAACTTCTTGTGTACCTTTGTTATGACCCTGGGACGGGAACGAGTGTTTTTAGGTGTGGTCCGAAATTCAAGATGGCTGCCAGTGGCCATTTTGTACCGATGATGCAAAAATCAGTTTTTTGTACAGAACTTCTGTATGAAAGTTATGATTTGAATAAAGTTTTGTATAAATGTTTAGTACCATGGGATACATCACATATAATACGGGTTTTTTTCTCGTGCGTAAATTATGCAAATTAAACTGACTTTGATTTATTTAGTGTTACTTTCAGAGCTGTAAGTGCCAAGCTGCTATGGCTCGGGCTAGAGGCCGTATTTATGAACCGATCTTTACGAAACTTCTTGGGTACCTTTGTTATGACAGTGGGACGAGAACGAGTGTTTTGGGGTTTGGTCCAAAATTCAAGATGGCTGCCAGCCGCCATTTTGTACCGACGATGCAGAAATCTGTTTTTTGTACAGAACTTCCATATGAAAGCTATGATTTGAATAATTTTTTGTATGAATGTTTAGTACCATGGGATACATCACATATAATACGGGTTTTTTTCTCGTGTGTAAATTATGCAAATTAGACTAACTTTGATGTTTTTTGGTGTTACTTTCAGCACGGTAAGTGCAAATGCCAATACGGCTCGGGCTAGAGGCCGTATTTATGAACCGATCTTTACGAAATTCCTTGGGTACCTTTGTTATCACCGTGGGACGAGAACGAGTGTCTTTGGGTCCGGTCCGAAATTCAAGATGGCCGATGGCAGCCATTTTGTACAAAATTTGGTGCAATCAGATTTTTGCACAGAACTTTCATATGAAAGCGCCGATTTGAATAATTTTTTGTGTGATACATCACATATAATATGGGGTTTTTTTTCTCGTGCAGAAATTATGCAAATTAGATGAACTTTGATTTTTTCAGTGCTACTTACACACAGTAAGTACACATGTCAATACGGCTCGGGCTAGAGTCTTTATTTGTACCGATCTTCACAAAACGTCTTGGGTACCTTTGTTATCACCTTGGGACGAGAACGAGTGTTTCTGGGTGCGGTCCAAAATTCAAGATGGCTGCCAGTGGCCATTTTGTACCGAAATTAGGTCTAATCAGTTTTTTGTACACAACTTCTATATACGGCTCAGGCTAGAGGCCGTATTTATGAACCGATCTTTACGAAACTTCTTGGGTACCTTTGTTATCACCGTGGGATGAGAACGAGTGTTTTTGGGTGTAGTCCAAAATTCAAGATGGCCATCAGCAGCCATTTTGTACCAAAATTAGTGCAATCAGTCTTTTGTGCAGAACTTCTGTATGAAAGTTCTGATTTGAATATATTTTTGTATGAATGTTTAGTAACATGGAATACATCACATATAGTACGGGGTTTTTTCTCGTGCAGAAATTATGCAAATTAGATGAACTTTGATTTATTCAGTGGTACTTATACACTGTAAGTGCACATGTCAATACGGCTCGGGCTAGAGGCTGTATTTATGAACCGATCTTCACAAAACTTCTTGGGTACCTTTGTTATCTCCTTGGGACGAGAACGAGTGTTTCTGGGTGCAGTCCAGAATTCAAGATGGCTGCCAGTGGCCATTTTGTACCGAAATTAGGTCCAATCAGTTTTTTGTCACAACTTCTACACAGCTCATATTTGTGAACTGATCTTCACGAAACTTCTTGGGTACCTTTGTTTTCACCTTGGGACGGGAATGAGTGTGTTTTGGGGTGCCTTTGTTATCACTGTGCTATGAGAACAAATATTTTGGGGTTCAGTCAGACCCACTCTGGGACTCAAAGATTTTTTTCTAGTTTAGCATCTGACTGTCACCCACCTTTACAATACTTTACCTATACATTTGTTACAGGCAACGGTCAGTATTTATGTACAGACCATTACAATACTTTATATGTACCTTGTTATCAGGTCATTACCTAGATATTTGTCATTGCTGTGTCACATACTATACATGTACATGTCTTTGTCTTGACAAGTTGAGCTACAGTGTCATTGACACTTTCATTTTTAATATTATTATTTAATAATTCTACATGTGCAAAAGGATGGGAGGGGTGACCGTGAATTAAACATTTTCACTAAAATTTTAAGCAAGCAGCTAAGCCCCTCTGAACTTTTGATCCTGAAGTAAATACATAAATGTGGGCCATTCTGTCTTGAAAATTGGGCTGTTGACGCTGTTCCATCTCAAAATCAGCGCCATTCTGACCTAGACCAGTCTGGACCATTTTGGCCATGGGCACGGAATGTTTTGTCCTGAGTCCTGAATCCCTCCACCTGTTCGAAACGGACTATAGGATGTCGGATGGGTGAAGTCTATATAGTCTACTTCAAATTATTACTGTGTCTTACTATTTGGGTGCCCATTGATTCCAAGTTCGAACACGTTGGGTTGCAGACATTGATGAAAATTGCTGCAAACAACGAATTTAAAATGCATTTTTTTTTTCTGCTTTTAAATTTAAATTGGTAATAAAAATTTGCCAGTTCAAATCAGATACAGCATGTGACTGTGACTTCTGCAACTTGGAAATCATGTGCAGTAGACCTACTGTTCACAGATTTGTAGTTAGCATGTGTAACCCCCCCCCCCCCTCCCCTCTGACAATCCATGATTGGCATTTGTGGCAGCCTGGCAGGTAGGTTGATAGTGATAGATAGATTTTCAGCCTAAATAATATGCATTTGTTTATTGAATTTGACCCCCAAAATCACTGTTCACTCTTTTTTACCGTTTAGAGTTTACACGGATCAATTGCGATCGACTTTCCATTTGCACTATCAGAATGTTAGATGTGATGTGATGTTCTCAGTACCAGTACCGACCTGGTTCTGGATTCCAAACCCCAGTACGGTACCGGTACCAACAACATCGGAACCGACGGTACTTTGCACACCCTGTATGAAACTTCCTTTGGTGGTGGCGATTGAAATTTGTTCAAGTTGGTAGGTCAATATTTGGGCTTTCTGTGGTAGCATGCCGATTTTGGTTCCACCCCAAACTTCTATTTCATAAATTGAGGGGCTGATTTTAACCAAATTTGGCATGTAGTATCAGTGGGTCATAACTACTTGATTTATACCAGAAAATATATTTTGTTGCCTCATGGGAACCCTAAGGGCCTGAAAATAGAAAAAATTCAATTGCCCATATTTCAAAAAACTGCATGGACCAGAATATTGTTTTTTAGTATGAAGCTTCCTTAAGACCTGTGGAATCAAAAAAAAATGCTATCAGTTTTGTCATGGGTTGCAATATGGGGAGGCCCATTTTAACACTGTTGGCAATGGTCATCATCTATCTTGTATTCCATCAACTAATATAAGTACTCTTCTTCTGAACTTTTGGCCCAAATTTTAAACTAATTTGGTACAGAACATCTTGGTGGAGTATACTCTTCTGATTGTTTTTTTCTCAAAAAGTTACTATGCCCCTTGAGGTGGGGTTAATGCCACATAAGCCTAAAATGCTTTAAAAATCATCTTTTCATAAGACACTTGCAATAATGCTTAGATTTCTGGTATGGAACTTACTTTAGTGATGCAGATTCAGGTTTTTTCAAAGGAACTCAGAGGGTAAAATTTTGGCTTCCTGCGATGCCCTTTTGGACTCCACACAAAATTTTTAATTCCAGAACCAATGGGCTGATTTTAACCAAATTTGTAATGTAGTATAACTAGGTCATAAGTTGTTTTTTTTCTTGGGAGGGGGGAGGGGTGGTATTGAGAACCACAGATGTTAAAAACCAAAATATATTTATGCAGACTCTTTTTTGAGACTTCACAGAACAGAGCTTTGTTTTTGTCTAGGAAGCTTTCCTAGCACCAGAAGAAATGAATGGCCAAAAAAATTGCCTTTTGTTGTGTCACAGCAAATCAAAAAATTGCTCTTGCTGTCCATCACTTACTGACACCCTCATCTCTTTTGACAACTTGATTCAGGTGAGCGTTTTAGACTCATTTGAGCCTCTGGTAGTAATTTAATCCAGCAGCCCCAACAGGGCTGTTGGATTAAATTATTACCGAAGTTCCCAAAATATAAATGCAAAATGGATTTGTTCAGTCACTATAAGCACTATTGTGTTCCCCCTGGTAACCCCAGGAAGTGAGGCAGTACTTGTAGCCCTATTTTACTGGTAAAATAGGACCCGCTAACCAGTGTCTGAGAGTGGAAGTCCTCTAACTGGGCAACATGGGCATAAACGATTGGCTGGGCTTGACTTTATATCCTTGTTGTGGTCACTATTTGCCATTGTAAAGACTGTAAACACCAACAAATAAATAAATAAGCACTATTGTATACAGCAAAATACTTCAAGCACTCAGTGTGCAAAGTGTTAATGCTCAACTGTTTACTTAACGAGTTTTAACTTATTTGCCCACAAAATTTGCAAATTGGGTAGTTGAAAAAACATTTTCAAAACTATATCATGGGATACCCTTGAGCTTGTTCCAATTAAGTGTTTCATCACATGGTTTTGTGTGCATTGAATAAAGTGTTAACCTTACAAAATGGAAAATCTATCCGGCACTATACACAAAAAGGGCATTCAGATCTTTTTATTTTTAAAATTTTTCTTTCAAAACATAACATATCACCCTCAGCTCATTCCAATGAGAGGGTCATAAGCTATGTCTTGATAGGAAAAAAATGAAAACTGTAGGTTATGTGTGGAAAATATGAACGTTTTTTTTTTCAGTCATGTCAGGAAAAGGGTTATCCCCAGTGTCTTGTGTTAGGTGTGGAAGAAGAGTGTTTTATTATATGATATGGGGGGGGGGGGGGGGGAGTGGGGAGGTAGGAATGATAAACATTTGTTGTATTTGACTAGTAGATGTTTATTTGAAAATTATTTCATTAAATTTGTGTCCATCAGTACTTGGCAATCTATTCTTTAAAAGAATAGATTGCCAAGTAATACCGGGGATTAGTTCCTGCAGAGAGTTTAGAAGCCATTGCTTGTTTCTCATTCCATATAAATGTCTTTTGTGGATTTTTTAGATCATATCATAAATAGAATCTTCAATTCATACCCAGTTTATATCGAAATTCACAAAACTTGACCTGTAAATTAGGTCTGGACCAAGCTTTAGCTTTAGCATGGTCCTGACCAAATTTACAGGTCAAGTTTTGTGAATTTTGATATAAATTGGGTACTCATTGGAGATTATCAATTATTATTAAGCCCCCATATAGCCCCAAACCGCCACTTTTATATTGCATTGAAGCAGGTGCTCCCTTGTGTAATCTTTTTTATTATTCTTGTGTGTAGACTGAATTTTCCCTGGCAGTGGTTCTACATCATTGCTGGCTGCCTGTGTAGGCAGCCAGCAGTGATGTAGAACCACTGCCAAGTCTTCAATAACTATGTAAGCAGAAAAAGGCCATAAATACTTTAAAATTAATCTGAGGACTTAAGGGTTAACAAATGTTTATCCTATTTATGGTACACATGTCTTCAACGGAAGTAAATTGAGCTGAACCCACACCTATGATTGGTTAGCAAGTTGCAAGTGTCGGCAATTATTTTCACAAGCTCTGTTCCCTCTTTGTGGTCTGTCTTCCAGTTTTGTCCACTTGTAGGACTGTCTCAACTCAATATAACCTTGGCTGTAAAATATCGTGATATGGCCTGTAAAAAAATTTCTTGTTTCTTAGGCAGTTTTTCCTCAATTTTGTGATGAGGGAGAGAGGTTTTTTTTTTCTCTGTTAATCTATAAAACAATCCAAAATAATTTTTTCGAAAGTTAACTCCTCACACTATTATGAGAGAAAAACCAATGTTTTCATCAGTGAAAATATCAGTGAGCTCCATCAAACAAGATCTAGTTGGTTAAATTTTTAATCCTAACAAGACCAAAATAATATCATTGAAGAGATTTCCAGTTGAAAAAATATGATAATGCAGATTTTCATTGACGTGCGAGGTGCCTGAGAAACCTGAAATCTTTTTTTAATAGCCTAAATTGTAATAGACAAAAACTGTTCATAATCATGATCATATACCCTTCACTTCACAAGATTTTTTTAAAAATTGAAATTGTCAGGATCATATTCCTATTTGCAGTAATCCTACTTTTCAGCCATATGTATTGTTAAAAAAAATATTGTTGAACTTAACACCACCCTTTTTCTATTTTCAACAGATTTGTTTAAAATGGTTGGAGCTTCTCCATAGAGATGCCACTATTTCTCATCCTAAAACAACAGTGGTAAGTAAAAGTTAAATAATTAGAATATATCCTTTGATCTTGTCGATACCCTCCTGCATTGTGTCTTTGGGCAAGGCACTTAATCCTGATTGCCTGCATGGGGGTATGGTGGCGCTGTGTACTAAGGCGTACTGCACGTTGAGTGCGCACTTGTCTTCAACCAATGCTAACCCTGCTTGTGTCATCAAACCCCAATAAATAAATAAAAAAAATAAATAAATGCCCTTCTTTTTGCAAATCTTGATGAGCTCGCTCCAATGGGGGATCACATGATTTGGTTTTGTTGATTTTTTTTTGGAAAATTGTATTTTTTCTATTGCTTAATTTGTAAATTATGTGGGCGGATGCATCCGATTCATTAGGCGTAAAAAAATAATAAATCTGTTTCTCAGGCCCTCCCACATGGTCCTTTTGGCTGCCGCATGCTCTCTTTTTATAACCAATGCAAACTTAAAAAAAAAAAAAAATTAAATGGTTTATGTCTGATATTTTACCAAAGTTAAAAAAATTGATATTTGTCCCTTGAGTGCAAGAAGGCTTTGCAATGCTTTAGCATTGCAAAGCCTTCTTGCTCTCAAGGGATGAAATACACCACCACCCATGCTTCTCCGTAGATTATGAGGTCTAAAACATACCAAGGACATGGACATTGGTGGAAAAGAAATATTACAGAAATAAAAAATAAAATAAAAACCCCCTCGCCCGCATGGAATTTTACAAATAATGGCCTGAGACACAGAAGATCTACTTTGTGTGGCCTTAAGTAAAATGTTAATAATGGTACATTGTACATTATATAACTTGACACCATCAAAGTTTTGAATTCACTTTTTTATCTATACAAGATGCAATGCATGCATTACAGTTCTGATGTTCCAGAATATTTGCAAGTCTTATACACACACAGGGTGGCCTGAGGAAGTGAGGGAATTGGTAGAGAACTATTCAAGGGAAATCTCTGACTTCCAAGTGGGGAGAACCCAGAGTAAAAACATTGTCAGAGAAAGAATCCTGGTGTCAAAGCAAAAGGGTGTTTGGGTGGCCTGCATTAGAAAGAGAGACCAGGATTTGATGTGTACCTTTATAGAACCATTGGGATCACGGTCGCTGGAGCTTAGAGGCAAAATTGGGAAAGACAGAGTGGAAAGGAGTGCCATATGTGTAATTTAGGAGTAGAGGATACCCTGGAACACTTCCTATTAGAATGTCCAAAATATCAGTCTAACATAATAAGATTCACTGGGGGTATAAAGGTGAAGTGGGATGGGAGAATGAAGGATATATGGGTATTGGGTGACACAAAGCAGTCCTTTGTGTGACTAAATTTTACGGGTGCAAAAAAGTGCACTTGCAAATTGTGTTGCAAGTGCAAATCACACTTGCAAAATTCCCCAAAGGTTCACAACTATGCATGTTTGGGACAGATGTGTTTAAACACAGCTAATCATAATATTTAGATTGCTACTTGCTGACTACTCTGAATACTTCAATAGACTGTAACATTGATAGAGTCACCGTTGGCATCTGGAAAACGTAACAAATTCAGAAAAGACAAACAGCAAAAACAACGTCAGTAAAATTTCTCGCTTGTACACAAATCTTTGAAGAAAGGGAAACAAGGTGAAATTATTTTGGTACAAGTGATCCGGTAGGCCGTAGCAGACGATTTCACTACTGACTGGCCAATCACAGTTGGTCTATCTGTTTGTTATGATTAAATTAGGATTGTACTTTCGGTTTCGTTTGCTGGAAGAATTGGGATGTAGAATGACATGCACAGTGAATAAAGGAAACTGGAAATGTTTCAGTTTTCACTGACAATATCGATTCGGACCTCTTGCGGAGTGGATGGTGATATGATGCAGAGTGGATGGTGATATGAAGGTGTGGTGGGGGGGAGGGGGGAGGGCATATAACAGCAGTTTTGTTTTTGTTTTCGTTTACCATTAACCAATGGACAATAACAAAATAGATGTCCATTCTGACTTGAAGCGTGGCAATGCTAGTGAGTTGAGTGCAATTTAATTGAAGTTGAACTGTTTGATGACGGGCGCAATTTTTTGCACTCGTCTTTTTTAAATTACAGGTGCTTGCAAGCACAATAATGCCCATCTCATGCGAAGGACTGACAAAGGAGAGGGTTAGTATGCTTGTCGGAGAGATTGGGAAGAATGAGCAGGTACAGGATGTCATCACACAGTTTGTTTCTGGGTGTTGGGAGGAGAGGTGAGGTATGGGGATAAGGAGGCATTTGGGAACCCAGGGTTAATTAAGGCCTTCTTACTTGAGAACCGTGACAAATCAGCAGCCAGGCTGTGTTATTATTATTATGTCTTTCATCACAAAAAACAAGCTATAAATTGAAAATAGAATAGGCCTAAAAAAAAAAAAATCTGTTTCTCAGGCTCTCCCACATGGTCCTTTTGGCTGCTGCATGCTCTCTTTTTATAACAATATAAACTTGAAAAAAATAAAAATTAAATAGTTTAGGCCTAAAAAAATAAAAAATCTGTTTCTCAGGCCCTCCCGCATGGTCTGTTTGGCTACCACATGCTCTCTTTTTATAACCAATTTAAACTTAAAAAAAATAAAAATTAAATGGTTTATGTCTGATATTTTACCCAAGTTAAAAAAATTGATGAATTTGTCCCTTGAGTGCAAGAAGGCTTTGCAATGCTTTAGCATTGCAAAGTCTTCTTGCACTCAAGGGATGAAATACACCACCACCCATGCTATTTTGTAGATTATGAGACCTAAAACTTGAACCAAGAACATGAACTTTTGATGGCAAAAATGTAATTACTGAAATAAAAAATAAAATAAAAAACCGCTCGCCCGCATGCAATTTCACAAATAATGGCCTGAGAAACAGAAGATCTACTTTGTGTGGCCTTATGTCTGATATTTTCCCCAAGTTAAAAAAAATTGATAAATTTGTCCCTTGAATTCAAGAAGGATTTGCAGTGCTTTAGCATCGCAAAGCCTTCTTGCTCTCAAGGGATGAAATACACCACCACCCATGCTATTCCGTAGATTTTGAGGCCTAAAACATTTTTTAGAATATGAACTTTTGATGGCAAAAAAATAATTACAGAAATAAAAAATAAAATAAAAGACGATAGCCCACATGCAGTTTTACAAATAATGGCCTGAGGAACAGAAGATCTACTTTGTGTGGACATATGTTTTCATTTTTGGAATTCACTAAAAGAAATTTCTACTATCCTTTCCAATGATGGATCATAAGCTGAGTTTGAATGCTTTTTGAGAATAGTACTGGCTAGTTTGGGCTCTACATTGGGTAAAGAGTTGATATAGATGAGGTTTACACTAAAGATATACAAAGTATGCAGGGTCAGTTACTCAGTTAAAAATGAAAATTTTTTATAACCAGAAAGTGGGGGCGCGGTGGCATTGTGGTAACCGGTTCTTGTCAGTCACAGAAGTTAAGCAACATCGAGCCCAGTTAGTCCTTGGATGGGTGACCATCTGAGTGATCGATTCGGACTCCTGTGTTGTGTCCTTGGGCAAAGCACTTGACCCCGATGTCCACATGGGGGCACGATGACGCCATGTACTAATTTTTGACTCCTTTGCTCCTCTCCAAAGTCGTACACTAACTATTCATCCCAACACCCCATGGTTTACCGACGAGATCCGGTTAGCAAAAAAGGTTAGACGGAAAGTAGAATCACAGTGGCAGAAGTCTAAGCTTTCAGTTCACAGGGAGATGTTCATTGCACAATGCAAACATGTCAGTGATCTAATTGTAACAGCGAAACAAAATTTCATATCCGATATAGTGAACAGTCGCTCAGGTCAGCCTAACCAGCTATGGAATGCTATTGATGGCTTATTATACCGTAAGAAAGTTTCATCTCTTCCGGACCATACATCATCAAAAGACTTAGCAGATCGCTTTGCTTCATTTTTCAAAAACAAAATTGAGACTATCAGGAACCATCTGAACACAGGTACAAGTACTGAAAGTGACAGACGGCCTTTTAGTACCACACAGACACATGGTTCTGGTCAGAGGGTTATGTTTGACTCATTCAAGCCTGTACAACCTGAAGTAATCAATGACATAATCAAAAAAGGACCATCAAAGCAATGCACCTCCCCGTGGGAACCCCGGGAAGTAAGCAGCACTTGTTTACTGTGGTAAACCAGTTCCGCTTTACTAGTAAAATAGGACCCAGTCACCAATGCTTGGGGTGAAAGTCCTCTAAAATGGGCAACATGTTGATCAACGATTGACTAAACTTGACTTCATCTCCATGTTGTGTCACGATTAGCCATGGTGCATAAATATGTGACGTTAACCACCAACAAACAAACAAACAAAGCAATGCACCTTAGATATAATTCCAACATGGTTGTTTAAAGCATGTCTTCCAAATCTAATCCCATTCATTGTGAGAATAGTCAATACATCATTGACATCTGGCACATTTCCGGCTGTGATGAAGTGCGCCCTGGTTACGCCACTGTTGAAGAAACCCAGTCTAGATGCTGAAATACTGAAGAACTACCACCCGGTCTCTAACCTTTCTTTCCTATCAAAGGTTATTGAGTGGGTGGTTGCTCATCAACTGAGAACTCATTTAGACGTACATGGCCTATTTGAGGAATGTCAGTCAGCCCTTCCTGTAGCACATAAACTGCACTGCCTAGATTTAAGAGCCGCCTTCGACACCATCGACCATAAAACCCTTCCGCTAAGATTACAGCACAGATGTGGTGTAACCGGCACTGCTTTGAAATGGTTTTTCTCTTACCTTAAAAATCGTTCACAGAGCATTCTCATCAATGTCGTTTCTTCCAATGGGACCACTCTGTGCTTTGGCGTCCCCCAAGGATCCGTTCTCGGTCCCATTTTGTATGTAATATACAGGCCTGGCATTTTCAGGAGAGCGATATATCATCGCTCGCCTACAGCACACCTTAAAAAAATTAAGGAGGGCGAAAACTAGCCCTCCTGGCCTTAGAAAATAATGACCATAACCGCCTATTCCTAAAACCACACAGATCTGTGCTATGTTAGTGGTCTTTGTGAGACGGCCACACTGCCCCTCCCACACCCCAGGACCTTGCCAAGGCCTGGAGGTGTGGGAGGGGCAGTGTGGCCTCTCTCGGAGACTACCTTGATAGCAGCACCAAATAAAATGTACAAAGCCAACTGGGCAGAATGCATCAGAAGTAAAACTTCATATTGCCACTTTTAGCTTTTGTGAGCTTGAGGAAAGCTAATCGCTCCCCTAGGCCATGCGAGGGGAGCGATTTTTAGCCCTCCTGCATTTTTAAGAATTCCAGGCCTGAATATATGTTTTACTACTGGGTGACATCATACGAAAACATGGATTGCAATTCCATTTCTACTCAGACGATACGCAGTTGTACATCCATTTTCAGCCTACAGGTCAGGCTGTGGCGCTGGATAGGTTGAGGCGATGTGTAGATGAAATTAAAAGCTGGATGACACAAAATTATCTGAAACTTAATGAAGATAAAACAGAGGTTATTTATTTCGGTCTTCCTAATCAAATGTCACATATGTCAAAACTACCTCTGCAGGTTGACAATTCAGCTATTGCACCATGTTCGTGTGTGCGCAACCTAGGATTCTTCATGGATGAAAACTTGTGGGCTGACAGACATGTTAGTCATATCTGTCAGTCAGCATTCTTTCATCTCCGAAAAATCAGTAAAATAAGAGAGTTGCTAGACGATAAAACAACTGAACAACTTGATCATGCCTTCATTATGAGCCGGCTTGTTTATTGCAATTCCCTGCTGTTTGGCTGTAAAAAATCCCAGCTAGAAAGGCTACAGCATATACAGAACTGTGCGGCACGTGTTGTCAACACATCACGTACATTCCGTCATATTACACCAGTGCTGGAAAAGCTCCATTGGCTTCCTGTTAAACAGCAAATAGAGTACAAACTCCTTTTACTCGCCTTCAAATGTTTGAGGCATGATACCACAATACTTGAGTGATCTTATACCAGTCTACAAACCACCACGGTCACTGCGCTCAACGAATCTCGTAGTCCTAGAGCAGCCAAGGTCCAAGTTAACCACTGCAGGTGACAGGGCTTTTTCTGTGGCAGTTCCTAGGTACTGGAATGTATTACCTGCTCACCTAAGAAAACCCCAATCAATCACTTCATTTAAGATAGTTCTAAAAACTTATCTCTATAAAATAGCTTTTGATAAATGCTAGGGATTAGTTCATGTAAAGCCAAAGAGCACACTAGTGGAGTTTAGGCTTATAAATTATTATTAATTAATTAATTAATTATTATTAATTAATTACTAAGACGTACTGCACATCGATGGTGCGCATGTCTTCAACCAATCTTACCCTGCCTGTACTACAGTGCAGAGTTGCGATGATGGGGAGTTGGCAGCTGCTCGTCGTTGCTCGGTGGTTCTCTCCAGGTACTCCGGCTTCCTCCACCCATAAAACTGTCACGGTCATGATTAGCCATTGTGCATAAGTATGTGACCTTAAACACCAATAAATAAATAAATAAATAACCAGAAAGTGTGACTAACCCTGTGCAATGTACAGGGTTGGTCACACTTTCTGGTTATAAAAAACTGGTACCTGCCATATCACACAGTATGTGAAAATTTACACTGACTAAGGATGTAAAAATCCACAGCAATAGTTAGTTGGTTACATGTTGCATAGGGTGCAGGATTCAAGGAACTAATGGAAATACTTACAGTGGATTGTGGAATTTTTTTTAAAGTGAATTCCAAAAAAATTAAAACATTCTAATTTCAATTAATAGCCTGTTAAAAGAGAAAAGTAAATTACGGGTTTCTGTTCACTTTTATGATCACAGCAGAGTAATCATTTATCTGTGTCAAAACATGCTGTTAATAATTCTTCCTGACATTTTTAAATTTCTTGATAGTTCAGCTTAACTGAACTGTATTTAATAATATTTAGCTCTCGTGGCATTAATCCAGCATGCAAATTAATTTTGTAAGACCCAGTTTAATGTGCACCTACATTTCTCAGATCCAAAGGCCAAGAAAAGAACCTGAATTTTCATCATTTAGTTCTGGAAAAGACGTCTCAGATGTTATTTCTGAGGGTAATAATCTGCTATAACACATTAAACAATGCTCAACACGTTTCTAGTAATATCAAGAGGAAACATATTTATTTTTTATTAGCAAAATTTTTTTTTTCAGGAACATCTACACACATTGTTAGTAGGGTTGAGAGGTTACATTGAGGATCAGCAGAACAACTCTCTGAAAGAATCAATAAGTAAGGCCTATTAAAAGATGTCTTGTTTCTCAGACAATTTTCCCTCAGTTTTATGAGTGCAATATGAGAAAATTTTCTTCTTCAGATCCACCAGTCAGAATGCTTTCATATTTGGTGTACAACATCTCAAGAGGGGGGGGGGGGGGGGGGGGGGGGGGGGGGAGGGGGGTTGGGGGGGGGGGGTATATTTAGGCTCCCTATTGGACCCCAAATTTCAACTTAGTGCAATATTAGGAAATTTCTTAAAAAATCTTCTTCTTCAGATCCACCATTGGGAATGTTTTAATATTTGGTATACGACATTTTAACATACTGTTATATTGGTAATATTCTCAAAATCTAATTCTCCAAAACCACAAGTCAGAATCGTTTGATATATGGCATACAATATCTTTAGGGATGGGGAGGGACAGGGGAACAATTTCCAGATTGTACAAATAAAGCCCCTGGGTTAATATTTTGGTTCCATATGAGAGATCTAATTTTAACTTCGTGCAAAAAAGGAATATCTTTTAAGATCTTCTTGAGTACCACCATTCAGAATGGTTTGATACTTGGTATACAACACCCTAGCCAAGCTCAGACTCAAATTTGTTCATATAAAGTCCCTGGATTCATATTTGGGCTCCCGATGGGGACCCAAAGCTTAACTTACTGTAATATGACAATCTTCAAAAAATCTCCTTCAGATCCACCATTCAGAATTTATTGCTGTTTGGTATACAGCATCCTGGGGTGGAGGGGAGGGGTCAGAGTTATAAAAAGTTAAATAACTTCATTCCTCTGCAGTTTTAACTATCCATAGATTAATTAAATCTTTCTTTATACATTGTTCAGGTATGTGCCTCGGGCCTCAAGGGGCCTCTTGTGTAATAGCAGAAGTCTCTGACATAATTTGTCCCCTACGGATTGCACTCCATCCGTCTGTCTGTCTGTCTGTCTGTCTGTCTGTCTGTCTGTCTGTCTGTCTGTCTCTGTCTGTCTGTCTGTCTGTCTGTCTGTCTGTCTGTCTGTCTGTCTGTCTGTCTGTCTGTCTGTCTGTCTGTTTTTTATGTTACCACCTCTCCCTCCAACATGCTTTAAGCTACACCTTTCATATTTGGTACATGGATAAATGGTTCTGAGGGGATGATGCACACTCAAAATTTTTTTTTCAAAATCCAAGATGGTGGAATGGCGGCCATTTTTGTTGTGTTTTTTAAGCTTTTTTTCTCTATTTTCATGTTACCACCCCTCCCACCAACATGGTTCAAGCTACACTTTGCATATTTGGCACATAGATAGAGGGTTGGGAGGGGATGATGCACGTTCAATATTTTTTTTTCAAAATCTAAGATGGCGGCATGGCGGCCATTTTTGTTACGTTTTTTAAGCTTTTTTCTCTATTTTATGTTACCACCCCTCACTCCAACATGGTTCAAGCTACACTTTTTATATCTGGCACATGGATAGAGGGTTGTAATGGGATGTTGCACGTTCAATATTTTTTTTCCAAAATTTGTCCGGCCGTCTCTCCATCCGTCCATCTGTCTGTCTGTCTGTTTTTTATGTTACCACCTCTTCCTCCAACATGCTTTAAGCTACACCTTTCATATTTGGTACATGGATAAATGGTTCTGAGGGGATGATGCTCGCTCAAATTTTTTTTTTCAAAATCCAAGATGGTGGAATGGCGGCCATTTTTGTTGTGTTTTTTAAGCTTTTTTTCTTTATTTTCATGTTACCACCCCTCCCACCAACATGGTTCAAGCTACACTTTGCATATGTGGCACATGGATAGAGGGTTGGGAAGGGATGATGCACGTTCAATATTTTTTTCTTCAAAATCCAAGATGGCGGCATGGCGGACACTTTTGTTGTGTTTTTTAAGCTTTTTTCTCTATTTTATGTTACCACCCCTCACTCCAACATGGTTCAAGCTACACTTTTTATATCTGGCACATGGATAGAGGGTTGTAATGCAATGTTGCACGTTCAATATTTTTTTTCCAAAATTCAAAATGGCGCAATGGCAACCATTTCTGTTGTGTTTTTTAAGCCTTTTTCTCTATTTTATGTTACCACTGCTCCCTCCAACATGGTTCAATCTGCACTTTTCATATATTGTACATGGATAAAGGGGTTGTGAGGGGATTATGCATGCTCAATATTTTTTTTCAAAATCTAACATCTGTCTGTCTGTCCGTCTGTCTGTCTATCTGTTTTTATGTTACCACCTCTCCCTCTAATATGCTTCAAGCTGCACCTTTCATATTTGGTACATGGATAAATGGTTCTGAGGGGATGATGCACAGTCAATATTTATTTTTCAAAATCCAAGATGGCAGAATGGCAGCCATTTTTGTTGTGTTTTTTAAGCTTTTTTCTCTATTTTATGTTACCACCCCTCCCTCCAACATGGTTCAAGCTACGCCTTTCATATATATGGTACATAGATGATAGTTGATACAAATACAGGGGCACTTTGTTTAGAATGTTTGTCACACTTCAACCTGTAACAGGCCTGTACAAATCAGAAATTAAGGTGGCCTGAAAAGGGGTTGCCTATTTTTTTTCAGGCAACCAGTTTTTCAGCTCATTGTATGTTTCTTATTTTTCTGATGACAGAAAGGTCAAGTAATACTGCTGTGTTTACGAATGTATGTGAAAAGAGATGAACAACATGTAAACTGCAACTTAGATCATTAAAACATACTGTTTTGGTTCTCAGGAATTTTTTCTGAATTTTTTGGTCAGAGTGGTTGGCTTTTTTTTTTCTTTCATCCCTGAAAATGCTTTTGAAATATTAACATCTGAAGTATGCCTCTAACTTTATGGTCACATTGTTAACTGGTAGAGTGCTAAATTATTTTCGATCCTTAAAATTTCTTTGTGCATCGTTGACTTGTTACAATTTATGGGAGAGGGCCAGTAGGCACTCTCCCATTAATTGTAACAAAGCAAATCCTAACAGATAAAATAATACCGCTTCAAAGATAATATGAAGCATATCCACAGAATATGAAGCCTTTATTTTGTGCTACTAACACTTCAGAATAAAGCCCAAATATGAGTTTCCAGAACTCCACCAGTTAACTGGTAGAGTGCTAGATTCCCATATTTTGTCTTCATTGAGCAATACAAGCACCAGGATTATAAGACTTTATATTCCATTGATGTGTGGTCACAATTAGCCATTGTGCAGAAACATGTGACCTTAATCCTTAGAACACCAGAGGCTGTTTTTCCGGCCGGGTCATAAGCTACGTCAAAATGTCATTAAGGGGGGTGGCTTCAAGGTAAATTTGTGGTTAGACCAATCAATATTTTCAACGTGCACGTTGAAAATATTAATTGGTCTAACCCCAAATAATAAATATAGACTCTCCCAATTGCTGCCATTGAACTGACATGGAAGAAACCACCAGGGTTCAAAGGGTTAAGCACCATAAATAAATAAATTCCATTGATGTGCTTCATATTCTCTTTGAAGTGAAAGCATTTTCATCATTTTGATGTGGTTTGTTACCAATTATTTCAGAGTGTATCTTGACACTCCCTGATAATACAAATCCATACAATAAAATTCTGATGCTTAAAGTGAATCTATCTAGCACCCTATCGGGTAAGGCTATTAAAACAAATCCTTGTATTACCAGGCAATTTTTCATGAATTCTGTTGATGGTGGAAGGATTTTTTTTCCCTTCCAACCCCAAAAATAGTTTGAAATATATGTGAAACTTGATGTCCACTCTCCTGAGAATCATTAATCCTTCAACAGTGTCTATGTATACTCCTTGCAGTTAACAGTGTTAGCCGACTGATGTATCTCTGTTTGGTAGTCTTTTTTGATTCTTGCAAGTGACAATAATGATTGCTTCTGTAAAACTTCTTTTGATGGAATGAGCGCTTGAATTTTTATATACATTTTTCAGATGCATTAAAAGAAATGGTTGAATTTGATGTCACAGCTTTTATGGAATTCCAGCTTGCATTATATGTTTTTCAAGAAGCAGTAAGTACTTATTACAAATTTTTGGTCAAGTTTTTTCAACCACTCAACCTGTACTTTGAATTAGTTATTGCGCGGGTGGGCAGATGAGTGGATGGTTGGGCAGAGGTGGGTGGTTGGGCAGATGGGTGGGTGGGCAATAACCATTCTTGATAGCATGATAACTTGAACAAATATCATGGATTTGGTCAGTATTTTGTTTGTGAGATTTCCTTAACATTGTCTTGAAGGAGTTCAAACACTGGTATGGTTCTCCAGCCCATGTAATTCACCCTCAGCAATCAGCAGTGCCGAAGAAAATGCTGAGGAAACAGAAAATATCCACAGCAAAAATACTGCCGAGGATGGCTTCTTCAGAAAGCCTTGTGGTGGCAGAAATTGCACAACTTCCAGGTTACACAAGGAATAAAACCATGTGGGTTGCACTACACTTTAGTGCTAATCTTACAATTTACAGTACAGGATGCACTATAACCACTAGAAACTATGTGTTCTGCTTCTTCTGTGTTGATAATACCAGAATCTGACATCAGTGTCTGGTGTTATCAACATAGAAGCAGTGAGATACTCAGTTTGTGGTTGTGCTGCATATTATTTTTCACTCATACTATACATATTGAGCAAGACGCCTGCCTACTTCCAAGATTTTTTCTCTGCATTCACATGGTTTATGATATTGGCATGATCTAATTGAGTGAAAGATTCTGAACATTGATTGTGATTATATACACATGTATCTCGAAATACTTTCACATGTTAAAGTTACTTGAAAGTTTTCACTTCACCACATAGTACATATACATGGCAGTTAAGACTATGCCCTGCCCTCTGATGATTTTTACACAATCGAACAGGCTTCACAGCAATTTCCGTAGAAGCACCAGTTTTCCACAGCAATTTTTTTGCTGATGAAACAAGGATGAATTACCAGGACTGGTTGCCCATACTGAGTAGAGTTATGGCCCTTAATAGAGTTATGGCCCTTAATTAGTTCTTAATAGAGTTATGGCCCTTAATTAGTTCATTTTTGCCTTTTTCAGCTTGTTAGCATGATAACTTGAACAAACATCAATGGATTTGGTGAATATTTGGTATGTGTAACTTCTTTAACCATTCTTGAATGAGTTTGAGAACTGGTACGGTTAGGCTATACTGAGTGGAGTTATGTCCCTTAATTAGTTAATTTTTGCCTTTTTTCAGCTCGCCAGCATGATAACTTGAACAAATATCAGTGGATTTGGTGAATATTTGGTATGTGAAACCTCCTTAACCATTCTTGAATGAGTTCGAGAACTGGTACGGTTAGGCTATACTGAGTGGAGTTATGGCCCTTGATTAGTTATTTTTTGAGTTATTTTTTGCTTCTTTTTAGCTCATAAGCATAACAACTAGAACAATATCAATGGATTTGATTTTCTTATAATAACAAACCTTACAGGTGTGCTAAAAACTTGTTCCCACATCAACGATGCGTAATCTTTGTAACAATCAAGATATAATAAAATTTTGTAGATTAGTTTTTGATGTTTGATTCTGTAGCTAAGTTTGTAATAAATATTATTAAAAGTTAGTTATCTCTGTTCATAGCCTTATGCAGGCTTCTTGCTCAAAGTGATAAGTTTCTTTCAGTTCCCATGGGAACTCTGGAAAAGTAAACACCACTGGTCAACTGCAGTAAACAAGTTATGCATTGCTGAGAAATTTGTATAATAGAACTCAGTATCCATTGCCTGGGATGTTAGTCCTATAAAGTGGGTAGTGTTTATATATTTATAAATGATTAGTTAAGGCCTAAAAAAAGTTTAAAATCTGGTTCTTAGGCCCTCCCACATGGTCCTTTGTGCTGCCACATGCCCTCTTTTCATAACTAATTATGCAAACTGTAAAAAATAATAATTAGATGGTTTATGTCTGATATTTTACCCAAGTTAATAAAATTGATAAATTTGTCCCTCAAGTGCCCAAGGTTTTGCATTGCTTTAGCACTGCAAATCCTTGCACTCATGGGACGATATACACCATCACCCATGTTATATTCTGTAGATTATGAGGCCTAAAACATACAACAAACAAAGAACATTTTTATACGACAACCAATGGCCCAGACTAGCTGGTGCAAACTCGATATTATCAAGGGCCAAATGCAAATTTTGAACCCCCCAATCCCCAAAATTTGCATACAAAACCAAAAATTAAAAGTCGTATCTGGCTCTCCATACTTTTACTCTTTGCACATGCGCAGTGGTCAGGAAGAGATCGGAATTGGTGCCAACATCATTCTTTGTTTGGCTCTAAAGTCAGTAACAATGAGCTGACATCTGTGCTTTAAAATCTCCTTTTTTGAGGATGCCAGACACAAATTAATGCAAGAATTGGTGGATCCAAGGTTGTTAATGGATGATGGAAGTGAACTACGGTGGTTTCAGACGTTCAGGGCTGTAACTTTATAATATACTACTCAAAGTTTTCTAAGCACCAAGTATATCCAACTACCTGTTTTACATTTTAGTTGAAATATTGTAATGAAAAGTGTATATATCTTTTATGTAATTATATCTTTAATGATTTAAGTACCAAAATTAAGATTTTATTTGTGTTTGACATTATTTTTTTAGCTTTTGAATACGATAACCCTGGAAAATGGATATTATTGGTAAAAGAGGAAATTTTTCAAATTTGCCAAAAAGTTGACCGAGCGAACTGGTATGGGTTCAATATCGAGTATGAGACCCATTACTGTTAATTACAGCTTGACAACGCCTTCTCATGCTCCCAATGAGGATCCTGATGGTCCTTTGTGGGATGTTGTTCCATTCTTCGACCAGCATGGCACCAGGCTCCTGGACACTTCTTGGCTGGACTGGATGGCTGATATGGCAAGCTGCAACTCATTCCAGACATGTTCGATTGGATCGAGGTCAGGGGATCTTGCTGGCCAGTCCATACTCTCAATCCCCTCCCTCTGTCGGTACTCCCCGACAGCATGGGCAACATGAGAACAGGCATTATCATCCATCAGAATGAATCTCTCACCCACTGTACCTGCATAAATCTGACGTGGCTATCCAGGATCTCATCAATATACCGCTCTGCAGTCAATGTACCACGTTCAAGGACACAGAGCTCTGTACGTCTATCCCTGCTGATGCCACCCCACACCATGATTGACCCTCCACCATAGCAGTCATGCTCAGCAATGTTGGCTGCATGGAATCGCTCTCCTGGTTTTCCCCATACCCTAGAATGCCTATCTGTGTGGTCAAGGCAGACCTTGACTTATCTGTAAAAAAGACAGGTTACCATCTTCTCTGGTCCATCCAACATGGTCCATGGCCCATTCATATCGTGCCTGGCGGTTGTTCTGGGACAGCGGAATGCGAATATATGGTCTTCTTGATCGGAGGCCACATTTGTGCAACCTTGCCCGGAGAGTGTGTGTCGAAACATTTACCCCGGATGCATTCTGAAGGTCACTGCAAAGCTGGGTTGCTGTGTCAAAGCAGTTCCTATGGGCCTGAATGATCAAAAACCGGTCTTCAGCTGCAGATGTTGCCCTGTCTCTGCCACCACCATGCCGTCTTACTGGTGTGCCATATTGCAAAATCTTGCCCAGGCTCTGGTTATCACCATATGGTGCACACCAAGGGCTTCACCAACCTGACGATGGGTAGACCCTTGCTCCACCATCCCTACTGCCTGCCACATTTCTGCTTCAGACAAATGTCTTCTTACATTTGCATTTGCCATATTCAATCATTAAATCACAAGAGTTTGTGTTGAAATGAAGATTGAATACCATACACATGTCATGTACATATAGACAGTACACGAAAACATTATGAAAATCAATGGGTACATGCTTTCCATGGCTGTCACAAAAAGTCTGCCTGTCAAGAGAGCTAATGAAAACACTGGGGACCATCTCAATACATTCCTCAATCATATCCACCAAAAATATCGCAAATATGTCACAAGCAAATTTCACAATGATGTGTCAGATATTTGGTGCTTAACAAACTTTGAGTAGTATAATTATAAAAATTATTTCATGTTTCCCATTTTCGGGACATACACCTGGCATCATCATTCTTGGTAATGATTATTCCACTGTTTGTTCAGTTTTCCTTCCCTATCCTTCCATGAACCCTTCCTGTTAAACTCCTAAGCTTTTTGCCTATTTTTTATTGAAATTTTTTATTACATTTCTTGGGAGTTTAACGTGTATTACAGAATATTTATTCTGTTTATCCCCATGGTTATGTCCTCACCCTATGGGTGTTAGGTCATTTTTGTCTTGCATCTTCTATCCGATGTATCATTTTTTCTTCGTATGAAGATCTAGCTTTGCTTCTGGTAGCATTTAAATTGGTCTCTGACTTTGGGCCTTTTTGAGCCTGATGTCTTGTTTCCTGTTTTTCCTTGACGTTGTTTACATTGGCAACGTCCTCAATATATGTAGTATTTCATATTATGTTACTGTAGAATTACTTTAGGATACACTGATTATTATTCCGGTAGTGTTGCACATAATATTTGGATTTTGTCCACAGTTAGGCTCTATTGGGATGCCCTTGGGCTCATTATGTCCCCTTTTTTTTTAATAAATTTTTTAATTTAATTTTGATTTCGATTATTCATGTATCTTTATCATATATTTTGTTGTGGAGTTTGTAGGAGTGCTATCGACTTTGTCTTTTGATTGTAATTATGAAAGCTTACTGCTCTAAATGCAAGGCGAGGAAGTCTTCCTCTGATATTTTTATACTGTACCAATGACCCAGACTTAGCTGGTGCTAACTCTAACAAAACCAGGGTCAAACACAAATTTTGCCCCCCAATCCCCAAAATTTGCATCCAAAACAAAAAGAAATCATGTCCTAAAGGACCTCCATACTACGCCTCTACTGCGCATGCGCAGTGACGCAGACGTCCCGAAATTGGCGCCAATTATCATTCTCTGTTTGGCCCTTCATCAGTCAACATCTCACTGATCTTTGTGCTTGTAAATCTCAGTTTAAAGGATGCCAGACACGTAATTTTTGGAGAAAATGTGATTCTAAGGAGGATAGAAGGAGGAGAGGAAAAAGAAGTGACAAAAAATAATCAGGGCTGTACTTAAAAATTTTTGATGAAATTATGTTAAGTTGCCTATTTTCGAGGCATGGGCCTCTTGTTGTCATTCTTGCTAAATGTTGCACTGCTTATTCAGTGTTTCCTCTCCCCTAGCCTTCTAAAGTCCCCCCTTGCAATTCTCCCATGCTTTTGGCATATTTTTGAGAAATTTCATTTCTAAAATTTCCTGGGAGAGTTGCTTGGTTACAGAATGTTTTCTGTTATTTTCCCCATAGTTACGTTTTCACCCATGGGTGTATAACGTTTGTGTTCTGCATCTTCCATCTGATGTTCTGCAGATTCTCTCCTGGGAGTCTCTGTTTTGCATCAGATAGAGTGTAATTTGATGACTGATTCCGGGCCAGTTTTTTCAGTGCCTGGAGTCATGTTTTCTGGTGTTTTTACACTGTTTGTTTTCATTGGCAACAGCCTTTTTTGAGGGGGGCTGTTTGCCTTTGCTGTATTTTATCTCACTATAAGATACATTTATATTATCCGTAAGTGTCTCATTAATTATTTAATATAAATTTAAAATTTTTGATCACACTTTGCCATCGGATCCATCGGGGCTCAACGTTACTTTTCAGCAACTTGGGCTTCGCTGAAAAAATATTTTTTCAAAATTATTTTGATTTGCAATTGTTTTTTCATTTATTAATGGATCATGTTATTATGTATCTTTGTGTCAGGGGTTTTTGCGAGTAACTAGGACTTATTGTTGTTCTTTCACAATGAAGGGACGTTGTTCAAATTGTAATAGGAAGAAATCTTCCTCTGACTTTCATGATCATTGTATTAATTGTAGTCAGTGTTCTCGCATTAATCCCTGTGCTATATGTGAATATTGGGATGAGAAACATTGGAAACGTGTGTCACGATATGTTGTTTCTGGAGAAAGGGCGATGCCGGCTCTTTCTCCGCAAGGTCACTCTACTCTCTCAGTTTCTATTTCAGAGGAACCAGAACAGGGTGATGTTTCCATGTTATCTTCTACAAGTGTGCGTCCGTCGTCACAAATGAATTCAGAGCTAGCGGCAAAAGTGCTCATGGAGATTAGACAAATGTCGTCCGCTAGCTCGCCCGGTGTAGCGTCCATTCACCGAATGGTTCGGCAGCCGGGTTCGTCCGATGCGGTCCAAGAGGAAGTTTTGGGTGATGCGAGCACTATAAACATAATAGATGCACACCCAGTGACGGCGGATAGTAAGCGAGAACGGAGGAAGCCTTTGAGTCTGGTTCCTAGCTCGTCCAGGTCCAGCCGGGCCGCGAGCAAGAGAGGCCCCTCTCTCGTACAACAACATCTGGGACCAGATGTTGTGGTACAAAATGTGTCTTTAGCGGAGCATACGTCCGTCGCTTGGGACGCTCCGTTGTATAAGCAGTCCGCAGAGACTGTTAAGGCTTCCTCTTCTCGTCAGCGCACACGACCGCACCTTGGCTGCGTGACCGCCAATATATTACCAGCTTCGCCGATCAAGGATTCTTCGGCGACCAGGTCACACCATCCGGCAGCCAGGGATTCGAGACCGATGGACTCCGGACGTTCGCATAGGAAAAGTATGCGGGAGCCATCTGATGCGGAGCTGCCCTCGGCGAAGCAGAGAAAGACTGCGTCTCCGCAGGTCTCGACGCCGGACATTCTTGTGCAGATAGCACAGCTTATCGCAGCATCCCAGCAGCCGACAGAAACGGTGTCGGATCGAGAATTATCCGACGGCGCTGGGTCGGTGCGCTCCGCCGAAGCATCGGGGGCGGACGACCGGGAACATCATGAGGTCCGACCGGATGGTGAAAGGGATACGGATGACTTGGAGCTATCCCTTTCGGAACAACATAAAGCTGCCGTGGACTTCATTCGGCACTTTCTCCCTCAAGTTGTTCCGTCGGGCCAGACTGCTGCGTTTCCGGACAAGAGAATTATAGCGTCATTGGAGTCTGAATTTTTTGAGCGGTTCAGGGACATCGCTCCCGAGTTTCCGTCGCAGTCCAATAATGTTGCAAGAACATTTGAACTATTGAACGACGCTATATTTAAACTTGCTTCCAGGACGGGGAAAGCAGGTTTCTTGTCCGCTAATACTCTCAACCTGCCTTTCATTAATGCAAGGAATAAATTCGATACGGCAGGACAGGGTATACCGAGAGTTCCTCTGCGTATGGACGACGAGGCGGAAGACTTAGAGCTATCATTACCGTCGTCAGCTTCTATTCCAACCGCGGTGTTGGAAACAGCTATTGCGTCTAACAGAGCCAATTTAGATGCCTTATCTTATGCAGATCACCTTACTAAGGCGTTATCACTGCACCTTCAGGGGAAAGAGTTTCAGGATATACAATCCTCTTTAAGACTTCTTTCAAGGGCAGTAGCTTATTCCACGTGTAACTCCACCCTTTCAGTGGCAAATCTGGAGTTGGTTAGACGTGACGCAGACCTAGCTACATCCACACTAGTGGATTCTAAGGTGAAGAACTCTCTTAGAGTCGCTTCGGTCTCAGGAGAACTTCTCTTTGACGGCAAGCTTTCTGCTATTTATGATAAAATTACAAAGAAAGCTAAGGATTCTCTGTTGTTCAAATCTGCTCCTAAGAAGTTGGATACAGCAGACACGAATAAGACAGGCACTTCTGGGTCTAATGCGCCCAAGAGAGGTTCCTATAGAGGTTCCGGTGCGTCCTCTTGGTCTTATTCGAGAGACCGTCAGGATAGCGACTCTCGTTCGGGACGTCCTTCAGGCAGGGTCAATCGGTCGGACGCCCCGAGGTCAACGGGGCGAGGTGCGGGCCGTGGAAGACGTGGTTTCTCCTACCGCAGGCCTCGCAGGTCCAGGAGGTGATGGCTTAAACCTCTATCGCGTTCCGGTTGGCGGAAGGTTGTCGAGCTTTTCACAAGAATGGGCGTCGATTACGGACGACCCTTGGGTGAGAGGAGTGACTTCGGAAGGTCTAAAGATATCCTTCAAATGAAAGCCTCCATTAACTCGAAGTCCAAAGTGGACTCATCTTCCGTCAAATCCGCAGAAAAGAGACGCTCTGTTATCAGAGGTGCAGTCTCTTTTAATGAAGAACGCGGTAGAGGTCGTAGAAAACCAGGAATCTCCGGGATTCTACAGCCATCTGTTTCTGGTTCCGAAACCAGACGGCTCGTTCCGTCCAGTCATAGATTTGAGCTGGATAAACAAGCTGATCGTCGCTCCGAAGTTTTATATGGAGGCGATTCGATCGGTCAGAGCGAGTATTCGGGTGAACGATTATGCAACGAGCATAGATCTCAAAGATGCGTACTTTCACGTCATGGTACATCCGACATTCCGAAAGTATCTACGCTTCGCAGTCCTAGGAGTGGTGTATCAACTCCGGGCGATGTGCTTCGGATTGAATCTAGCACCCTGGGCTTTCACTCGGGTAATGAACTCGGTAATGATCTACTTCCGAGCTCATTCGTCTGCGGTAACGTCGGCCTACCTGGACGACATTCTTCAGAGGTACGGCAACGAGTTAATGCTTCAGAACGATGTTCAGAATCTTCTTCTATTGCTCCGATGTCTCGGTTTTATAGTAAACGAAGAGAAGTCTGATCTGGTGCCGTCCAAGTCATTCACTCATCTGGGAATGAGCTTCGAGACGCACAACAATCTCGTTCGTCTGCCGTTAACCAGAGCGAAATTAGTCAGTTGTTACACTCGCTATTGTCTGCACGCAGACAAAGTCACGGCGAGAGAATTTATGAGACTGATAGGTCTATGCGGAGCCGCCACGGATCTCATTTCGATGGGGCGGTTACGCACACGTCCTCTTCAAATTTTCTTGACTCAGAATTGGAGTGTGAAAATTCATTCGCTCGATGTAGACTTTCTCTTGTCAGATCAAGTGAAACAAGAGATTCAGACTTGGGCAAACATTCAGTGGTTAACTCAGGGAGTTCCGCTGCAGTTGCCGGATCCGAGTTTTACCGTTATGACGGATGCCAGTCAAACAGGTTGGGGTGCATCATTAATCCCAACGGATTCGAGATGCCAGGGTCTTTGGGATCCGCAATTCCTGTGCAAGCACATAAACATCAAGGAAATGATGTCAATTTGGCTTGCGTTACGTCACTGGATGGACATTATTCACGATGCTCATGTCCAAATCCTATCCGACAATACGACAGTAGTGGCGTATATACTGAATCAGGGAGGCACTCATTCAGTTCCGTTGTTCAATCTAACGGAAAGAATCCTTCTGTTTGCGCTAGAACATCACGTTCTTCTTTCGGTCCGTCACATACCGGGTCGTCTGAATGTGCTAGCAGACTCCCTTTCACGAAAGGGTCGCTTGTTGCCGTCGGAGTGGACTCTCAACAAACAAGTATTCAATCAGATTTGCTACCAATGGGAACGGCCAATGATAGACTTATTTGCGACACATCTCAACAATCAGTTGCAGACGTATGTGTCTCCGTGTCCGGATCCAAGAGCATTTGCAGTAGACGCTCTGTCGATCCCTTGGGACGGAATGATAGGATATGCGTATCCTCCAGTGCCGTTAATTCAACAAGTATTGCTAAAGATAAAACAATCTCAATGCAAAATTCTGTTGGTAGCATCTCTGTCGCCACAGAGACCGTGGATAAATCTACTCAGGTGTCTGTTGTGGGACCTACCGCGGAAGCTTCCTCCACGGGAGGATCTTCTTTCGCAGGGGAAATCGCGCCAACTCCATCACAACCCGCAAGGTCTCAACCTTCACATTTTTCCGTTGTGCGGTCCTTCTTGCATGGCAAGCACTTTACAGGATGAGCAGTGGACGCGATTTCTAACTGTAGGAGGACCTCCTCTTCGCTAAACTATGCGGCTAAGTGGAAGGTTTTTCGTCGTTGGTGTAGGGATCATTCTGTAGATATATTCGATCCCTCTATACCAGACATTGCAAACTTTCTAGTATACTTGTTTGACGAAATCAAACTGCAGCCTGTTACTATAAAGGGTTATAGATCTATGTTATCTGATACCTATGCACATCATGATAGTTTACAAATGGGATCTAATGTCTCTTTATCTAAGTTGGTTAGAAACTTTTCGATAAATAGACCCAGAACTCTTAGATTAATTCCTAAGTGGAATTTAGCTTGGGTTCTTCTTAAATTGAAGGAAAAGCCATTTGAACCTCTTGGGACAGTAGATTTCAAATTCTTATCTTATAAGACAGCTTTTCTCTTAGCTTTCTCTTCTGCTAGAAGAGTCAGTGAGCTTCATGCACTATCGGTGGATGATTCTCATTATCGTAGTGTTGGGAACACTATCACCTTCACTACTAATGTGGGTTTTTTAGCTAAGAATCAGGCTCCTAATAAATATCCGGAACCTATTGTTATTAAGGCTCTTCCGTCTTCAGACGGGCGTAGGCCTTTACTCTGTCCTGTTAGAGCATTACGTATCTATAAACAGAGATCTCAGTTTATCAGAAAGGGACGGAAACGTTTCTTTCTGTCTTTGATGCCTAATAGAAAGGACATTTCAGTCCATTCTATTGCTAGATGGATTCAATTAACTATCCGTACTGCTTATGAAGATTTATCTTCTTCTCAGCAGTCTGTGCTTAAGATTTCTGCTCATGAAGTAAGAGCTCTTTCTACTTCCTGGGCTTATGCTAATAGTGTTGCTATTACAGATTTAATGAAGGCTGCTTATTGGTCTCAGCCATCCACATTTACGAATTTTTATCTCAGAAATATTGAGTCCATTTCTGGAGACCTGCATTGTTTAGGTCCGTTATCTGTTGCTCAGAATGTCGTCCACTAAACAGTTGCAACTATAGTTATGCAGGCTTTCTGTTCCGGCAGTGACTCCGTCCGGCTGCCCTCTTCGCTCTGGGCTATTTGACCCAGGGCAAGGGGAAGGGGGGGGGGGGGTGTTCCCTTAGGTCACCTGCTTTATAGTGAAAAGCAAGGGAATGCCTCCTCCAAGTCAGTATTTCTGAGTCGCTTCCGGGATGGTTTTAAAGTGTAATATTAATGTTAATTCATTCATGTCTTATTTTTAAAGTGTAGCTCGGTGTGAAGCATTTGTTTATGTCAAGTGTCAAACGGGCTTTAATATACAATACTCGGACACTTTTAAATGACTATAAAGAGTCTCAATTCTCTGGACTACTTTATTTATTGGCTTGCTTTAAAAATAATTAGTATAAGGGTTATACTGGATGTTAATAGAGAACATGAATGTTATTGTGCTCAATTATTAAGGGTAGTGTATCTTTCTAATTTAATATTTAATAAGAAAGATACATGTAAAGCCTAATACTCCTTTTCTCCTTAAGGGGTTACCTCTTTACTATATAGTTGAGCTTATTGGATTTTCCTCTATGTCCTAGGCCCTCCAGCCTGTTTACTATTCAGCTAAGTCTGGGACATTGGTACAGTATAAAAATGTTAAAAAATTTATAGTAATTTATATATTTTTTATACTTACCAATGACCCAGACGGGGATGGCCCTCCCTGGAGTTGGGAACTCTTGCCTCCCCGCTGAGTACATAGCGCTGACCAGGCACTGCCAGTAAGAATGATAATTGGCGCCAATTTCGGGACGTCTGCGTCACTGCGCATGCGCAGTAGAGGCGTAGTATGGAGGTCCTTTAGGACATGATTTCTTTTTGTTTTGGATGCAAATTTTGGGGATTGGGGGGCAAAATTTGTGTTTGGCCCTGGTTTTGTTAGAGTTAGCACCAGCTAAGTCTGGGTCATTGGTAAGTATAAAAAATATATAAATTACTATAAATTTTTTAACTTTCATGCTATTTGCCTTGCCTGTAGTCTATGCACTCCTGCAAATTCTTGTCTTACTGTGTACATTGGATGAGAGACGGGTGTCGCGATGCATTGTTGGCAGTGAGGTTCCTATGCCGGAACTCTCACCGTACTTTAATTCAAGTTTTTTAGTTTCTATTTCAGAGGAACGTGAACATGGTGATGGTATTGTGACACCCATCCAAAGTGTGCTACCGTCGTCACGCTCTGTTGAGCAAATATAGCTAGGTGCAAGGTGCTCATGTATATTGAGCAAGGGATGAAGCCTATAGTTAGTGTTCTTAATCCCTTGCAAGCAGCTAGCTCGACCGTTGAAGCGGTTACTTCGTCCGTGGGAGCTGTGACACTGGGTATGTCCGTTGTGGTCGAAGGAAGTGTAGATTTGGGTAGGGCGAGCACCTTAAAAACAAAAGCTCACCCAGCAACGACGGAAATAGGGAGAAAGTCTGCAAGTTTCTTGTTGGGAGGCTCGGCGGGGTCTGACAAGGCCGCAAACTGGAGAGACCCCTCTTTAACCCAACAACTTCTAGGGCCAGAAGTTGTTATGAGAAACTTGCACAAGCCAGAACCAAGTTTTCTTGTTGGGAGACTCGGCGAGGTCTAACAAGACCATGAGCGGGAGAGGTCCCTCTCTAATCCAACAATATTTGAGGCCAGATGTTATGATAAGAAACTTGCATGAGTCAGGTATGCCATGTACAACTCCGCCCTAACAGTGGCAAATTGGGAGTTGATCAGACGTGATGCTGCCCTTGCATCGTCATCACTTATAGATGACAAGGTGAAAAGCTCTCTCCGAGTCGCTCCGGTCTCCGGATATACTCTATTGACGACAAACTTTCGTTAGTCTATGAACAGCTTCCAATACACTGCTACTGAAGTCTTCCCCTCAGCACGCTGCAGCAGACCAGGGTAAGCGAGGTCGTTCCACTTAATTAGCTAAGGGAACTCCTCGCGAGGGTACAATAAACCCTCTTATACTTACTCCAGAGGTCTTCAGTATAGCGACTCGAAAAAGGGACACAGGTCTAATCCAGACTATAGGTCAGACGCCCCTAAGACGATGGGATGAGGTTCATCGAGGGGAGGACGTAGTTTCTCCTTCCGTAAGCCTTGTTAGTTGTACAGGTGATGAATAAGACCTCTATTGCTTACCGGTTGATGGAAGGTTATCATCTTCGTGAGAAACTGGATTTATGTCACGGAAGATCAGTGGGTAAAGTGTTGTTTCGGAAGGCCTAAGGCTATAATTCTGAACATAACCCCCACTTACAAGATGTCCGCTTTGGACAAATCTTCCGGCGGATCCTTTCAAAAGGGAGTCGCTCCTATTGGAGCTACAGGCTCTCTTATTGAAGGAAGCAATGGAGATCGTCGAGAATAGACTTCTGTTGCTTTCCACTTAGCGGAAGGTTATGAGCCTCGCAAAAAAGTGGATGAAAATATGAAAATTGCGGAAGATCAGTGGATGAGTATGTAGTCTCGGCAGGACTGTGGCTATCAGTCCGAGCAAAGCTCCACTTACTACAAATATGTGTTGGTCAAATCTTCCTGCGAATTCTTCCAAGAGAGTCTCTCCTTGCGGAGGTACAGGCTCTCCTATTGACGAAAAGCAATAGAGGTCGTCGAAATATTCTCCAGGTTATTTCAAATCACCTGTTTTTCGTCCTGGAGTCGGATGAATGGTGCATAGATAGGCTGAGACAGCTGTCTAGTTAGGAATAGAGCCGTTAGAGGGAATAAGTAGTCTTTTCCCTCTCATTCTTCTTTTCCTTGGTGTCAAGACATTTAATGTTATTGTGGATGTCATAGTTGCCTTATGTACTGTTACAGCGGTCTTTTCTTGCGGCTAGTGTTTTAAGTTTCCATTTAGTGAGCTTTCAAGGCCGCAAGTGACACAGATATGTCTTCAGGTAGACGAAGACACATAACTGCGTAGCTACTTGGAGATTACTGTCTCTTTGGGAATTACAACTGTTAGAATAGCGGCTTGTTATTCCCTACCTTGCGCGACGATGGTTGTAAGTCTCCATTTGGTGAGCTTTCAAGTCGCTAGTTACACCGAGATATCTGTCTTCATGGAGAGGAAGACTTCTAGCTACGTTAGCCAGGCTCTGACCGCTGTCTTTTGGTAATAAAACCGATAAGGTACAGTGCTTTTCTGTTTGTTTTCATAGGTGTCATAGACTTGAGTCTTATTGTTTACATCATAGTAGCCTAGCTAGAATCATGAGAGATGTTTTTTCAGTAATTATGCAGTGACATAACTGAATTTATTATCTCTTAGGACTACTGTCTCTTTGGGAATTTAGGGCTGTTAAATTAGTGACTCTTCATTCCCTACCTTGCGCGACGATTGTTGTAAGTCTCCACTCAGTGAGCCTTCAAGTTTGCAACTTACACCTGTATATCTGTCTTCACGGACATGAAGACTTATAAGCTAAGGCTAGCGTTGTAAGTCTCCTTAGTGAGCTTCTATCAGCCTTTTTATTGTCTTCACGTATAGGAAGACCTTTAGCTGCTTCAGCTAGGCTGAGTTGGTTGTCCTATCGGACATGATACCGTATGTTAGAGGAGGTTATTCTCTTCCTACTGGTATGGTTTGGTGTTAGTTATATGAGGCGATAAGCTCTGTTGATGACGCCATATTTACCTAGTGTGATTAATGAGCGCTTCTTCAAACACCTATACTTAACTCCTTCTCAGGAACATATTTCCTGATATCAGACCGAACGTAAGGAATTCATTTAGATTTTTATGAAAGGGTGTCAGAACATTGTTTTCATCTCCCTTTTCACTTCTATCCAATCTATTACTGTGGATTATACTTCCACCTTAGAGACTGGATATTATGTCAATATGGTGTATTATTGTTCATCACTTCCCTCTCCTTAGTGGCATTATGGAGTCGGTCAGACGTGAATGAGCCCTGCAGTTACTATACTATTCGATAGCTAACACAAGAGCGATTCAAGTAATGTGGGTGAGGGGGGTTCGATAGGAATTATTCGTCGAACACCCCACCCCCGCCAATATGTTAAGAGGCAATTACAGGGCAGGAGGTAGTTTTCTTCCTGTAAGCCTTGTATGCATTCAAGTATATGCATGCCTTTCATGGCTCCTCGATTGGCAACTGGGTCGTGTTCTAACGGCGACCTCATGGGCATATCCACTTTTTAGTTGGTTTGTTTCCTGTGGTTGTTCATTTATAAGTCATATACGAGCATATGATTCCTTTCAGTTCCTGGTTACACTTGTATCACTCGGTCATACCATGGATACAGGCTGTATTCAGATGAGTACATGCAAGATTTCATCTTTCTCCGAAGAGTCATTGATTGCTACGGACCTAGGAAACAATGATTTATTTTGGGGACGGTCCGTGACGAGTCTGTTCATCATAGCTCATTCCATGTTCTATATCCAGGTTTCTACGAGATACGGTACACATTCTCGTATATTTGCACGGTTCAGTTGGAGTTTTATTATTGAAATTAATTGTACACCTGAACGAGGTCGCCTGTTGGTTGCCTTAGAAGCATGTTTGCTCTTCAGATACTTTCCATTGGGATTCAATTGGACAAGTGTATGGTTGTACAAGTTATATCACTGTTTTTTGACCTATCTACACATTCAGATTCCGGTATACATTAGAAGCACATGCTGTTAATTACTGGGATAGTCTTAGCTTCTTAAATAGCATTAAGCACCAATAATTAATAACTGAGTGCCTGTTGGGCTAATATGTATATTGATTATTTGGCACCGTGTTTCACTGATTCCAGAGTGCTTTCCTCTTTGTTTTGATGAATATTGCTTAAAAAAGGGGGGGGGGGGGGATATTTCTTCATCTCCTCCAGCTTGATAAGTTTGTAACTATGAGTGAAGCTGTTTTGTCTGTAGGTTATTATTGATCCTAGATACAGCTTGTTTATTATTTATATATGGCGTGTGTTTGTTGGGGTTAGTCTCTCACTCTCGAATACGCCATCCTAATTTAATTGGCTTAGTCCTTAGGCCTTAAAATTGGGGGCTTGTTACACCCAATTAGCATAATCATTCATGCTAAGATTACGGAATTACTTGGATATAGCTCCTTATTTATGATATGTCTTCTCTGTTATTGTTTAGAGAGACATACATGTAATTCCTTTTACATTTAATCTCCTTTCACCTTGGAATGCAGGCTTAGGAACTATATTTGGTCTGCTAATTCTTAAGTCCCAGGCCCTCTGCCTTTTTACGATTCAGCTAAGTCTGGGCCATTGGTTATTAGTATAAAAATATGATAAATTTAAAGTAATTTGTATATTTTTTATACTTACCAATGGCCCAGATGGGGATGGCCCTCCCATGAGTGGGCACTCATACCTCCCTGCTGAGTTATTATTTAGTATGCTCATCTACAAAGAATGATGTTGGTGCCAATTCCGGTCTCTTCCTGACTGCTGCGCATGCGCAGATGGTAAAAGTATGGAGGGCCAGATAGGACTTTCAATTTTCGGTATTGTATGCAAATTTTTTGGATTGGGGGGATTCAAAAAATGTGTTTGGCCCTTGATAATATCGAGTTTGCACCAACTAAGTCTGGGCCATTGGTAAGTATAAAAAATATACAAATTACTTTTTAATTTATCATTTTTGTATTCTTTGGACATGCTTATGTCATCTTTGAAGTGAAATTTATGTAGTCTGTATGGATCTGCCATGTTATAATTTATGGGAGAGTGCCTAAAGGCACTCTACCATAAATTATAACAAGACAAAGTGATGTGAATGAATTTTTGACGACCAAAGATAAATTAGCTCCCGTCCATTTAAAAAAAAAACAACAGTGACAAGCCCGGAAATAAGCAGACTGTTATCTGCAAAATAAGGTCCGCAGAGGGTAAATTTGGTGATGCTACCCTGAAACATTTCTTGCTCTCTTTCCATTCCAGGTTAATCTGTCTTTAAAGAGTCACAATGTGCAACCTCACTGGATGTTTGCATTTGACAATTTAATCAGGGAAGCTGTTCAAGCAGCATTATTAATTATTTCTCCAGGTCAGTAGCTCTTCTCATTTCCTTGTATCCTTTGTTGACAGCAAATATTTGCTTTATTTTTCACTTACGTGCATACTTATTTTCTGTGTGGGCCTCAGTGGTTGTCAGTGTGCGATATTAAACCTTAAGTACTCAGATTAATTTTTTGTTAATAAGTACCGTATAAGCTTGTACGCAGCTTTAGATGACTTACAGTTGTTTACACGTCCTTGTTGGCTGCCTTTACAGACAGCCAACAATGATGCAAAACACTGTCACGAGAAATGTATCCCACCAGTAGAGTTTTCAAAGAAGAATAAGACACCTGGGACAACTTTTACAGAGCAATATAAAATGGGCAGTTTATGGCTGTATGTGGCCTTAAAGCTATTTCTCTGACACTATTTTGCACTTGTAGGACAAATATTTAACCAACTATACCTTGTTTGACAAAGCTCACAGAGCTCTGTCGAACAAGATATAGTTGGTTAAATTTTCAACTACATTATGGGAAATTTTTACGGCTGAAAACATTGGCTTGCCACATAATAATGTAAGTAGTTAAACTTCTGGTTCCAACTGTTTTCAGAACTGATTGTGAATAAATAGGGAAAAAAAACCAAAACGGAGAGGAAAAAACACCCTCCCTCATCATAAATTTGAGGAAAAATTTTCTGAGAAACAAGAAATTTTCTTATAAGCCTAAGGGGTAATGGCCTTAATTCTGACTTTGTTAACTTTTTGCAGCAACAAGAAAGATGCCTTAATATTCAATCTGAGGGTTAACCCTTTACCCAACGTAACAGCCAAAACCGGCCAGCGCTATTCACAAAAAATCGCCAACTAATTTTCATTATTTTGTCATTTTTTGCCTCAAAAACATAGGTTATGACCCCTCTTTGGAACGAGCTCGTTCCAATGAGGGGTCATAACCTATGTTTTTGAGACAAAAAATGAAAAAAAATTAGTTATTCAAGATTTCTTTTGCAAGTGTTGTCTGCTTTTCATGTTAGGTAAAGGATTAAGTTGCATTCTAAATACCATGGTAGTTGTTTCTAGACAAGTTCTTGGCTGCCTTTATAGACTGAGAAGACTTCCCCAGTAACAGCTGCAAAGTCACAGAATGTCTACTGTTGAAGAGTAGAGAGTATGGATAAAACAATTCTCCAGGCCTTTAAAGGTTAAGGGATTTAATGGATGGCTCACTCCTTAATGTTTGGCATATATTCTTTTAATCTCATTCAACTCTTGGGTTTGAGTGCTGTCAGAATTTTTCTTGAAGAAGGGTGGGTTAACTCTTAGAAGCCGGGAGTCAAGTTTTCTTGCCCGTGATGTAATACAGCCGGTAATCTGGCTGTGACGGTTCAGCCATCTTCGGGCTGGGGGAGAATTAAACACTGAGCAGGTGCTGAATAGGCAGAAGACACTTGACTAGAAGCACCTATTTACTGTAAGTTCTTCGCGGTATGTCATGTTCAACAAATTCATTCTGATTCCCCGGTTTCTAAGAGTTAAACGTTTTAATGACTTGGACTCTATTGACATGTCATAGGCACTTGATGGGTGTCATATTTAAAGACCTGTAGATCACTAAGAGTTTCGTAACAATTTACGTATCATAACAACCATATCTGGTTGGTGCTGTTTACAAAAACTGTTATTCAAATTTTATTATTTTGAAAATTTTAAATTCAAGAATAATGAACTTGCTCTAATGAAGGTCAGAATATATGCGTTGGAGCCAAAAGATAAAAACGTTAATTATTAAGAAAACATCTTAGCAAGTATAGATCTCTAGTTGTGTTTGGTACAAAGTTAAGATCTTTCCCAAATCAGAGAAGGCACCAGAATTTCCCCAGCAAGGTGGATTGTACTCCCCAATAGGGAGTTAGAGTATTCTGGGACAAGCTTACAATAAAGCAGACAGTTTTCCTGATAAGTGGGTAAGACCTCTCTGACAGAGGGGAGGGAACTGTAGCTCCCATTGAACCCCCCTTGTCACCACCACTTCCTAATAAATTTATGTTCCAGAGCTATACAAATACATTACAATTCATATTTAGTTTTTTCTTCTTCCAAATTAAACTCCATGGCTTTGATGGCTATAGTGTGTGTGTGTAAGTTTTCAAACCAGTGTAAATTTTGGGATTTTTTCGTTCGTCCTAGAATATACATCAATAAAACCTAAAAAAGATAACAATCTTTCTCTGGTCAGGCCCTTCTTTATGGAAATTTTGGCCTCTGCATGCTCTCTTTTTATTACAAAGGCAAACTTGAAAAAAAAAAAAAAGATTTTTATGTCCTATAACCCTTTACCTAACTTGAAAAGCAGACGACACTTGGAAAAAAAATTCTTGAATAACTAAATTTTTTTCATTTTTTGTCTCAAAAACATAGGTTATGACCCCTCGTTGGAACGAGCTCGTTCCAACGAGGGGTCATAACCTATGTTTTTGAGACAAAAAATGAAAAAAATAATGAAAATTAATTGGCGATTTTTGAGAATAGCGCTGGCCGGTTTTGGCCGTTACGTTACGTTAGGTAAAGGGATAAATTACGCAAGTTAAACCTTTACCCAAGATACACAATATCAAAATTTGCTATTTTTATTATTTTTTTTTTTAAATTTCAAAAAAATTCATCAAAACCTGAATACATAACCCCTCAGTGGAGCGGGCTCAATGACCCTGTTCCAAAAACGGTTCACATGATATGGGTTTGTTGGCATTTTTTTTCAAATAATTTTTTTTGCAATTGCTCAATTTGTACACTGCATTGGTGGATGTGGCCAATTCTTTAGGTGAAGGGTTAATAAACTGGACAAAACACCACTGTCTGTTCTGTAGATTATGAGGCCTAAAACATAAAACAAAGTATATAAACCTCTGAGAGTGAGGCTATAATAATTACAGAAATAAAATATAAAAAAACACCTACATGCATCCATATTTAGATAAAAAATTACGTGAGAAACAGAAGATCTATTTTGCATGGATATTAACTCAGGCTGACAAAGTCAGCGGAGCTTTCCGATGCTAAGTTGTCCATCATCCATCTGGCCATCCGTTGATCCATCCGTCTGTCGTTAACATTTTGTTTGTCCGGGCCATAATTTCTTAACCACTGAATTTTTTTCAATGAAACTTTCATAACAATATTTAATATCAAAAAGACAGTATGTCTCAAATTATAATATGGTATGTGCACCTCAAGGTCAAGGTCTCAAGCTTTATGATAAGGTGACACTTAGAAAAAATTTGACATTTGTTTGTCTGCGCCATAATTTCTTAACCATTGAATATTTTTTTAATGAAACTTCATAACAATATGTAATATCAAAGGACAGTGGATTGCAAATTATAATATGGTGTGTGCCCCTCAAGGTCAAGGTCACAGGCTCTATGATAAGGTGACACTTAGAAAAACTTTGACTTTTGTTTGTCCGTGCCATAATTTCTTAACCACTGAATATTTTTTAATGAAACTTCATAACAATATGTAATATCAACAGACAGTGGATTGCAAATTATAATATGGTAAGTTCCCCTCAAGGTCAAAGTCACAGGCCCTATGATAATGTGACATTTAGAAAAACTTTGACATTTGTTTGTCCGTGCCATAATTTCTTAACCATTGAACATAAGCTCCTCCTGACGGAATGTCAATGGAGCTTTTCTAATACTAAGTTGTCCATCCGTCCATCCATCTGTCTGTCATCTGTCCGTCAGTCGTCAACATTTTGCTTGTCTGGTCCATATAGTTTGATCTAAATGGCAGATCTTGTTCATACTTGATACAATTATTGCTCATGTCTCAAAGGTGTGTCACGACATTGATCTAAGGTCATATCCTCAAAGTCAAGGTAACAAACAGCAAAACTTGGATGCTGTTATACAGCAGCCCTTGTCCGGTCCAAAAAACTTTGTTTGATTGACAGATCTTATTCATAGTTGGTACAATCAATTATTTCTCTTGACACAAAAGTGTGTGGTGACTTTGATCCATATAAGTCAAGGTCATATATAGCATGCTGTTGATATTGTTATACAGCCCTTGTCTGGTCTGAACAATTGAATCTGTGTGACAGATCTTGTTCATACTTTACACAATTGTTGCTCATAACCTATCCTTGTGTCAAGACCTTGACCTATTGTCGTATCATTAAGGTTGAGGTCACAAGCAGTAACACTTGGCTTCTTGTCTTGTATTTTTCTTCCCCTAAAAGCAGTGACCCTCTGCAGATCTGTCAAGGCGGAAATGCCTCTTGTTTACTAATAATATACTGGAAAGGACCAGAATATTCACAGAATTCACTTCATGTGCAGGAACCATGTGTTAGTAAGAAGAAACATGTGTGATGTGTGCCATTCTTATGTTGGTGCTTAACTCCTTGAATGCCATTGGCGGATTTCCCTGCCAGGACAGTATTTCTCTTACCACTGAAATAATAATTTGCACACATTTAATCCAATTTTCTCCCTGAAAATTGAATGGACTTTTTCACCAATGATTTTTAGCTCAACTTTGACGTAAGTCAAATTTGAGCTTATGCCATGGCCAGTCGTCCGTCGTCCATCTGGCTGTCTGTCCGTCGACAATTCAGTACGGCTCGGCCTAGAGGACGTATTTATGAACTTATCTGTACGAAACTTCTTGGGTACCTTTGTTATGACCGTGGGACAAGAACAGGTGTTTTTGGGCCCGATCCGAAATTCAAGTTGGCTGCTGGCAGCCGTTTTGTACAAAATTAGGTGCAATCAGATTTTTGTGCAGAACTTCCATATGAAAGCTCTGATTTGAATAATTTTTTGTATGAATGTTTAGTACCATGGGATGCATCACATATAATACGGGTTTTTTTCTCATGCGTAAATTATACAAATTAGACTAACTCTGATGTATTTAGTGTTACTTTCAGTACTGTAAGTGCAAATGCCAATTAAGACTAGAGGCCGTATTTATGAACCGATCTTTACGAAACTTCTTGGGTACCTTTGGTATCACCGTGGGACGAGAACGAGTGCTTTTGGGTCCGGTCCGAAATTCAAAATGGCCGATGGCAGCCATTTTGTACTAAATTAGGTGCAATCAGATTTTTGCACAGAACTTCCATATGAAAGTGCTGATTTGAATAATTTTTTGTGTGAATGTTTAGTACTATGGGATACATCACATATAATACGGGTTTTTTTCTTGTGCAGAAATTATACAAATGAGATGAACTGTGATTTTTTCAGTGCTACTTACACACTGTAAGTACACATGTTAATACAGCTTGGGCTAGAGTCTGTATTTATGAACCAATCTTCACAAAACGTCTTGGGTACCTTTGTTATCACCTTGGGACGGGAACAAGTGTTTCTGGGTGCGGTCCAAAATTCAAGATGACTGCCAGTGGCCATTTTGTACTGAAATTAGGTCTAATCATTTTTTTAGCTCACCAACTTTAGTTGTGTGAGTATATGGCATGGCTTGATCGGTCAGCGTCGGCATCAGCGTACGTGTCCAGTAATGTTAAAGCTTCTGTTTAGGTCACTTACTCACCCTGTATCCATATCATGGCTTTTATAAAGCCGCTATATGATGATTATTATCATTTTACCATGATTTAACCCCTCATCATTTCTGTTTAGCTCGGAATTTCATGTTTAACTTAGTGTTCATGTCAGCTGCTGTGCTCCTTCTCTTCCCATTTCACTTATATTCATCATACATGTTCCTCAGTATCATTGTTCCATGATTAACCCCTCATACCCTGCATTTTAAACATTTTTCTTGACATTTTTAGTTGCGTTTAGTTTTCTGTTTAGTTCGGAATTTCATGTTTAACTTAGTGTTTTGGTCAGCTGCTGTGCTCCTTCTCTTCCCATGGCACTTATATTCATCATACATGTTCCTCAGTATCATTGTTTCATGATTAACCCCTCATACCCTGCATTTTGAACATTTTTCTTGACATTTTTAGTTGCGTTTAGTTTTCTGTTTAGCTCGGAATTTCATGTTTAACTTAGTGTTTAGGTCAGCTGCTGTGCTCCTTCTCTTCCCATGGCACTTATATTCATCATACATGTTCCTCAGTATCATTGTTCCATGATTAACCCCTCATACCCTACATTTTAAACATTTTTCTTGACATTTTTATTTGCGTTTAGTTTTCTGTTTAGCTCAGAATTTCATGTTTAACTTAGTGTTTATGTCAGTTTCTGTGTTTTACTTTTAAGAGGTTGTGTTTAGGTAAGCTTTGTCGCATGTTATGAGCCTGTTTGATACAGTTCTTGTGTTTGCCAAAGTTACTATCAAAGAGGAATGTTGGTGAGCTATAGGGCATTGGAGTCCTTCTTGTTGTACACAACTTCTATACGGCTAAAGGCTAGAGGCCGTATTTATGAACCGATCTTTACGAAACTTCTTAGGTACCTTTGTTATCACCGTGAGATGAGAACGAGTGTTTTGGGGTGTGGTCCAAAATTCAAGACGGTCACCAGAAGCCATTTTGTACCAAAATTAATGCAATCAGATTTTTGTACAGAACTTCTGTATGAAGTTCTGATTTGAATAAATTTTTGTATGAATGTTTAGTAACATGGAATACATCACATATATAGTACAGTTTTTTTTCTCGTGCAGAAATTATGCAAATTAGATGAACTTTGATTTATTCAGTGCTACTTGTACACAGTGCACTTGTCAATACAGCTAGGGCTAGAGGCTGTATTTATGAAATGATCTTCACGAAACTTCTTGGGTACCTTTGTTATCACCTTGGGATGAGAACGATTGTTTTTGGGTGTGGTCTGAAATTCAAGATGGCCGCCAGCAGCCATTTTGTGCCAAAATTAGTGCAATCAGTTTTTTTTGTACAGAACTTCTATATGAAGGTTCTGATTTGAATAAATTTTTGAATGAATGAAAACATTTGGCTTATGGTATCACCTTGACACAGGAACGAGTGTGTTTTGGGGTGCCTTTGTTATCACTGTGCTATGAGAACAAATATTTTGGGGTTCAGTCAGACCCACTCTGGGACTCTAAGATTTCTTTTCTAGTTTAGCATCTGACTCACCCAACTTTACAATACTTTACCTATACATTTGTTACAGGCTACGGTCAGTATTTATGTACAGATCGTTACAATACTTTATATGTACCTTTGTTATCAGGTCATTAACTAGATGTTCGTCATTGCTGTGTCACATACTATACATGTACATGTCTTAACAAGTTGAGCGACAGTGTCATTGACACTTTTATTTGAGTTAAATTCAGATGAAATGTTCATCATATGTTTTCATGGGTGCTTCACAGCAGCCATGACTAGATTTGATGTAGAATATCTTGAAAATACTCAATGGGTTAAGAGTTAAGAGGCAGATATACGTAATTAACTATATTACAAAGGCAATTTTGTTATCATTTCAGGCAGTAATTCTTCAGTCGATCAAGTTGAAGATGATGTTGTAACATCTGGGGTGTCATCAGCTAATTCACATAAATCTCCATTTAAGAATGCGGCTTCTAGAGAACTACACAGTCAGTTAGAAACCATAGAGAATGAAAATTTTAGGTAAAATATGCTTTATTGTTATTTTTGGGGGGGGGGGGGGGGGGGGGTGGAGATTATTGTATTTGTTTCAAGAATCAGTATAAGTTGTTGTTGACCTGTTCTGTGTGAGCGCAGTGGTTTTGGCATTGAACTTCAAACCGAGAGGCCCACGGTTCGATCCCCACCAGGGGTAACTGCATTGTGTCCTTGAGAAAGGCACTTAATCCTGATTGCCCACATTGGGGCACAGTGGCCTGTGTACTAAAGTGTACTGCATGTTGATAGTGCACTTCTCTTCAACCAATGCTAACCCTGCTTGTGTGGAGTTAGGGACTCTGGCAGTTGCTCGGCAGTTCACTCCGGGTACTCAGGCTTCCTTCGCCCATAAAACTGACTCTGGCTGTCAAAAGTGTCATTACAGACCAATAAATAAATAAATCACGATATAGTATGAAATTGTGAGATTTAAAAATTTTACCTTTTTTGATTCATATATTATTCATTTGTATATGTTTGCAACAAAGCACAATTTAAATACAGTATCTGTTTATTATATTTGTTTTGTAAACATCCAGTTTTCTCTTTTCTGCAGAAAATAACTTAAATATTATGAGGATGGTATTTATTATTTTGAAAAAAATGCATAAATATAACACAAACAAACAAAATAAAAAATAAAAATAAAAGCCACCCTTCCTCTTTTATTTGAAAAATGAAATGCCAGAAAACCAAATGTATTTTCTGTTTGACCTGTTTGACCCATAGCATATATGTTTTTTTCTCAAGTTCTCACATATCAATAGCTGGGAACAGGAAAGTGATTGGTCTTGTCATTCATGACAAGTGTAACTTAGATTTGGCAGTTGGTTTCAGATAACTGATCATCCATTAGAAGAGTAGCTGGCTAAATGAAGTATGTACGTGTGGGGGAATACCCCCACCCCACCACTTCATTTCACCTTGTGCAGGGTTTAGCCCTTTACCCAATGCAGACGATATACAAATTTATTATTTTAAATATCATTTTTTTAAAGTTTTCAAAATATTTCAACAAAACCATATGATGTGACAGACCCCTCATTGGAACGAGCTCAATGAGCTTGTTCCAATGAGGGGTCACATGATATGGTTTTGTTGAAATATTTTGAAAAATTTAATATTTTTATACTGTACCAATGACCCAGACATAGCTGGTGCTAACTCTTAAAATATAGGGCCAAACACAAATTTTGCCCCCCAATCCCCAAAATTTGCATCTAAAACTAAAGAAAACATGTCCTGAAAGGCCCTCCACACTTCGCCCCCACTGCGCATGCGCAGTGTCAAGGACGTTCCGAAATTGGCGCCATTTATCATTCTAAGTTTGGCCCTTCATCAGTTAACATCTGACTGATCTTTGTGCTTTTAAATCTCAGTTTAAATGATGCCAGACACATAAATATTAGTGAAATGGTGATTCTAAGGAGGATAGAAAAGGAGGAGAGGAAAAGAATGTGTGACAGAATATTATCAGGGCTGTAACTTAAATTTTTTTAATGAAATTATGTTAAGTTACCTATTTTCAAGGCAGCAGCCATTTTGTTGTCATTCTGATTATTTAGTTACACTGTTTTTTCAAGTGTTTTTCCTCTCTCCCTGTCCTTTAAGTTCCCCCTTGCTATTCTCCCATGCTTTGGCATAGTTTCTGTAATTATTATTACTAAAATTTCTTGGGAGTTTTAGCTGAATAACAGAATGAATTCTGTTCTTTCCCCATGTTTACGTCTTCACCTACGGGTGGTTAGGCGTTGTGTTCTGCATCTACCATCTGATGTTCTGCAGTTTCTTCCCTGGAAGTCTCTGTTTTGCATCAGATGGTGTATTTTTGGTAACTGATTTCGGGCCTGGGTGCCTGGAGTCTTATTTTAGTGTTTTTACACTCATTGTTTACATTATACAACAGCCCTCTGTGTGAGGGGGGGATTTCTAAATAATAATATCTTTATGTTATTTTAATCATAACTAGATACATTATTATTGTTCGTAAGTGTTGAATAAATTGTTTAAAATATTTTTAAAATTTTTGTCCACACTTAGGCTTGGGATCCATTGGGGCTCAACGTTACTTTTCAGAAACTTGGGCTGTTCTGAAAAAATATTTTTTCAAAATATTTTGATTTCAATTATTTTTTCTATATTAATGGATCATATTATTATTATGTATTTTGATTGCCAGGGGTTAGTGCGAGTACCAGGACTTGTTTTCTTTTCACATTGAAAGGATATTGATCAATTGTTTTAAGAGGAAGTCTTCCTCTGACCTTATTATCATTCTATATGTGGTCAGTGTACTCGCATTAACTCCTGTTCTGTATCGTATGATTTCGATGACAATATGGGAAGCGTATGTCACGGTATGTTGTTGGGGATTTGGACACTCCGGTCCTTTCCCCGCAGGGTCACTCTACTTTATCAATTTCTATTTTCAGACGATCAAGATTAGGGTGATGTATCTGTGATGTCTTCCAACAGTGTGCCTCCGTCGTCACAATTAATGAAGGGCTAGCGGAAAAGTGCTCATGTAATACGCCAATTGCCTAAGAGGACCCTAGTAGGTTCGACGGCCTTTGACGTCCGCTAGCTCGCCCGGTGTAGCGTCCATTCACCGAATGGTTCGGCAGCCGGGTTCGTCCGTTGCGGTCTAGAAGGAATTTTGGGGTGATGCGAGCACTATAAAATTAACTTAATGCACACCCAGTGACGGCGGATCGGAGGGAGAACGGAGGAAGCCTTTTAGTCCGGTTCATAGCTCGTTCCGGTCCATCCGGACGGCAAGCGAGAGAGGCCCCTCTCTCGTTCAACAACATCTGGCCCCAGATGTTGTGGTACAAATGTGTCGTTAGCGGAGCATACGTCCGTCGCTCGGGACGCTCCGTTGTATAGGCAGTCCGCTGAGACTGCTAAGGCTTCCTCTTCTCGTCAGCGCATACGACCGCACCTTGGCTGCGTGACCGCCGATATATTACCAGCTTCGCCGATCAAGGATTCTTCGGCGACCAGGTCACACCATCCGGCAGCCAGGGATTCGAGACCGATGGACTCCGGACGTTCGCATAGGAAAAGTATGCGGGAGCCATCTGATGCGGAGCTGCCCTCGGCGAAGCAGCGATAGACTGCGCCTCCGCAGGTCTCGACGCCGGACATTCTTGTGCACATAGCACAGCTTATCGCAGCATCCCAGCAGCCGACAGAAACGGTGTCGGATCGAGAATTATCCGACAGCGCTGGGTCGGTAGCCGGGGACTCGAGGCCTGCAGACTCCGGACGTTCGCATAGGAAGTGTGCGGGAGTCAACGTACACGGAGCTTCCAGCGGCAATGCATCGTAAGTCCGCTACTGCACAGGCCTCGGGAACGGACGTGCTTTCCTTAATAGCACAGTTTATCGCAGCATCCCAGCATCAACTGAATCTGTCGCATATATTTTATCCGACGATGCTGGGTCGGGACGCTCCGCGGAAGCGGGTACGGACGTCCGAAAGTTTCATCCGGTCCGACGGGATACCGAAAGGGATTCGGTGGATTTCAAGCTTTCCCTTTCGGATCAACATATGCTGCGATGCCGGATAAGAAACTGATAGCGTCGGTGGACTTAGTAATTTTTTGGTTCGGTTCAGGGACATCGTCCCTCAGTTCCGACATAGTCCAATAATGTCACACAAACTTTCGAATTATTGAACGGCGCTATATATATTATTATTTTATGCTTGCTATCCAAGCATTTCTGGTTTCTTGTTCGAAGAGTTATGGAGATGTCTTTCAAAAGTGTGCCTCTGTCGTCATAGTTAATGAGGAGTTAGCGGCAATAAGTGCTCATGGAATATGTCTATCGCTTACGGAGCGACATTCGCTAGCTCACCCGGTGTAGCGTACATTCATCGAATGGTTCGGCTGCCGGGTTCGTCCGTTGCGGTCTAGGAAGGAGATTTGGGTGATGCGAGCACTTTAATTACTTTAGTACTCACCCAGTGACGGCAGATTGAGGACAGATCGGAGGAAGCCAACAACATAGGGGACCGCATGTTGTGGTTCAGATATTTTACATTCGGAGCATATGTCCGTTGCTCGGGACGCTCCGTTATATTGACAGTCCGACAGACTGTCTTTAATGCTTCCTCATCCTCACAGCAGGGCACACGACCGCACATTGGCTACGTGACCTCGAGTATCCGATCAGTTTCGGCATTCAGTGATTCCACAGCGAATAGGTCGCGCCATCCGGTAGCCAAGGGACACGAGGCCTATACACTCCGTTCGCTCGCATATTGGAAGTATGCACGGGGTAACGATCTCGGAGCTTCCTGCGGCAATGCATCGTAAGACCGCTGCTCCTCAGGCCTCAGTGACGGACGTGCTATCCGAGTTAGCACAGTTGTTTCGCAGCATCCCAGCAATTGACGGTTTCTCGGTCGAATCAGGAATTATCCGACGGCGGTGCGGTCCGCGGTTGCATCAAGCTACGGACGACCGAACGCTTTATAGGGTCCGACAGGATGGCGAAAGGGATTCGAAAGATTTCGAGTTTTCCCTTTAGTAGTATCGGAAGATGCCTTTCATATCTTCTGGCATTTCTTCCAGTGATTATTTTTCGGACTTCATTGCTGCGATCTTGGATAAGAGACTTATAGCGTCATTGGACTCGGATTTTTCGATCGGTACAGGGACTTTGTCCCTGACTTACCGATGCAGTCCAATATTGTCATTACAACATGTGTTTTATTTTTCGACGCTATATATTTATATATATATACAAGCCTGCTACTAAGCATGATAGTTTAGTTTCTTGTCCGCGTGGCTCATTTCTGCCATTTTATCTTTTTTACATATAGTTTATTTTGGCAGAGCAGGGCATACCGAGAGTTCATATGCGTCTAGACGGTGTGATTAAAGACTGCATATATTCTTTTTCGCCGTTTATGTCTTTTCCAATTTCAATGTTGGGAACGACATTATGTATAGTAGACTTAACTTAGACGCTTTATTATACGTAATCCGCCTTACTGAGGCGTTATCATTACGTCTTCAAGAAAAGATTTACGGGATATTATTCTCAATGTAATTTCTTTTGAGGGCAGTAGTTTGTTCACGTATAACTCCGCCCTTCAGTGGCTGATTGGAGTTGGTTAGACGTGATGCAGCCCTAGCTACATCCACGCGTGGATAGTAGGTTAATAACTCTCTCAGAGTCGCTTCGTTCTCGGAGGAGCTTCTCTTCGACGGCAACTTTCCGGCAATCCATGAATTGCTTGATTTATACATTCTCTTGTCTATCTAGTGTTACAAGAGATTCAGACTGGGGCAAACATTCGGTGGTTGACTCAGAGAGTGCCGCCGCAGTTGCCGGACCCGAGTGTGGCTGTTATGACGGTTGCCAGTCAAACAGATTGGGATATATACTGGTCCCTACGGATTCGAAGTGCCAGGGTCTTTGGGTTCCGCAGTCTTTTAGCTATCAGTTTAACTTCCGCGGAATAATGTTTTTTAGGCTTGCTTTATGTCATTGCATGAACATTATTCAGAAACGCATGCCCAAATTCCTGTCCTTTAATTCGACAGTAGTGGTGTATCTCCGGAACCAGGGAGGCACTCTTTCGTTTCCGTTATTCAATTTAATGGAAAGAATCCGTCTGTTGGTTATAGTACACCAAGTTCAGTTTTGATCCGTCATATTCTGGGTCGTCTGATTGTTTTATCGCACTCCCGTTCTCTTACGGGTCGCTTGTTGCTGTCAGAATGGACTCTCAACAAACAAGTATTCAATCAGATTTGCTATCTATGGGAGCGCCCAATGGTGTTTTATTTATGACACAGCTTGCTAATCATTTTGCAGACGTATGTGTTGGCTTGTCCAGATCTCTGAGCTAATACTGTTAACGCTCTATTGATCTATAGGACGGAATGATAGGATACGCGTATCCTCCGGCGCTGTTGTTTTAGCAGGTATTGCTAAGATAAACAACCACAATACATTTCTGTTGATAGCATCTCTATCTTCACAGAGATCATGAGTAATTTACTCTCTTGTCTACTGTGGATCTTAACGTGAAATCTTCCTCTATGTGAGGATCTTTTTTCACTGGGTAAATCGTGTCATCTTTATCACAACCAGCAAGGTCGCAACCTTCATGTATTCCGTTGTGTGGTCCGTATTGCATTGTAAGCACTGTACTGGACGAGCTTTGGACGCGATTTCTTACTATAGGAGATCCTCTTCTTCGCTATTCTATGCGACTAAAGTGGAGGCTCTTCCGTCGTGGTGTAGGGATCATTATGTTCATATGGTTGATCCCTCCATACTACTCATTGCTATTTTTTAGTATACTTGTTTCACAAGATCTACTGCAGTTGTTATTTAGGTTATAGGTTTATGTTACCTCATACCTATGCACTCTACGATAGTTTACAATTGAGTCTTTTGTCTCTTTATCTAAGTCAGTTAGTAACTTTTTGATAAATAGACTTAGAATCTTTGGATTAAATTCCTATACGGATTTTAACTTCAGGTTCTTATTTAGCTAAGTAATCATTTGAACCTCTGGAAACAGTAGTTTTCAAATTCTGACCTTTTAGACAGTAATTCTGTTGATTTCTCTTTTACTGTAGAGTCAGTGAGTTTCATGCACTATCGATGGATGATTTTCACTTTCATAGTTTCGGAATCAATACTTCCGTTACTATTTAGGTTGGATTGTTGCATAAGAGTTAGGCTCCTATTATCCGGAACCTATTATTTTAAGGCCCTTCCGTCTTCGTATGGGCATAGGCCTTTACTCTTTCTGGGTACAGTTTATGTATTTATAAACAGATATCTGTTTATTACAAGGGCGTAAGCTTCTTCTGTCTTTGATGTCTAGTAGAAGGACGTTACGCTCCATTTTATTGTTAATGGATTCTATTAACTAGCGTACTGCTTTTGGTATATCATTGGCTTAGCAGTTGTGCTTAAGATTTCGGCTCATGAAGTAAGAGTTCTTCTACTTCTTGGGCTTACATTAATAGTGTTGCTATTATAGATTTTTTAAGGCTGCTCATTGCGCTCAGCCATCCATTCATGAATTTTATCTCAGAAATATCGAGTCCATTTCTGGAGGCCTCTATTGTTAGGTCTATTATCTACTGCTCAGAATGTCATTCACTTAACAGTTGCTACTATAGCTAGGTAGGCTGTCTGTTTCGGCAGTGTCTCCGTTCGGCTGCCCTCTTCGCTCTGGGCTATTTGACCCAGGGCAAGAAAAAGGGGGGGGGGAGGGTGTTCCCTTGGGTCACCTGTTTTTACTATGAAAACAAGGGGATACCTCCTCCGGAGTTAGTAATTCTGAGCTGTTATTGGGATGGTTGTTTAGTGAGAAGTTTAAGTTATAAAATTCATTCAAGTCTTAGTTTTTAAAGTATAGCTTTTGAATATTGCATATGTCAACGGACATGATTATGCAATTCTCACACACTTTTAGGAGTATAAGAGTCTCTATTCTCTAGACTTACTTTATTATTGGCTTACTTTAAAAATTATTAGTATAAGGATTATTGGATATTAATAGAGTACATGGATGTATGAAGCTCAATTTTTGGAAGGTGTTGTATCTTTCTAATTTATCATAAATAAGAAAGATACATGTAAGGCCTATTTCTTCTTTTCCCTACAGGGGATGACTCTATTTTATTTTATTGAGCGTATTCCATTTTGCTCTATGTCCTTGGCCCTCCAGCCTTTTTACTATTCAGCTATGTCTGGGTCATTGGTACAGTATAAAAATGTTAAAAAATTTATAGTAATTTATATATTTTTTATACTTACCAATGACCCAGACGGGGATGGCCCTCCCAGGAGTTGGGAACTCTTGCCTCCCCGCTGAGTACATAGCGCTTACCAGGCACTGGTTATTAGAATGATAAATGGCGCCAATTTCGGAACGTCCTTGACACTGCACATGCGCAGTGGGGGCGAAGTGTGGAGGGCCTTTCAGGACATGTTTTCTTTAGTTTTAGATGCAAATTTTGGGGATTTGGGGGCAAAATTTGTGTTTGGCCCTATATTTTAAGAGTTAGCACCAGCTATGTCTGGGTCATTGGTAAGTATAAAAAATATATAAATTACTATAAATTTTTTAACTTTTTGAACTGCTTAATTTGCATATTACGTGGGTGGATGTGGGCGATTCGTTAGGTAAAGGGTTAAAGTGTGTCCCCCATACAGGTGAAGGACCCTCCATCTTCCCCAGGGATAAAAATGAACTTTTCATGTCAAGTGGAGCACCCTGAGTACGTTTTGAAGGCTTAAGTACCCAGAAAGTGATGGTATAATTATAACAAAATAACCCAAGAAATATTGGTTTGAGAATGCTGCTATGTATTTTCATGAATTTCTCATGAAATCAAGTCTTGGCTGCTGTTCAATTAGGAAACTTTTATTAAATGTCTGTCACTAAGAACTGATTGATAGGAGGACGACAGCCATTTATAATGGGACATATATATCATCACCATTATGTTTATGAACAATATTGATGCTCCCACGCTTGAAAAGAATGGGGGGTTATACTGGATTACATGTGTCTGTCCCTCCATCTGTGCATTCGTTCATCCATCCATATGTCTGCAGCTATATTTCAGTAGTGAGTGGATGGATTTCAATGAAATTTGTTATGAGGGATCCTTGTGACAATCCTCTCCTGCGCATGTTATAAAAAAAGTTGCCCACATATTTTTAAGCAGAATTATGGTACTTAATTTGTCAATTTTTCATGATTTTTGTGTCTTTAATTCATTTATGCTTCATCATTCCAGCACTGCAGTGGGGGTATAATTGCCCCCAGCAACTGCTCTTGTTATACCACTCACTTGAAAAGTGGGAGGTATATAGTGTTCACTTGGTCCGTATGTCTGTACGTCCATATGTCTGTATGTCCATACATCATACGTCTGTCCGTCCATCCATTATCCTTTAGGGGGGTACACATCTGCTATCCGCAACTCCTCCTAAACCAGTGAACGGATTTCATTGAAACTCTCAGACATTCCCACTGCAGTGGAAGTATAATTACCCCCAGCAACTGCTCTTGTTATACCACCCACTTCAAAAGTGAGAGGTATATAGTGTTCACTTGGTCCGTACGTCTGTACGTCTGTTATGCTTTCGGGGGGTACACATCTGCTATCCGCAACTCCTCTTAAACCAGTGAACTGATTTCATTGAAACTTTCAGACATTCTTTTACATACATTGCAGATGTGCACCTCCTATTTTCTTTTCAGATATTATCATATTTACAGTTCCCCATTTTCATAAATGGTCTTTGTCAATTCAGGTTTTAGTAGGGAGGGGTATAGATCTGCTATCAACTACTCCTCTTAAACCATTGAACAAACTCCATTGGAACTCTCAGACCTTCTTTTACATACATTAAAAATGTGCACCTCCTATTTTTCTTTCCGATATTTCCATATTTCGATGTTCGTCTGCCCATCCATCCATCCATCCATCCTTTACGCTTTAGGGATGTACACATCTGCTATCCGCAACTCCTCTTAAACCAGTGAACAGATTCCATTGGAACTCTCAGACATTCTTTTACATACATTGAAGATGTGCACCTCCTATTTTCTTTTCAGATATTTTCTTTTTTACAGTTTCCCATATTGAAAAATGAACTTTGTCAAATTCAATTGACATTCTGTACAGATCTGCTATCCACAACTCCTCTTAAACCATTGAACAGATTTCATTGAAACTTTCAGACATTCTTTTACATGCATTGCAAATGTGCACCTCCTATTTTCTTTTCAGATATTTTCATATTTACTGTTCCCCATATTCAAAAATGGTCTTTGTCAATTCAGGTTTTTATATGGGAGGGGAATAGATCTGCTATCCGCTACTCCTCTTAAACCATTGAACAATCTTCATTGGAACTCTCAGACATTCTTTTACATACACTGAAGATGTGCACCTCCTATATTTTTATACTGTACCAATGACCCAGACATAGCTAGCTGGTGCTAACTCTTAAAATATAGGGCCAAACACAAATTTTGCCCCCCAATCCCCAAAATTTGCATCTAAAACCAAAGAAAACATGTTCTGAATGGCCCTCCACACTTCACCTCTACTGCGCATGAGCAGTGTCAAGGACATTCCGAAATTGGCGCCATTAATCATTCTTAGTTTGGCCCTTCATCAGTTAACATCTGACTGATCTTTGTGCTTGTAAATCTCAGTTTAATGATGCCAGACACATAAATATTAGAGAAATGGTGATTCTAAGGAGGATATAGAAGGAGGAGAGGAAAAAGGAGTGACAGAAAATTATCAGGGCTGTAACTTAAAATTTTTTAATGAAATTATGTTAAGTTACCTATTTTCGAGGCAACAGCCATGTTGTTGTCATTCTTGTTATCAAGTTACACTGCTTGTTCAGTGTTTTCCTCTCTCCCTTTCCTTTAAGTCCCCTCTTGCTATTCTCCCATGCTTTTGGCATATTTTCTGTAATTTTATTACTAAAATTTCTTGGGAGTTTTAGCTGAATAACAGAATGAATTCTGTTCTTTTCCCCATGTTTACGTCTTCACCTATGGATGGTTAGGCGTAGTGTTCTGCATCTACCATCTGATGTTCTGCAGTTTCTTCCCTGGAAGTCTTTGTTTTGCATCAGATAGTGTATTATTGGTAACTGATTTCGGGCCTGGGTGCCTGGAGTCTTATTCTAGTGTTTTTACACTTATTGTTTACATTTACAACAGCCCTCTGTGTGAGGGAGGATTTCTTGAAAATAATATCTTGATGTTAATTTAATCATAACTAGATACATTATTATTATTTTTATACTGTACCAATGACCCAGACATAGCTGGTGCTAACTCTTAAAATATAGGGCCAAACACAAATTTTGCCCCCCAATCCCCAAAATTTGCATCTAAAACCAAAGAAAACATGTCCTGAAAGGCCCTCCACACTTCGCCTCTACTGCGCATGCGCAGTGTCAAGGACGTTCCGAAATTGGCGCCATTAATCATTCTAAGTTTGGCCCTTCATCAGTTAACATCTGACTGATCTTTGTGCTTGTAAATCTCAGTTTAAATGATGCCAGACACATAAATATTAGTGAAATGGTGATTCTAAGGAGGATAGAGAAGGAGGAGAGGAAAAAATGTGTGACAGAATATTATCAGGGCTGTAACTTAAAATTGTTTAATGAAATTATGTTAAGTTACCTATTTTTGAGGCAGCAGCCATTTTGTTGTCATTCTGATTATTTAGTTACACTGTTTTTTTAAGTGTTTTCCTCTCTCCCTGTCCTTTAAGTCCCCCCTTGCTATTCTCCCATGGTTTTGGCATAGTTTTTGTAATTATTATTACTAAATTTTCTTGGTAGTTTTAGCTGAATAACAGAATGAATTCTGTTCTTTTCCCCATTTTTACGTCTTCACCTACGGGTGGTTAGGCGTTGTGTTCTGCATCTACCATCTGATGTTCTGCAGTTTCTTCCCTGGAAGTCTCTGTTTTGCATCAGATAGTGTATTTTTGGTAACTGATTTCGGGCCTGGGTGCCTGGAGTCTTATTTTAGTGTTTTTACACTCATTGTTTACATTTACAACAGCCCTCTGTGTGAGGGGGGATTTCTGGAAAATAATATCTTGATGTTATTTTAATCATAACTAGATACATTATTATTGTTCGTAAGTGTTGAATAAATTGTTTAAAATATTTTAAAAATTTTTGTCCACACTTAGGCTTGGGATCCATTGGGGCTCAACGTTACTTTTCAGAAACTTGGGCTGTTCTGAAAAAATATTTTTTTCAAAATATTTTGATTTCAATTATTTTTTCTATATTAATGGATCATATTATTATTATTATGTATTTTGACTGCCAGGGGTTAGTTCGAGTACCAGGACTTGTTTTCTTTTCACTTTGAAAGGATATTGATCAATTGTAATAAGAGGAAGTCTTCCTCTGACTTTATAATCATTCTATATGTGGTCAGTGTACTCGCATTAACTCCTGTTCTGTATCGTATGATTTCGATGACAATATGGGAAGCGTATGTCACGGTATGTTATTGGGGAATTGGACACTCCGGTCCTTTCCCCGCAGGGTCACTCTACTTTGTCAATTTCTATTTCAGACGATCAAGTTTAGGGTGATGTATCTGTGATAAACCAAAAAATATTCTCTACTAAAGAGCAGGAGTGACCTACACAACAACTATACCCTGTTGTTAAGCCTGACCGGTTTCGTTCTAATTTGAACTCATCAGAGGCGGAGAGCACTCTCGTGCCGGCTCCTATATATACCCTTTTGTTTGGTGGTACCGTTTTTCTCGATTCTCATTGGACGAGACCTTATGTCTGGCGGTGCCGTTTTATTGGTTTGGCGGTACCGTTTTTCATTGTCTAATCTAAAAATAGTCTGGCGGTACCGTTTTGTTTGTTTGGCGGTACCGTTTATCATTGTCTAATCTAAAAATAGTGTGGCGGTACCGATTTGGTGTTTGGCGGTCCCGCTCATGGTAAGTATGGCGGTACCGGCGTTGGCACCCAAATCTCATCCACTTGGTGTGGGGGTGGGGGGGGGGGGGGGCGGAGATGTCCGTCCAAACTGTTGTGTTCATTTATCAGAGTATTGTATTTTCAATGCCGGTATTTTCAGATTAGCAATGGGAGCGGCATGTGAGGTGAGAAAAAGAAAAGAAAGAAAGAGGCCCATTCCATCTGTTTTGGGTGAATGGGTTGATGTTTTGGTGACTGGGCGAAAAGGAGGTATGGATTCATCGTTACCAATATTACAGGAAATACCGGATACTGCTATTAGAGATTATAGGATGAAGTTGTGATTAAAAAACACATACCTTTAATCCCTTTCTACCATGCCACGACAAGAACTGCACAACTTGCAAGGCACTACCCACACAAAGAAGGTTCACCGGCTCGACCACCAAGAACAGACATAAAGGGCCGAACCGAGCCAATTGCCTTAGCAAGAATTGTGTTTACCTCATTACGTGCGCCACATGCCACAAACAATATGTGGGTGAAACGAAAAGACATTTCAAAATCCGAATAAGGGAACATATTTTTATACTGTACCAATGACCCAGACATAGCTGGTGCTAACTCTTAAAATATAGGGCCAAACACAAATTTTGCCCCCCAATCCCCAAAATTTGCATCTAAAACTAAAGAAAACATGTCCTGAAAGGCCCTCCACACTTCGCCCCTACTGCGCATGCGCAGTGTCAAGGACGTTCCGAAATTGGCGCCATTAATCATTCTAAGTTTGGCCCTTCATCAGTTAACATCTGACTGATCTTTGTGCTTATAAATCTCAGTTTAAATGATGCCAGACACATAAATATTAGTGAAATGGTGATTCTAAGGAGGATAGAGAAGGAGGAGAGGAAAAGAATGTGTGACAGAATATTATCAGGGCTGTAACTTAAATTTTTTTAATGAAATTATGTTAAGTTACCTATTTTCAAGGCAGCAGCCATTTTGTTGTCATTCTGATTATTTAGTTACACTGTTTTTTAAGTGTTTTCCTCTCTCCCTGTCCTTTAAGTTCCCCCTTGCTATTCTCCCATGCTTTTGGCATAGTTTCTGTAATTATTATTACTAAAATTTCTTGGGAGTTTTAGCTGAATAACAGAATGAATTCTGTTCTTTCCCCATGTTTACGTCTTCACCTACGGGTGGTTAGGCGTTGTGTTCTGCATCTACCATCTGAGGTTCTGCAGTTTCTTCCCTGGAAGTCTCTGTTTTGCATCAGATAGTGTATTTTTGGTAACTGATTTCGGGCCTGGGTGCCTGGAGTCTTATTTTAGTGTTTTTACACTCATTGTTTACATTTACAACAGCCCTCTGTGTGAGGGGGGGATTTCTAAAGAATAATATCTTTATGTTATTTTAATCATAACTAGATACATTATTATTGTTCGTAAGTGTTGAATAAATTGTTTAAAATATTTTAAAAATTTTTGTCCACACTTAGGCTTGGGATCCATTGGGGCTCAACGTTACTTTTCAGAAACTTGGGCTGTTCTGAAAAAATATTTTTTCAAAATATTTTGATTTCAATTATTTTTTCTATATTAATGGATCATATTATTATTATGTATTTTGATTGCCAGGGGTTAGTGCGAGTACCAGGACTTGTTTTCTTTTCACATTGAAAGGATATTGATCAATTGTTTTAAGAGGAAGTCTTCCTCTGACTTTATTATCATTCTATATGTGGTCAGTGTACTCGCATTAACTCCTGTTCTGTATCGTATGATTTCGATGACAATATGGGAAGCGTATGTCACGGTATGTTGTTGGGGATTTGGACACTCCGGTCCTTTCCCCGCAGGGTCACTCTACTTTATCAATTTCTATTTCAGACGATCAAGATTAGGGTGATGTATCTGTGATGTCTTCCAACAGTGTGCCTCCGTCGTCACAATTAATGAAGGGCTAGCGGAAAAGTGCTCATGTAAATACGCCAATTGCCTAAGAGGACCCTAGTAGGTTCGACGGCCTTTGACGTCCGCTAGCTCGCCCGGTGTAGCATCCATTCACCGAATGGTTCGGCAGCCGGGTTCGTCCGTTGCGGTCTAGAAGGAATTTTGGGGTGATGCGAGCACTATAAATTAACTTAATGCACACCCAGTGACGGCGGATCGGAGGGAGAACGCAGGAAGCCTTTTAGTCCGGTTCATAGCTCGTTCCGGTCCATCCGGACGGCAAGCGAGAGAGGCCCCTCTCTCGTTCAACAACATCTGGCCCCAGATGTTGTGGTACAAAATGTGTCGCAAGCGGAGCATACGTCCGTCGCTTGGGACGCTCCGTTGTATAGGCAGTCCGCTGAGACTGCTAAGGCTTCCTCTTCTCGTCAGCGCACACGACCGCACCTTGGCTGCGTGACCGCCGATATATTACCAGCTTCGCCGATCAAGGATTCTTCGGCGACCAGGTCACACCATCCGGTAGCCAGGGACACGAGGCCTGCAGACTCCGGACGTTCGCATAGGAAGTGTGCGGGAGTCAACGTACACGGAGCTTCCGGCGGCAATGCATCGTAAGACCGCTACTGCACAGGCCTCGGGAACGGACGTGCTTTCCTTAATAGCACAGTTTATCGCAGCATCCCAGCATCAACTGAATCTGTCGCATATATTTTATCCGACGATGCTGGGTCGGGACGCTCCGCGGAAGCAGGTACGGACGTCCGAAATTTTCATCCGGTCCGACGGGATACCGAAAGGGATTCGGAGGATTTCGAGCTTTCCCTTTCGGAACAACATATGCTGTTGTGTATGTCATCTGACTTGGTCTTCTACAGCTTCTTTCGTCGGACCAGAATGCTGCGATGCCGGATAAGAAACTGATAGCGTCGGTGGACTTTGAAATTTTTGGTTCGGTTCAGGGACATCGTCCCTCAGTTCCGACATAGTCCAATAATGTCACACAAACTTTCGAATTATTGAACGACGCTATATATATTATTATTTTATGCTTGCTATCCAAGCATTTCTGGTTTCTTGTTCGAAGAGTTATGGAGATGTCTTTCAAAAGTGTGCCTCTGTCGTCATAGTTAATGAAGAGTTAGCGGCAATAAGTGCTCATGGAATATGTCTATCGCCTACGGAGTGACATTCGCTAGCTCACCCGGTGTAGCGTACATTCATCGAATGGTTCGGCTGCCGGGTTCGTCCGTTGCGGTCTAGGAAGGAGATTTGGGTGATGCGAGCACTTTAATTACTTTAGTACTCACCCAGTGACGGCAGATTGAGGACAGATCGGAGGAAGCCTGTTAGTCCGGTTCCTGGCTTGTCCAGGTCCGTCCGGGCTGTGAGCGAGAGAGGTCCCTCTCTCGCCCAACAACATAGGGGACCGCATGTTGTGGTTCAGATATTTTACATTCGGAGCATATGTCCGTTGGTCGGGACGCTCCGTTATATTGACAGTCCGAGAGACTGTCTTTAATGCTTCCTCATCCTCACAGCAGGGCACACGACCGCACATTGGCTACGTGACCTCGAGTATCCGATCAGTTTCGGCATTCAGTGATTCCACGGCGAATAGGTCGCGCCATCCGGTAGCCAAGGGACACGAGGCCTATACACTCCGTTCGCTCGCATATTGGTAGTATGCACGGGGTAACGATCACGGAGCTTCCAGCGGCAATGCATCGTAAGACCGCTTCTCCTCAGGCCTCAGTGACGGACGTGCTATCCGAGTTAGCACAGTTGTTTCGCAGCATCCCAGCAATTGACAGTGTCTCGGTCGAATCAGGAATTATCCGACGGCGCTGGGTCGGTGCGGTCCGCGGTTGCATCAGCTACGGACGACCGAACGCTTTATAGGATCCGACAGGATGGCGAAAGGGATTCGAAAGATTTCGAGTTTTCCCTTTAGTAGTATCGGAAGATGCCTTTCATATCTTCTGGCATTATCTTCCAGTGATTATTATTTCGGACTTCATTGCTGCGATCTTGGATAAGAGACTTATAGCGTCATTGGCCTCGGATTTTTCGATCGGTTCAGGGACATTGTCCCTGACTTACCGACGCAGTCCAATATTGTCATTACAACATGTGTTTTATTTTTCGACGCTATATATATATATATATATACAAGCCTGCTACTAAGCATGATAGTTTAGTTTCTTGTCCGCGTTGCTCATTTCTGCCATTTTATCATTTATACAAATAGTTTATTTTGGCAGAGCAGGGCATACCGAGAGTTCATATGCGTCTAGACGGTGTGATTAAAGACTGCATATATTCTTTTTCGCCGTTTATGTCTTTTCCAATTTCAATGTTGGGAACGACATTATGTATAGTAGACTTAACTTAGACGCTTTATTATACGTAATCCACCTTACTGAGGCGTTATCATTACGTCTTCAAGAAAAGATTTACGGGATATTATTCTCAATGTAATTTCTTTTGAGGGCAGTAGTTTGTTCACGTATAACTCCGCCCTTCAGTGGCTGATTGGAGTTAGTTAGACGTGACGCAGCCCTAGCTACATCCACACGCGTGGATAGTAAGGTTAAGAACTCTCTCAGAGTCGCTTCGTTCTCGGAGGAGCTTCTCTTCGACGGCAACTTTTCGGCAATCCATGAATTGCTCGATTTATACGTTCTCTTGTCTATCTAGTGTTACAAGAGATTCAGACTGGGGCAAACATTCGGTGGTTGACTCAGAGAGTGCCGCCGCAGTTGCCGGACCCGAGTGTGGCTGTTATGACGGTTGCCAGTCAAACAGATTGGGATATAATACTGATCCCTATGGATTCGAAGTGCCAGGGTCTTTGGGTTCCGCAGTCTTTTAGCAATCAGTTTAACTTCCGTGGAATAATGTTTTTTAGGCTTGCTTTATGTCATTGCATGAACATTATTCAGAAACGCATGCCCAAATTCCTGTCCTTTAATTCGACAGTAGTGGCGTATCTCCGGAACCAGGGAGGCACTCTTTCGTTTCCGTTATTCAATTTAATGGAAAGAATCCGTCTGTTGGTTATAGTACACCAAGTTCAGTTTTGGTCCGTCATATTCCGGGTCGTCTGATTGTTTTATCGGACTCCCGTTCTCTTACGGGTCGCTTGTTGCTGTCAGAATGGACTCTCAACAAACAAGTATTCAATCAGATTTGCTATCTATGGGAGCGCCCAATGATGATTTATTTATGACACAGCTTGCTAATCAATTGCAGACGTATGTGTTGGCTTGTCCAGATCTCTGAGCTAATATTGTTAACGCTCTATTGATCTATAGGACGGAATAATAGGATACGCGTATCCTCCGGCGCTGTTGTTTTAGCAGGTATTGCTAAGATAAACAACCACAATACATTTCTGTTGATAGCATCTCTATCTTCACAGAGATCATGAGTAATTTACTCTCTTGTCTACTGTGGGTCTTAACGTGAAATCTTCCTCTATGTGAGGATCTTTTTCACTGGGTAAATCGTGTCATCTTTATCACAACCAGCAAGGTCGCAACCTTCATGTATTCTGTTGTGTGGTCCGTATTGCATTGTAAGCACTGTACTGGACGAGCTTTGGACGCGATTTCTTACTATAGGAGATCCTCTTCTTCGCTATTCTATGCGGCTAAAGTGGAGGCTCTTCCGTCGTGGTGTAGGGATCATTATGTTCATATTGTTGATCCCTCCATACTACTCATTGCTATTTTTTAGTATACTTGTTTCACAAGATCTACTGCAGCCTGTTATTATTTAGGTTATAGGTTTATGTTACCTCATACCTATGCACTCTACGATAGTTTACAATTGAGTCTTTTGTCTCTTTATCTAAGTCAGTTAGTAACTTTTTGATAAATAGACTTAGAATCTTTAGATTAAATTCCTATACGGATTTTAACTTCGGTTCTTATTTAGCTAAGTAATCATTTGAACCTCTGGAAACAGTAGTTTTCAAATTCTGACCTTTTAGACAGTAATTCTGTTGGTTTCTCTTTTACTGTAGAGTCAGTGAGTTTCATGCACTATCGATGGATGATTTTCACTTTCATAGTGTCGGAATCAATACTTCCGTTACTATTTAGGTTGGATTGTTGCATAAGAGTTAGGCTCCTATTATCCGGAACCTATTATTTTAAGGTCCTTCCGTCTTCGTATGGGCATAGGCCTTTACTCTTTCCGGGTACAGTTTATGTATTTATAAACAGATATCTGTTTATTACAAAGGGCGTAAGCTTCTTCTGTCTTTGATGTCTAGTAGAAGGACGTTACGCTCCATTTTATTGTTAATGGATTCTATTAACTATCGGTACTGCTTATGGTATATCATTGACTTAGCAGTTGTGCTTAAGATTTCGGCTCATGAAGTAAGAGTTCTTCTACTTCTTAGGCTTACATTAATAGTGTCGCTATTATAGATTTTTGAAGGCCGCTCATTGCGCTCAGCCATCCACATTCATGAATTTTA